>CM031889.1:5315416-6569892 GCA_018691285.1 Cucurbita argyrosperma subsp. sororia | reverse complement strand
CCATACAAACTTTTATCTTGGGTAGCTCAGTCCTTCCTCACAGCCTCGCGCGATCACTTAGTTTTCCTCCGAGTCTGTGTCACAGCCTCCACACCAAAATACAAACCTGCAGCCAAAAATACAAATGAGGCTTAGAGTTCGGGTACAAATCACAAGAAAATGGAGAATGGTAGATCTGACTAGTAGTCTACTCGTGAGTTCCTTTGTCTTATTTTCTCTCCTCGCGCGAGCCCGTTTTTTCTCTCTTTAATCTCTTGGAAACGCGAAGTAATGATATAAGTTTTTTTTCCCTTTGGGGGAAGTTTAGACGCCGCGTTATGGCAAAAGACTAATGGTATAGTTTAAAACTTTAATGCATTCGGAGTGAAAGATAGGTAATTGTTGCATATTCGGTTGTTGAATGTTTGAATCATAATATTTTAAATTTTACGTTTTATTACATGGAAAACACATATGTGCAACTGTATGGGCAAGTAGCTCTAGTATTGATTATAATGGGAAGTAGGAAGCGACCCATTGGTTGCACAATAGTGGAAGTTTAAGAAGAAAGAAACCTAGGTAAATCACCAGTGTGGTATCACTTTACGAAATAGAATAACAAATAAATAAAAAAGAAATCTAACTCCTAACCTAGTTGTAAACAAATAGAAAACACTACTCCTATTAATTTAGCTCTAACTTCCATTTACACAAGTCAAAAACTCCAACAAATTCATCATTGCAGTTACCCAAGTCTAAAAAACTCCAGTGAATTGAAGTATTGTTGGATTTTATAAACGGTAAACAAAAAACATATTCTATTTTCAATAAATTATTATTAATCTTATTCAATAAAGATGAGTATTGAATAAAGTGAATTTTACGATTATTGATCTAAATTCAAATAAACTAAGAAACACTCTAACTATAGTACGATTACTTGAACTATATGTAGAGACATAAGAGTGGATCAAGTTCAAATATATAGTCAAAATGATCTATAGTATATGAATAAGACTGAGTACCTTATCTTGGGGACACTATGGATGCGACCCACTTTTGTATATGATATAAACAATGTGATCACTGAAATTGTACGTGCAGGACATGTGAGTGAGGGCGTCCTATGCAATGAGTATGCATAAGATCGGACCATGAAGAAAATCACTCTCACTTTATAATGTCGTTTACTATTGAGACTGATTTTTTTCATTCTAGGTAACTTCGGTCTTAATCTTGAGCTAATCATGAATTCCTGTTTATTCAGAATTATCCTTAGATTTGCATGGGTGAGAGTGACTTGAGTTCGCCGACTCAATAGGCCTCCCATTCAGGGGTAAGACTGAGTGAATGACTGGAGACCATGGGGTGCAAGATGGAATTCACTTCTACCCACTTTAATGGATAGTAGAGAGGTAGTTCCTTAAGTATTGACTCCAAGTCTTGAACAAGGGGCCCCACCCTCTCATTAGCCTGAGAGGGATTCAGTTTACTGATTGGATCACAAACCAATTGTTCATTAGAGGATCAGTGGGACATAAGGAACAAGAAGTAGCTCCAGGGTAAAACAATAAACTGACCCAACTCTAGTTACGAACAACCTGTGATGGATTGACTTACTAATCATGGTTATATCAAATGGACAAAAATATATCTATAGTGAGGAGAGTGCAACTACTAGGCTATAGTGGAGTGTCCTAGTAGTTAACGAAGGCTGGTTAACAAAGTTAATGAGTTTAGCTGGTTAACAAGATTAATGAGTTTAGTCGGTTAATCTCGGATCGTTGGATCCCATGATCTATAGGTCCATTAAGTCCCCCTGCTAGCTCATATCGGACTAAGCCATAGAACAGTTTGACAAGTGAGAGTTTAAAGTGTTCGGAATCGAATTAGGGAATATGCGCTAAATATATACAATATATTTTAACCACATTTTTTTTTTTTTCTATTTACAAATTAAACATGGCAAGTCTTCTTGTAAAAAAAAAGTTTGAAGAAGTCCCTCACAAATTCTCTCTTCACATATACTAAATTCCTTCCAAGTTTAGTCACTCACAAGATTCACAATCTTGTTCTAAGGCGGGAGAATAGTAGGAAAGACACTAGTGGTGGTTCGAAACTAGTTCGTGAAGAAAAAGGGATTTGAACTACAAAAGGTTAGTACTCAAACTTCTTGAGTTTTAATACTTATGAACATGCTAGTTAATTTATTATAATTGATGTTCTAAGAGTGCCTAAGATCCAAATTGCTTCCGCACGTGTTATAGTAACACCATCAATTGGTATTAGAGCATGTTTTAGGCGCTTTATTTACATCAATTTGAGCATGGTGGGTACCATTTCATGAATGAAAAATTGTGGATGTTTATGGTTTTGGCATTTTTTTATGCTTTCATTTGATACAATTATTGTAATTAGCCTAATGCGTATGGGCTTTAATGAGTGAAGAAAGGTTGTAATTTTTATGGAGTCATTAGAGTTCATTTAAGGTTCTAATTTATCGATACTAGAAAAAAAAAAAAATGATGGCAAGCTGAACCGAAGAAGAAAAAGAAAGAACACCCGCGGCAGGCTCGAGGGAGTGGATCACGTTAATTTCAAATTATTAATGTAATAATTTAGTTAATTGCTTGCTTTGAAATGCCAAAACTAGTCCACTTTAGTATGTTTAATTAATTATGCATTCTGAATGTATATTTTAATTAAATAGAAAATGTGTATGCATAAAGTATGCCATATAGATTTAAAATCCCACATTTGGTTTTATGCCGACCACTTCTCCTCAAGAACCATGTCCTTGATTGCCTTTGTGTAATTACGATTTAAAACATGAGCTCTCCATCTAGCTGCTTCCGGCCACAATTTCTTCGACATTTTTTTTCTCTGATAAAAGACACCATACCATGTTCATGATAGTCCGGTTCCTTCTTTCTGCAACAGAGGGGAGTGTAAGTAGCTGTTAGTTGTTGCTTGATCCCATTCTCTTTGCAGAACTTGTTGAATTCATTTGACATAAATTCTCTTCCCCAGTCAGTTCTGAGTCCATGTATGGCTATTTTTGCTTCATTTTCAACAAGATTTTTGAAGTTTTTGAATGTTGTCAAAGATCACGTGTTTGTTTAGATTGTGGTCAATTAGTATCTGATTAAATCCGTGTTAGGATTTGATTTAGTTTTTGATTTGGTTTATTTGATTTGATTTACAGGTTTGTTATAAGATTTTCTAAATATCTTTTTTATATTGTCCATATATACAGAGCCTTCTTGCTCTTCATAATATAATCATCTTATCAACCATTCAACCACTCACTCTGTCATTAACAAATGGGTATCAGAGCTATCTTCTTAACGGATTTGTGAGATCAAAATGGGAGGAGAATTGTAATGACCTGCTTTTCGAGAGACTCGAGCCACGAGTCGTAACCTTTCTTGCTAGGAAATAACGAAAAAGTGCGTAAAATTTAAAACTTTTGAAACATGCATACACATAAGGAAATTCAGTTCATCCACACCAACGTCTAACAACACTCCACAATATCGACACTCCACACTACATGCACACAAAGAGACACAACACAAGAAGTCCATAAAACCTAACTATACCAACGAAACGTAAAGGGTTCGTAAGAAAACATATCAATGAGACACATGACACCAGCCCAAAACTCCATACCCCCCACCCCCCCCAGCTCGTGTGCGCCTCCACCCTGACCGCTCCATCATGCCTCGTCTGAAAGAAAGACAAAGTAGCAAGAATGAGTATATAAGTGCTGATAGTTCATATTTGGTTTGGAAGTCTTATTGATCTTGCTTATGTGTTTTGTTATTTTATCTTCGGTGGGGGTTTATTTCCCTGTGTGGGTACCCCTAGGCTACACCATAGGTTCTTCTCGTTCTAGTTTTCTCTTGGTTCATGGTCCTATCTGGACCTCCAGCCCTCGGAATACTCTTAGATTCTCTAGGTCACTAGGCTAATTGTCTCTACTAGTCTCTCTTTCATCATCAAATCTCAAGGACCTCGAGGCGCGACCTCGATACCCAAGGTTCATGCATTTTAAGAATCGACTAACTCTCAAGTGTACTACTGTAGACCCCTGTCACTCATCACAGGTTCACTTAAAAGAAACTAACTGGCAAGATTCCTATAAGTCCCTACAAAGTACCATCAACAATAACATGACCAGTTTCTATAGCTACGCAGACACCTAACAATCGAGTCAAGTTCACAATTAGAGGTTAGTTGGCGAACCCCTAATCGTCCTCGGATAACCGCTAACTCATATGCATGAACAATAAATCTCGATCAACTCTCATGTACCAATGTGGACCCCTGTCACTCGTGACAGGTTCACTAATAGGAAGTTAACTGGCAAACTTCCCACAAGTCCCCACAAGGTACCCTCAAGAATAAAATGGCCAGTTCTATAGTTACGCGGACCCCTTTCGATCGAGTCAAATTTACGATTAGAGGTTAATTGGCGAACCCCTAATCGTCCCCGGATAACCGCTAAATCATATGCATGAGCAATATCTTTTGACTAACTCTAATGTACCAACGTGGACCCCTGTCACTCGTGACAGGTTCACTAATAGAAAATTAACTGGCAAACTTCTATAAGTCTCCACAAGGTACCATCAACAATAAAATGACCAGTTCTACGGTTACGTGGACCCCTGACAATCAAGTCAGGTTTACGATTAAGGGTTAGTTGGCGAACCCCTAATCGTCCCCGAATAACTGCTAATACTGTAACATGCGTGACAGAGGCATATCTTAATGATCTAGTCATGGAAAGCATGTCATAAATCTCAGTTTTGCATACGCGTTTCATTAAACTTTTAGCAATCATAACTAATCACATTCAACCTGCGTCATCTCAACTCATTCTATGTTCAGACCTCTAAAACATACTTCTTATACCATAATTTCATGCATACTATGAGCATAGCTAAATCTAAGATTCCGAGGTGCCACTTACCTGGGCAGCGTGATATTCTTCTTTTTTTTTTTTTTTGTTCGACAGGAGTTCCAAAATTTTTCAAACTCCTCGAATAATATCTACGTTCGAAAAATAGGAATACGGGTGAAAATGGTGCGAAAATCGGAGTTCAAACGGATGAATTACACACAAAAAAAGAGCTCAGCCCAATCAGACCGCACTGGGCCGGCCGTCGCAGGCTGGGCCCCTATTGGGCCGCGCATCCAAGCAGCACGAGCTGGTCGCACGCCCTTGATGGGCCGCGCGTCCATGCCAGGCCGGCTGTGCGGCGGGGGAAGGCAGCCTTCTTCTTCCCCGATTCCCCCCCCCCCCCCCCCCCCCCCCCCCCCGTTTTTTTTCCTTCTTACCTGTGCGATTGCCGACTGTTCTTTCTTCTTTTTTTTTTCTTCCGTCTCCCTTCTGGATTCTTCCGACAATCACCGTCCTTGAACCTCGTAGATCTAGACGAAACTCCGATCTTCTGTCTCTCTCCGTTCACACACGATCAAGGCTTCCGGCGTTCTCAAGTGCAAGGCTTCCCGCTGAATGGTGTCCTTCCACCCACCTCGACCCCTCCTTAAATCCTTGTCTGTCCCCTTGTTTTTTTTTTTTTTTTTTTGTATAGTGGCCTCGAAAATCAGCAGCTTAGTCCTTTTGCCGCCAAACTTCAGATGCACGGCCGACGATAGTGTACTATAGCGTTTACCACACGTCTTCCCCTTTCTTAACCCCTTTTTATTTATTTATTTATTTTATATACTTACTCGGGGTGCTACAAGAATCTAGTTTTTCAGCTGTTGCAGCACCGGTCTTCGATGGAGACAATTATCAAATGTGGGCAGTTCGTATGAAGACTTATCTAGAGACTTTGGATCTTTGGGAAGCAATAGAAGAGGATTACGAGGTCTATCCACTTCCAGCAAATCCTAATGTAGCACAAATCAAAGTACAGAAGCACAAGAAGACAAGAAAATCAAAGGCAAAAGCTTGCCTATTTGCAGCTGTATCTCAAATGATCTTCATGTGAATAATGTCCCTTAAAACAATAAAGAAAATCTGGGATTATCTCAAGGCTGAATATGAAGGAGATGAGAGGATTCGTGGAATGAAATTCCTGAATTTGATTAGGGATTTCGAGTTGCAGAAGATGAAGGAGTCTAAGTTTGTGAAATAGTACTCTGATAGACTTCTCGGCATTGCCAACAAGGTGAGATTGCTTGGTTCTGTGTTAAATGATTCCAGGATCATTGGAAAGCTGTTGGTCACCGTTCTAGAAAAGTTTGAAGCCACCATTACTACCCTAGAGAACACCAAAGACCTGTCAAAGATTTCTCTTACAGAGCTCTTGAACGCTTTACAAGCACAAGAGCAAATGAGGTCTATGAGGCAAGAAGGGGTGATTGAAGGTGCCTTACCTTACCTGTTAAGCATCAAGACAACCACAGGTATAAAAACAAGAAAATTTTCAAAAACCAATCGACGAATGGAGATTCATCTGCCAATTATCAGAAGACAAAAGGAGGATGAACAACTAGAAGAGCTTGAAGATTAAACTGACGAAGGTGAATAAGATTTCTAATGCACCAAACAATTTAATCTTTGGTAGCATGTTAAAAGAGTCTGAAGATGAACAACTAGAAGAGTCTGAAGATGAACGACAAGAAGAGTCTGAAGATGAATGACAAGATGCTTTGGTTGATGATGCACCTGTCAGAGGAGAAGCTTTCGGTGATCGAGAAAAACAAAACTTGGGAGTTGGTTGATTGACCTCTAAACAGAAAGATAATTGGAGTAAGATGGGTATTCAGGAAAAACCTTTCAAGCTTGTTGCAACATATACCACAACTATAATGTAATAACCAAAAATTAAAAAAAAAAAAAAAAAAAAAAAGAAAGTGTCCCACATTAGTTCTATTGAGAAAGTGGGGAGTTGGACTCCGGGAGGTCCCTTGCTTCCTTTTATTCCACTTGAACGGGTTGAAGCCAGTGAAGAGTACACTTTCTAATGGCTCCAGGTCGACATTTTGGTTGATTCAGCTTGGGTCTTATGTGTTGAGACTCTTTCCTACTAGTTTCAACTTTCGGGAGCATTTAAGATTAGTATAACTGTCTTTTAGCTAGTTTAAATTATTTGGAATTAAGTTTAAATTATTTTATGCCAAATTAGGTACGCAGTTCTCGCACTAGAATTCTAATTTATGAGTGTAGGACTCCTTAGGTATAATTAAATTTCAGAGAGCAGCATTAAGCTAGCATAAAGGGTCTTAGTAGCTTTTGATGAAACCAACTAAATAAGTGACCTTACCATTAGAGATGGAAGAATTGTATGATGTATGATGACGCATGCCTCGTGGTCCCTGCATGCACCATAATGTTATGCTATGTTTATGTGCGCTATGTAATGAAGTATGTTGTCATGTTATGCGTGTATGTGATATCCATTATTCCATGATATGAATGAAATGCTACGTTTTTCCATATAAAGCTATGTAATGGATTATGTGATGATATAAGATGAAAGTCATTATGATTACCATGCATACGCGGCGCATATATGAACTATGTCATGGATGAAAGGAAGAAGGAAATGATTTTGATGTTATGCTATGATTTTAAATCATGGGTACCTCATGCATATATGTATGTCAGGTGCATCAGAATATTCCCGTTATGTTACGTTAGTATGGATACGAACCTTTGATATTTATGTTCATCATAATATTATGTAGACTTTTCCCTATCTGTGGCGTCCAAGGATGCATTAGCGTGTTGTACCGGACCAAGTCAGGCCTAGAGGTACGTATGCGAGTCCGCCTGGTGGGTCCATACACGCGTGCGTGGACCGTGTGTGGGGAAGTACCACACATCCAACCTTGCCCAGAACTGGAAAAGCTCAAGGTCATGCTACGATTTTAAAGGATAGGACCCATCATGTTTGTTTGTGTTTGCATTTCCTAACCCCAATAATGGGTTTACTTGCCGGATATTTCTTAATATACTCAAGCTAGTGCTATTCTTATTTTCGAGGTAAAGGTAAAGATTTTGTACCGATAATGATGAATGTTAGAATGATCATGGAAGTAGGGATGCAGAGACAATCAGGAGGTTTGCCTAGAAGCAACGACCCTTGAAAGAGTGCGTAATAGCTCAATGATTGAGCGTTCTTGCGCCGAAGATGAACGGGACTAAGCGATCCGCCATATATTTGAAGTTTTTAAAAATTAAAAGAGATACTAAATATTAATTTTTTTTATTTTATTTTTAAATAAATTGGATGTTTTGACATAATTATTCATAAGTATTAGTGCTCCATAGTGTGAATAGTGTAGCCAACAAAGAGCCCACAAATTGAATTGATTGTTATTTGATCTAATTGTAATTATGCCTAATTACTTTCTTTTAATATATTCACTATTTAAAGTTGACTTTATTTTAATATTTTAAAAAATGTTTTTTCTTTATTTTTAAATATGAAGTTATGGGTCTCTACCGATCTCTCACAACTCATCAACAGATCAAGAGGTCAGTAGTCATATTTTACTATTTCCTTTTACTTAATTTTGTTGCAATTAATTAAATTCGAATTAGAAATTAAACGACAAGAATTTTATTTTTAAGAAATCAATAAATGTCTAATGTCCGGGTGAAATCTAACACATGAACCATTTTAAAATTTAGCTAAATAGTTTTGCAAATTTGAAGTTGAAATTGATGCCGTGAGCTGATATAGGTTGATTTTGAGTTCAAATGACAAAATCGAACTTTGATTAAGGATAAATTGGTGACACCAGCTTAAACTAATTACGTAAGTGATCTTACTATCGACATGGTTAGAAGTTTATGTTTGTATGATGACACGTGTCCGTGTGGTTCTACACGTGTCATATGTTTGATATGTGTGAAATGTTTATGATATGATATGTTAATGTTATGACATGTGTTATGATATATGTTATGATGTAACATGTTTGGCGATATAATAAATGTTGTGACATGTTTTATGATATGATACATGCATGATATAATACGATATGTTGAAGGACATGTTATGGGCATGATATGACATAATATGAGGTATGATACGAATGATACGATATTCAACCCCGATACATATCTTAAAAACTATGTTGTAAAATGATATGGTATGAGGAAAAAATGGAAGGGGTTGATTTACATGGTTTAATAAATGAAAAATATTGGACCTCATGCATCGGAAAATTTTTCCGTTTACAATAGGTACGACCACGACGGTCATTATTTCTACCGAGTGTCCGACAAGAGCACCAGAGTATGCTAGTCCGATCAGGAAAGGGGCCCAGAAGGTGTGCGAACCGACTAGTGGGTCCATATTCGCACGAATCAGCTGTGTGTAGAATAGTAAATACACATCCCATGACCCGCTTAAGATAGTCAACTAAGAGAGTACATATTTAAATGATAGTTCTCATTCATGATTAGTGGGGTTACTTACTGAGTATTTCTTAAAATACTCAAACCACATGCTACTTTTATGTTCCAAAGACAAGACTCGCTTACACGAATGATGAAGGCATAACAGCTTTAAAGACCATGACACATGCATATGATAGTTGTTTTAATTTCGTAGACATAGGTTAATATTAGGTTATTTCTGTTTTATTTTTACTTAGTCTATGACAATGTTTTATATTAATGTTTCAAATGCTTATTTCTGCACAGAACGGTTACGTTATGTATACGATAGCGACTTTAGGTTAGTAAAATCTAGAGTCGTTGTACATTCCTCCTCCCCAAATTTTCTAACCCGACAAGAACACAACCATAATAGACTTACCACTGAATGTTTGACGTTTCCTACTCTATACAATAACCTATTCAAGAAACGCCAACGATTTTTGTGACTATGTTCTGCTCGTTCTCGGATATGTGGGGTTCTTTCTTCTCGACGTGAGTCTGTTCGTCAAGCGTTCAAGTACAAATCTTCGGTATAATCAGCTTCGATACTCTACTCTAACTTTTTGTTGGTTTCTCTCAACCTATAGGATCGTTTTTCCCATCATGCAAACGCATCTTAAGGCCTCAGGGGAGGTTTTATAGTGTACTTTGTTCGAGGGGAGGATTGTTGAAGCTTATTGGGACGGAGTCCCACATTGACTAATAAGAAATGATCACGAGTTTATAAATAAAGAATACTATCTCCATTGGTCTGAGACCTTTTCAGGAAGCCTAAAGCAAAGCCGTGAGAGCATATGCTCAAAGTGGACAATATCATATCATTGTAGAGAGTCGTTATTCCTAACAACGATTAGGTCGATATTTTAAAACTTTCATACCGAAATTATGTAACTAAATTATGAAAATTGGATTAAAAATTTTGGCAAATTCCAATTTGTTAATCTCATGAGTGTTCTAAGTTCAAAAATTTACTTTTAAGAATGGAAAGTCGGTAGATCGCATCAAATTGCTATCATTTTATGAGATTGCTTTAATCATTCCTTATTTATCCTATCAATAATAATGAGTTATGCAATCAATTTGGTTCATATGATTGTTCTTAAATTGTTTTTTATGGGCCAAATACAAACCATTAATTACATTCCGTTCACACATGTTTAATACGTATAATATGTAACGTTTCAGGTTTAGGATTTGAAATTTCTATTCGACAACGGATGACCATAACATCCTCCCGTAACATAATCATATTATTTACTTCAATAGTCGAGATTATCCAGTTAAATCAACATCGATTTTCTAACATGTTTTGTAAAAGTGTTTGTGGGCTGAGTTTAATTGAATTGAGACATTTTTAGACTTAACTTAGTTGTTCCTGCCCTAAATTTTTCAATCCAAACAACTTTTATTAAATAATAAATTCAACCCAACTCAACCATAAAATTTTTTATTTTTAAACATTTAATTTAAATTTATAACTCAATTTCAAAATATATATTTTTTTTTAAATTACTTTTATTCTAAATAATTAAAAAAATATTTTAAAGAGGGGTCGGAGAATAAATTAAAAAATAATTATAAAAAAAATAAATATATGCAAATTGGATGTGTATTTATTTCTTTATACACGACCTACGTGTGCGAGCATGGGCCCACCAGGTGGGCTTGCACACCTCTTGGACCTACTGGTCGAGCTAGTGTCTTTAGTGCTATTACTAGACATCCGAAGGAAATAACGACCGCCATATTATCATGATAAACATGATGATCATTTCCATTTCTCAATGTACCCGTTTGTACTTTTCATAAAACAGAAGTATCCTGAAATACTTGCCTCAATTTTTTAAAATATATATAAAAAAAAAAAATACATAATCTATATCTACTTTTATAGTTACTTTTATTAAAAATAGATATTTCTAAATATTTTAGAAAATATTGATTTAATTTAAGATTAGAAATTCTATTTATATATTTAACTCCAAAAACTTAAAATTTCTTTTTGTTTTTTTGCTTTAAAGATTACATCATGAATATGATAATGAATTCGATCGATTTAAGGTCTTAAAAAGTCGAGTCGTTATAATTAGAGTGATAGATTTTACTCACAAAATTGCAATTTTATAATTTCATATCATATATTACTAATATACCTAATTAAATTATGTGACTACAATCGCACTTTTGATGGCAGCGGACTTGTGATTGTGCAACACTTACTTTCCAGAAACAAGTGAGTTAAACCAATTTGTTCTTGCGTCGCCTATTGCCGAGCAACGTATGCTTGAGCCTTTGGCAACAGTTCAAGAAGAAAGTTTTGGAAAACGGGGGCGGAGAGATTTTGAAAAAGAGTTTTGAAAACAAGATTTGAGAGATTGATATTGGTGTTATATGTGATGGAAACAAAAAGGCAACAACAACGGCTTGAACATATAACTATCGAGTAAGGAGTAATGGAAAGGTATATGAATGAACAGAGACCACATTGTACGAGAGTGACTATGAGGATGGTAAGACTAAAAAAAGGCTCGAAAGAATTGAAAGTCACCGTGTATACCAACAAGGTACCTCTTTTTTTTTTTCGGCAGATCAATCATAGGAATACTACAGTTAAACATGTTTTTGCTTGGAGCAATTTTATGTTGAATGACCTCTTGACATTTTTTCTAGAATGCATTGGAGGGAAGACAAAACATGCTGGAAACACTCGTGATGGTCTGTAGGGATAGTCTTCACTCTTAGAAGTAAGAAACAAGTAATGTAATTATGTCGTAGGAGAATGTCGGGGTCATTAGGTGTCGGGGCCATCAACTACTATGTTCGAATATTGGACATGATACATTATAAATGGTATCAGAACGATACCTCTCCCAATAAGATGTGGTTCGGGGACAGCAAGGAATCTTCACTCTTATAAACGGTTACCAAACGAGACTTGATGAATCGAAATATGGTCGAGCACGAGAAAAAAAAAAGGCAACGTTTAAAGTGGTTGTTTTGATGTAAATGTTTGGGGTAAAGTAAACTAAAGTACTTTATGTGTTTTCTTATTGTTTAAACTACAGTTTCAAATGATTTAGTTACCTCTCTTAACTATGACTTTACGATGTCTATGTTTGTATGTGCTTGTACGTTTGACTTCGCACGATAATGAGATTGCTTCCGGGTATTTTTGATATTCCCACGCTGGTAATTGCTGAATCAACTGCTCCTCCAGAAGAGCTGGTAATACCACTTAAGGGTGGATAGATCGTCCACCCAGTGCTGCTACCCACTTCTATTAAGGCCGAGCTTCGTGGAAATTTCAGGTTAGGTGCACCTATCATAGTTGGAACAGACCAATTACCATATCCACCTATCATCGCCACATAACCGTAAAAAAGATCATTAAAAAAGCATGAGCCGGTATTAAAACATTATAAAGTTGAGAAATTTTCTTTTAACGACCTTTTTAGGTAATAATTGCGGTATACTAACATCAAAATAAATTTAATAATATTTCATAAGCAAAGAGTATAATATAATTTAAAAACTCAAATTTTAACCGTACACCTTAGTATTTTTAATGGTCCAATTTCAACGCTAGAAGATATTGTCTACTTTGATCCGTTACGTATCATCGTCAGCCTCACGATTTTAAAACGCGGTTGTTAGGAGAGGTTTTCACACCTGTTTCGTTTCATTTTCCAAATGATGTAAAATCTCACAATCCAATAACAGGTCAAAGCAAACAATATCTGCTAGTGGTGAGCTTGTGCCATTACAAATGGAATCAAAGCCTGACACTAGGCAGTGTGCCAGCGAGGATGCTGGCCCCCAAGGGGTTAATTGTGAGATTCCACATCGATTGGAAGTGGAACGAAACAGGTGTGGAAACCTCTTCCTAACAGATTCGTTTTTTAAAACTGTGAGACTGATAGCCATACTTAATGAGTCAAAGTAGACAATATATACAGTAGACAATATTTACGATGTAAGTAAAGATATGTATATACACATGTGAGCGATATATATATAGTGAGTGCACGAGGATAGATATGTATATACACATGTGAACCATGAATAATTCTTGAACGTTCCCCACGCACGACTACTCGTTATGAACTCTCCTGCAAGAAAAAGAAAGGTGACATATAGAAAGAAAAGACAAAATATGAACCACGAACCCTACCTTTCCTTTTAAGACATCCGATGAACCACGAATAATTCTCGAACGTTCCCCACGCACGACTACTCGTCATGAACTCACCTGCAAGAAAAAGAAAGGTGACATATAGAAAGAAAAGACAAAATATGAATGATTTTTTTTATTGGATTTGTATCCATCGGGACTAACGGGACTTCAACGTGCAACTTTTGCCTTGACAGGGCAGTACTCTAACCAATTGAACTACAATCCCAAGAAATAAAGTGTACAACATATGTTGTTGATTTAATTTTCTTCAAACCTTTTTATGTAGATCTTTTATTCCAATTGTCATATTTTACCCGACAGAGATGCGAGTAATACACGCACTCTAGCTCCTATATGTTCGTGACATGCGACCTCTATCGACTCCTTCGACTCGGCTTCAAGGCATGATGGCTCTAGCGACTGGAAATCGGCTATTTGGCTCGGTTTAAACAGTTTTCATACCAACTTTCATATTTTTTACCCTCCCAAAGTTGAATTTGACCTTTACAAAAGGGTTTAAGATGAGTATAACTCCCATTTTTCTCGATTCAAGTTAAATTATGTTTAAAACTATTGAGTCAATATTCAAATAGGTGAAGCCTCAGTATATGTGAAAAAGAACTCGAAGGACGAAAGCAAACTAAGTTGGGAAGAGAATGTCGGCTAAGGTCAACCAAGTAAGTGACCTTACTATCACCTAGGTCAGAGAAATTGTCTTATGTATGATGACATGTGTCCAATGACCCTTTCATGTGTCATGTTTCTTTATATGATGTTATGATGACGTGATGTGTTATGATGATGTGATTTGATATGATACTATGATGTTATGACGATAAGATGTACTATGATGTTGTTACGGTATGATGTACTATGATGTTATGATACGTTGAGTTGATGATGCATTATGATATAATAACATGAGAAGTATGATGATGATATAACATATTATGACAATATCTCATGTTACGATGATGTGCATGTATGAAATGTCATGTTGCATTATGATTATGATGAGAAGTTGCCAGATACACAACCCCTAAATGATGTTATAAATGATGAATGTATGAGAACTTATGCATGCATGTTACCTAGTTGTAATATGTGAAGGATGTGTGGGGTTGTGTCACATGAATGATTTAAAATGCATATTGTATGTTCATTTACATCGGGTTACTTTCTCCTTTATGATGATAAGTACGAACGCGTACACTATGATGATAATCATGCTTGCATGATATTCGAGGGTTTGTTGTACCTCCTAACGGCTGACAACTAGCCCGACTATGCAGGCCTAGAGGGTGTGCGAGCTCGCCCAGTAGATCCACATTCGCACGTGTGGGTCGTGTGTATAGGGAACTACACATCAAATTTCTCAGGACTAGATGTCCCTCTATAATGGTTTTAAAAGACAAGACATTCTTGTACAGTCTGCTTTGATACAAAAAGAACATATCGTGGATAAGTCACTTCGATAGAGCTCAAAGCTCACCTAAATTGGAACAAAAAGAACATCCAAATCCTAAAGGGATGATTATAAAATCTTTCATAAAATAAAAAATAAAAAAAAGAAACAATATTAAATTAATAAATAAATTGTAGAGCTATTTTTTTAATTAATAAAAAAATGGAATATAATTATATGGCCAATAATATAAAATAGTTGGCAATTGGTCTGAATATAACTTTGCTTACAACTCACTATAGATGAAACGCGTAAGAGTACTAAATAAACAAACAAATAAATTAAAAAGAAAACTTTATTTATTTATTTATTTATATTTAAAATATGTTTATTTAATTAATCTTTTCAAAAACTATACAAAAAGTGCATTTAAATATTAATAACATATAACGTATTGTGAGATCTAAGAAAAGTTGCATTTCTCTCTCTCTCATTATAACATAAAGTTTTTGTTTTCATTCTAATAATATAAAAAATTACTTTTTGAACGGCTAGGGTTACCGATTTTCGCTCGATATGCTATAGTTTTCTTCTAGAACAAATCGGTTATCGATTTGCTCTTTGGTTGAGTTGAGGATGTTGATGTGACGGTAAAAAAATAATCCTGCAATTAGGGTTGTCTCCAATGTGACGGTAAAAAAATAATCTTGAGATTAGGGTTGCCTCCAATGTGGTGGTAAAAAAATAGTTCTGAGATTAGGGTTGTCTCTAATGTGACGGTAAAAAAATAATCTTGGGATTAGGGTTGTCTCTAATGTGACGGTAAAAAAATAATCCTGAGATTAGGGTCGTCCCCAATATGGAGGTAAAAAAATAATCCTGAGATTAAGTTGTCTCCAATGTGACGGTAAAAAAAAAAAATCCTGAGATTAGGGTCTTCTCTAATGTGACGGTAAAAAAAATAATCTTGAGATTAGGGTTGTCTTCAATGTCACGGTAAAAAAAATAATCCTGAGATTAGGGCCGTCTCCAATGTGACAGTAAAAAAATAATCTTGAGATTAGGGTTGTCTCCAAATGTGGAGGTAAAAAAAAATAATCTTGAGATTAGGGTTGTCTTCAATGTCACGGTAAAAAAAATAATCCTGAGATTAGGGCCGTCTCCAATGTGACAGTAAAAAAAATAATCTTGAGATTAGGGTTGTCTCCAAATGTGGAGGTAAAAAAAATAATCTTGAGATTAGGGTTGTCTTCAATGTCACGGTAAAAAAAATAATCCTGAGATTAGGGCCATCTCCAATGTGACAGTAAAAAAATAATCTTGAGATTAGGGTTGTCTCCAAATGTGGAGTTAAAAAAAATAATCCTGAGATTAGGGTCGTCTCCAATGTGACGGTGAAAAAATAATCATGAGATTAGGGTCGTCTCCAATGTGACGGTAAAAAAATAATCCTGAAATTAGGGTCGTCTCCAATGTGACGATAAAAAAAATAATCCAGAGATTAGGGTTGTCTCCAATGTGACAGTAAAAAAAAATAATCCTGAGATTAGAGTTATCTTCAATGTGACGGTAAAAAAAACACGCTTTTAAATTTGTTGTGAATCCTATAATTGGTCTATCTCGTTATCCATGATTGCATATGCTAGTTGATAGATCTGATTATTACCGTCCATAGTTGCATTATGAATTCAGCACGATTCGACGCCTAAGATGGCCCTCGGCATTGTCCTACGACATGATCATGTTACTTACTCCTCGTTTCTAAGAGTGAAGATAATCCCCACAAAAAAAATACGAGTCCTTCTAGCACGCTTTGTCCTCACTCACCTAAAACTCTTAGGAAATCACCCAATATAGAATTACTCGAAGCAAGGAACGCTTAACCTTGGAGTTCTTATGATCGAGCCACCAAAAAAGAAAGTATACCTCGTTGGTATAGATAGTAACTTTCAATTGTTTTAAACTTTTTTTAGTTATCCTATTCTCAAAATCGCTCTCATCCGGATGTGATCTCAGTTCATTCATGTATCCCTCTTTTACTCGGGCGTCACATTTCACCAAACCATACTTTCAACCGTCCAAAATCATATATTCAAAATAATAATAATAATAATAATAATAATAATAATAATAACCCAAAATAATTAACTTGAGGAGAAGGCTTGACAATATTATTACAACTTTTATATTCTAAACTATGATTTTTCTTTTCCCCTTCATGTGAACTCACAAAAATATCTCTCCATTGTAATGAATATCCATAATGATTTCCAATATTACTTTTTCCTCAAAAATATATTTTATCTCATATTTTAATGCTAAATCCAAAAACATTTTCAAAAAAATTGGTGGGGTTCAAAAAATAAATAATAATAAAATTCAATTTTTATTATTTATTTATTTAGTAGGTTCGAAATTTCCAACCTTAAAATAAGTAGTATATGTCAATTACCGTTAAACTATGCTCAGTTTTGTAAAAATTAAAATATTTTAATTTGTACAGTGAAATGAACTTTTCTCTCTAATTGTCATTTGTAATGACTCGTGCTCAAGCTTTGGAATCCAAATTTGGCACCTATGTGTCCGAACATTCACCTGCGACATGGTCACGTTATTTACTTCTCGCTTCTGAAAGTGAAGATCATCCCTACAGATCAACACGAGTTCTTTTAGCATATTTTGTATTTACTCACATGCATCTTAAGAAACTTCTCGAGAAGTCACCTAACATAGAATTGCTCCAAAAGAATGACACGCTTAATTTTGGCGTTCCTGTAACTGAGCTACCGAAAAAGAATGTACACCTTGTGGATATAGGTAGTAACCTTAAGTTTTTTACTATTGTAACGGCCCAGATCCACCGCTGTTCTCCTCTCCAACCAATGTGGGACATCACAATCTACCCCCTTTGGGCCCAATGTCCTTGCTCCAATCGATGTGGGACTGCCGCCAAATCCACCCCCCCTTCGGAGCCTAGTGTCCTTACTGGCACACCGCTCGTGTCTAGCCCTCTTCGGGGAACAACCTCCTTGCTGGCACAAAGTCCGATGTCTGGCTCTGACACCATTTGTAACAGTCTAGATTCACCGTTAGCAGATATTTTCCTCTTTGGGCTTTCCGTTTCGGGCGTCCCCTCAAGGCTTTAAAACACGTATGCTAGGGAAAGGTTTCCACACTCTTATAAATGATGTTTTGTTCTCCTCCCCAACCTCTGTGGGATATCAAAGTTAAACGTGTTTTGCTTTAAGCAATCTTATATTGATTGAACTCCTAAAAATTTTCTTGAGAAATATGTGACTGAGGACAAATTATACCGAAATGATCTGTGTTGATCTGCACGGATAGTCTTCCTAAGATCATTAAAGGTACATCGTGCTACACCAATTTTATGAAATTAAAAAAAAAAAAAAAAAAAAAACGAGATTACAACATAATTAGAGTACTTAATAAGTAATGAAAACAATTTATGTATGAAAGAGAGAGAAAAGAATGAGAGATGTTAAATCAAATATGTGGGGGGACACAAATGATTAGCAATTGCATAAGGACAAGCTGGAAAGTCTGACATGGAATGACACGTGGCACAAAGGGGTTGGTGACAAATGGCAAAGGGCGGCTGACCTAAGGAGACAACCAAAGCTGGATTATAGGAGTGACAGAAAGCGACCTTTTCTAGAACAGACAGTTCTTTATGCTCTTAACTGTTTTATTATTGGTCGTTTAATTCTAAAATCAATTTTTTATTTTTATTTTTATTTTTTTTTCACATTTTGACAAAGTTTAAGTAATTAATATTAGCACAAAAATTAAGAAAAATAAATATTTATTTCTCCCGAGCTTGAAAATTTATATTGGGATAGGTAATTTTCGTAGCAGTTTAAGCTCTCACCAATGGTTCGGGCTTCCATTCCCCCCTGTTTGCAAGAAACCTAGAACATCGACCTATTCCCCCGATTTGCACGAAAATTAGCAACTCGTGCGGAAAGAAAATAAATATTTATTTCTCACGAGCTTCAAAATTTATATAGGGATAAGTAATTTTCGCAGCAGTTTACGTTCTCACCAATGGTTCGAGCTCCCATTCCCCCGATTTGCAAGAAAACCAGAACGTAGACCCATTCCACCCGATTTGCACTAGCAACTCCCGTAAAAGAAAATAAATGTTTACCTCTCACGAGTTTGACAATTTATTTAAAGATATGCAATTTTCTTAGCCATTTAAACTCTCACCAATCGTTCGGGCTCCCGTTCACCCCTGTTTGCACGAAACTTAGCAACCCCATATGAAGAAAATAAATATTTACTTCTCACGAGCTTAAAAATTTACATAAATATGCAATTTTCATAGCAGTTTAAGCTCTCACCAATGGCTCAATCTCCCCCCGGTTTGCAAGAAAACCAGACCATAAACCCATTCCCCTCGGTTTGCATGAAAATTAGCAACTCCGGTGTGATGAAAATAAATATTTACTCCTCACCAGCTTGACAATTTATACAAAGATAAGCAATTTTCGTAGCAGTTTAAGCTCCCGCCAATAATTCAGGCTCCTATTCCCCCAACCTATCTACAGTGAGCTAAACACCCCGGCTCTACATGCACAATTTGAAATTCATCGGCACATTCATCAGTAACAATTCAATATATCCAATATTACAACGATCCAAACCGACCCTCAAACCACTTTTCCACAACATGACACATTTAACACAAGTAAAAAACAAAACAAGAAGAAATCCTCTAGAACAAGTTGAAAGAACATCATAGATTTCTCCAAAAATGTTGACCTAATTTGCTAGGGTTTGCAACATAAAATAAATAAATAAATAAATAAATAAAAACAAAGCCTTGAAAGACAAAATTGCGGTGAGAGTAAGAGGAGAGGGGAGGTGGCGTGAAAACAATGGTTTCACGCCGTCCAAACAAACCTTTCTATTCATCTGCCACCCCACGCGCAATCAATACCCTTTTTCCTTTATTTTTTATTTTTATTTTTATTTCTTTCTTTATATATATATATATATATATATATATATATATATATATATATATATATATGTATATGTATATGTATATATATAGTCTCTATTTCATCTTTTGTTCTTAAGTTCTTCCCATTTTCTCAATCCAAAGCTAACTTGAAGACATCACAAAAGCACCTGATTTCTCTGTGAGTTTATGTATGAATCTCTTCTTTTTCGTCTCATTTCTTTGCCTTTTTGTTTGTTCTTTCTCGTACGAGCGTTTTAGTTTGTGGGTATGTTTAGATTCACGGGTCGAGTGAAGAAAAACTATTGAATTTGCCTCGTTCAATTAGGGTTTCGTGCAGGTTGATCAAATTTTGTATGATTTTCTCTATTATACATCTAAAGCGTCGAGCGAAATGTCAGTTCAACAATTAGGGTTTGGTGCAGGTTGATCGAAGTTTATTTGAGTTTCTCTATTGTACATCGAAAGTGTCGAACGAAACGTTGGTTGCATTGTTGATATAACGTTTCATGTCCGGAATTTGGTACTTGTATGTTCCGACATTCTCTTGAATCCTAGGAAAATTAACAAAACGTCACCAATATAGAATTATTCCGAACAAAAGAAGCTTAACTTTAGAGTCCATATGATTGAGGATCGTTCTTTTTCGAATGAAGTCCTGGTTCATTCATATACCTCTACTTTACTCAAGTATCACAATTAATTGCATTATTTCGACCTTTCAAGTAATCGTTCGAGAATTTGAGTTGAATTTACTTTGGTTTGATCCAAAGAGTTAACCTAGTGAACACGAGCGCACGTGTGATCCAGAGAGGAGAGAGAAAAGGTGGTTGTAGTGTGAAAATGTCTGTAAACCACAAGAGGAGAGAGAGAGAGAAAAGAGAGTGAACTGCACTCAAAGAAATGTAACATGCTTTGTGACAGCAAAAGTCAAGCTTTTCGGCCAACTTTTGTCATTTTTTTTTTTAAAAAAAACAGTAGCTTCACTTCATGCAGCTCAAAAACATCCCAAAATTAAGATTCTTGTCTCAAATCAGTTAAAAAACCAAATATTCTCTCTTTTTTCATGTTTTTTTTTTCTGGGTTTTACTCATTATTGTCTGCCATTATACTGAATGGTTGAGGATTAATGGGACGGAGTCCCACGTCGACTAATTTAAAGAATGATCATAGGTTTATAAGTAAGGAATACATCTCCATTGGTATGAAGCCCTCTGGGGAAGCCCAAAACAAAGTCACGAGAGTTTATGTTCAAAGTGGGCAATATCATACCATTGTAGAGAGTCGTGATTCCTAACATGGTATCAGAGTCATGCCCCTAATTTAGCCATGTCAATAGAATTCTCTAGTATCGAACAAAGGGTATATTTTGGGAGTCGAGCCTCGATTACGGGGAGGCTGAAGAGTCGTAATCCCTAACATGAACCACGTTAAAAAATCCCCAAATTCAAAACTTTCTCATGAGTATCATATCCAAAGCTTTAGGGTTTTGATTTTAATGGCTGATTTCTATATATATCTATGCAGAAGAACGCCATCAATGGAGATCTTGGAGTCATGTGTGCCACCAGGCTTTAGATTTCATCCAACCGAGGAAGAACTTGTTGGGTATTACCTTAAAAGGAAGATCAACTCACAAAAGATTGACTTAGACGTCATAATGGATATTGATCTTTACAAAATGGAGCCATGGGACATTCAAGGTAATTCAATTTACAATACTTAGTCAAGTTTTTAGTGGATAGTTAGCTTCAAATCCATGTTTTGATTCATTTTCTAAACATAATCCATTTCCCCTACTTGGACTTTCTCATTACCCCTATGAACACTAGCCTCCACTTTTTCACTTTGATCCATTTGAAAGCTTTGAGTTTTTTTGGTTTGTTTTCATACTACTTTATCGAATCCACTTTGCGGGTCATCCGTTCGAGACGGTGTTGATAGCTATTTTGTTTTTGGTTTTACGTTTTTTTTTTCAAAATTATGCTTGTTTCTTCCCGATTTTCTGATATGTTCTTTGTGAGATCTCACATTGATTGAGGTGGAGAACGAAACACTCTTTATAAGGGTATAAAAACCTCTCCCTAGCAAACACGTTTTAAAAACCTTGAGGGGAATCCCGAAAGGGAAAGTCGAAAGAGGAGAATATCTGTTAGCGGTGGGCTTAGGCTGTTACATTTGTCACCTACCCTTAAAGATATGTTTGGCTTAAAAGATTGATAACCATTTTTTCAGAAGTCACATCAAACTCACTTTTACGTTTATAATCGTGCAGCTAATTGTAAATTTGGATACGAAGAGCAGAAGGAGTGGTATTTCTTTAGTCACAAAGACCGAAAATACCCAACGGGAACTCGAACAAACCGAGCTACAAGTGCGGGATTTTGGAAGGCCACAGGGAGGGATAAGGCGGTTTTGTCAAAGAATAGAGTGATTGGGATGAGAAAGACATTGGTGTTTTATAAAGGTCGAGCTCCAAATGGTAGAAAAACTGATTGGATTATGCATGAATATCGTCACCAAACCTCCGAACTTGCTCCTGTTCAGGCAAGTTTCTACAATTTGTGTCGATGCAACAAGATTTTCAACATTAACGACACAATTGTTAGATCTTCAAAACATGTA
Organism: Cucurbita argyrosperma subsp. sororia; assembly: GCA_018691285.1. Taxonomy (NCBI): domain Eukaryota; kingdom Viridiplantae; phylum Streptophyta; class Magnoliopsida; order Cucurbitales; family Cucurbitaceae; genus Cucurbita; species Cucurbita argyrosperma. Next base: position 6,547,310 of record CM031889.1, on the reverse strand, counting down.
TATAACTCGAGATTTTTGTTCGATACATGCAGGAAGAAGGTTGGGTGGTTTGTAGAGCCTTCAAAAAGCCAAGCCCTACTCAAAACCAAGCCATTGGAGCTTGGAATAGCTATCAACATCAAGGCTTATATTATGATCTCAAAAACAACAACAATAGTACATTTTCAGATGCCATGACCCCAACCCACATGGTCAACTCCTCAGACCAACTCCCAAATTATCATCTTCAACTACTACAACAACAACAACAAAATTACCAACTCATTCAATTACCGAGTCTCGAGAGCCCGACGCTCTCAACGAACTTTGAGACTAACGAGACAAAGAGAAATAATAATAACAATCACGACGACCTGTGTCTCGAATGGAACGTTAATTTGGACGACATACTCTGTTCGTCGCAAATTGTGGAAACGTCGTGTTCTTCTTACCCTAATTTACCCGAAACTTTTGTTGACTTTTGTAATGATATATGAACACTAAAAGGCTGAAAGATATTTAAAAAACTGATTTTAGAGTGTTTTTTTTGTAAGTATAAAGAGAGAGATCAGATACAAAGTGAATGGTCTTTCTTTATTGAAACAGATATGTGATTGATTAGGGTTTATGAGAAAGTTGTTTTGAATTGTAAATGTATCACTGCATGTAGATAAATTAATTTTCATTTGCATGTAGTGATCCAATGAAGTTGGTTTTCTTAAGAATAAGAAGTTTATTTGTGTTTATTCGTGTATCCCTCTTTTTACATGGTTGTTATCGGTCAACCCGTTTCGATTTTAGTTTGTTTTTGAACTATAAACTAATACGAGCCATTTTAAGCAATTTTGTCATAGAAGATAGACTAAGAGTGAGCGTGTGATAGCTGAAGGATAGGCCCAAGGGCTACGTATACGCTTGCGTGGTGGGTCCATGCGCGCGTACGTTGCCCGTTACTTGTGACTTAAACACTCTAAGAGTGATGATTATCTTCATAAACTAACACGAGTCATTTTAACCTACTTTGTTACAAAAGATAGTCTAAGAGTGAGCGTGCAATAGCTGAAGGATAGGCCCAAGGGGTACGTATATGCTCGCGTGGTGGATCCATGCGCGCGTACGTTGCCCATTACCTGTAACTTAAACACTTTAAGAGTGAAGACTATCTTCATAAACTAACACGAGTCATTTTAACCTTTTTTTCTCACTTACATCCTTCCTAGAAGATTACCCACGTGAAAATACTTCAAGTCAAGCATGCTAAACTTCTGAGTTCCGAAAATTAAGGCAATGAAAAGGAAAGTGCACCTTGTTGGCACACGTAAAGAAGCCCGCATGATATAATGGCGTAAATAGATATCATATTGTACACGTCCATACTTATCATAACAGTAAAGTATCTTGATGCACGTGTGCATGAGGTCCTCATAGTTTTAAATCATGACATAAACATGCAATGCAAGTCTCGTATATTCGTTCTTTCATGAATACATAGTGACATAACAATATTTCATAATCGTGCTAATATAGTATGAATAACATAACATATAGAGACATCGTGTATTATACAACATGGAAATCACAACCATATCCATAACATAATTAAACCTCTAATTTTACTTGCAACGCTCTAATTTGGCCAAACAATGGTCGTACTTATCCTAAATGCCTTTGAAAATGTCAAAATCGACTCTAAAAGAGTTACCAAGGGAACGTTAGATTATGTGTTTTGTGATTTAGAATATCGATAAGAAAATCTCCAACCTCCAACTAGCAATATGAATGGTGTTATTAGTCTCTCCACTACTCTATCCACTTTAGTACCCGTACCGTCGAGTTTTCACTTTGATACTTGTACCTTCGAGCTAGGCACAGGGCGGTTAGGATAGTGTGATAGGTGCCCTAACTTTGAGAACATGGCCAGGGGTCTCCTGAACGGGGTTACAGTGCTATAAACTCATTTCTGGGAGGGAGGCGTGAGACCACATAGGTTGACCCAGTAGTTGGCCACGTAGGAGGGATCACATCCCCAAACTTAGGTAACTTTATGGTCCTATGGGAGTATCCACTATCTCACCTTAGTGGCCATGATTGGTAAGTTACTCCCCATTACCTTTCAGATGAATAGGAAGTTAGCACCATTTTGACAAGTAACTTCCTACCCTTTCGCCCACTCCAAGAAGTTGTGGAATTAAAATAATAAATAAAGTTTTCAAACAAATTATCAATTTATAGTAACCCCATCATCCTCTTCAACTGTCCAAAATGGCCTTAACCTTATTTATAGTAACCTTAATCATAGCCAAAAGGGTGTTTAAAAGGATGTTCTTACCATAAAATGGCCTTAACCTTATTCAAACAATCAAAAATGAGTTAAAAAGGGTTTAAAGAACTTTACCAAAAGGGCTAAAATCCTCATTAGTTGGTAGTTAATTAAGTTCGAACTTAATAGATATGACTTCTACTAGTTATGAGTAATCTGATTAGAGGTTGTTTAAGGTCGTGCTGATGTGTGGGTCTTTATTGATTAAAAGGTGGTGTTGGAGTCGCACAGTGGCTAATTAAGGGAAAGATCATGAGTATACAAGTAAGGGATACTATCACCATTGGTATAAGATTTTTTTGGGAAAACAAAAAGTAAAGCTATGAGAGCTTATATTCAAAGTGGACAATATCATACCATTGTGAAAGTCACTCATCCCTATCATTTGTATCGGAGTCATGCCCTTATCTTAAATGCTCACGTGTCGAACATTGAAGTTGTGTACCATACCATCATGGAGGTCACTCGTCCCTATCATTTGTATCGAAGTCATGCCCTTACCTTAAATGCTCACGTGTAGAACAAAGAAGTTATGTACCATACCATCGTGGAAGTCACTTGTCCCTATCATTTATATTAGAGTCATGCCCTTATCTCAATTTAACCATGCCAATAGAATCCTCACGCATCGAACAAAGAAGTTATGAGCCTCGAAGATGTAGCCACAGTGAAGATCTGTGGTAAAGCTTTATTAGACTACCAGAGAAGAGGAGTTATCTAGATAGTGCTAGATAGATCATGAATTGTTGAAGTCCCACATTAACCAATTAAGGGGAAGATCATGAATATATCGACAAAAGACACTATTTTTATTGATACGAAGTAGAGTATATGCTCAAAGTTAACAATATTATACTATTGTGAAGGTCACTTGTCACTGTCAACGGGGTCCCTTCTGGTTGCAACAATGGCTCAAACCGAGAGTCATTAGTTTTCCCCCAAATTTAAACCTAGTTTGATAATTTGGGAAGAATCCCAAAATTTAGAATTAAAAATATATTTCCCCAAATTTAATTAGAAATTTATTCTATTTACTAAATTGAAAATCTAAATTTTCAAATAAAAAATAAACAGATAAATCTACTTAAACTAATATCAACCAATCAAAATAGATATTAAAAAATTTTCAAGTTGTAAAGCTATATATATTACTTTTATATTTTATTCCCATAAAAAAAAATTAATAAAATATTATAAATAGGTGAAGCCCGACCAACCCAACCCGAATTATAAGGGTTGGGTTGGGTTGGATTAGCATTTCGAGTTGGGTTATAATTATTCGGATACAATCTTTAAGTATTTAGACGGATAGGAGAATCACCCTGACAAACCCATTAATACGGATAAATTCTTAATATATTTATATATTTTTATTTGGTTCGGGTCAATTGGAAGGTTTTGTCCCATGAAATCGAAATCGAACTGAATCAGTTGGGTTGGGTTACCAGCTCAACAAACCCAAACTTTTTTTGTTGTAAAAAAAAAAATCCTTCAACCCAATTGGGATCGGGACCATGTACACCCTCATGTGAAGTTTCAATATTTGCCAAATAAACATAGGTTCATGTTCCAAAAAAAAAATATATATTTTAGTGTCCTAGAAATTTGGAAACATGCTGCTTAATTTGCTAAAAAAATCATAATAAATAAATTGAATTCCTTGTTTGGAGGAAAAAGAAGAACACCCAAATAAAAAAAAATTAAGGGGTGGAAGAGGAAGATGCCCTGAAGAACAGAGAGAGAGGGAGGAGCGTCAAAATTCCGATGAGTTCGCCGTCTTCCGCCATTACTCTTCGAGATCAGACGGTGAATAATAGCCATTGATGATCCATTTACAGAGCTCCTCCGCCACTGAAACCCTTCTTCATCAATTTGCCGTAAAGTTCTCACAAATTCCCTGTTTCTGTGTTCTTTAGATTCTCTGATTTCTCCCTTTATTCAGGAGCGATTATCTCAAATTTCGTTCAAAAAACCAATGCTCAGATCTGCGTTGATCATTTGTGTCATTGAGTGAAATTCAATGATTGGTAATCGAAAAACGACGTAACAGTGTTCTTTTGAATTCTCCTTCTCATCCTGTGAAATTTTGGGGGAAATCTGTGGTTCGACGATTAATGGCAGCTTCAAGGAATGTGGTGGGGCTGAAGGATGAGGAGAAGCTGAAGGAAGAGAACTCGACGGCTAAGAAGGCTAAATTTGAGAGGTTTCCATTGTCGAAGTGGGAGGTAGCGGCGGCTTTTGGCATCTTCCTTGTCTGCTCCACTGGCCTCGTTTGTGTGTATATGACGATGCCCTCTGCAGAATACCAGAGCGTTAAGATCCCACGAACGCTTTCGGATCTTCGGATGCTTAAGTATGTGTTTCTCTGTTCAGCCCTTTTCGTTTTAGAACATGTTACGATATTTCATTGCCTCCCTTCTTCTTGTGCTATATAGTATTTTTGAACTGATTGTTGATTTGTTGTGAATTTGGAAGAGGAAATGTAGATTGAGGGTTGTTGTTTTCTTTAATTCAAGTCTTTGATTGTCTTTGGAACATGAGAGGGGGTATGGAATTATGTTTGGAGTTCTGAATGATGAGGATAGTTTCTTGCTTACTTAGAATGGTTGAGGAACACTTCATGGGGTTTCATATCTCGGATTGAAGGATGAAGAACTCTTGGAATTGAAGAATTAGTTTGAGATTGCTTTTCATCGGTGCATATCATGGGTTAAATGTGTGAAAATGAGGTTAAAGGATTGAATATGACCGAACCTATCAACTTAAGCTTTTGGTTTTGGGCTAGTTTAACCTGGTATCAAAGTTAGGGGGTGAGATCTTACATCGGTTGGAGAGAGGAACGAAGTATTCCTTATAAGGGTGTGAAAACCTCTCCCTAGTAAACGCGTTTTAAAAACCTTGAGGAGAAACTCGAAAGGGAAAGTTTAAAGCGGCAATGTCTGCTAGTAGTGAGCTTGGGCTGTTACAAATGGTATCAGAGCTAGGTTATCGGGCGGTGTGCCAACGAGGACGTTGGGCCCTTAAGGGGGGTGGATTGTGAGATCCCACATCGGTTGGAGAGGTGAACAAAACATTCCTTATAAGGGTGTGGAAACCTCTCCCTATTAGACGCATTTTAAAAACCTTGAGGGGAAGCCCGAAAGGGAAAGGCAAAAGAGGACAATGTCTGCTAGCGGTGGGTCTAGGCTGTTACAAATGGTATTAGAGCTAGGTTATCGGGCGGTGTGCCAATTAGGACGTTGGGACCCCAAGGGGGTAGATTATGAGGTCCCACATCTGTTGGAGAGGTGAACAAAACATTCCTTATAAGGGTGTAGAAACCTCTCCCTAATAGACGCGTTTTAAAAACCTTGAGGGGAAGCCCGAAAGGGAAAGGCAAAAGAGGACAATGTCTGCAATCGGTGGGCTTGGGCTGTTACAAATGGTATCGGAGCCAAGTTACCGGGGGGTGTGTCAACGAGGATGCTGGGCACCCAAGGGGGTGGATTATGAGATCTCACATCGGTTGGAGAGGAGAACGAAACATTCCTTAGAAGGGTGTGGATAAACCTCTCCCTAGTAGACGCATTTTAAAAACCTTGAGGAGAAGCCCGAAAGGAAAAGTTCAAAAAGGACAACATCTACTAGCGGTGGGCTTGGACTGCTACGTAGGGGTCCTAAACTTGAATCACCTAATGTCGTTTACCTCTCGATTAATATCAAAAAATGCTTATTGAGTTTAGTAGTTTAACAAAATGTTCCAGCAAATTATTGTTATCTGTCGCTATTTCGAGTTAGTACCCGAACATTATAATATTCTCCATTGTTATTCTGATTTGTATATCTGTTGAATTATACTCCAGGGATCTCTTTGCAAATTATGCCAAAGATCATCCAGCACAATTCATTCTAGGTTATTGCTCCACCTACATATTCATGCAAACGTTCATGATTCCTGGAACAATTTTCATGTCATTGCTGGCTGGAGCTCTATTTGGTGTTATCAGAGGCCTTCTATTAGTTGTCTTTAATGCAACAGCTGGTGCATCCTCTTGCTTTTTTCTCTCCAAGTTGGTTGGAAGACCTTTAGTTTACTGGGTGTGGCCCGAAAAGTTGAAATTGTTCCAGGCAGAGGTACTTATTTACTGTGAGTTTTGTTTAAATTCGATTCGGTGACGACTCTCTAGTCACATCTAATCTCATGTTGGTTTGAAATCTTGGCTTCGATTATCCAGATAGCGAAGCATCGAGAAAAGCTACTCAATTATATGCTCTTTCTAAGGATAACACCGACGTTACCGAACCTTTTTATCAACTTGGCTTCACCTATTGTTGACATCCCATTTCATGTGTTCTTCTTGGCTACTTTAATTGGCCTTGTTCCAGCATCCTATATCACTGTCCGGGTAAGTTTCTATCATTGTAGATTTAAATGTCTTGTTCATATTGGGATTTGTTTTCCGTTATGTAATGAAAATCTCTCAAGTCAGTTGTTCTTATATCGTTTTTATATTGCTTTCCTTGTAAATAATGTTGGAGAATACCTGAAATTTGAGTTTTCTTTGACACTTGAGATAAATGAATAGTTGAAATTTTAGTTTAGTGAATGCAGTGGATAAATGGCGGTTGTGTTGTGTCTGATGTTTTGGTTGATCTTATCCTTTATATAATTTGGTAGTTGAGAGGCATGACTCCTATCATACCTTGGATTATCTTGGATTTGTCTATATGTGAGGGTGAGATCCCACATCGATTGGAGAGGAGAATGAGTGTTAGTAAGGACGCTGAGCCTCAAAGGGGGGTGGATTGTGAGATCCCACATCGATTGGAGAGGGGAACGAGTGCCAGCGAAGATGTTGGGTCTCGAAGGGGGATGAATTTTGAGATCCCACATCGATTGGAGAGGGGAACGAGTGCTAATGAGGGTGTTGGGTCTTGAACGGGGTGGATTGTGAGATCGCACATTGATTGGAGAGGAGAACGATATCGATTGGAAAGGGAAACGACATTGATTTGAAAGAGGAACGACATCGGTTGGAAAGGGGAACGAGTGCCAGTGAGGACACTAGGCCTCGAAGGAGAAATGATTGTGAGATTCCATATCGATTGGAGAGGGGAACGAGTGCCAACGAGGACGCTGGACCCTGAAAGGGGGTGGATTGTGCGATCCCACATCAATTGGAGAGAGGAACGACATCGATTGGAAAAGGGAACGAGTGTCAATGAGGACGCTAGGCCTCGAAGGGGAGTGGATTGTGAGATCCCATATCGATTGGAGAGGGGAATGAGTATCAGCGAGGACATTAGGCCTAGAAGGGGGGGAGGGGGAATTGTGAGATCCCACATCGATCGGAGAGGGTAACAAGTGCCAGCAAGAACGCTAGGCCTCGAAGGGGGTGGATTGTGAGAGCCCACATCGGTTGGTGAGGAGAACGAAGCATTCTTTATAAGGGTGTGGAAACCTCTCCCTAGCAGACACGTTTTAAAAACCTTGAGGGGAATCCAAAAGGGAAAGCCCAAAGAGAACAGTATTTGCTAGCAGTAGGCTTAGGCCATTAGGCCATTACAATAATGTTTATTTTGTTCTGTACGTTTATATGTGTGTGTACGTGTATATGTTATAATTATTTCTTCCCTCTACGAGTACCATATTTGGTGGAAATTTCCTCGACATTTGTTACGTTTTACGTCGCTTTTTTTTCTTTTTATCAACTTCTTGCAAGATCTTACATTTACTGTGCTATTTTTTCATCTTGAAGATAATTATCTAACTGTTAATTCATTATTTTACTATCATCAGGCTGGACTTGCACTCGGAGATCTGAAATCAGTCAAGGATTTATATGATTTCAAAACTTTGTCTGTGCTGTTCTTTATTGGTTTCATCTCCATTCTGCCTACACTTCTAAAAAGGAAACGAGTATACGAATAAAGGCGATTTTTTCGGGCTCCGTCATTTCTGCCTGAGCCATGTGTATGGATGGCTGCTATATCAGGTCTTTACGATCTCAAAATTTATTGTCAGTTACATCAGCACTACCTTAGAAAACTTAACCAACATTTCGAAAATACCTATTTTCGACATTGGTCATAGAGGATAGTCTCAGCAGAGTGTACAGTTTATTCTATTTGCATTGCACAACACCTAGAACGACATCGGTGTTGGTCGTATTTGGCTTTTCGAGCCACATTCTGTCACATATTCTAAAATTTATTGTCAGTTACGTCAGCACTACCTTAGAAAACTTAAACCGACATTTCAAAAATACCTGTTTTCGACATTGGTCGTAGCGGATAGTCTCAGCAGAGTGTACATTTTATTCTATTTGCATTGCACAACACCTAGAACGACATCGGTTTTGGTCGTATTTGGTTTTTCGAGCCACATTCTGTCAAATATTCTCAAAATTTATTGTCAGTTACGTCAACACTACCTTAGAAAACTTAACCGACATTTCAAAAATACCTGTTGTCAACATTGGTCATAGCAGATAGTCTCAGCAGAGTGTACAGTTTATTCTATTTGCATTGCACAACACCCAGAACAACATCGGTGTTGGTCGTATTTGTCTTTTCGAACCACATTCTGTCAAATATTCTCAAAATTTATTGTCAGTTACGTCAGCACTACCTTAGAAAACTTAACCGACATTTCGAAAATACCTGTTTTGGACATTGGTCGTAGTAGATAGTCTCAGCAGAGTGTCTAGTTTATTCTATTTGCATTGCACAACACCTAGAACAACATCGGTTTATGTCGTATTTGGCTTTTCGAGTCACATTCTGTCAAATATTCTCCATTGCTTAGTTTCTTCGTCTTATATACCAACTCCCTCTTGTTTTCATTGTTTGTACAGATTGATATTGATTTCAAGTGCTCTGATCGACGATGCTCGTTGCGGTGATACCGTGGCGAGATTCAGATGCAAAACAGTGTACCATCAAGCTGTTATATAGCTCAAATTATACGTCGTGACAATTGTTTGGAGGGTTTAAAAGGAAAAAATAGGTGAAGATATCTTTATTCACATTAGGAGCTCACTGATTACACTGAATATAGGCTATATTTATTATATATACTATAGTTTTTGTTGCATTATATACTGAAAAAGCATACAGGGTTTAGTCAGGTTACATACTGAAAACTAACTATACTTCATTTTTTATATAGATCTTTACATATCCCAATTTATCATATTGGTTATATATTACAGGTTGATATACTAAAATTAGACTCAAAAGAAGATTACAATGATTGGTGTGGACTGCAGATTGTGATGTGAAAGGAAGAAAAACAACATTTTGTGGTGGGGTTTTAATCTTTATTTTTGTAAATTTTTTTTCGAGATTAATTGATATGTTCGAGTCCTCGAAGTCGGATTTTGAGGTTAATTTTAATTATATCTCTATTGATAAAAGTAGTTTTATCATCAAAATGATGTGGGACAGGTAGCTCGAATCAATGAAATGCAAAATTGAAAAGGAAAAATTTTCAACTCAATTGCATCCATTCCATTCGGGATCATGCACCTTTTTATAAATCGAACTTATTCTTGAAATAAACAAGTTATACACGCTCACTTTCCAAACAAAAAGGAAATAGATTTATTGGATTTGCTGTTAAAATATCGACAGATGGTCAGTATCCCAAAGAAATGAAATAATTAAGTTACAGATGTATGGAATTGAGTAATTTCTTGTTCCTTCGATAAACAATCATTTTCAAAATTATGTATGGAATTGAGTAATTTCTTGTTCCTTCGATAAACAATCATTTTCAAAATCATGTTTGCCACCGTTCCATCTTTAATTTAAGAACTATACATTAATTTATTAGATTATATTGCGTATAAAATTATTCAATATTATGTAAAATATGCGAGGTAGAGATTCGAATCTCTAATTTATTGGTTGAATGTATGAACTTTATATGCATAAACCTTGAAGCATATTTTTATCTCAAGTAAACCATGCATCAATGTTCGGTCACACACTATCAAGTATATTCAATGTTCAATCTTGAAATTCAACTATGAATGGAGGCGCTACATACATGCATCAGTAATACGTCATTTGTGTATCATTAATGTATCGATCGTGTATCAACACTATATCTATATCTATAGTATCAACACTATATCTATATCCATAATATATAGACATTCATTCAAAACGAAATTTAAATATAACACTATTATTAGTGTATCAATAGTATATTAACAATTATTCATAATCAACTTCAGTGTATCAATAGTATATTAACAATTATTCATAATCAATTTCAGTGTATCAATAGTATATTAACAATTATTCATAATCAATTTCAAGTATAATACTAGTGTATTGATACTATACCATACCAATAACATGTTTATGTTATTGATATACTCGGTATAAAGTATATTAATGATAGTAGCATGCAAATGATAGGCAAATTAACGATGTAACAATAGTAAAGTACTACTCTGTAATATATCATATCAATAAGGAACAACGTCATTGATTTACTCAATATAAAACGCATCAATAATAATTATATCAATAATGCATCAATAGGGAAGTGCATCAATAGTTTACGTATGTTTTTAGGGGTATTTTGGACTTTTCATTTCGAGCAATACTTTTCTATTTAATCATACTTGCACATCCCCTCTTATTAAGGTATAAGTTAGAAAGTTTCTAAGACTCCATATGAGCAATAAAATTCCTTCAAAATTGCAAAAATTCCTTGAAAAATGGACAGAATGGTCACTAGCGATTATATGAGATTCGTTAACAGATGGAAACAATTGAGTTGAAACATTTGGATTCACAAGAACTTACATACAGAAAAGTGGGGATTTTGAGCAAGAAATAAGAATTAAGATCTTCAAACCTGCTGAATGAGTTCATAGTTCATCAGAATTTGTTTCTACGACTCAAGTGTGGCTGCTGGATAGTCTTGATATCCACTGATTTCGGTTATCCTAATCCGCGTATTTGGCTGTATCGTTCGGGTAAAACAGATTCGGAGATTATAAAGAGAAATGTGTACTCAAAAGAATTTTCTAAACTCATGCACATCAAACATTCCTATGGTCTGTGTATCAGTTCCAGAAGTTTACAAAAGCTATGGAAGCAGTTGCAAACCCCAACATGCTGCAAGATTGAAGAGAGAAAGAGAGTGGCAAAGACCGAGAAATACCTGACGGTGTCCGATGTTTCGTCGATAGTTTTTCTTTTTCTTGTACTTGAACACAATAACCTTCTTATCTAATCCCTGAATATATGAAATAAAAACAAGACAATCTAAGAAAAAGAAGCATTGTTCTATTTCATTCTGATGAAGAGGGGATGATCACCAAGTTAATGCATTACCTGCTCCTCGACAACGGCATGAACAGCAGCATTTGTCACTATTGGTTTTCCAATGTATGCCTGAGTCTTTGTTCCCACAAGCAAAACTTTGTTCAGAGTTATCTGAACAATAAGAAATTTAGAAAACTTTAAGATCGTTACAGTATCTATCATATAATTAGTTGCACATATATAGATGAGACATGACCAGTTTGTTATTACATAATAAACCCGATGTTCATTAGTTTGTAGAATATGATGAGATTCATCGAGCTACTCGATGAGGAATCTAAAAACTATAAACTAAATCAATATTCACACAGGAAAATATATGCGCACCACATGAATTTTGATCAATGATTATCGTTGTGAGATCCCACATTGGTTGGAGAGAGGAACGAAGCATTCTTTATAAGGGTGTAGAAACCTATCCCTAGAAGATGCGTTTTAAAAACCGTGAGGCCGATGGTGATATGTAACGGACCAAAGCGGACAATATTTGCTAGTGGTGGGTTTTAGCTGTTACAAATGGTATGAGAGCCAAACGCCGGACAGTGTACCAGCAAGGACGCTGGCCCCCCCAAAGGAGGTGGATTGTGAGATCCCACATTGGTTGGAGAGGAGAATGAAGCATTCCTTATAAAGGTGTAGAAACCTCTCCCTAGAAGACGTGATTTAAAAACCGTGAGGCTACCGGTGATATGTAATGGACCAAAGTGGACAATATCTACTAGCGGTGGGCTTGGGCTATTATAACGTCTATCACATTTCTAAAGTCAGTTTCTTCATTCGATCCATTGTATTGAAAAGCTATTAACAATGAAATTCAGGAGAAATCACCAGAAAGACAACATAGAAGGTGTTCATTCAGAAAGCGAGGATGGAAGTTGGAAGCTAGACTTCATACTTTTCTCTAGAAGATGATTGGCAGTAAATTCCGTGATGAAAAAGAATAGAGAATCTCTCACAAAGTTAAATAAGAAGAAACTCAAGTTCTTCCTTTGATCATAAAAAGGTCACATTAAAGAAATTACTTATTTCTCAATTTGTGCATTTTATGCAACAAGAGGATTTTTTAGTTTTTGGGATAGGGTGGTTTCTTCAATTTTACATTGGAACTCTCTTTGCAATTCTTTTAGTAACTACCCAGTATGCTTATTTCTACCTATTAGAGTGCTTCTAACGATTTCAATAAATCCATTCCAAACTTATACAGTAAAGTGACACCTTCATAGTACATGAAGCAAGTCTTAAGCTACCTTATTGTATAACGCAAACTTGTAGGTCTCGAAACCATACACTTAACATCTTTGGACCAGGTCCATGTTATTTATCCTTCCGAAAACAATCGAGAATTACAAAAACCAAAGCTTCTCTGAGATTTTAGCCACATCGAAGAAATGAGGACTAGAGGATTGAAAAAGATCAACTAATGAGAAAACTAAACTTACAAGGAAAGGTCAGATGACTTGAGAGTCCATGAATGAACGAGCAAAAATAGCTAGAGTTAGGGAAAAGACAAACTCTTTGTAACAAGCGAGAAGAATAACAGTCAAATCTTGAGATTCATGGTGAATTTTTCATAAAGAGGTCATCCAAAGAAATCTGAAAAAATATCCCCGATTATTTGATGAAGTCTGTAACAGAATCACAGCTAGGAGTATATTTCACTCTAAAAGGGAAAAAATTTAGGCTATGACGAAGCTCCTACCAAGTTGTCAATGACCCAGGACACTGCATGTGAGATCCCATATCGGTTGGGGAGGAGAACAAAGCATTCTTTATAAGGGTGTGAAAATCTCTCTCTAGCAAACGCGTTTTGAAAAGCTCGAAAGGAAAAGCCCAAAGAGGATAATATCTGCTAGTGGTAGGCTTGGGCCGTTACACTGCCCCAAGATCAAGCTCTATCACCACTACTCAGGAATAACTTTTCTAAATTATCCAGACATTTCTACCAAACCCAACAACATTCTCTTGGTCTAATCAATTCTCTTACCATCTCACACTTTTTCCCCTTGATGTCCAACAGATAGCATGCCATGGTGCCAACCAGCAACACCCTTCACAAAATAATATGAAGCACTCCTTCAAATCTCAAGCTCAAAAACTATCCTCATAATACTAACATTTAAAAGTAAAAATAGTTCTCGTGAGATCCCACATCGGTTGGGTAGGAGAACGAAACACCCCTTATAAGGGTGTGGAAACCTCTTCCTAGCAGACACGTTTTAAAAACTATGAGGGAAAGCCCAAATAGGACAATATTTGCTAGCGGTGTGCTTGGGCTGTTACAGTTCTTCTATGCAGTTAGTCACGGCATCCATATCTCAAACCCCACATGAATAAGTCAAATATTTCGTAACAAGTCTTTGTTCAGACTAACTAATTTAAGCACGCTAAATATGAACACCATATTATATTTGACACATGCTGAAACCAATTTTCACTAACAGAAGAAAGCTTAGGTAACGATTACCAAAATACATTTCCACGAAATTTCCTTCAAAGTCACTCCGAGAGAACTTCACATGAAGGAATATCAATATATAATACATAGATTAAACAACAATGAAGGTCACTGTTCAGCAGAATCCAAACAATGGAAGAACACTCTAATCTCCATAAATGTAATATAATCTAACACTCAACTCAGATACACAAATAACCATTTAACGAGTAGAATATTAAGGATACCTACCTTATCATTGACGTTAGCCCCTTTCAGCCTCTGTGTATGGATATAACGCCCTGGAAATACTATATATTGGCGGGATCCAATCTATTGAAAAAATCCACACACAGGCCATATTATGAACGTGAGTCCCAGTACAAAAATCGATTGTAGTAGCTTGAACAGAAAAAGAGGAGCCGAAATCAAAAAACGCAAGAAGTTTGTAGCGAAATTAAACACTAACCATAACAACCGCGAAGATTTCCTCGCGCTTGGGGGCCTGTTCCGAGGGGACTTCAACGATTTGGGAAGCGGCAGGCTCAGAGTCGATTACAGCCGCTTCGGACTCCGATGACTTGAGGACGAAGGACAATGCAGGGCGGGAAGAAGGAGAGAGTTTGAATGAAGATGAAATTGGTGTTGATAATGGTGTATTCTTCTTGGTGGAGACACGGCAGTGAGTGGCGAAGTTGGCGCAGAGGGAAAGAGTTAAAGACGCCATTACAGAGACCTCTTCAAGGTCCTCTTCGTCTACTAACTATGGTTCGTTCTTGTTTTCGCCATGGCTCGGCTGTTTTGAACTCCAGGCTTATCCTATCCTCTTTTCTAGTTGTAAAAGACTATTATACCCCCAACCTCTTTTTTATGCTGCGCAATTACATTTTTACCCTCGTAATTTGGTTGGATGTGTCCATTTTCAAAAAATTTGGAATTCATTCTTGTGTAGTAATAATTGTCGTTCCCTTAGAACGCACTTGCTCGGGGTTCGTAAAAGGTTAAGTATTGTAAATATAAGTGACCCCACTGTTGGGACCGAAAAATGCAAACGTATACAAGCCTAATTCTTGTTGTTCATTTCGAGTTGGATCTAAAACCATGGTTTTAGGCTCCAGTTCTTTTCTTATGCTCGGGATGTGTATCAAATTCATATACAAAGTTCGATGTGCAACACTTCTGTATACACAAAACTCACCTGGCTCACATCACTCTCTTACTTCCCGGGCCTTATTGGGTAAGTATCACTTTCATTGGTAAGTGATATCAATTTTATATGCACGATCATACACTATGGTTCATTTCTCACTTCGATCATGAATCTATTGGATTCATTTCGTTTATCTCCAATATTGGTACATGAATCATCTTGATTCATGGATGAACATTAATGTTATTATGTCTATATAAAGGTTTGTCTAGCATTGTTAAGAGACATAGAGTTGTCATTTTGTGTTTTTCTAGAGGCAATTGGGAGGAACTTTGTAAGTAAGACTTTGTAGTGTGACTCAATACTTGCAGTTGCACCTGTTATTATTGTTCTCTAATCTGGTAAAGTGATCTTATTCGGTTGATTTACTAAGTTTCTTCTTCGTAAATTCGAATTGTGCAGCCAATGGTGGCTTCGATGCATTATAATTACTGGAGTTATTTGCACATAAAGTTGCACTGTTGTCTTCCATCTATAAAAAGTAAAATAGAACTATTATGATTCAAACATTCAACCCAATATGAACAAGTACCATAAAATACATGAAAGTTAAAATATGCAATCAGTCTTTGCGAGGGGTATAACAAAAAGAGAAAAAGTTTACCCGTTATGGAGACTAAAGAGAGAAAAACGGCGTGCAAGAGAGAAACAAGACAAAGAACGCGAGAGAATGCTATTGAGATCAAATTTTTTGTGAGAGACTGAGTGTCGAGAGAGATTTGTATTTTGGTGTGAAGATGTGAAAGAGAGAAGAAAGCAGTGAGACTGTGAGAGAAGAGACCGAGAAAGTAAGACAAAAGTTTGTATGGCTTTAGTTAGAGACGAGACAAGACTATAGCAATGAGTTATTGGGCTTTGACTTTGGGCCTCTGGGCTTCAATTTCTTTTTTTTTTTTAATATTTTCGGGTTGGGCCGAGTTGACCCAATCATTTTCTTTTGAAACCCGAAATCCAACACAACCCACTTGACCCTTATATTTCGGGTTGGGTTGGGTTGAGTTCTCAGATTTTCGGGTTGGGTGTACACCCCTAAATGTGAGAGTGTGAGAAAAACACTTCTAAACATTTCAAATTGTCTTCAATGTATAAACTCCTCTCGATAGTGGCATAGGCATTCAAATGGCTAGAAATGCTCTCAATAAAGGTAAATTTGAGCTTCACTGTCGACGTAGTGCTCGTCTACGACCTAAACTAAGGCTTCTTCGGCTCCTATTTCAAAATTATCTTCAATATATAAGGCTATTGAATTGTTAATTTGTTATATTTAGGGATGTTTAGGATCAATTCTGAAGAATTAGGTGAAGTTCGTTCCATGAATGGGTAATAAATTTGATGTTACTGAATGTCAGATAAAGTTGGACCACAACAAGCATAATTAAGCTACTACCGACCAAGGAAAGTTTAGGGACATCCGCTTAGGCTAAGTAAGTTGACTTCATGTTCGTACATCTATGTGTTAGGTTGGATGAATTAAATGAAAGCATGAATATCTCGTAATAGCCCTCTACGTGATATTATTTGATGTTATACTATTCTTGTGATTTTTTTTGAGGTATATACCTCCGAAATTGTTGATCATATTATTCTATTGTTATAATTACGTTTATGTCCTATGAGTTACTATGATGTACCATGTATGATGCGCGTGTATGAAATACCACAAATATGTAAGCACGTCTCATAGGGAATTTACGTCATGATAAGTATGGAAGTATTATGTGCATCATTACATAGAACCATGATCTTAAATCTTGCCACCAAATTTCACCGTCTCCCCCTCCCAAGAGAGTGTGAGAGAGGCAACACTGGGGGCAATGTAGGAGCAAACGTCATTCTTTCATGCTTCATTTAGCAATACATAGGCAACATGTTCCAGGGGTTTCCCAAGCACATCATGCCACCAAATGCACGGCATCCAAGAGTACAAGCAACCGAGACGCGTTTCGCAATGTGAGTGATGTGCCAGAGACCGAGCCCCAAAGAGGGTGGACACGAGGCGGTGTGCCAATAAAGACATTGGGCCCCGAAGGGAGGTAGATAGAGAGGTCCCACATCGATTGGAGAAGGGAACGAGTGTCATGTGTAAAAACCTCTCTAGCAGACATGTTTTAAAAACTTTTGAGGGAAAGCTCGAAAGGGAAAACCCGAACAATATCTACTAACAGTAAACTTAGGCTGATAAGCAGCGTAAGATGCCAGCTTACACATCGCTTTCCTATAAGAACTGAACTCATCTTGCAGTTTTCTAAAATCAAAACGAGCTTTTTCGGCACGACTTCTTCGGCCTCATTTAACTCAATAATCAACAAACATGCTAGAAATCCACAAGCAATGTAAGGAAAATTCAAAGTCCTCTCATTAAAGAACTTAAAGAATAGATAAGGCATAATTTAAAGCAAAAATCAAAATCAAAATCAAAAGCTCATCATCATGAAGCTATGGGATGTAGTTTCTGCACTTCAACAGTTAGCCAACTATACAAATTACATAACCTAGGCAGCAGCATCATCCCCCTGTCAGTTTGCTAACGATTTGTCTTTTATTCCAAACGCATCAGCCAAATTGAAGTTCAAGTTGTTTCTCATAGTTCTACTTCTCCCGACGCCCCCGTCGCCCTTCCTCATCATTGCAGCAAACTCCTCATAGTCGATACGACCATCCTGCAAAGGAAAAGATAGAGAATATAACAGTCGTTCGGGTTCGAGAATGTTTTTTGCAGTACTTTTGGAAGAACAGATGACATTGTTCTAGAAATGAAAACAAATGGAATTCTTTACAAGCAATTTGATTCATGTATAGATGAAGAAACAGATATATTATCAGCATAGAATCCTTATTCTAGAAATATATAGGAAGATATATGCAGCCTAGGCTAATGGTCCATCGTCACGAATCCCAAGAAGGCTTTATTATCGAACCCAAAGAAACCCGGGTTTTTTGTTTTTAAGAATTAAGCTTATAAGCACTACGTCTACCTATGAGTTTAAAAACTAAGAACAAAACAGCAGTTTTTTAAAAACTTGTTTCGGTTTATTCGGAACGTGGCTAAGAATTCAAATGTAATCTTGAGAAGGATGAAAACTCATGATACAAAAAATACCAACCGTCGCAATCGCACTTTTCTTGTTAGTGGACTTTTGCGATTGTGCGGCACTCACTCCCAACGCTGAGTGAGTCAAGCCAACTTGAGTTCACGTCGCCTGTGGCCGGGCAACGTATGCTCAAACCTCTGGTCCCATTTTGAGAAAGTTTTAAAAAACGGGGCAGGGAGATTTTTTAAAGAGAGTTTAAAAGCAAGGTTGAAAGAAAGATTGAAAACAGGGTTATATGACTACAAGCAAAAAGGCAACACAACGGCTTAAATAGCATATAACTTTCCAAGCACAGAGCAATGGTTATATTGAGAAAGATGAACACTCATGGTAAAAAAAAGTGAGAAAACAAGTACAATTTTCAAGACACCAACTTTCACAATCGCACTTTTCTTGTCAGCAAACTTTTACGATTGTGCGGCACTCACTCCCAACACTAAGTGAGTCAAGCCAACTTGGGTTCACATCGCCTATGGCTGGGCAACGTACGCTCAAGCCTTTGACCCCATTTTGAGAGGAAGGTTTTAGAAAACAGGAGCAGAGAGATTTTGAAAGAGAGTTTGAAAGCAACAGCGTTATATGACTATAAGCAAAAAGGCAACACAACGGCTTAAATAGTATATAACTTTCCGAGCACGGAGCAAATGTTATATTGAGAAAGATGAACACTCATGGTCAAAAAAAAAAAAAAAAAGTGAGAAAATAAGTACAATTTTCAAGACACCAACTTTCACAATCGCACTTTTCTTGTCAGCAAACTTTTACGATTGTGCGGCACTCACTCCCAACACTAAGTGAGTCAAGCCAACTTGGGTTCACATCGCCTACGGCCGGGCAACGTATGCTCAAGCCTCTGGCCCCATTTTGAGAAAGTTTTAGAAAACGGGGCAGAGAGATTTTTGAAAGAAAGTTTGAAAGCAAAGTTGAAAGAAAGATTGAAAACAACGTTACATGACTACAACAAAAAAGGCAACACAACGGGTTAAATAGTATATAACTTTCAGAGGAGGGAGCACACGTTATCTGGAGAAAGACGAAAACTCATGGTAAAAAAAGTTTCAAAAACCAAAAGATTATCAAAGGAAGATTCAAATAGGTCCTATCTGTATATGCAATAAATAAGTTTCTTCGAAATCTTGCAGACAACTCCAAAGCCAGAAATGTACCACAACAGAATTAAAATGAGTGACAAAAGAAATAGTAACAGTGTTGTTCTAAGCAGAAAATGCAGTTGAATAAACCAAGAACATGAAGGCAGTGATGAACAAAGCAAAACTAAGAAATGAAGACTTACATTATCTTGATCAATTTCATTGATTATCTCATCCAAATGGACATCGCCCAAACCGAAGTCCTTGCAAGCCTGTTGAAGCTCATCAGTGGTGATATACCCGCTACCATCTTTGTCAAAATAGGAGAAGGCCGCGACTAAATTATCCTCTCGCTCGATCTTATTTAGGTGCAACGTAGCTGCAAGGAATTCACCATAGTCTAAGGTTCCACTGTTGTCTATATCAGCCTGTCCAGAGATGAGGCAGCAACAAAATACAGGTTAACAATTAGAATCTGTAGAGAGAAAAGTATATATGGTTATGTTAAGTTTAATTATCGCTAAATATTTAGATTATAATCAGCCTCCGTCGTCGAACGCCCCTATTTAAATGTTTATATGAACAACTGAACAATGATTTGGTATAATGTGGTATGAGGTAGGAAACAATGAGTATCTACCGCCTCCATAAGAGACTTGATATCAGATTCCATGAGTTCAGAGCCCACTTTTTTCAACCCCTCTTTAAGCTCTTCAAATGTTATTGAGCCACTGTTATCAGTGTCGATCATTTTGAACAATTCCTTCAAGCCACCAATTTCCTCTTCAGACAGTCGTTCTGCTATGACCTGCATCAACCAGGTGGTTTAAAGGTTTGAGAAATGCACATTTCCATGAGAAAAATGTAATAATAGATGACAACTATGATTAGAGATTAAAATGAGAGGCATAGAGCTATAATATGGTTAACAGGCTTTCATACTTAAATCTATGAACAAATATTTTGTGATGTGATTCGAAGTAGTGAGGTTAATAAGGGCACTTACACGAACTAGGAGTTCGAGAGTCCCGTTCTCTCCACAAAAGTGTATAACCAGAAGCAAAAAGAGCTCGATCTATGCATAACGAAGTTCTTTTAAGCACACGCTTGAAGTAGTACCAATGGATTCAAACTGACTACCTTTCTAACTACTTTTCCCTGATAAGCTCTTACACTCCCTCCCAATCATTGGTATTCTATTCAAAAGAAGTATATTTATTATTGATTGTGAGATCTCACGTCGGTTGGAGAGGGGAATAAAACATTTCTTTTAAGGGAGTGGAAACTTCTTCCTAATAGACGCGTTTTAAAACCTTGAGGGGAACCCCAGAAGGGAAAACCTAAAGAGGACAATTCCTACTAGCGATGGGCTTGGGCTTGGGCTTGGGCTTGGGCTGTTACAAATGGTATCAAAGGTAGACACTGAGCGGTGTGCCAACGAGGACATTGGAACCCCAAGGGAGGTGGATTATGAGATCCCACACCAGTTGGAGAGAGGAACGAAACATTCCTTATAAGGGTGTGGAAACCTCTCCCTAATAGACGCGTTTTGAAACCTTGAGGGGAAGCACAAAAGGGAAAGCCCAAAGAAGACAATATCTATTAGCGGTGAGCTTGGGCTGTTACAAATGGTATCAAAGGCAGACACAGAGCGGTGTGCCAGCGAGGACGTTGGGACCCCAAAGGGGGTGGATTGTGAGATCCCACATCAGTTGGAGAGAAAAATGAAACATTCCTTATAAGGGTGTGAAAACCTTTCCCTAATCGATGCGTTTTAAAACCTTGAGGGGAAGCACAAAAGGGAAAGCCCAAAGAAGACAATATCTACTAGCAGTGAGCTTGGGTTGTTACAAATGGTATCAGAGGCAGACACCGAGTAGTGTGCCGGGGAGGACGTTGGGACCCCAAGGGGGGTGGATTGTGAGATCCCACATCGGTTGGAGAGGGGAACAAAACATTCCTTATAACGGTGTGAAAACCTCTCCCTAATAAATGCATTTTAAAACCTTGAGGGGAGACCCAGAAAGGAAAGCCCAAAGAAGACAATATCTGCTAGCAGTGGACCTAGGATTTACCGAATAACTTTGTTACCGAAGCCCAAAGAGAAACATGAAGTCTAACAAGGGACCAAACATTAAGATCTTTTCATCCCTCTAAACATTCTATTATTCCTCACACTTCAAAGACCCCACAAAATAGCACAAACTCCAACTTTCCACAAAAACAGCCCTCTATCATAAAAAGGCAAGTGGAGAAGAAACTCCTTGATCATCTTTCTACAAACCCGAAAAACTGAAAGACCTCGACGACACACACGCCTCAAAGAAACAACTGCAAACCCATGTTTTAAAAGCCTAAATGCAGCTTTGAGGCTTTGACGTTAGAACGGTAGTCAACCATACAGGACAGAGTTAGAAACTTGAGTGATATCTTTTGCATAAACTTCAAACCCATTAATAGAAGCTCTGAAAGAACCATCACCAGCAAAGAAATGAATATTCTCCTCATGCAAGCCAGACTGCTCCCTATGAACAATCACTGAAATTAAATCCTTAGAACTCAAGGACACATAGAACTTATAGAACATATCATGTTCAAGTAAGGTTGTCGCTGAAAACGCCAACCAATTTATGACTGAAAATGAGTGTTTCCTGTGCACAACCTTGCACCGAGAATGGAAGAGGATGAGGAGTTTCCTGGTCATGATCTTGAGATTGAATCCACACTACTCATGCTAACGTCAAATTCACATTAGAATCAACACATTGAGTGAGAATAAAATTAGTAGTAGGATCTTTAGTTAAGCCGATGACTAGATTTGCCAGGATTGAGAGTTAAAGTATGCGGAGGGTCTGATGTTGTTAAAGCAACTTGCTATACAAAGGGGGCCAAGAGTTTTGAACACATTCCTTCAATTATATTAGGATTCAAAGTATCGTCCTTCAGATTTGATATGATGGGCCTTCTTTTTCGAGTATAGGACAAAGGATATCAATCGAGTATTGTCCTCTGGCATAGATAAAATATCAATCCGATCATTGTTCAAGGATCCAAAGGAGTAACGCCCTGGCCTGCACAAAGAATGATCCTTCCCGCGAAAGGAGGGTGGGGAAGGGACTCATCTATTATCTCTATACAACCTCCATGCCTACTCTCATTGGGAATGAATAGAAGAATCCAAGAGCATACAAAAAGACAAGCCCTCAAAAGGAAGCCCTCCTAAATGAAAGGTCTACAATTGTGCAAAATAGAACCTATAGAATAATTACAAAAGTTAAAAGAGAAACATGAAATCTAATGAGAGACCAAACATCTGAAGGATCCCTCTACAAACCTCTAAACATTATTATGTCTCTCACCCAAAGATCCGACGAAATAGCACACAACCCAAGAAGCCATGAAATCATCCCTCTTCACGAGAAGGCAGATGGAGGAGGCTCTGATCATATCACTAGTATCCTTACGACGACAAGCATGAAACTGAATGTCTGAAAGAAGCAACTCCAAACAGATATCACTAGTATCTTCATCTGATAGAGAGTGCAATAGAACGTGCCAACTAGCAAGGGCAACTTTCTCGAAAACTTATCCAAAGTGTTAACTCGTCCATGTAAAACCTACCAAGTAAAGAATTTAACCTTCTATGGAATCTTTATCGTCCAAAGAGTAGATAAAACAGACTAATGGGAGAAGGGTTCTACAAACAACGAAAGTAGGATTTACAAGAAAAACCACCTGAATGGTCAGGACTCCAAACATGGACACCCCTTATCCCAATCCTAAAATCGAATTGCTCAAGCAATCAATGATAGGAGAGAGGAAACATCCACCGCTTCTCTACCAAAAAAATGAACAAAGTAAGTGTGATGTCGCACATTGGTTGAGGAGGAGAACAAACCACCATTTATAAGGGTGTGGAAATCTTCCCCTAGCAAACGCGTTTTAAAGCCTTGAGGGGAAGCCCGAAAGGGAAAGTCCAAAGAGGACAATATCTACTAGTGATGGATCTAGGTCGTTACAGTAAGCCAAAAGAAAAGAAAAGAAAACAGAAAAGAAAAGAAAACAGAGCTCCCTGACCAGACTAGGAAATCACCCACCAAACAATCTTTAAAGGAGGACAAATTATAGAGACGAGGAAACGTAGGGTAGGGTCTATCCCCCACCAACTGTTCCTCCTAGAAATATGTTTCCTTCCTCTCCCCACCACACAATGGACAAGGTGAGAGAAAAAGAGGATCTCATAACGGATAACTTTCCGTAGATTCCAATATGTGTCCTTACTCCACCCAACCATTCAAAAGGGTAAGGACCATACTTGCTAGCAATAATCCTATGCCAAAGTCTTAAGCTCTAGGGGAAAGCATCAAGGTCATTTAGCCAAGGGCTTCATTGCGAGTCCTTAAATTCCCAATTTCTATCCACACAAGCTTCTCAACAACCTTCCATCTCACCAAATGCTCCCTTACCTTCTTCAACCCCTTCCAAAAAAATTGCACATAAGCTTCTCAATATTTTTACAAACCAAGCAAAGGGCTCTAAATAGGGAGAAATAGTAAATGGGAATGCCACTCAGAACAGAGCAAATAAGAGTTAATCTACCTGCTTTAGAAAGAAACAAATTCCAAAAAGAAATGGCCTTCAAGTTGATTCCTAAATGGATACCTAAGTAAGGGAAAAAAGCCTAAATCACAACCCACAAACAAAGCCCCTATACATTGATGTAGGAAAAAAGGACTTGAAATGGGAATGGGAATGGAGAAGAGAGGTGAGAGCGGTAGCGCATAGTATTTCACTTCTACTACTTTCTTCTATATTCTACGTTTTCTTACTTGCTGCCATTTTTCCATCTCAATTGTTTATATCCTACTCCTAAACATTGATGTCATTGTCTCAGCATGATGTATCCAAAAGCAGTGAGACAGATCCGAATTTGATGCATCCAAAAGCAGTGAGACAGATCCATATATGAAATTCATACCACACCGTAAATGAGTAGTTCATCAGATTCTATAGAGAAAAACAAACTCTACACAGAATTAATCTTACACGTAGAGCCATCTTCTTCAGCTTATTCATTGCTGAGAACTGCTTTAGCCGAGACAAAACTGCAGAGTCGATAGGCTTGTCAGGGGCAACTGTGTCATCTACAATCCATGGGTGACCTTGACGCCAAAAAGAACTCCATCCATGTTAGTCAGAAGCAATTATATAAAAGGGTCGATGTTGTTTGAATGGAAACAACATTGTTCTTACAAAAGTGTCTAAAATCACTTACAAAGAACTTCATGAGCAGAGATTCTCTCCTTTGGATCCCTTTCGAGCATTTTCCTAATTAAATCTTTAGCACTATCTGAAATGTTGGGCCATGGATCAGAGTTGAAATCTAGCTTACCGTATAAAATCTGTCTGAAGATCCCTGAATCAGTTTCTGTTTGAGATTCAAAACGGAGAGAAAAATAACCTCAGAGATGAAATAAGAAAAAATTCATAAAAAGAAATTTAAGGTCCAGATTTGTACTCATGTACCTGCCCAAAAAGGTGGAACACCACTCAATAAGATGTAAAGGATAACACCTGCACTCCATACATCAACCTCATGCCCGTAGTGCTTACGGAGAACTTCAGGGGCAACATAATAGGGGCTTCCGACGACATCAGAGAACGATTGTCCTAGAAAGAAAAATACATAAACAGAAAACTAAATAGAAGTTTTAAAAATAAACATATTTTCATAAGAAAACATACCTTGGAGAAGCATATAGCTTGAATAGAACAATCCAAATTAAAAATGCCAAACTTGCACAAAAGCCTATGTCAGGAAAAGAGACCCAAAATAATACCATAAACTACCATTTAGCAGTTAATATTTGAAAGAATGTTATAGAAAACCAACTGGGGAAGGCTGGCCATTTGAAAATTTTCAAGGGGTGAAACTAATTCCGGATCTAAACACAAGTCAAAGGACAAATAGAATGTGATGTCCCACGTTGGTTGGGGAGGACAACAAACCACCATTTATAAGGGTGTGGAAACCTTCCTCTAACAGACGCGTTTTAAAGCCTTAAGGGAAAGCCCAAAGAGGACAATATCTGCTAGCGGTGGATCCGGGCTGTTACAAATGGTATCAAAGTCAGACACCGGACAATGTGTCAGCCTTCTTGCTGTTCCCTGAAGGGGGTAGATACGAGGCGGTGTGCCAATAAGGACACTGGGCTCCAAAGAGGGGTGGATTTGGGGGCGGTCCCACATCGATTGGAGGAAGGAAAGAGTGCGAGGACACTAGGCCTCGAAGGGAGGTGAATTGTGATGTCCCACATTGGTTGGGGAGGAGAACAAACCACCATTTATAAGGGTGTGGAAACCTTCCCCTAGCAAACACGTTTTAAAGCCTTAAGGGAAAGCCCAAAGAGGACAATATCTGCTAGCGGTGGATCTGGGTAGTTACATAGAATAAACTAGCAATAGCAATGAAGATTGAAGTGTTTATGCATGAGTTCAAATTACGAGACTCGGTCGATAAAACAGTAGTTAAATAGACAAGGTCCTTGAAAAATGCACCTACAATTCTATATCAGACATCTTTAGAAACATGAAGCTCCATGGAAGGTTTTATATCATGGGCAACACCTACATATTTTACACCAAAGTTTCAAACAACATTCCACAAAGAAGACAAAAGGAAGCCCAAAACATAGGCTAAAACCTCAAGGCTGCCTTAGTTGATACTCATCTCATCCTGATCACATGCTTATGCTTCCATAAAGGTACCTAAACGGCTGGACATAATCAGTTTATGTCATATAAATAATGGGTATGTGTCATATATTCATTTCTCCTTTTCTTTAACGACCCAAATCAAGTAAAAAGCGCCAAAGAGCTTCAAAAAGAGTCCAATTCACCAACACAACAAATAAAACATGGGACCAAAAGATTAAGAAAAAAGAACACAAATATCATGTCAATGGGAACACATACCTGGCTGGTAAAAAACAGAGAGCCCAAAATCCGTGGTCTTAAGCTTAGCATCTTCGCTTGGGTTATCGAACAGAAAGTTCTCAGGCTTGAGATCCCTATGCATAACCCCAAGAGAGTGGCAATTCTCGACGACTCCAACAATAATCTTGATAAGCTTAGCCGCTTCTCTCTCGCTGTAATGACCCTTTAGCAAAATCCTATCAAAAAGCTCACCACCGGCACAAAGCTCCATCACCAAATGCACAAACACAGAATCCTCGTAAGTCCCCTTGATCTGAACAATATTAGCATGTTCGGACAAATGGTGCATGATCTGAACCTCCCTCCAAACATCCTCATAATCCTCCTTGCACGTGAGCTTCCGTTTGGGGATTGATTTGCAGGCGTAAAGGTCGCCGGTGGCTCGATGGGTGCAGAGATACGTGGTTCCAAATTGACCCTGCCCAAGTTTCTTCCCGAGAAGATAATGATTTCTGAGCCTAGGCGTCTGATACGGCAAAACCGAAGTGGAGATCCTGGACGACGATTGGGAGGCTTTGATTCGCTTCTCCATCGAACCCAGATGAGAAATGTGAACGAATTTGGTTGTGATGATTGGGGATGAATCGTGTTCTTAGCTACGATTGATTTGGTACGGTTATTGATTCTGGGTGTCGGAAATTTGGGACGCCATTGTCGATTGTAACTTGAGGGAGGATCGTAGGAGCATTAAATTGTGGAAACAAGAGGGATTGAAACAAATTTGTCCTTTCTCCTTCACGTGGATCATGGAGGGGAAATCCATCTGCTTCTGCAGCCTACGTTCGTCAATAATTGGGATGATTTTGGACCCCACTTTTTCCCCTCTCTTGTTTTTTCATAATATTTTATTACACTCAATTATTAAAAATACTTCTAAATTTGTCTTCAAAATATATTAAATTTTTTAAAATTTCAATAATAAAAAATTTTAAAAATACTCTTTTTTTTTTTTTTTTTTTTTTTTAATGAGAAACCGTTTTAATTTAAGTTTATTAATACTTTTCGATTATTTTAAGAAATAGTTTTAAAAAAAATTAAAAAAATACTTATTTGAATGTGAAAAGTATTTTGTTTTTTAAATTTTAAAAAGTTTTATAAATACTTTTCGATTATTTTTAAAAATATTAATAAAAATACTTTTTTAAAAAATTAAAAAATTAAAAAATAGTTTTATGATTATTTTTTTAGTATTTTTTTAATGAGAAATGTATTTTTTTAAAAAAGATAAAAAAGTTTTATCAATACTTTTCAATTATTTTTAAAATATTAATAAAAATACTTTCAAAAAAAATTAAAAAATACTTTTATGATTATGTTTTAATACTTTTTAATAAGAAATGTATTTTATTTTTTAAAAATAACCTAAACTTTAACAAGTTTTATAAATACTTTTCAATTATTTCTAAAAATATTAATAAAAAAATTTTAAAAAAATACTTTTAGGATTGTTTTTTAATATTTTTGAATGAGAAAGTATTTTGTTTTAAAAATAACGTTAAATTTTAAAAAGTTTAATCACTATTTTTCAATTATTTTAAAAAATATTAAAAAATACTTTTATGATTATTTTTTAATATTTTTTAATGAGAAAGGTATTTTGTTTTAAAAATAACTTTAAATTTTAAAAAAATTTATAAATACTTTTTCATTATTTCAAAACAATATTAATAAATATATGCAAAATTTTAATAATACTCTTAAAACTTTAAAAAATACTTTTATCGTTATTTTTTAATTAGAAAAGTATTTTGTTTTAAAAAGTTTATTAATACTTTTCAATTATTTTAAAAGGTATTAATAAAAATACCTCTAAATTTATCTTCAAAGTATCTCTAAAATTTTCGAAAATTTCAATAATACTTTAAACTAAAAAAAATAAAAATAAAAAATACTCTCACAGTTATTATTGAATAAGAAACGTTAATATTTTATTTTAAAAATACCTTTAAATTTTAAAAAGCTTTATTAATACTTTTCAATTATTTTAAAAAATATTAATAAAAATACCTCTA
The DNA here is from genome assembly GCA_018691285.1 of Cucurbita argyrosperma subsp. sororia. Lineage (NCBI taxonomy): Eukaryota > Viridiplantae > Streptophyta > Magnoliopsida > Cucurbitales > Cucurbitaceae > Cucurbita > Cucurbita argyrosperma. The sequence continues at coordinate 6,518,849 of CM031889.1, read as the reverse complement.
AATTTGTCCTCAAACTAATTTTAGAAAGTTTCAATAATACTTTTGGAATTAAAAAAAATATATTGAAGTATTTTAATTATCCTTAGATTTTAAAAAGTTGTATTGCTTTTTTATTATTTTTAATAGTATTATTAACCTCTAAATTTGTCTTCAAAATATTTCTAAATTTTTCGAAAATGTTAATAATACTTTTAAACTTAAAAAATAAAAAATAAAAAATAAAAAATACCCCTATTTTTATTTTTGAATGACTTTAGTATTTTATTTTAAAAAATTTTATTAATACTTTTCGATTATTTTAAAAAGTTAAAAATATATTTACGGTTAATACGATGTTTAAAAAATATCCATAAAATTTTTTAAAAAGCATTAACACTTTATCGTTAATATATGGATGAAGATCGCGCCTCTTAAATTATCTCTAAATTTTTTAATTGAAAGTTAATAAATATTTTAGTAAGAATATTTTAGAATTTTTTAATGGAAAGTTAATAAATATTTTTAGAACTTTTTAAAAAGTTTGTCGTTGAAAATTAAGAAAAAAAAAACTTTTTTTTAAAGTTTTTTAATAAAATTTAAAGGTGTTAATAAATATTTTGAATATTCAAGAGTATGTTTAAATATTTTTTTAAAGTTAAAAAGGGCGTTTTTAAACGCCTTTGAAAGTTCAATAATATTTTTAAAATAAAATATGAAGTAATTAGCCAGAAATGGTAATTTAAATAAAACTCCACTAATTAAAAAATGCAACATTGAAACTAGAAATTTAAAATTATATTAAATTAATAAAAGTGTTCCGTTAAACTTTTAAAAATTTCAAAAATACCCTTTTCGGTAAGGTTTTAAAATTTTTATTAGTATCCTTTTAACTTATATTGTCTTTTTGGGCTTTCTCTTTCAGGCATCCGCTCAAGGCTTTAAAAACACGTCTATAAGGAAAAGATTTCTAACAATCTTATAAATGGTGTTTTGTTCTCCTCTTCAATCAACGTAGGATATCACAATCCACCCCCCTTCGGGGCTCAACGTTCTCACTGGCACTCGTTCCTTTCTCCAATCGATGTGGGACCCCGACCAAATCTACCCCTCTTTGAGGCTCAGCATTCTTACTGGCACATCGTCTCGTGTCTACCCCCCTTTGGAGAACAGTGAGAAGGCTGACACATAGTCCGGTGTCTGACTCTGATATCATTTGTGACAACCTTACCCCAAGTCCACCGCTAGCAGATCTAGATGTCCCACATTGGGTGGGGAGGAGAACAAAACACCCTTTATAAGGTTGTGGAAACCTTCCTCTGGTAGACGCGTTTTTAAAGCCTTGAGGGGGAGCTCGAAAGGAAAAAACAATATCTACGAGCGGTGGGCTTGAGCTAGGGTCGTTACATTTTAATTTTTTTTAAAAAGTTAAAAATAATTATTATTTTCAATTATTGAAATACTTGTGTTATAATTATATTTAACCATATTTTTTTAATTAGATAATTATGGAATCTTTTATGAAGCTTCAAAGTGGTGGAACCCACACTAGGAATCATAACTACAAATGTACTCAAGTAGGTGGCAAAATAAATAAGAATAATTAATGATCTTAATTGACCTATGGATCGAAATTGTCTTTTAAAAAATATCTTTTTGTTTTATTTTAGATTCAATTGTTATTTATGCAAGCTACTACTAACAGATATTGTCTGCTCTAATCCGTATCGTGTCAATCTCATAATTTAAAAACACGTCTGTTAGGAAAAAGTTTCCACACACTTTATAACGAAATAGTCTATTAGGGAGAGGTTTCGACGCACTTTATAACGAATATTTCGTTCCTTTCTCCAACCGATGTGAGTGTTACGGATATTTAGTACCGTGATATTTGTTCGTTTATTATAATAAACATTTATTGTTCTTTCCATTTATTACTCTTTCTTATGAGGGGATTCGAATCACAAGTTTAGAAACCTATTTTCTTTACTTATCAAGGTAGTAGTCCGTTCCAAAACATTCATATGGGTTGATTCCATATAATTCTTCTAAGTTGTTGGATAATTTAAATTTTAAAGTCATGTTCTTTAATAAGATTGCTAAATCAAATCCCCGAGAAATACTATATCGTATTTTCTTAACATGGGGCTTATTTTTCCAATTAAAATTTGCATTAACCACAAAAGTGCACCACCACTAGTGTGTTGAACTAGAAAGGTTGGTAATGCGATTAATTTCAATCGTGATCTTATTCGTCATGTTTCGATTTTGTCTCATAAAATTCTATAAGTCACCTAAAATTCGTCCATTTCATACCGTCGGCATCACGCTTAAATATTTTTATGATTAAAATTTTATTCACCCCACTAGGGTTGGCATACTGATCCAACACAAATCATCTCAAGTTTGTCAATTTCATACCATCGACATCATTAACTAACTAACAATAACAATAAAACTAAAATAATTACGAATCACACTCTCACCAGTGCGTTGTGTGTTTATATGTATGCATGCACCCGTAGCGAGAACGAAACTAAAAATTCACCGTGTCTCTATGGGTCAATAACTCAACGACGTGACGCCAACAAAAGATCAAACATACAACCTAACTTTGAAGAGTTGGGTTAGAAAAGCATTGGGCACCAATATTATAGGTCCATTTAGAAGATAGATGCATGAGTGACATAGTATAGCAAATAGATATGTGATTATCAAGAAAGCACGAGGTACTCAAAGTACACTTTATTTAGGTACGCACTTACAAAGTGCTGGAAAGAGCCATATTTGCAGGGAAAGTGTTTTGATGGTCTTCTAGTGAAGGCCGGCAGGTCCTGAATGCAGCTGATAAGTACGGCTTGGGACAACCTGTAAAACTCCTTCTTGTTCTGCCAAAGTATCAATTTTGAAAGCTCATAAGACATATAGTACCTTGTAGTAATTGTGGGGATTTAGTCACGAATATCTACTAACGTTAAGCTCAATCTCAGACCTTACGACACTAGTTTCTAAAGTTTCAGTTCGATTTGGTATGTATGATATATCTAATGTTCTATATTCTTAACGAGATATAAGATCTCGGTAGAGAAATATGACTTTAGCATACATTTCAAACCTCTAACTTTAGTGTAATTTATGTATTTCTCTATGTTTTTCTCATTTATTCGTGAATTCTTTTGCTAACTTTTTTCTCACAAATTTTTTGAGAAAGGAGTTTGATAAAAAAAAAAAAAAAAAAAAAAAAAAAAGAGTTTGGGAATGTCCCGCTTAATTAACTGACATCGAGTTTGGAGTCGAGGCAGCATGGATACGAGACGAGGGAAGTTCAGTTTGGAGTCATTGTGGTTTTCTATCTTCATCTTACCTAATTGGAGAATAACCAAGGCCTTTCAACGAAGTTCAGTCATAGTGGTTTTCTATCTTCATCTTACCTAATTGGAGAATAACCAAGGCCTTTCAACGAAGTTCAGATAATATAGCGTCCACGGAGATGGTGGATTAGTTAGGGCAACTGCCCTTTTAAGCTTTTAAGTCAAGGGGCTCTGACTCTGGAAGAGCCCTATCGAATCAGATCGAAAAGGGCATGAGACGTGAGCTTTTCTATAGATGTTAAAGAGGTCAGTTAGGGTCAAGGGTGAGAAGGTGCCCTTGGAGCTGGAGGAGTGAAATGTCTGGTGTGACGTCGTACGTATTACATATCCTACTTTCTCCCTCTAATTTCTTTTTTCCTTTAAAGTTTATCATCCTAATTTTTTGCTATATCTCACCGACTTTATTTTTTTATCTTTGAATTTTGGCTTCCCAAAATTGTTGCTCCCTACTCTAAAACTAGACCCAGTCATAACTAGGAAAGTAAAAATACCTTTTCTATCTGTTTTTGGCTTACTTAGTTAATTAACTTTAAATTTTCAAATTTAATTGAACTCGAAACTTATCTAAACTTATCTAAACTTAAATAAGTCAAATGCTGATATAAAGATTTACACAAACAAACAAAATAGTAAATTACACTAAATTCAACCAACAAAACACTTAAAATCAAACATAAGAAATGCCTAAATCCAGCATTGAAAATATAGAAATCAAGTAACATAAATGCTTATTCACGAGAGAGTTGACACAGGAGTTACAGAGAGATGATCAGAGAGTTCCTAGTCCATCCCCCCTTTGGGGGAATGGGGAGGTTTCTGTGGCAAGCGGATGTTTGCTCAGTTGTGTGGAATTCATGGAGGAGGGAAATAATTCCTCTTTTAGAGGTGTTGATGGGGACTCTGTTATAGGAAGGAGTCCCACTTGGCTAATTAAGAGGATGATCGTGGGTTTATCAGTAAGGAATACTATCTCTACTGGTACGAGGCCTTTCGAAGAAACAAAAAACAGAGCCACGAGAACTTATGCTTAAAGTGGACAATTTCATACTATTGTGGAAGTCCGTGATTCCTAACAGACTCTAGTGATGTTTGGTCCCTCTGTGTTTTATTTGGGGTTTGATGACAACTTCTTATAATTATTTTTTAGGTCTTATTTACTTGACTAGATCCATTTTCTTTAGACTGGCTCCCTTCTTGGTGGCTTTGTTTTCTAGATTGTCCTTGTATTTTGCTTTCTTATTAAAAAAAAACAAAGATATGGCCAGGCCAATCCTAAACCCTATTGATGAGTGATGTGCAAAGACCTCGAGGGCAACCAGCTACACCTTTCCAACATGTGCAACTTTGATGCTTCCTGCTGGTTTGATTTTTTCAAAATTTTCAACATCAGCTGGGTCTTTCTGAGCGCCAGAGGCCCTTTTCCAGCTCTTTTGATTGGTTTCTATGGATCATCGGGGTGGTACCTCTTTTGTAGAGATTATGGAACAACTTAAAAGAGAAACAAGAGAATCTTCCTAGGAGGAAGTATGCCGTGATTTTTTTGGGATTTTCTTAGAATCTTCGTCTCTCTTGGTGTGCCTGTGCAAAGATTTACGTAGCTAATTGAAAGTTCTGTCTGTAATCCCCTTGGCATGGGGGTATATCTCATCTCCCATCTCTCTTATTCCAAAAAGAAAGTTCAAATCCATCTATGAACATACTAAAACGTTGCTAGAACTACAAGATATTGATCACATGAAAACATACCTAAATTCAACATTAAGATATCCAAATCAAGCCAAAAAGTATGCGACAGAATGGAAATGATCATTACACAAAACAAAAAAGCAAAACCAAAATGAATTTTCCCCAAAATTGTACTTCCTCTGCTCAAAACACATTAATATGATAAAATCTTCCAGAAATCCACAAAACAGACGAAAACAATATAGAAGAAAATCGCAATAAACTTACTGGAAACCTCCGCGACTTGATTGGGAGTAAGCTTAGCAGAGAAGCCACTGGCAGCATTCTTGTAACTATACACAAGTGCCTCTCTAGCAGCCTCTTCACTGAAAATCAACACATGAAGCCAAAACTCATCGTCAATATCCACCAAGATCACAAAAAATGGGGAGAAAAGAAGAAGACAAACAGACCTGCCGAGAACAGAAGCTAGGGTTCGGATGTGGTAGGCCTCCGGTTCCTCATCGCGGGGCTTCTCCATGTAAACGATATGCACCGCCGGAGAAGCGGACGCGGAATCAACCGATTGAGCGGACATTGCCGAAGAACTAAGAATCAAATTCAGAGAAATTGAGAACAGCAAAACAAAACAGAGAGGAAATGAAGAGAAAATCAATTTCGCCATTACGAGTCAATAAAAAGGGGATTTGGGATCTTCAATAGTTCGGAATCGAATAATGGACGATGTGTTCCATGGCGTGAGAATTAAGATTTCTCAACTAAACAAAAATGGTAAGATTGTTGAAAAAAACACTTAGATGATGTAAAACGTTCGAATCCATGATTTTATTTAGAGTTAACGCTTGGTCGGTCTAGCTCGTAGGGTTGAATCTAGGCCTAGGCTCGTAGAGTGATAAGGAATCAACTCAAGGAATCGCTAGGATGTGCTAGCATGCGAGCATTCCTCAGCTTAGGTGGTTAGAAAATGCATATTAAGAACTTCAAAAGGGCATTTTTGGCTGAGAATGTACGGTATGTATGTGATGGTAAAATTACCATTATGCGTCTAGCTTGGGATTTTCGAGTGGCAAGTTGTTTTATGTATTATGCAAAGCTGGAAAGAGAATATGCATGGCTAAAATACGAGTTGGACAATGTAGATGAGTATGTTATACATGATGTAAGAAATTACCAAAATACCCCCGAGAACGAGATTTGTGATGATGTTTTTTTACATGTTTTCTGCTATTTGAGGAAGGAGGATGGGTTATTGTGATTTGTGTCGTGGGTGATTGATGGATGTTATGTCTCTGTTGAGCTTGTTTGCATATATCATGACATAGTATGTTTTTAGGTCCAGGTGTATGATTGTGTGTTCTCCCTGTAGAGCGTGTTTATCTGCACAGAATCAGGGCGTTAGAGTTAGGTTGGCTATACGATGACGTAGGTCAAGACGCCTCCAGTAGGTTGAGTGCCTTAGGATCGTGAGTGACGGTCAAAGGGTCTAGACCATAGTGTTTCCAGACTAAGAAAGACTCGAGGAGTCAGAACAGATCAACCTAAGCAAGAAGTCCACTTTAAGCCATCTAACTGCCTTAAGAATTCAATAAGCCTACTCAACTTTCGAATATGACCAAGACGAAGTTTAAGTTATGGATTACGTGCTTAGGTGATCAATAGGTATATCTCCCTAGCAAAGCATGCATGAAAGAACTTAGTTTAGCTTAGGGCGCAATAGCTAGTGCAGTTTATACGTTGACTAGGTCAAAACGCTTCCAATAGACCCTACCAGGATCGTGAGTGGTGAGCAAAAGTCTAAACTTGAGTGCACCTAGAGACTTGGATTAGCCGCGAGGAGCTAACCCAGAGCGTCTTGGAAAATGAGAGATGAGAACTACTTAAAAGTCCCCCTAAGAACTTAGTAGACCTCCACGATAATCAAGGACGAACAAGTTAGTTCTCCAGACTGATAGTAGTGTGACGATGTCAGTAGAGTCGTCGCTACCTTTCCACTATGATACACGTACCATTGAGGTAGGCACAGGTCAGATAGGAGAGGTGCGTTGAGACGACTAGGTGTCCCAACTATATGAAAATGGCCCTTGGATGGAGCGGACGTAGAATTATGCCGGTGGTTTTAGAAGCTAGAAAAGAGAGGGGGGTGCTCCCCCAACCTTCGATAACTAGATGGTCCTTTGGGTAGGGCTTGCCAGTTAACCTCTCATCGAGCAGGCTAGCACACACCATATTGTCCATACCAAAAAGAGAGTTCTACGAGGTAGTGTCTCGACCTAAGACACTGGTTACATACTACCTAGGCAGACCAAGCTACCCAAGTCTAAAAGTAGAAAAGTAGTTCACATCAAAGATGAGATTTGTTGCCTAACGACACAAAAAGGTGAACTACCCCCTACTTATCCTAAGTGGGTCGGTGAGCAGCTAAAGTACCGCTTGGAACTTCGAGACACCTCAAATACTTAGGTAGCAGTAGAGACTAGGCCCGAACTTTCTAGAGTCTAGAGTAAAACCCGTGGATACCTACTAGGTTAAGGAAACGATGAGAGTCTATATATTTATAAACCTACCCCTTTCCTCTTTCTTTTGCAGGTGTTCTCAGGTTGTCGGTCATAGATAGAAAAGCGTTTGAGAGCTGTGCCGTTACAAAGGGGGTCGTTTTAGAGCATTAGTCGGTCTTCGTATTTGTGTCTTTTATATTTTATTTTGCAATTATATCTCAAACCCATTTCCCATTTTGTAATAAAGTCGAACAACACCGACAAATAACTGAATATTATTTCATATTTAATATCGGTATTGTTGTCTTTATTTCAGGTTTTCATCTTTCATTTAATTTTAATTTTATTTCCCTTTTCACTTTCGTTTTTTTAGTCTCGATTCGAATTTTGAAGCCTCGAAATTCGAGTCGTGACATTACCGCTCTTACACAATAAATTAGAAAAGGAAAAGAAGGATTAAATAATACTATTTTTAATCATTTACTTAATTCTTAAGTTAAACTTGGATAAACTTAAAAAATATAGTATTAATTAGAATTATAAGTTAATTAATTTAGATGCCAAGTGTCACGGTCATGCTCGATGTTGTCCATGACCACATGCTCGTGACACGCCAAAACCCTTGCCTTGTACTACTTAACTGCTTTCAAGTTGTATTATTTCTTTCTTGTTTTCCTTAAGAGTACGACGTTTCGGCAAAATCATGGGTATGTCTGGTAGACATGAAATGACTCAAAATGTACTACAGGGGGATGTGACTAGTTGTCAAATCCTCCCTACCCGAAAACTTATATACTGTTTAAGCAGTTGTTGTTGTCTTCTTGCTTGCATGCTATATAACATGATTCTCAATCTCTCTCTCATTCTTGCTTTCAGTTTCTAAAACCTCTATCTCCCGTTTTCTAAAATCTTCTCTTTAAATCGGGCCATGAGGTTTGAATACGCGTTGCTCGGCCATAGGCAACGTGATTCGAAGTTGACTTGTCTCACTTAGTGTTGAGAGTGAGTGCCGCACAATCGCCAAATCTGCTGCCAAGAAAAAGCGATTGTGACACCAAGCAACCCAACTCAATCTGGAATAGACCTCAAAATTTTTATCAACCTACGAATCAACTCGAATTTTCGATTTTTTAAAAATTCAACTCAACCCAATCTTGATTAGGTACTCCTGTTTGATCGGGTTCTCGGATCATATGAACACCCCTAAAGACTTCTCTATTTTGGAACCTAATTCCGATATACACTCGAGCAATTTCGAAAATTTCCCAAATCAATCCAAAGAAAATTAAAAAACTTAAAAGCATTTTCCAAAAATAATCACACATTACATTTCCTTCATTTTCAAAGATTCCACCTTTAAATGTTTCAAAACATAATAATAATATAAAATAAATAAATACCCCTTTGATGAACATGGTTAGAATTGGAAAGGCCGGTTTTGTAGGTAAGGAAATTAGGGGTGTACATTCAACTTGACAACCGGGATCAACCCAACCCGAACTATAAGAGTTGAGTTGGGTTGAATTAGCTTTTCGGGTTGGTTTGGGTTCATTTTTCTGAACCCGAACTAACTCGGTTTGGTTTCAAATTCATGGGATAAAATCCTCGGGTTGACCTGAGCCAAATAAAAAAATATATAAAATATACTAAGAGTTTTGGGGTTTGTTAGAGTGGTAGATGACTAGACACAAATACGTAACAAACACAACCAAATACTTGGAAGTAGCTAACCATGGGTTTCATGTCCCATAGTGTCTTAAAGAGTGAAACGATAGCTCTGAAAAAACATATTGCCCGTCTTTTTTTCTTTGACCGTTAAGAGTAGGTAACCCGTTCCGTTCCCTGTGTCTTTGTTTGAGATTAACACATTAATTAATGATACACACCCCATTTGATAAATAGATCAAAATTTTCTATCGCGAGTCAACTTGCGTCCTTGAACCGATAACCATCTTTCGGCTAACCTAGCTTCCTCCGTCTCTCGGGACCAACAAGGGGATCAAGAATGTCATATATTTCAAGAGCTAGATCAGTTGCCGATAAACAAGTCAGAATTGCTTCAACAATAATTGATGGAATTGGACCTAAAAAAGCCATTCAGGTTGCTCCCTCGCCGTGATCGAATCTAAAAGAGTGAGTTGAAACTAACTTTGGTTGAGGAAGCTTGTCGATCATATGAGCAGCCAGAAACCAACCTTGAACATTCTTTGCGTGTTGCTTCGACAAATCTCTACCGGATGTCTTTTTTTTCATTCTACTACATTATTTTACCGTGGCAGGTTCATAACTATCCAAGAGTAGGGTTATATCAAGCCTTTTAATCAATAATTATGCATATATACTCACTATTTTCTCGTTATTTGTTCCATTCATTCTATTTAATAAGCATACAATAGTCCTTATGGTTCAACGTGAGAAGGTAATCAATTTGTATAAATCTAGCCTAATTGTATATTTAATCGAGTTATTTTGCAGATTGGCAAAATTTTTATGCTGAATTATGATGTCATAAAAAATTAAGAAAAAGAATCTTTTTTAATACTCTAGTTTCATTATAAGAACACTCAAAGGTAAGGTTACGGAGAATTCTTCTTCTAGAGAATTATTAATAGAAATTAATAATGATTATGAAAGTAATCGCTATGCATGATCCTCCGAAGAGAACTTGAAAATTTATTAAGAGCTGAAACTCACCCAAAAGTCGAGAAGTCAACAACTTCTCTATTTGAACTCTCCTAGTCAAACCTCATTATTATTAATTTCTCGTTTACCCTCTGTTTTCGACAACATTGTTCAGTTTGCATTCTTATACGTCGATCAACACAGTTGTAATGACAGTTAAGTTCATTCAATTTCTTCGCAATAAAAGTAACGGAAAAGAATAGGTTCTCTGTAAGATCAATTATTTACTTATTACTTGCTACTTGTGATAGTGTACTTGCACTTCTACTTGCGGAATTTTACTCCATTTTACTATTGGAGAACGTGATTTAGTTACTTTATCAGTAGTGAGTTGGAGCAAAAAAGACACCACAACAAACTGAAATTTTCTTCTACATAATCGGGTATATGAATCCACCTGTTGGTTTGGAATTTATTTTGGATCTTGAAATAGAAAGAACTTTTAGGCGGAGGTTGGAGGAGTAAAGATCGAGAATAACATAACAGAACATGATCATCATATTCGCTCCAAGAGACAGACATGGTTTTGTAGTCAAAGCAACTTCATCACTTTCGTGTTTCACAATAAAGCTAGGGTTTTTGTAGAAATCGGTCTTATCAAGGAAAACCTCCCAAATCGTGTTTTGATTGGATCGACTGTGTATGTATGGATCACTAGCAAGAAATCGTTGATTTTTGAATACCTAAGTTCTGCACGTCATTTTTATTTACTTTTTTTTCCTTAATATCTCCGGGTGTTGTCACCAAAAACCTTCCCCCTCCAAAAAAATCAAACTTTGTCTTACATAAAGTTGCCAATAGACCGACCGGTGGAGGGTTCAACAAAGAAAAAGAAAACTTAAGTCAAGCTGTAGTGATGACTAATTCAGCTAGAATCTTTGTCCATAGCATAGAATCCAAGCGACTACTTTTGAACTAAAACTTGCGATGTTTCAAATGCTACAAATCTCAATGCAGTTTTATGGATTATCGTTAGAAGATCTCTGTTTCCATTCAAAGTTCTTTTTGGGAGTGAGTGACTCATTTCGATTTCAAGGAGTGGATAAAGACTTGATTAGATAGTATTTATTCCTTTATTCTTTGAGAGATATTGCTAAATCAGGGTCGAAAATCTTAGCACCGAGAGCAATTGATTCTTGAAATAGTCTATTTTATCAAATACTTCTCACCCACTAAGAATGCATGGTTCAAAAACGAAATATTTCTTTTCAATAGTTTGAAGATGAAGCACTAAGTGAGGATTGAGAAAGATTCAAGAGAAATACTTAGAAAGTGTCTCGTCATGGGCCGATCCATTTTATCCAAACAAGTGATGGACACATCCACCAATGGATGCTTATGAGATCGTAGAAAGAAGAGAATCTAACAATAGTTAATGAGTTGATGTGCCGAGCAATTCAAAAAAAAAAAAAAAAAAAAAAATACTAGAAGTTGATGTTTTAACCTCTATCAATGCTCAAATACTAGTCAAAGCAACCAAGAGAATAATCCGTTCTCAAATACTTACAACCTAGAGTCGAGAAACCATCCAAACTTCTCATGGAAAGGCTAAGACTTGTACTGTAACGGCCCAGACTCACCATTAGCAAATTGGGCTTTTCCCTTTCGAGATTCCCTTAGAGGTTTTTAAAATGCATCTTCTACGTAGAAATTTTCACACCCTTACAAACAATGCTTTGTTCTCCTCACACCCTTATTAAATTTTATTTTAATAATAATTATTTATTTAAAATTAAATAATGTAATAAAATTGTTGAAAATATTTTTTTATATGAAATTCTAATAACATTTTCCAACGTATTCACATTTGTCAATCACTTTCCATCTCGATGAATAGTGGTTAAATTACATGTCTAATCCCTCAAATATCAAAATTTATTTATTTAGTCCTTGAACTTTTAAACCGTCTAGCATACTATTCCACTTTTAATTTTATGTTTAATAGGTCTTGAGAACCTAAAACTTAAATTGTTTTTCAAATAAATTTCTAAATTTTTTATTACATTTAATAGGCAAATAATAGAATATTTCATTTTAATTTTTTTAAATATTAAAGGTTTGAAACTCACATTTTCTAAATTAAAAAATCTATATAAAAACAAAATCGAAAGAGAAGGACCTATAAAAGTTTAATGACTAAATAACTAAATAGATACGACCTCCAAATTCATACACTAAACTGAAAAAATAAAATTTTAATGTCATATCTCTACAAAACCATTAAAAACATTAAAAAAAGTTACCTCGTAAAGGCAGATGTAGTAGGAGTTGCAAACCGGACGGTACACATCTTAGTTTTGGAAGATATGACACTCAAAGTTGTAGAGCTGGTCGCTTTACATATCGAGCCATTAAAACAGCGTGTAGAGCTATAATCGGACAATTCAGTCGAGCTATTAATGATCGTAGGGACTATAGAAATCTTCCAATACATCAAGGAAGGAATTTATTAAGGACCAAATAGTGTATTTAGCCAAGGTAAATCATTCGCTTCATCATTGTCGATTGCCAGAAGGCACAAGCAGACATATTATGGTAAATAGATACACACACATATATGAGTATTCAGTATAATGCCAATATACACATAAAGCACTTTATTTAGGCAACAAACCGATGGTTCTAGGGAGAGAATTTGATGTTCTTCTAGTGAAGCCTTGCTACTCCTCCTCCTCCAGTATGCAGCTTATTAGAACCGCTTTGGACAACATGTAAAACTCCTGGTTGTTCTACCAAAGTCCAAACCAAAAAAGTTCCATAAGAATCACTGTCTTATAGTAATTCTAAGAATTTAATCACATTCTAAAATGAATATAAACACACACAACATTATTGACGCTCTTGAGAAATATTGATGTGATTCAGTTGTATTAGGTGCAAAGACTTGTATACTAGATTTCAGCTTATAATATCAGACTCTAGATGTGAGATTCTATATCGATTGGAGAGGAGAATGAGTGCCAGCAAGGACACTGAGTCCTGAAAGGGGTAGATTGTGAGATCCCACATCGGTTGAAAAGGGGAACGAAGCGTTCTTTCCAAAGAAATGGAAACTTTTACCAAGTAGACGCGTTTTGAAAACCTTGAGGGAAAGTCCAAAAGGGAAAGCACAAAGAGAACAACATTTGCTAGTGATGGGCTTGAGCTATTACAATTGGTATCAGAGCCAAACACCGAACAATGTACCAGCGAGGAGGCTGAGCTCTGAAAGGGGCCGGATACAAGGCAGTGTGCCAGCAAGGACACTGGGCTCCGAAATGGGGTGGATTGGGGGGTCCCACATCAATTGGAGAGGGAATGAATGTCAACGAGGACGCTGGGTCCTGAAGGGGGGTCCCACATTGATTGGAGAAGGGAATGAGTGCCAGCAAGGATGCTGGGCCCCGAAGGGGGTGGATTGTGAGATCCCACGTCGATTGGGGAGAAGAACGAAGCATTTTTTATAAAAGTGTGAAAACCTCTCCCTAACATACGCGTTTTAAAAACCTTAAGGGGAAGTCCGAAAGGAAAAGCCCAAAAGACAATGTCCGCTAGCAGGGGTCTTGGGCCATTACACTAAATTTCAGTTACAGTGTTTAGTTTAGCTTTAAAATGATTTGAAGGAGGTGAAATAATAGGAAATTTTGAAAATTTAAGGTAAAAACACTAAGAGATCAAAGGTTTAAATACCCTACCTCCACGCCCTACTCTCATTGTTGATCTATAAAAACAAAACAAATGACAAAGCCAGCTGCTGAGAATAGAACATAATGAATAATTTTTAATATCTAACCTACCTTACGGGGGTGCATCAATTAATCACATGGATAACTAAAGATCTTATAAAGTTTAGCATTGACAAATGATTCCTGCGTGGTAAGGGCTTGAGATGTTCAAGATGCCATTAAGGTCTTTGGTTCAAGCCCCTAGGCAGAAGATAATTTAAAAACTCAAATTCTCTCCCACCCAACGAAGGGCAGACGAAAGCTACAGGCCCAAAACCTTCGAACCTTCTTTCTAAATGGGGGTGCCCGAAACACCTCATCTTCTCATTACATCATTGCTCATTCCCGTTAAGCCTGAGTGTTTGGCCTTTACTTCTCCACGCCCGCTCACACTTTGGTGAACTATGGCATGGTAAAGAGAAGAGAGTACGAAAGAATAGTAAACAGAGCACACCACAGAAAGATTCAAAATATGAGAAGTCTCCCATGGATGAAAGAAGAAGAAAACAAAGAACGGGAACGAATTCTCTCTCAGATGGAAAAGGTATCTTTGGAATGGACTATCAAAATGATGCAATATAACAGTTATCAAAAGCAAATCGAAAAAGAAAAGACAAAGGCATAATCAAAGACTTGACACAACAACCTTGAGATTGTTAGATGAAACAGTAATCAAGTAGGACTGCAAATATATGAACCCATAAAGAACAATCAAAATCCTGATCTAACTTCAAGAATCAAGCATGAGAGTGCAAGAACTTTAGTTTGACCCAAACCAAGCAACATCCAATCATAGCTAAAAAAGTACAGATCACAATAAGCTCAACACTCTGACTCAAATGCATCAATTTCTAACAGATTTCCACCGAATAGACGAGGTATTACAGAAACATATGAGCAATTAATCGATCAAAAACATTGAAACAGATGATGTTAAGAACAGGACTTACTGGTAATATCCGCAACTTGTTCAGGCGTAAGCCGAGCAGAGAAGCCACTGGCAGCATTCTTATAACTATACACAAGAGCCTCCCTAGCAGCTTCTTCACTGCAAATCAATAAATTAAACATAAATCCATCGTTTACCGGCCATAGAATACAAACAAGAGGTAGAAGTGAAAACAAACCTGCCGAGAACAGAAGCTAGGGTTCGGATGTGATAAGCCTCAGGTTCCTCATTGTGAGGCCTCTCGGTGTAAACGATATGCACCGCCGGGGAAGCGAAGTTGGATACGACAGGAATGGAAGCGGATTGGTCGGACATTACGGCAGAACTAAGAAACAAATTCAGAGAAATTGAGAAGAGCAAAACGAGAATCGGAGGAAATGAAGAAGAAACACTCGATTTCATCATTAGAAATTGAATCATATAAGAAAGAACAAGAAAGAGTTAGAAATTTGTCAAGATTTTGAGACCCGACTAGATTTCCGATTGGAAGGAAGAAGATGAATGCGTGTGGGAAAAGGAAATGCTTCCGCTTCTCTCGCGTCAACGCCTCACGTTCTTCTTGTGCGACGAACAGCAAGAATTTCTCGAATTTTTTGTTCGCTCAATTTGACGATGTCAACTTTCACCGATGAACAGATCTGTTCCTTCTGACTGCGACGCATGGAACAATTTAATTTCTTTATAACAAACATGGAAGAACGCTGTATTTGTTAACTCAATATTTTTTAATTAAATATTTTTATAAAAAAAAAAACATATTTATTTACCCTATAAATTAAATTAATAAAAATACTCCACAATTTTTAAATTTTTAAAAAATATTCATAAACTTCAAAAAAAAAAAAAAATTAACCGTTAATGTATGGACGAAAATCGATTATCGACACTCCATAGATGTATTTTATTCTTATTTTTATATTTTTTATTAATTTTTTTAAATAATTTTTAAATGATATTTAATACTAAATTATAGTTTACCATATATATCATATTTGATATTTTATTATAAAATAAATATCTGGATATTTATCTTCTTAGTAGCTATCTTTCCATTTATTACACTGCTCCTGTTGAATTTTCACATGCTTAGCTATTAAGGTTTCGCAGATGAAATTTATTTAAATTTAATATTATATTTTTAAAAGAAATTATTAATATTATACAAATTAAAAATTTATGTGCAGCTTTTGGTCAAGTCTCATGGCAGTCTGTTGAATGAATTTTGTTTTTAAAAAATAAAATAAAAATTTGACTATTGTACAAATTTTATTAAATTCAACTTATTTATAACTATTTGTTTATTTAAAAAAAAATATTTATAATAAATTTTTTCATACTCAATTTTTTAAAAAGAAAATTACAAATTTTAAGAAATATAACTCATTTGATAATCTCGGTAGTTTTAACATTACGGCCAATCCGTGTAAAATATATAGCGGAGTTGGGCGCTCTAGCCAAAACGAATCCTATTTCGGCTATTACCTTCTCCATTACTATGTTCTCATACGCAGGAATACCCCCGTTGACTGGTTTTTTAAATTTAATTTTATTTTACTATTATATGTTAATTGAGGAGATACTATTTGTGACCCATCCTGAGAGGGGACGAGGACGGCATAAATAGGTGCCATTATCGAGTGTGGTGACAGTTAGGGGATTCCTAAACTATGCCCGAACTTCTTAGAGCCCAAAGAAAAGTCCATGGTAGCTCATTGGGTTATGAGAGCCTACGATTAGGTTGTTTACTAAGTATTTTTATACGCACCCATTTTCTCTCTCTTCTTTTTTTTTTTTTTTTCCCAAATGTTACAAGTTGTCTCTCAAGGTGGGAAATATTCTAGAGTTGTGCAATCATAGAGGTCGTCAGTGTTAATTGTCTTTGTATGTTGAGTCTTTTAAGGGTCCATTTAGATGAAATATAAGAGTAGTACCAGGCTTGAGTATTTTAAAAAATACTCGTAAATGACCACTGTTGGGGTCAGGAAATGCAAATATATGCAACATGAATGAGACCTATCATTTAAAATCGTATTCTTTTAGGTGGCTTTACCGTTCACGTCATCGAATGTGTATTTACTACTCTACACATGCCTTACATGTGTGAATATGGACCCACCAGGCAGTTCGCACACCCCTTGGGCCTCCTAATAGTCGAGCTAGCATCTCTGGTGCTGTTGCCAGACACCTAGAAGGAATAGTGACCGTCGTAGCATCATGTTCAATGTAACAATCGAAAAATTTTAAATAAATAATAATTATTATAAGTAAATAATAATTAAAAAAAAATACATGATAGACTCTCTCCACCTTCCCCTAAATATCTCTCCCCAACCTCCTACAACTGCTGTAAAAAAAACACAAAAAAAAAAAAAAAAAAAAAAATGGCAGATTTTGAGAAAAGAAAAATCAGGAAACAAAAGAAAGATGTAGATTTTGGGAGAGAAAAAGTTATCCTTGGACCTCCTTTTCTTTTATCTTCTGCCCAGAAAAGTTATCTAAGATCTCTTTTTCAATTATTTAGATTTTAATCTCTTAACTAAAATCAAAGAATTAAAGAAAGAGGTAATATATATATATATATATTAACAAGTAAATACTGAAAAGAAAAATAGAAGGGAATAAAAGAGACGGGAGAAGAGGAAGAAGGAAGATTTGGTGAATCGAATTAAAATAAATACTGAAACAATTTGACAGAGTAAATACATAGAGTGATATTATGAACCACGACTAAGGAATTTCCATACCTCAAGGTTCAATTACAAGGACGAGAGCCGATAAGCTACAACAAACCTTATACAGTTATATTCAAGCTATGGTGAGCTCATCAAAGAAAGTTCTAGAAGACGTTGGAGACCTCCATTATATGTTATGCAAAGTTGAGCTTTAAGAGAGAGATGAATTAAATGTACTTTAAGTTGCATTTAATGAACTCCGCTGAATTTATGAAACTAGTCAAAGGATGACTAATAAGCACATCTTATTAATTGCATTATTTAATTATAGTTTAACTATTTGTCATATTTAAGGTAGTTTTAAATATAAGAGTTAAAGTTATATTGTAACCCACATAGGTTACTATATTCCACCATTAACTAGCCATTTTAATATGGAGGTTATGGTATTTCTCATTTACTAGCCCATTTATATTCCACCATTAACTAGCCATTTTAATATGGAGGTTATGGTATTTCTCATTTACTAGCCCATTTAATTTACGAGTTATGTATCACATAGGTTAAGGTTGTAAATGCTATATATAAAACCTTCTTTTATTTGATTAGACATCAGATTTTGGAATTAAGAATAGGATTTCTATTTTAGCTTTGTTGAGAGCTAAACTTTCTTTGTAAATTCTTGTGTTTAGAACTTGCATGTAGAGTCATTCAAGTGGTATTGATCAAACCTCTTGTGGAGTGATTCGAATCACGAGTTTAGAAATGAGTTTTCTTTACTCTTGATCTTGATCATCATGGTAATCCGTTCCATACTTTCCCTTGGGTTGATTTCCATATCATAGAGTTAAAAGGAAGATGAGAAATATATCTATATATATATTCAATACTCATAAAGTCTTTAATGCTCACATTAAGTTTAACACATGAACCATAGTAAAAGTTAGAGAATTGAAATTGATTAACACATGGACCATGGTAAAATGTAGAGAATTGAAATTGATGTCATGGTTCATATAGGTTGGCTTGGATACAAAGAACAAAACGAACTTGATAAATTGATGATACTAGTCTAAGCTAATCAGGTAAGTGACCTTACTATCAGCTCGGTCGAAAGATTCTCCTAGAGATGATGAGACACAACCCTAAGATCGACATAGGGATCTCATGCATATTCTATGTTCATAAGGGGCTACTTCCCCTAGAGATGATGAGTGCGAACGCATACAGTATGATGATGAGTGCGAATACGCACAGATGATGTAACGGCCCAGATCCACCGCTAACAGATATTGTCCTCTTTGGGCTTTCCCTTTCTGGTTTCCCCTCAAGGCTTTAAAACGCGTCTGCAGGGGAAGGTTTCCATACCCTTATGAATGGTGGTTTGTTCTCCTCCCCAACCAATGTTGGACTTCACAATCCACCCCCTTCGAGACTACACAACCTAACCATACTACACAACAGCCAGACTACACAACCTAACCATACTACACACCTAACCAACCTAACCATACTACACAACAGCCAGACTACACAACAGCTAGACTACACAGCACCTATCCATAGAACAACTCTGTTCAACCCATTTTTTAAAAAAAAAAAAACGTTTAGTTTCAACAGGCTACTTGAGGAGCTGCTTTCTTGGCCTTTCCTAATCAACGACGGTTCGACTCCCCTCGAACTGAGCCTTCTTCCTATGTAGGCGTTGAATCTTTGCTGCGTTTAATCCTCTTATTGTCTGTTCTGGCAACAACAATGGCGTTCTCTCGCGGCGGTGATGTGGGTGCTGGGCGGGGGTTTTCTGATGTGGGAAGGGATGCGGAGTGGTGTGGGATGCGAGACTGTGAGCGTTGGGTGGCAGCGGCTTAAGGAAGAAAAGTGAAAAAGAGAGAAGGAAGGGCGGCGGGCAGCGGCAGAAAGAAGGAAGAGCGGCGGGCAGTGGCTGGCTAAGGGTTTGGCTCACATGTTGAACCTTACAACAATCAGATTATACAGCACCTAGTCATAGAACAATTATGTTCGACCCATTTTTCAAAAAAGAAAAAAACATTTAGTTTCAACAGGCATGTCCCTTACCGGAGGACCTGCTTTCTTGGCTTTTCCTAATTAACGACGGTCCGACTCCCCTCGAATTGAACCTTCTTCCTACGTAGGCGTTGAATTTTTGCTGCGTTTAATCCTCTTATTGTCGAGTCTGGCAACAACAATGGCGTTCCCTCGCGGCGGTGATGTTGGTGCTGGGCGGGGGTTTTCTGATGTGGGAAGGGGCGCAGAGTGGTGTGGGATGCGGGACTGTGAGCGTTGGGTGGCAGTGGCTTAAAGAAGAAAAGTGAAAAAGAGAGAAGGGGCGGCGGGCGACGGCAGAAAGAAGGAAGGGCGGTGAGCGGCGGCAGAAAGAAGGAAGAAGAAGAGCGGAGAGCGGTGGCTGGCTAAGGGTTTGGCTCACATGCTAAACCCTAGTGCTTATTTTTTGTAACTTTTATTTTGTTATTGGGTCATGGGCCCAAAATGTGGGCCTTACAATACTCCCAAAAAGAAACTTTCGTCCTCGAAAGCTTCACTTAAATATACAAGGCTTGCGCTACTTACTTTCCGCTTTGAAGAGCTTAGGGTACCTACTCATCATTTCCTCGTTTCGTTCCCAAGTGGCTTCTTCAAGCTGGTGATTCCGCCATAATATCTTGACTAACGCGATCTCTCGATTACATAGGATTTTCACTTCTCTATCCACAATTTACACGTTCTTCCTTATAGTTCCAACCCTTAACCAACCGTAGAGGTTTGAAATCTATCACATGCGATGGGTCATATATGTATAGTCGCAACATCGATACATGGAACACATTGTGGACTCTTGAGAGTACAGGTGGTAGGGCCAACCGGTAAGCTACTTGTCCCACTCACTCCAAGATCTCAAATGGTCCAATGAAGTGTGGGCTTAACTTTCCTTTGCGCCCGTACCTAAGAACGCCTTTCATGGGAGGCACCTTAAGGAATACTTTGTCTCCCACCTCAAACTCCAAATCCCTTCATCTCACATCGGTATAACTCTTTTGCCTACTTTAGGTCGTACGCATTCTAGTCCTTATTTTCTAGATAACCTAATTAGTTGCTTGCACTAAGTCGGGGCCTAACAACTTGTGTTCTCCCATTTCATCCCAGCACATTAGAAATCGACACTTCTTCCCGTATAAGGCCTCAAAAGGTGCCATACCCAACACTTTCTGAAGGCTTTTCCAAAACTTTGATGTGAAACGGGGATCCCTATCTGACATAATGGATACCGGTACCCTACCCAACACTTTCTGAAGGCTTTTCCAAAACTTTGATGTGAAACGGGGATCCCTATCTGACATAATGGATACCGGTACCCTGTGCAATCTTGTTACTTCCTTCAAGTACAACTAAACCCATTTATCCACGGAATAAGTGGACTTCTCTAGCAGGAAGTGAGCTGACTTTGTGAGCCTATCAACCCCAACCCATATAACTGTGTAGCCTCTGGCCGTCCTCAGTAATCCCACGATAAAATCCATGGCGATGTTCTCCCACTTCCATTCTGGTACGCCAAGTGGTTGTAATAGCCCCGTCGACTTTTGCCTTGGGGCTTTGACTTGTTGATCAACCAGACACTTGCTCACAAACTCGGCTACATCATGTTTCATATTCCGCCACTAATAATGTTGATTCAAATCCTGATACACCTTGGTACTGCCAGGATGTAGGGCGAATGGCGAGTAGTGAGCCTCGGTTAGGATTTCTACCTTCAGTTCTTCTTCATTTGGTACACACAACCGCTCATGGTACAAGAACCCCCCATCGGCTGTCAATGAAAACTCCTCTGTCTGATTGAGATCTATCAAATGTCTTTTTCCAATCAAATATGGATCACCAAGTTGTTTATCAATAAGACATTACCTCAAGGTTGGTTGTATCGTTAATTGGGACAATTAAGCTGCGACCTCCCCCACAACCACCGCTACACCAGTGCGTTCTAGATCCTACTGGATCGCTTTTTATGTGGTGATTAGAGTAGACGTGTGTGCTGATTTTCGGCTCAACGCATCAGCTACCACATTCGTCTTTCTCGGGTGATAAAGTATCTCCACGTCATAGTCTTTAACTAACTCCAACCACCTGCATTATCTCATGTTTAACTCCTTCCGAGTAAAGAAGTATTTAAGATTCTTGTGGTCAGTGAAAATTTGGGTCCTTTCTCCATAAAGGTAGTATCTCCAAATCTTTAGTGCAAATACCACTGCTACGAGTTCTAGGTCGTGGATGGGATAGTTTTGCTTGTATTCTTTTAGTTGACGCGAAGCATAGGCGACAATCTTCCCATGTTGCATGAGAACACACCCTAACCCTTTTTTGAAGTATCACTATATACTACAAAGCCTCCATCTCCTGACGGCACAGTAAGTATCGGGACTGTTACTAACCTCTGTCTAAGTTCTTGGAAACTATCCTCGCACTGATCATTCCAGGTGAACGACTTTTCTTTCTTGGTCAACTCAGTGAGGGAGGTGGCTTATCTTGGAGAAATCCTGCACAAACTACCGATAATACCCTACTAGACCAAGGAAACTTCGTACCTTAGTCACTGTGGTCAGGCGAGGCCAATTCCTCTACAGTGATTCCCATTCGTGAAATTACATGCCCAAGAAATCCCACCTGTTCTGCTCAGAATTCACACTTGGAGTACTTTACAAACAACTTGTTCGTTCTCAGAGTTGTCAACACCTTCCTAAGATGTTCCTCGTGTTGTTTCCTAGTCTTGGAATACACAAGGATATTATCAATGAAGACGATCACGAAGTTGTCTAAGAATTTTCTGAACACTTTGTTCATCAACCCCATAAATGTTGTTGGAGCATTGGTCAAGCCAAACAACATTACCCTAAACTCGTAATGTGCATACCTTGTGCGAAAGGTTGCCTTTGAGATATCACTCTCCTTAATTCTCAACTGATGGTAGCCTGATCGTAAGTCAATCTTTGAGAACACAACTGCTCCTTGCAACTAATCAACAGGTCGTCGATCCGGGGTAAAAGATACTTGTTTTTAATTGTCACATTGTTAAGTTCTCGATAGTCCATGCATAAGCGCATAGAGCCATCCTTCTTCTTCACAAATATCACTAGGGCTCTCCAAGGAAACACACTTGGTCATATAAAGCCTTTGTTTAATAGCTCTTGAAGCTGCAACTTTAGTTCTTTCAGTTCAGTAGGGGTCATTCTGTACGGGGGCTCAAGTGCAATTTCGAATTTCACCTCATGCTCCGGGGGTAGGTTTGGGAGATCTTCTGGGAACACGTCGACGAATTCTCTCACTTGAGTTAATGCTCGCCTCGGTTCGCCCTAATTCCACCACATGAGCTAATATCCCCCAAGCACCTTGGGATAACATCTTCCTTGCCTTTAATGTCGAGACTATCCTCGAGGCCATTCCCACCCTAGTCCCCTTGAATTTGAAGCTTGGTTGACTAGAGGGTCTGAACACAACCTCTTTGTTGAAGCAATCAATGGATGCATGGTTTTTAGCTAACCACTTCATCCCTAAGATGACGTCAAAATTGACTATATCTAAGACTATCAGTGTCACATCCATCATGTTGTTTGACACACACAACTGACAATCCTTTACCCTCTCAAAGGCTTCCATACTTACCCTTGCCGGGGTACCCACAGACAACCCGTACCCTAGCGGTTCAACTTCTACTCTTGCATGTTTTACAAGGTTAGTGAAGATAAAAGAGTGGGTTGACCCAGAATCAAATAAGACCCATGCGTAGTACCCAAGAATAAAGAGCGTACCTGTGACTGCAGTGTTGAGTGGTAGCATACATTCGCCCCTGTTGCAGAGCTGGCCTCGGGTTTGAGGTTGGTTGGTTACTAGGGGGTCTATTGGTACTAGTTGCTCTCTCTTGGGTGCAATGTGCGACAACGTGGCCTTCTTGGTGACAGTTGAAACATACCCCATTCTTAAACCTGCATTGTCCTGGGTGACATCTCCCACAGTTCGTGCAACGTGGTCTGTCACGTGGCGTGTTCTGTGGGCGAGCCTTTGGTTGCCTGCACTCTTGGTTTAAATTTGTCTTGGCCTGGTGCCAAGGTACCTTTGAGGAGGTAGGTGATGTTTGTTCTCTCTTTCTCTTCTTGTCAACCGACGTGTTTAAGTGGGTTTGAGTGTCTTCTGTCGGATATTCCCTATCATCGAGTGTCTCAACAAGTTGGAGTGTTGTTGCATAGTCCGATGGAAGGTGAGCTGACACCGCCCCTCGGACATCGGGCCGCAAACCCATAACAAAATATTCTACTTTCAGCTCTTCTGTTGAGACCATTATTGGGGCGAAACGGGACAAACGGGTGAACTCTCGTTCATACTCCTCTACTGACCTGTTTCCCTATTTTATGCTTAGGAATTCACGTTGCTTCTTAAATCGCACCATTGGTTTGAAGTATTTTCGGAGGAACGATGCTCTAAACTGCGTCTAGATGATGTCATCTTCGTCTGCAACAATCACCCAGGAGGCTGATTGCCACCACAGTTTAACATCTTCGTGTAACAGGTAGGTCACGCAACTCAGTCTATGCTCCTCCAGACACTTTATGCGTCGAAAAATTTCATCAATAGCCGACAACTATAATTCTGCTACGATAGAGTCCTTGGATTTTCCCTCGAATAATTCGGGGTCTCGATGTTTGAAAGCTCGAAAATACTTGCTTTCTTCTGATGTGTCTACGTCCCCCCGGTTGTGATGGGTCGTCTGCCTGGCATTTTGCGCTAAGGTCGGGATCAATTGTGCCAATTGCCCATTTGTCTGTACCATGGATTGCATCAGTCCTATCATCACAGTCATATTAGGTACTTTCGGAATATCAAGCTTTGCTCTCGGTAGAATAGATGGGGGAACTTCTATCCCCGGATTTGGGTTCGCATTTACCGACTGTTCTTGAAGTGAGGCCTCTAAAGATGGGTTCTCCTGTACCCTTGCCGGCCCACTTCGAGCATGTTTACCTCCCAAATTTGTTACTTGGTTAGACATCATTTCACTTGTTTCGTTCCTAATCCACAATTAATTACCTTGTAAAATTTCATTTTTCAGCCGAGTATTATGCAACGTGTATTATCCAACATAAAACCACACATGATAAATCAAAATATCAATACTCGACCATACATATTCGTACACTAAGCAACATGCATTATCCACTAATTTTGATTTACAAGCATACATAAAATCATCCATGATTACATCCTCCATTTTATGGTCAAACGTACCTGGAAGTGACAAGGGTGGCTACAGAATCCCATAACTGGCTCTAATACCAACTGTAACGGCCCAGATCCACAACTAGCAGATATTGTCCTCTTTGGGCTTTCTCTTTCGGGCTTCTACTCGAGGCTTTAAAACGCGTCTGCTAAGGGAAGTTTTCCATGCCCTTATAAATGGTGGTTTGTTCTCCTCCTCAAC
The DNA here is from genome assembly GCA_018691285.1 of Cucurbita argyrosperma subsp. sororia. Lineage (NCBI taxonomy): Eukaryota > Viridiplantae > Streptophyta > Magnoliopsida > Cucurbitales > Cucurbitaceae > Cucurbita > Cucurbita argyrosperma. Next base: position 6,493,837 of record CM031889.1, on the reverse strand, counting down.
CAATGTGGGACATCACAGATGAGGATGTTCATGAGGCGCATGACACTTGGGGTTCTGCTGATCTCCGGACGTCGCTATAGATTAGCTTGATCAGAGGGTCCAGGGGGTGTGCGAGCGCCCTGGAGATTCACACTCGCACGTGTGAGTTGTGTGTAGGGAAGTACTACATATCCAATTTGTCCGAAACTGGAGGCCACCATGATTAGAGATAGGTCCCTAAATCATGATTGCATGTGTTTGCATTTGCATGGCCCCCTATAGTGGGGCCACTTACTGAGTATTCTTCAAAATACTCGTGTGCCACATCATTTTTTTTCAGGTAAAGGCAAGGCGCACTGATGGCTGTGGCATCGTGAATAGAGACTGTGACACGTGCATAGGATAAACTCATATTTAAATTCCTAGTTAAGTTAGAATAAGTTGTTTTGCATTTCATTGTTTTAAACTATTTTGTATTTGTTTTTATTTTCTTTAAATTTCAGTATTTCGCATTTAAACACGTAATACCACAGCTGTGTTTTCCAGAGAAGAATTTGTTTTAACCATTTTTTTGAAGTTTATATTATAAATGATGTTCATGTAAGAGTTATATTTCCACATTATAGATAACCATGAGACATTAGTAATGACTCTGAGTATATGAAAATTTAGAGTTGTTACATTAAACATGATAGTCATGTGCCTTTTCATAACGTACGCGTCCGTACTCACCACAAGGAGAAATATCCCGATGCACATGAATATTTATGCACAAAGTCCCAACAGTTTTCATAGTAAACAAATCATGCAAGTCATTCATACCATAGCCTAACGTAATCATGTCACATAATGTCATGACATTTTATAGCACATCATAATTCATCAAGACATAATATGACATCCATTCATATTCTAATGTTACTTGCCATATCTGAACACATTATATCACAAATTATATCATATTATCATAATATATCATATCATTGAAACATATCATATCATAATACATAACAAGCATATCAAACATATGATACGTACTGGGCCATTGGGCATGTGTCATCATACATAAAACAAATCTTCCAACCATACCGATAGTCACTTATTTAGTTGGCTTAGGCTAGAGTTTTTAATTACTATTTGTACCCGCCTAAATTTTCTCTTCAACATTCAATTCAACCTCATATCCATGATCGTGATGATATCAATTAAAACAAAATGACTGCAAAGATCAGCCACTATAGTCTAATTATTTATAGTCATTGAAACTAATTATTTTTTGAAAAAAAAAAAAAATTAAGGATCAATATTAAAATTTATTGATAATATAATAATTAAATTTGAAGCGTTAAAATTCACTATATGATGAACCCAAAGATATTTTTGACCTAAATTTTAAACAAATAAAAAAATGGATTCAATCCCATGGGGGATTTGGTTTGCAGTGCCTGAAAAATGGGAGAGCAAATGAGGCATTGAGGCAGCCCAAAACCTCCATTTCCGCGCCATAGCTCATCTCTGGCATTCAGTTTGCACGCCATGGGAGGCACAGGAAGAACTCTGCTCTCTCTTTCAGTCTCCACAAATCTGTTAATCAGTGCTCGTGTTTCACCGCCAAAGTGTCTGTCGCTCCTCAAAATACCGAAACCCGTAAGAAATTTCTCAGGATTTAGGCCTCTTTGCTCCGCTACCAGCGCCACGACCAACGCAGAATCCACGGAAACAACTCAGGCGATTGAACCGTTGAAGCACTCTATTTTGCTTGAGCGGCTGAGGACTAGGCATCTCAATGAATCTGCTTCTAAGACTAAGCCAGCTGTGGGAAGCGGTGAGGAGAAAATGAAGAAGCCAGAAAAGAAGAAGAAATTGGTTGAAAGTTTTGAAGAATTGGGTTTGAATGAGGAGGTGATGGGGGCTGTGAGGGAGATGAACATTGAGGTTCCGACTGAGATTCAGAGCATTGGAATCCCGGCTGTTTTGGAAGGGAAGAGTGTGATTTTGGGTTCTCATACTGGGTCTGGTAAAACTCTGGCTTACTTGCTACCCCTTGTCCAGGTACAATTCAACAACATTTTTGTTGTGGGGTTTCCTTAAATTTGTTGTAGACTAAATTATCTTGTAATGTTTGAAATCTAATTGTGATATTGTGCTTGGTGCTGTCCCTGTATAATGTTCTAAATTTGGAAGGATCTTTTCTAGTAAATGTTGGAGTCGGGAAGATCTTGAGTATATAAGTAAGCGACTGTATCTTCATTGGTATAATGTTTTTTAGGAAAGTGGATAATATTATACCACTGTAGACGTTAGTTATGTCTTATTAGTGGTATCAAGGTTGTGCTCTTATCTTGACTTAGTCATTTCAATAAAATCCTCGAAGGTATAGTCATAGTGGCTCAAGTGTCGAACAAAAAAGTTATGAGTCTCGAAGATGTAGTCATAGTGAAGATTTATGGTAGAGCTCTATTTGACTAACAATGTGCTCCAGAGACAATAGTCAACCTCTTAAAACTATAGAAACTAAATTATAATCTTCATTGGTTAAAACCCACGACGATGTAAACTAATTAAGGGGAAGATCTTGAGTATATAAGTAAGCGACACTATCTTCATTGGTATGATACTTTTTAGGAAAGTGGTATCAAGGTCGTGTCGTGCTCTTATCTTGACTTAGTCATTTCAATAAAATTCTCAAAGGTATAGTCATAGTGACTCAAGTGTCGAATGAAAAGGTTATGAGTCTCGAAGGTGTAGTCATAGTGAAGATTTGTGGTAGAGCTCTATTGGACTAGCAATGTGCTTCAGAGATGATAGTCGACCTCTTAAAACTATAGAAACTAAATTATAATCTTCATTGGTTAAAACCCACGACGATGTAAAGAAAATTAAACGTTTTGTTTGATTATTCTATGGATTATCTTTTCTATCTAAAAACTAGATTATCTTTTCTATCTTGTTTCATTATTCTATGGATTGCCTGATTCCATCTTTGATGCAAATTGGTATGATATTGGCAGTGGAACCTAACAATGTGGAGGTTTATATATTGATTACTGTGTGCTATTTTATGGAGTATTGGTGAACAAATTAAGAAATGTTTGCAATTTCTGATTTGTTGATTTGTAGTTGCTGAGGCGGGATGAAGAACTGTTTGGCAAGTTAATGAAGCCTAGGCGTCCTCGAGCAGTCGTGCTATGTCCCACGAGGGAATTATCTGAACAGGTAGCTTTAGGTTGACTTGATTTTATTACATGTATTGCTATATAATTTATACGGTATCCTTATTAACATCAAATGATTACAATAGGTGTTTCGCGTGTCGAAATCTATCAGTCATCATGCACGATTTAGGTCTACCATGGTAAGTGGTGGTGGTCGGATCAGGCCACAAGAGGACTCGTTAAGTAATCCAATAGACATGGTGGTGGGAACTCCTGGCAGAGTTCTTCAACATATTGACGCAGGCAACATGGTGTATGGTGACATCAAATACTTGGTGCGGACCTAATATTATGGTTTTGATGTTGCATTCAGTCCAAAATCATAAGTCCCTGATATTATTGTCCAGTTCATATGTTGCATTACTTTTGTAATTTTTGCTTTGGAATGCATACGATGCTGTCGTGACTGTGGAGTCGTTTTAGTAGGTGCTGGATGAGGCAGACACCATGTTTGATCACGGATTTGGACCCGACATTCGTAAGTTTATTGGCCCATTAAAGCATCGTGCCTCGTCACATGATGGCCAAGGATTTCAAACAATATTGATCACTGCAACAATGACAAAGGTATTGGTTTCAATGTGACAGAAGTATTTTGTTTTTCCTTGTGGAGATCATATTTTTTTTTTTGAATCTGTATGTTAGAAAATCCGAAGGTAGGCATGTTGAACCTGATAGAACCTTCTATATAATTGTTTTTGTGAGATCCCACATCGGTTGGGGAGGACAACGAAGCACCCTTTATAAGGGTGTGGAAACCTCTCCCTAATAGACGCGTTTTAAAAACCTTGAGGGAAAGTCCAAAGAGGAAAATATCTGCTAGCGGTGGGCTTGGACTATTATAAATGGTATCAGAGCCAGACACCGGACGATGTGCTAGTGAGGAAGTAGAGTCCCGAAGGAGATGGACATGAGGGGGTGTGTCAGCAAAGACCCTAGGCTCCAAAGGGGGGATGGACTGGAGGGTCCCACATCGATTAGAGAAAGGAACGAGTGCCAGTGAGGACGTTGGGCCCCAAAAGGGGTGGATTGTGAGATCCCACATCGATTAGGGAGGAGAACGAAGCACCCTTTATAAGGGTGTGGAAACCTCTTCCTAGTAGACGCGTTTTAAAAACCTTGAGGGGAAGTCCGAAAGGGAAAGTCCAAAGAGGAAAATATCTGCTAGCGGCGGGCTTGGACTATTATAAATGATATTAGAGCCAGACACCGGACGATGTGCTAGTGAGGAAGTTGAGTCCCGAAGGGGATGGACATGAGGGGGTGTGTCAGCAAAGACCCTAGGCTCCAAAGGGGGGTGGACTGGAGGGTCCCACATCGATTAGAGAAAGGAACGGTGCCAGTGAGGACGTTGGGCCCCAAAAGGGGTGGATTGTGAGATCCCACATCGATTGGGGAGGAGAACGAAGCACCCTTTATAAGGGTGTGGAAACCTCTCCCTAGCAGACGCGTTTTAAAAACCTTTAGGGGAAGCCCGAAAGGGAAACCGCAAAGAGAACAATATCTGCTAGCGGTGGGTTTGGATTGTTACAGTTTGCTAGAAGGGAGTTGAATGTTCTTTGAATACTTTCGACAATCGGTTCTATATGCGAGATCAGTTTCCTTTTCTAGTCAATAGTCATTCGATTTAATTTACAATTTCAGCATTTGTCGTTTCATTATACACTTCGGTTGTTAAAATTCTTCCGCTCATACGTTCTGGCCATCGCTGCAGGCAGTTCAAAAGCTGATCGATGAGGAGTTTCAAGGCATTGTGCATTTACGCACATCAACTTTGCATAAAAAGATCGCATCTGCTCGTCATGATTTCATCAAGCTTTCAGGTTCTGAAAACAAGATGGAAGCTTTATTGCAGGTTTGACTATTGTAGATTCTTAGATCATTATCTCCTTATTTCCATGAAGTTCGTGGTTTCGTTGTTTCGTATCGTCATGGTCATGGCTTGGTCGTTAAAAAATTCTAGGAGTCTCAATAAAAGTAACTTCCAATGCCTGGGCTGTTAAACTGCCAAGCCATGCCATGACCATGAAGTTTTTAACCTCTCACCTGACAAGGTTTTGAAAATTTAACATCTGGAACTAAGCTTGTGCATCCATGAGTTTCACCTTTCCTATTTACCATGGGAAGAATTTCACTGATTTCACCTCATGTAATTACTTCCTTTTGAGATTGTAAGAAGTATAAGATTGATTCTCAACTATTTTTTGCATTGCCATTTGTCTCAAATCCCTCCGCCCCCTTGTTAAGTTACTAATAGGATAACAGATTGATCTTCCCCGACTGCTATCCGAGACTGATTGAACGAGGTAAAGCATATGAAATCCTGTAAACTCCTCTCCTTTACTTTACAGTCTATCAGCTTCTTCCTTCCCTTTCTTTACAAGAAGTGGTTGCTACTAGAGCTCTAGGACCTTATACTCTATTACCTAACATTCCCCTGCCCTGACTGCTATCCAAGATTGATTGAACAAGGTAAAGCATATGAAATCCTATAAACTCCCCTCCTTTACTTTACGGTCTTATCAGCTTCTTCCTTCCCTTCCTCGTTACGAGAAGTGGTTGCCACGAGAGCTCCGGAACCTTATACTCTATTACCTGACCTTCCCCTATTTACCTTACGCATTAAATCCTAAACCTATTTATTCTTCTGGAAAGACGAAAGAAAGATTACTCTGGTTTTCTTACAAGAATCCCCAACTAAATAATGATAATTCCTTGTTTACGAGATTCAGGAGAGAAACAAGGAATCGGAGAATATGTAAGACCCATAAGTGAAGGAGGTAATCTCAGCCGTGAGAGAAGGGGTTTTCTTAGTTTCCATTTGCTCAACGTGTTTGACTTCAGGCCGCAAATGGATTCTATGCACTATGCTTACTAGAGGCAGAAAAACATTTTTCGTCAATGGATCTATGTAGACGGACATTCATAGTGCATGAAAAAGTACTTTTAAGCACCTAGAAAGTCATTCCAAGCAGACTCTAACTTATTGAGACGGAGACAGATAAATCTAGTAGTTGATACACAAAGCAATAAGGAAAGAAATCAACCAGCTAAATTCTTACTAAAAAATGCATGAACCTAAACAGCAGGAAGTCTTAAGCATCACATTATCATCTTTAGATTATTGGACTGTCTATTGGGCTTCATATTTGTTATTTTGTGAGGATGCAGGTTCTTGAACCAAGTTTGGCAAAAGGAAATAGGGTAATGGTGTTCTGTAACACTTTAAATTCCAGCCGTGCTGTGGATCATTTTCTCGGTGAAAATCAAATTTCTACGGTCAATTACCACGGAGAGGTTCCTGCACAGCAGCGGTAAGGATTTCGGTGATGAACTCCGTTTCATTTTTGTAAAGTTTACTCTACTTAGTGACATCAATGAAAAAGTTACAAAGAGCTGCAGTGACTCGGATCGAAAAACTGAATAGAACGAGTAGATACAAAAAGATTATTGGTTCTGAGTAATCCAAGATTTTGATATATGCGTTTATACTGTCGTTTGAAAATCAGGGTCGAGAATCTCAAGAAGTTCAAGAGCGATGATGCTGATTGTCCGACGTTAGTCTGTACGGACTTGGCCGCCAGGGGCTTGGATTTGGATGTGGATCATGTCATTATGTTTGATTTCCCTTCAAATTCTGTAAGAGTTTTTTTTGCTTTTGAAGAACTTGGCTTGTTTATTTTGCACCACCTCTTTTTGTGCTGCACTTTCATGCCTAAATAGCTTATTAATGCTGTTTTGTTTCGCCTTTTAGATCGACTACCTTCATCGCACAGGAAGAACAGCTCGTATGGGTGCAAAAGGTTCGTCGCTTGCTCTTTGATGTTCTTGATGTTTTGTAACTCTGCTATTTCACATGGATTTTATGCTGTCCATTTGTTGGGTAACTAGGAAGGAAAATCCTTGAGCCTAGTCATGACCCTACTGAAATAGAGCCGCTACTATATGCATGACGTGACCTTTTTATGTGAAAATATTCATTCAAAATCATTTATCGTTACATCGAGCATCATCTGTGGATGTGGGACCATAGAACATGTTAAGCCTACCTCGTAGGCTAGTTTACAGAATCTATAACTTAGAGCTCTGATACCATATTCATGACGTGACCTTTTTATGCGGAAACATTCATTAAAATCATTAATCCTTACATTAAGCAATCTCTGAGACCATGGAACATGTTAAGCCTACCTCGTAGGCTAGTCCACAGAATCTATAACTTAGAGCTCTGATACCATATTCATGACGTGACCTTTTTATGCGGAAATATTCATTTAAAATCATTTATCCTTGCATCGAGCATCATCTGTGAAACCATGGAACATGTTAAGCCTACCTCGTAGGCTAGTCCACAAAATCTATAACCTAGAGCTCTGATACCATATGCATGACGTGACATTTTTATGCGTAAACATTCATTTAAAATCATTCATCGTTACATCGAGCATCAGCTGTGGGACCATGGAACATGTTAAGCCTACCTCGTAGGCTAGTCCACAAAATCTATAACCTAGAGCTCTGATACCATATGCATGACAGTGACATTTTTATGTGGAAACATTCATTTAAAATCATACATCGTTACATCGAGCATCAGCTGTGGGACCATGGAACATGTTAAGCCTACCTCGTAGGCTAGTCCACATAATCTATAACCTAAACTCTGATACCAACTGTAACAACCTTAATTTTCTACTGAAATAGAGCCGCTACCATATGCATGACGTAATTGTTTTATGAATTATTTTAAATGTATGTTTTTGTATAAGAAGATTACGTCATGCATATGGTAGCAGCTAGTAGAAAATTAGGGTCGTTACAAGAAGTATCCTCATCCAACCATTATAATACTTGTAGCTAGCCATTATTCGTTGATTCACGTACTCACGAACTCGTAGCTTAACTCGCAGCTTAGCCTGACTTGTACAAGCTAGGTTGAATTTGATGAAATTGAACTTCCTTGCTGATCCTTCATTATTTGTACATGTATTGGTGTAGGAAATGTGACAAGCCTGGTTACTAAAAAGGATCATATTTTGGCGACTCGCATCGAGGAAGCAATCCGAAAAAACGAGAGCTTAGAATCTCTCACAGCAGATAACGTGCGGAGAGACATCGCACGGGATCGTATGATAACTGAGCAGAAAACGAAAAATGAAAAGTTCATTAAGGTTTCAAAGGAGAGAAACAGAGCTAAATCATCAACAACATCAGCAGCAAAACCTTCAAGTGTCCGTTCAAAAGATGAATCTGGAAAAGCATCTCCAGCAAGGACTCAGAAGTCCGGTGTTCGGGTTTCTAAGTCAACAAAACCGTCGAGGAACGTCCCCAGGAAACCGTCTACCGAACCGAAGAAGCAGGTGGCTAGCAGAAGGCAGCCCAGAAGTGGCATCAAACCTTCAGGTCAGAAACTAAATGTGGTTGGGTTTAGAGGGAGAAGCAGGCAGTCTGATAAGAGAAGATCAGTATCCGGTTAAGTGGATGACAGGTTTTATGAACTTCTCTAGTAATTTTTTGTTTTAGTTCTTCATCTGAAATGGCTTGATGAGTTTAAGGAAGTGTAATTTTGCTTTTAAGTGTATGTTTTATAAGTGAAACATCTCGAGGAGAAGGAACAAATTAGTGCCAACCTTTATCAAGCCTCTCTTTTAGTGTCTATGAGGGATGAAAGAGTACACATCGGGGCCCTTTTATCGTACATGGTACGGAAATGAACATAGTCGATTGAAATAGTCAAAAACTTTGGTTGAGGTAAGACTATCTTGATATTGATACGAGACAATTTAGGTTGTGTTATTCTAATATATTTGTTAGGATAGCACAATAACGCACACACTCGATCTAGTTGAACACAAAGATCAGGATAGGAAAAATGCAAGGAGAACTCTCGACTTCAAGTATATACAGTAAGAAGAGAATACAGAAAATACATTTGCAAAGCTCAAAACTCTTTTAAGTATGCAAGTTCAAAGTTTCTAGATATATATATATATATATATATACATCGTTTAACTTAGTTCCTAGGGATATGTATAGTTTAGATTACACACACAGTTTAGCTTAGCTCCTAGGGATATATATATATATATATATGATGGTATGAATCCAACAACTGATCACTTCTATGTACCCGAACGAACAATTACAAGAAGCGATACAAAGAAGATTCAAGTATCAAATCAAGAAAATAATAGAGTGACTGACATTGGAAAGTGATTAGAAGACTTCCTTGAATGCCTTATTTTATTCTTCAATTTGTATTTAATAGCATAATTTGTATACAAATTGTTTGAACTGCTTTATTTAAATGAACTGCTCTATTTAAAGGCATGTAATATTTATGTTTGAGAATTAAAGGCATGTAATATTTATGTTGTAATATTTATGTTTGAGAATTAAAGGCATGTAATATTTATGTTTGAGAATTAAAGGCATGTAATGTTTATGTTTGAGAATCAATGGTTGAATACAAACAAAACCTTTGTGTTTTCTACATACCTCTTTGGTGTTATTCCTTTTCAAACCTTACTTTAGGTTTGATGTTTAAACCGATTCATTTAATTAGTTTTGATCAAGCTAATTTTGGAGTGAATTGTCTGGGTATCTAAGAGTGACCATCATAGATTCCAAGTTCGATCTAAAAGTCATTCATCTTCTAACAAGCTCTTGGTTGGAATTAATCCGTTAAGTTAGCTTTCTTTGTGAACGTTTTGCAAAAATTCTAGAAGGAACTCTAGCTTTGCAAAAATCTAGCATTGTTGGCGTTTATCATATAGTTTAACTTATTATATATAACTTTACCAAATAATAATATATATATATATATATATATGGTTTAGCTTAGCTTCGAGAGATATATCTATGGTTTAATTTATTATATAGTTTTCCTAGATATAAACCTATTTACTACTTATTATTTATGACAATTTACCCATTTACATAGTTTTACCGTGTACAATTTACTTATTTACCAAATATACTCTTACTTATACGTATATGGCGGATTTCAAAACTTGATCCCAATTTAAAAAATTAGGCTAAATTAATAATTAAAAAGAATTACATTTGAACTTTATACTTGATATTCTTAAAAATAATATTCTTAAACTTTTAAAAATTTCAAAATTACCTTTAAACAATAATACCCAAACTTTGATAATTTGTTTACGGTCAATATCATGTTTTAAGAATACTTATGCACTTTCAATAAATAACCCTAAAAAATTCGAGAAAATCTATAGTATCCACAGAAGGTTTTCGTCCAAATATTAACGGTAAAAAAAAAAAAAAAAAAAATTTACTTTTTTTGTATAAAGGTAAATGGTGTTAATATTACTCTTAAAATTTCACGGGTACTTTTTAAATATATTATTTACTATTATTTTTTAATTTTTTATACATTCACGAATATTTTTTTTAGATAATGTAAAACATTTAATTTAATGATATTTTTATTAATTTATTGAAAAAATATGGTCTACAATAAATTTGGAATTATTCTTTTTTAAATGAAATTCATTATTTGGAATTATTTCATTTTTTTAATTGCAGCATTGATTAAATTGTTGTAATAACATTAATTATTTTTAATGGTTAATGCATAACTTTTATAATTAATACTTTTCATACTGACTGCAAGTATTTGATTATAAGCTCTCGTGACTTTGTTTTATTTTTTTCCAAAAGGACTCATAAATTCTCTAAATTAGCTGATGTGAGACTTTCATCATCCAACATTTCCTCTCGAACAAAGTACGCCTCCCCTTAATCGAGGCTCGATTCCTTTTTCTTTTGGAGTCTTAGTCTTTTTTTACTATGCCTTTGAGGAGGCTCGACTTCTTTTCTTTTGGAGTCATTTGTTCGACATTTGAGGATTTACCAATCTATTAGCACAAATAAGTTTAGGGTATGACTCTGATACCATATTAGAGTTGTGTTCGTTTAACATGGTATCAGTGTCATGCCCTAAACTTAGTCGTGCCAATAGATTAGTAAATACTTAAATGTCAAACAAAAGACTCCAAAAGAAAAGGAGTCAAGCCTCGATTAAGGGGAGACGTACTTTGTTCAAGGGAGGTGTTGGATGATGAAAGTTTCACATCGGCTAATTTAGGGAATGATCATGTGTTTATAATCAAAGAATACTCGCACAGTGGTTCGTCTAATAACATTAATAAATTATTTAAAAAATAGAAAGAAATAATTATAAAAAAAAAGAAAAATCGAATATGATACCAAAGAAGAAAGCGTGGCAAAGTTCTGTTCACTCATTCAACTCCCAACGGTTTCGGGCGAACAATGCCCGTTATCAATTGTTCGAGTGCGCCCATTGACATGGAACGTGGAGCTCTGCAGGTTCGAGTCAGTATCTCCATTGGAGCACTCGCAATGTTTCTTCTCAAGGCATATACTCTTCTTCTCCGATCATCTCTTTCTGTCCGATTTTCTTTTGTTACGGCGCCAAAATCTTTGATACAAAGCCGGGATTTATGTGTTTGAAGTTGTAACCCTTTTTTCGTTGTTACAGGCATGGAGAGTATCAGTTTTTGGGGCCTATGGCTACCTCAACTTCACCAAATCTGCATTCAGGTAACATTTTCCCCTCTTTTTTGTCTTTAATTTTTCAGTGGAAGTTGTATGATTGGATCGTGTTTGGAGTAGAAGTGAAACTTCTGTAGTGATTTAGGGTGAGTTCGTAATGAACTTTGGAAGGATTTGAAGTGCTTTTAATAAGTAATTTTCAACGATTGCTTCTCTTTAAACTTTGATTATGGTGGTTTGTCTACTGATGAACATGTTTCTTCACCTGTTTAGTTCCTCGAAAACCCATTTATTTCAATAGCTATTTTGGATTTAGATTTTAACGCGTCTTCTTGTATGTCTTGCTGAATAGTTCCGTTTTGTTTAACTCCACTGAACTTGAAAGGTTTGAGTTAAAGTATGTTTAATCTTTCATTCATAGTTGCACTGGTTATTAGTGTAACAATCCAAGCCCACCGCGAGTAGTATTCCCTTTCGAGCTTCCCTTCAAGGTTTTTAAAACGCGTTTACTAGGGAGAGGTTTCCACACCCTTATAGAGAATGTTTCGTTCTCCTCCCCAACTGATGTGGGATCTCACCCCTCTTTGGAGCGTAGTGTCCTCGTTGGCACTCGTTCCCCTTCTCCAATCGATGTGGGGCCCCTCAATCCACCCCTTTCGGGGCCCAGCATCCTTGCTGGCACACTGCCCTGTGTCCACCCCCTTCAGGGCCCAGCCTCCTCGTTGGTACATCGCTCGGTGTCTGTCTCTGATACCATTTATAATGGCCCCAAGCTCACCGCTAGCAGATATTCTCCTCTTTTTGGAGAAGGGAACCCAAAGGGGGTGGATTGTGAGATCACACATTGGTTGGGGAAGAAAACGAAACATTCTTTATAAGGGTGTGGATTGTGAGATCCCACATCGGTTGGGGAAGAAAATGAAACATTCTTTATAAGGGTGTGAAAACCTCTTCCTAGCATACGCGTTTTAAAAACCTTGAGGGGAAGCCTGAAAGGGAAAGCATAAAGAGAACGATATCTATTAGCGGTGGGGTTGGGCCGTTACAATTAGAGGTTCTTGTGATGTTAAACCATTAACAATTTCATAATTATGTTTTAGCTTCGTTAATATGGTTAACTTATGACTGTTTTATGGCTATAGTGAACATTCTAAGATGTTCAAACCAGAAGATATGCAAGCAAACATTGAAGGGAAAAATTGCATTGTTACTGGGGCAAATTCTGGGATTGGATATGCAACTGCAGAGGGTTTAGCATCACGGTCTCGATCCCTTTTCCAACTCTCTTGTTTCGGTTTTTGTTATATTTGTTGAGTCTTCGAGGAACTCAACTTATGTAAAAAGAACATCGATCCCTCGTGGAACCATGAATTTTCTGATGTTTTTGCAGTGGAGCTACCGTCTACATGGTATGCCGCAACAAGGAAAGAGGAGAAGCTGCTCTCTCTGAGATAAAGTCTAAAACAGGAAACCAAAATGTTCATTTGGAGGTAGTTCTTTTCCAACCATCATTAACAAGAGAATGTGGCTTCGATAAAGAAATCGTTAACTTCTACGAGTCGATAATTTTGTTACTCTTTTCTTGTAGATAATATTTGAAGCAGGCCATTTAGATTATGCTATATTTAAAAGAATAGATTACTACTTTAGCTTTCTTGTTATCTGATCACTTTTCTTTAGTTTTCAGGTCTGTGATCTTTCGTCGATCAGAGACGTTAAGTCATTTTCCTCGAATTTTATTTCAAAGAATGTCCCGGTCCATGTTTTGGTAATGAATCTCTGTCTTTATAACATTTTCCTTTTAGATTCTAAAAATTGTATGTTTTAGCCCGTATTTTGCATTAATCTGCAAATTCGTTATCATTTACTTCCTTTCTCGACAACTGTTCCTTCTGTCTATGTAAAGATCCCATATCAGTTGGAGAGGGGAACGGAACATTTATTATAAAAGTGTGGAAACCTCTCCATGGCAAACGCGTTTTAAAACCTTGAGGACAAGTCTAGAAGGGAAAACCTAAAGAGGACAATATCGGCTAGCGGTGAGCTTGGACTGTTACAAATGGTATCAGAGCTAGTCACTGGGTGGTGTGCTAGCGAGGATGCTGGCCCCCAAGGGGGGTGGATTGTGAGATCCCACATCAATTGGAGAGGGGAATGAAACATTTCTTATAGAAGTGTGGAAACCTCTCCCTAGTAGACACGTTTTGAAACCTTGAGGGGAAGTCCAGAGAGAAAAGCCCAAAGAGGACAATATCTGCTAGCGGTGGGCTTGAACTGTTACAAATGGTATCAGAGTTAGACACTGGGCAGTGTGCCAGCGAAGACGCTGGGCCCCTAAGGGGGTGGATTGTGAGATCCCACATCGGTTGGAGAGGGGAAAAAAACATTTCTTATAAAGGTGTAGAAACCTCTCCCTAGTAAACACATTTTAAACCTTTGAGGGGAAGTCTAGAAGGAAAAACCCAAAAAGAACAATATCTGCTAGTGGTGGGCTTGAACTATTACAAATGATATTAGAATTAGACACCGGACAGTGTACCAACAAGGACGCTGTCCCCAAGGGGGGTGGATTGTGAGATCCCACATCGGTTGGAGAGGGGAACGAAACATTTCTTATAAAGGTGTAGAAACCTCTCCTTAGCAGATGCGTTTTAAAACTTTGGGGGAAGTCCAAAAGGGAAAGCCCAAATAAGATAATATCTGCTAGCGGTAGGCTAGGGCGGTTACAATCTACCATTATAAATACGTCACTTTAACATCATGAAAACAGTTGGATACAAAAGAGGTTGATTTCCGTTCCTAACTGTACGTAGGTTAACAATGCGGGATTGCTCGAGAATAATCGAGTTACAACATCTGAAGGGTATGATCTTCCATTATCTGTAACTTTTTTTATCCAAGAAATATTTGCCCAAAAGTTCTTAATAGTTTCTGAATTCCAGGTTCGAATTGAACTTTGCTGTGAATGTTTTAGGCACTTATGCAATGACTGAATTAATGATGCCATTGCTGGAGAAAGCTGCACCTGATGCAAAGGTCATCACAGTTTCTTCTGGTGGAATGTATACAGTTCCCTTAACCAATGATCTGCAGGTGTGCTGCTTTGTTGAACTTCTCTGCCTTCTCTGTTTGTGGAACTAATTCTTACTGGATCTTTGTTCTTTGTTTCCTTGTAGTTTAGTGAAGAAAAATTTGATGGGGCCAAACAATATGCACTTAACAAGCGAGTTCAGGTTAGTAATGCTCCATGTATCTTGTTCTAGAATACTATGCTTTTGATTTACTGTACGCTGTTCGAACGTTTTTTCCCGTTTTAGGTTTCGTGCATAAATGCTAAAGGTTTTGGTTTGTTTCATCGAGGGTAAAGATACTAGAAATACGAAAAACTAGGGTATGAAAAGGGAGGGATATTGCAAAAAGGGACTTCACACTAGTAAAACAAGACCTAAAGGAGGATAACTACGAAAAAAGCTTCACCACTGAACATAGAAATTTTGTAATAGCTCAAGCTCACCGCTAACATATTGTCTGTTTTGGCTTGTTATGTATTGCTGTTAGCCTCATGGTTTTAAAACGCGTCTACTAGGGAGAGGTTTCCAGTCCCTTATAAGGAATGTTGCGTTCCCTCTCCGACTAATGTGGGATATCACAATCCAGCCCCCTTGGGTGTCCAGTGTCACGGTCCTACTTTTTTTTACCGTGCGTGTCGTGATCTTGACACGCTCACGACCCGCCTTAAGGGTAATTAAGCCCTATATATATTTTTTCCCCTGGCTTTGTGGCTTTGTCGGACCTTAGGCAAGGTTTGTATTCGCCACTCGAATATCGCTTGTGCGGAATCCAAGTTTGTCCGACCACACACGCTACTTGCGCGTGCATGTTCAATCGTCTGCGACATAACCGACTTGCCTCTACACTAGGCCAAGTCATTTGGCTTGACCTTGCCTTTACTCGAGGCCAAGGTCTCTCAATGCACCATCGCATCTCCTCTTGTCATCTCGATCTCCATCGACATGGCGTCATATGTCTTGACGCCATCTCGAGTTTTGGGGTGTCGTCAGCCATCACAACTCACTCGGTCATGCCATCGAGAACGAGCCCGCGTGTCGCTCATTTCATCGGGACTTCCCAAACATCCATCCATCTGGGTTCTATCGAGGCATTGGCACTCCTATGCCCATGCCATGTCATTTATGGATACCGTGCCGAATAGCGGGTCTATGTAGCAACCTCCAACACGCGGGCTGGAGCGCAATACCGGTACACCCGTGCCGCCCAGTTCTATCCTTGAAAAGCTCATTCCAAAGGAAGTCGCCCAAGACACTCGTCTCGGCATGCTCGCCCACGCTATGACACACGTATGTGCCACAGGGCTCAGGGGTGGTGGAGAGCTGCCACCATCGTACCCCTATAGTACATTTTGAGTCATTTTCAATCTTTTAGGCATAGACATGATTTTGACGAACGGTCATACAGTGTCGTGCAGCGTCCGTCCGGTGTTCGATTGACACCAAACTTGGCGAGCATTCATATTTCATATGGACGGACTTAACTCTAGAACCGCATGCCCAAATTCCTTTCGGAACCCTGACTTTCGAGGTTAAGGCCCGGGACCTTACCCGACCCTTCAACGAGCCTATCTTTGCCCCTATTGTCTCTAACTTGCTTATGTCTTAACTTATCTTCAATGCTCACTCCATGTGGTGTGTTAGATAATGCATTGTCCTCCTCGGTCGCATCATGACACTCGTCTAGGTCCTCGTGTGGCCAGATGGGTGCCACTTGAGGGTCGCCGCTTCTCTTGTCGCAACGTGAGGATCACAACTTGTTCTCTTCATAGTTAGGTTGTGACATTCTCCCCCACTCAAAGTAGTCATCGTCTTCATAGTTAGGTTGTGACATTCTCCCCCACTTAAATTAGATTCTCCCCCACTTAAAGTAGTCATCGTCTTCATAGTTAGGTTGTGACATTCTCCCCACTTAAATTAGTCATCGTCCTTGATGACTTACTTGGGGGCACAACCATTGTTAGGTTGTGACATTCTCCCCCACTTAAAGTAGTCATCGTCCTCGATGACTTACTTCAGGACACAACCACACTTTGGATTGTGACACTCAGCGTCCTTTCTGGCACACCTCCTAGTGTATGGCTCTGATACCATTTGTAACAGTCCAAACCCACTGCTAGCAGATATTGTTCGCTTTGGCCCGTTACGTATCGCCGTCAACCTCATGGTTTTAAAACTCGTCTACTAGGGAGAGGTTTCTACACCCTTATAAGGAATGTTTCGTTCCCCTTTCCAACCGATGTGGGATCTCACTTCCCCTTTCGGGCCTAGCATTCTCACTGGCACACCTCCTTATGGTTGACTTTAATACCATTTGTAACAGCCCAAACCCACCGCCAACAGATATTGTCCGCTTTGGCCCGTTATGTATCGCCGTCAACCTCACGGTTTTAAAATGCATTTACTAGGAAGAGGTTTCCACACCCTTATAAGGAATGCTTTGTTCCCTTCTCCAATCGAGGTGGGATCTCACAACTTTACAAACAATAACATATCACTTCAAATTTGTTCAAGTCCATTCTATTTCTTACACACCAAAGATCCCACAAAAACAGCACACTCTGGCTGCCACAAAAATGATGATGAGACATTTTAATTATCTTTCAAAGTTCAATATGTTACATGCCAAGAACAAAGTGCTACTGGTAGATGTGTAATATAACCTCGCTTGACACTTCATGAAGATTGCTTGATTTAGCCATTGCTGCATTGTATTGTGAGATAGCTAAAGGTGAGTGAAGCTTTATTTTCAGGTGGCTTTGACAGAGAAATGGGCAGAGAAGTACTCCAACAAAGGGATTGGATTCTACTCGATGCACCCCGGCTGGGCTGAAACGCCCGGAGTTGCTAAATCTCTACCAAGTTTCACTAAATCGTAAGGATAACTAGCAAAATCTTTGTTATTCAAAAGGGGCTAGATTATCAACTCCTCACTCGATCATTTCAGGCTCTCGGGGAAGCTAAGAACGAGGGAGGAAGGGGCCGATACGATTATTTGGTTGGCGTTACAGCCGAACGAGAAGTTGGTACCGGGAGCATTCTACTTTGATAGAAGTGAAGCGCCAAAGCATTTAGCATTTGCTGCTACAAAGTCCTCTCATGCAACAATTGGGTCTATATATGATCATCTTCGTTCATTGTCTGGTTTGGCTCAATAATTCAGATCAGAAAAGGTGAAAAGAGTGTGAACTTCTATTATGTATTTTATGAAAACTTGTATGAATTAACTAACTACTAGTTCTTATTTTTAAGCCTTTTTATTTTGGTTTAACTATTTATCTAAAACTTTATGATTTTATCTCGGAGGAAGATCAAGTTATACCGTTGGGATCGTTTAGTTTGAGGTTTTACTTGAGATGAACTAGGGGTGTACATGGTCGGGATTGAGTTGGGTTGAGAGATTTTTTTTTGACTCAACTCATATAAGTTCAGGTTGGTTGGAATTGGTAACCCAACCCAACCCACTATTGGGTTCGGGTTGGGTTATCGAGTTGTCAAAAAACAAAATTTTTTTAAAGTTTTATTTATCCACAATTTATAATTATTCAGATGCAATTTTAGATAAAATATATTAAAAATTCATAAACAAACACAAATCATTCTATAATTATTCACATATAAAAAATCAATAAAAAACAACAAACAAAAATGATAACATATTAATCTACTTCAACATTGTCATAAAACTAAAAATTAACTGACATTGGTTAATAATTGGTTAAAGTGAGAAATAGTTAAATAGTTAAATACAGACATTTATGGTAAAAAAAAAATATAAGGATAGATCATCCAATTAAAAAATATATATAAGAAAATATAGGTCATCCAATTAAAATCAAATTAAATAAACAAGTAAGAAAAATATAGGAATAGATAGATCATCAAATTAAAATTCAAACTAAATAAAGAAGTAAGAAAAAATATAAGGATAGATCATCAAAGTAAATAAACAAGTAATTAAAAATAATAAAATAATAATAATAAAAAATATATAATATAATTTATATATTTTTATTTGGCTCGGGTTAACTCAAAGGTTTTATTCACGAACCCGAAACCGAACCAATTCAGTTCGGGTTCAGAAAAATGAACCCAACCCTACCCCAAATGCTAATCCAACCCAACTCTTATAGTTCGAGTTGGGTTGGTCCGGATTGTTGAGTTGAATGTACACCCTTAAGATGAACCGTGTTTGGTGTTGCATGAGAATGCTACTAAAATTTCATGTAAATAAACAATCATTTTGTTTATTTTCTATAATTTTATTATATTATTGAATTTAGATAATTAATTATGGTCAGTTGACTTATTTTTATTAAGTAAAATTATTAAAATAAATTTAATAATTTTAATTTTAATTTATTTTCATTTATTAAAATTTTTATTGAGTTTATTTAACAATCAAAATCATTATCCTCAAATAAACTAATTTAATAATATTTGGTAGATTTTTAGTCATAAATAATTAGAACAATAATTAAATTAAAAATTAATTATACTTATTATATTTGAAAAATCAAATATAATTAATTTATCTCTCCTTCCAACTTAAAATATATCTATTTCAAATTTACGTTGTTTCCTCTTTTCTTCTTTCCGCCCCTTCATAAATTATTTGAAAATGATTGATAGATAAAAATAATTTTTTATTTTAAAAAAAATAGGAAAGCGAAACTTATAGCTATCGTTAGGTTATGAAGCTTGATGCTTGTTTATATAGCTTAGTCAACCACCGTTATTAGAGCTATATTTGGTAAATGACATATAAAATAAAATGTCGTAATAAATAGCTATGTACAGTAAAAAGCTATATCTAGTAAATCTATATATATTTATCTAGAACAAAGGGTTATATCTAGTAAAACTATATATAATAAGCTAAACCATATATATATATCACTTTAGCTTTGAAAATGTGCTCTCTACATTCTATGTATTCTCACTTATACTACATATCTGTAGTCATCAATACAAAACCTTTAGCCAATATTCTCCTTGCATTTTCTCTATCATGTTCTTTGTGTTCATCTAGATTGAGTGTGCGTGTTATTGTGCGATCCTAACAACTGGTACCAGAGCTAGGCGGAAGTCACCACGATCTGTGAAGATGGAAAGTTCAAAGATTGGAATCAAGAAGTTTAATGGATTCGATTTCGATTTCTGGAAGATGCAAATTAAAGATTATCTGTACCAGAAAGATCTTCACGAACCCCCTGTTGGGGGTGAAGCCGGATATCATGACCACGAAACAGTGGAAGCTCAAGGATCGACAAGTCTTAGGGATGATTCGGTTGACGCTATCCAGCAACGTGACGTTCAACATCATCAAGGAAAAGACAACGTTAGATCTGTTGAAGGCGCTGTAGAATATGTACGAAAAACTGTCGGCTATGAACAAGGTGTATTTGATGCAAAGATTGTTCAATCTACAGTTGTCTGAAAGTAGATCTGTTGTTGATCATATAAATGAATTCAATATGATCGTAAGTCAATTGAGTTCGATGGAAATTAATTTTGAGGATAAAATTAAAGCATTGATTTTGATATCATCTTTACCCGAGTCGTGGGATACTGTTGTTGCCGCAATCAGCAGTTCCCAATGATCTGATAAATTGAAGTTTGATGAAATTCGAGATGTAGTTCTCAGCGAAAGTATTCGCAAATGAGAATTTGGAAATTCATCTTGTACTGCTCTTAGTGTTGACCAACAGGGAAGAAGTAAACCAAAGGGCCCAAACAAAGGCCGATCAAAATCAAAGAACCGAGAAAAATCTTTAAATAGACCAAATGTAACGTGTTGAAATTGTGGAGAAAAAGGTCACTTTCGGACAGACTGTACAAGATCAAAGAAGAAGCGGAATCACCAATCTAGAGATGATGATAATATAAATTCAGCAGAAGACATTGGGGATGCTCTAATCCTCAGTGTGGACAGTGCAATTGAATCCTGGATTTTGGATTCAGGTGCATCTTTTCATCCATCTCCAAATAAAGAGTTGTTCCGAAATTTCAAGTCTGGAAATTTCGAGAAGGTGTATCTTGCCGACAACAAAGATTTGGAAATTAAAGGAAAAAAGAATGTCTGTATAAAAACTCTGGCAGAAAATCAGTGTTCATTAAAGAATGTCAAAGATATTCCTAGTCTCAAGAAGAATCTGATCTCTATTGGTCAGTTGAACAGCACAGGTTATGCACAGAGTTATGGAAGAGTTTGTATTATGAAGGGTGCTATGGTGGTAGCACGTGGCATAAAATCTGGAACTTTATACACCACTATTGGGTGTATGAACATAGCTGTTGTTACTGAGAGCGCTTCAAATTCAAGTCTATTGCACAATAGACTTGAACATATGAGTGTGAAAGGAATGAAGACACTAGCTGTGAAAGGAGTTTTAGAAGGCCTGAAATCTGTTGATGTGGGTCGTTGTGAGAACTGTATTATGAGCAAGCAGAAACGAGTTAGCTTCACAAAGATTGCCATAGAATTGAAGAAAGTGCAGTTGGAAATGGAACCAGATGTGGAGCAAGGTTCAAAGACAACGAATCAAGTGGGAGTTGAGCTTGAGTTGCAGGAAAACTCACCTAGTGATGTTGTAGCAGATACTCATGAAGCTCCTGAGACTATTGCCAAGGAACCAGAGGTGGAGCAAGGTTCCAAAACCACGAAACAAGTGGGAGTTAAGCTTGAGTTGAAGGGAAACTCACCTAGTGATGTTATAGCAGATACTCATGAAACCCCTAAGACTATTGTTGAGGAACTAGATGTGGAGCAAGGATCCAAGACCACGAAGCAAGTGGGAGTTGAGCTTGAGTTGCAGGGAAACTCACCTAGTGATATTGTAGCAGATACTCATGAAACTCCTGAGACTACTGCTGAGGAACCAGATGTGGAGCAAGGTTCCAAGACAAGGAACCAAGTGGGAGTTGAGGTTGAGTTGCGGAGAAAATCACCTAGTGATCTTGTAGTAGATACTCAACAAACTCCTGAGGTTGTTGCAGAGGAACTAGCAGTAGAACAAGTGACACCTGAACCTATGTTGAGAAGATCATCCAGTACTATCAGAGTACCATTTATGTATGTACCTTCATTACACTATCTGTTGCTGATGAAATGGAACTAGAGCCCTTTGATGAGGCCCTACAGTTGGAGGATACAACCAAGTGGGAGCAAGCCATGGATGATGGGACGTCTAGGCTTAAAAAATGCGTTGTACTGAGGCTGAGTACGTGGCAATAGTTGAGGCTGGAAAGAAGACTATATGGATGACTGACTATCTGGAAGAATTGGGCAAGAAGTAGCACGAAGAGATTCTTTATAGAGATAGTCAGAGTGTCATACAGATAGTGAGGAACCCGATCTATCATTTAAAGACAAAACACAGAAGACGATATCATTTCACTTGCAGGTTAGTGAAAGATGGTGATGTGTTTGGAGAAGATAGATGGTGCAAAGAATCCAGCAAACATGTTGACAAAATGTATTGATGTTGGAATATTGAGATTGTGCAAAGCCTCAATTGGTATGGTTGCATGAAGATGCTCATGATCGTTTGAGAATGAAATTCTTGGTTGACTAGATGTGGGAGAATTGTTAGGTTATGGAGTCTGCTGCTTATTTATGGCTTAATCACCTGTTATACATAATAAGCTATATTTGGTAAATGACATAAAATGTCATAAATAGTAAATAGCTATGTATAGTAAAAAGTAGATAGTTATATATAATAGAGGGTTATATCTGATAAAGTTATATATAGTAAGATATATTATGTATAGTAAAAAGCTATGCTATATATGGTAGATAGTTATATATGGTAGAGGGTTATATCTAGTAAAACTATATATAGTAAGCTAAACCATATATATATCCTTGGCAGAGCTTTGAAGATGTATTTTCTATATTCTCTGTATTCTCTCTTAGTATACATATTTGTAGTCATCAATGCAAAACTTTTAGCCAATATTCTCGTTGCATTTTTTCTATCTCGTTCTTCGTGTTCATCTAGATTGAGTGTGCATGTTGTTGTGATTAGTAGTATTTAAGATATAAGATGTAACTATAAGGATAAAATAGACTTTTGACCTAGCTGTAATTACGAACAAGTTGTGAATGATAGACTTACTTGTAATGATTATATCAAGGGACACAACTTGTCCTACCGTGCATAAAAGTGCAACTCTAGATCTATAGTTAATATGTGAAAATTGATTAATAAAATAGTTAAATTAATTAATTTTGTACAGATCTTCTTGCTAACTCATAGTAACACTAAAAGGATCGGTTTAGTTGAAAGAAAAAATATATACTAAAATATCTACAAGCCGAGATTTAATCGTTGGAGGAGCTGGATTAAGTACGCTAAAGATTTGTCTGAACTTTCTCCGTATTTTTACAATGTAAGTTTGTTTAACTTTTAGTTTTGTTTAATTCTAAATAAAATTAAAGTCGATTTCCAATGTTGACATTGCGTGAATGAAATGTTATTCCCTACCGTGACACCTCGGTCAATTTTAAGGAAGGAACCGAACAATAAGCACATTTAGAAGGTGGTGAGAGGACAAATAGATAGTTTTTTCATCAAGAGAGTATAGTGACACCGACCGTGCAAAAACACCCTTACCCAACCGTGAGGTGTCAAGAGAAGGAGTCGTGAGGAGGTGTATTATACAAGAACAAATAATCTCGAGTAATATTAAGATTGGGAATCGTAAGCAAGGTTCATACAAAATCAAGTCGTCCCAACAAGTCCTCGAGAGGACCTCTAGTGATAGTAGAGGTAGCCATTGTGAAGGAAGGTGTTTAATCTCTAATATCGACCACAAGTGCTCTAAGAGGAGCTGAAATATGAGCTAAAAGGTACGATTTTGTAGAAGGAATACAACCGAGAGTAGTCATTTTGATACTCGAGACTTTGCTTTTCATAAAACCTTAGTAATCCTGAAGTAGCAGAGATTGGTCAAAACTTTGAATCACATCTCAACACTCCCCCTTGATTCAAAGTTACGGATGCCAAATAATCTGCTTCTGAAGTTGACAACGCAACTATCTATCATATAATGATCTTGCCCGATCGCTATCTACGAACCCAAATAATTTGAAATTAGAAGATTTAGGATACCAAATTTCATACTCCATAGTTTCGGAAACATGACGTAAGACTCTTTTCGCTGCTCTATAATGAACCTTTGAAGGATGTTGCATAAACCAAGAAATAATACCAACAGGAAATACAATGTCGGGTTGTGTGTGTGTTAAGTGAATTAATCCACCAACCAAGCTTCTGAAACTTCTAACATCCGCCATTTTCGCTCCATCCTCGTGTTGTAATTTCTCATTAATATTCATGTGTGTTGTTGCATGCTTACAATTAAGTATGCTAAATTTACTCATTCTTCATATACAAAGCTGACAATGCTATTCATGTTAGATGAACACGACTCTCCACAATGGTATGATATTGTCCACTTTGAGCATAAGCTCTCATGGTGAACACGACTCTCCACAGTGGTATGAATAATCCACTTTGAGCATAAGCTCTCATTAGCCAGGACTTTCATCCAATACCTCCCCTTGAACAAAGTACGCCTCCTTTGTTCGACATTTGAGGGTTCTATTGACATGGCTAACTTTAGGGCATGACTCTGATATCATGTTAGATGAACACGACTCTCCACAATGGTATGATATTGTTCACTTTGAGTATAAGCTCTCATGGCTTTGCTTTGGGCTTCCCAAAAGGCCTCGTTCCAATAGAGATAAGTATTTCTTGATTATAAACCCATGATCATTCCCTAAATTAGCCAACATCAGACTTTTATCCAACAGTTCAAACTACTGCAAGATTAGCTCTTGCAATTCATGTCACATCATAGAAGAATCAAACTTCATTTATTTTTGGATGGTTATTTTATTTATTTATTATTATTATTATTATTATTATTATTTTTTTGCGAATGATAATTTAGAGTTATGGTGTTTCATTAATGTATTTTAAGATTTTTTTACTTACTTCAATGTTACATTTACACCGTGGTTTTAAAGTATGAAAGTTAGAACTCTTGGAACGTCTGAAAGAAAGTTAATGGTTTTCTTTCGAGACTATATAAAGTCATGTTATTATTTTTATAAAATATACTTGAATAAATACAGTAAAATAGTGCTTTTAGCCCAGAGCTAAGTTTCTTTGTAATTTTATATAGTTTAGATTGCATGTTTAGAATCATTAAAGTTTGACATGATCAATCTTACTTGTAATCAAATCTGCTTTCTTGTCTTAAGATATTTGGATAACAAAGTAATCTAAATCTTACTTTCCAGTGATTTCTTAGTTCTTTGATATATTTTATATCTAAAAATCTTATTTTTCAATAAGGTTGTTATATCGAATGAAATAAACTCGATTTAGGGGTTTTAGCATCTGTGATCTAGAAGTTTACATGTCCATGAATATTTACGAGGACTCTTAGATCCAATTCGCTAGGGTTACCATATCAGATATGAACAAACGAGAGCATTTTATTTTATCAATTTCATTGGTCACTTGTCAGTAGTGAAGCTACCGTGAGGTTTAATATTTTAATATTTTTAATTTTCGGTATTACACTTCCTCACACGACATGGTGTGGGAGCTCGAACAAGTATAAGAAATTGTACTTCTGTATGTATATCTATATATAGTAGATAGTTATATCTAGTAAATATAAGCTAAACCATATATATATCCCTCCGCCACGTCTTTGAAAATGTACTTCTGTATTTTTTGTACGTGAAGTTATCAATATAAATCTTTTAGCCAATATTAACAAGGATAGTTGACCGTTTATTATAAGACAAATATCTGTCAAGGCAAATATATTGTATTCATTTATTATTTTTTCCTTTTAGTGTTATTTCCATATTATTTGTAATTTACCATATATTTCTGTATTCTGTAAATGATTATCAGCAAACATTTACAATTCTCATTACATTTTCTATCTCCTGCTCTTTGTGTTCATCTAGATCGAGTGTTCTTTATGTTTATCTAGATCGATCGTGTGTTGTTGTGCGATACTAACCATCATTATATTTAGTTTTAATTTTCGAAATATAGAAAATCAAAGGCCAAAGTTTAAAATTAAAATAATAATATAATATAAAAATAATATATTTGAATTTGAATAATAATATAATTTGGTCTTAATTGCCGACCAAAAAACAATTTGCCTTTGTTGAGATTCCGTTCTTTCATTATTTTAAGAAACCGACCAATACGTCATCGTTTTAGTTTTTTTTTAATTTTTTTTTTTGTCAGTGTTCCTATCATTCTAGAAAGTTCTCATTCCAATCAAAGCTCATTTACCTTTTTACCCTTCACACGTGCACGCATATATACATATATTCCTTTCCCATCAAATATATATATATAAACAAATTCTTAAAAATAATAATAATTTTTTTTTGCCAATTTATTCTATACCATTCTTAAAAATAATTTATTATTTTAACTATTTGAAAAGTCATTTTTTAAAATATATATTTAAATTGAACGGTAAATCTTAATTTAATGTTAGAAAATAAATAAATAGATAGCTTATGATCCACTATTTTACTTTTATTAAATACAAAAATTTGAATAAATGACTTAAATAATCATAGTTATTAACTACATAAATAAATAGTTTAAAGGTTTATTAGATAGTCTTTAACAGTAGTTATTACAAAAAAAAAAAAAAAAAAAAAAAAAATACTCGAAAACCTCGTGAGATTTTCGACGAATGGCTTGAACCACCCACGAAACTCCCCTTGTTCTTTTTTATCTCCCCATTTATCACCAACCACCCTTTCCCCCATTTAGAATCGAGGTCTTCACTGTCTGACAAAGAGAGTGCTCGACATCCATCTAAGCCAACATATCTATCTTCCCGAGCACCTCATCATGATTGATGTTACTAACCAAGAGGGAATTCACAATGGTGGAGACAATCGACAATGACATGTAGATGATCGATAAGCACTTGTTCTCTTAGGTTGTTTGGTTTTGAACTTAAGGGAAGGATGTTGGGTTCTTTTCTTTTCTCACAATTACCACCTTATGTAGGTTATGTGTCGTCGCAATCGTAAGAGAAGGATCATCGGAGCAAGCAGTGAGCGAGAAGGGTGCACTTGGTCATTGTTAGAGAACACAAAGCGAACAAAGAAAAGAGAGCGAGAGAGATTCGAGAAAAGCTAGAAAGACGGGTCAAGAAGATGAAACTCGTGGGTTAAGTCGAGTCATATTCGGATTTGGTTTGGGCAGGCCCGGTACTGTGTATAGCAATTGGATGTCCATAAGATCTATGCACCCAAAAATTCATGTTACACATAGGCCAACCTGCCTAGTGAGCATGCGTTGGGTCATGTGTAAGGGAGTACTGTACATCTAACCATGTTGAACTGTAAAGCTACTTAAGTCATGCCATATGTTTTTAAAATGATAGGTCTCACCATATCACATGTGTTTGCATTTATTGGTCGAATAGTGGTTACTTACGAGTATTTCTTAAAATACTCAAGCCACGTACTACTCTTAGGTAAGTCACCTCTATACGGATAACGACTTCGCGATGAAAGCCGTGAGACTAGTATTAGGGTAGGTAAAGGTAAGTCACCTCTATACGGGTAACGACTTCGTGATGAAAGCCGTGAGACCACTATTAGGGTAGGTAAAGGTAAGTCACCTCTATACAGATAACGACTTCGCGATGAAAGCCGTGAGACCAGTATTAGGGTAGTTGCATTTATGTCTATTTTAAGGGTACAACTTCACGATGACAGCCATGAAAACGATTACACAAAGGTCAAATATTCTTAATTTTATTTTGTTGGTCGGGTTCACTCGACAAAAAAAAAAAAAAAAAAAAAATGTTACCATGAACTGATACAAATTTTCGATTTTAAAAAATTCAACCCAACCCAACCTAAACCGAAGAAAGAAAGAAAAAAAAAAAGAAAAGTATTTTTTCACTTATAATTTCTTACCTTTAAATATACATTTAATGTTATTTTCACCCCTAATAATGGTTCTTATTTCTTTCTAACCAAAGAGAAAGGGCACTTTGGTCATTTCATAAGGTTGTAAAGTAATGTCAACTCTTCATGCCACCATAATAGGCAGATGTGACACGCATATATATATATATATATATATATATATATATATATATATATATATATATATATATATTGATAATTTTCAGTAAGATTAAAAGGTAAATTAATTTTTTTAAAAAATTAATATTAAATTGATGGAGAGTACCTATAATAATTAAAATACAGGTTAATATTTATTTTTAAAGTTTTTATTCGATAATTAATTTAAAGTTTATATGATTTAAATTGAAATTATGTTTATCTTCATGTGTTTAGTTTAGATATTTTTATATTTTGGCAAGAAAAATAATTGCTAAGATAATCATAAAAAAAAAATGTTATTTCAATTTAAATAATATTTACGGGCGACAGGAACAACAATCCATTTATCACATTCTACACTAAGAAACTGAAATTGTAACGGTAATAAATACGATGTCATAGACCTAACAACGTGCTCACAATTTTTTTAATATATATTGTGAGATTTCTTATTGGTTGAAGAGCAGAACGAAACATTTCGTATAAGAGTGTGAAAACCTCTCCCTAACAGACGCGTTTTAAAAATCAGGGGCTGACAGTGGTACGTAACGAGTCAAATCGAATAATATGTAACGACATATCAATGAATTGAGCGTTAAAAATTTATATCCGAGCTCTTCTTGATCTTTTGATGATATTTGATTTATATTAATTTTGAGAGATAAATAAGTAAAAACGACAAAGTTGACTATGTTATTTTCAGATGGTTTGGACCTTCACTTAATTTCGCCCGAGCTTCGTATAATTTATTTTAATAAAAAAAAAAATTTTAATTATGTATAGAGTACTATAGGTTGATTACATAGTGCAAAAAAGATAAAATAACAAGAAGTAAACATCAAAGTGATGGTTGAATAAAGAATTTTGGCCAATCACAAATCGACACATAATTATGTTTTAAATTAACAATAAATTCATGCTATTAAATTTGTAACAAATTTCAAATTACTTTAAAAGACGAAAAAGAAATGATTTACGTGTCTTAATCGTGACATTTCGGTCAAATTGGATCATATGGAAATTATGTTGAAAATCAAATAGACGAAAAAGCTCAATAATTTGACCCAAAGCCCAAACTCGAAGGGTTAGTAGAGGTGTACTTGGGTTGAGTTGAGGAATTTTTTGGACCAACCCTAAAGTTCGAGTTGGTTAGATTGGTAACCCTACCCAACTTGAAATTGTATCACAACCCATCCCAACTCAGCCACATCCGAATGAGTGCAATCCTGAGGATATAATGATGAAAGACTTAAAAGAATTGAAAGTTACTACCTATACTAACAAGGGACACCTTCCTTTTCGGTAGCTCAATTATAGGAATTCCATGGTTAACGTGTAGCTCAATTCTTGGGATAAGTGAGGACAATGCATGCTATAAAGACTCGTGTTGGTTTGTGAAATAGTCTATTATAAATATCTTAAAGAAGTAAGGAGTAGGTAATGTGACCCTGATGCAAGGGAATGTTGGAGCCACGAGGTGTCAAATTTGGATTCCGAATCCTAAGCCTGGGTCATTATAAATAGCATTAGAGTGATGTCACTCCTAGTAAGATATAGTTCGAGGATGAACCAAGGCGAAAGTTGATGGGCATGTGACATCCGAGTAAAAGAGGAGTAACTGAATGAACCGAGAACACATCTGAATGAGAGTGATCCTAATGAAAGTTACTACCTATGCAAACACGGTGCACTTTTGTTTTTTCCTCAGTGGCTCAATCATAAGAATTCCAGAGTTAAACTTGCTTTATTTGAAGTAATTCTATACATCTGAATGATAGAAATTCTGAGGATATGATAACTAAAAAAAGGCTTAAAAGTAAAAGTTATTACCTGTATAAATAAAGTGCATTTTTTTTTTTATGGCTCAACCAAGCAATTTTATGTTGCGTGACCTCCTAGGATTTTTTTTTTTTTTTTTTTTTCTGAGATGCATATGAGCGAAGACAAAGGATCTTGAACGAACCTGTATTGGTTTGTGACGATGATCTTCACTTCTTAAGAGTAGTTCATGACCTTTCTATGTTGGGTCGGGTTGAGTTGTCAAGTTGACTACTGTTGTTACTGGTAGTTCAATCATAATAACTCCATGGTTAAACGTGCTTTTCTTGAAACAATTATATATTTGGTGATCAGGATGCATGTGAGTGAGGACAAAGGATCCCGACAGACATCATGTTGGTCTATGGGGATGGTAAGTCATGAACTTTCTGGGTTGGGTGGGGTTGAGTTGTCGAGTTGGATTAACAAGACAAATCAACCTTTAAGTATATTGAACCTAGACCTGACCCGACCTACTCAGTTCCTAAAAAGCTAAGCTCAACCCAACTCAATAACCTATCTAACCCAACCAAACCCTTATTATTTAAGTTGGGTCGATTTGAGTTGTCGGATTATGAAGTTTTATTCGCCTCTAGACATTCGATCCAAATTTTTGAAGACAAAACCGTCTTTGTTATCAACCAACAATCCTATAGTAAAGTAGTTTAGCGTGGGTGTATTAGAGTCCATTAATAGTTTATATTCAAAACTAAAAATTATATAACAAAAAGTTTCTTTTAAATAACTATTTTTTTAAAAAATAATAAACGAGAAAAATAAATAAAGAATTTTGAAGAGATAAGGAATGAATTCTGAGGGTTAGATGATGAAAGTCTCATATCAACTAATTTAGGGAGTCGAGCCTCGAACAAAGAACTCCAAAAGAAAAGGAGTCGAGCCTCCTCGAAGACATAGTAAAAAATTACTAAACTCCAAAGGAGTCGAGCCCCGATCAAGAGGAGACATATTTTGTTCGAGGGGAGGTGTTGGATGATGAAAGTCCCACATCGGCTAATGTAGGGAATGATCATAGGTTTATAATTAAGGAATACTCTTCCCATTGGTATTAAACCTTTTGGACAAGCCCAAAACAAAACCATGAGAACTTATGCTCAAAGTGGACAATTCATACCATTGTGGTGAGTCGTGTTCGTTTAATATGGTATCAGAGTCATGCCCTAAATTTAGTCGTACCAATCTACTCCTAAAAATTTGGAGTCTTAGCCTCGATGATCCAGAATATCGTTTGTCATTGGACGGTAACTTTTTTTCGGTAATTACTCAATTGATTTAGACTTATATATTAAATAAATTAAAAAAAAAAAAATTGTTAGAAAAAAAAGACACATTCAACCCACTAAGCTTGGAACATTATTTAATTAGAAAGAGACATTTTGCATTATATATAAATTCACAGGGTGAAATTATTCTTTCAACCAATCAAAACTAGAGAGAGAACTGGCAGCACATGGAAAGAAAATTCTCATCCCTCGGATCATTCCAATACGAAAATCAACGGCCAAGAACCGAGATAAGCATACAGCCGCGCCGCACCATAGCATAGCTCCAAGGAAAATATCTCATCACGGTCGGTTTGTCTTTGCCTTCTAACTATAATTCTTTTTTACGCACTCAGCATCGTTTCATAATTATAATATTCGCACCAGCCGAGGGTATTTTGGTACTTTCACATTCATGCCACGTATGCAGTCATGTTGAGCTCTCACAGCGCTTCTAAAGATCTCAAATCTTTCTCTCTCTAAACTGACGGCCCTTGAAAAGATCCTCTCTCTCTCTCTCTCTCTCTCTCTCTCTCTCTACACCAAAAATTACTTGGCATGAAAACAAAGGAATATACCTTTTAGAGAGAGAGAGAGAGGGAGAGAGTTACAGTTTGTGGAATTTTTTGGCTGAAGCGGAATCGATTTTTAGGTACTTCGTTTTCTTTTACTGTTTTTTTGATGTGAATCGATGACATTTGGAAAGGAAGTTGCGAAATCTGAATTGAAGCTTGGATCATCTGGTTTTTTTTTTTTTTTTTTTTTTTTTTTTAATTTGATTTATTGTATTCGTTTTGAAAGCTGTTGTTTACCTTCTTGTTTCTGATTTGAGTTTTGTTGTTTGTGATTTTGTATGATTTGTTCGTTTTTGGTTTAATTTTGACTTAATATTGTTGTTTATGGTTTATTGATTTACGTTTTTTTTTCCTTTTCTTTGTATTTTATCTTGCAGAGGATTGGTTTTATTGTTGTTATGAAAATTGTAAGTATGGAGTTGTGAACTTGGGAGCTTCTCAGGAACTGGAACTTGAAAAATCTATAGCGGTACAAGGGGTTGGGTTTTGGTGAATTTCTTAAGGGGACTTGCGGCTAGATTTTGGATATTGAATACATTTCTTCAAGCCTTTTTTTAGAATTCGTGGCTAATCGAAATTGGTTGTGGTTTTGGGATGCTGAATTACGACATTTGGATTCTTGATTGGTAGCAAATGAAGATGGAGTTTGTGCAATTGCCTAGTTGATTTGTTGGCAATTGAAGAGGTAGCTTTAAGGGAAATTTATTGAAAATATATGGCAACGTCGAGTGAGAGATGGATCGATAGACTTCAATTGTCCTCCTTGTTTTGGCCTCCCCCAGATGATGATCAGCAAAGAAAGGTACTGAGGCTTTTATGTTTTATATATGATCGATTTTTGGGATGGTACTTTCTCTCATTATATGACATTGTTTTTTAATATAGTTCAAGTTGATTAGTCTGTTTTTATAGCTCGTCAGTAAGCCCGAAGTTGTGTTTATCATTCTTCATAAAGTTGCTGGGTCCCTGTTCTTGAATAATGTTCCGTCGTTTTTCTTGATCTTTTCCTTGTTATGGTTTTCTAGGCACGATAATGTTTTATGATGCGTTTAAATTTTTTTAATTCCTTATTATGTGGACATTTACTCGAATAGCTCATAGAATTATAATATGGTTCAAAGTTGCCAAATGGGCGTGGAACAGTGAACTGACACTCTATCTGCTTTTCTAATTGTAGCGGATTTTCCATTAGCTTTAGAGGTTCTCCTCCCTTTCGAAAAAAAAAAAAAAAAAAAGAAGGAAAAAGAAAAGAAAGAAGAAGAGAAGCAAGCAATTCATCTGCTTTTAGTTAGCTACTGTCAAAACTAACTATGGCATACTAAAGGAATAAATATGTGGGAGCTTCTGCTGGAATTTCAATATAAGAAAATTTCGACAATGTGTGCTAATCTCAGAATTTCAATATGAGGGACTTAATTATGATTAATTTTCCTTTATGATTGTCTGCACATGCTTCTTACAGCTTATTATCTTCTTTGCTGGAAATGGTTACATTTATTTAAAGAGTAGATTGGTACTTGGCTACCTTCTTACTATTCACGTGTACTAGATAGACCCTACAGGTGAAGATAGTATTTTTCATAAAGGAAATGGTAGCAATAAGAACAAATGAAATACTTTATAAGGTGGTCTTTTGTTATGAAGTTGATGCTATTAGTCTCTCAATGGTTAAAGTTTGGGTACGACGCAAGAGTACAGATATTTAGGTATGATGCAAATGTGAAGTGGGTGGAATTCTGTGAGAGTTTATGTATCGGCTCTACTTTTTTTTTTTTTTTTTTTTTAAAATAAGACCACTACTACATGCATGTCATGACTACTGTATGTAAAAAAATCTGTTTCAATAATTCGCTTTAAACATTGTCGTGGACTTCAATGTTTATAAATATTTCAAATTTAATAATAAAATAACATAGTTAAAAAAGTAAAAAAAAACATCTCTTATCACAATTTAGAAATAAATGTCATCGACTTATCCTAACATACTGACTATAGCTTAATGTGGAAATCTAACTGTCGGGACTTGATTCATGGCTTCCTCGGCTGATGCCATCATCCATACGGGGGGCTTTACCTTTACCTGGAAAAATGTTAAACATGGTTTGAGTATTTAAAAGTACTCAATAAGTGACCCCGTTGTTGGTGTCAGAAAATGCAATCACATGCAAACATGGTTCGTGCTTGCCTCTCTTGTGCTCACTCCTCTGGGAGCACTTCCACGAGCATTGCTCGCCTCTCTCATTCTCACTCCTCTTGGAGATCTTTCATGGGTGTTGCTCACCACTCTTGTGCTCACTCCTAGGAAGTGGCGTTCCTCGCCTCCCTTGGATGCAACATAATAGCCTCCTGTCATAGATCCAGATTGCTCCATGACTCTGACGAACCGATAATTACACTTGTCCCTATCTGCACACCTAGTAGCATGTATGGTTTAAGATCAATTGTTTCCTTGAATCTGATGTGGCCATCCAATTTACTATAATGACCCGAACATTAGGACTGAACCTCTTTATATGAATTGTCAAGATAGGAGGGGCCCTGTGAATGAGAAACCTCTTTGTTGCATCTCTTTTCACATTCACAATTGTTGAATCAGAATTCATCTCACAATCCTCACCTCTCTGATTGGTTCTCGGCAGATATTTGTGAACTCAAGGGCTCAATATTAGTTTTTGCAAGTTCACTGCTTTCAGGATCATCGTTGGAAAGATAACACCTGGATTTATCTTGATTGCTGGTGTTATTACAACCTGAAGAACATGCTAGGCCAGGATTCATTATTTTTAGAATCCTGAGTAGTGGAAATATCACCATTTTTGGCTGTCAGTTCTGGTCCAAGGAACGTCAAATTAACTGAAGCACATTTTCCTCCCTTCTCAATCAAAACTTCTTTTTCAGGCTCTTTAACATATGAGGCATTCAGAGAACTTAAAGTCTTCTCCATAATGGTAGTTATGCTACTGGCGCTGGCCTCTGATGCAAGGGAAAACTCATTATTAGATGATGGAAGAGGCAAATTGAACTGGTACAACATCTGATGTCTTGTCAGTTCTAGGAATCGTCTTTCCACTACTCTTAGGTGGCACTTTTATCTTCTTTGCCTGAGAGACTAGTTGGACCTTTTTGGCCAGAGGTTTCTTCATTGGAACGGGAAGAGAAAGATCAAGAAATGGTTCATAAACCATCGTTGTGTGGCCACATTCTTTGTAACATACAGCACTTGATATTTCCCCCCAAACATCTCATCAACAAATGGAGTGGGATTTCCCGACATTCTCTCTTCCTTAGACTTCGTCATCTTCCTTGAAGTCAGCTCTTCAATAGACAATTCATCAAGCAGGGCACGAAGCAATTCATGACTGTCATGCTGCTCATATCTTTTGAACTGAGGGGCTTTGGAAGAGATGCAGCCAAAAACTGATCTTGGATTTATTGAGCCTTTCATTCTGCCTTCCGTTCTTGCTTCTTTAAAGATCTTCTTTATGGCTATAGTTAGAGGTCCAACCCATTCTTCCAATTTCATAAAATGATCACTCAACATATCAGTGTCCAAGAGATTTTGACGGATTGAATGGAAAACCTAGATTAATCAATCCTTTTACAACATAATGATTTCTTCCGTCCAGGTATTGGAGTCCAGCTTTGGAGATCTTAGTTTTGTCGCCTCATTTTCTTCCTTCGACGCCCTTGACTCCCTCCATTATTGAATACTTCAATTTTGAATCTCGGACTTTGATGACTTGTGATGACGATTGAAACAAGAGTTAGTCTGAAACACGAGTTATCCAAGTCACCTACGCAAACATCCTTTTGTGCTCGAAAGCGGTGGGCTTTTGGAATGGCGATGGTTGAAGGGATGGAAAAGGGCTTAGGATGGAACAGTGACCATGGGCTTTTGAAGAGTTTAAGTTTAATATTGGGCTTAGGATTTGAAAAATAGTGGGTTTGGAAACTGAAGCGAAAAGCCACAGTGGGTTAGGATTTCAAGACAATAGGATTTGAAAAAACAGAGGTGAGTGGCTTAGGATTTGAAAGCAGAGGTGAGTGACTTAGGATTTCAAAATAGAGGATTTTAAAGCAGAGGTGGCTATTGGATATTGCGGCTGGGCTATTGATGAAGTGGAAAAAAAAAGACATGTAAATGCTTGCGGAACTATTGCAGTGATGGAAGGCTAAATATTATTGCGGTGATGGCTTTGTATATGCTGGTAGATATGAGGTAGTTTGTAGTCAGAATATACAAATCTGAGGCTGCTCCTCTTTTATTTTTATTTTTCACAATCCAAATGAAAATTGGTCACGGTGAATGGAGGCTCCGATTGAACTTGACGACAGTTAGGAAGGCTCCAAACTGAACTTGAGATGACCGGCAGCCGATTGAGTTAGGATTTTGGTTCTAATCTGAGGCTGCTCCTCTTTTATTTTTATTTTTATTTTTCACAATCCAAATGAAAATTGGTCACGGTGAATGGAGGCTCCGATTGAACTTGACGACAGTTAGGAAGGCTCCGAATTGAACTTGAGATGACCGGCAGTCGATTGAGTTAGGATTTTGGTTCTAATCAGATTCTCCAAATATCTCCTAACATAAGGCTAATCCTTTGACAATAGATTTAACCTAAGTTAGTACCCAATAGGAATCAATTGTTTGTTGATGGTTATTTGTGAGGGCTTCTATCAGGCAAACATCCTCTACTGATACCACTCCTTACTCATTCTATAAATTAGAGTTCGATGTACATAAAGCCTAAACTAGGAATAGTAAATTACAATAAAAGACAAAAAACTAATAAACTCGTATATTCACATATGTACACTATAACACTCCATCTCAGGCTAGAGCATATATGCTAATCATGCTCAAATTTTTTACAAGGGTAATCTTTTTGAACTCCATTTAAAGCATTCGTGAAAATGTTTCTTAATTGCTCTCTGATCTTGACATATCCACTAGACACCAAACCTTGTTGTATTTTCTCATGAACAAAATCAGAATCAATTTCAATATGTTTAGTTCACTTATGAAATATTGAGTTGAATGCAATAGAAAGGGCATCTTGGTTGTCACAACAACTTGGTTGAGACTGTAATATTAAGGCCTAACTCATTCAAAAGTTTATATACCCACATTATACTGATTGTACCGTAGCTCTATTCTTTGATTTAGCACTTGATCATGATACTACAACCCAATGATTCACTATGGGTGAAGTCATAAATTGACTACCAATGCTTACTAAGTTAGGTATGTCTAGTCATGTAATTATAAGATAATTCGACTTTCCAACTAATATTCTATATCTTTCAGGATTTTTTAATGGTACTCTATCTTTTGTAAGTTCTAGACCAGGCATCAATAGAGTATTGCATGGCTTGGCTCTAAATTTTCCCGTCTCATATTACAAATCAAGCACATATTTTCTCTGTTACATAAAGATACCTTTCTTGCTTCTCAGTACTTCAATTCCCAAGAAGTACTTCAACATTCCCAAGTCTTTAATATGAAACTGACTTTGGAGGAAGATTTGGGATATAATATACCTTCGTATCACTTCCGATAATGATACTATCATCAACATATACAACAAGTAGAATAACACCATTCATAGATCGTCAATAGAAGGCAGAGTGATTCAGTTTGCTCTTTTGACAACAAGAAAAATAATACTATTCACAGATCGTCAGTAGAAGGCAGAGGGATTCAATTTGCTTTTTTCCATTCAAAACTTCTCAAGTGTTTGATTGGATTTTTCAAACCATGCTTGTGGACTCTATTTCAACCCATACAAAAATTTGCAAAGGCAACAAACTAAATCACTCTCATCCTAAGCAACAAACCTAGGTGGTTGCTTCATATATACTTTCTCCTAAAGATCACCATGAAGAAATGCATTTTTAATGTCAATTGATGGAAAGGCCAACCTTTAGAAGTTGCAATAGAAATGAATAACCTGACAGAAGTTGGCTCTGCTACATGAGAAAATGTATCAAGATTGAAGTTAGGTTTGCTACATGAGAAAATGTTTCAAAATAATCAATCCCATACGTATGAGCATAGCCTTACAAAGAGAAATAGGAAGTTCATCACTTGGTCTTGGATCTAATGTCATAGAATATTTTGGGACAGAACAATCACATGTAGGTTGTTGCTGTCTAGAATAGGCTTGAGTAATAGGTGGATGGGTAGGGTCATATTTCTAAAGGGATAGATCTAAGGAGGGTGTGGGAGACACAAGTGTATAAGTAACAAGGATCATCATCTTCCTCCTAACTTGTATAAGACAAAGATGGATGAGTGGTTTGTTCTCAAAGAAAGTAACATCACGAGATATGAGATATGAGATACCAGTTCAAACTAGGGCAATTAAATTTGTATCCTTTTTGTACATGACAATTGCCTTAGAAAATACACTTAAAGATTGGGGTCTAATTTTTTCAGATCATGACAAACATCTCTAACAAAACAAGTACAACCAAAGAATTTTTTTGTTCAATAGCTGGTGAAGGGTTTGTTGGGAAGAGAACATGATAGTGAATCTTACCTTGAAGAACAGATTTTTTGTTGAATAGCTGGAAAAGGGTCTGGTATTCTTGGAATTTATCAACCTCTAAAGAATTAGCAGATGGCTTCTTAGATGAACCATGGATGGATGGAGTCCTCAATTAAACCATGTTAGATATTATTGTGACCTTCTGTTAACTATAGATCAATGACGAATATAGAAGCACAATGTAATCAAAATAACGAATATAGATGGCCGCACGATGTCTGAAAATCTAACAAGAACGGAGTGTTCAATAAATCTGCTTCTTTTACAAAAAACAACTTCAAACCCCAGTAGATCATTGACCAAGATACTCACTGAAACAGTTGAAAATAGAAAGAATCAACAAATCACTCTAATCGGAGAGACTAAAAAAGGGCTCAATCGTCAAAAAATTATGAAAGTAGAACTGGAATGCAAAAAAAGAATTTGAATCGAGACAATTGCAGGTACTTGCCCAAATATCCTCACATTTGAGTATGTTTTGTCAGATTTAAATACAAATATGCTGAAAAACAAAAATTGAGATAAACCCAAGCGGCGAAGCACTGCTTTGATAGTCCATGCGCTCTCAAGTGCTAGCACATGAAATGGAGGTTGGTGGCTTTAAGCGGCATGGACATTGACATTGGTGGCGGGTTTAGGTGCAGATGGGTCATTAAGCTCACAAAACCTAGGGTGAAAAACAAAGGTCCCAAATTCCAAAGCTCACAAACCCTAATGGGTAACAAAATCCTAATTGAGATGGAAAATGTAAGGGTGTTGACCTATAACTTCTAACTGCCTAACTGTTGTGTTTCCTTGTAAATAACTTTGTTAGGAAAGTTAGATCTAATTATATTATTTAATGATTAAAGACGGGCTGATTGAGAAAAGTTTAGTCCTTTTTAAAATAGATTTAACATGCTTTTGTACCCAATGGGAGCCAAATCTGGCTTGTTGATGGTTATGTGTGAGGCCTCCAATTGTGCAAACTTCCTCTAAGAGGGGTAAAAGGGGATCTCGCTGATAACAATAGTGCGGCAAGGGAGATTGTGCGTGTATGGAAAAGGAAGTTTGTCTACTTTCGTAGGGGAGGGAAAGTAGGTAGAGGCACTGTCGAATTTTGAGGCTGAATGGCTTGGTAGGAGAGGTTCCCAGCTCTCTGGAATTAGTTGGTTGTTTGTGGTCTTTTGTTTGTTTTGGTGTGTTTTTGTGCTGTTTTGGAACTCCCGATGGGGGATAATCTATGACTTTTGGTTTTGTACCGTTTGCTTGTTGAGTTTTGTTGGTTAATTGTGAGGTGGAAACCCCACAAAGCGATATCAAAGCACATCCAACCATGGTAGATTAAGAAAAATGGTAAAAAAACATTTAGAAGAGAGAAGGGAAGGTTTCAAAAGAGATTGTCGTGATGAAAGGTGATATGAATCAAGAGACATCAATCATACAATATACTTCAATGAAGATGTGAAGAAATGTTGTTGAAATTATCAAAAGATATTTCAATTCATGCCATATTGAAGAAGAATGAAGCTTCATTGTTATATATTTTGGGTGAATTATAATTTAGAGTAATTTAGAGTCTCGAGCAATTAACGGCTGAAATCCATGGGGGAGTAGATAATTGGAGGAGGAGAGCTATGGATAGTGGTGGCTCTCATGGTGGAAGAGGAGAGCAATGCGTTGATGGTCTTTAAGATTCTTGAGGAAGGAGAATCGTCCCAACGAACGAAAGATGTAGGATAGAGTAGTGCAACAAATTTAGGTTGTGAAATCCTTGTTCATTGGAGAGGAGCTTGACTACAAACTATTTACGATTGAGTGGTTTTTAAGATTCAACCGTTTATGGAAGCTGGAAAACTCATTATTGGCGTGGTAAGTTTTGATGACAAGGCATTGTCGTGGTACAGTGGGGTAGATAAATGAAAATTTTGCTAGTCGTTTGGACAAGTGGAGAAGTTAATTCTTTCAGAAGGTGGTCGTTTGACTCTTGTCCAATTGGGGTGATTAATAGACTTCCAGTATACTACTTTTCGATTTTCAAAGCTCTTAAAGGGGTCACTGATGAGATGGATAAAAT
The DNA here is from genome assembly GCA_018691285.1 of Cucurbita argyrosperma subsp. sororia. Lineage (NCBI taxonomy): Eukaryota > Viridiplantae > Streptophyta > Magnoliopsida > Cucurbitales > Cucurbitaceae > Cucurbita > Cucurbita argyrosperma. The sequence continues at coordinate 6,453,601 of CM031889.1, read as the reverse complement.
GGCTACAAACTCCTTTTGAACAGGATAGTTGCAAGCCTTGTGTCACAATCACACTTTTCTTGGCAGCAGACTTTATGATTGTGTGGCACTCACTCCCAACATCGAGTGAGTCAAGTCAATTCAAATTCATGTTGCCTACGGTTGGGTAACGTATGCTCAAGCCTCTGACCGGTTTTGAGAAGAAGGTTTTAGAAAACGGGGTAGAGAGATTTATCGAAAGAGAGTTTGAAAGCAAGATTAAAAGAAGGTTTTGAAAACAATGTTATAGGCTCTAAGGGAGAAAGGTAACACAATGACTTAGATAACATATAAATCTAGGTAGGAAGAATTCATGACTTGTCACATCCCCCTATAGCACATTTTGAGGCGATTCATGTTTGGCAGGCATAGATATGATTACATCGAACAGTCATACAAACAAAAAATACAATAGTAAGGCAATACAACATGAAATTAAATAAAGAGTTCGGCGTGGCATGGGCATGTGGCCATGGAAATATGCTCTGAACGCGCATGACTGTGACATCCTCCCCCACCTAATTGGTTGATGTCCCTGTCAACCGACTATTTTCGAACTCGGCGATGTGGATTGCGGTAGAGGCCAGGTCTTCGGCGCGTTCCCATCTTGTTTCTTCTGCAGGGAGGTTCTTTCATTTGACCAGGAATTCTCGAATCCTCCGTATAGGTTTTCCTACTTTCCTAACTTTGTCGTCTAGAATTGCTTCTACTTCCTTGGTGTCCTATTTCAGACCGATACCAAGTCTGATGATGGCATTTTGATTGTCGTCACTTGGATCGGGATGGTAAGGCTTTAAGGTTGAATTATTGGGTGAATTTCATCCATGTGGGCAATGCTACTCTGTAAGATGTAGCCCCAATATTTTTTGAGAACCTCGACCGATCCTTCGTATTTTCTAACAAGTCTCTGGTCCTTTCGATTGCGGAATCTGATTTGTTCAAGCCTCAATTTGATAAGGACTTGATCTCCTACTTAAAATTGGAGGGGGCAACGCTTCCTGTCCGCCCACTTCTTCATGTGTTTGGAAGCTTTCTCCAAATAACCTCGGGCTCTATCTGTTGTTTGCTTCCATTCTCTTGTGAAGTTTTGGGCTTAAGGGTTCTTTCTTGCATATGGATGATCAATAATATGGGGCAAGGTTGGTTGTCGTCCAATTATAATTTCATAGGGGCTCTCCTTGGTAGACGAACTCGTTTGGCAATTGAGACAGAATTGAGTCATATCTAGCCGTTGTACCCAATTTTTTTGACGAGCGTCGACAAAGTTACGCAAATATTTTTCGAGCAAGCAGTTGAAACACTATGTCTGTCCGTCGGTTTGGAGGTGGTAGCTCGAGGAGACATTTAAATTCGTCCTTAGGAATGTGAATAACTCGGTCCAATATGTTTCAATTAATCTACCGTTTCTGTCACTGATGATGCTCGATGAAATACTCCACAACTTCACGATATGTTTGAAGAACAGTTGGGTTGTTAACTCATCCGAGCATATTTTGGGGGTGGAAACGAACCTGGCGTATTCCGAGAACCGATCTATGATAATCAAGGTGGATTCTTATTTGCCTACTTTTGGGAGGTGTGTTATGAAGTCCAATGGCACTTTCCCAATGTCTTGTGGATTCAAGGAGTTTCGAGACCTTGGCCTTCTCAACTTTATCTTAGCACGTCTTTGTATATTGCATTATGTCATCACGCATGTTTGACCAAAAGTACCATTTCTTGACCAAGGCATAAGCTTGTTGCCACCGTAGGTGTTCGACCCATAAAGTATCGTGACATTCCTAGATGAGCTTCTTCCTTAGTTCTCCCGTTCTTGGGACATATAATATATTTCCTTTGTCAGTAGAAGGTCTCCCTCGACCCAAAATTGTCTAGTCTTCTCGGCTTTGGCTAGATCAACAACAGTTTTGGCCGAAGGGTCTTTATACAAGTGTTCCCTTATGATGTCGTGCATCGACCTATTGATCTTACTTGAATGAATATGGGGTTAATATGCATAGGGCCGCATGTTCCCCCTTCCGACTCAGCGCATCGACCGTTTGATTATTCTTTCCTGTTTTATGTTTGAACCTAAAGTCGAACTCAGCTAATGATTCTTGCCACCGAGCTTGTTTTGCCGTCAACTTCGATTGGTTAAAGAAGTGACAAATGACACTATTATCTGTCTTCACCACGAAGTGAGATCCCAAAAGATATTTTCTTTAGACTCTAAGGCAATGGACGACGACGTTTATTTCCTTTTCGGAGACAATGTATCTCCTTTCTGCATCATTGAGCTTCCGACTTTCATAGGCAATCAGGTGGCCTTCCTAAATAAGGACTCCCCCAAGAGCAAAGTCGGATGCATCTCTCTATTTCAAAAGGTTTAGAGACGTCTACCAAGCCGAGGGCAGGGCCCCTCGTCATGGTTGCCTTTAGATCTTTGAAGGTCTTTTGACATTCATTTGACCATGACCAAGGTGGTCTTTCTTCAGGAGTTTTGTTAATGGGGCGGCTCGTCGTGAAAACCCTTCGACTGAACTGCCTATAGTAGTTTGCTAATCCTAGAGAGGATTGTACATCGGACACCGAAGTGGGGATTTTCCAATCCTTGATAGTTTTTATCTTATCGCTATCCATGTTGATTTGTCCACACCTGATGGTGTGCCGAGGAAGGTGATGCATGTTTGTGCGGAGGCACATTTCTCTTTCTTGATATATAACTGATTTTGCCGTAGCTTGTCAAACACTAGCTTCATATGTATCTTGTTATCACCTTCTAGTTACGTTAAATAACTTGTCCAGAATATCCTGTTATCTCCTGTCCACGCACTCTACTAGTTACACGCGTCCTCAAACTGTCTCCATATGTATGTTTTTGTGACCAATTATCCGCATCTGCCTTTTCTACTGACCCAAACAAAAATTAATTGTGTAATGAGATTATCATATTTTTAGCAGCAACTACCTCAGAATGGACTTGCGTACATGTTGAATTACAACCATAACCTAATTTATTGCAAATGTAAGTTTAAAACAAGAGAATGAAGAACATACAACATTTGCTTCAATAAACCTATTGAAGTATTGATTCAATTAAATTTATCATAACCTATCAACTTAAGTTCTTGGGTTGATTGGTGATTTAACAATACCTTTTCTTTTATTAACCTGAAACAAAACTTTAATTGATTAACGAAAAGAAAGAGCTGTTGATGTAGTATGTTTGTTGGGTACTTTCTTGTATTTCTTGGGAGGTTTCTTGGTGCATTGTATTTTTTTCTTGGCTGTTCTTTGATAATTACTTTTGGCTTGGTTAAATGTTGCTATGGCGAGGTGAAGTCTAAATTTTAGGATAATTACTGATTTGTTGGTCTGGCTTTGTAAAGTGCTGCTGTCCAGCCAATAAATAATTGTTAACACAAGCTGTTTTGGCTAATCGCAAATTCAACTGAGAAGTTTCTTTGAGGTCTTACTTGAGCTATTTTTTAATATTGTTTGAAATTGTCGATGCTTGAGATACGATACATTTGTTTGTTTCTTAGTGCACTTGCTCTTTCTATTTACAGGCTCAGTGTTCTGCATATGTTGAGTACTTGGGTCAGTTTACATCAGAACGATTCTCAGAGGACATTGCTGAGGTATGCAATGTGTTATTGAGCAGAAATTCTATTGTTCCCAAATTAGAAAGAGATATTACCAAATTATTTCTATCATTTGATTCATTAGGGAAATTGTTTTACTTGTATGCTAGCAAAAAGAAGATATTTGAGAGCCTTGAAACTTTTTTCTTATTTTTTTTTTTAGTACAAGGCTTTAGTAGTTGATATATGCATACTCAGTTATTCAATGAACAGCTGATTCGGAGCCGTTTCCAATCAAAGGAAAAGCGCCTCTTCGATGATGTTTTAGGTATGAACTCTTCAATTCATGACATTTCAATCCTTTAATGATGTTATCATCTCTTGATGAGTAATCTATCTCATATGTCTATTTCCAGCTGTGTTTGTGTTTCATCATCCCGAGCATGGGCATGCTATTATTCTTCCAATCATTTCTTGTATAATTGATGGCACCCTGGAATATAACAGAAATGACCCTCCATTTGCCTCTTTCATATCCTTATTCTGCCCGGGAACAGAGGTACAATTTCAGATTGAATGTATTTTGAACTTAGAAAGGATTTGGTGATGTCTGATGATTTGGATAATTTTTTTAAAAAAAAAAATTCAAAGAACACAATAATCAAGGTTGCCATAAAAAACTTTCCATCCCTCTATTTTTCCTCTCACCGGAATTTCCCCACAAAATCTTTCCTGTTTTCCTAAAGAGAGGATTAAGAAGGAATTCCTCTATCATCTCTTAGTAGCCATGTCTAGCCAGATCAAAACTAAAAATCAAAGAAGCAAGTTCACATAGTATAATCAAAATCACAACTCCAAAGCATATGATCAAGGTTCTTTGTTGCTCTCTTGCAAATAATATAGCACCATGGCCCATCAAATTAGCAATCTTCCCCCAACGCCCTATCCTAAGTATTAACCTTTCCGTGAAGAATTTGCCTAACAAAAAACTTGACTTTCTTGGAGATTTTTGTCCTCCACATCGAGGCGAACACCAAGTCACACAAGGGAGAGCAATTGACTAGACAAAGAAAGATGGATTTACACGAAAAACCCTCCCAAGGGTTGGGACACTGATATGATCCAAGTCATCTCAATCATGCAATATGAACTTCAAGGAAGATGTGAAAAATATTGTTCAAATCACCACAAGATAAGCTTAAGTTTCAATTAATGCCACATTAAAGAAAATCAAGTTTCATTTATTCTGAGATGTTCACAGATTTTAGGTGGATGATAATTTAGAGTTATTGTGTTTTATTAATGTATTATAAGATTTTTTATTTACTTTAAGATTACATTTACATAGTAACTAATTAGGGTCTTAAACAATGAAGGTTACAGCTCTTGAAATGCCTCATGAATGGTCAAAGGTTTTATTTTGAGGCTATATAAAGCCATGTACATTGTCTTTGTAAAATGGACTTGGAAAATGTAGTAAAAGAGTATTTGTGCTTTCTTTAAGCCAAGAGCTAAGTTTCTTTGCAACTTTATGTAGTTTAGGTTGCATGCTTAGAATCATTCAAGCTTAACATGATCCGTCTTACTTTTGGAGTGATTCCAATCTCAAAGAAGTTTTCTTGCACTGAGATATTTGATCAACAAGGTAATATGGATGTTACTTTCCCTTGAGGTAGTTCCTTATCATTTTGAGGTTCTTGGACATTTTAGTTCTAAAGGTCATATTCTTCAATAAGATTGTTAGATCGAATTCTTAAGAGTTCCGATCATTTGGAATGAAATCAACTTGCCTTTGGAGTTTTCACATGTGTGATCTAGGGGTTTCATATCTATGAGAGTTTATGAGGGTTCTTAGATCCAATTGGCTAGAGTTTTCTTATCAGGCACCATAAGCAAAAGTCCTTATCCTAGAAGAATACATAAATTTTTCCAACAAAGAAAAAAGAGCAACAATATCCCATGTTTTCCTTTCAGACAACGAACCATGGAACCTCAGTGTGGGGGTTGGCTGAGCTAGATGTTAGCCACCTGGACATTCTTCATCGAAGATAAATGGTTTAAATGAGGAAAATAAGAGCATAGGTGACTATCCCCCATCACCAGTCTTCATCCAAGCAATGAACAAGCTCTGTCTCCAACCAAGCAATGAACAAGCTCCATCTAGCAATGAACAAGCTGCGACATGAAAAGAAGCTCTCCTAGAATGCCTCTCCAAGGAGACCTGAAAGTGCCACTAACCAATCATTCAAGCTTGACATGATTAATTTTGCTTGTGGAGTGATTCGAATCTCAAAGAAGATTTCTTGTCTTTGAGAAATATGTTACTTTCCCTTGAGATGATTCCTTATCATTTTGAGGTTCTTGGATATTTTAGATCTAAATGTCATATTCTTCAATAATGTTGTTAGATCGAATTCACAAGAGTTCCAATCATTTGGAATGAACTTAACTTGCTTGGGAGTTTTAGCATTTGTGATCTAGGGGTTTCATATCTACGGGGGTTTATGAGGGCTCTTATAAGCAAAAGTCCCTATCCCAGAAAGAGAACATAAACTACCCTAACAGAGAAAAGAGAGAAACAATACCCATGTATTTCTTTCAGACAAAAAACGACGGAACCTCAATGTGGGGGCTGGCTGAGCTAGAACGTCAGCCACTGAGAAATTTTCATCGAAGATAATGGTATAAATGAGGAAAACAAAAGTAGAGGTGACTATCTTCTATCACCAGTCTTCCCAGAAAAAATGTATCCCTCCCATCCCAACCAAGCAATAAACAAAACTGTGACGTGAAAAGAAGCTCTCCTACAATGCCTCTTCAAGGAGACCTAGAAGTGCCACTGTCCCCATTTAGGGTTCATTTAAAAGGGGACAGACCATATTTACTCACAATAACCTTATGTCACCAAGTATTGGGTTCATGGTGAGAATATCATAGCCCTTTAGCTAAATCTACCTTGTTGTAGGTGATTGTAAATGTTCCCTGATCTTTTATTGGCAGTAAGCTCACCTCCCATAATGTTAAGCTTTTGATTTTGATAATCTTTAGGCTTGATAATGGAAGAGCTTTGTGAGTTCACTTCAGTTGAGGTTCTTTGTGTTTCACCACCAATCAAAATTTAAAAGCTACCTCTCTCCCACGTGGTTCTTTTGTTGCCAAGATTAGCATTCTTGAATTTTTTTTTTCTTTTCCGCACCTCCACTATGTAGGATAAAGATATGGCATTGATCAAGTAATACATGGGTTGCAATCAATAAATGTTTCAAGGTCAAGCTTTCCATTAAACGCGGTTAAGTCTATTTCATCTTGTAATCATTTTTTCCACTGGTATTTTGTTAAGTGTGCGGCCGCTTCAATTTTTGTTTGATCTTGATAAGTTGGGTTTAGAGATTTCTCGTCTTCTTTGATGATGTTAAAATTTCTAAACGCCGTGCCATGAAGTTCATAAGCTGGTGGATATCATGTATATTCCATTTCATTTCTTTCATGGAGTCATCGCACGGTTGGTCAATGTTCGTGGGATGGGACAGGGGTTGCTCCACCAAGGGATAAGGTGGGATTTGTCTTTCCCCACCATTAGGTCCTTTCTTAGAAAGTAGTCTGATACCAAAACTGATGCAATCACCTTGCTGGAAAATTTCTATATCAAGAAAAAACTGCTTTTTGTAACAAATAAGGCTCCGATATAGAGGGTAGCCACACTGACCAAATAACAAACTAAGCAAACAGCCAAATAATAATAAAATAAAAAACCAAGAAAACAATCGATGATAGCTAACCAAATTAACAGCTTAAAGAAGTTTATTTATTATTTTTTTTTTTTTTTAAAGGCACAACCTGAAAACTACACCACTATAACGGTTTCACTAATTCACTGTACATCTTGTGTTTTATTTTGAGGTAGCTTTATTTTCTGATATATATTCTATAGTTATGAATAATGGCAAGATGCATTATGAATACTTTTTACCCCATCAGAACCATTATTCTGAACAATGGGCCCTTGCATGTGGGGAGATACTCCGGATCTTGACTCATTACAATCGGCCAATATACAAGACGGAACAAAAGAATGGTGAAACAGAAAGAAGCAATAGTGGCTGCGTTGCTACGTCTCGTGACACCAATGATGGGGAATTTGTTCAAGTGCCTCTGCAACACGAGAGGAAACCTATAAGACCTTTGTCCCCATGGATTACTGACATATTGCTTGCTGCACCATTGGGCATCAGAAGCGACTATTTCCGCTGGTAAGGCATTGCTATGTTGAGCGTTAGGTGCTGTTTGGAATGATATATATGTATATTTCTTTTTGAAACAGAAACAGTTCATTGTTGCATGAAAAAGACATACTGAAATAAAAAAGTTCAGAAGCTACTTCCATAGGAGAATAATAGAGAAAAACCTCAATCCTTCCAAATTATACAATACTTTTTAACAAAAAAGTGCTTGGACAGAAGACATCAAAAGGATACAGTAGCCTTTGCTAAATTTTTGTTGTCAAAGTAATGGCATTAGAGAGAGAACATATGAGTTGAAGATCCAATTTGTCTTGCAAGTTGCATATCCTTCCAATAGGCATCAACAAATCTTGGAATTTTGTTGTTCTCATTTTCTGCTAGATTGATATGAGTACTTAAACAATGGAATTTCTCCACGTAATTTGTTAAATCACCAGTGAACCCGGAAGTATAAGGAGAGAGTTTATGGTAAATTGAATAGTGGAAATCATTGGACTTTCTGCATTGATACTAGGTTGATTGGTGATTTAACATGACTAGCAACATAACCATTTACTTGGCAACATTGCTTGGCATCATTATTTGTTTGTGTAATAGTTCTTCAGAGTTAGTAGAATTTTGCCGATCATTCATTAATCGAAGTATTCTTGGAATTTTCTATCGGTCTCTTTCCTGCTTTTCTTCAATTAACTTGAAGTTAATTACACCAAGATGAAGCCCCTCTCTAAACTCTAGTGCAACTAGTTTAACTTTCTTGCCGCTCAACTTTAGTGCTACTAGTTTAGCTTTCTTGTTCTCGTGTGTATTCATGTGATCAAGTATTTTTGACATTCTTGATCCAATTAAAAAAAATGCCTCTAAATTCATTTTTCCATGAAATGAGGGAAGGTCAATGTTCATCTTAAACTCAGTGGCTTCTCCCTTGTTCCTGGATTGGATGTTTTCCATTTATTTGTTCTCCCTACAATAGGTGGACAAAAGTCTTCCTTTCCGTTCTTGAACTGCGTATGCTACTTTCAGCAGGTTACCCAAATGTCTGTGATTCTATACAAGATAACTAGGGGATTATGGGACTGTGATAAACAGATTTTTAAGCTAAGTATGCAAGCAATTTAGGTTACATTCCATTGAGTGAAAAAGAGAATTTTATACTAGGAGGATCTTAGATCCCTAGAATCAACAATTATAGTAGTTAGCCTAACTCTAAAAAATTAAAGTGAAATTCTTGCTACACAAGGGGAAAATGAAAACTTTAATTTATAGCGTAATTTTCTACCCTCCCCTCACGTAGGTTTGTTCGATGCAATGCCTTTGTCAATATGTTTGTAGCTTGCTGTTGGGCAGGAACATCCTTAATTTGGTTATATGTATTTTTTTTTTTTTTCCCGAGGGCTTTAGCAGACTGATTATCACTCATTTAACTCTATGCCACAAAAAGAAAAGAGGGTGGTTATGAAAGCTTGACATTGCAAAGGCCTTTGATTGTGTTGATTGGATTTTTTTGGATGATGTGCTTCGATCCAAAACATTTGACAGTAAATGGATTAAGTGGCTTGAGGGTTGTGTTTGAAACCCCAAATTCTCAGTATTCATAAATGTTCGCCCTCGTGGAAGAATTTAGTCGACCGTGCATTAAGACAAGGAGACCCATTTTCCCCTTTCTTATGTCTGCTTGTTAGTGTTTAGTCTTTCATGAGTAAATTATATTGCTTGTTTTTATATTAATTTTTAGAGAGATAGATGTGCATTTTATAATAAATCTAACTAAATTATAAGATACTATGCAACAATACAAATAATACAAATAAATTAGAGAGGTCGACTACTAACTTTATTTAATGAGATTACACAAATATCTCCTCATTTAAGACTAGGAACACACAGATATTCCTTAAATCAAGATTAATTTTTCAACCTCCCTTCTCAAGATTAGGAATAGATATCAACTTGGATACTAACTCATGATGAGGAATAGATATCAACTTGGATACTAACTCAGGAAACATTGAATTGTGAAGCCATTTTGTTAGTATATCTGCTAATTAAGGTTGTGAAGGCACAAAGCCTAATGCATACTATTTCCTTCTCTAATTTCTCCTTAATAAAATTTTGATCAATTTCAATGTGATTTGTCCTATCATGTTGGATAGGATTATGTGCAATATTGATAGCTGATTTGTTATCACAATACAACTTTATTGAATCTTCTGCCTTAATTTGTAAGTCATCAAGGATTAGACCATAAGAGTTCACATAACCCTCATGCAATAGCTTAGAATTCTGATTCGTAGATGATCTAGCCACTGCATTTTTTCTTTTTGCTTCTCCATGTTACCAAATTACCTCCAAGAAAAGTACAATACCCCTTAGTAAATCTTCTGTCTAATATTGATCCAGCATAGTTTGCTTTAGTGTAAGCTTCCAATTTCTGATGTGGATCTATTGGCGCTGTTGTAGGCTTTCATTTACTTTTTCTTGTTTCCATCCATAAATCCATCACATATTTCTATTGTGATATGAAGATACCCGAGTTGAGTACGCTACTTAAATATCGAGGAAGTACTATAGCCTTCCAAGTTCTTTGATCTCAAATTTCTTCATCAATTCTCTTCTTCATTATCTCCGGTGACTATGATGCCATCTACATACACTAGAAGTACTATAACGCTCCTTGATTCTGAATGCTAATAAAGAGAGTGTGATCTCCTTGACTTTGCTTATATCCACAGTTTTTTATTATCTTTGTGAATCTTCCAAACCATACCTGTGATGATTGTTTTAGTCCTACACGGCCTTTCTCAATTTGCATACTTTACCTACTTTACCTCTTGAGCTTTCAAATCCTAGAGGAATGCTCATCTGGATTGCTGTGAAGAAATGCCTTCTTTGCATCATACCGTGAAAGCTGTCAATTTAAATTGGTAGCCAAGGATAGCTATATTATGGTGTTCATCTTCGCAACAGAGGAAAATGTCTCTTGATAATCTATCCCATAAGTTTGAGTGTATCCGCCATTAGCCTTGCGCTATGCCTCGCCAATGTTCCGTCAACCTTGTATCTTACAATGAAAAACACCTACACCCAACTATATCTTTATTTTTTTTGGCCTATCCACAACTTCCCACATATTATTTGCTAAAGCATGCATTTCTTCTCTCATAACATCTTGACATTCTCTCTTGCATAAAGTTTCAGAAACTGTGTTATGTAGCAATTGAATGCAGACTCACAACGAAACTCTGCGGTGGGGATAGTCATTCAAGAGAGATATAGTTTGATAGGGGTGTAAGGGTCGTTTTGTGCATTCTCTACTGGATTTTCAGAGAGCTATGGGTCTATCATCTATTGATGTTTGTGTTACATCCTCAATTTGAGTAGAGTCTGATGTTTGGACTTATAATAGCTTTGAGATAACTTTCCTTCTAGCCTATACCTGAGAGAACAACGAATCCGACAATGGAGGTGGAACGTGTTAGGAATCACCGATCTCCACAATGGTATGATATTGTCCACTTTGAGCATAAGCTCTCATGGGTTTGCTTTGGGCTTCCCCAAAAGGTCTCATACCAATGGAGATAGTATTCCTTGATTATAAACCCATGATTATTCCCTAAATTAGCCGATGTGGGACTTCCAACACCTCTCCTCGAACAAAGTACGTCTCCCCTTAAGCGAGACTCGACTCCTTTTTCTTTTGGAGTCTTAGTCATTTTTTACTATGCCTTCGAGGCTCACGGTACTTTTGTTCGACATTTGAGGATTCTATTGACATGGCTAAGTTTAGGGCATGACTCTAATACCAAGTTAGAAATCACCGATCTCCACAATGGTATGATATTGTCCACTTTGAGCATAAGCTCTCATGGCTTTGCTTTGGGCTTCCCCAAAAAGCCTCATACCAATGGAGATAGTATTTCTTGATTATAAACTCATGATCATTCCTTAAATTAGCCGATGTGGGACTTCCAACAGAACGTATGGTTCAATTGGTAACTCTGGGTAGTAGGGGTGAACTCATTTTAGAATCAGTAGCAAGCATGGACTCAATAATTGGTTTTGTATGCTAGTTATTTAGTATGTGTTGTAAGTCTAAATTAACTTCCTGTTTTTTCTTATTAATTTTCAAAGAATTACATGTCTCTTTTACAAGGGAGAAAGATTAACTAAATCTTAGATACTAGTAACATTAAATCTAAATAAATCCCTAGGTACTAGGTAACTAAATCTAAGTAATAACTATGGATACTAGGCAATTAAATCTAAATAATAACCCTAGATACTAGATAACAATACATTTAAATGAATCTGACAAGATAAATTAAGGAGGTTAACCACTTAACGGGATTACAGAAATATTTTTCGACACTCCCCCTCAAGCTGAGTAATAGATATCATTTATTCTCGACTTGGATACTAGGTGAATAAATCTAAATAATCACCGTAGATACTAGATAACGTTCAATCTAAATGAATCCAACAAGATAAATTAAGGAGGTTAACTACTTCCCTTATTTAATGGGATTATACAAATATTCTTCGACACTCTCCCTCAAGCTGAATAATAGATATCATTCATTCTTGGATGCTAACTCATGAATTACACAAATATCTTTGAACTTAAGGCTAATCCTTGGACAAGATGTCTAGGGGTTCAATAGTTTCCCAAGGACCCTCTTCAATCTCTATGTTCTCCCTCTGAAGAGAGAGCTTAGAGAAGAATGGTTTATTCTCGGTAAATGTCACATCAATTGAAGTGTAGACTTCCTAGATGTAGGGTTGTAATGTAATGTTTGTACCCCTTGTGGTTGAAGAGTATCCTAAAAAGACACATTTTATTGCTCTTGGATCAAATTTACCTCTCTAAATGTTGTGGACATGAATAAAGGCAATGCACGCAAATATGCAAGGTGTGAGATCATTTGATGTTCAAAAGCGAGGATGAAATTGGTTGACAACTTCTATTGGGCTTAATTATTTAGGACATGAGATAGAGATGATTCATGTGAGTTGCAATAAGAAATGTCTCTCTCAATAAGTTTTTGGCATGTTTCTATGAAAAGCAATACTCGAGTTGTGTTTAAAAGGTGTCCATTTTCCCTTTCGGTCATTCCATTTTGTTGTGGTGTAATCACAGACAAAGAATTATGGATAGTAACTTGAGACCAAAAATAAATATGAGAGTGAGGTTTGATTAAAATATTCTCTAGCATTGTCCGTTCAAAATGTTTCGATTGACTCTAAATTGTGTATAAATCCTTGAGTGGAAGACATTAATAACATTACATACATCTTATTTTTGTTTGGGAAGGAATAGTCACGTAATCCGAGTACAATTATCAATTAATGTGATAAAGCACGAGCACAAGAAATACTAAGAATAGATGAGGGTTCTCATATATCACTATGAATCAAATGAAAAGGGGTAGAGTTTTTATTTTGACTAATGAGAAAATATATACGAGTATGTTAGGTTGATGGATGAATGGATTGATAGTTGGCTTGCTGTTGCACTTGTAGTGAATGAAGCTGAGAATGCTAATGCTAATGTTGTAGCCTTCCTGGTGTGAATACTCTTTTCATGTGATCATCGATTATTGTACCACGCTAATAGAATACTAGAACATATTTCAAAGGTGGACGGTAGCTATGAAGGCTCCGAATGAAATATGTACAAGGTGGAAGATCAATAGCTATGAAGGATTCGAATAAATTTGGTCTAGGTGGAAGATCGATAGTTATGAAGGCTCTAAATAAATTTAGTCAAGGTAGAATATTGGTAACTATGAAGACTACGCTAATTAATCAAAACTCCTAGAAGAGAATGGTTGTGATACCATGTTGCAAGTGTAAATTTTCTCGCTTGGTTTTCATATTAATTTTTAGAGAGGTATATGTGTCTTTTATACTACAGAAAGGTCATTTGATAAGGATCACGGTGTTGCAAATGTTTCAACGTTTCAACTGGACCTATTACACGATCTAAGGCTAAGAAGATTCAACAAGCATTCAATTATACGATCTAAGGCCAATAAGATTCAACAAGCATTCATTCTTCACTTACAAAATTGGATAGGCTCGATTCAACCATTATTTCATGTGTTACAAGCTAATTCGATTGAAGAAGGACCATTTGGAGCTTTGGAAGTGAATATTTGCATAGTTGAAGTAGCGGATGAAGTTGCTATAAATTGCACTTGATTGATAAGTTGTTAGAAAACTTTATTTATTATTTTTAATTTCATAATTTCTTGTAGTGGGAAAAGGGTGGGAAGTTACTTGTCAAAGTGACTTCTTTTTTTGTGGAGATTTAAAGGGAGTGGGAGTAAATTATGGCCACTAACTAAGTTAGTGAGCATTTGAATAATTGAAAGTTTCTTTTGTGAGAGACTATAGTTGAAAGTTTCTTTTGTGAGACTATAAATATCCACAAATTACTTTGTAAAAGACAGACTTTTGGATGAATGAAATTTAGCTCTCAAATGGAGACTTTCATCCTTATAAATTTGAGTATCATTTTTGGCATTTCTAAGTTTCATGCAATTCTAGTGGTAAATTGCATCAGAGCCATTCAATCAAGTCTTGATCAAGTTCGATTGTGGATTGCATCAGAGCCATTCAATCAAGCCTTGATCAAGTTCGATTGTGGAGTAACTCAATTTAGAACAAGGTTCCAAATCTTGATTCTAGATCTTTGATCTTAAGAAGTAATCTAATTCTAGCCTTATCTCTTGGTTGATCCGAATCTTTGATCAAGTTCGTTTTTCATTCCTTGTATTAAAGAACTCTTGAATCAAAGAAATTAACACGATCAAAGCTTTTGTTGAAGCAAGAACCCTTGAATCAATGAAATTAACACCTCCTTGTACAAAATTCGGACCAACCAAGAGACAAGGCTAGAATTAGATTATTTCTTAAGATCAAAGATCTAGAATTAAGATTTGGAACCTTGTTCTAAATTGAGTCACTCCACAATCGAACTTGATCAAGGCTTGATTGAATGACTTAGATGCAATCTACTACAAAAATGGCATGAAACTTAGAAATGACAAAAATGGTGTTCAAATTTCTAAGGGTGAAAGTCTAATTGAGAGCTAAACTTCATTCATCCAAAAATCTGTCTTTTACAAAGTAATTTGTGGGTATTTATAGTCTCTCACAAAAGAAACTTTCAACTATTCAAATGCTCACTAAATAAGTCAGTGGCCATAATTTACTCTCACCCCCTTTAAATCTCCACAAAAAAAAGGAGTCACTTTGTCAAGTAACTTTCCACCCTTTTCCCACAACAAGAAATTATGTAATTAAAAATAATAAATAAAGTTTTCTAACCACTTATGAATCAATCGAATATTCACTTCCGAAGCTCGAAATGGTCCTTACTCAATCGAATCAGCTTGTGATACATGAAATAATGGTTACAACAAGCTTATCCAATTTTGTAGATGAAGAATGAATGTTTGTTGAATCTTCTTGGCCTTCAATCGTGTAATAGGTCCAGTTGGAACATTTGGAACACCATGATCCCTATCCTCATTTCTTCAATCTATCAGTGAAGAGGTTTTCAAACCATTAATTGACAATGTTTACTCCAATGGGAGTCATGATGAGTTTCAAGTTGGCCAAGACGATATTACTGTTTTAGTTCTCCAATTTGCAAACGACACTTTTATTTTGCAAGGATGACGATGGGGTGTTACAACAATTTAATTCAACTTGTTGAATTTTTTGAATGGTGTTCGGGTTTGGACATAAAATGGGGAAATCGGCTCTATATGGAATCATCAAGACTCAAAGGTATGCCAATTTGCCTCAAGGTTGAATTATGAAATTGAAGTTCTGCCAAATATTTATTTGGGTCTTCCACTTGGTGGACATCCCAAAAAAGATCCCTCTTGGCAATCGGTTAGTGACAAAGTTCAGAAGATTGATAGGTGGAAACGAAACTTATTATCTAGAGGTGGGGGCTTAACTCTTTGTTCTTCAATATTATCAAGCATTCCATTATATAATTTGTCATTATTTCTAATGCCTTCATCGAATCAGTGTGAAAATAAAGCACCTGATTAAATGGAGACTTGTTACAATGGGTCAGTTGGATGGTGGACATGGAATTGGAGCTTTGAAAAACAGAAACACTGCTTTTTTAGCAAAATGGGGTTGGCGGTTTATGAATGAACCTCATTCTTTTTGGAGAAAGATCATTACTAGTATTTATACCTCTTCTACTTTTGGTTCGAATTTGTGAATCCGAAAAGATCCTAGTCTTAGAAGCTCATGGATGAATATTCTGTGGCAGCAGTTCAATTCCTTCATGGTAGAAGGATACTTTCTGGGTAAGATGTATGTCTGAACAATTCCCCATTAAAATGTTTTCCTCGACGGTTTGCTATTTCTTCACCAAAAGGATCAGTTTCAGACCATTGGGATGCTCGAATAGGTGCATGAAATGTTTCTTTTTGAAGGTCTCTTAGGGATGAGGAAGTTGATGTATATGGTCTCTTGATTCTGATGGTATTTTTTCAGTGAAATCATTATCTCAGCATTTCGGATCTTCATCGCCAATGCAGAAAGAACTTTTTCATATGGAAGTCTTAGAATTCAAAGAGAATAAACATTCGTTTATCGATTATGATTAATGGAAACCTTAATACATCAAAAGTTTTGCTGAAGAAATCTCCATCCAAGTAATGCAGTCGATTTGCTCTCTTATGATTTTGCCCATTTGTGTAAGTGTACACTTCCCGACTCGGTTTGTAGTCTTTTGAACTGGAGGCTCTTTCTCTGGTCATGCTTGAGATATCTTAATATTCGATTTGCTGCTTCTAGAAAATTTGTTCAGAAATTGACTTGCCACACTAATAGTAAAGCTAATATCTAGACAAGTATGAGTTAAATGCGTTTCCAGCTAGTTGCTAATATCTCCCCCAATCAACTACTTATCCGTGAAGATTTGCCCGGAAGTTCTGTAAATATTAGCTCCAAGTTTTGTATTTACATCTATAGGTGCTCAAATGGCTTAGAACCATTCATTCTAGTTTCTCAATTCTCTTAAGAGATCTAACCTGTATTTTCCTTAGTTGGGAGATAATAAACATGACTCTATTGGTGTGTTTCAGCTCTAGGTGAGGAGAAATTATTTGAGGCAGATAGGATAATAATGTGGTTGGTGGTTCTATATAGTTCGATGTAGGACAGAACGTAAGAAGTATGGTTTAACCATACATTCAAGGATTTAGAAGATGACAACCACAATTTGACGATCACATCGAACAATTTAGTTCAATGTTCCTAGGGTTGTCTTTTTTGCAAGAAAGACAAATACTCCATGCTTTATGGCTTTCTTGGTGTAACTTGTCTCTCTTTCAAGCAATTTTGGTATTGATTCTCTTATGAAGTTGAAAGAGCCTTTTGAAATCCCCTTTCGGTTAGGTGCTTGACTTTTCCGTTTGTAATTTATGTTATCTATGAAATTGTTTCTTATTGAATAACATTTTTACACATAAACAGGTGCAGTGGTGTTATGGGTAAATATGCTGCTGGAGAGCTCAGGCCACCCACATCAGGTTTGTGAACATCTTACTTAAATGTCGAACTATGAAGTGGTATTTCACTTGATGCAACGGATTTGCAACTTATCTATGTTTTGAAAATAAGTCGTAAAAGGTATACATAGTAGGTAGTAGGCCGGGAAGGAAGCACCATAAGCTACACGCTTATGAAATGTGTCTTAATTTAGAGGAGAATAAAATATTTTGTGCTCTGATCGTGATCCTAATGTAAGTAGTACATGTCTATATGGTTCTACATAGTTCCGTTGTATAGGAGAAAGAGAGAAAGAGCTACAACAAAAGGGAAGAAGAAGAATAAAAACAATGTGAATAATAAATTATTACGGTTAAAAAAGGTATCTGCAGCTAATATTTACAAAAAATAAAACAACTCTTCAACATGGTCTAAAAATATGTTCGTTCGCTAGCTTGTCGAAAGTATGTTCATTAGATCACCCATCAACCCAAAAGCTTAAGATGTTAGCATAAGTTTAATTATATCAATATTTTAACACCTTTCTCTCGCTTGTGGGCTTGAAAATTTGTCGAAGGTCCAACAAAGGAAAATCAATATTGATTAGGGAGGAAATGAGTTGTGAAGTTTTTTTTTTTGTTAGTATATCTACTAGTTGAAGCTGTGAGGGCACATAACTAGTGCATACTATCCCCTTCTCTAATTTTTCCTTGAAAAAATGTCGATCAATTTTAATATGCTTTGTCCTATCATGTTGTAGAAGATCATATACAATACTATAGTTGATTTGTTATCGCAGTACAATTTTATCGGACTTTCTCTCTTAATCTACAAGTCATAAGGATTATCTTCAATCATAAGAGTTCACATAACCCTTGTGCAATATCTCAAAATTCTGATTTGGAAGATGATCTAGCCACCATATTTTGCTTTTTACTCCTCTGTGTTAACAAATTACCTCTATGAAAAGTACAATGCTCCGTAGTAGATTTTCTATCCACAATTGATATAGAATGGTTAGCATCGGTGTAAGCTTCCGATGTAATGAAATTTTCCGTTTGAATAAAATTCTTTTTATGAAGTCCCTTTCAGGTAATGCAGCATTCTGTATGTTTCCTTAAGGTGAATCTCCCACAGATCATGCATGAATTAGCTAATTACTAGTGAGATAGATACATGAGCCTCCCCACTAGCTTCTAGTACATTTCTCTGTTCAGGTTCTTCTTTTGACTCTCCCATGTTCTGATGTGGATCCATTGGTGTTAGTGCAAGTTTACATCTGTTTTTCCCTGTTTCCATCCATAAACACATCATATATTTCTATTGTGATATGAAAATGCACTATGCTACTTCAATGTTGGAAAAGTACTTTACCCTTTCAGGTTCTTTGATCTCAAGAGTCTATCATCAATTTTCTTCTATGTTCAATTTTTTCTTCTTCATTATCTCCAGTCCAGTGACTATGATGTCATCCACATACATTAGAAATATTGTAACTCCTCTTGATTCTAAGTGCTTGATAAAGGAAGTGTGATCTCCTTGACTTTGTTTATACCCACAGTCTTTCATTACCTTTCTGAATCTTCCAAACCATGCCCTTGGTGATTTTTTTAGTCCATATAAGGCCTTTCTCAATCGGCAACCTTTTGAGTTTTCCAATCCTAGAGGGAACGCATTCTTCACATCATACTGTGAAAGCTGCCAATTTAAGATGACAGCCAAGAAGCCAATAAATTCCAAATAACCACAGTTAGATTCTTTTTCTGGTTTTATTGATTTTCCCCAAAAGGATGGGTTGAATTCAGCATTAACTGTGGTTATTTGGAATTTATTGGCTTCTTCTAGTCTTCCGTAGTTTGATCTTTTGGCTGGCTTCTAGTTCATTCATGCTTCTCTCCTGGATTGACTAATGCTGTCTTCCTCTTATGATGAGGTGTTCCAGCTGCTTTCGTGGCTCAATTTTATTCAAGTGGTTTCCGAAGCTTTCACTCGTATATCTCCTGTTTTGCTGATTGAATTTTTGGAAAGTTTTAATCTTTTGGAAAGTATCTGGCCGCCCGTTTAACCGTTTCTTTTTGTATCCCTTTGTAATCTTTAATTATAAGCCTTTTAACTGTGTTAATGTTGTTTAGTAGAAGATGTGTTTCATTTTCATCCTTAAAGCAAGGATATTACCGAGCAGGCTTTCTTGTTTATAGCTTCTTCTCGTGGATCTGGAAAACACCCTCAGCTTATACCATCAACTCCAAGATGGGCCGTTGCAAATGGTGCTGGAGTCATATTGAGTGTTTGTGATGAAGAAGTTGCTCGGTATGAGACGGCAACTCTAACAGCAGCTGCTGTTCCTGCGCTTCTTCTTCCTCCCCCCACAACAGCTTTAGACGAACATTTAGTTGCTGGGCTACCAGCTCTTGAGCCATATGCACGCTTATTTCATAGGTTAGCCTGTCTAAACCTTCAAAGAGAAACAAATTTTAAATCCTTTATGCTGGTTCTTCTTATTCAAATTTTCCTCCCCAGCACAGATATTATGCCATTGCTACTCCCAGTGCTACCCAAAGGCTTCTTCTTGGACTCTTAGAAGCACCTCCATCTTGGGCTCCAGATGCACTTGATGCAGCTGTACAGCTTGTAGAGCTTCTTCGAGCTGCTGAAGAGTATGCAACTGGCATTAGGGTAAGTTGGATACTATACTATGCAGTAAGGCATGTCGGTTACGCCACTCATGAATTTTATTTAAATTTATGGTACTGTGCAATCGTTTCTTCGTAGTTCGACAATATTTTTCTAATATTAGTTCATATCAGTAGAATGATCAGACAAATGCTCCTTTGGTGCCTAACTAACAATTAAATAGCTATAATATATGATGTAATTGCATTGACTCGTTAGCAAACAGATATTTCTCATAGTCAATCGATACCTCACTGATATTTTACAACCCCATGCTTTCGTTGTCAGTTATTGCTTACCTTCAATCTATACCTCACTATTGCACCTTTCCTGATGCACGGGTTTGACGCCTCTGCATTGTTCGTGGTTGTCATGGGTTTTAAATATTTTTGCTCGGATGTTTGTGGTTGTCATGTCCCCTTTCAAATCTAGTTCGGTTTTGTTGGTTTGGTTTGGTTAAAATGGGCTGATTTGGTTTGAGGTTTGGTTTGGTTTAGTTCATTTAAAAGTTTCACCATTTGGTATTTCTTCTTCTATTCTAGGAATGGGACTATACTGTATCTCCCTACATTCTGTTCTTGGAAAGAATCAATTCTTATTTTCCCATTAATGCAGCTTCCTAGAAACTGGATGCATTTACATTTCTTGCGTGCCATTGGCACTGCAATGTCCATGAGAGCTGGTATTGCTGCTGATGCTGCAGCAGCCTTGCTGTTTCGCATACTGTCCCAACCCGCATTGCTTTTTCCGCCGCTACGACAAGTTGAGGGAAGTGATGTTCAATATGAATCTTTGGGTGGCTATGATTCATCATACAGGGAACAGGTATGGACTTTATAGCACATGATACTCTCTGTATAAGCTATGCTTCTAGCTTCTTGAAAGAACTAATGAATTACGGTCTTCGAATGTCGTCTTGTTTTCGACTCTAACAACTCCAAATATCATCTGTATACTTGTACCAGATCGAAGTGCCTGCAGCGGAAGCTACAACTGAAGCTACTGCTCAAGGAATTGCGTCGATGCTTTGTGCACATGGCCCTGAAGTTGAATGGAGAATTTGTACCATCTGGGAAGCTGCTTATGGATTGATTCCGTTAAGTTCCGATGTAGTTGACCTCCCTGAAATCATAGTTGCAACACCATTGCAACCTCCCATATTATCATGGAATTTATACATTCCTCTCCTAAAGGTTCTTGAATATCTTCCACGAGGTAGCCCATCCGAAGCATGTCTGATGAAGATATTTGTTGCTACTGTCGAATCAGTTCTTCAAAGAACGTTTCCATCCGAGTCTCTCAAGGAACAAACTAGAAAAACAAGATACTTTTCCAGCTTTGGTTCTGCTTCTAAAAATCTCGCTGTCACAGAGCTTCGAACCATGGTCCACTCGCTCTTCTTAGAATCATGTGCTTCTGTGGAGCTCGCTTCACGCCTACTTTTTGTCGTATTGACTGTTTGTGTTAGTCATGAAGCTCAATCCAATGGAAGCAAGAAATTCAGACGTGAACAAAGTATTGATGAAAGGATTGAGGACTTGCAAGCGGTACCCGAGAACCATACAGGAATAAGAAGGAGAAAGACTAAAAAGCAAGGTCCTGTTTCTGCGTTCGATTCTTACGTCCTGGCTGCTGTTTGTGCTCTTGCTTGTGAGCTCCAGTTATTTCCCTTTTCTGCTAGGGGAAGTGATCATTTAAACACTACAAATTTACAGGATGTAATAAAACTAGTCAAAGTAAACGGCACTTCGACCGAGCTTCAGAATAGCATTAGCTCAGCAGTATGCCACACGCATCGAATTTTGGCCATCTTAGAAGCACTTTTTTCTTTAAAGCCATCTTCTGTGGGAACTTCATGGAGTTATAGTTCAAACGAGATAGTTGCTGCAGCCATGGTTGCGGCTCATGTTTCAGAACTCTTTAGACGATCAAAGGCTTGCATGCACGCTCTCTCTATCCTGATGCGATGCAAGTGGGACGACGAGATTTACACCAGAGCATCATCACTGTACAATCTGATAGATATACACAGCAAAGCAGTTGCTTCCATTGTTAACAAAGCTGAACCTTTAGAAGCAAATTTAATACGAGTACCGAAATGGAAGAAATCTCTCGTTGGTTTAAACGGAAAAAAACAAATTCAATGTGAAGACAGTACCTGCTTTCATCCTGGACAATCTGTTCAAAAGTGTGACAATTCGACCCGTTCGGAAACTAAGCTTGTGTTCGAGAGAACATCAAATTCAAATGAAGAGTTGGGAAATACTTTAGGGAAAGGTTTAGCAAGCTTCTCGATTGATGCTTCTGATTTAGCCAACTTACTCACAATGGAGAGGCAGATAGGATTCAACTGTTGTGCACAAGTTCTCTTAAGATCAGTGCTTGCTGAGAAACAAGAATTATGTTTCTCTGTTATTTCTCTACTGTGGCATAAGTTGATTACAGCTCCAGAAACTCAACCGAGCGTGGAGAGCACTTCAGCGCAGCAAGGATGGAGACAGGTAAGTTCGTACAACGCTCTTCTCCTTCGTTTTATCTTCTATATCCGAAGAATACAACTCTCATGTTAGGAACCACAACTCTCCACAATGGTACGATATTGTCCACTTTGAGCATAAGCTCTCATAGCTTTGTTTGGGCTTCCCCAAAAGGCCTCATACCAATAGAGATGCATTTCTTACTTATAAACCCATGATCATTCCCTAAATTAGTCAACGTAGGACTCCCTCCCAACAATCCTCCCCTTAAACAAAGTACACTGTAGAGCCTCCCCGGAGGCCTACGGTGGAGCCCTCGAACAGCCTCCCCTTAATCGAGGCTCAACTCCTCTGAAGTTAGGAACCACAACTCTCCACAATGGTACGATACTGTCCACTTTGAACATAAGCTCTCATGGCTTTGTTTGGGCTTCCCCAAAAGGCCTCGTACCAATGGAGATGCATTCCTTACCTATAAACCCATGATCATTCCCTAAATTAGCCAATGTGGGACTCCCTCCCAACAATCCTCCCCTTGAACAAAGTACACTATAGAGTGAGCCTCCCCTGAGGCCTACGGTAGAGCCCTCGAACAGCCTCCCCTTAATCGAGGCTCAACTCCTTCTCTGAAGTACAAAGACCTGAAGGCTCAACAAGGAATGCCAAACGGGGCTTAGCTGTTGAATGTTAAATATCTATTGAATTGCACTGTTTCTATGAAATAGGTAGTTGATGCATTATGCAACGTGGTATCAGCTTCCCCAGCTAAAGCAGCTACAGCAATTGTCCTTCAGGTCTACATTTCTTTACCAGTTTTTTTATTCCAGAACTCATTTGCTATCTTTTAGTGTTATTGTTCATGATCATATACTTCATGTGTTTAGTCATTTTCATGGCCTTCTGTGCTTGTCAGGCGGAGAGGCAGTTGCAACCTTGGATTGCAAAAGACGATGATCAAGGTCAGAAAATGTGGAGAATCAACCAGCGGATCATCAAACTCATAGTTGAGCTAATGAGAAATCACGATACTCCAGAATCGCTGGTCATATTGGCGAGTGCGTTAGATCTACTGTTGCGTGCCACAGATGGCATGCTTGTAGATGGTGAAGCCTGTACTTTGCCACAACTAGAGGTAACAATGCAGTTAAGTTTATGTAAATGTTGTTTGTTTTCAAGCTTACTAATTATAGGCCAATGTTGTCTACTTCTTATGGAAGCACAGCTATTGGAAGCGACTGCTAGAGCAGTTAAGCCTGTACTGGAGTGGGGAGAATCTGGACTGTCAATTGCTGATGGCCTTTCCAATCTCTTAAAGGTAATATACATAGTCCAAAGTAATCGAGTTATGCAATTTGTTTATGTACACTCTTATAAAGATGGGTATTTCGTTCTCCTTCCTAATCGATGTGGGGTCTCACAATCCACGACCCTTCAGAGTCCAGCATCCTCGTTGGCACTCGTTCCTTTCTCCAATCGATGTGGGACCCTCCACTAAATTCACCCCCTTCGGGGCCCAGTGTCCTTGCTGGCACATTGCCACGTGTCCTCCCCCTTCAGGGCTCAGCCTCCTTGATGACATATCGCTCGGTGTTTGGCTTTGATACCATTTGTAATAGCCCAAGCTCCCCGCTAGTAGATATTGTCCTCTTTGAGCTTTCCCTTTCGGGCTTTCCCTCAAAATTTTTAAAATGCGTTTGCTAGGGAGAGGTTTCCACACTCTTATAAAGGGTGTTTCGTTCTCCTCCCCAACCGAAGTGGGATCTCGCAATTCATCCCCTCTTCAGGGCCCAGTGTTCTTGCTGGCACTCGTCCCTTTCTCCAATCGATGTGGAACCCCTTACCAAATTCACCCTCATTTGGGGCCTAGAGTCCTTGCTGGCATACCGCCTCATGTCCACCCCCTTCAGGACTCAGCGTCCTTGTTGGCACATCGCCCGGTGTTTAGCTCTAATACCATTTGTAACAGCTCAAGTCCACCGTTAGTAGATATTGTCCTCTAAACTTTTCCTTATGGGCTTTCCCTCAATGTTTTTAAAACGCATCGGCTAGGGAGAGGTTTCCACACCCTTATAAAGGGTGTTTCATTCTCCTCTCCAACCGACGTGGGATCTCACCTGAATTTCTTTTCTTTAGTAATCAAAATTAGTAAGGCTGGGCAAAGCTACTCTCTGTGAGATTAGTGTACAAGCTACTCCGGCCTCTGCTGAATATCAAAAAAAATTGTGATGCTCTGAAAAGAAGCAAACATGATCTCTTACTTTTCCCAATGTCTGTGAAAGTACCTTTTGCCAATGTATGTTGTTTGTGTTCGTAGTGTCGTCTACCAGCTACTGTTCGATGCCTATCTCATCCAAGTGCGCACGTCCGAGCCTTAAGCACATCGGTTCTTCGGGATATTCTGCACACCAGCTCGATAAATTCTAGTTCAAAATCGGGAAACATAAATGGCATTTATCCCTCTTATCAGTATTTCAGTTCAGGTTTCATTGACTGGAAAACAGATATTGAGAAGTGCTTGGGATGGGAAGTTCATAATCAACTTGCAACTGGACTATCAACTCAGTCTCTTCAAGCTGCTGCCGAGGAATTAGGCTGCTCTATTCCCCTATGACGTCGGTATAAGCTTAGGTTGTTCGTTATTGTAACGACGTTGAAGTATACGAGTTTGCGGAGACGATTTACGCTATGCTTCTTATCTGATACCATAGATTATTTTTATCCAATAATTCCTTGTTTGGTCCTGTTTACATATCCTCTCACCAAGATGGTTGTGCATAGTGAGACAGACATTTTATAAGGCCTTATTGTGTGTTAAATTATTTTCTCCTGGACGTAGAAAAGTTCCTACCTCCCTGTTGTTTCATTCCAGGTATTATTTATGGGTACATTCTTGTTTAGGCTTTTTCTTCCGGGCTTCTCCTCGAGGTTTTTAAAACACGTCTATTAGGGAGAGGTTTCTACATCTTTGTAAAAAATGTTTTGTTTTCCTCCCCAACTGATGTGGGGTCTCACAATCTACCCCCTTTAGGGTCTAGCGTTCTGGCTGGCACAGTGCCTCATGTCCCCCACCTCCTTCAGGGCTCAACTGCCCTCTTTACTGGCACATCGCTTGATGTTTGGTTTTGATACCATTTGTAAAAGCTCAAGCCCACCGCTAACAGAGTCCATCTTCTTTAGACTTTTCTTTTTGGACTTCCTTTCAAAGTATTTGAAATGTGTCTGCTAGAGAGGTTTCGACACCCTTATAAAAAAAAATGTTTCGTTCTCCTCCTCAACCGATGTGGGATAAAGAAAAAACTCAAAGAGGATAATATCTTCTAATCGTGGGCTTAGGTTGCAACTACCATCGATGGCCACATCCCTTTCCCACTTTGCTACTGTTAATCTTAGATATAAAATGAAGATCTATTTTTTTTTTTTATGTGCACGAGATTGTTTGCTATCTAAATTGCCGCTTGACTATCCTACAAAAATCTTCAACGAATATGTATATGTATACACGAGTAAGCGAGCTGGAGAAGCTCTTAGTGCTGCATAGAATAAAAAAATAATAGTGAGCATCCCCGCTCGCAAATAGTCTTTTTTTTGGGCTTTCCTTTTCAATTTTTTCCTCAAGATATTTAAAACATGTCCGACAGGGAGTTTTTGGGGTTTTTTAGAAGACGTTTTCACACCCTTATATGCTTTGTTCCCTTCCAACTAATGTGAGATCTCACAATCACCCCTTATATGCTTTGTTCAACTAATGTGAGATCTCACAATCCATCTCCTTTAAGTGAAATAGTGTAATTTAATGTCATGTGGTACCACATCAACTCAATGACCATTGAGAATTCTATGTTGTCACGTATCTCATACCATTTTTATCTAAAATTCAAATTTGAACTCTAACTTGAATGATTTAAGAGGTATTAGATTTGTTTCTCCCAATCTTTTAAGTTATATGCACTTTGACATGTTGAAATTGTTAGATAAAGACTAGATTTGATTAGAACTTTAAAACTAACAATAGTAAATGATACCAAAAATTTAATGCACAATAATCCTGTATATTTTTTTAAAGAAAAAAAAAAACTTTTTCAAGCCAATTAAAATGCACACTGATTTCAAGCAAAATTTGATGGTAACAAACAAGAATTCTATAAATAAAAAAGTTTCGCCATTTGCCACTATTAACCTTCATTGTCTAGCCTAAAAACAGAAGAAAAAGGGGGGTAAAATTGAACAAAAATACCATATCCCAAATAAAAATTCCAAAAAGTACAACAGCTCAAATGTTCAACTAAAAGGCCAAAGAACTTGATTTGCCCAACAACCACATACTTAACTCGATCATAAAAACATGGATACGCTCAACGCTTCTTGGAGACACCAACAGTTTTACCTCGGCGACCAGTGGTCTTAGTGTGCTGACCACGGACTCGGAGGCCCCAATAGTGCCTTAGACCTCGGTGGTTTCTGCATTCGACGTACCAAAGATTAATCGTGAACTACAAATGTACATGATGCAAGGAGTAGGGCTTGATGTCCCAGGATGAAACACTTCTAAGAATATTGTTAAGAATCAACACAATGCATGGAGTGAGTATAGGGCTTCATGAGGACTATAAATTTCCGAAACAGATCTTTATCAGAACTTTATTGTACTTCAGGGGATTATTGGGGCATTTCTTTAACATTGTACCTAACAGCTGCTTAGTAGATCAAAACTTTATGATCGTTTTGAATCGAGTTCTGATAATGGTTTGCAAAGATATGTTCTGCCCTCATTTATCTTATTTATGTTAAATTAAAAAACTGTGCATGTTGATATGACAACAAAAAGAGATGTTACCTAATCTTCTTCAACCGCTCTAAATCATCTCTCAACTTCATATCCAATGCATTTGAAACTACTTGAGAGTATTTCCCATCCTTGTAGTCCTTCTGCCGATTCAGAAACCAGTCAGGAATTTTAAATTGTCGTGGATTGGCAACCACCACCATGAGATTGTCCAACTCAGCAGCAGTTAGTTCACCAGCCCTGTTAGCAAAAATAACAAATGAAAACAAAGATGTATATCAGACAAGCCACTTGAGTTTTTCCCCGAACTCTAAATTGTAACACCCTCTATGGCATGTGATGAAATTTGCATTCTCTCCATAATATTTCAGTCGATGTCACAGAGGAAGAACTGTGTTTGAATTCAGTCATGTCCTGATTATTGGCAATTAACTTGAAGTCGTCACTAAGATTTTGTCCACATTTCATTCAGTGAAATAAAGGCACTCGGTTTATACTCTTAGTTGGCTATAATCTTTGGGACAATATTTAGATTAAGCTATAAGGTCATGCTGTATTTAGGTGCTTAGTACCTATGGTCATTCACCGTGGAGTTGGTGAGTTTGTATTCGGGTTGCTGCCAGTTTTATTATTAGAAGATACAGCTTTACTCTGATGAAAGCTACACATCAAAAGAGAATAGCAGCCATCTGTGCGTGCATTGCTCTCTTATCAGACCCAGGTAAGCATGGTAAATATATGGCATTAAATTATCAAAGGCAGAAAGAAGCTGCAGAAGATAATTCCAGCACCTAAGAATCTAGTTGCAGTACATATTTCTTTTCTTTTTTCATCCTTTTATATAACTCAGATCAGAATGGTAATCCTTTTATCCGTCAACCAGAAGACTCAAAAAGTTCACTAGTATTTTGACATCCTAATTCTGGCAGAAGTTTTTTCTGTGGAAGACTCAAGGATTCAAGGTCCTGTACTCAACCTTCTGTTTTCATTGTATTTTTTCTTGTTCTTCCCACAATAACTAAAATACTACTTTCAGAATCCAGCTGCAGACATGAACGAACTACTAGAAAAATCCTAAATCGTACAGTAATTGACCCAAAGATAATGTTAGAATATACTGCAGAAAACAAGTTCACAGCAGAATTATTCTTTTGACGACGAAAAGCTCCATTAAATATGCCAAATCATTCAACGATTTAACCCTAAATATTACCCATGTTGAACTCCCACTTTTTTCCCGAATATCTCACACCTTTGAGTTTTTTTTTATGTAAAACTTAAAGCTTAAATTTCTTTACAAAATATTAGGAACTGACACCTTAAATTCATAGCATGCAGAATTTTAAAAATACGAACGAAATCCTTATAATACTCCAAATTGTCGAATTTTTCCATCAAACTAGATAGACGACAAGCGGCAAAAAAGGGAAAATGGGGAGAGGAAAAGCATCGAATACCTCTTGTTCATGTCAACATCAGCCTTCTTGCAGACCATGTTAGCAAGACGCCTTCCAATACCTTTGATTGAAGTGAGAGCAAACATAATCTTCTGCTTCCCATCCACGTTGGTGTTCAGCACACGCAGAATGTGCTGAAAATCCTCGTTTGCAACCAGCGACTAGATACAAAAGCAACAAAATAAAAAGGCCAAATCAATACAATCAATTATTCGGAGAAGAGTATAAAACCCTAACGAATAATCAAGGGAATTCAAGAACCGTAGACAGAAGAACAAGAGGGAAATTAGAGCAGAGAAGAAACTGGAATTACCATGGCGAATGTAGATAGAAGCAAGGAGTTCGTAGAATTCCCGGCGGCAGAAAAGGCACGAGAAAACCAGGGGAGATCTTTGGCTGAGAGTGGAGAAGGGCTTTATATACTGTCTATCAGCAATCTAGGGCTCCCCTCTAAACTGAATTGACCAATATACCCTCTTCAAACTTTATTTTTATTTTGGGCTGAATTAATAAATTAAATTAATAAAAATAACTTTAAATTTTTGCATTTGAATAAAAATATTATCTTAAAGTTTTTTAAAATATTTTTAATTTTTTAAAGTTTCCAATTTTTTTAAAAACTTTAAAAATATTTATCAATTTTAAAAAATAATATTAAAAAATTTAAAGATAATGATGGTTGATAGATAGTTTTCGTTCATATATTGATTTAAAAAAAAAAATTATTATTATTATAGAAATTAAGAGTGTTAGTGTACTTTTAGAATTTCATTGGTATTTTTTAACACACAGTACTAACGGTAACCATATTTTTGAACTTGTTAAAAAATTTGAATCGATGTAAAAAAAAAGGTCGAAGATATTTTTTTTTTTTTTTTTTTTTTTTTTTTTTTTTTGTCTAGGTTTTCAACCCAAATACGAAATAAAAAAGAAGGATCGGGAGAGGTCAGAAGAGGAGGTGAACTTTTCCGTTGAAGAGAGGAAGAAAGTGACGGTAAGTGGCGGATGGCGGGTGGGGATGAGTTTTTTGTTCGAAGAAGATGAAGAAAAAAGTGGGTTTTTATTGAAATTTATATTCTAAAGTCTCGTAATTAATGATTTTATTTTTAATATTAATAATAATTTATATTATTTTGTTTGCAATATAATATAATGGATTATACAACCGATTGAAAGTTATTAGTGTAATCTTAAACACGTGTCATAAACATATTTAAATGATAATCTTTAGAGTCTATGGAAACATTTGAGTGGGGATATCCTATTGTAACGGTTACAAAAATAAATAATTGGTCACCGGAAAGGGCGTGAAAATTTCGGCAATGCGCCAGAATTTTCATACCTTCAACCTATCATGCAGTCCCCCGATGCCCTCGATCTTCCAAACCACTACACACTCCTATCCTTTGAAAAATAAATAAAAGAGTACATGGTCTAGCTTCGCAACATGCGACCCACACTCCTGTAGCAACCAATCCGATAACCCACGTCTCGATCCAAAACACTACCCGCTACGTTTTGTGTCTGAAACTAGTGACTCATTCGATTTAGTCGGCTTGACTTGGCTCCATGAGGCTTTTCGATTCAAAACTAAGTTATTTGGCTCGAAATAAGGAAATTTTACCCATTTCCACCTTTTCGACAGTCTTGAAGCTAAATTTGACTTTACCGAAGGTGATTAAGGTCAGAAGAATGCTAAATTTCTCAATTCAAGTTGAATTAGATTAGAAAATTATAGTTATTAAGAGAATTTAGTAAATGTTCTATAGGAAATATTTCGACGAGGCTTGGAATATTATTCGAAGGATGAGCTCAAGCAATTATTTTAGGGAGAACGTCAGACAAGGTCAACCAATCAAGTGGCCTTACTATCGGCTTGGTTAGAAGTTGTATTATATAGGATGACACGTGCCCAGTGACTTTGCACGTGTCATACATTTGTTATACATGATGTGATTATAATATGATATGTCTATGATATGATATGATATATCTATGACATGATAAGTTTATGATATCATACGTGCATGATATGATATGGTATGTTGGGAGACATGATATGTTTTATAATGTGACACGTTGATATGACAAGATGTATGCTATGAATAACATGCGATAAGATATTTTGACATGATGTACAATCCCGAGACATGCATTGAAAGCTATGATAAAAATTTCTCCTTTTACTATGGTATGGACGTGTACGTTATCAGGCAGAAAAATGATCATTATGTTTATCATAATGTTGCGGTGGTCACTATTCCTACTGAGTACCCGGCAACAGCACCAAAGAATGCTAGTCCGACCAGGAAAGGGACCTAGGAGGTGTGCGAACCGACTAGTGGGTCGTGTGTAGAATAGTAAATACAAATCCAATTACCCGCTTAGGATAGTCGTCTAAGAGAATACGGATTTAAAGTATAGGTTCCACTCATGATTGTATGGGTTTGCATCTAACCCCAAGTGGGCCACTTACTGAGTATTTCTTAAAATACTCAACTCATGTGTTATTCTTATTTTTCAAATAAAGGCAAAGCTCTCATGTACGGCTAACGGTGGCATCGCAACTTAGAAGACCATGACACATGCATATGAGTCTATGATGCTGTTTTATGATAATGTTTTAAACGATTATTTCCGCATAAAATCGCAGTAGAGACTTTAGGTTAAGAAGAAATATAGGGTCGTTACATCTGTACAATAAATTTGTATAACATTGATCTTAATATTTGAAAAAATAATTATATGCGAATTGATTTAAGTTTTAAGTGAATTATGAACTACTACTCCCAAAAGTTTGTCCTTTGATTTACACGGGTGAAAACGAGTTTTGTAGTCTATTCAATATGTTTACCATTTTCGAAACATTGCTAAATAGAGAGCTAAGAACATAATCTTATGAGATGAAATTCACTCCTTCTCATATAAGGTAAGCATATGAATAGTTCCATTGACGTAGATGGTAAACTATAATTTAGTATTAAATATCCTTAACACCCCCCGCAAGCTAAGGGTCGGATTTGAACGAACGTGAAGTTTGGATCTAAAAAATTCAAAGAGAGGTCGAGAAACACTTTTCGTGAAGATGTCAACAACCTGATTTGGAGGAGGTGTAGAGAAACACTTTCTTGCCCATCGAAAACTGTAGAGGGATCGTCCCTTAGCAGCGATGCTGCCTTGGCTTTGGCGAGAATACGTCTAACCCATGAACAGGGATCATCGCTTAGTGACGATTCTGCCTTGGCTCCGGTGATAATATTTCTAACCCAAGAAGTAGAACGGAGAACCTAGAGTAAGAGACAAAGACAATGTTGAAGCCGAAAGAGTCACCACAATGCGCGAAGAAGCCAATTTTGGCGAGAAGAGAGGCGGTGCCTTGGTTGGCAAAGAGGCCAGTGCGGTACTCAGATTTCGAAGGTAAATCTCTATAGAAGGTCGATAGCCTTCTCGAGATTCTGTATATTTTCGATGAGAATGCTAATGAGGATCATGAGGTTAGGGTTTTTGTGAACGTTGAAGGAAAGATTAGGAAGAAAATGAAAGAGGCTATATTGGTCAAGGAAAACCGATTGGGTTGGAAAAGGTGAGGTTGTATGTACAGAGTATGGCGAAAGGTGATTTGGAGATCAATAGAGTGGAGTCGAAGAGCAATCAATCGGCTTCGCCTGCGGTAGCCAAGGCGACTGCACCTGCGGCGTCAAAGCCAACAATGGTGGTGGAAAAGAATAGTAGAGGATTCATAAGCCATTGAAAAGAAAGGATCAAGGTCGCTAAACTGAAAGGGCTCTAATACTGTGATAATGTTTGCTTAATCCACCCCACCTAAATAGTGTGTGAAAGTTCTCTATTTATAATCAAATAAATTACAAGAATATGGGAATAGTAATAAATGGAAAGAATAATATATGGAAAGATATCTACGGTAAGGAGACAATATCTAGATATTTGTTTTTAATAAAATATCAAATATGATATATATGGTAAACTATAATTTAGTATTAAATATTCTTAACACTCTCACTTGCTCGAGAGAAACTTAGTTTATGGTTGGATCATAAACAAATGGTTCATTAAAAGATTTAGTGGTGTTTAAGGTAAAAGATGTAAGTACATAAGTAAAACGAACTTTTGACCCAACTATAATCACGAATAACTCATGAAGGATCAACTTGTATTTAGTAATTATATCCATGAGTACAACTTATTCTACAATAAATAAAAGTACAACTCTAAGTCTATAATGGAGTGTAACACTCGAGCCCCGACGAGAAATTAAATGTCTAATCTTTGCTTTTAAAGTTAACTTCTGGGATTTTATTGAGGGCCTTAGAGACCGAACTTCAAAATGAGATAGAAGAGAAAATGCTTAGAAAAATCCTAGAAATTGAACTAAAACTCTATAACCTTCGTGAAGAAATCATTTTGATTCGAATTATGTAAGGAAAGATACAAAAACTCAAAGAAAATAGAAATAATAAGAAAATCACAATGACTCGGTTGAATTTTGTTGTAGGTGAGATGTGACGGGCAAGGAGAGCCACTGCGCGGTAGGCCAAGAAAAGAACATGTGTCGAAAGAGCAGTGGGATGCATGTCGGATGTCACAATAGCACCCTTTAGGATGTTTACAAGCGATTATGCGGCACTCACTTTCAGCACTGAGTAGTTAACCAACTTGAATTTATGTTGCCTACTGTCGACGTATGCTCAAACCTCTAGTTCTGCTTTGAGGAGAAAGTTTTAGAAAACAGGGCAAAGAGATTTTTGAAAGAGAGTTTGAAAGCAAGATTGAAAGAAATGTTGAAAGCAATGTTATATGCTACTAAGCAAGAAAGACAATAATATAACTTCGAGTGTTAAGAATTGACGACTAGTCGCATCCCCTATAGTACATTTTGAGACATTTTCAGTGTACTAGTGGTAGACATAATTTTACCAAAATATCATATTCCTAGGAAATACAATAAGCATGAGGCATGCAACCTCAGATAACACGCTCTGGACAAGCATGACTATGACATTCTCTCCCACTTAATTGATTGACGTTCTGTCAATCTTCATCTAGTTCCCTCAAATTCAACGATTTGGCGTGCGCTCACGTTAGATCATTAGCGCGTTCCCAACTGATTTCTTCATCCGGGAGCCCTTTCCACTTGATTAGAAGTTCTTGAATGTTCTGTCGTGGGTTTCCGATGCGACGTGTTTACTTGGCCAAAATCTCCTCTACTTATTTCCCACTTGTATCTTTCATAGTGACCGAGGGGCGTGTCACTTCATTGCGCCTGTTGTCATTGTTATTAGGATAGTATGACTTCAAGTTGCTGACGAGGGTGAATCTTCATCCATGCGAGTAGTTGTAGTCTATATTGATATCTTCCCTACTTTCTCAATGACTTCGACTAGCCCTTCGTATTTGCGCACCAATCTTTGGTCCTTATTCCTCAAAATCGAAATTGTTTTTACCTCAGTTTGATAAGAACTTGGTCATCAGCTTGGAATTCTAGTGGCCTTCACTTTAGGTCTGCTCACTTCTTCATCTCTCGGGAAGCTTTCTCTAAAAGTTTGGAAGCTTCCCTAAAAGTTTGCTTCCTTCCTTTGGCGAAGTTGTATACTTGTGGAATTTTCCCGATATAAGAGTAACCAATGATATGAGGCATAATGAACCCCGAGCTTAGTAGTGCGTCAAGTTATTTCCGCAATTTTGCAAGTTTGGGAGGCGCAATTTGGTATGCATTCTTGGTCGGCGGCTTGGCCCCTGGTCATAGCTCGAGCTCATGATCTATACCTTTATGCAGAAGTAGTGTCTTCGGTAAGCTCTCTGGCTTGACGTTGTGGTACCTTTCTAGTATCTCTTGTATCTCAGTGGGTACTAGTTTTGATGAATTCTCCCCCCCCCCCCCTCCCACTACGGGGTGGCTAGGAAGGTGGGCTCATTGTTGTATGTCGTGGAACCTAGGTTTGTCATTCTTGTATGTCGTGGAGGTCTACTAGATTCTTATGGGCGTCTAGACGGTTTAAAATTCGTCTCTTGTTTCTAAGACGTCTAAGACCACTCCTCGAGCTAATCTACTCTCTAGGTACACATAGGTCTATACCTCTAATCGTTACTCACGATCCTCGGGTGCAGTCTCTATTAGAAATGTACTAGTCTGGGTCAACATATAAACCACTATAGCTATAGCGCCCTAAACTTACCTTAATTCTCTAATGCATGCTTTACTAGGAAGGTTATTCTATCAATTACCTATAGCATGGTACGCATATTCTAAAAGTCATCTTGGTTATATATAAGAGCTGAGGAGGTTCATTGGATTCCTAGGGCAGCTAGGTGGCTTAACATCGAATTCTGACTCTGAGGTACTTTGTACCAACTCCTCGAGTCTTCTTAGCCTGAGAGCACTATGGTTTAGACCCTTTCACCGTCCCTCATGATCCTAAAGTGCTCAGCCTGCTAGAGGCATCCTAGTCTAAGTCGATGCTAACCAACCTAACTCTAGTGCCTTAGTTCTATGCAAAATCAATAGCTTGAAGCTAAACATACTATATCATGCAAACATACAATGAAACAAGCTCAATGGAGAGATAACATCCATTAATCGCCTGAAGCATAAATCATAATAAATCATCTTTCTAACATAGTGAAAAACATATAAAAAAACATTCATCTCAACTCTTATCAATAGACCATCCGGTAATTTATTACATCTTACATAGTTTACTCATCCATATTGCCGAACTCATATTCTCTTCCTAACTTTACATAGAACATAAAATACCATGCTTCTAAGAATTTTTAACATAGGGGCATAATAGTAATTTTTCATAGCATACATATAGTACATACTTATCATAAAACGTCCTTATGAAGTCTTTCACATGCATTTCCTAACCATCTAAGGTAAGGAATGCTTGCATGCTAGCACGTTCTAGTGATCCCTCTACGTTACCTAAAGTCCATGTGGTTACTTACTTGGATAATGTGTGCCTTCCCAAACTACCTTTTTTTTGTGTGTTAGGAGTACTAAAGTTTCAGAAATTTCTTTGGCAGATCCTAATTCAAGTAAAATTAGGGTTAGAATCAAAATCGAGATGAAAAACTGGCAAACAAAGGTCGAACGGGGTAAAAGGAGGTCACTCACGTGTGCAAGGAAGCTCCCCACGCACCTAAGGAGGGAGATGCGCATCTTTGGCTTGACATGTATGACCCGCTTCTTACACACAGTAGTCACTCCTCAAAATGATACAGTTCATGCTGCTAGTGGCCTCATAAGTTCTCTTAAACTTTCTTGGGTGTTGTGGAGGTTTACGAGATTCTTTGAGGCGTGTAGGCAATTTAAATCTCATCCAGCATTTTTAGGACAATCAGGGTTAGCTCCTCGAGGCTAATCCAATCTCTAGGTGCACTCAGGTCTAGACCTTTAACTATCGCTCACGATCATTGAATGTTGATCGCTTGTGGATGTATATAATAAAATGATGTAAAATTCACAAAAATAAATGCAAGTATACAGTATCACAACAAGTAGCAAGTAATAAGTAAATTATTGATTCCACAGAGAACCTATCTTTTTCGTAACTTTTGTTGCTGTAAATTAAATGAGTTTTTGGGTATCATTCAAATGAGTATCGGTGATTTTAAACTAATTAAACAAAATTCTGCAACATACTTGAACTATTAACAACAACTCTTTAATAAACTAAAATCACATCGTCAATATACTTAAACTACATAAAACTCTCTTGTCTACCCTATAAAGTTTAGCTCTCCATACAGATTGAATTAAATAGAGGAACCATCATCTTAATCATGTAAGCTTAATCGTGCGCCTCCGAAATCAACCACATGCCCCCATACCAAAAGCATCAACTAGTGCGCAACACGTGGCATGCCAAAGGCGCACTTATCCTTCCTCAGTGCATGAGCTACTCGCACATGGTCTGCGCACGTAAGGAACCTCTTTTGTGTGTGAGAGTGAGTTTTTCAACCCGATTCCATCTCTGTTCGACTATTTTTCATTCAGATTTCGCTATTGGCCTTAATTTTACTTGAAATAGGACCTACAAGTGAACTTTTAGGAAAATTGGAGCTTCCAACACGCGGAAAAGCAAGCTTGGAAAGGGCACGTTTCAGTCAAGTAAGTAGGCACTCAGTCTTTTTCAAGTAATACTTGTAAGGGTTGTTAGGACGCGCTAGCATGCAAGTATATCTTGCCTTAGCTGGTTAGAATATGCATGTTTAGGACTCAGATTAGGCAATTTAGATGAGAATGTTATGTATGTGATGGAAAATTACTGAAATGCCCCTATGATGAGAATTTAAGTTGTATACCTATTTTTAATACCTTTCGCTCCTTAAGAATGGTGGACAATTGTGATTTGTGCTCACGGTGATTGATAGGAATATCTCCTTAATAAACATGTATGAATGAATAGATCATGTTTTCCGTGCTTTAGGTGATCAATAGGAATATCTCCTTAACAAACTTGTCTGGACGAATAGATTATGCTTTCCATTCTTGTGGTTGATAAGAATATCTCCCTAACAAAGCATACGTGAGTAAACCAAACTAAACTTAGGGCGCTAGAGCTAGAGCAGTTTATATGGTTACATAGGTTAGTACGTTTCCAGTAGGCCAAGTACCCTAGGAGTGTGAGTGGAGGTCAAAGGTCTAGACCTGAGTGCCCCTAAAGATTGGATTAGTCCCGAGTAGCTAACCTCGAGCGTCCTGAAAATGCGAGATGAGGACTAAACTACTTAGATGTCCCCGAGGATCTAGAAAACCTCCATGACATCTAAGTATGATTAAGGAAGCAAGCTTACTACTGAATGTAGGATTGAGTCGAGGCTAAGGTCACGATTCTGTAACCAATCTTGAGGAGAGACTTGAGACGACACTAGTAGTTAGCTCTAGACGAGAACTCCTATTGAGTGTAAAAACGAGTCAAGGCAGTGATTGCGATTCTGTAAACCGGTCTTGGACAATACTTGGGACTACGCAGGTAGACAGCCTAGGGTGAGTGCACTTATTGAGTGTAGGAATGAGACAAAGGCTGAGGTCGTAATTCTTTAGAGACTACATAGGTAGTTGTGTTAAGGATGAATATTTCTATTGGGTTGATGTCGTGATTCTGTAACCCGATCTTGAGGAGGGACATGAAACTACATTAATAGTTAGCTCTTCTATTATCAATATAAGATACAAGATTTTCCCATATGTTGATTATATACATACGGTCGAAGATTATATTAATAATTTTAAATTTTAATATATCAACTTAAATATAGTTTAATTGATAAATCATATTTTGGACGGAGGGATGGAGTTGAATTTCAATCATGGCAAGTTGAATTTAAATAACGCATTAAAAAAACAAGGAATACAAGCGTCCCGAGTCCCTCACCAGTCGCCCTTCGGCCCTCCCCAAATCCCAATCCTCTCAAAATCTTCATCTTCACTGTGAGAAGGAATCCGCCATATCCGCCGGAATCCGCCATATCCGCCGGAATCAGAGCCTTCACTCACCGGAGAAGAAGATTAATCCCTCCGTTATGGCTAAGAAGAGGAAATCTATTGCTACCAGCCTCGACGAGGTAGATCGGACCATGTACACCTCTTTTTGCAGCGGGGCCAACTCTCTCTCGCAGCTTTACACCCAGGCTATGAACCACCAGAAGCTTTCTTTTCAAGCCGGAGAACGTCATGCGATGGTGTGGAATTTCATCTTTTTCCCTCCTCCTTTTGGACTTTATCATGTTTTTCTGTTTCTCTTTTGTGTGCATGAAATTGATTTTGATAGACGCGGTTTTTGGTTATTGTTTGTTTCTTCTCTATTTGATATGAGTTCTTATTTTGAACGATTCCGGGTAGTTTAATGTATTCTGAGGATTAAGGTAGTATGAATCATGCTTATTTCTGCTTAAAAGTCTGAGCATTGATTGTGAAATACGATGAAAGTATAATATTTTCCATCGTTATTTGTTCTGCCTTGAACCATTTGATTCTTGATTGGAAATTTATACCGTTCTTGCATTGTGATGAGGGGGGGTCTATTTATGGTTAACTTTTGCTAAGGCGATGACTGGAATTGAATGTTCTATGTTGTCCTTTTGCTTCAAATTTGAAGGTTTCGAATTTATCCTTCGTTCTTTAAGGATGTTTGATGGGTAGGCTAACATAATAGATGCTATTGTATTCACTATAAATGATGCAAGACATAGTTGAATGGATATATAATGTGAAATTAAACCAAGCCTTGATTTCATGGAAAGAAAAATCAAGGTCTGTTTAGGAAACTTCTTGGGGCTAATCTCTACTACCGGTACATGTGTCGATGTCTCATGATCAACAAACATTTTGTAGTTTTTTTAAAGCCATATTCTCAACGTTCTCAGAAATCCTGCCAAAACTTGAACGAAGCATTTTGGTTCTTTTATGCCTTTCTGAATGACACTGATACAAGTACTTTAGGAAGATAAGTCAAACAACCAAAGACAATGGGGATTGGATATTAGAGGAATACCAGAAAAAAAAATAACATAGTTTATGATTTTGTTTATGAGGGGATCAAATTAAGAGAAGATAAATAGATTTTCTATGACATATTCGATTCCAGAAAAAATTAAGGGGATCAAATTATGATATTAGAGGAATACCAGAAAAAAAACAATATATTCGATTCCAAGTTTCTTTAGATCAATATTTTGAAGGCTTTGGCTAATGGATAAAGAAGACATTGAATGAGAAGGAACAAGAGTAGAACAACAATATTCGAGTTGACTAAGCTTTATTACCCTTTTTGGTGTTCCCTTCCGATTCACTTTGCAATTATGCTCCTTTCATTAATATGAAGAAAAAAAAGGGTAATCTTCAATTATTCGTGAATGTAGAATGCAAAGAAACATCCTCTTTTGTTTCTTTCTCTTATTTTCATGATATTTGGAGTTTAGTCCATAGAATTTTGCAGCTCTAGATAGACAGTAAGTTATTTTCAATTAGTTCATTTTTTGATTCTTACATCTCTGGATTTAAATTGGAGAAGAAGAGTAAGTTTCATTCTTTTGATAACAGCTTGCAATGGCTAATATTTTCTCTTGTTGAGCTTCTTCAAGTTCCTTTGTATATCAAATATGTTTAAGGCTGGTTTTGAAAAAGGTGTGTTGTTGTTAGAAGAATTTGTTAATCATTTCTAGAATGAATCTTTTTGATAACTGAATTGCAATGGTTGATGCTTCAAGGGATGAAATTGATGAGAATCGTACGCATAACCCATTCCAAGTGGACAAATTCTGTTTTAGATGTAGACCAAAAATAATTATTTAGTTGTCGACCACATATCTTCATTTAGACGTAAAAATCAGATGGAAGTTGATGGATTTTAAAATATGATAAAAGTCTTGAATGTTCATAGACATTTGTCTAAGTGGCTATATCTATAATGTTTTCCACCCTTATGGTTCTGCGTTATACCATTTGATTCCAAATCGAGAATATACATTGGTTTTACATTGTGATGAGGAACTTTTTCATCTTTAAGAACGTTAAAAAGTGATTCCTTGAAAACATTGTTTAAGGAATCACAGAGTCAAATGGACTGCATTTCCCTTTTGTTTCTAATTTGAGTGGTTCATGTTTATGCTTTGTTCTGATGGGATGTCTTGGGATGTTTAGTGATTAGGCTAGCAGTACAGGAACTATATTATATTCACTATAAATGGATACAAGACATTGTTGAATGGATATGTAAGATATTTAAGCCATTATTTTAAAAAAAATAAAAATCAAGGTTGGTTTAAGAAACTTCTTAGGGCTTCATCTTAAAAAGCAATACTGAAACCTAAAATTTAGCAGATCAATTTCTTGGAAGTAAAAAATCAACGTTTCTATAAATGCTTGGCTGCAATAAGCCAGTTATTCCTGTGGGAGCTTTTTCAATGCCCCTAGCTTCAAATTCTAAAGGTCTAAAGAATTGATAAGGTACACTTCCTAATTCATATTTGATTTGTAATCAGAATAAGACCAGATTTGGGAAATTAAGTATGGAAGCGGATTTGGGAAATTAAAAGGAGATGATGACTGTGTATGGACAGGCAGATAAATTTTGAATGTGTACAAGTCTTTAGTGAAGTGGGTCAGAAGAGACTCAGTGGTTGTACGACACCCGAAGCTGCCGTCTTGGTGCTGCCGTCGCTGCCTTCCCACGGAAGGCAAAGAGTCACGACCTCCGGAAGGCGACCCCCCCCCCCCCCCCCCCCCGACATCTCTGAAATAGCATAGGCATTTCATCTCTGAAGATTTCCTCCTTGGTTTAAACAACAGCTGGGTTGCTGTTCTCGCCATACCTCCGACAGAAAGGATCTTGCATTAATATCCATTTGGATTTGGACAGTAACTAAGGATCCCGACTCCAGTAGACAAAAACCATTGACCCATGACACCATACTGGAATCCATTTGGGGACAGTAGCCGTTCACCCAATCAACCAGAAAGGATTTAAACCTCTTTGCCAGAAACCATTGACCCATCCATGGCACCACACCAAATACATTAGAGGATCTTAAATCCATTTGGATAGTAACATTTGACCCATGGCACCACACCAAATGCTTCAGAGATGCAAAACAGTCATTGATAGGAAGACCTACGCAATTGAGTTAGATGATAGATATAAGGGAACACGAATCAAGATATCAGAAATCACTCGGGACAAAGCTTTCTTCCTATCTTTGAAATGGGACTCCTTCCATTGGCTGCAAACATCTTATAAAGTACTATTGTTAGCTCCATTGAACCAAAAATTTTTCAAAGAGAAACGTTTTCCAAAACAAACCATTTGGATCGAAAAACTCACCAACAAGAAGGGTACCATGGCTGAAATCTCATTGCTTCATGGAAATGGAGGTCTCAACAAATTGTTTGTCCCAGTGGGCGAAGATCGGAAAGGTTGGATAGCTTTTTCCAACCTTATTGGAAACTATTCCTTGCTATCCACTAAAATTCCAAACCACCAATTAAACTCAAGACGTCAGAGTAGAAGGCAAGACCATGTACATCGACCTACACTACCCTTGCCTGATACAAAAAAGTCGCTACAAAGGCTGGAAGATAGAAAGACAGATGCAGAAACGTATCTTTCGATTCTAACTAAAAAGGCAAAGACGATCAATGAGTTTCCTCTCTCCCCCATTCATACTGTATGGGATACGATGGTGATTGTCACTCGGGAACATTTTCACGATGTCTGGTTTATGATAAATAGGAGCATCCAATCCATGCTAAACGAATTCTGCCA
The DNA here is from genome assembly GCA_018691285.1 of Cucurbita argyrosperma subsp. sororia. NCBI lineage: Eukaryota > Viridiplantae > Streptophyta > Magnoliopsida > Cucurbitales > Cucurbitaceae > Cucurbita > Cucurbita argyrosperma. Next base: position 6,411,578 of record CM031889.1, on the reverse strand, counting down.
GCTAAACCCCTACAGAGCAGACAAGGCGATTCTTCGGTGCACATCAAAGGAGCAAGCCTCATTAGTTGGGAATAAAAAAGGTTGGCAAAAAGTTGGTAACTACGTCGTGAAAATTGAACCATGGTCCAATGAAAAGCACTTGAGTGACCCAGTGGTTCCCTCGTATGGAGGTTGGATTAAAATAACAAATCTTCCTCTAAATCGTTGGGACATCGATACTTTGAAACACATATGAGATGCCTGTGGAGGTTTTGTTGAGATTGCTAAAAAGACCTCATCGAGAGTGGACCTCATGGAAGCCACCATTTGTATTGAGAAAAACACACGGGGTTTCATACCAGCAGAAATCTCAATACCATCTTCATCCAAGATTCCCCTTAGGGTCAGACCCTTGCTTTAATGGAGAATTGTTCGTTGACGTTACGACTGGCTACCGGCGCACTGAACAAGCACGGAAAAGATTTTGTACCCCTAAGGATACCGAGTTTATTACAGACACATCATGTGGCATTCTTGGACCACATCGTTGGTCAAATCACCGAGAAACAACACCTAAAGGGGACTCTCAAGCACAACAAGACTCAACACCAACTTTACACATAACAGAGTCTATGGTCATACCACAAAGCCCCAAAAAGGTAACAACCATACCCACCCGCCATGGACAACCCCCTATCCTCCAAGCAAACCCCTCTAAAGAAAGACCAACCCCCCCTAAAGAAAGACCAACCCCCCAACCGAACCTTACTCCTCCACCCTCCCCATCTTCCATGCCCCATAAACCCATAGCCTCCCCACATAAGCCATTGGCCACCAACCCCTCACCCTACTTTATCCCCGACCCTCAAGTTGTGACAATATCACCTGAAAAACATGCCATCACCATAAATGACCAAAAAACCTTCCTTGTCCCAAGAACAAAATTCTCCACCGTTGGCATTGACCAAGAATCAGATGATGAATATGCATCCAGCCCCTTAACCCCCCCACCCCCCCCCCCCCCCCCCCCCCCCCCCCCCCCCCCCCCCCCCGGAAAAAGCCAACATTTCTCACCCGTTGTTAGAGATCAACCTTGGCACTCTTTTTCAAGGAAAGCAAGATGCAACAGAGGCAGAAGAAGTCCCCCCGATATCAGCAACACTCACACCAACAAGAGCCATCCAAATCTTGGCACCATGGCTAAAAGAGCACCACATGTGCATCATGGCTATTCCATCCGGGAAAAAGAAGCCCACTACAGCCAAGAAATTGAGTAAAATGACTAGGGAGATTGCTGGCCTCCTTTCAAACATCAATTGGGAGGTCAATACCTCTTATGATTATTATCTCTTGGAATGTCAAGGGATTGGGAGATTGGCAAAAGAGAGCCTTAATCAAGTCCTTCCTCCTAAAATACAATCCCACTATGGTTATTCTTCAAGAAACAAAATTGAATCATGTCGATCGCTGGATAGTTAAATCCCTATGGAGTGCTAGACATATTGGTTGGTCAGCTTTGGATGCCTCAGGTTCATCAGGGGGGATCTTAATCATGTGGAATGACCCAACTTTGACCATTTCAGAAGTCACCAAAGGCTTGTACACCTTGACCACACATATTACATTGGCGGATAATTATAGTTTTTGGATTATAGGAATCTATGGCCCCTGTAGATATCAAGAAAGACATCTGTTTTGGTAGGAATTACGGGACCTACCATGCTTATGTATGGAGAATTGGCTTTTGGCGGGCGATTTCAATACCTCTCGATGAGCTCATGAAAAATCCAGTGGAAAAGCCACCAAAAGCATGAGACATTTCAACAATTTCATAAGAGAAGCCGAACTCATTGACCTTCCCCTCAGTAATGGACTTTATACATGGTCAAACAACAGATCTCCATCTACCTTGACACTCATCGATAGATTTCTTGCCACAGAAGGCTTCCTTGGAAAATTCAGTAATTCTGGGGTTCAAAGACTGAATAGACCTACATCTGATCATTATCCCATTCTACTTTCCATGGGTTGCTGTAAATGGGGCCCCTCACCCTTCCGTTTTGAGAATATGTGGCTGAACCATTCTGAATTTTTGCCAATGGTCGAATACTGGTGGAAGAATACGCCCCTCCATGGATGGCCAGGGCACGGTTTCATCAACAAACTTAAGAGACTAAAAGGAGTCCTAAAGAAATGGAATAAGGAGGTTTTTGGTTGTATTTCGACAAAAAGTAACCAATTGCTAACCGAAATTGCCCTCCTTGATCAGATGGAGGAAACTGGCTCAATCACACTAGTTCAACACACACAGAAAAAGCTCATGAAAGCAGAACTTATTTCGTTGGCAGTAAATAAAGAGCAATCTTGGAGACAAAAATACAAAAAACGATGGTTAGAGGAAGGTGACATAAACTCCAAAATTTTCCATCGTATCATGGCTACAAAGAAACGAAAGAGTACCATCATGGAAATTCTGTCCAGAATAGGCATAAGTTTAGTAAATGAAGACGAAATTATATCAGAATTTGTGTCCTTTTACACATCCTTATACACAAAGGATGATGCCCTTAGCGAATTTCCTCGCGATCTTGATTGGAGTCCTATTGATCAACAACAAGCTGCCTCCCTCGAGGTCGCTTTCACTGAAGAAGAGGTGGGGAAGGCGATTCAGAATCTGAGCTCCGACAAAACTCCAGGACCGGATGGTTTTACCTCAGAATTCTTTCAGAAATGTTGGAACTTCATGAGAACTGATATCATGAGAGTATTCCATGATTTTTTTCAAAACGGAGTTATTAATGGCAACCTGAATGAAACATACATATGTTTGATCTCAAAGAAACTGGATGCTCGCCCTGTTGCAGACTTTCGTCCCATAAGCCTCACGACCGGTCTATATAAAATCATAGCAAGGGTATTATCAAAACGCCTTAAAAAGGTTCGCCCCTTCACAATAACTGGACAACAAACAACTTTCGTTGAGGGGAGACAAATTCTTTATGCATCCCTCATGGCCAACGAACTCATTGATGAATGGGAAAGAAAGAAACAAAAAGGTGTAGTCATTAAACTTGACATGGAAAAGGCCTTCGACAAGGTTGATTGGACTTTCCTCGAAAACATTCTTGTGGCAAAAGGCTTTGGCCTAAAATGGCGAAGGTGGATTAAAGGATGCATCTCATCCACAAATTTCTCCATCATCATCAATGGAAGACCGAGAGGGAAAATTTATGCCACACGGGGCCTGAGACAAGGAGACACACTATCCCCTTTTCTCTTCATCATGGTAATGGACTGTTTTAGTCGCTTACTGACAAAGGCAGAATACGAAGGGCAGATCAAAGGTTTTCAGATTGGTAATGAAGGCTTGAGCATAAACCACCTTCAGTTCGCAGATGACACAATCCTCTTTTCTGATTTGGTGAATGCCTCTTCCATAAAAAACATGATTGAGACGATAAAAACCTTCGAAGGATTCTCTGGACAAAATATCGATCTCCAAAAAACAGAGATCATGGGCATCAATATTAGCATAGAGATCATTGAAGAATTTGCTTGCAAATATGGTTGTAAAAAGGGATTATGGCCGAATATGTACCTAGGACAGCCTCTAAAAGGAAATCACAAATCGTTTTCCTTCTAGAAGATTATTATTGAGAAATAGAAAAAAAGTTGTCAACATGGTCATCACGTTATACTTCAAAAGGCGGAAGACTTACCCTAATACAAGCCACATTATCCAACCTCCCTACCTACTATATGTCTCTATTTGAAATGCCACAAAAAGTGGCCGCGGATATAGAAAGGCTTTTCAGAAATTACTTGTGGAAAGATAGTGCACACCTTGTTCGTTGGAATATTATAAACCTCCCAACAGAAAAGGGAGGTCTCGGTCTTATCTCGATAAGGAAGAAGAACACAGCTCTCCTCGCCAAATGGATATGGAGATATCATCACGAAGAAAAGGCCTTATGGCGAAATCTTTTAAAGGCTAAATATACTCTTACATCAAACAAAGATCACCTCCCTCCATCTTCTACAAAAGGGCCTTGGAAGTACATAAAGAAACATCAAAATCTCATCACCCACCGAACTCGCCATAAGGTGGGGAATGGGGGAAGCACATCATTTTGGACCAACCCATGGATTGAAAACACCACGCTAGCTTTGAAGTATCCACTTTTGTACATGCTTTCTCACAACAAAAAAGCCACGATTAAAGAAACGTGGAATGTTGTCAACGAATTTTGGGACTTGAAGCTTGGGAGGAATCTAAAGGACAATGAAGCAACAGAGTGGGCCGAATTAAGCATTGATCTTGCCCCTGTGGTATTGTCAAGCAAAGAAGACTCACTAACTTGGCTCCCCAGCGCAGACGGGGTCTTTTCTACAAAATCTTTGATGATGGACATATAGTAAAAGTAGAAGCAATAAATCCCACGCTAGCAAAGGCGATATGGAAAGGACATCAACCTAAAAAGGTGAAGTTCTTCCTTTGGGAAATAGCACATAAAGCCATCAGCACAAGTGAAAATCTTCAAAAAAGAATGCCTTACATCACTCTCTCTCCAAATTGGTGTCCACCATGCAAGAAAGCAAACGAATCACAAAGTCACTTGTTTATGGAATGCACATACACTCAAAATTTCTGGACAACGATTCTTAATATATTCGGATGACATCTCACATTTCCTAGGGAGGTAAAGGATTTTTTGGATATGGCCTTAACGTACCACCCTTTCAAGAACGCAAAAGCCCTATTATGGAAAAACCTCATCATGGCTTTCTTTTGGAATCTGTGGAAAGAAAGAAATCAGAGAATATTTGCAGAAACGACACAGACCTACACAAAGCTTTTCGACAATGTTGTTTACTAAGCTATATCTTGGTGTAAACCGTCTAATATTTTTACTTCCTATAGTTATACCTCCCTCGTTGCAAATTGGGAAGGTCTTTTGTAAACATCATGGATTATACATCCCTCTTGTAAATTTCACTCATCAACGAAATTGTCTCTAAAAAAAAAAAAAAAAAAGAGAGATGATGACTTGAAGGTTCTTGATTAACTTTGGAAATTTCTTAAGAGTGTCAAACATTTTATGCTTCTTTGAAGGAAGTTGGGAATGTTCTCAATTCAATTTAGCTTGATTAACTAAAATTGTACCACATTTTAAACAGGAAAGGAATGTTAAACTGAGCCAAATTCGAGATATCTTATAATCAAATCAAATCCAACTGTAAACCAATAGTTTGATTGGTTTGATTTGGTAGGACAATGGGGAAATGGGCTGGGGGCAATTTGCAAAACCCTGAGTGATTTGGATGATGAAGGAGGTTCTTCAAATTGAAAAGTGTGTTTGTCTCATGAATGATTTTGCTGATGCAGCTCAATTATCGTTGGCTGAGGTGAAAGAAGCTAAGTTGATACAGGCTGAGAAGCCCTTGTAAAAGCCACTGGAAAATTATATTATCGAAGTTTCCTGTTTTCTCTCAGTTTATTACTTGTTCTATTGGGAAGGCCCGAAGTTTTTACTTTTGGGAGGACTGCAGGGTGGAAGAGGAACCTCTTTGTGCTTTCTTTTTTGTTCTTATGTTGCCTTTTAAACAAAAGGCTACATCTTATGGCCTTCTGTTGCCTTCTTCAGATCCTTATTCCTTGATATCTTTGGGTTTCTGAAGGCCTTTGATTGATAGAGAGGTGGTAGATGTGGTGGGTCTTCTTTTTTTTTTTTTTTTTTTTTCAGATAAATTAGTGGTCCCTGGGAGAAAAGGGATGTTAGGTTTTTGGTCACTTGATCCTTCTCTCGTTGGAAGGTTAAAATTCCAAAGAAGGTTAAGGTATTAATTGGAGGACAATGTCTTTGCCTCATCCAGTTGGCTTGGAGGTCTTGGGCCTTGGTGTTGCAACTATTGATATGAAGTACTACTCCCTTCTAACTAAACAAATATGGAGATTCTCAAGCATGGATGATTCCCCTCAACACAATGCAATTTCTAGAAAAATGGGGGTGTGAAGAGTTAGGTTGGTTCATTAGCTTCATAGCTAGATGCTGTTTAAGATGCCCTTGGGCTGTTTTTATCTAGTTAGATAGAGATTGAGAAGTTCCTTCCTATAAAGTGGGGTGGATGGTAGAATGAGGTCCTGGGAAGTTCTAGTTTAATAGGTGCTCAAAGTCTGCATTGTTGACTGAGATACAAACCCCTTAGTCTTTTACTCCCCCATCTTTATCATCTGTATATGATTGTACATTCTTACCTTTGTTTTGCTGCCCTTAGCCAGTTCCTCTACATTTCTTTAGCGCTCTTTCATCCTGTGACAGATAAGGAGGTGTTGAAGGTCTCAGTCTTATATTTGTTGCATAAGGATGTTCATATGAGCCACGGGAGAAGGTACATTTGGGTTTGGATCCAAGCCTATCGAAGGGTTTTCCTTGTAACTCTCTTTTCGATCATTTGAGTGTTACTTCTCTTCACTCTTGTGCCCATTGTCCCCTTTGTTCTCACTTTGGAAGGTTAAAGTTACAAAGAAAATCATTTTTTGGTCTGACAACTCTCGCATGGAAAATTCAAAGACCTTAAGGTCACGTTTTAAGGTGCTCTACTTCTATTTTGGGCCTCAATGGTTCGTTCTCTCAATGCATTAAGAGGATCTTGATCATTTTTTTTTGGAAATGTTAGTTCGTATCATCTATTTGGTCTCTATCTGGAGTCCTTTCTTTGGCTTGGAACAAAAGATTGGATTGAGGAGGATGTGTTGTTCCCTCCCTTACAGGCTAAGGGAAAGTTATTTGGCATGCTTGTTATTGGTGGGCTGGTTTGTTGTTTTGTTAGTAGGGATTGGCTCTCGTCGAAGTTATTGTTTTGAGGCTCTTGGGGTTGATGATTGGCAGTTGGGTTTGTTTAGGGAGGTGTTCCACTGGAGCTTTTTCTGTTGGTGGCTTTTCTTTTTTCTGTTCTTATGCGTTTGTGGATACTGTTTTTTAGTTTTGTTTTATTTTTTTTTGGGCCATGTTTTCTGGATTTATCAGGGATTTTTTATCTCCCTTATTTTGTTTGCTTTATTATTCTCTCTTCCTCTGGGAGGTTGTATCCATGAGCATTTTGTTGTTTTTTTTAATCTACGATGAAAAGGTTGTTTCTTGTTTAAAGAACAGCCAATTTTGGAATGTCTTCTTTAGTTCTAGTTTTGCTAGTGTGATACAATATGTTTACAAATTAGGTCATTAATCTGTTTCATTAAAATGTGTTAACCTTATCTGATGCTGTTTTCAGGAAAAGCTTTATCAATGGATGTTTAGACAACAAGAAGGTGGATCTAGAGTGACAACAGCTGATGTACTCAATTACATACGGGTCAGTTTACATTTTTCTTTCATTTTCATCTTTGTTTGAGCATTTGAGTTAGTTTGTCTTCCTTAGGCTGTTCCCACTTTTTTTGTTAATGCGTACTGGTTCTTACCAAAAAAAAAAAAAAAAAAAAAAAAAAAAAAAAAAAAAAAAAAAAAAAAATTCACGTTCTCCCTTTTGAAGAAGCACAATAGAACCTGAATAGATAATTACTAAAAGGCACCTCAACTAGAATTGATAATGTAAGTCGAACACAATCTAGCTTCATAGAGAATGTAGGCCCTGATTAGGAAATTACTAGAAGGCACCTCAACTAGAATTGATAACATAAGTCGAACTTAGTCTAGCTTCTTTTTAGAGAAGGTAGACCAAGAGGTCACACATATTTGATGATCTCCTTTCCTCCCAAGTTAGATGTTCTTTTCTCAAATGAATTCTTCACAGCTTCAAAATGATGTCCACTTTGTAATGTGTGTATTCATCATTCTCCAAAATAATATTTGTATCGCTCAGGTTGCTTTTGTTTCCCTTCATTAGAGAGCTAGGTTTTCCTTTATTTACTTTGCTTTATTTCACTCCTGTTTGGGATTTATTTGAACATTTGTGTTATTTTTTATTATATCAGTGAGAAGTTTGTATTTTCTAAATATATTTTTTCAAGGAAACTATAGAATATATCAACGAGGATAAATAAAAACAAAAACGAGGAGATGAGATAGCCCCCTCAAGCTAAAGGGTTATAAAGAGGACTCCTAATTTGTTTAATATGAACAAGATCGTAGTTACATGTGGGTTAAGAAAGATAACACCTGATGCATTCAAGGTGGATTGCAACTTTCTAGTTCCTTTCGTGAAACAGGTTTTGGTTTGGCTTGGAAAATGGATGAAGGGGTTGTATTTCTAACTTAAATATGTCCTCGTCAACAAGTCTGGGGTTAAGATCCTTTCTCTGGGTATCCTCGTATTTTTTAAATAAGAAACCAAACTTTTGTAGAAATATGAAGAATAAGAGCATTGCAAAAATGGCTCACACAAAAGGAGCCCAAGCCAACAAAAAGGCTACAATAAAAGGCTATGATATCATTGGAAGATCATTTTGGTGGAATTTAGATAAAAGGCTATGATATTCATTTATTGAATTCTTTTATATTGGACAAAATTATGCCCCTTTAATGCATCTTTAATGTTTTACACTTAGCTTCCTTGTATATAGACAAAGTTTTGAATCTGCTTGGTTTGATTTGAACTTTTCGAAAAAGCTTATGCAATAACAACTAGCTTCACTAAATGAGCTTGTTCATTGTCCACTTGGTCCCTTTGGTGTCCATGGCATTGTGCCCTCAATTCTTTTTTAGCTTCCTGGGCTTCATTTACTGTCCACTCTTGTTTGTGTTTTGGTTTACATCACCTATTGGTTTTATGGTTATTGTAAAGCTCTTTGAAGTATGGCGTTAAGTAGCTATGTGTGGGGAACAAGTTTTTTCCTACTTTTTGATTGGACAATGCGCTTTTCTAGATTGAAGAAAAGGCTGGTTCTTGCTTTTTCTCCATTTCTTTCCATTTCTGTCCGTTATATGCAACTTCTTCGGTGGGAAGAAGTTTTAATTGACCTTATGCAGTGTCCTTTGCGAGATTACTTTTTAGACAAGCTAATAAAGAACTTGGGATTTATGAATTAGTGAAGAAGTGTTATTTGGTTGGTGTTTTTAATGTATTACCAGTAGTTCTTTGGGTGAGAGAAATTCTCATTGGTTCTAATTTGTACAAATAAGCGAGGATGGATTATATGTGATTGTGATGCTTTGAATGTCCAGTTGAAGGGATTTATCATAAAATTATTATGGATTAGATTTTTACATTGATGTGGCAAAAGAGAGGAAAGAAAGGTGTTTCCTTCTGGTACAAAAGTGATATGTATATATTTTAAAATGGATATTTTAATAAATGTGTCCCATCCGTGTTCGTGTCCTAGATTTTTAATAATGATGTGTCTTCATGTCCATGTCGTGTCGTATCCATATCATGTATTTGTATCCGTGCTTCTTAGATTAGCAATTTACTGTCCTTATGAGCTTTAGAAGGCCATTGATTCACCATTTTAAGAGGGAAAGATCTCTTAACTCAAGGTTTGTGTTTAAGTAGCTGGATATGGTTCTCATGTGAGATTTTAGAATGATACGTGGTATCAGGTATGACAAGATACCTAGTAGAAGTTTCAGTCTTGTGGTTGCCTAAAATCCCCTTTAGTATGGAGGGACACGGAGATCGGTAATAAAAAATGTGGAATTAAGCAGTGATTAACTCGGAAACAACAGTTATAATCTTTACCTGCTAAAGTTGCTGTAACGACCCAAGCCCACCGCTAGCAGATATTGTCCTCTTTGGGCTTTCCCTTTCGGGCTTTCCCTCAAGGTTTTTAAAACACATCGGCTAGGGAGAGGTTTTCACACCCTTATAAAGAATACTTTGTTCTCCTTCCTAACCGACGTGGCATCTCACAATTTCAGTCAGGGTAACCTGATCCTTGAACACCCAATGAGGAAATGATTGACACATTCTTTTCTCTTCGGTAAGAAATTGTTGAATAAGATGTTAAAGTTGCATTTTTAAATTAGAGTTCAATGCATAGAGGAGAATAAAAAAGTATTAACGACTGTAACTTGCGTTCGTGCTAGGGTTTAACGAGTTTAGCATAGGTTTCGCTTGATTTCTTTTTAGCTGTATGAGTTTTCTGAATTTCGTACTCTGCAGAACGAGTTGGATTATTGTGGGGAGGAACCGTCAATGTCCCCTAGAGCAGCAGCAGTTCACCAACATCAACATGCTCAACCAACAATGCAGTTCACAAACTCGAGCTTTCCAGCTTCAGGTCTTTCTGCACAAGCAACCACAGGACAAGGAAGTCGAACCGAGCACTCTGATAACCATTCCAAAAGTTCCGTCTTCTCAAATGCTCTATCAAGCCCCATTCGCCGGAGTTTGCAGCAGTATCACATCGCTCAGGAAGCTCACTACCCAAACAGTGGGACGTCGGGAGGAAACGGAGCCACTCGAAACAATGAACCCAACTTCCTTCAGCATCAGAATGCTGACCCTAATTCTGTCAGCTCTAACGACTCATCGATGGACATGCATGCCGATAGTCCCGCACATGATTCACATTACTGATCTCGGGGATCGCCAATTGGTGCTAAAGCTTTATTAGCCAGGTGAGAACAAGCATAAGTTCCTGGCTACCAATGGCATTTACTTTCTTTGTTGGAAATTTCTTTAGGTCTTTTATCTTGTAAAGGGTTTCTTTTATAACAGAACCTGAAAAGGAAAAAAAGAAGAAAAAAAAAAAAAAGGGAACTGGAAGTTGCTAATACCTTTGTTTTTGTCATTTATTATGCTGTTTCAAACAGTGATGCTTTGTTTCCCCCCTTTATTATTTAGAACTCAATACTATCTTAATGTAGATTGGGTAAGTGTGTGGATCTGGTGAATGAGAAATTATAGGATATGGCTTTCTAAGTTGGGTTCGTTGGGTTCGTTAGTTAGATAACGGGTTAACATTCGAGTCGACGCCCATATGAAAAGCTCCTCCTAAGTTTAAGCATAATTTTTTGGTGTTAAATTACAAGTTTAGTTTAAGAACTTTTTATGTGAAATGTCTAAAAATCTTTAACTTTTAGTTTTCTCACTCCTTTGTTAGCCTCGTTTTTATATATCTATAGACTTTTAATTTTGTGTTATCGTTTAATTGACGAGTCTCTTTAATTTGTTTAATAATTAGTCCCTAACATATGACACTTGATTTCATTGCCCATTGTTGACTTACTTTCAAGTTCTTGACCGGTAGGATAGATCTTGATCTTTAACTATCAAAGCATTTTAAATATTATGCATTTTGCTAGGAGGAAAAGTTACCTTTAGTATCAGACCTTTGGCAATGATTAGGGATTTTACCCGGAGGAAAAGCTACATCTAGTATCAGACCTTTGGCAATGATTAGGGGTTTTGTCCGGAGGAAAAGCTACATCTAGTATCAGACCTTAGGGGTTTTGTCCAGAGAAAAAGCTACATCTAGTATCAGACCTTTAACAATGATTAGGGATTTTGCCCGGAGGAAAAGCTACATCTAGTATTAGACCTGACCAGAATTTTGCCCGGAGGAAAAGCTACATCTAGTATTAGACCTGACCAGAAGTAGTAGGATTTGTCAATCAATTAAATTTTATGATAAATAGAACGTTCTCATAATAAGATGTAAATTAAAGGTTTCTTTTAACTTATTTAAAATTTAAAATTATTTTTTATTTGAAAAATGTAAATAATTATTTGATGTATTTATCAAATTTTTAAATATAACAAAAAGAAAGTTTAGGTGTTAAAAGGTATATATCAATAATAAAATCAAAGATTTCGTATTTCCATCCATACATTTACAATAATAATAATAAAAAAAAAAAACATTTTAGATTTACAAGAATGCCACTTTCTAATTAATTGTCAAACCAATAAACTACATATTTCATTCACACAATAGAATTAAAATATTGTTTTTTGTTTGTTAAATTTATTTATGATATTTTATTATTTATTATTCTTAATATAGAATTATAGTATTTTTAGTTAAACAAACAGTGTCTGTCACGGACATCTGTTATGCTCGGGCAAGCATGACCGTGACTTCCTCCCCCACTTAATTGGTAGACGTCTATGTCAATCGACTCAATTGAAAACTACTTCTTGGTTCGTTGGCTCTTGGCGTCTCCCCCGTCAAAGTTTCTTCTACATCATTTGTTTGGGGATTCTTCTTCTCTGTGTGAGGTCATGTCACCTCTTTGTGATTGATATCTTTTACGTCGGAAGAGTAGCGTTTCATATTACTGACGTGGACAACAGGGCTAGTCTACATCCATGGGAGCAAATGGATCCTATATGATGCCTTTCTGATCTTGTAGATAACTTCGACTGGTCCATAGTATTTTCACACCAATCTTTAACTCTTATTGCCTTGATCTCGGAGTTGATCTGACCTCAACTTGATCAGAACTCTATCTCCTTCTTGAAATTATCGTGGTCGACGCTTTCAACTAACTCTTCCCTTTCTCTGTTTTAATGGTACTTGTACGTGACCATATGTTGTTTTCGAGGTTTGACTCTATCTCCACGAAAAATTCATACCTCGGATTTCTTATTTGAAGGTAAACTTAAATCAATCAACTCTAATAGATCATAGCTAAACTTGTCAAATTCGTTGAATTGAATCTCCATTATTATGTTGAATCGTAATTTTTTAATGGAAAACATAAAAATCGAAACTCTTACAATAATTTTAAAATTTGCAAGGCAAGAACAATATAACATAATAAGTTAGCTAACTGTTTGAAGTCACAACTAATAGATAGAGAACTTTTTGGTAGAAACTGAATGATCCCTTGGCTCGGGCAAGAAAAGGAAAAGGTAGTCATACTCTTACCTTTTCCGTCAGACGATAGGAAAGTTTGAGCTGAAAGATTGAATCACACCGGGTAAGAAAGGCGGGCTTAGCAGGTTTCTCCAAATGTATAAACAAAAAGAGGAAACAACCGATCCTGAAAAGGATACTGATACGCATACGTTCTCGCATGGAAGAACCTAGCTGGACCGGATCAAGGGTCCTAACTGAGTCCGACTGACCTTCTTTAGCTAGTCGTTAATAGGAAGAATTTTAGTGCTACCAAAAGTCTTCCTTATGTTAAGTTTACTTTACATTCACCAACTATTTTTAAGTCATCTCCTAAATTTTACTATTTCAATCGAAATTAAGTAATTAGCGTAAGATCGATCATTAAATAAATTTTTGAAAATTACTCACCAAGTTCAGTAACGACCTTATTTTTTTTCTTCTGAAATAATATCGTTACTCCATGTATGTTATAGCTGATTCAAGCGAAAAATATCTGAAAAATTATTTTAACTTTAAAATTGTCATGAAATTCATCATTCATAAATAATGCAAACATGACGAGTAAAAACAAAGTATAGCACTCCCCGAGCGAATTCCAAAAGTGGAAACATAACCATTGTCCTATGAACGAAAAATTTACTAAAAATGTAGAAAACTATATATCAATGACTTCACTCCCGTAGTCTCTTTAACATAGGTTGACTTCACAATTGGAGTTGATAAATACATACATATACAATATATATCTTCTTGTAATAGGTCTACCACGGGCAGATATTATCCTCTTTGGGCTTTCCCTTTCGAGCTTTCCCTCAATGCTTTAAAACGCGTCTGCTAGGGAAAGGTTTCCACATCCTTATAAATGGTGTTTTGTTCTCCTCCCCAACCAATGTGGGACATCACAATCCACCCCCCTTCAGGGCCCAACGTTCTCGCTGACACTCTTTCCTTCCTCCAATCGATGTGGGACCGACCCAAATCCACCCCCCTTCGGGCCCAACGTCCTTACTAGCACACTGCCTCGTGTCTACCCTCCTTCGAGGAACAACGAGAAAGCCGACACATCGTCCGGTATCTAGCTTTGATACTATTGGATTGTGATGTCCCACATTGGTTGGAGAGGAGAACAAAACATCTTTTACAAGGGTGTGGAAACCTTCCCCTAGCAAAAGCGTTTTAAAGCCTTGAGAGAAAGCCCGAAAGGGAAAGCCCAAAGAGGACAATATCTGCTAGCGGTGGATCTGGGCCGTTACATGTAACGCCCCTAATTTTTCTGGCCTAAATGAGTGATGTCACAGCATGCATTGTAACGAGTCTACTTTATGCTAACTTAAAGTGGTACCATCATCGTAACGTATTCTCTTATGTAGAAATAAACATTTAAAACTTTATCGTAAACATTGCCATGGACTTACATGTTTCAAAAAGATCTTTAAAGGAATATAACAAATATTAAATAGAATAAATAAAATATAAAAAGTAAAAAAACACCCTATGCTAACCTAAAATTAAGAAATGAAATACCACTATCCTATGCATGTGTTATGGTCTTGACTTGCAATGTCGTCGTCAGCCACCTTGTCTTTACTTGAAATAGAAGTAACACATGACTTTAGTATTTTAAAAAGTACCGAGTAAGTGACTCCACTATTGGGGTCAGGGAATGCAAACACATGCAACTCGTATACGTATCCCCCTGGACCTGGCTTGGTCAGGCATAATGCATTACATGTCGCCCGACGCCACAAAAAAGGAAAGGCTTGCATGATATCACGGTGAACATAAATATCAAAGGTACGAGTCCGTAATAACATAACATAACATAACGAGGAAGTATTTAGATGCACATGACATACATGCATGCATGAGGTCCCATGATTTACATTCATAGCATAGCATTAACATCATTCCCTTTCTTCTTTCATCCATGACATATTATATATATGCATTATGTATACATGACAATCATCATATGATCCATCACATGACTTTACATGGCAATACATAACGTGACGTACATAGTATTTCATTTTATTTACAACATGGCCTAATGGATATCGCATGCATACATATAATAACATCATACATCACTACATAGAACACATACACAACATAAATAATATGGTGCCTGTAGGGGCCACGAGGCATGCACCATCATACATTATTCAATTATATAACTCCAAAAGTAAGGTCATTTACATGATTAGCTTAACTTGGTGTCACTAATCTATCCTTAATCAAAGTTCGATTCTGTTATTTGAAATCCAAGTCAACCTATGTGAGCCCCGAAGGGAATGAACTCTTCATTCATTTAGCGGAAGCATTGGGAACCGTTTTGATTTTATTAAGAATGAGGGCCGACGAGGGTTGACGATTGTATCGTTTTTTGACTTATGGAATCTGCGACCACATTTGTCTTTTCAGGTTGGTACTAGATGTATATGTCGTAATCCTTCACTAGCTCTAACCACCTTCATTTCCTCATGTTCAATTCTCTATGGGTGAAAACATATTTTAGACTCTTGTGGTCAATATAAATTTGTCTTCTTTCTAGTAGTGTGTCCAAATTTTTAATGCGAACACTAGTGCAGCCAATTCTAAGTCACGTGTAGGGTAGTACTTCTCATACTTCTTCAACTTACGAGAGGCATACACAATAACCTTACCATGTTGCATCAATACACATTCTAGTCCCTTCTTGGGGGCATCACTGTATATCACGTATCCCTTTGAATTTTTTGGTACTGTGAGCACTAGAGCTAACACTAACCTCCATTTTAGATCCTGGAAGCTCGCCTAACACACATCATTCAATACAAATGGTACGCACTTCCTCGTCAACTATATATGTGGTGAGGCTATCCTAGCAAATTCTTATACAAATCTTTAGTAGTATCCTGCTAACCCTAGAAAAATTTGCACCTCTGTAACTGTAGTTGGGCGTTCCCACTTCAATCTTGGTGGGGTCTAATGAAATTCCGTCCATTGACACCACCTGCCCCAAAATGAGACTTGTTGTAGTCAAAATTCGCATTTGGAGAATTTAGCGTACAACTTGTTCTCTCTCAAGATGGTTAGGACTTGTCGGAGGTGTTCTTGGTATTCCTAATATGTTTTGAGTATACTAGGATGTCGTCTATGAACCCAAGAACAAATGTATCGAGACACTCCTTGAATACCCGATTCATTAACTCGTAGTGACTGTACCTTGTCCCGAATGTTGTCTTCAGCACATCCACTTCTTTTATCTTAATTTGGTGATATCCTGACTGAAGGTCTATCGGGGAAAATACTGTCACTTCCCAGAGTTGGTCAAATAGATTTTTAATACGAGGGAGCGGGTACTTATTCTTTATTGTTCTTTTGTTCAATTCTCTATAATTGATGCACAGATGCATCGAGCCATCTTTCTTCTTGATAAATAACACTGCGCACCCCAAGGAGATACGTTAGGATGAGTGAAGCCTTTATTCAATAGGTCTTGTAATTGCACCTTGAGTTCTTTCAACCCTGCTAGCGTCATGCAGTAGGGGGCTTTAGAAATATGCCCAGTTTTCAGCTTGAGTTCTATTGCAAAATCTACAGCTCGGGAAGGGGAGTGGTAGGTCTTCCGAAAAGACATGAAAATTCATTTACTATGGGCACCGTGTCTAAGGGCTTTTCTTTTCCTCTTACATCCACAACACTTGTTAATATGGCACAACCCCCTTGTTGGACCAATCTCTTGACTTTCATCATCGAGACTACCTTCGGGGTAACTTTAGTGCATGTACCCGTGAACTTAAAATTGGATCCAGACGACGGTGAAAATATTACTTCCTTCATGTGATAGTATATACTAGCATGGTTTTCAGCTAACTAATCCATCCCTAGTATTACATTGAAGTCCGTCATGCTAAGAACTATCAGGTCTATGCTTAAGGTTCGCTCAACTACAGTTACTTAGCCATCTTTTACTCTATCCTTAGCAACTAAGTCTATAATAGATAATACATGCAATAAAGGTTCTAGTTCGAACCCTGCTTGTCTAACAAATGAAAAAGATATGAAAGAATGCGTAGAGCCTGAATCAAATATAGTGAAAGCATAATGTCCCAGAACTGATAGTGTATTTGTCACTACTATGTCGGACCTTCTGGCATCCCTGCAGGTGGATGTGTATGCCCTAGCTTGCGAACGAGTTTGCATAGGTCTGTTAGTCACTTCTAATGCTCTTGGTGAGTTAAGTGGATTCTTAGTTTTCTTAATTGTGCAGTTGATAGCAATGTGACCCTCCTAGCCACACCGAAAACAAACTTTAGTCCTGACCATACGTCTTCCCCCATGTGGCTTTCCACATATGTTACACCATGCCTCTCTTCTTTCTCTAGCCCATCTTGGTTTATGGAGTGTTTGTCAGTACATCGAGGAGGATACCTGTCAGCATGTCGAGGAGGATGTCTATCAGCATATCAAGGTCTATGCGTTGATGGTCGTCGATCTAAATTCCTCGGTTCATATGGTCACTTTCGCCTGACAGTAACTATTGACTCTCGATGCACTTCATCTCTAGGCTTTTCCAGAGCCTTGACTATCCTTAATGCATCCTCGTAGGTGGTAGGGTCTATGGCTTCCACCATGCGCGAATCTGTGGATCCAAGCCCACAATAAACTTCTCATCCATTTTAAATCAGTGTCCACTAATGAAGGCGCGAAAATGTTTAGTCTCATGAATTTCCAGGCATAATTGTCTACATAACATCCCACCCTGTGTTAGGTGGGTGAACTCCTGTTGTTTCTTGAGTCGGGCTACATTCGAATAAAATTTCTTCAAGAAAGCCTCCTTGAATCGTGTCAAGTCCATAACACTCCTGTGAGGACCAAGAAATTCCGTGTTATCCAACCACCATAACTCTACGTCCTTCTTCAGCATGAATGACGCACAAGACACCTTCTGATCATCCGAAAAATCCATGAACAGAGATATCGTCTCCACTATCGAAACCCACATTTGAGCTTCTGTTTGGTCTCCCACGGTTCCACTGAAAGTGTGCGGGTCATACTGCTTGAAGTCCCATAAATATCTTGCTCCTTTGGTAGAATGCGAGTTGTTGGCTTGTTAAGTGGCCACCATTGTATGCATCATGACCTAAAACGATTTCTACGTCACGCTTGTAGTGAGATCTACTCCAGCTGTTGGAGGTGACGTATCTGCGTCCGTTCTAGTTACTGAACCCTCACGAGGTGGGCTCTCTTCATCTCTACCACTTCCTCTAATAGGGGGTCATCCTCTGAGGGGCATGGTTTTAAAAACCAACATATAACTTTAATTAAGTCTATTGTTCGCTAATGTAAATTGCATCATATTGCATATCATCATAAGCATACAATTTGGCAAGCATAACGTATTCATAAACATTAGACTAGGTCAAATATCATGCTACCATAAAAAATATAATCATGGCTTATCAAATTCGATGCCAAGTTACATTCAATAATAGTAACAATAATAGTACATGCAATCAAGAACCTTTCTTTTTCTATTAAGGACATTTCTTTTTCTTATCTTATGCATGACATACGTGATGGTGACGGAGCATTGATGGTGAGACCATGGAACATGTCAAGCCTATCTCGTAGGCTAGTCTACAAAATCTATAACCTAGAGCTCTGATACCAACTGCAACGACCCTAGATTTCTACTAACCTAAAGTTGCTACTGTCATCATAACAGACTCTCTTATACAAAAATAAACATTTGAACTTCATCGTAAAACATTTCTATGGACTTACATGTTCGAAAACATCTTTAAAGTAACATAACGAAATATTAAATAAAAAAATAAAATATTAAAAGTAAAAACACCCTATACTAACCTAAAGTCTAAGAAAAGAAATATCACTTTCTTATGCACGTGTCATGGTCTTTACTTGCGATGTCATCGTCAGCTGTACATAGGTGCCTAGCCTTTATCTGAAATAGATGTAGCATATGACTTGTATTTTAAAAAATACTCAGTAAGTGACCCCACTATTGGGTCAAGGAATGCAAACACATGCAACTCATGATTAGGGACCTATCATTAAAAACATGCAACTTATGTAGTACTTCCCTACGCATGACCCACGCACGCGAGCATCAATCTCCATGAGGTTTTCATCCTCCTAGACCTATCATAATCAGGTTAGCTTTTCATAGTCGGACGTCTGGAGGTCAACAAACCCCCGAGTGTCATGCGAGGCATGATGATCATCATCATCATCATGTCGTACGTGTCCGTACTCATCATCATAAAAAGGGAAGTAATTTGATATATATATATATATATATAAACACACAAAATGCATGAGGTCCTTACCGTTTTCATCTTTAAATCATTCTTGTGACACAACCCTATACATTATTCCCACATCATACTAGGTAACATGTATGCATTAGCTTTTATACGTTCCTTGTTATTAGCATCAATTAGGGTTGTCTTAGAAAACTCATCGTCATAATGTACCATGGAATTTAATACATACACATCATCTTAATATGGAATAACATCATATTAAGTCATCTCATCATCATGTTATTATGCATCATCATCATCATGTCATCATCATCATTTAACGTTATCGTATAACATTATATATCATATAACATAGTCACATCATCATATAATATAAAGCGTAAATGACACCTATAAGGTGTTTATATTTAGTTCTGAATTATGGTTTACCATATATATTATATTTGACATTTTATTACAGGCAGATATCTTGTATGATTGAGGATATTTAGCATTCCATTCGGTTTACCATAGGTACCATATTTGATCCAAAAATATCTAGATATTTTTCTTCCGCTTAGCATAGGTATCATATTTGCCCTTTTATTACCGGCAAATATCTTGTATCCATTTATTGCTCTTTACATTTATTGTTATTTTCATATCCTTTGTAATTTATTTGATTTTCTAAAATGATTATAAATAGAGAACTTTTACCACCAATTTACTCGTGCTGGTTTTAGCAAATATTCTTTCGATCGAGCCGATAGTAAGACCACTTACTTGGTTGACCTTAGCCAGCATTCTCCCTGAACTTGAGTACATTTGAATTTCGTCCATCGAAGCTGCTCCAAGTATCGTCGGGAATTTTTTCCTATCATAACGTCAATCTCGTTTCATTAACAATTCACATTTCTATCTTAATTGGTTGGGCTACTGGAGTGGGTTGGTGTGGATGGGTTACTCGGATTTGGATCCTTCTTCTTCGTCTGATAGATGGAAATCCAAATCTTGTTTCTCTCTCTTCCTGAGTGTTCCGACGGTTCTCCTCCATAGCTTCTCCGCCCCAAATCTCATCGTCGAACTCTCGGTGTACTTCTCCTTCATCCCCACTGCGTCGTAGTATGCTTAAGCACCTGCAAATGGGAGTTCTCTACCATTATGGTTAATTAAAAAGTTGTAACTTTCATGGTCATCAATACTATAATGACCATCAACTAAAGGTAACTTATAATTTATAAACACAATTCTCTAAAGCTTTTAAAATACAATAAAACCTTCTTAAATCTAAATCATTCTCCCTTCTTTCGTATCAATAAAATCTAAATCATACAATAAAATCTTATTCTGCATCATTCTCCCCTTCTTCAAGAGGATTCGTCCTCGAATCTAATTGATCCCCTTGTAATGCAGACTTAAAATCATTTGCATTTCGTGGTCTTAGTTTTCTCGAGGTCTTCACTTTTATCTTTAGGTCATGCATGGATATAAAGCTGAAATGGAAGCATTGCTTCGTGTGTGGCCCATTGGTCTTGTTTTTCCCATGAGTTCGATGTTGGCTTAGGTTGGAATCAATCATTGAATCTTGCTTTTCAGGAAGTATTTGAGTTTCCAATTCAATAGAAAAAGTAGGTACAGTTAGTTTAAGTTCTACGGCTAGAATGAAAGTCCTTTCGCTTTCAGGTCTGTGTATCTGTATTCTCGTATATAAAACATTGTTCTTCTCGCAAACTTCCGTAACAAAACTCTCTTTCTGTTTAATCTCTATACACGTGCCAAATATTTCTTCCTCACATTCTTTCTCCTTTTCACTTTCTTCACGTTTTGTCCCTAATGGTTTTAGAAAAAGTTTTAGAAGAACACCGTTGAGATATTCGTTGGATTTGCCTCTTGATCTTAATTGCAATGTGCAATAACTCCTCGATATTAGAATAAGACTATAGATCAACATTGTCTACCATCTCTGTGTTTAACCCATTAAGAATCCGTGCCATGAGAACCTCCATGTCCTCATCGAGATCAAGTCGATCCATCAATGTATACATCTCCTTGTAATAATCCTCCATAGACTTGTGTCCTTGTTTCAATGCTTGAAGCTTGTGCACCATGTCCCGTTGAAAATATTGTGGAACAAAACGCTTCCTCATAGCTTCTTTGAACTCGTACCAAGAATCAATTGGTGCTTCTAGACTTCTTCTCCTACTTGACATCAATTTATCCCACGAAATTTGAGCATATTGTCTGAATTGATCAATGCATAACATTACCTTCTTTTTATCACTAAAAGTATGACAGTTGAACACCGACTCCACCATTTTCTCCCATTCAAGGTACTCCTCTAGATCGGTTTTGCCATAAAACTTGGGAGGTTTTAATGTAACGCTCCCCACGTTACAATCAATTCTATCTCCATAAGAAACTCGTTGAAAATTATGATGTCTTCTTCCACAGCCTCTCCCTCACATCAAGGCACGACCAACCGCATGTGGATTATCCTCTTGTTGATCAGAATTGTCTCCCTCATATTGATCGGCATGTTGTGCAAGTGGTGGAATCCTCTTTCGAGCTTATGTATCGCCATGTAAAGAACCGCACAAGCACTCTCTCACGTGTGTTCACTCGTTAATGTAGTTCACTCGTGTTTAGCACTCAACACTTGGATCAATGTATTACTCCCTTACAAACTCACCGTCACAATTGAGCACACACAAATCACACTCCAAAACAAATTCGGATGTGAGACAAGTTATGTCACAGAGCTAAGTGCAATTCAAATAGAATAGCCAGCACATTCAACATAACAAACAAGGGTATTAATGGAGCAATCTGAATAACAACAAAGAAACGAGTTAAAAAAAGAAGATGAATAAGGACGTTTAATTTAGTGGTAGTAACACAAGAGTTACATATAATAACAAGAAAAAAAAAGACATTTAACATCAATAAACTCGTGATTCAAATCACTCCATAATATGTTTGATCAATACCACATGAATGACTTTGCAACACAAAAATTTGTCAAGTAAAAACTTAGCTTTTAAGACATCTTATTTCGTATCACAATGGTTTCCTCCTAAGGCGTACTTCGTTCTCGATTGGATATTGGTCGTGGTTTCGATTCTCGTCGGCGGTGTACACAGAGGGTTTTGCAAGCTCTTCGTCTTCCCTTCTCTCTCCATCTCTCATGCTCTCAAATAGTAGGGGACCTTGTGATTCATCTCACGTCCTATCTACACACGGCCCATGAATCTCGAACCCTACCACAAATGACAGAGAAGTTTCCATATTTATACCTTTTCTTGTTGGAGGGGCGACCGCCCGCTGAACTACCAAAGAAAAAAGAGTAGTGACAGATGGAAGGGCCCTCGCTCAACTGATAAAAGTTACTAACGGGGGATTTCTGTGTTTGGTGTGCAATGAGTGTAGACAGTCAGTGTGGAGTGGGAGTAGAGCGTGGTTTCGTGAGTGGTTTGAAGATACGAGAATTTCAGCGCAAAAATCATTTATTCAAATTTTTCTTTTTAATAAAAAGTAACACTAAAGTTTTTAAAATATCTATTTATGAATTAAATAATAACTTGACCCCAACGTGCGTCTTAGCACATGTGCATAATTAATATTAAAAAAACAAAATCATACAGCTGTCAGAGTTTTATCGTACGGAAGAAGATGGCTGGAGGAGTTTAATTTAATATATTTATATATATATATATATATATATATATATAAATTAATTAATAATTATTTCAATTATTATTGTACTGTGGGGTCCACAGTTTGGTGTTTTTCATGGAGTGGGTCCCACCTCATTCATCCGTACCATAATAATCTCAATAGGAAAAAGTCTTTATTATTTCATTTGATTTTGACGCTGACTGACGTGGAAAGCTCCAAAAATTACAATATTATTTAATTAAATTATCATAAATGATTTGACGCTTTCGTTGTTCTTCGGCCCCTACATGAGGGCAAATTGGTAAATTCCACTGTAGAAAGCTCAAGACCCAGTCGCTCAACACCTGCTGCATTACTTGCCACGTGTCCTCACAATTTTTAATTATTATTTCAAAATTTTGAATTAATTGGTGATCTGAATAACACGAACACGAACAAAGTTGACAATACAACCATATATCTTGGAGTTGGATTTAGGGTTTTGTTGTTGGATTATTTTTTTTTTAATTATTTAAAAAAAATTATACTTATCTCCAATACAGGTTACGATTAATAATTGAAATTTTATAAAGTTCAAATATAAAATATTATGTCACACCATATTAATAACATTGATTACAAACCTTAAATATTTTTTATCTCTTTAAAAGTATGGTTGGGTTGTAATCATACTATTAGGTTTGTCGGCTTGACCCGTTAAAAAAGATGATTGTTAGATGATGAAAGTCCCACATCGGCTAATTTAGGGAATGATCATGAGTTTATAATCAAAGAATACTATCTCCATCCATTGGTATGAGGCCTTTTGGGGAAGCCCAAAGCAAAGCCATTAGAGCTTAGCTTATGCTCAAAGTAAATAATATCATATCATTGTAAAGAGTCGTACTGTAAAGAGTCGTGTTCATCTAACATCGGCTAATTAATTTAATAGTGTTTTATTTATTTATTTAGTCATTGTTATTTAAAATAAGAATTAATTATTATTTTTACCTGTTTATTTTTCTTCTTTACTTAATTTTTTTTATTTTCCTTTTATATGTTGTATTATATTTAAATATAATTATTAAAAATATAATTTAATTGCAATCAAATGATGTAAATAAAAATAATAATTACTTGATAATTAATACTCAATTAAAAAAACTAAAAGAAAAAAAATAATATTTTGGGTGAAATTAAGTTGAATCAAATCAAAACCAAAATATATTGGTTTAAATTAATGTTTGAAACAGACTTTTATCTAACGATCAAGGTAATTTTTTTTTTATCTAACCTAGGTAAATTTAATATTTTAATACATGTTCATATATATATATATATATATATATAATTTGTCCATTAAATAATGATAATTGAAAATTAGACTAATAAAATAAAATCAAACCAAGTAGAGAATTCAAAACCTATATTTTAAAATAATTTAATAAAAATACACACGTTGTATATTATATATAAGTAATTGTTGACAATTTGGAATGTGGAAATTTAATATTTATTTTTTCATTAAAAAAAAGGGGTTGAATTTTAATTCAATTTATTTATTGTCAACTGCACAAGTTGTTAAATATTTATAATTCAAATGGTTAATTGCATTAATTATATCCCATAGAATCTCATAATTTTTAATGAATAACCATTTTATTATTTAATTTTTTAAAAAGATATTTCTAAAACTACGAGAGCTTATGTTGGAAGTGGATAATATCATACCATTGTGGAGAGTCGTGTTCGTTTTTAACATGGTATCAGAGTCATGCCCTAAACTTAGTCATATCAATAGAATCTTCAAATATCAAACAAAAGTATTGTGAGCCTCGAAGGTATAGTAAAAAATGACTAAGACTCTGAAAAGAAAAGGAGTTGAGCCTCGATTAAGGGGAGACATACTTTATTTGATGGGAGGTGTTGGATGAAAGTCCCACATCGACTAATTTAGAGAATGATCATGGGTTTATGATCAAATAATACTATCTCCATTGGAATGAGGTCTTTTGAGTAAGCCCAAAGTAAAACTACAAGAGTTTAAGACAAAATTTTTATTGTATAGTAAATACTCGTATATTTATTAATTTCATATTTATTATTTATTCTCGAGTAACTCTGGAAATAAATTTCAAAATAATTATTATTTTTATTATTTATTCTTTAATAACTCTTAAAATAAAATTTAATCTTTTGAAAATCAATATATTGAAATTGGGTTATAAATTTCAATTAAACGTCTGAACATAAATAAACAGATGTTTTATTAATTAGATTTATTATTTAATATGAATTGTTGAACCGAAAATAATTATAATTCAACCCAACTTTACTCTAACTTTTTAGAATTTAAATACAATCGTAAAATTACATTATTAAGATTTAAAAATTAGAAAAAAAATTAATAATTATATTTAAATTGATAATTCATAAATTTTAAGAATATTTTAAATTAATTATTTTCGGAAAAAACAATAAATTGAAGGTGGGGTCCACAGAGTTGAGGAGAGTTGGTTTGATAATAATTGAAGCAACGTTAAAAAGTCTTTGGAGAATGATTGCAGCGTAAAAATCGTGAAGATTAATCGACGGCTGAGAACGAGAAACGTGGAAGTCTGTTTCAAATATGAGCCGTTGGATGTCCGTGTGGGTTCAGCGTGTGTTCGGTCCGCGTTTTCAGCGCGTAAAAGTTCACAAACGACGCCGTTTGTCTCAACTTTCTTTATTAACTTTCTAAAATAAATTATAATTCAAATCTTAAAATTTAAATTGGATTATTTATTTATTTTTATTTAGGTTTATTTAAACTTTTAAAAAATTGAAAATTTAGTTTTATTAATTAACATTTTTTTTTATTGGACACTTCCTGTCTAAAATTAAGAATATTTAACATTTGTAACTGTTGTGACTTGTAAATGTTTGATATTTGAATTTTATAAAATTTTAATTATTAATATAAACCTATATTATATATAAGCGAAGATTTTTTAAAATAAATAATAAAAAAAACTAGAAAAAACCTAAGATTGTAAACTTTATTTGGGTTGCTCGAGTCCCAACTCAACAAAAAAAAAAAAAAATTATTATTATTATTATTATTTTACTAATTTCATATAATCAAAATTTATTTTTATTACTCTATTATTAAACAAACACTTCCAAGTAAATAATGAAAAAAAAAGTATATTAAAATAATAAAATAAAATAAACACAACAAATTCTAAATTTAAATATGATTTAATTGACTTTTTTTTTTATTTAAAAAAAAAACATACATTTAAATGATGAATGGTCAACATGAATTTATTTTTCTTTTATTTTAAATATTTGACCATTCAACCTTTTCTATCTATTTTTTTAAGACCCAAAAATATTTGAGCAAAAAAACAAAAATAATAATAATAATAATCCTACATTAGGAATCTTTTTTATAAATTAATTAAACTCAATTGGCTGCTTTTATTTTTTATTTATTATTTATTAATCATATGAAAAAACAGTCAGTACCATCGTGTATTCATTAGATGTGTGCACGAACAAATCTTAAAATTTCACTGACTCAATCAATTTAGTTTCGATTAAATTATAAATTTTGTTATTTAATTTTAAAGTCGGTATCTCTTAGACAGTAAATGAGTTATCTGATATATGTACCTCATTTTGAACTGTGAGCCGTCATAATCTCAACACGTTCATGACAAGTCTTAAGGGAAACTTAAGCCTCGTTTCTATTTTTTGTCCAGCCTTTTGGATTTGTCGACCCTTCGACGAGGTGTTGAGGATTGTTGGGAGTGAGTCCCGAGTTGGTTAATTTAGGGAATGATCAGGGGTTTATAAGTAAAGAAATACATCTAAATTGGTACGAGACGTTTTGGGAAAGCCCAAAGCAAAACCATGAGACTTTATGCTCGAAGTGGATAATATTATACCATTGTGGAGATTTGTGATTCTTAACACGAGGTTCTCCTTTGACGATCGAACACAACATGTAGCAGCTAAGCTTATTTGATCGTACATACTGTCCGTGTATGCATGTTTACTCTCTAGCTGACTTGCCTCTACTCTGAATTAAAGTTTTTCGGAAGGTAATATCAGTTTAAAATTTAAAAACTAATTAAATATTTTAAAAATTAAATAAACACACCACTTGTAATTTAATATTAATATAAAATATAGAAAATAAATATACGTTATTTATTTATTTTTTTGGACCTTTTGGACATTTCCACTGTCGAAATTCCAACAACCGTACATACGCGGTCCGTTGTTTCTCCCAATAAATACCTCTGCCTCCGTTAGGGTTCATCATTCAACTCCCATTTTCTCTCTGAACTTCCTTCATTCCATGCTCTCAAATTCAAAATTCTCACAATCTGATTCAGTTTCTCTGTTTTTGATTCAATTTTGAGCTCTTCTTGTTCATGTAAGGATGCCTGCTACTGATTTTCAGAGTTCTTCGTTGCCGTTTACTAACATTGGCCGTTCGATCTTCAGTCTCCGACGTGATCAAGTTCATTCCATGGAGAGCAGCGCCCATGATGGCGTCTCCTTCGTTTCCGATCTCGATTTCTTCCAGAAGCAGGTCACTCAACGGTTTCAGGATTTGTCGTCGGTTTCTTCTGAGGAGATTTTGTCGCTCTCGTGGATTAGGAAGGTTTTGGATGCTTTTATTTGTTGTCAGGAGGAATTTAAAATCATTTTGTTTGCGCGGAAGGCGGAAATGTGTAGACTTCCGATGGATAGGATGGTTTCGGATTACTTGGAGCGGAGCGTGAAGGCGCTTGATGTTTGTAATGTGATTAGAGAGGGGATTGACCAGCTGAGGCAGTGGCAGAAGTTGTTGGAGATTGTGCTTAGTGCTTTGGATGATTCTAGTCACAAGAAGACTCTTGGTGAAGGCCAATTTCGCCGTGCCAAGAAGGCTTTGATAGACTTGGC
The DNA here is from genome assembly GCA_018691285.1 of Cucurbita argyrosperma subsp. sororia. Classification (NCBI taxonomy): domain Eukaryota; kingdom Viridiplantae; phylum Streptophyta; class Magnoliopsida; order Cucurbitales; family Cucurbitaceae; genus Cucurbita; species Cucurbita argyrosperma. The sequence continues at coordinate 6,383,969 of CM031889.1, read as the reverse complement.
GATTGCAATGCTCGATGAAAATGATGCCAATTCTCCGGCTATTGCACAGAGAAACCGTTCTTTTGGACGCAGTAATGGTACCAGAGACAACAGATTCTTGGGGCATTTCCGTTCGCTTTCATGGAGCGTTTCGCGTTCGTGGTCGGCCGCTAGGCAGCTTCAGGCCATTGGGAGCAATTTGACTGCACCGAGGGCGAATGAGACTATGGCTACCAATGGCCTGGCAGTCCCTGTTTTTACAATGAACATGGTATTGCTGTTCGTAACGTGGACTCTGGTAGCGGCGATTCCTTGCCAGGACCGTGGCTTAAATGTTCATTTTTCGTTGCCCCGGCAGTTCGCATGGGCGGCGCCAATGCTTTCACTTCACGATCGGATTTTGGAAGAATCGAGAAGGCGGGAAAGAAGAAATGCTTGTGGGTTGTTGAAGGAAATTCATCAGATCGATAAATTTGCGCATATTATGAATGAATTGGCTGATACAGCACAGTTCCCCTTGACGAATGATAAGGAAGAAGAGGTGAGGCAAAGAATGCAGGAGCTATCTCAAATTTGTGAAACTTTGAAGATTGGTTTGGATCCTCTGGAACGACAGATCAGGGAGGTGTTCCATCGAATTGTACGCTCAAGAACGGAAGGGCTTGATTTTTTAGGACGAGGAAATAACCATGAATAGAAAATATCAGATTGTTGCACAGATTACAGAACATCTTCATAGTTGGCTTCCAGAGTTGTGAGAAGTTTGAACAATGGACGAGTGAAATAAACGAAAGGGTAAGAGAAATTTCTTTGTAGAATCAGTGTGTAGTCCACAATGAAATTAGATACGGAATGGACTCTCACATTCCTCAGGCTTGTACCATTAATTTTCTGTCTGTGTGTTACATCTTCGTTGATGTAGCTGTTCTCTGTGATATTTATAGCATGGTAAATACAAACAATTTGTGTTGGGGTAGGAATATCTTTTGATAAATTCTGCGTTATTCTCTTTGGATCTTGATGCTATTAATACAGATTTGACGTCCTCTGCAATGATTGTTTGATTGATTAAGAAAAACCAGATGGGTCGTCCAATGTTAGGATATGATTTCTAAATGCTCTGCATATATAATGAGTTCCTTTTGCTGCGCATTTCGTTTGACTTATGGATTACATTTTATGTAAAACACTTCCCCATTCTTCCATTTTGCAGGGAATCCGTTCAAAATTGTACGCTGAATTTCCCTGCTTCTGCGAACTGACAATTGGGAGGCTACACACACACTGTCTCTGTCTCCCCCTCGCAGTACATTTCTTTCAAAAAGTATCATTGTCTTACTTTTAGTTCTTCATTTCTTGGAGGAAGGATAAAAACATAGGAATTACATTTGGGGCCATGTATGTAGGGAATTGGTGAGTTCATAACAAGAAATTTGTGTGAGATCCCACGTTGGTTGGGGAGGAGAACGAAACATTCTTTATAAGGATGTGGAAACCTCTCCTTAGTAGACGTGTTTTAAAAACCTTGAGGGAAAATCCGAAAGGGAAAATCTAAAGAGGACAATATCTGCTAAGAGTGAGGTTGGGCTATTACAAATGGTATCGGAGCCGGACACCAGGCGATGTGCCAATGAGGAGGCTGAACCCCGAAGGGAGTGGACACGAGACAGTGTGCCAACAAGGATGCTGGGCCCCGATTGGAGAAGGGAAGAGAACGAGTACCAGCGAAGATGCTGGGCCTTGAAGGGAGTGAATTGTGAGATCCCACGTCGATTGGGGAGGAGAAAAAAAACATTCAGGGGAGCTAGCGGTAGACTTGGGCTATTACCATCTTGGTTCGAGGAAGTGGGTGTCTCTGACATGTGGTTGTGAGGAAGGATAAGGGAAAGTACAAGATTTACCTCAGTCTCTGGATTCATACCATGTGAAAACTAAAACAATATTTGTGTAAGCAGAAGAAGAGAGCGCCCTGTGCTTTGAGTCGAATTCGGTGCCTTGCTGCTGGAAAATTGAAGCTCTTCAGTTTTATTCCCCATCTCTACAACCATTGAAAGGAGTTTTCTGACGGTAAATTTTCTATGAATTTTGTCCCTCACCCTTTTTTGCTGCGAAAATATTACTTGCTTGATCAATAGACATGCTACTGAGTTGGTCCTTCTGTTTATTTTATCATTAAATTTGCCATTTTGACTATGGACTAGCTTCGTAAAAAGTCCACGCTGTTCATGTATTCTGACCATTGCAAGGTCATCCAGAACGGTTTGAATTCTTTTTTGCAACTTGGAACTGGCAATGGCAGCATATAATTTACCCAATATTTTATTTTTTGGTCAAGCTCCTTTTTGTTGACTTAGAAAAATGTGCGTTTGACCACATTTTGACATTTATTTAGGAATAGGGGGCTGTACTTGTGTCAGACTAATAGCAGGGATAGTTTGTTGATTTTTCTTTCTCCAATAAATGCTTTGACATTACCATAGCCTCCCAGGACACTTAATCTCTTCCGGTCTTTATTTTAATGTTGAATTTTCTGTTATCTTCTTGTGTTTCAACATCAGGTTAACTTGTGCGGATTGTTTACGTTTTTCTCATTTTATATTTCCTTGACCAATGGTCCTTTGTTATTCAAGGTCTTAGAACATGTGAGATCCACGTCGGTTGGGTAGAAAAATGAAACATTATCTATAAGGGTGTAGAAACCTCTCTTTAGTAAACACATTTTAAAATTTTTTAGGGAAAATCTAAAAGAGGACAATATCTGCTAGTGGTGGGCTTGAGTCGTTACAAGTGATATCAGAGCTAGACATCAAGCGATGTGTCAGCGAGAAGGCTGAACCCCAAAGGGGTGGACACGAGGCGGTGTGCTAGCAAGGATTGAGGATCCCACATTGATTGGAGAAGGGAACGAGTGCCAGCGAGGACATTGGGCTCTGAAGGGGGGTAGATTGTGAGATCCCACGTCAGTTTGAGAGGGCAATGAAACATTCTTTATAAGGGTGTGGAAACCTCTCCTTAGCAGGACACATTTTAAAAACTTTGAGGGAAAATCCGAAATGGAAAGTCTAAAGAAGACAATATCGGCTAACGGCAGCTCAGAGCATGACCTTTAGATTTTAGATTACATTTTGGCATCTGATTCGCAATTTTGAGAATTTGGAGTCTTGAATTATTATTTCCGTAAGAAATGAACGCTGCTTGTACATTCAACATTTCTTCTTCAACATATTTTGTTAATAATTCTATTTCAGAACCTTTATGATTCATACCCTGTTTGCCTCTTGAGAGTATAGATTAGTAATTCTATTTCAGAACCTTTATGATTCATGGCCAATTTGAGAGACTTGGTCATAACTTCACTGCCTCAACCTTTTCCACCCGGAGTTTCGAATTACTTCGATTGGACTGCATCTGACTGATCTAGTCTTCATTCAACTGAATGACATAGCAGCTGGTTGTACGATCAATATCAATAATTCATATTTTGCATAGCCTTGGGGTACCATAAAAGTTGGAAAACCTTAAATAGCTGTGTCGTCCCTCTCATTATAATTGTTTAGCTGTCGTTAGTTGCAGGCTTTTAATGTCAAAAGTTCTTGATTGTCTTTTCTTTGCCAACTCACTTCTCTGTTTTTAAATCTGTATTTAATGCAGTTTGACGATAGGCTGTAGAGTGTACTAACCATTTGAAGATTCCACCAATTGGTGATGTTAACAGCAAACTAACTGCCCATTTACATTATTATGATAGCGTTTTCATATTTTGATCTAGGAATTGTCTGCTGCTTCAGCATTTTAGTCTCTCATCTTTTACTTTTCATTAAGTTGAACACAATAATTATAAGGGGGAGATAAGAGGCTGACCCTGCAATGATTATTGGAGTATGCATTTTAAACTATTTTGAATCTTGTTCTTTTCTCTTCTTTTGCCTCCTTGCGGAATCTTCATGTGCTCTTTTGTATTATTCTCTTGCTTTTTTAATTTCATCTTTTGTTTTGAAGCAAACTCCTTTTTCTTCATGCTGATGTGCAGGACCGTGCAAATATGGACTTACTTTATGTGAGATCCCATGTCAGTTGGAGATGGGAACAAACTATTCTTTGTAAGAGTGTGGAACCCTTTTCCTAATAGACACATTTTAAAGTCTTAAGGGGAAGCCCGAGAGGGAAGACTCAAATATCTGTTCGTGGTGGGTTTGGACCGTTACAAATAGTATTAGAGCCCGACATCGGGCGATGTGCTAGCGAGGAGGCTAAGCCCCAAAGAGGGTGGACACAATGTGGTGTGCTAGCAAGGATGCTAGGCCCTGAAAGGGGGTGGATTGGAGGGTCCCGTATTGATCGGAGAAGGGAATGAGTGCTAGCGAGGACGCTGGGCCCGGGAGGGGGGGACGCATCTTAAAACCTTATGGGGAAACCTGAAAGGGAAAGCCCAAATAGGACAAAATCTGTTAGTGGTGGGCTTGGATTTGGGCTGTTACACTTTATCTCTAGGGTCTTTACTGATTTCGAGCTCATTCAATTCCGGAATCTTTTTATACGTTTCCTGCTTCTCGGGTTAGGGTCGAGTCGTTTGATTTGGGTGTGAAAGTTCTCCATCTAATAGTGCCCCTAGATCAATAGAAGCTTGTGATTGTGTTTTGTCATTTCTTTTGTGATGTTCCTTAAGCGACATTTATTTCTCCATTACCATTTTCTCCCATCCCCAGTAGTTTTTCTTGATATTTTTTAACAGACTACTTCATATTTCCATCTCACAGCCCTTCAGCTTCTGGGTCTGTTCTGGCAGTGTTTGTGCTACATATTCTATCCATAGGAGATGCTCTCGGCTCGACATTTTCTTCTTCAGCTTCTCCATTATCGGCATCGTCTTCCTCTCCCGATTATCGTCAACCAAAATGGTCTTTCCTGCCATTTACTAGTCTCGAGCTTGTCTTTATAATCTCGAGATTCAAGTGTAGCTTGGCCAGCTTCCTAGTCCCTTACATCTCCCTCTTGTTACATTTGATATTTTTCTTTCCTATGGCTTTTCTCAACTAATTGATTATCCCAAACGTTCAAATGAACGTTTCATTCACGTAGGAGAAGAATAGAAGAATTGGAATCGACTTTGTTTTATTTAGAATTAAACAAAATTAAAGGTTAAGCAAACTTACATTAAAGAAATATAAAACAAGTCATATTGTCGTCCGCTTTCCTCACATATCAGCTCCAATGACCGTGAAGCACCATATTGCACATATAGAACAGGAATGACGTAGCCCACGACTCTAGCATTTGTATGACATTAGTCACAATGACATAACTTGAAGTGTAACAACCGTACTTTTTCTTTTAAGGTAAGGCGTTTTTATGAACTTGCAAAAATGGTAAAAATGAGATAATAATGAAAACATACCCTACCCTATCAAAGTTTAAAGATAATGCTACCACCTAACAATGGAACTATGACGCAAATGCTGATAGACATAAGACTTTATTCCATGGTCTCCTAGATAATGTCGTCATTTGTACATGGAGCCCTTTCTTATATCTAGAAAAAAAAAAAAATAGACGTAGGATGAGTATGTAAAAATATTTCGTAAGTAACTCCAATGTTGGAGTCAGAAAATGCAAACACATGTAACGTAATTGGGGTTTACTTTTTCTTCTGGTAAGATTAGATGCATAGTACTTCTATATATACGGTCCATGAGCTCACTAGGTGTACTTGTATACATATTCCTTGGACCTAACTCTGGGCTAGCATAAACTCATGCCGCCAAAAACCAATATAAAAGAAAGGACTGTGCATAGTATCATGGTGTACGCATTCATACTACGTAACATAACTGAAGAAATAATTGTTGTTTTATTGGTTTTCTTTCTTCACGTATGGGCTCGTCAAGCCAACTTAGCTTTTCGATAGTTGAAACTGCAATTGAAGCAAACACTTTGAAATGACAACATCGAAGATATATATAGATATAGATATATATACACGGTTAAACTTACTAAAAGACTTACTTAGGCCAGCGTGAAAGAAATGGTTCAAGTTGTTCGGGTTATTTATTCAACTTTTTTTAATGAAAGAAGATAGCTTAAAATATTTGTTTATTTATTTTCAAACATTTAGTTAAGATTTGTCACTTAACTTCAATGTATATTTTGAAAAATTATATTTCACATAGTTAAAAAATTATATTTAAGAGTTAGAAAGTAAATAATGATAACCTAGGGTAGTTCGATTCAACCCAATCTAATTATAGGAGAATTCGTAATCAACTAAATTCATAAAATTTCATTTATATGAACTCATCTATCTAAATAAGTTTATAACTCAACCCAAACGGTACGGATTGGAGCTAAAGAAATGCTAGACTTGCAAAGTAGAAAGATATTGTAGCAGTATGTGTTAGTCAGAAGTTAAAGTTGTCTATGACGTGTTGTCCATGACTGCATGTTTGTTCCAAACCCATTTTACTTGTTTTCATGTTAGATAGGAGGTGTATGACCGATTACCAAAATTATGTCTGCACCCACTAGGGCTAAAATGCCTTAAAATGTATACTATGTGGAGTTGATTACCATGTAAGTTAATCATGTATAGTGTCAAGTATGTATGTCTCATAGGAACTCTATGTCAAGAAAAGAACGGAGGTATGATTAGCTTTATGAATATATGTCATGTTTTAATGTGTTGGGACCTTATGAATTTTGTATGACATGTGCATCGGAATACTTCTCCATTATATTTAAGTACGGACACATACCTTACGACATCTATGTTCTTCATGATATTATGTAGGCCCTTTCCCTCCGCGACGCCTGACAACGTGAGCCTGAGCTAGCCCAACGAGCTAGATCCAGAGGTATGTATACGAGCCAGTCTGGTGGGTCCATGAAGTACAACACATCCAACCATGCCTAAACTAGAAAGTAGACCCCAAGACCATGCCATGATGTTTTTTTAAAAAATTGGTCACACTATTGTTGCTTGTGTTTGCATTTCCCGACCGCAGCAATGGAGCTACTTACTAAATATTTAAATACTACTACTTCTTTTCAAGTAAAGGTAAGATACCATGTATGAATGCCGGCGTTGCTATAAAGATCATGGAATCGAAGTTAGGGTAGCATAAGTTTAGATCAAGATATTTCTATTACTTTAAACTTATTGTTATTTCGTTTCCGTTATTTTCATTGATGTTTACTTTTAATTGAAATAGATTTTACGAACATTTAAGTTCCTAAATAAATTTTTTTCGCACATAATAAATATGTCATGCATGCAATGACAACTTTATTTTTAACCCAAATATATATATTTGTAGAGAGTCGTTACAACAAACCGGTTAACCGGTGATTAGAAAAAATAGTCTTAAACTCAGCTCATACACAGAACCTACAATGTTGAGGCAGTACATATATACAAAAATAACCATAAAGTAGCATATATGCTTAATCAGATTATACAATAAGTGACTATATTTCTTAAGATGCATCTTCAATACAAACTGACCTGAAATTTCTAATTGCTACTCCAAGAGACCATGCTGTTGACATGGGGGAAAAGGCAACCCGACGACACACCGAGTCGGTTTTGATTCTTAACTTTAGTAATCGATCGCAATTCAAAGTCGTAGATGTAAAACAAACCATCTTTTGATCTGAAAACGAGGTCTCCTCTTATTCTAAAACTTAAAAGAGGAATCATATCCATTCTGCAACCTATATTGATACTATGTTGCTTTATCCATACTTCCCCAGACAAGCCCTTCAAGATCCAAATGTCTGTGTGGGTCTCCTGATGAGTGACAAAGCTTAGAGAAGAACCAATTTCAACAATTCCATCATACATATTGCAACTATTTGGAAGCGGTATTGTTTGAAACTTTTCGGTCTCGATTTCCAACGATACAATACAATCGCTGTGATTAACTTGTGGGATCCAATGTAGAGCTCCTATGGCTTCAACAGGTCTAAATCCAAGCCAACCAAAGACACCAAAAGAAGGTCCATCAACAGCTCTCCACTTTTTAGTCCCAATTATAAAGATCTCGCAACTAATATACATCAATTCGTCACGAAACAAGTGAACGACTTTGTATTGGCCTAAAACATCGTCGTATGCAAATCCATAAGATTCATCATGTGGTGAATTCAAAGTTCCAGGAGGAATAGAAGTCAGCTTCCTAGTCACTGGATTAGTAATTATTAGTCCCCCTCTCTTCAACTTGTTATCGAGCAATATCAAACCGCTGCACGTAGCTCGAATCCTTCCAAAGCAACTTAAGCTATACTCTCCTACATTGGTAAGTCCATCTTTAAATTCCAAAAAGTGAATGAACGTCTTTGAGGTGGGATCCAAGTTATGGAATAGAGAGAGAGATTCATCAGACTGCATAAACTTTGATTCAATTGATAGGGTGTTTGATTTTCCAGAATGTGGGAAAACTTCGTTGTAACGAGTCTGTGTCGTGAAGATCAAAACCGACTCAGAACGACGGAGATGGGTTTCAACGAATATGGGGCTGCATATGACATTAAACCAGTGCTTACAAACAAACATTGACTTATGAAGTGAATCAAGTGGGAGTCTGATGAGGATGTTTGAGACACAATCTTCATGAACATAAGGAATAAGAGACTCTTGTTGCTTCCTTTTCTCTTCCACAGTTCTAAACAATTCACTTTCTTTAGCTGATCTTGACATACTTGCAGTTCTTTTACAAGAGGGCTCCTCTATCATACCTAATACTGCTCACCGGACAAATGTGGCCTGAGAACAATGGAAAGATGAACTGATTTTTGAGTTCTCTGGTTCTTGTAAACAAGAATATAAACTCGAAACTGGCAATTTGGATTTAATTATCTTAAGACTCTGATCTTCGAAAAAAAAAAACTTTTCTATCTGTGTAATTTATACACCATGAACAAGGAATTTGAAGCATGTAATCGACTCTATAGTTTCTTTAATAAATGCTAGTTCTTGCACGGTTACAAAAGATTAAATATACCATAACCTACTGGTATAAGCTTTTGAGTTCAACAACGGTGTCAAAGTAGGATCCTAGGTCTGAACCACTTTAATATCATTTTTTTGCTCATGAATTAGAAACATGTAATCTTCTAAAAGAACAAGGAATTTGAAACATGTAATCGACTCTATAGCTTCTTCAATAAACGCTGGTTCTTGCACGGTTACAAAAGATTAAATATACCATAACCTATCGGTATAAGCTTATGAGCTCAATAACGGTATCAAAGTAGGGTCCTAGGTTTGAACCACTTCAGTATCAATTTTTTTTGCTCATTAATTAGAAACATGTAATCGACTCTATAGCTTCTCTAATAAACGTTGGTTCTTGCATGGTTACAAAAGATTAACTATACCATAACCTATAGGTATAAGCTTTTGAGTTCAACAACGGTATCAAAGTAGGGTCCTAGGCCCAAACCACTTTAATATCATTGTTTTGCTGATTAATTAGAAACATGTAATCGACTCTATAGCTTGTTCAATAAACGTTAGTTCTTGCACGGTTACAAAAGACTAAAATACCATAACCTATCGGTATAAGCTTTTGAGCTCAATATCAGTGTCAAAGTAGGGTCCAAGGTCCAAACCACTTTAATATCATTTTTTTTTTTTGCTAATTAATTAGAAACATGTAATCGACTCTATAGCTTCTTCAACAAACACTAGTTCATGCACGGTTACACAAGATTAAATATAACATAACCTATCGGTATAAGCTTTTTAGTTCAATAATAGTATCAAAGTAGGATCCTAGATCCGAACCACTTTGATATCATTTTTTTGCTCATAAATTAGTATCAATAGTCACGAGTTGAGTCTTAAGCTAAAAATAAGTACAAAAACCAAAAGCACCATAATCTGTCCATTTGAGTATGGTGCTAATTTAACTATCACTGAACAGGAAAGTCACACATTGAGCCTTGACTTACTCATCTCCAGTCCACTTAGTTCTAAACAACAAAGAGAGAATCAAAACTGCTACAAATCACAGTAAATTTCGGAGCCATCACAAAACATTTCTCAAGAACAACACAAGGACAGGGAATTGAAACACAGAAACAATTGAAACACAATAATCTGTCCATTTGAGTATGGTGCTAATTTAACTATCACTGAACAGGAAAGTTACACATTGAGCCTCAACTTACTCATCTCAAGTCCACTTAGTTCTAAACAGCAAAGAGAGAATCAAAACTTCTACAAATTACGGTAAATTTCGGAGCCATCACAAAACATTTTCTCAAGAACAACACAAGCACAGGGAATTGAAACACAAAAGAAACAATTAATCTCAGAATCCACCTCCGATCACACACAACAAAGAAGCCACGAAAAAGAAAATGCAAAAAAGTAGAACGAATTCCACAGTCGGACGAAACAAATTCAAAGATCAACAAAACGGAAAAGCAGCAAGAAGAAGAAGAACAACAACAACAAGAAGAATCCAGCAAAAGAAACGAGAGTATATTGACCTTAAACTTGAATAGAAGAACAGAGGCGACGGGGAGAGGCTCGGATGACGACGATCGATTGAGAAGAATGAGGTTGGATTCGTGGAAGATGTGATGAGGCGATAGAATATTGTAATGTTTAGGAATTGACTTGCAGTGACCGAGTTGTTTCGCGTGCTTCCCATTTCCAAAATATCTACAAATTAATGGCTTTAGGTTTTGAATTTAAATCAATCCTTAAATTTTCACATTTTTTTCACATCAAATTTTATTATATTGGATTTTTAATGTAATATTTGTTCGTCGCATATATATTATCGGTATAGTTTGTTCGAAATATATATAGTACTTTGTCTTAAAAATAATCATAAATTTTCAAATGTTTTAATAATACTTTTAAATTTTTTTTAAAAATCTATAAAATAATCTTACCCCGTTGCTTACGATTAATATTTTATTTCAAAAATACCCTTTAACTTTTTTAAAAAATTTAAAAAATATGGTTACAGTTAGTAATATCCATGGAACTTTAAAGGTAGCATTAAAATTTGTTACTGTTAATATATGGACTGAAACCGTTTATCAACACCTCCATAGATTATTTTTTTTTTTAATGTTACTTTTGAAAATTCTCTAATATTTTTGAAACGATGCTAATAGTAAAATAATTTTTAATTTTTTTAAAAAAATATATTTTTAAAATTTAAAAGATATTTTTGCTCTTTTGAAAGTTAATTTAGTTTAATAAAATATTATTAAGAAGTTAATATTAATGCTAATTTTTAAACTTTTTGATGCACGATTATCAGTGAATTTGATTACGAAGAAATTAATGAATATTTTTTATTTACTATTAATTTATTTTATATTTATAAAGAAAATGCTAAATATGAAGAGAGGATGTGGTGGAGATGATGGCAAATGATGGAAGGAAGATGCTGGAAATGATGGATTCGTCTCGACACCCTTAAATGCTTCATTCACCTTTTCGATCAACGTAAGATCTTATAATACACCCCTTGGGAGCCAGCATCTTTGTTGGCATATCGCCCGATACCTAACTCTGATACTATTTGTAACGGTCCAAGTCTTATTGTTCTCTTTAGGTTTTCCTTTTCGGGCTTCCCCTCAAGATTTAAAATTGCGTCTACTAGGGAGAGGTTTCTACACTCTTATAAGGAATATTTCGTTCCAAATGAATGTAAAGTCAATGCCTCAATTCTATTATGACCATATTTGCTCAAGTCAAACAGACTCGCAACACAAGCCTAAGAAAGAAATTAAAAACCAGTTTACAAATACTTAATTGTACTACCATGGACGATCGTCGTAGAGGTAGAGATTCAAAAACTGAATCGACTTCTTCTCGAGTGCAACCAAACATGAGTAAGTCAGAAGAGCAAAACCCCACCATGTTCATTATTGTACTCAACCATTTGACCATGAAACAGGAAATCTCGAGTTATGCCAAAGATATTATCATTAGTCTACCAAAAAAACAATACTACATAAAAACCTCACATCAATTGGAGAGGGAACCGAAACATTTTTCTACAAGGACATGAAAACATCTCCTTAGCAAATCCATTTTAAAAACCTCGAGGGAGAATTCGAAAGGGAAAATCCAAAGGAGACAATATCTAGTAGCGGTGCACTTGGACGGTTACAACTACCATTCCTGAAGTCATTCAATAGATACATTCACTCGATTTAACCAAATCAACCAATCAATTCAAACGAATGTAACCAGTGATTGATTCATACTATTCTCAAAAAAATTCATACATATTGTATCATGAACAAAGGCACACTAGAGTTTGTGGGTTCTAGGAGGGTACCAATGGAGGCACCGTAGAATAGATAGTCACGAGTCGATACGTTTGCCATAGTCGCCCATAGCCACCGGCATCATCACCCTCGAGTATGGCACATTGGCATTGTTAGAAGTGTCTTAACAATGACATACATATCAGATAGATTTCATAAGAGTCCAGGCATCTTAGATGAACAGAACCTCTATATCATTGATTATCTGATGATGATACTCCCAGAACTGATCAATCCTAGATTTTGAGCATTCATGATATCAACCATAAACACCTACTTAACAGGTGTTTAGAATTTGATCATAATACCTTTTCAAATATTCTGTGTACCTAAATTGATCACATATAGCCTCCCAACCCCTCTAAAACATCTCGAAAACACGAGACTATCTATATACCTATTCCCAAGACTACGAACCAATAAACTGAACTGTTCGTGTCGTGTACAACTTTGGCAGAGGGCTGGCACGAAAATCACATAAATATTCACTTCAGAATGCAGACGAAAAGAAAATGCATAAAAATGAAAACACATAGCCACTGACGAGAAAACTGAGCAGGGCTTACATAATGTAGTTAGTCCATCTCATCTGTTACCCGTTTCACTCCGATCACCCTCGGCCCCTGCCTCCAACTAAATTAAAATAAACGAACATGGCATTATTTAGTGAATACGATAGCGCCGACATCGATAAGAGAGAATAAAAAGTCCATTTGATAACATAGTTTTTTTGTCAGTCAACTCGAAACCATAGCCAAATGTTAGAAAATCAAAAAACGTTAACGGTTTTAAAAACTCGTATTTTGTTTTAAAAAATTGGCCCAAGTGTTTCTAAAGGTGAAAAACTAAATGAAGAATACATGAACAGATAATGGGTATAGTTTTTACAGGGAACAAAAGAACCAAAACTGTTATCCAATGGGGACTGAAACAACAAATTCGTGTTCGATAAATAATAACAATTCAGTTTATTTACCTCTGTTGGCACCGAGTTTTCCACCGGAGCTACCCTTTCCACGGCCTCCAGAAGCAGCTTTAGCACCGTCATCGAAGCCTCGCCCCATTCCTTTAGATGGTCTTCCACCAGGACCATCCTCACGCCCTCTTCCTCTTCCACGCCCTACACCTGGAGGTTTCCTATCTGAAAAAAACAATGTCCAAGTATCGGTTTCCTTGATACTAATGCTCGAATTAGGCAAAACCAATGGCAAAAGAGAAATCGGTCTTAGTCTTTAATGGCGTGGTTTATTCAACTCATTTGTTGTGTATGGAAAATCAAGAGTTTACTACATGAAAACATTATCAAATGTAAGCATAACAGCATACCTGTACGGCTTTTGGTTTCTTCCTGAACTTTATCAATAACCTGAGAAGCAATACAAAATTAGTGAAACAGAGAGCAAGAAACATTGCAACAGTTTGTATGAGAACTTAGTACGCATTTACTAAGCTGGTTAGGACAAGTAAAAGAAGGGAATGATAACTTCTACCCTTAGAAAACAAAGAACAGTTTTAATAAGTAACTTTTTTGGTAGATCTGGATGGATAAAATCATATAAACAAGTTAAAGATGATAACAAAGTTGTAAAAGGATAAGTAAAAGAAGAGTGGAAATAAAATTAGAAACTAGAAACCAAAATGAGATGTGGCTGATAAGCATGTGACCGAAGTGGAGGAATGTAACCGTCCAAGCCCATCGCTAACAGACATTGTCCTCTTTGGGCTTTCCTTTCCGGGCTTCTCCTCAAGGTTTTAAAATGCGTTTGCTAGGGAAAGGTTTCCACGTCCTTATAAAGAATGTTTTGCTCCCCTCTCCAACCGATGTGGGATCTCACAATCCACCCCCTTTGGGGCCCAGCGTCCTCACTGGCACTTGTTCCCCTCTCTGATCGATCTGGGATCTCACAATCCACCCACTTCGGGGCCCAACGTCCTCGCTGGCACTTATTCTTCTCTTAAATCGATGTGGGATCTCACAATCCACCCATCTTTGAGGTCCAACGTCCTTAATGGCGTACCGCCTGGTGTCTGGCTCTGATACCATTTGTAACAACCCAAGCCCACCGCTAGCAAATATTGTCCTCTTTGGGCTTTCCCTTCTGGGCTTCCCCTCAAGGTTTTAAAACGCGTTTACTAGGGAGAGGTTTCCACATCCTTATAAAGAATTCTTCGTTTGCCTCTCCAACCGATGTGGGATCTCACAAAGAAGAACTAAATTTGAAGACATAGAGTGTTTTCGGTTATGCAAGCATATATATAAGGTCCACATATCAAAAGTCACAAGTAGACACTTAAGAACGGCAACAACTTGCATGAATACCTCATCTGGAACTCGCAAATACTTGATTGTATTACCACGAATATAACATTCAGGCATTCGCCAAAACCGGTCACCATCCTAACATTTGATAATTGAAAAACCAAGTTATTATCAGTTCAAACTCCTAGAAAAAGAAATATAAACAAACGAAAAAGATAAAAGTTCATCGTGCATACTTTAGAAGTACAGATGACTTCCCGAAGATGAATGTTCATCCATGTATCGCAGTTAACCAAGTGGCCATTGTAAGTCTCGCCATTTTTCAATTCCACCAACTGTTGCAATACAGAAATTATATATCCTTAAATCAAGTTCATAACAAAGAGTCCTAAAATATAAGTTCAATAGCTCAGACCAAGCCCTTAACAACCATCATGCATTGGCGTAGTAACATTTAGCCATTAGATTCCTTATGACAAACTATCTGGATATCAAATGTTGAAAGCTTCTTGACAATCGTATGCGAGTCTATCTATTGACCTTAGTCTAGCTGCCAGTAATTGTTAGAATTATTGGGAGGGATTCCTACATTGGCTAATTTAGGGAATGATCATGGGTTCATGAGTAAGGAATACATCTCTATTGGTATGAGGCCTTTTGGAGAAGCCCAAAGCAAAGCCATGAGAGTTCATGCTCAAAGTAGACAATATTATACCATTGTGGAGAGTCTTGATTCATAACATAGTATCAGAGGCATACCCATAACTTAGCCATGTCAATAAAATCCTCAAATGTCGAACAAAGAAGTTGTGAGCCTCAAAGGTGTAGTTAAAAGTGACTCAAGTGTCGAACAAAGGGTGTAATTTGTTGAAGGACACCAGAGAAGGAGTCGAGCCTTGATTAAGGGGAGGCTATTCGAGGGGCTCCATAGGCCTCAGGGGAGGCTCTATAGTGTACTTTGTTCGATGGGAGGATTGTTGAGGATTGTTGGGAGGGAGTCTCACATTCACTAATTTAAAGAATGATCAAGTAATCTCCATTGGTACGAGGCCTTTTGGGGAAGCCAAAAGCAAGGCCATGAGAGCTTATGCTCAAAGTGGTCAAAGTGGACAATATCGTACCATTGTGGAGATCCGTGATTCCTAACCGTAAGCTCACCCGTATATTTACAGAAGATTTTGAGAGAAGCCCTTACCATGGGATGCCCTTGAGCAGTCTTTAGAAGAGAAAGGGGAAGCTGAAGTAAAAACAAAAATCGATTAGAGCGTACCCAAGAAGGGAAAAGAGCAAAGAAACAAGTAACGACGACGAATTTGAAGCAAAATAGTTCAATTAATCCAAGGCATTGAATGAATCAACATACCCTTAGGTTACACTACCAGCAAAATTTAACAACAGGACCAAATAAGACCACGAGGGAAACATACCATCTTTAAGGACACGAAGCAGAATCTAGAAGCGGAAACCAATCTGTCGGGAAAAAAACCAAAAGAATTTCAAGTTTCCAGATGATCATACATTTGAATGAACAGATTCATGAAAAGAAACATTGATTCGTAGACTAATGAAATCAAGAGAGTCACTAACCTTCGAAGCTCTCGATCCGAAAGATAAACAAGTTCTCGAGTAGAGTAGGAATTTTTTTTCGAATGAATTCAAAAGCGGTCGAAATGACTCATTAGGCAGCTAGGACGAAGAAATCTAATTGTTCTGATGATGCCGCCAACAATATTTTTACTATCTCAGAAGAAAACACAACCGAACCAGTTCGATATTGAAAAAATTTGAGTTTCGATCCATTCGATCGGCGGATCCTAGGGTTTCGTTTCTTTTTCTTTTAATTTAATCCCATTTTAAATTTTTTAATTTTTTTTAAAGATCAAGCTTTTGAAAAGAGTATTAAATTTCTAGGGAAGATCATTTATGGTACGAGGTTAAGATTCTAAGAAAATCCGACCAAAAAGAGGTGGAGTGTTCCCGTGTTTAAATTGGAATAGAGAGAGATTTCTCCTCGTTAGACACGAGGTTAAGATTCTACCAAAACTTGACCAAAAAGAGGTGGAGTAATTCCCGTGTTTAAACAGGAGTAGGGAGAGATTTCTCCTCGTTAGACATGAGGTTAAGATTCTAAGAAAACCCAACCAAAAAAAGGTGGAGTATTCCTGTGTTTAAACAGGAATAGGGAGAGGTTTCTCCTCGTTAGACACGAGGTTAAGATTCTACAAAAACCCGACCAAAAAGAGGTGGAGTATTCCCGTGTTTAAACAAGAATAGGGAGTCATCGTTAGATTCCAAAAATAAGTCGTGTTTAAACAGGAATAGGGAGAGATTTCTCCTCGTTAGACACGAGGTTAAGATTCTACAAAAACCCGACCAAAAAGAGGTGGGGTATTCTCGTGTTTAAACAGGAATAGGGAGAGATTTCTCCTCGTTAGACACGAGGTTAAGATTCTACGAAAACCCGACCAAAAAGAGGTGGGGTATTCTCGTGTTTAAACAGGAATAGGGAGAGATTTCTCCTCATTAGACACGAGGTTAAGATTCTACGAAAACCCGACCAAAAAGAGGTTGAGTGTTCCCGTGTTTAAACAGGAATAGGGAGAGATTTCTCCTCGTTAGACATGAGGTTAAGTTTCTACGAAAACACGACCAAAAAGAGGTAGAGTATTCTCGTGTTTAAACAAGAATAGGGAGAGATTTCTCCTCGTTAAATAAATTGGATGAGAAACGAGACTATATTATACATTATATTATATTCTTTTTTATATATTTTAATAAAAAAAATATATTGTAAAATGAAAATTATGAAGTAAAATTTTTTTTTTTTTTTTTTTTTTTTTTTTTTTTTTTTACCCTAAAGGAGAATAAAAAAGAGGATGAGAATGGAGAAGGCTTCTCATCTCCAGCCACCTCATAAATATGTCTAATTTCACGTTAACTTAAGAAGTGAACTATATTATTTTATTATAAGTTAAAATTTTATTATATAGTTTTTGTACATTATCATTTTATATTTATCATAACGTAAAACGTACATAACATAACGCATGAATACTCCACACGCCCTCCCTGACTCCACGACACGCCAATAGTCCCACAAACCTCAACCATGCACCCTGATCACCTGCAAGAAAGAAACGCAGAGAGAGAACAAGATAGAGAGAAATAACTTGTAAATTTCCGGTGAGGCCAAACCCACAAACTCGACGCCAAGAACAAACAAACCACGTTGCAAGAACGACGATTGACGACAACGTACACATAGGAGGTAAGTCTTTCATACTCTGTGCTTTCAATAACGTCAAATTCCCTCGTCGTCCGCGAGATCTGAATCTCAATGTAACGTTAAATTTCTCTATTTAAGTTAAATTGAGTTACAAATGCAACGGGATGAACTATTGAATAGAAAATAGCAACCAATAACATTTGGAGCGATTTCGAGGAATGGGGAGCAAACATACTCAAACTTAAGAAAACCAGGTAAGTGGCGCTACCATTGGCTTTGTTATAATTGTATGCCGAATGATGACACGTGCCCATGGCTTTGCACGTGTCATATGTTCGTATAGGTAAATTGTTATGAAATTTTGTGTATGCGATAATACGAAAATATTATGATGTATTTAATAAATTGATATGTTTATGATAATGCTTGAGTGATGTGATGTGACTGTTATGATATATGATATGTTATGATATGTCCATGATGTGAATTATTACGTCTGAAGACATGATAATGTTATGGTATGACATATGTGCAGCATGAATGATATGTGATATGATTAACATGCAAATGGAAAATTGGCATGAAATACAACCCCTATACATGCGTGCAAGATATGATAAAATGACATGATACGAAAGAAAACGCTAGAGGGTTGTAATATATGATAATGAAAATGGAAAAATGTCGAGACCTCATACATTATTGTCCGTTCATGCATTGTGAGATACCTCTTCTCCTTTTATGATAATACGGATGCGTACGCTACGAGGCAGAGAAACGATCATTATATTCACCATAATGCTACCATGACGATTGCTATTCCTAACGGGTGTTCGACATCAACAACTACCAGAGAATGCTCACACCCGACCAAAAAGTGGCTCATGAGGTGTGCAATCCGACTTGTGGGTCCATACTCGCATGTGTGGACCGTGTGTAGGAAATTATGTACACATCCAATTGCCTATTTAAGATAGTCGTTGTAGAAAAATAGACCGTTATGATAGGTCCCACTCATGAATAGTATGCGGGAGTTGCTTACTGAATATTTCTTAAAACACTCAAGTTACGTGCTAAAATACTCGAGGCTACTCTTATTTTTCAGGTAAAAGCAAGACTCCCATATACTGACGGTGGAATCGCAATCTAGGAAGTCATGATACATGCTTAGGGTAGTCTTGAAATTTGAATTATTTTATTTGAAGGTCTTAGAAGAGACATGCAAGACATATATACACTAGCGACTAAGTAGAAAATCTAGGGTCAATCTAGGGTCGTTACAAACAGGGTCTAGGGTCGTTACGTTGCACATAAGAGATCTATGTCCTAGAGTAGAGGCAATATCAAACTGTATTACTTAGCCTAGTGTAAAGGCAAAGTCTACTAAAGTATTGAACATGCGCACACAGATTGTGTGTAGCCAAACAAGCTTGTACTCGACGGGCGAAGAAAAACCCCATCTAAAGTCCAACGAACCACAAAGACAGGCAATGGCGTAGAAATTGAAATTTATACATCATCTAAACTCTAAACTAGATATGCACACAATATATTCTAAACCAAAATTGATATAAACCCAAACTACTCATACTTACATCTTATATCTACTGCACGAAGTCACTCGCTATCCACGAAATCTGCGTTGATGACATCGCCATCAGTTTCTCCAGCTGATCTCGATGAAGCGGACTGAGTTCCCGATGCAGTCCCGCCGCTAGAGGCTGCTCCTTGGCTGTAGAGGGACTGCCCCATCTGCATTACTTCTTGATTCAGTGCAGCCATGGAGGTTTTGATCGTTTCGGTTGACCCGTTTGCGATGGCGTCCTTAAGGACGTTGAGCTTAGCCTCAACGGTCTCTCGAACGGATTGGGGAATTTTGTCTCCGAGTTCCTTTAGCTGTTTTTCGGTTTGGTACACAGCAGAATCTGCTTGGTTCTTTGTGTCTGTGGCGTCCCTCTTCTCTTTGTCTTCCTTTGCGAACTTCTCTGCTTCTTTAACCATTCTATCCACCTCGTCACTTGGTAGAGTACTAGCGCCAGTGATTGTGATGTCCTGCTTCTTCCCAGTTCCCTTGTCAATGGCGGTGACAGAGAGAATACCGTTAGCGTCGATGTCGAATTTCACTTCGATCTGAGGAACGCCACGGGGTGCGGGTGGGATACCGTCGAGGAGAATTCGTCCGAGAGACTTATTGTCCCGAACGAACTCTCGTTCGCCTTGACATACATTAATCTCAACACTTGTTTGTCCATCTGCTGCTGTCGAAAACACCTCGGATTTGGATGTTGGTAACGTCGTGTTCCTCGGAATGATTTTGGTCATTACTCCGCCCAAAGTTTCCAAACCGAGAGAGAGCGGTGTGACGTCCAAGAGAACTATGTTACTGACATCTCCAGCTAAAACACCAGCCTGAACTGCAGCCCCGAGCGCTACCACTTCATCGGGATTTACTGTCATGTTCGGTTCTTTCCCTGTCATTTTCTTAACAAGTTCTTGAACTGCTGGGATACGAGTCGAGCCCCCGACAAGGATGACTTCATCTATGTCTTTGAACGACAACTTTGCGTCCTTTAGAGCCGTTTCCACCGGCGATCGCAGCCTTAAAAAGACAGCATCCAGAGTAAGAAAATGAATTCAAATTCATGCACATAGAACTCGGCCATTGGAAGCAAACCTTACCTATCTAGCAAGTCTGAACACAACTCTTCAAACTTCACCCTAGTAAGTGTAGTATCGATATGTTTCGGACCGTCTCGGGTCGCAGTGATAAATGGCAAACTGAAACACGAGGCTTATTCAGAAAACACGATAAATAAATCAATCAAACAATCAAGAGGCGAAGGGAGACACAGTTGTTGTACCTAATATTGGTCTGTGTTAAAGACGATAGCTCAATCTTTGCCTTCTCGGCCGTTTCGGTTAGACGTTGCAGCGCTTGTTTGTCTTTCAAAAGATCGATTCCTTCGTCCCTCTTAAAGCTCTCGGCAAGCCAATCGACAATCCTCTGAATTTAAAGCAAAGCAAACATGTCATTTTGTTATGCAGACAAAGGAACACAGAGAAGATGAAGGAAAATGAGCAACCAACCTTGTCAAAATCATCACCACCCAAATGGGTATCACCTGAAGTAGAAAGAACCTCAAACACGCCATCTCCAACCTCAAGAACTAAGGAGAAACAACATTTTTCAATTCAAACAGTCAAGAACATCAAGAAAGACGCAACCGACGCAGAGTTGTCGTATACCTGAGACATCAAACGTTCCACCACCGAGGTCAAAAACGAGAATGGTCTCGTTGGTTTTCTTGTCAAAGCCATAAGCAAGGGAAGCAGCAGTTGGTTCGTTGATGATGCGAAGAACTTCGAGACCGGCAATGCGACCGGCGTCTTTCGTCGCTGTTCTTTGAGAATCATTGAAATATGCTGGGACTGTGACTACGGCTTTTCCTACTTGATCATTCAAGAACTTTGATGCATCATCCACCAGCTTTCTTAAAACCTATACGAACCAACAAAACTATAAGTCTGTAACAGAGTCAGAATTGAAACGATCACGTTTGGTAAATGGTATTAGCAGCAGCAGAGATTAAAGCTTATCCTTCAGTTTTTGTTTAATCTCCTAAATTTTGATATTTTACACTTCTATACCAAAATTTTACTGTTGTAATTTTTTTTTTAATAATTAATAGACATTTACACAAAATATCAAATGGAAGTAATTAGTGAAAAATCGAAGATAAAAGTGTAAATTTTGATAACTAGAGACCAATAGAAAATAAAACTCAAATTTATGGGTAAAAATGTAATATTTTGAAACTTACTAACCAAATGAAAATTAAATTTAAAACCCAAAATATGGAAAGAAAAAAAAGGGTAAATCTTGAGATCTAGGGGCCAAATAAAAATAAACTCAAAATTATGGGTAAAAAGATAATATTTTAAATTTACAGACCAAATGTAAGTTAAACTAAAAACCGAAGGTAAAATGATAAAATGATAAAAGTAAAAGAGAAAATCTTGATACCTCGATATTAAATAGAAATAACATTAAAGATTATGAGTAAAAATAGGGATTAAATAGAAATAACATTAAAAATTACGTGTAAAAATAGGGATTAAATAGAAATAACATTAAAAATTAAGTGTAAAAATAGGGATTAAATAGAAATAACATTAAAAATTAAGTGTAAAAATAGGGATTAAATAGAAATAACATTAAAAATTAAGTGTAAAAATAGGGATTAAATAGAAATAACATTAAAAATTAAGTGTAAAAATAGGGATTAAATAGAAATAACATTAAAAATTACGTGTAAAAATAGGGATTAAATAGAAATAACATTAAAAATTACGTGTAAAAATAGGGATTAAATAGAAATAACATTAAAAATTACGTGTAAAAATAGGGACTAAATAGAAATAACATTAAAAATTATAAATAAAAATATAACATTTTTATAATTTAGAGATCAAATGTAAATTAAAATAATAATAAATCTTAATATCCAGAAATCAAATAGAAATAAAAGTCAAAATTATGGTTAAAAATATAATATTTTAAAATTAAGCAAAATAAATAATAAAAAATGTAAATCTCGATATCTAAGAATCAAACAGAAATAAAACTAAAAAATGATGGCTAAAACTATAATATCCTAAAAAAGTGAGATATGAAATAAATAACAGAGTATAAATGGTTGAGGAATATTGAAGATGATTGGGTGAGTCCCACTTTAGTTTATAAGTGATGAATACTATCTCTATTTGGTACGAGGCCTTTTGGGGAACAACCCAAAGTAAAGCCATTAGAGTTTATGTTCAAAGTGGACAATATCGTACCATTGGGGAGATCCGTGATTTCTAACATGGTATCAGAGTCATGCCCTAAACTTAGTCATGTCAATAGAATCCTCAAATATCGAACAAAGAATTGTGAGCCTCGAGCTCCAAAGAGAGGAGTCAACCTCAATTAAGGAGAGGTTATTCGAGAGCTTCATAAGCCTCAGGGAGGCTTATAGTGTACTTTGTTCGAGGAGAGGATTGTTGAGGATTATTGGGAGTGAGTCCCACCTTGATTTATAAGAGAGGAATACTATCTCTGTTGGTACGAAGCCTTTTGGGGAAGCTCAAAGCAAAGCCATGAGAACTTATGCTCAAAGTAGACAATATCATATCATTGTGTAGATACGTGATTCCTAACCAAATCTTCGTATCAAGGCCTAAATTGAAACAAAATTAGGGATAAAATTATAATATTTGAAACCTTGAAGGACCAGATGTAAATTAAACAAAAAACTCAGTACTCAACATAACCCTTAGAGATTCTGTGAACATTCATCAATATATATCTCTATCAATCTCTAATCCAAAGAACTCAATACATTTCAATCCAAATTCGAATAAATTATCTGCAGATTCCAAACAGCTTTAAGGAGAGAAATGGAGAATACCTGAGCGGAAATCTCCTCGGCGGCGAATTGCTTACCGACGGCAGGGCAATCGAGCTTCACATTCCCATTCTCATCGGCGATAACCTTGTAAGAGACTTGCTTAGCCTCCTCATCCACCTCCGCCATCTTCCTTCCAATGAATCTCTTCACGGAGAAGAAAGTATTCTCCGGATTAACCACCGCCTGCCGCTTCGCCAACTGACCGACAAGCCGATCGCCAGTCTTCGTGTACGCCACAACCGACGGCGTCGTCCTCTGTCCCTCCGCGTTCGTCACGATCGTCGGCTGTCCTCCCTCCATCGCCGCGACCGCCGAGTTCGTCGTTCCTAGGTCGATTCCAACGACCTTCTCGCACCGGATTACGGCGGGCGCAGTACGTCGCCGTCTCCGATTCCAGGATTTGTTGGAATCCGGAAATCGGAGATTGGAGGTTCGGAAAATGTGGAGCTGCGATGCTACTGCTGAACTGAAAGCCATTGGTGAGTGATTTGTGAGGAAGAAGAAGAAGTTGTGGAGAATGAATCTGCGAGAAAATGGCTAGAAGTTGGAAATTATAGAGGGAAATGGAAGAGAATGTGAGAGATCGATGGGGAAGAACTTGGGGTGTTCGAGAAGAATCGAAGGGTTTCGAAGAAGAATTTGGAAGGGCCATTTGGGGATTTTTCTGTTGGGTTCCAGAGAGTTTCGGATTTGGAACGGGAAGAATCATTTCAAATATACTATTTTTATATTATTTCAAAAATACATTTAAATTTTAAAAGTAATATTTCATAAAAACTTCAAAAAAAAAATTTAGATCCTTGTCTTGAGACATGGTACGAATAGCGATGCATGGGTCGGTCAATGGGAACTAAGACGATGATGAGATGCAACGTTGCATTATGAGCGACCTTGGCCTAGCGTAGAAGCAAGTCAGCTGAAGTAAATGACCGAACATGCAAGCACGAGCAGCATTGTGGTCAAACAAACATGGATTATGCATGAGATATGTTCAATCGATGAAGGAAAATCTCGTCTAAGATTCGATGAAGCCAGGAAAACGGGCAAAAAATCTAAATGGAGCATGAGTTCCCCTTAAGGTTTGTCATGAGCATGTCAAGATCATAACGTCGCACGGTTGAAAATGTACGACCATGACATCAAGCACCCCACGACAACGAAGTTAATGAGGTTAATGCTATTTTTAACACCGTGCTATTTTAACTTTTTAAATGTGTTAATATGAATTATGGTACTTCTTTACATAATAGGGTCGTCTAGAATGTCTAGGATTACGAGACATGTCTCATCTTCTCTAGAGCAAGTGGGAGAACATGTTAGGTATAGAGTATGTCCTAGGACACATGTCTCACCAGCTTTAGTGCAAGTGGGAGATTGTTGGGATTTATCCCCGACTAATTATGGTCATATAATATGAATGTTATATCTCTCGAAATAACTTATAGAAGGTTAAATGTTTTAAACTGAGATTGTAAAAGAGACTTGGAAATTATAGTAAAAAAAACATTTGTGCTTTCTTTTAACCACGAGCTAAGTTATTCGAAATTTTATGTAGTTTAGGTTGTGTCGAGGATTGTTGGGACTAACAGGTTACATGTTTAGAATGACACGATCAATCTTCTTATTTGTGGAGTGATTCAAATCTCAAAAAAGTGTTCTTGCCTGAAGATATTCGATCAATAAGTTAATCCATAAGATTGTTAGATCAAATTTCAAATAGTTGCAATCATTTGAAATGAAATCAAATTGATCTGAGCGTTTTTGTATTTTTGAACTAAAAGTTCGCATTTCTCGAGCGTTTGTGAGAGCTTTAAGATTCAATGTTATGGAACTTTTGGAATTTGATCTAATAACTTTAACATTAAGAACAGGACGTATAGATTTAAATTATCCAATAACTTGGAACAGATTATTTTGATGATATTTTTTGGAATGATTATACTATTAAAAAATTAAATTGGAAAAATATATTATTTTATTAATTTAACCTTTAAAATAAAATTAAAAAATAAACATTGTAATTTCCACGTGGATGGTTGAGTGTACGGCTATCAACAACCAACAAATCTCAGCCACTGAGAAATCCAAAAACCTTATCTCCATTTTCCCAATGCATCACCTCAAAATAAATAAATAAAATTTAAAATAATAAAATAAATAAATAAAAAAATTACAATAAAAGTTCCCAAAATCCGCGGCTATTGACGGCGGTTTCAACGACGACGACGCCCTAGCCACCTTCCAACAATGGTCCATTTGCTCCCAAATCCGCTCCGAGTTTCATCGCACCTCCGCCAAGATCCGCCGCGCACGGCGGTCCGTGCAAGAGCAAAGTCCGGCACCGGCCGGTACGAGATCTTGAGAAATGGAGGAATTAAGGTGAGATTGGCGGTGGTTGTGCGGTGTAGCAGTGATTATTCGAGTCCGATCGCGGCGGCGATCGGAACATCGGAAGAAATTGAAATTAGCAACGAAAATGCGTATTTGGCGGCGGAATTTGGATGGAAGGTGAGGAAATTGATCGAAGAAGAAGATGATTTGAGAACGGTTGCGAGGATTCAAGCCGAAGCGTTCCATGAACCTGTTCTTCTTTTCAACCATTTTTTCTTCCAGTTCTTCCAGGTTTTTCCCCTTTCTCTTTAATTATTTATTTATTTATTAAAATTTCTGTTAAAAGTGTTTTTTTAATCAACTTTTTACCTAAAAAAATTAAAATTAAAATTTGATAATAAGAAAATATTTTAATTTTAATTTTAATTAATTTTTTTATTTATTTTAGGGTCGTTGCATTAAAAGTTCTTAATTAATTAAGTCTATGCGTTGAAAATATTGTTAATATTTGATAATAAGAAAAATGGGCTTTGATATAATAAATATGGTAACAAAATAATAACTTATTTATAATTTTTTTTTGTTTTATTTTATTTTATTTTTAATAATTCTCAAAAAAAAAAAAAAAAAAATTGGTAAGAATGTTCGTGAGTTAGATTGGGTTTCGTCTGATAAACCCAATTATTGGAATTATAATTTTTTTTTTTTTTGTAGAATTGAATAATAATATTTTTTGAGTGGGGAGTCGTTTATTCGAATTTTTATTTTTAATAAAAATAAAAAATTAGTTTGTAGAATATTTATGACTCAATTTGAATATATAATTTAAAAAATTACCTATAAAAAGTAAAAATTATTTTTAAAGGTGGGAGACCAAATAATGTAAAAAATAATTATTTATTTTATTATTAAATAAAATAATAATAAATTTTTAGATGGTAGACCTTTTGGGTTTGGGAGTATAAATTTTTTCAATTCAAATAATAATTATTAAATAAGAAATTATTTTGACTAAAATAAAATTTTAATTTTTAAAATATATATATTTTTAAAAAATAATTATTCTAAAAAAGTAAAAATTATTTTTAAGGGTGGTTGAGAGTAAATAATTTTAAAATAATTATTTATTTTATTTTTAAAGGAAAAACAGGATGGTTTTATTTATTTTATTTTTAATTTGAACGTTAAAAAAAATGTAATTTGTTAATTTTTATAATTTTTTTCCCTTTCAAATAATTAAAAATAAATGTAGTTTTGTTTCAGGCAGAAGTGCTTTCGGCGTTGATTTACAGATTGAAAAGTTACCCACCAGACAGGTACGCTTTTTGTTTATAATAATTCAATTACCTAAGTAATTATCGTAAATATATTAACATAATTTTAATTCATCAACAAACTTTTTTTTTTTTAATTATCGTAAATATTAGATGTTCGAATTTTTTTCGATAAATTTTTAACTTAAAAAAAATAAAAACTTTACCATTTTTTCATTAAATAAAAACTCAACTAACTATATTAATTGAATTGGGAGAAATAAAAAAACAAATTGAATTACAAACTTAGTGTATAATCTTTTGTATTTAATAATTTCATAGATTAAAAAAAAATTCTAATATTTTTATTAATTTTTAATTTTGTGTCTATTTAGATATTTAAATTTTTATTAAATTTTCCTTTTAGATTTATTTTTAAAATTGATAGATTTATTAAACTGAAATTAGGCCAAACTTAGGTAGAAAGAAATGACAACTAATCACGACATTTTGGAGCGTTTTAGCCTTATTAGTGTAGACATGATTTTAGTGACCGGTCATACGCCTCCATATTAAAGACCTTTTTAATATGAAAGTAAGTAAAGGGGTTCGGAAAAGACATGCGGCCATGGATAACATGTCCTTGATAAGTATAACTAGGACATCCAACATGTGGTTATAAACAACACGCCTTGGACAAGT
The DNA here is from genome assembly GCA_018691285.1 of Cucurbita argyrosperma subsp. sororia. Taxonomy (NCBI): domain Eukaryota; kingdom Viridiplantae; phylum Streptophyta; class Magnoliopsida; order Cucurbitales; family Cucurbitaceae; genus Cucurbita; species Cucurbita argyrosperma. The sequence goes on along the minus strand of CM031889.1, from coordinate 6,356,471 downwards.
ATAACCGTGACACCCAGCAACTTTCACCTTGGTTCATCTTCGAACCATATCTTATTGAGATAAGTACCGCTCATTTGTAACGACCATATCGTAAGAGATGCATGAGAATACTAGAGCCATCTTCGAATTTGGACTTGAATCTTGAGCATAGAGTAGAGTCCGAATACTCATTAAACATAAAATTTAGTGTTTTAGAAATCTAATAAAAACTTTCTAAATTGACGGACTAAATTTTAATAATACTAAAAATAAAAATATTATTTTTCTTCGATTTTAAATGACGTAATCAAATTGTTGGTTTGTGTGAACAGGTATGCTTGTTTGGTTGCAGAGCCAGAAAGTGAAAGCTGTAAAGACGAGTACAACTTTGTGGGAGTGGTGGATGTGACGGTGGCCGGAGATTTGAAAGTCAGGCGCCTCCTTCCCGCCGGCGTCAAAGAGTATCTCTTTGTAACTGGAATCGCCGTTGACCAAACTGCAAGGTTTGCATATTTCAATTACTTTTTTGGTTAATTTTATTTTCAATAGGTCCTTCGACTTTCAAAATTTACGCAACGAGTCCTATTTTGAGTTCTATATATATTATTATTGGTTATCACCTATTTTAATAATTCTTAATAAAAAAAAATAAATTTTGTGTAATAAAATTATAAGTTTCAAATTTTATTTTCAATAAATCTTTTTTTTTAATATAAATAAATTAATATTATTGAAACATTTAAACTATAGGGTTTAAATTAAAATTATTTCGCCAATATTACAAATTTAATCCAAAATTATAAATAGTATTTTTTTTTGGGTTAAATTTCAATGATTATTATAAATTATGGTTTATTAAATTAATAAAAATATCTTTAAAATTTGCATTTTCCTTAAAAGAGAAATACTTTTAAACTTTTAAAAATTCCAATAATACCCTTAACAAATTAAAAATTAATACGGAAGAAAATTCTATAATATTTTATTTTTAAAATACTCTTTAACTTTCAAACGGTAACTTTCAAAACGGTTTAAAAAATATCTTTTGAATTTTCACAAATAAATTCCAAAAATACCCTCCTATTAGTACACGTTTCAAGAATACAAACTTTGAAAAATAACCTTAAATATTTAGAGATAATCTACAAGTTATCGATAGATAGTCTTCGTCCATATGTTAACGGTAAGAATTCTTTTTAACTTTTTTTTAAAATTTTTTTTTATATAAAGATAAAAAGTATTAATACTATTTTTAAAATTTTATGAGTATTTTTTAAATATAATATTAACTGTACCGATGAAAGTCTAAGGTTATTTTTGGAATAAATAAATAACGTATTTATTTATTTATTATTATAGAAGGCGCAAAGTAGCAACGGCACTATTGAAGGGGTGTGACATGTTAGCAAAGGTTTGGGGATTCAAGTTTTTGGCGTTAAGTGCATACGAAGATGACTATGGGGCTCGTAATTTGTATAGTAAAGCTGGGTATCAGGTTTTGTATGTTGACCCTCTTTGGAAATCTTCTTGGATTGGACGAAAACGTTGTGTTACTATGGTTAAGCAACTTTAGCGATATCAATCTGAGCATAATTTATTAGATACGATACTAACATCTCGAACGTTAATGGTTTGGTTTGTTAGCTCTCGTTCATAGTTTTGCTACAAATGATACATGAGGTTGTTATTCCTTCTAATGACCGGCATGTCGATGATTCTTTTGTCCAAGATGAAGCATTAGACATTGGTCTCTAGAACCTATAAAAAAGAGATGGTTGTGGCGCGAAGTATTCTTGTGCATCTATGGCATCGGATTGAACAAGGTAAAAGATAGATAAAGTCAAAGATGAATTAGAACTAAAAAAAACATCCCAACTCAATTCAACTCAACACACGAATAACAAAGTTTACGACTCGAATAATAGGGTTAGGTTTAAAAAATATCCCAGCTCAAAACTCAATCGGTGAACATCTGTACTAGTTTAATGTTACATGATGTATAAGAGTAGAAGGAAAAAAAAAAAAAAAACGGTCTTCCCACTCGACCTATTGACCCAATTCTTTCAAAATTTTCATCCTCTCAACCACTCCTCTCCCTCGACCATATTGTCCTTTGGGGGCCTAGTGTTACGATCATGCATGTCCAAGGCATGTCGCCCATGGCCGCATGCCCATGACACGCCGAAACCTTTGTCTTTTACTACTTTATTGCTTTTTTTTACAGCTTTCATGTTGTATTATTTCTTTCTTATTTTCTTTAAGAGTATGACGTTTCGGCGATGTCATGGCTACGTCTGGTAGACATGAAATGCCTCAAAATGTACTATAGGAGGATACGACTAGTTGTCAACTTCTCCCTACTCAATAAGTTATATGTAGTCAGCCGTTGTTGTTGCCTTTTTGTTTACGTACCCATATAACATCAACCTCTCTCTCCCTCTCTCTCTCTTACTTTCAAAACTCTTTTTCTAAAACCTCTCTCCCTCGCTTTCTAAAATCTTCTCTTGAAATCGGGACTCGAGGTTTATATTCACGTTGCTGGACCGCAGGTAACGTAATTCGAAGTAGGCTTAACCCACTCAATGCTGAGAGTGGGTGTCGCACAATTGCCAAATCCACTGCCTAGAAATTGCGATTGTGACAGTTGGTATCAGAGCCTAGTTGGCTCCAAAGTGACCGGTAGACATGTCTTCGACTAAACAGCTGAACAAGTCCCATGTCGACAGATTAGTCGAAATAGAAGAACAAATGCAATACTTACGGGAAGTCCCTGACAGTATTCGATTCCTAGATGAGCGAGTGAAAGAACTTGCTGACAAGACCCTCGCCGTTGACGCAATAAAGGGTCGGCTGGATGAGTTACCCATTCAAGAAATAATGTACCGAATGGAAAACCTAGAAATAAAAACCACAAAGAATGGTGGTTTTGAGCGAGGAGACAGCTCGACAGGCTCTGCTGGCCTGATTGAGGAGCGAGTCGATGGACTAGACAGCTCCCAAAAAGCGATGTTTCAGATGGTCACTGAACTATCTGAAGATGTGAAAGCAGCCCTTGACGTAGTCAGGGTAGAAATGGCGGACATAAGCGCTAGAGTAAACGTTGCCGTAAGGGTGGTGGAGAACCAAGCCCCTACCTGGAGCACAACGCGACCCAACAAGGTCAAACTTCCTGAACCCAAGCCCTTCTCCAGGGCTCGGGACGCCAAGGCCTTAGAGAACTACATCTTCGACCTTGAGCAGTACTTTAAAGCTATTGACACTGAGATAAAGGAAGAAAAGATCACTGTGGCCACCATGCATTTGGCTGAGGATGCGAAACTGTGGTGGCGGTCAAAGTATGTGGACATCCAAGAGGGCCAATGCACAATAGACACTTGGGAGAGACTAAAACAGGAGCTTCAGTCTCAATTCTTCCTAAGGAATGTGGAGATCATGGCCAGAAGGAAATTATGCGACCTTAAACATACGAGCAGCATTCGAGAATATGTCAAACAGTTCTCGTTACTCATGTTAGACATTCGACAGATGTCTGAGTTAGATAAGATCTTCTAGTTCACAGAAGGATTGAAGCCATGGGCGGAGTCTAAACTATATGAATACAACATAGAAGATCTCTCCACGGCCTATGCTATAGCCAAACGACTATTCGACTTGAACAATGAACAGCCCCAAGAGACAAGGAGAAACCAAGCCTCCTCAAGCGGAGGTAATCGCAACCACACCTCTAATCCCTCCAGAATGGGAGGAGGAGACAAATCGAAGATCGGAGGAGTTGAGACAAGACAACCCCAACGGAGGACTAGCGTCTTAGGCAGAGGGCCTCACAATCAGAACCACTTTAGTCGACCACCTCTCTCTTCTTTCCAATGTAAAGGGAACCATAGGGTGTATGAATGTCCAAAGAGGGCGTCACTACAAGCGATTCAAGCCGCATTAGACGCAGACGCAGATGCAAAATCCGAGGGCGAAGAAATCGAGAAAGTGTTGAACATAGAAACACCCTGGATGGGAGCCCTGAAGATCTTATCTGCACTTCAAAAGAAGACAAGGGAACAAAGAGAGCCGATCGAAAAAGGTCTCATGCATGTGGAAGCGTGGGTGAATCACAAGTTGGCCAAGAATACGATGGTCGATTCAGGAACCACCCACAACTTCATGACCGAGACAGAAGCGAATCGGTTGAACATCAAATGACATCGAGACTTGGGGAAGATGATGGCCATCAACTCTGTGGCCTTACCGATTCTTGGAATAGCGAGGAAGACGGCACTTAAGTTGGGAACATGGAGTAGCTTGGTGGACTTTGTAATCGTCAAAATGGATGACTTTGATGTGGTACTCAGGATGGAATTCCTTTTGGAACATAAGGTGATCCCCATACCCTGGGCCAATTGCCTAGTCATAATAGGGTCAACTCCAACTATTGTTCAGACAAGTATCAAACAGCCCGACGGAATCAAGATGATTTCGGCGCTCCAACTTAAATGTGGCCTTGCACGTAATGAACCAACGTTCATGGCCATTCCAATGGTGGAAACCGAAAGAACGGTTGACATTGTTCCCGTAGAAATACAGCGTGTACTAGAAGAGTATTGAGAAGTAATGCCGGAGATTGAACTAATACCGAGGTCGAAACCCCCAGCAAAGAACACTTATAGAATGGCTCCACCCGAGTTAGCGGAGCTACGAAAGCAGTTGGATGAACTACTTACTGCTGGATTCATCAGACTTGTGAAAGCCTCCTACAAAGCCCCAGTATTCTTCAGAAGAAGAAGGATGGGAGTCTTCGCCTATGCATAGACTACCGTGCCCTAAACAAGATCACTGTCAGGAATAAATACCCTCTACCCATCATTACCAACTTGTTCGATCGACTACATGGCGCAAAGTATTTCTCGAAACTTGACCTAAGATCAGGATATTATCAAGTTAGGATTACTGAGGGAGATATGCCCAAAACGACTTGCGTCACTAGATACGGGACCTTTGAATTCCTAGTCGTGCCTTTTGGGTTGACTAATGCTCCGACCACATTCTACACCTTGATGAACCAAGTCTTCCACGAGTATCTCGATAAGCTCGTGGTAGTCTATTTGGACGATGTAGTGGTCTACAGCTCCACAATGGAAGAGCATGAACACCACCTGCGGTTAGTTTTCGAAAAGCTGAGAGAACACCAATTATATGTGAAGAGGGAAAAATGTGCGTTTGCACAACAACGAATCAACTTCCTTGGACACGTAATAGAAGCATGCAAGGTAGGTATGGAAGAGGAGAAATTCAAGGCCATCAAGGAGTGGAAGACCCCCTCCTCAGTGACAGAAGTGCGCTCATTTCTTGGGTTGGCAAATTACTATCGGCAATTCGTTGAAGGATTCTCGAAGCGCGCAGAGCCCTTGACCCAACTACTAAAGAAGGGAAACAAGTGGAGATGGACTTCACAGTGCCAAGAAGCCTTTGACAACCTTAAGAACGCCGTGATGGAAGGGCCAGTTTTAGGGATTGTCGATGTGACGAAATCTTTCAAAGTTGAGACGGATGCCTCAGACTTTGCCCTAGGGGGCGTCTTACTGCAGGAGGGACACACCATTGCATACGAGAGTCGGAAGCTAAACGATGTAGAAAGAAGGTACGCAGCGTCCGAGAAAGAAATGCTGGCAGTGGTCAATTGTTTACGATCTTGGAGACCGTATCTCCTCGGAGCCAAGTATGTAGTCAAGACAGACAACAACTCCATATGTCACTTCTTTGATCAACCCAAGTTATCGTCGAAGCAAGCGTGTTGACAAGAATGCATGGCTGAATTTGACTTTTAGTTCGAACACAGGCCAGGTAAAGCAAATCAAGCTGCAGACGCCCTAAGTCGAAAGAGCGAACATGTGACCCTGTGCATGTTGGTCCACCTACAAGAAAGTAAGTTGAGCGGAACGATACAGGAAAGTATCGAGGAACACCTAGTCAAAGACCCAGTTGCTCAGGCCATCATGCAGCTAGCTAGAGAGGGGAAGACGCTAATTTTGGGTCGAAGACAATTTACTCTTCACCAAAGCAAATCGTCTTTACGTCCCCCGTTCGGGAAACTTGAGGAGACTCCTACTAAAAGAATGCCACGACACACCATGGGCAGGCCACAACGGGTGGCAAATAACCTATGCCCTCCTAAAAAGGGGTACTATTGGCCGAACCTCCACGACGATGCGATACAATTCACAAAGACCTGCCTTATCTGCCAACAAGACAAGGTTGTGTGAAAACAAAATTGCGGGACTACTAGAACCTCTACTGGTCCTGTCTCGACTATGAGAAAGTGTTTCTCTGGATTTCATTACACACCTCCCCAAGGTAGGAGAAATGGAGTCGATCTTGGTCATCATTGACAGATTTTTTAAATATGCCACGTTTATCCCAACTCGCAAGTCATGTGCGGCCGAAGCGACCGCACAATTATTTTTCCGACATGTAGTCAAGTTGTGGGGCATTCCCACCAGCATTGTCAGCGATCGTGATTCGAGATTCACAGGGACCTTCTGGACTGAATTGTTCAAGCTATTGAGGTTGAGCCTAAACGTTTCTTCGAGTTACCACCCCTAAACTGACGGACAAACAAAAAGGTTCAACAATATGCTTGAGGAGTTCTTACGTCATTTTATTGATGCGCAGCAGAAGAATTGGGTTCAGATGCTCGATGTTGCTCAGTTTAGCTTCAATTACCAAAGCTCGTCGACACGGAAAACCCCTTTTGAAATAGTATGTGGCAGGCAACCACTCATGCCCCATGTCATTGACCACCCTTATGCAGGGAGAAGCCCTCAAGTGTACAACTTCACCAAAGAGTGGAAGCATACCTCCGAAATAGCATGAGCGTACTTAGAGAGAGCCTCTAGAAGAATGAAGAAGTGGGCAGACCGCAAACGAAAAGCATTAGAGTTCCAAGCTGATGACCAAGTAATATTCAAGCTGAGATTAGGACAATTTAGATTCCGGGAGAATCGGGACCAGCGACTAGTGCGAAAATATGAGGGACCAATTGATGTCATTGAGAAAGTCGGAAGCACTTCATACCGTCTCCAACTACCTACATGGATGAAAATTCACCCTGTCATCCATGTATTTTCATCCATGTAAGCAACCTCAAACCATACCATCCAGACGACGACGACCAGCAGCGCAACCAAGTGACACGACCATCAATAACGATGAAGGACTCGAGTAAGAAGGAAGTAGAAGAGATCTTGGCCGAGCGAACTCGTCGCATTGGCAAACCTTAGCGTAACTTACAGGAATTTTTAGTCAAGTGGAAAGGACTTCCAGAAGAAGAAATCAGCCGGGAACATTGCCGATGACCTGAAGACAGCCACACCGTAGATTGCAGAATTCGAAGAGATGAGACGGTTGACAGGGACGTCAGCCAATTAAGTGGGGAAAGATGTCACGGTCATGCCTGTCCAAGGCATGTCGCCCATGGCCGCATGCCCGTGACATGCTGAAACCTTTGCCTTGTACTACTTTATTGCTTTCTTTTACCGCTTTCATGTTGTATTATTTCTTTCTTATTTTCTTTAAGAGTATGACGTTTCGGCGATGTCATGGCTACGCCTGGTAGACATGAAATGCCTCAAAATATACTATAGGGGATACAACTAGTTGTTAACTACTCCCTACCCGATAATTTATATGCAGTAAGCCATTCTTGTTGGCTTTTTGTTTAAGTTCCCATATAACCTCTCTCTCTCTCTCTCAAAACTCTTTTTCTAAAACTTCTCTCCCTAGCTTTCTAAAATCTTCTCTTGAAATCGGGACCCAAGATTTGTATTCACGTTGCCTGACCACAGGCAACGTAATTCGAAGTAGGCTTAACCCACTCAGTGCTGAGAGTGGGTGCCGCACAATCGCCAAATCCGCTGCCTAGAAACCGTGATTGTGACACCTAGCATACTCGCTGGCAAACCGCCCAGTGTCTAGCTTTGATACATAATTTGTAAAAACCCAAACCCAATATCTAACCTTCAATAACATATTGTCCGCTAAGGAATGTTTAGATCTTACAATCCACCTTTTTGGGGGCCAGTGTACAATCCTTCTTCTCTTGGGGGCCAGCGTCCTCGTTGGCACACTGCTCGATGTCTAGCTTTGATATCATTTGTAATAGCCAAACCTACCGCTAGGAGATATTGCCCGCCTGAGCCCGTTACGTATTACAACAGCCTCACAATTTTAAAACGCATCTGTTCGGGTTAGGTGTTCACACCCTTATAAGAAATGCTTTGTTCTCCTCTCCAATATATATATAGAATCTCACATCATTCAACCTCTAAAAGTAGCTTGCAAGAAATAATTGAAATCAACAAATTTGAATATAGTTCAGCAAACTACCACTCATACTCTTGACTAAAATTTGTAACGTTTGAATCTCTCACCTCACATGTTTTATGGTATATTCATATATCACATTAATTAGGGAGGTAGACAAAGTCGCCCAATTAATAATTCTTTGGTATGAAGTAAAAGATAGTAAGGTAGATTACTCATTTCCAATTGTGGTAACTTAATCATCACAATTATACCAAACTTTTCAAAAAATGCCAAGTTCTTAATTGGCATAAAAATGTTCAAAATTATGTGAAATTCATATTCTTTTTTTTTTTCTTACCAAAACATCAATAAAACCAACGAACAATTCCAGACAGGATCGACCCCGCTTTTCCTTTACGACAAAGGGTTAGCAACCAGTCCCATTCGAATTAACCCAATTGTTTCCGATACTAAAAAGAGCTTTTTATTATGCAAAATTAAAGAAAACCCGATATTTATAAGAATTTTTATAGCTCAAAATTGAAAGAGATTTGGTAGGATTGCTCAGCAATGCACACACTAAGGAGAGAGAAAATTCAATGAGAAATATTGACTTAGGTTTTTATTGTTGACTTCAAGTATATAATAACACAACACAAACAATATATGGAATGAATAGAAATACTGATTGCAATGCAAGCCTAGTAAAGGGTATATATATGATTTCCGTTTACTAAATATAGGTTTAACAGATTTAATCTACTGTCTATTCCAAATATATCTCTATCAAATGTTTACTGAATATCTATCATATATATCTCTAATCTTTACCAAATATCTACCATATATATTTCTAGTAGATCTTTTACTATGACAGGGGCTATATCCCAAGAAGACTATCAAAACTGGATCTTTACGAAATATCTACCATATATATTCTTTTACTACATCAGTCTCCATATCTCAATAAAATTATCATCATCCCGGATCTTTACGAAATATTTACCATATATATTTCTACTGGATCTGTTACCGCATCAGGGTCCAAATCCCAACAAGATTATCATCATCGAACAAAACGACAAAGTGTGAAAACAGATTTGAATATCTTTTAACAAGAAGAATGGATCCAAATTAAAGAGAACAAACTTTAACGTATACATTGTGAATATCATGATTACAAGTGTGTGAAGCTCCATTTTATATGCATTATTTACTTACTTTAAAATTTAAGTTTCAATTCCAATTTTTTTTTAGTGTAAAAAGAGATGAAGAAAGAAGAGAAAAGTGGAGTTTTAGAGATGGAGAAGAGGATAAGGAAGAAGTTGAAGAACACCAATTTTATTCCATGGGAGGAGAAGAAAGAACTGATAGATAAAGAAGAACTTCAACTCCATAAAGACTTGGATCAACTTACAAATTGGGTATCATTTTTCATTCTCTTCTCTATTCCATTTGATTTTGATGTGTGTTTTTCATTGAATACAAAGCTTTGTGATTTGAAGATAAAAATGGTGGATTCCATGAATGATGAGAAGCTCAAAGATTATCTTCAAGATCGACCAAATGAATTCAAGATTCTCAAAATCCCGAGGTGTAACCCTAGGCGAAATGTAAGATTTTACTGTTCGTTTTTGTTTATGAAATTTTGATGGGTAAGTTTTCAATTTTATTGGAGAATTTATGTCTGTTTGTAACGATTTCTACCTAAGATTTGGATTAGATTTGAGAATTCGTATAGAACACTTGGTGTTTTCGAGATTTCCTTATATCTTAAGTGACCTAATATATGGTGTGGTATCATGGATTGAGTTTTCCTGCATCTTTTATGTCATAATATGTCGTGTAATATCATGAGTTTGAGAATTCTGGTTGTGTGATCTTATGAGCTGAATTTCTCTGTATCTTTTGTGAGCTAATATGTCGTGAGATATCTTGATTCAAGTTTCTCTATATCATTTGTGACTTAATACGTCGGGGGATATCTTGATTCAAGTTTTTCTGTGTCTTTTGTGACCTAATATGTCGTGTGATATCATGATTCGAGTTTTTTTTGTATCGTTTGTGACTTAATACGTTGTGTGATATCATGATTTGAGTTTCTCTGTATCTTTTGTGACCTAATATATAGTGTGATATTATGAGTTGAGTTTCAATATCTTTTGTGAGCTAATATGTTGTTTGATATCATGATTCAAGTTTCTCTTTATCTTTTATGAACTAATATATTGTGTGATATCATGATTTGAGTTTCTCTAGTTCTTTTCTAACCTAATATGTTGTATGATATCATGATTTGAGTTTCTCTGTATCTTTTGTGACCTATACTGTGTGATATCATGATTCGAGTTCTCTACATCTTTTGTGACTAATATGTTGTGTGATATCATGATTCGAGCTTCTATGTTTCTTTTCTGACCTAATATCTCGTTTGATATCTTGAATCGAGTTTCTCTATATCTTTTGTGACCTAATATGTTGTGTGTATCATGATTCGAGTTTCTCTGTATCTTTTGTGACCTATGTTATGTAATATCATGATTCAAGTTTCCCTAGATCTTTTGTGACCTAATATGTCGTGTGATATCACAATTCAAGTTTCTCTAGATCTTTTGTGACCTATGTTATGTAATATCATGGTTCAAGTTTCATTAGATCTTTTGTGACCTAATATGTCGTGTGATATCATGATTCGAGTTTCTCTGTATCTTTTGTGACCTAATATCTCGTGTGGTATCATGATTTGAGTTTCTCTATATCTTTTGTGACCTAATATGTTGTGTGTATCATGATTCGAGTTTCTCTGTATCTTTTGTGATCTATGTTATGTAATATCATGATTCAAGTTTCCCTAGATCTTTTGTGACCTAATATGTCGTGTGATATCACAATTCAAGTTTCTCTAGATCTTTTGTGACCTATGTTATGTAATATCATGGTTCAAGTTTCATTAGATCTTTTGTGACCTAATATGTCGTGTGATATCATGATTCGAGTTTCTCTGTATCTTTTGTGACCTAATATCTCGTGTGGTATCATGATTTGAGTTTCTCTATATCTTTTGTGACCTAATATGTTGTGTGTATCATGATTCGAGTTTCTCTGTATCTTTTGTGATCTATGTTATGTAATATCATGATTCAAGTTTCCCTAGATCTTTTGTGACCTAATATGTCGTGTGATATCACAATTCAAGTTTCTCTAGATCTTTTGTGACCTATGTTATGTAATATCATGGTTCAAGTTTCATTAGATCTTTTGTGACCTAATATGTCGTGTGATATCATGATTCGAGTTTCTCTGTATCTTTTGTGACCTAATATCTCGTGTGGTATCATGATTTGAGTTTCTCTATATCTTTTGTGACCTAATATGTTGTGTCTATCATGATTCGAGTTTCTCTGTATCTTTTGTGACCTATGTTGTGTAATATCATGATTCAAGTTTCCCTAGATCTTTTGAGACCTAATATGTCGTGTGATATCATGATTCGAGTTTCTCTAGATCTTTTGTGACCTATGTTGTGTAATATCTAATTCAAGTTTATCTAGATCTTTGGTGACTTAATATGTCGTGTAATATCATGATTCAAGTTTCTCTAGATCTTTTGTGACCTAATATGTCGTATGATATCCTGATTCGAGTTTCTCTGTATCTTTTGTGACCTAATATGTCGTATGATATTATGACCCGAGTTTCTTTGTATCTTTTATGACCTAATATGTCGTGTGATATCCTGATTCGAGTTTTTCTGTATATTTTATGACCTAATAGTTCATAAGATATCCTGATTCAAGTTTCTCTGTATTTTTTGTGACCTAATATGTCATATGATATCATGAGTTCTCTCCTTTTTTTTTCTTTGAAGATTATTCCTATAAATTAGTTAGTTCTTTCCACGTAAACTGCCCTTAATCGTATGTTCATCACCTATGATAAGTCTTCGAGAGGTCACTAGAATAGAATGAGTGTGTATTGAAAAGACTTCAACCAAGAATGCAATGTTGCTAAACTTCTACTTCCGAGTTCAGTATAACTTATGGAGTGATTTGAACGAAAAATCTTTCACATATATGACCCGTTTATAATTCATGGAATCGCTTTTGAATATAGTGCCACCAAATAATTTATCATCTAAGCGATATTCCAAAAATTCCTTAGATCTAAACGTAGGATAGAGATGAAAAAGAAAGGCGTGTCGTGTTCATTTTCATCGGCTTTTGTTTACACTTAGTCAAAAAATTAAAATTTTAGGGTTTGTTTGATTGATGGCAGGAACAAAGAAGTGAGGATCCTAAGTATTGGACTTCATATGGGATAATGGCTTCAGTTTGGAAGTTCCACAAGCAAGACAATGAGCAGCACCAACTTTCTTAGTTGCCTTAAATTTTGTTCAAAGTCTCTGTAAAATGTTATGCAAATTCCAAATATCATAAAATAAGGTACTTTATTTACTTCCAAAGTTACTAAAAATGTGGTTTGTTGAAGAAATTAATGAAATAAGTTGTAATTTATGAGCTCTAACATTTGTTCTATATGGAATTTGAGAAATTTATAGCCCTTGACGTGTAAGATACATTCTATGACCAGAATTAAATACGCAACGGTCTAGGCCCACTGCTATTAGTCCACCTCTCGCAGATATTGTGAGATTCCACATCGAGCTTACCTCAAGGTTTTTAAAACGTAACTGATAGGGAGAGGCTTCTACTGCTATTAGCCCACCGCTAGAAGATATTGTGAGATCCAACATCGGACTTACCTTAAGGTTTTTAAAACGTGTCTGCTAGGGATAGGTTTCCATTGCTATTAGCCTATCGCTAGCATATATTGTGAGATCCAACATCGGGCTTACATCAAGGTTTTTAAAATGCATATGCTAGGGAGAGATTTTCACTGTTATCAGCCCACCGCTAGCAGATATTGTGAGATCCCACATCGGGCTTACCTCAAGGTTTTTAAAATGCATCTGCTAGGGAGAGGTTTCCACCGCTATTAGTCCACCGCTAGCAGATATTATGAGATCTCACATCGGGCTTACCTCAAGGTTTTTAAAACGCGTCAGATAGGGAGAGGTTTCCATCTGCCCACTGCTAGCAGATATTGTGAGATCTCACATCGGGGTTACCTCAAGGTTTTTGAAATGCATCTGCTAGGGAGAGATTTCTAGTGCTATCAGTCCACCGCTAACAGATATTATGAGATCCCACATCGGGCTTCCCTCAAAGTTTTTAAAACATGTCTGCTAGGTAGAGGTTTCCACTGCTATCAGCCTACCGCTAGCAGATATTGAGAGATCCCACATTGGGCTTACATCAAAGTTTTTAAAACGTATCTGCTAGGGAAAGATTTCCACTACTATCAGCCCACCGCTAACAGATATTAAAAAATCCCACATTGGGCTTACCTCAAGGTTTTTAAAATGTGTTTGCTAGGGAGAAGTTTCCAGTACTATCAGCCCACCGCTAGCAGATATTGTGAGATCCCACATCGGGCTTACCTCAAGGCTTTTAAAACGTGTCTACTAGGGAGAGGTTTCCACTGCTATCAACCCACTGCTAGCAGATATTGTGAGATCTCACATCGAGTTTACCTCATGGTTTTTAAAACGTGTTTACTAGGGAGAGGTGTCCACTGCTATCAGCCCACCGCTAGCAGATATTGTAAGATCCCACATCGGACTTACCTCAAGGTTTTTAAAACACGTCTGCTAGGGAGAGGTTTCCACACTCTTATAAAGGGTGTTTCGTTCTCCTCTTCAACTGATGTGAGATCTCACAATCCACCCCCCTTTAGGGCCGAGCCTCCTCGCTGGCACATCGCCTCGTGTCTACCCCGTTCAGGAAACAACCTCCTCGCTGGCACATTACTCGGTGTCTAGCTCTATTACAATTTGTAACGGCCCAGACCCACCATTAGTAGATATTGTCCTATTTGAACTTTTACTTTCGAGTTTACCCTCAAGGTTTTTAAAACGCGTCCTAGGGAGAGATTTCTACACTCTTATAAAGGGGTGTTTCATTCTCCTCCCCAACCGTTGTGGGATCTCACAAAATACTCCATTTTTCTTTTTAAGTTTAAACTTCCAAAATTTTATTGAGGATCCTACCGGTAGAATTTGATGATGGCGTAAAAGGGAAAAATGCTTAAAAAGGTCCCGGTAACTCAAAAAGAAAAAAAATGGTAAAAAATTGGAAAAAGTGGTCAAAATCAATAATAAAGTATTATGGTCATTTATGCCTACCTTCCTAGTTAGAAAAATGAAAGTGATCTAATTAGAGGGTTAATGAAAAAAAAAATACTCGGGTTTTAAAAGAGCCGGAGAAAAAAAAAAAGTAACCGTTGGACTTGCTTCGATCGGGTTCGAGGAGACATTTTTCAGCCGAACTTCCTTCAAGAAAGTTGCTCAGAAGATTGAGGACATTCAATCTCGGTATTTGGATCATCTAAATCTATCAAGAAACCAGGATGATCGAGAGGTAAGTGTTTCGAGTTTTTAGTTTCTATTTTCCCAAGATCCAAGAGATTTTTCTCATAGTTATGTTCTAAAATTTTAGTAGGTTGTTTTAGAAAGGGTTTTGCACATTTTCATGAAGAAGTGTCTAGTCGAATTGGAATAGAAAGATGAGTTTCAACGATTGTCAAGAATTTTAAGCGTATTTTGAATTGATATTGCATGTGTATATTTCTATCCATAGTTAACGAAATGGAATGGAATTAACTTTGTTGAAAGGTGGATTAAAAAACTACAACTTTGATGAAGGAACCAAGTTAATTAAGTTACTTGAATGAAAATCAAATTGGTAGGTACAAGGTAGAAGATGACGTGGGTTGGGTAATGATTGGGCCCGTGTCAAGCAAAGGGTGGAGTTGCACGACTGACCGAGAGGAGAATATGAGTAGCAAAGCTAGAAGGGCTACACATTCGACGCCTATCGGAGACACTTGTTGCCATGCATCTAATTAGAGGATTCGACCAATTTCTACTGATTCGGACAGTGATCTTTAACTACTCACGTGACACAATGAAAAAATTTAGAGGGATCCTTATGCCCATTAGAAATCAAACCTGAAATGTAGGAGTTGAACGTGCAAATCGCTGATTGCCATGTGTCAAGCCGAGGATGTTGTGTCCTCTCGTAGGTGTGTGCCTTACTCGTGCATGAGAGAATCTCCATCCACGCATGAGTCCCTTTATTTGTCCTGTTTGACCTCAATTTATCGATTTTTCTTCTTGGTTTCTATGTTGTCCTTATTATGACTTGTATTGAACGTACTAAAGAAATCTCATAAATTTTGAAGCTCGTAACATGTAGAAAAGCTGGCTCGAGAAAGCACACATCCATGTAAACAACCATTCAAAACTTTCTCAAGTTATACTTCTAAGGATTGCTAGGACGTGCTAGCATGCTAGCATATCTTGCCTTAGGTGGTTAGAATTTGTATGATTAGGATTCTAAATGGACAATTCTGATGAGAATGTTATGTATCTTATGAACAATTATCGAAATTTCCGTAGGATAAGAATTTAAGTTGGGTGCCTATTTTAATGTTTTCCGCTATGTTAGAAAGAAGGATGAGATGTTGTAATCTGTGCTCCGGGTGATGATGCAAGTTATTTCCATATTGCGTTTGCATGAATGAACCAAGTTAAGATACCACACTAAAGTTAGGGAGGTTTTCCCGTTAACCTAGATCAGCATATTTCTAGTAGACTGGTAATCAAAGGACCTGAGTGTACCCAGAGATTGGATTAGCCTCAAGGAGCTAACCCCGAGCATCAAACATGAGATGAAGACTAAATCGCCTAGATGCCCCTAAGAACCTAGTAAACCTCCACGACATCTTTAAATGATTAAGAAAGCTTAACACACTTAATAGCAATGCATATGGTATCATAAGAACCCCGAAGCCACTTGAATTACTATTGAGTAGGGTTGAGTCAAGGTTGAGGTCGCAATTCTATAAACCCGTCTTGAAAAGGGAGTTGGGACTACACGAATAGTTAGCTTGAGACGAGAACTTCTATTGAGTGTAGAAGAGGGTCAAGCCCGAGGTTGCGATTCCAAAAATAGGTCTTGGAAAAGACTTGAGATTACACAGGTAGATGGCTTAGGGTGATTGCTTCTATTGAGTGTCGGAACGGGACAGAGGCTGAGGCCACAATTCCATAAATTGATCCTGAGAGGGAACTTGGGACTAATTAAGTTGGTTGATGATGAGTGCCCCTAGCGAGTGTGGAAAAATTTTGGACCTTCTGGATAGGGTCATGCCGTCGTAAGTAAGTCTTGAGAATGGGAATAAAACCATACGACTAGACCTAGTAGTTGGCCAGCATACGGGAGTTTCTCCCCAGATTCAAAGTCTCCACGCCTTGTAGAAGGGTTGCCAACTAGTCTTCCATAGATGATATTCATACCGTCTATATGTCCTATCCTAACATGTTTGACGAGGTAGCAACTTAACTCAGGATACCGATCATTCACTATTAAGGGTATGTAAATGTACTAAGCAAGAGAACATGAAGTTTGTTCACTTTGATATTAGATTCGTTGCCCAAAAGATCTATAACACTAGAACTCGGTGAATAGCTTTCAGACCTTGATAAGCTTTGACATGTAAAAGAACTGGTCGAAACTTCGAGACCTTCCTGGAAGCTCAGACAGTTGTAGATAAGGATGCGATAAGAACCCACAAATAAGTTGTTTATTGAGTATTTTTGTACTCAACATTTTTTTTTTCAAGCGTTTGTAGGCTACCAATCGACGTGGTAGAGTGTTCGAGAGCTGTGTGGCCACATAAAGAGTCGTCTCGGAGCGTAAGATCGTCATTGTATTTTGGGTCTTTTATATTTCACCGTTCTTCATTTTAACTTCAATTTTTACTTAAACCGTGATTGCACTAAATATGCATTTATTAATACTAGTACATCTAATAAATAATTGTCCACTAAATAATAATTGAGTAGATGTAAATAGACAAAAAAAAAAAAAAAAAAAATAATAAAATAAAATAAAATAATGCTCATTTTTTAAAAATTGGAGCGAGATGAGAGATTCAAACTTAATAGTCCAATCGTACGGTGGAAGAAACTTAATAGTCCAATTGTGCAGGGGTGTCTTGCCTCTTGGGCCCTTTTCTGATCGGGCTAGCATTCTCTAATGTTGTTTCTAGACACTCGGAAGGAGTAGCAACCGTCGTAGCGTCATGTTAAACATGACGATATTCGTACTCATCATTTTCCTTCATATCATTTTATAACATAACCTTTAAAACATATCTCGGGGTTGTGTATCATGTCAAAACATTTTACTGTGTATCATTCATGTCATACATCGTGTTATATCATGTCATGCACATATCATATCCTTCAACATACCATATCATCCCACGTATCATATATAGAACATTTCATGTCATAATATGTATCATATCATCATCAAACATGTCAGCTCATAGTCACATCATATTATAAACACGTCACACATATCAAACACATACAAAGCCACTGGGTATGTGTCATCATACATAATACAAACTTCTAACCATGTCGATAGTAAAGTCACTTACTTGGATGACCTTAGCCGACGTTCTCTTTCTAACTTAGCTTGTCTTCGTCCGTTCTTATGTCGAGGCTTCACCTATTTGAATATTTGCTTAATAACCTTAGTAAAAGTCAAGTTTTCAACTAATTTAATTTGAAACTAAGGAAAATGGCTCTTACCGATCTTAATTGTCTTAAATAAGGTCAAAACCAGCTCAAAGAGGGTTCGAAACATAGGGAACAATATTCAATTTTGAGTCTTGAGCTGAATAGCCAAAATTTTTAGCCGTGGAGTTGAGTGAGACGACAGTTGAGATTAATACATGTATCGGTGGTAGAAGCTGACACGCGCGTGGGTCGCGATTCCGATCGAGGTCCAGGTTTCAGGTCAATCTCACTGATGCAGGTTGCGATGCTAGGCTATGTATGGTTGTCGGGTCGTGAGGCGATTAGATTTTGGATGAAGTTTGACGGTTCAATTGTTTCAATTTTTTTTTTTAATCTATTACACTTGTAATCACCAATAGTCCGACCCCTAGTTAGGCAAGAAGAACCAAAATGATCGATTTCCTCGGGGTTGACTTTGGCCGATTTTGTTATTTTTCATCGGTTTACATAATTATTTCTTTACTTAAAATTTAAATTTATATCTAATAAATCAACTAATTTTATTTTAAATTAATTATAATTTACTTATTAATAATATAAATTGATTCTACTATGAAAATTTAAAATTAAAATAGATACAATTATTAGTTTTCGATTTTAATAGATATAATTCAATAAAATCTAAGTTTATAAATTTATTTTTAAGGCAATAAATGAATGAACGATAAATTTCTATATTATCGTCGTACTATAAATTTGTTCTTTGATGAACTACACACGAGCTAAGGAGTCGTGTTAAATCATAACTCGTTAGTCTACTCTCTCTTTTTTTCAATATTAATAACAAAGACTTATTATATAAAAATTAAACGTTAAAAAACATAAAAATATAACTTTTCAAAATTATTATTCTCCTTCGACCGCGTAATTTAACCTTGAATTACTTCTCGGATGAAATTATGTACTGGGGTTGGTTGGTCCTTCGTCCTAAGAGTCCTCGGCCGTTAAGGATATCTGTAAGTAAGGTTAGGTTATGTTGTATTACTTAATTTGTAAACGTTTTTTTTAAGGTAAAATTACGAGAATATTAAGCCGAATCCAAGATTTTATTATTATTATTATTTATTTTTTTTTTTTTTTTTTTGTGATGAACATCGATATTACTTTATTTGTTTTTGTAAGAATAAAGGATACTCAAACATCTCGAGATGTTCAGGCATTTTTAAATGCATAGAAAGGTGTCTCAAGAAGCGTTGATGCTCTCGTATAATAGGTTTCTAAGATTTCTCTATTGAGAGCAACTTATATATTTGTATATTCATCAACCTGTTGGATGAAAGTCCCACGTCGACTAATTTAGGAAATGATCATGAGTTTATAATCAAAGAATACTATCTTCATTGACACTAAGACCTTTTGGGGAAGTCCAAAGCAAAGCCACGAGAGCTTATGTTTAGAGGGGACAATATCATACCATTATGGAGAATCGGTATTCATCTAACATGGTATCAGAGCCAAAGTTTATTCATTAGAAGTGTCATTCAACCTAACACTGGTATCAGAGCCATGCCATTGGTATCAGAGTCATGTGCCTAAACTTAGTCATGCCAATAGAATCCTCAAATATCGAACAAAGGTATTGTGAGCCTCGAAGGCATAGTAAAAAATGACTAAGACTCCAAAAGAAAAAGGAGTCGAGCCTCGATTAAGGGGAGGCGTACTTCGTTCAAGGGGAGGTGTTGGATGAAAGTCCCACAGCGGCTAATTTAAGGAATGATCATGAGTTTATAATCAAATAATACTACTTCACTATTGGTAAGGTGGTCCTTGCTGATTCACACGGGATTCCATGTGCCCTATGCTACTCCGGTTAGCACGTAAGCTAGTGATGCTTTCGACTACTGGACTCTCGCCATCTAGGGTGCAACACTCTACCACAATGTAGTCCTTCCTGATTCACACGGGATTCCATGTGCCCCATGCTACTCGGGTCAAAGCGTAAGCTAGTGATGCTTTCGACTACTGGACTCTCGCCATCTAGGGTGCAACACTCTACCACAATGTAGTCCTTCCTGATTCACACGGGATTCCATGTGCCCCATGCTACTCGGGTCAAAGCGTAAGCTAGTGATGCTTTCGACTACTGGACTCTCGCCATCTAGGGTGCAACACTCTACCACAATGTAGTCCTTCCTGATTCACACGGGATTCCATGTGCCCCATGCTACTCGGGTCAAAGCGTAAGCTAGTGATGCTTTCGACTACTGGACCTCGCCATCTAGGATGCTACTCTCCCACAACCTCGTGTAGTCCTTCCTGATTCACACGGGATTCCATGTGCCCCATGCTACTCGGGTCAAAGCCTAAGCTAGTGATGCTTTCGACTACTGGACCTCGCCATCTAGGATGCTACTCTCCCACAACCTCGTGTAGTCCTTCCTGATTCACACGGGATTCCATGTGCCCCATGCTACTCGGGTCAAAGCCTAAGCTAGTGATGCTTTCGACTACTGGACCTCGCCATCTAGGATGCTACTCTCTCACAACCTCGTTTTCACAATTTAGGCTGCTCCCAGGCTGCTCCCATTTCGAAGAAGCCCAAAACAAAATCATGAGAGCTTATATTTAAAGTGGCGAGAATCAGTGTTCATCTAACACAAATCCGAAATATTTCAAGTTAGAAATAGACATAAATTTTAAATTAATATATAAATGATACGAAGATAAATAAGAATATGGTTGGAATAATATATTATTTATAAATACGTTCATAAATGTTTTCAAACAACTATGTGAGGCATTAAAAGATTTAGACTATAGATTTCAGAAATCAAACGGCCCCATAAACACGATTACCACGTGACATTTTAAAAATCGAAAATAAATTTTGGATTTTTTTTATTAAAAAAAAAAATAAAATTATTTTGTTGGTGAAATAGAGGAGGAAATTATCGACAGGATTGCCATTTTAATAATTTATCCCAGTCAGCTTTTCTCAATGCTGACGTGGACGAAACTTCCTCTTGAAGCTTACGTGGACCCCATATGCCCCCTCGGCATTATCCACGTGATTTGGTGGTCGGTAGGTGTGGAAAATATCTTCCAATTTCCATTATTACAGTGAGATTAATATAAATATTTTTATTTATATAATTAAATGTTCAAAATAATAATAATAATAATAATCAATATAAATAATTAATTAAATTAAAAAATTTTAAAAATGGCCTTTTAATTAGACGAACACGACTCTCCATAAGCTTATGACTTTGGTTTGGGCTTCCCAAAAGGTCTCAGACAAATGAAGATAGTATTTCTTGATTATAAATTCATGATCATTCCTTAAATTAGCCGACGTGGGACTTTCATCCACCAACACAATTTTTTTCTCAATATTTTACTAATATTTATTAAAAAGTTCGGTTGCATGTCGGGTCGAGAATTTTTTTTTTTTTTTTGGAGGAAATTTGTGAATATATTAAATCAATTTTGATCATCTCACCCGAAGAGGGTTATGTCGAGACTCAAAATATAAAATAAAGCAAAAAGGAAAAAAAAACATAAGCGACAAGGAACCGACAAGTGAATTCGTAACTAGACAAAAGAAAGAGTTGTCTAAAAACACAATAAACTAAGTGAACAAATTCTCCGACATAGAGAACGAGAAATTTAAGAGAAACATCCCAACAAAAAACTCCCACTAGTTGGGAAAAAAAAAAACAGCTAAAAATGACATAAGGAAATTAGGGACGGGAACCATGAACACGATGACATAATTCATGTGCTCGAGTCTAAGTAATTGAATAATTAATCGATTTTCTAACCCTAAGCTCAATTCGAGCATAGCAAAGGACTAACATGATTTTAAAATTAAGTTAGTGTGATGTTCGAGTAAAGAACGAATACAGAATCGATACCGCATCCTAATAGGAGTGATCATATGACACCCGAATAAAAGAGAGATACATGAATAAACCGAGATCACATCTGAATGAGAGTTATTCTGAAAGCAGGACGACTAAGAAATATTTAAAAGAATTGAAAGTCACTCCCTATGACAATAAAATAAATTCAAACCCGTGTTGGTTCATGGAGAGAGTCTTCCCTCTTAAAAAACGAGGAACGTAGATAACGTAACCATGTCACAAATGAATGTCGGGGTCATTAGATACCAAATCCTAAACACGAGTCGTTACGAATAAGAAGAATAGATGGTTAACAAGAGCGTTACCGTCACAAAAATTATTAAAATAATATATTGGATAAGATTTGTCAGATTTATTTACTTAATTAAACATTTTATTATTGCAAGTTGCTAGGATCCGTGTATAATTATTAAAAAAAAAAAAAAAAAACTTTATAATATAATTGTCACTCAATAAATTTTGAAAATTATTTTTGGAATTATTGTCGGTTTTATTTATTTATTTATTAACCACGTTATTACAAATTACTTAAATCTTAAGTATTCTAAAAATGCCAGTTGTTTAAAATTAATATAATAAGTATAAAACATTTTAAAATTAGATAAAATTCTAAATTTAATATTAATTTTTTATAAAATAAAAATGTTTTATACTTACTATATTTTAATTATAGTTTTAAATCACATTTTTATTTTTTAATCAATTTTTAATTTGTGAATTTCATTGACATTTTAAAATTTTATTAAAATTAGAAAAATAATAATAATTATATATTATATGTGCATTTCACATTAAATATAATTTCTAGTCGTGTTTAAAATTTTATTATATATTTTCCATTTTTTAAAATAAAATTTTAAATGAAAATTTTTTATTTTTTTTTAAAATATATTTAAAATTTACTTTTATCGGTTTTTTTGGATCAGTCCACGTACTTTTTAAATTTCCAATTTGGTCCCTGTACTCTCGTGTCTTTATATTTTTAAAATAAAAATATAAGAAAAAAATTGAAAACTATTATATTTTATTTTTTACAATTTGAATATAATTTGAAAAAAATAATAATAATAAATAATAAATAAATACAAATTTTCTAAAAATATATAAAAACAAACAAAAATAATTACCCTAATGTGAACACATCAAGATTTCCACCAACTTTTTTTCCCATATTCCAACGGTAATAAAAGTAGTAAAACCAAGTAATAATTTCTGGCAAGATAATTTTATTTTTAGGTAGGTAATAAACTTTCAACATTTTAATTAATTTATTTTTTTTAAGTAAAAATTAATTTTTATATTTTTAAATTTATGATAAATTAGTCTCTTCAAACGTTTACAGACAGAGATGTCCATTAATCTACGGGACTACGGCCTTGCAGAAAGAAAATGTGAATTATACTCCTCAACCTTGTCGCCGCCTCCTATTACTATGCCTAAATTTCCGCCCACCCCATTTTTTATTATGTAAAATTCTCGGGAGATGAAAATTGAAATAGGAGGTAGAGACATGCAAGTTTCGTGGACATCTCTGCATACAGATGTTAATATACGGAGACTAAATGTTAACATAAAATCAAAAGGATTTAAATAATAAATCGTCACAAACTAAAATTTAAATACTAAATTGTGAATGATCAAGAATTTATAAGTAAGGAATACATCTTTATTGGTATGAGACATTTTGGGGAAGACTACAGCAAAGCCATGAGAGTTTATACTCAAAGTGGACAATATCGTATCATTATGGAGAATCATGATTTCTAACATAGTATCAGAGCCATGCTCTATACTTAGCCATGACAGTAGAATCCTCAAATATCGAACAAATATTGTGAGTCTCGAAGGTGTAGTAAAAAAGTGACTAAAGTGTCGAACAAAGGGTGTACTTTGTTCGAGGGCTCTAGAGAAAGGAGTTGAGCCTCGATTAAGAGGAGGTTGTTCGAGAGCTCCATAAGTGTACTTTGTTCGAGGGGAGGATTGTTGAGGATTGTTGGAAGTGAGTCCTAGGTCGACTGGGTTTATAATACTTAAAGTGGACAATATCATACCATTGTAGAGAGTCGTGATTCCTAACGTATATGATATATTTATGAAAGTTTGAACTCGGTTGAACATTTTTATCGACGTTGACATAATGACGAAAATAACCTTTGAAAAAAAGGGAAAAATTGCCCTCACTTAACCGCAACCTTTTTGATTTGGTCAAAAATCACGCTCTTGATTTCCCCTATAAATGAGCTTTCCCTTCCCCCATTTCATTTCATTTCTGTATCCAATAAAAAATCTAAAAAAAAAAAAAAGAAAAAAGAAAAGGGAATTAATTTTGGCCGCGTTTTATTAATTATTTATTCTGCAACGGCAGAGTTGTCAGAGGGGCACCAGAAAACTGCGTCGTTTTGTCCACGTCGGACACAGGTCACCGGCAGTTCCCGGTGGCGGCAAACTCTCTCTCCTTACATTTGGAACTCCGATGTGTTAGTTTGGAATTGGATTAGAGAGAGAAATACGGACTAGGACCGGTCCCCTTCCCGCTTCCTCAGCTATAAATACCAGCTGTTGACAAACTGTCATTTTTTTTTTCCCTTTTTCCTCTTGTTTTCCCCCCCGTTCGCTCTCCCCAACTTTCTTCCTTCTCCGGCGACCATTTCCCGGCCAAATCGCCGCCGCTCATTCTGATTTCTCCTCTTCCTCATTTCTGCTCTCTCAGGTACTCTCTCTCTCTCTGCCTCTCGTTATCTCTTTTGTTGATGTTTGTTGTGTCTGATCGTTTGTGGAGCTTCAGATCTGGTGAGTTTGACGCTGGAGAATGGATGCCTACCTCTCTTGTTTGTTCTACCTCTGGAATTTTACTCTCTTGTTGTTACGTTTTTCTTTTAATTATTTCTTGAAATTGTTTTTTTCTTGCTCTCTTCTTTCTGGTTTCGTGTCTGTGTTTTTCCTGATCGTGTTCTTGATCTGCTATCTGCTTTTGTGTTTTTGTTCTGCTCTCTACAGGATCTTTTCTTCGACGTGTTTCGTTTTTTCTTCGCTTTTATTTTGAAGGTTGTTTTGCTCTGTGATTTATTTGTGATTTCTTATTTTGCTAGTTGGTTAGTTATTAATATCTGTGGTGATGGAGTGTATGCGTGTATGTACGTTTAAAATGCCTTTTTTTTGGGTTACTTTTACTCTTTCTCTTGCTGAAGAAAGGATTTGATATGCTGAGTTTCCTGTAATATGATGGAGAATTTAAGTTTTAGCAAATCAACTTGCTGGTAATTAATGAGCATTTCTAAATCTGTCCCACATTCCTTCAATGCTTGCGGACGTAATATGTTTGACTTTTCGTTTCCTTTTCTGAGTCATGGGTGGGTTCATTTCATTTGTTTTTTTAAATGTTAAAATCTTTGTGTATTTTTGCCTGTACAGCATAGAACGCCGGTTTTCCAATCAACTTTACGTTTCCGTTTTAAATTGAAAAACTGAGGGATTGTCGTTTGATTCTTTTAAATATATTGTGCTCTGCAAACGCTTGTGTTTTAATGAATGACTAACTGTTTCTCTCTATGTAACTCTCTGTTCATAACACTCATATTTCTTGATTGAATCATTTAGAGGAAAAAGGAAATGGATGGGATTGGACTTCGATATGTGGGCTCTCATTGCTCAATGTCTGAGATGGATGAGCATGATTTTTCTCGATTTCACGATAAGCCTAAGCTCAATATTGAGAGGCAAAGATCATTTGATGAGAGGTCCCTCAGCGAGCTGTCCATCATCCTTGCTAAGGGAGGCTTGGACAACTTTGAGAGCTCCTATTCACCTGGTGGAAGGTCAGGATTTGATACCCCAGCTTCATCTACCAGAAACTCATTTGAGCCCCACCCAATGATTGCTGAAGCATGGGACTCTTTGCGGAGATCCTTGGTGCATTTTCGGGGCCAACCAGTTGGAACTCTTGCAGCTATTGATCATGCCTCAGAGGAAGTTTTGAATTATGATCAGGTTAATATCTTTGCATAATGATTTTGACATACTATTTGATACATGCTAGAGTCCCCAATCATGTGAATCTGGAGACTGCAGTGTTGTAGATTAACTATTAACAACTAATATATTCGATGTAAAATATTTTTATCTTCTGTTGAGAAAGTTTAAATGAAAAGTAAGTGAACTTGTCAAGTAAGTAGTGGGCACCAAAAGATGCATTGAAAACTTAAAGACTCAAAAGTTTGATTTTCTTTGATGTTTACAATTTGTGGACAGAACGGTTATAGACAACCTGATGTAAGTTAGTCAAATCATAAAATTGCCTCTTGCACCATCTCTTACCGCAATTTGTTATGCATTTGATAAGAAATAGTTGTATACTAGTAACGGCTTTAACAAAAGTCTGAATTATGTATTGAGTGTATCGCTTTTCTCTCAGGTTTTTGTTCGGGATTTTGTACCAAGTGCTTTGGCTTTCCTGATGAATGGGGAACCTGAAATTGTTAAGAACTTCCTGTTAAAGACTCTGCAGCTTCAGGGATGGGAAAAAAGAATAGACAGATTCAAGCTTGGGGAAGGTGCAATGCCAGCTAGCTTTAAGGTTCTTCATGATCCTGTTAGAAAAACCGATACCATTGTTGCTGATTTTGGAGAGAGTGCGATAGGAAGAGTTGCTCCTGTTGACTCTGGATTCTGGTGGATCATTCTGCTCCGTGCTTATACAAAGTCAACTGGGGATCTAACTCTGGCTGAAACACCAGAGTGTCAGAAGGGAATGAGACTTATTTTAACTTTATGTCTGTCGGAGGGGTTTGATACATTCCCAACTCTACTTTGTGCTGATGGTTGCTCCATGATTGATCGAAGGATGGTAAAATCTCTTTATATTTTTTGCTTGTTATGAAGTTACTTATGGCTGTTTTCCATTTCATATTACGTGATTGTCTTTTGGTAATTCTTTCAATTAAAATTTATTATGTGATCTTTCTATATAACTACTGAAAGTCTAAAAAGACTGAAGTTCTTATAAGTCAATGGTATCAGTTGATATTTAATAGGCCTTTTATCCAAAAGTAAAAGTAAAAAGTATATATATATATATATATATATATATATATATATAGATATATATATAAAAGAAGTTAAAAAAAGAATACTTACAGAATGAGGAGCCAGTTAGAACCATGTCCTTAAAATTTTATTCTAGGGCTTTTTATCTTTCTCTCTATGACGTCTTTTAATGATCTAACTGTTGCCTTCTTGGACTTGGTTTTGATTTACATTAACTTATTTATGTGTGTCGCAGACAAATAATTTTATTGTGTTGTGTTAGTGTTGTAGGATCCGGTTTGGTGGCTCTTATTGCATGGCTTCTGACATCGTAAAGTATTAACATTTTTAATTCCTAATGAACATAAGTGGTCCTGCAAAAGTATTTTTCAGAACACTAGGTCTTTCTACTACTGAAGTTATACATTTGAAGAGATGACTTCTTCCAGTGTCATCTTCCCTTCAGTGGACTCAAATTTGATGATGCCTATCATTATCATGAAGTATTTAAACTGTGATTCCATCCTTTTTCCTTCAACTTCACTCCTTTTCTAACATAGAAGGTAGAAAAGAGACACTGAACAGTTTATTTAAAATTGTGTTGTCTGTATTTAAAATCGGGGGATCAGTTTATTCAGCTTTACGGAATTTAGTATTTCAAAACATTATTTCTAATCCAGCAAAAGCTGTACTATAATTAACATCTTTAATACTTCAGTCATGTAGACGTAAAATTTTCTACCATGAAGTGCTACTTTGCAGCCTTCGTTAGTTTCTAAGGAGCAGATTTTGTACTTGATTATTTCAGTTTGATATAATTCTTAATCTTAAGTAACTCTATGCGTTGGTATGTTTTTTTTTTTTTTTTTTTTTGAAAAAAATATTCAATCGCAATATGCATCTTTTTGTGTTTTGGATTAGAAACAATATTGTCCTTATTTGGTGCATAGTTACAAAAGTAGTTACCTTTTTTGTAACTTATCCATAAATAATATTTTGACTTATTGGGGGCTTTCTTCTTGTGACTCCTTTTGCCCTGGAGTTGACCTTTCTCCCCTTCTTTTGTAAATTTCCTTGATCCATGATATTATCATGTTGCTGTTGAAAATGTTCTGATAAATAAAACAAAGAAGGGAAGTATAAAACATCCTCCTCAACAACCAATGAAAGTTTGGTTCACAACAGTTATAGCTAGAATATCAATCTTTTTGCAACCTTCTCGTATTTTATTTTCAGATGTTAAAAGCAACAGATAAACTTTTCATAACTGCCTATTTGGACGCAACTATGATGTTCAAATTTAAAGAACTTCTCATGATCTTTCTGAGAAATATTTACCTTATCTATATATTTTAACTTGATAATTTTTCTCCAGGGTATATATGGTTATCCTATAGAAATTCAAGCCCTTTTCTTTATGGCCTTGAGATGTGCTCTGGCTATGCTAAAACATGATGCTGAAGGAAAAGAGTGCATAGAGCGTATTGTGAAGCGTCTGCATGCTTTAAGTTATCACATGAGGAGTTATTTCTGGCTTGATTTCCAGCAACTAAATGACATCTACCGTTACAAAACCGAAGAATATTCACATACAGCTGTAAATAAGTTTAACGTCATCCCTGATTCTATCCCAGATTGGGTGTTTGATTTTATGCCCACACGTGGCGGGTATTTTGTTGGTAACGTTAGTCCTGCAAGAATGGATTTCAGATGGTTTACTCTAGGTAATTGTGTTGCAATTCTATCATCTCTTGCCACCCCTGAGCAATCAATGGCTATTATGGATCTTATTGAAGCACGCTGGGAGGAGCTGGTTGGAGAAATGCCTTTGAAAATATCATATCCTGCTATAGAAAGTCATGAGTGGCGAATTACTACTGGTTGTGATCCCAAGAATACCAGGTGGAGCTACCATAATGGTGGATCTTGGCCAGGTCTGTCTGTTCATTCATTCATTTATCTCTTCATGTTATAATAAAGTTTAGATTGTTATTTATCATTAATTTAGAAGAGTCTTCTAATAATAGCTTTAGGTATTCTCATCCTAAAAATGATAGCTTTTGGTATAAAAAGTAACCTGCTGCAGACACTGTTTACTTAAATTAGAACGGGCATCAGTGCCTTTCATGCAATTTGATTTGCTAGCCATCAACTTTATTGATGATATTGGCATTCTAAACCTCAAGAAGGCAGTATAAGGAACTGTCTTTTTCTTCCCTTCGAGGATTCAAACCTTAAGCTTATACACTAAGATTTTAGCTTTTAGCTAGTATCCATCAGCTAGTAGTATGGGTGGAATCTTAGTTGATAAAACAAAAAAAAGTATCAGACAACTACTTTTTGAAAATTTAAACAATGGTAGGTAGGTAAGTAATCAAAATCACTTTTTGTAATTATATAAGGTTGGTAAGTAATCAAAATCACTTTTTGTAATTATATAAAGCATACTTTCTATTCTTTAAAATCAATTTTGCTCATATGAAAATCACGTTTAGAAGTATAAAACCGAACACATTTCGGAGTGATTTGAATCCTGAGAAAGTGATTTTAATCATATAAAATCACTCATAAACATGTTGAAAGTCCAGTTTTAAGAAATTTGCAGCTAGCTGCCTCCCCATGAGAGAACCTTGCTCAGACAAGCACTTAGGTATGTTCTTATAAAGTATTTTGAGGCATTAAGCAGGTGCTCACGATGATACTTATCTTCTAAAAATCGTAGGGCTAACAGAAAAAAGAAAATAAAGAGAATGAGCTCACTTGCTTTATCTTTTTTCCTTAATCTTTTGGACTGTCTGAAGTAGCTCTCTATCAGTTTGGATCTTTTTTTATTGACTTTAAGAAAAAAGATTTTTAAGTGTCATTCCCAGCAGACTCTCTGTCTACCTATCAAATCTTCTCTCACTTAGTGTCTCTTTCTCTCTGCCTCCCCAAATCAACTCTCCTGTTCTCTACTCTCAGAATTTCGTCTCTCCCCTTTCTATCTCTCTCAGAACAAAATCTGTGTTTCCATGAACTGAAATAGTAACTATGAGAAATAGCTAGTGAAGAGTTTCAACATGATGAACTTTTTCATCTCATATTTTGTATTCTTTTTACACGAATGTCAATTTTTTTAGACCTGCTAGATGAGTTGATGGCGGCCACAGTCATTGTCTATTAACTAACAGAGAACCGAAGTTTCTTTCTTTCCAGTTTTCATAAAACATTAATAAGATTTATTGGAAGAATTTAGTGTTATGAATACAGATTGGCATTCTCCAATCTTCATGCTTATCATGCTGAGAATAAAGAATGTAGCCCTCAAAACTATTACATTAGACCACACATCAAGTTAACCATGAGGATTCCTTGTGAAGTTAAGGTACCAACTGTGATTCCAAATTTCCAGCATTATTTTCTTTTCTTTAGTTATTGTCTGTTATTGCGTTTTTATTGAGGTGTAAAATATAATGAGCCGCCCCAATCCCCATTTTTCTTGTGGATGATGAAAGACTATCTCTGTTCTTTTAGTTATTTTTGGGGCTACAATTCCCATATTATATAGTTAACCGAGAACTTTAATTGTAGTGTAGTCTACCATCCAAAGGTTACCTTTATCTTGCAGGCCTTTCGATAATCTTACACCTTTAGGGCACCAGGATCAAAATCATATTTTGATGTCAGGACATTATTTCGTTATCTTGAGTAGTTTCCTAGGCCAAGATTATCATCGATTAGAGATAAAGAAGTGCCATTTCAGTTGATAAAGAGACATTCATATTTCTCATTAGTTTATTTTCCTTTTTTAATTATTTATTGCCGAACTTTCATTTATGAAAGAAAAGTTGAACCTGATTAATGGATCCCTATAACGAAAAGTTAAACCTAACCAACTCCCATATCTTATCACCAAATCTCTCAACCCCTCTAATGATCCTGTTGTTATCTCCAGCCAAAAAACCGACGCCCATAACGAAATAGAGGGTTTAGAAGCACCCCTTCGATCATAGAACAACACTAAAAATCTGAGAAATTTTCTCATTAGTCATCAATGCATTTCTTTATTCCTTTTCGAATCTAGAAACACTTCTCATCCGTAAATTGAAAAGTTACATTCCCAACTCTAGTACTCCTGCTAGGAGTCTACAAGAAAGCAATTTAATTAGTGTTAAATCACATTAAGGTGTATCAAGTATGATCTCGAAAAGAGCTAGGATATTGTCGGAATGTCAAGTTAGAGTCAAGATGTAGATATAGCTGGAGATGGATAACATTTTCCAAACTTCAGAATCTTTATTAGATTGTCTTGTAGGGAAATATCCTTGATCTTTGATGCATCTTCGAACTGTAAGATTGGAGGGCCACAAGTATCTCTAAATTTTTTTTGGACACTTGAGTAATTCTCCCTACTTGGAAAAGTTATATGCTACATAAGCCGTTGTGTTGCCTTTGCTTGTATGCCATATAACATTGCTTTCAAAATCTCTCAATCTTGCTTTCAAACCCCTTTCAAAATCTCTCTGCCCCGTTTTTTAAAACCTTCTTCTCAAATTGAGGTCAGAGGTTTGAGCATACGTTGCTTAAATTGGCTTAACTTACTTGCTACTGAGAAGTGAGTGCTGCATAATCACAAAGTCCGCTGCCTAGAAAAGTGCGATTGTAACAAGTGGTATCGAGTAGAAAGGAAAGAATAATAATGATTAGAATTTTTATAGCATCTGAAGATGGCTTAGCTTCTCATTCTATATCTAGCACAAAATTATACAGATGGATATTTTCGTCACTCAATGTAGTCGAGTCGATTCATGAGACATGGTAGGTTAGGATTACCATTTACCATTACTGCATTGTGTAATGCAGTAAAAGATCACGGAGTTCAGTTGTTAATCTCATTTTTATACTGATATGTTTCTCCTTGCTCTGAATGCAGTGCTACTATGGCTGCTAACAGCCGCTTGCATTAAAACCGGACGACCGCAGATTGCTAGAAGAGCCATCGAGCTTGCCGAGAGTCGTTTGCTGAAGGATAGTTGGCCTGAATACTATGATGGAAAGTTAGGAAGATACATCGGAAAACAAGCAAGGAAATACCAGACATGGTCGATAGCAGGATACTTAGTTGCAAAGATGATGTTGGAAGATCCATCACATTTGGGGATGATTTCACTTGAAGAGGACAGGCAAATGAAACCACTGATCAAGAGATCATCATCATGGACCTGCTGAAAACAGAGAGGCCAAAGGAAAAGAGGTAACAAAGTCGAAACTCGGCTTTTTGTTTTCCATTGTAACTCTATTCTTTTCACATTTTGGCTGTGTACAATAGAATCCCATCATCATCAATCTGCAGAGACTTTGGTCTTTTTTTGGGTCTTGAAAAAAAAGGTAGTGTCTCGAGTTTTTGGCACAAAATTCTGCAAATTTTCTTTGTTGAGATTTCCTCAGCCGATGAATGAAATGATTGATGGCTGCTTGGCTATGGGCGAGACACTTTTCATTTTTAATCTATGGACTTCTTGGAATTTTGCTGCCCATTGTCAAACTTCATTAATAAATAGCCATTCTATCTTGTCAACATATCCTCTTTCTTACATTTCTTTTTCTTATTTTTAAGTTAGTTTTCGTTCGGGTGGGAATTCAAACCTGTAACCCTTAGAAAAGGTTACTAATACATTCACAGGTTGAGTTGGGTTGAGACACTTTTCATAGTCTATGGAATTCGTGTATTGCATTGCATAAATGTTTGTGCTATGGATGACTTCCTTTGATGTTGGTTGTGGCTTATTTGTTTGTGTTCCATGCTTAAACATTGTGTTTATTTACCATTTTCTTTAATTTAGGTATTTCATGTCATTATTTAAGAATGTTTGCATGTGTTTTTTTTATTAAGAAAATGAAGAACTAATTTAGCTATTCTAGTGTGATAAGTTGAATCATTGGATGGATTGAAATCATCTTAGGGCATTTGTGATTTCGGGGTTTGCATATTCATAAAAGTTCTTGGATCCAATTGTGTATGATTTTCATATCAACTAGAGGTCGTTTGTGAACGTAAAACATTAAATGAAAATTGTAAATGAAAGCAACTAAGAAAAGGAGTAAATGAAATGAACAGTAAAATTCTATTGACAAAGGCCTACTAGGAATGATTCTCAATATTGCTTCCATGAACACCTTGTTTTGAACAATATTCAAGTCGTCAATTCAATATCTCTCTTATCGCAGATTGAATCTCAAAGTTTGAGTGATACCTTTTTGAAGAGTTAGCAAGATCTCCAGCTCTTGTATTTTTGGCGTACAAATAACTTCGGGTCCAAGAGCTTCAAAATCTTGACTTTTTATTTCTCATTTTTTTTTCTTGCAAGTTTCTGATTGAATTCACCCACAAGTCGTTACCTATATTAACAAGGTATACCTACTTTTTCGGTGATTCAATCATAAGAATTCTATGATAAGCATGTTTTGCTTTGAACAATTCTATGTTGGGTGAACGGAGAGTCTTCTTAGGTTTTGGTGACTCAATCATAAGAATTTCATGATAAACATGTTTTGCTTTGAACAATTCTATGTTGGGTGAACTGAGAGTTTTCTTAGGTTTCGTGACTCAATCATAAGAATTTTATGATAAGCATGTTTTGTTTTGAGCAATTCTATGTTGGGTGAAATGAGAGTTTTCTTAGGTTTTAGTGACTCGATCATAAGAATTTCATGATAAGCATGTTTTGCTTTGAGCAATTCTATGTTAGGTGAAGTGAGAGTTTTCTTAGGTTTTAGTGACTCGATCATAAGAATTTCATGATAAACATGTTTTGCTTGGAGCAATTCTATGTTGGGTGAAGTGAGTTTTCTTAGGTTTTAGTGACTCGATCATAAGAATTTCATGATAAGCATGTTTTGCTTTGAGCAATTCTATGTTAGGTGAAGTGAGAGTTTTCTTAGGTTTTAGTGACTCGATCATAAGAATTTTATGATAAACATGTTTTGCTTGGAGCAATTCTATGTTGGATGAACTGAGAGTTTTCTTAGGTTTTAATGACTCAATCATAAGAATTTTATGATAAACATGTTTTGCTTGGAGCAATTCTATGTTGGATGAACGGAGAGTTTTCTTAGGTTTTAATGACTCAATCATAAGAATTTTATGATAAACATGTTTTGCTTGGAGCAATTCTATGTTGGATGAACGGAGAGTTTTCTTAAGTTTTAATGACTCAATCATAAGAATTTTATGATAAACATGTTTTGCTTGGAGCAATTCTATGTTGGGTGAACGGAGAGTTTTCTTAGGTTTAATGACTCAATCATAAGAATTTTATGATAAACATGTTTTGCTTGGAGCAATTCTATGTTGGATGAACTGAGAGTTTTCTTAGGTTTTAATGACTCAATCATAAGAATTTTATGATAAACATGTTTTGCTTGGAGCAATTCTATGTTGGATGAACGGAGAGTTTTCTTAAGTTTTAATGACTCAATCATAAGAATTTTATGATAAACATGTTTTGCTTGGAGCAATTCTATGTTGGGTGAACGGAGAGTTTTCTTAGGTTTTAATGACTCAATCATAAGAATTTTATGATAAACATGTTTTGCTTGGAGCAATTCTATGTTGGATGAACTGAGAGTTTTCTTAGGTTTTAATGACTCAATCATAAGAATTTTATGATAAACATGTTTTGCTTGGAGCAATTCTATGTTGGGTGAACGGAGAGTTTTCTTAGGTTTTAATGACTCAATCATAAGAATTTTATGATAAACATGTTTTGCTTGGAGCAATTCTATGTTGGATGAACTGAGAGTTTTCTTAGGTTTTAATGACTCAATCATAAGAATTTTATGATAAACATGTTTTGCTTGGAGCAATTCTATGTTGGATGAACTGAGAGTTTTCTTAGGTTTTAATGACTCAATCATAAGAATTTTATGATAAACATGTTTTGCTTGGAGCAATTCTATGTTGGATGAACTGAGAGTTTTCTTAGGTTTTAATGCATAAGAATTTTATGATAAACATGTTTTGCTTGGAGCAATTCTATGTTGGGTGAACTGAGAGTTTTCTTAAAATGCAAGTGAGTGAAGACAAAATAGGTTGGTGTTGAAGGGTTACCTGTAGATACATGTATAGGTACATGTATATATGTATGAGTATATACACATATATACATGTACGTAGAGGTTCATTAATTTATATTTAATTAGGTGCATGATTTTGATTTATACATGAATCATCTTTAATTAGGTGTATGGTTTTGATTTATACATGAATCATATTTAATGAGGTGCATGGTGTTGATTTATACATGAATCCTATTTAATTAGGTTTATAGTTTTTGGATCATGAATGATATCGAGAGATGTCCCAATCCATATATACATATGTTGGCATTGGTGGAAAACGTAGAAAAACAATTTGGCATCATTTTTCTAGTAATATAAAGTTCTCTTCTTTCAAAAGTTCTACCAAATTTCTTTGCTGTCACTAACAACTGGTATCATAGTGATAGCGATCTTGGAGCAGCATGAATGACAGCAGAGAGACAAATTGATAGCTTTGTTCAACTCGCTATCCCGAGATTTGATGGTCACTATGATCATTGGGCAATGTTGATGGAAAATTTCCTTAGATCAAAGGAGTTTTTTGATATGGTGGAGACGGGTTATGAAGAGCCAAGTGAAGGCAAGGTACTCTCAACTGTTCAACCGCTACGGTTGGCAGCATCGAAGTTGAAGGACCTGAAGGTCAAGAACTACTTATTCCAATACATTGGTCGGAGTATTTTGGAAATGATGCTTCAGAAGAAGATGTCCAAAGAGATTTGAGACTCAATGAAGAGGAAGTACCAAGGCTCAACGAGAGTAAAACGTGCTCAACTTCAAGCAATTAGAAGAGACTTTGAAATTCTTCAAATGCAAAAAGAAGAAGCAGTGAATGATCATATTGGCAAAGGTTATAAGTTTTGCAAATAAAATGAGAATGCATGGTGGTTCAATCACTGATGTCGCAGTTGTAGAAAAGATTTAAGATCTCTAACTCTAAAGTTCAATTATATTGTTTATTCTATTGAAGAAGCAAACAATGTCGAGGAGATGCAAATTGATGAACTTCAAAGCTCCTTGCCAGTGCATGAGCAGAAGCTTAATCGCACGAGTGTAATAAAGGAGATGACATCATTGCCTCTAACTAGATCTGATGACCTACCAACATCTCTACTTCTTTCTCGATCACCTCTTCCACGACCTATGCTTCATCCTCGCTTTCTACCTCTGGAGCTTGAAGCTTCCCCTGGTATGAATATCTTTAAGGTTGTCATCTCCTCTATTGCACTCGTGCGATTAAGTTTCTGCTCATGCACTAGCAGGAAGCTTTAGAGTTCATCAATTTGCATCTCCTCGACATTGTTTGCTTTTTTAATATAACATACAATATAATGAAACTTTGAAATTAGAGATCACAGAATCTTTTCTACAACTGCAACATCAGTAATTAAATCACCATGCATCCTCACTTTATTTGCAAGACTCATAACCTTGTCGATGTAATCATTCATTGTTTCTCTCTTTTGCATTTGGAGAATTTCAAAGTCTTTTCTAATTGCTTGAAGTTGAGCACGTTTTACTCTCGTTGAGCCTTGGTACTTCTTCTTCATTGAGTCCGAAATCTCCTTGGGCGTCTTCTTCTGAAGCATCGTTTCCAAGATAGTTCGATCAATGGACTGGAATGAGTAGTTCTTGACCTCCAGGTCCTTAAGCTTCGATGTTGCCAACTGTTGTTGTTGAACAACTGAGAGTACCTCACCTTCACTTGGCTCTTCATAACTCGTTTCCATCATATCAAAGAACTTCTTTGATCTGAGAAAAGTTTTCATCAACCATCGCCCAATGATCATAGTGATCATTTAATTTTGGGACAACGGGTTGAAAAAAGTTATCAACTTGTTTCTCTATTGCCATTCTTGCTGCTCCAAGATCACTTTGATACCAGTTCTTGTTGACAGTAGAGAAATTTGGTAGAACTTTTGGAGGAG
The DNA here is from genome assembly GCA_018691285.1 of Cucurbita argyrosperma subsp. sororia. NCBI lineage: Eukaryota > Viridiplantae > Streptophyta > Magnoliopsida > Cucurbitales > Cucurbitaceae > Cucurbita > Cucurbita argyrosperma. Next base: position 6,319,593 of record CM031889.1, on the reverse strand, counting down.
AGAACTTTATATTACTAGAAAAGGATGCTAAATTGATTTTCTACCATTTTTAGTATTGCCAACATATGTATATATAAGTAATTTGGGACATTCTCGAATACTATTCATGATCCAAAAAACCATGCATCTAATTAAATATGATTCATGTATAAAGCAAAACCATGCACCTAATTAAATATGAACTAATGAACCTCCATCTACATGTATATACTCATCCATGTACTTATACATGTATCTACAAGTAACCTTTAACAGTTGGAAGGACTCGTGTTGGTCTATGAGAATAATATTCCCTCTTAAAAGCGAAAAATGAGTAACGTGACGATGTCACAGAGGATGTGGGAAATATCGGGGACATTAGGTGTCAAATCTAGGTTCCGAACCCTAGGCATAGGTTGCCACACTTTGTCTAAAAAAATACCATTCATCTTTCAAAAGTTTGAACAATACTTTTAAACTTTCAAAAAGATAAAAAAATTCCCTAACTCTTAGTTTTAGATGAAAATGGTTGCTTTATTTAAAAAATACTCTAAAACTTCCAATAGTATTTTAAAAATGTGAGTATTGTTTAAAATACCAACTTAAAAGTTTTATTAATATCCTTCAACTTTTTTTGAAAATTTAAAAAATATCCTTACTATTAGTACTATATTTAAAACATACACAAAAATATTTAAAAGACGCCTTCAGTAGACTTAGCACCTTAGGTTTGTGACTGATGGTCGAGGAGAAAGACTCGAGGAGTCAGAATAGAGCAGCCTGAAGCCAGAAGTCCACATTAAACCACCTAGCCACCTCAGGAATCTAATAGATCTCTTAAGCTCTCAAATGTGACTAAGGTGAAGTAAAAATTATGGATTACGAGCTTAGGTGATCGATAGGAATATTTTACTAGTAAAGCATGCATGAGAGAACTCAGTTAAGATTAGAGTATTATAGCTAGTGTGGTTTAATTGTTGATCCATGTCAATATGTTTCTAGTAGACCTTGAACCCCAGGATCGTGAGCGATCAGAGGTTTAGACTTGTGTGCACTTAAATTTAGTTTAGCCTGAGGAGCTAACCCCAAAAGTCATGAAAACGAGAGACGAGAGTTAATCTGCATAGATGCCAAAAAAATGTAGTAGACCTTCACAATATCCAAGAATTGCAAAGGTAGCCTCCTAGGTCGATAGCAACTAGTATAGTATTTGAGGAGCTTTCACTTCCCTATCCACTTTGATACCTTATTGTCGAGCTAGGCGTAAAAGTGATTAGGGTCGTGTTACTTAGTGGTTCAATCGACTACTCTACACGGTAGATCCATCCTGTGGTTAGACGTTAATCACACAGGTAGTTGGTGGTTACCCTACTTGGACAGTTTGTTATATGAGAGGGTGTTGATCATACGGTTAACTAGTGGAGTTGGCATGTATCGAGGGGCAACGCCCCCCAACTTTCAAATTTTCATGGCTTGTGGGATAGGTTTGCCAGCTAACCCCCATGGATGATGAGCATCACAACCTTACTATGAAGAGAATAAGTTGTGATCATTACATTGCGACAAGCAAAACAACGACCCTCAAGTGGCACCCATCCAACAACGTGAGGGATCAAGATAGACGAGTGTCATGATACGACCAAAGAAAACGGTGCATCATCTAATGTACCATATAATGTGTGCATTGAAGGAAAGACGAGACATAAGCAAGATAGGGGCCACGAGTAGAAAAGAATGTCAAAGATAGGCTTATTGAGGGGTCAGGTAGGGCCTCGAACCTTAACCTCCAAATTTGGGATTCTCAGAAAGAGTTTGAACATGCGACTTTGGAATTAAGTCCATCCATATGAGAGATGAAAGCTCACCAATTCGGTGCCAAATGGACACCAGATGGACACTCCAAGACACCGTATACCCTAAAATCAGTCTACACTAGCCAGATTGGAAATGCCTCAAAATGTACCATAGGGGGATGTATGATGTCACCTCTCCATCACCTTGCGCCTTGTGGCCTAAGCGAGCTACTCTGTGGCACATATGTGTATCATAGTAAGAGCAAGCATTGCGAGGTGAGTGTCTTAGGCGACTTCATTTGAAATATATTTTTCAAGAAAAATATCGAGTGACATGGGTATGTTGATTTTCACCATCTCGCTGAGAGAAAGTTGGTTGTGATCCCCACACGTCAAGACAGACAAGGGGAGACCCTCAAGTGGCACCCATTAAACCATGTTTCTGCTAAAATTGAGAATATCATGATGCGACCATGGAGGACGTGCATCATCCAACACACCAAGAGTGTGCATTGAAGCCAAGTCGGGTCACACAAAGTTTGAGAGAATGAGACGACACGAGTGTCTAAGACGAGCTCGAAGAGGGTCGGGTAGGCCCCGAGCCATAACCTCAAAAGTTAGGGTTTCGATGTGACTCTCGACATACGGCTCAAGAATTAAGTTCGTCTATATGAAAGATGAAACTCACCAAATTTGGTGTAAATCAGATACCCGAAGAACTATGCATCAAGGGGTATGTCCGCTCGCCAAAAAGACGTCTACTCGAGAATGATTGGAAATTCCTCAAAATGTACTATAGGAGGAGGAATGGTATTGACTCTCCACCCCTCTAAGCCCTCTTGCCCAAGCGAGCTACCTTGTGGCACATGCGTGTGTCACAGTGTGGGCAAGCATCAAGGGACGAGCGGTCTTGGGCGTCTTTCTTTGAAATGAGTCTTTCAAGGATAGTACCAGACGATACGAGTGCTGATATTGCACCCAAGCCCATGTGTCGGAGGTTGAATAATGCACCCACATCTGGAAGATATGCTATAAATGGTTTAGCATAGACACGGGAGAGTCCGATGCTCGAGTGAACTACGATGGATGGATGTTCAGGATGTCCTGATGAAATGATTGACACATGAGTCCGTTCCCAACGGATGTGTCCGAGAAAGCCAAAATGGCCAATATGTCTCGAGACATGGGATGAAATCATGATGCATGAGTCGTGTTGTTGGGAACGATGATGACAATGAGATGCGATGTTCTTGTGTCGCAATGATTGAACATGCACGCACGAACAATGTGTGTGGCCGAATAAGCTTGGATTCTGCACAAGCGATGTTCGGTTGACGAAAGAAAACCTCACCGACAGTCCTACGAAGCCATAAAGTTGGGCGAAAAATAATTATGGAGCTGAAGTTTTTCTTAAGGCTTACCGTGAGCATGTCAAGATCACAATACCGCACGGTTGAAAATGTACGATCGTAACACTGGTATTGCGCCCTAGGCCACTTTTCAATGGTTGTTATTTTGACCTTAAACCGATTTAAATTTTACATAATTTTTATCTTTTATTTTACTTTTATTTATTTTCGCTTTCGTTTTTTCAGTCTCGAACTGGGTTTCAAAATCTCAAAATTTGGGTTGTGACAAACCTACTTCCTAAGAAAACTCATAGAAGGTCATCCAACATAAAATTATTCCAACCTAGATATGCTTAACTTTAAAGTTTTTATAATTAAGCCACCGAAATTAAGAAGCAACTGGTTAGTATAGAAAGTAATTACCAATTCTTTTTAAGTATTTATCAATTAACCATTACATATTTAGGATCACCCTCATTCAGACGTGGCCTTAGTTCATTCCTATACCCTTCATTTACTCGGGAGTCACATGTCCACCTGCTTCTACCTTAGTTCATCCTTAAATTACATCCTACTAGGATAAGTTTTGCTTTGATATCATTTGTAACATCACATGCCCAAAACTCGAACTAAAATTTTGAATTTGAATTCGATACCAAATAACCTCAACTTTCCCCTGCATTTGCCATTGCCATGACATGACATGTTATCAACTTGTCTTGTATTAAATTATTTCTAAGGGTGAAAACTATCCACAAAATCAATACCGGTCAAGGTCCTAAAAGATCTCCCAATATAGAATTGCTCAAAGTCAAGCATGCTTAACCTTAGAGCTCCAATGATTGAGCCACAAAAAATGAATCTACACCTTATTGATATAGGTAATAACTATCAGATCTTTTTAAGCATTTCTTCATTAACAATCATATCTTCAAGATCACTCTCATTCGGTTGTGGTCTCAGTTTATCCATATACCTATCCTTTACTCAAACATCACATAGAAAAAATTTGAGGGAAGAGATTTCAGAGCTCACCGTGCGAACTCATCGGAGTTAGGTAAGTCTTTTAGGGATTTTGGGATTCAATCTATCTCCAAGTAAATTTTCGTTAGTTAGCCATCGATTTTAGTTGATGCTCGTTTAATTATTTGGTTCGTCTTGTTCTTCTCAATAGAGTCATGGAAAAAATTAGTACAAATTGAAGTTGAAAGATAACTAATTCAACCTTAAAAAGATAAAAATTTAAAAAATTAATGAAGTGGAATTGACAACACTAGAGGGTTGCCGACAATGGGTAGGTGAACTACGCAACCCTCAAACGACCATGTCTCTTGGAATTTTGGCATGCAAAATATGATTTTGATTGATTAGATAGGTTAGTTACAAGTTAATCGGGTGAAGTGACTAGTAGAGATTAACTTAAAAATCGAGCTTCATATCTACGTTTATTGTACAATAACGACTCTTATTTTTACTACAATATCGTCGCTACTACATGCATGAAATGACTATAAAGTACGGAAACATTCATTTGAAATAATTTAAGAACGATATCATAGACTTAAACCTTTATTAGTAAAATCTTTAAAATATATATATATATATATATATATATATATATATATATATATATATATATATAAACAATAATACATTTGAAAAAAAAAAAACAATGCACAAATCTAACGAAGAGGCTACAAAATAGATAAAATGTAACTACCCTAACACTGGTTCCATGACCTTCATCACGATGTCTTCATTTCTAGAGGGGTGTCTTACCTTTACTTAAAAAAAAAATAAGAATAGCATGTAGCTTGATGATGTCTTCATTTGTAGAGGGGTGTCTTACCTTTACTTAAAAAAAAAATAAGAATAGCATGTAGCTTGATTATTTCTATTTTAAGAAATAATCAGTAAGTGACTCTACTAGTAGAAAAATATAAATATATACAATATGGTGGGACCTATCATTTAAAGAACATCATGATATGATCTTGGCGACTTTCCGTCTGGACAAGGTTGGATGTATAAAATTTCTCTACACACCGCCCACGCATGCAAACATGGACCCACTAGGAAGGCTTGCATACCCCTCGGCCTCGCTCGTCGCGTTAGGCTAGCACTCACTAACGGGCTACAGACACCACGAAGGAAATGACTCGCATAACATAAAGTTATGATGCAAATGACACAAAAATACACTATGTTCCATTAACTTAAAGTTATGATGCAAATCAAGTCACCATTTGTCAATATTAGAATTATGCATACATAATTCCTTTCAAATCTTTCATATATATATATATATAGCATAACTTACTTGACATGATCTATGGAGGTTTATGCATCATAGATTATCATCATCCCAACACATTTTTACAACATGGCATAACATAACATAGAACAAAATAGCATGACATAGCATATCAATCACAATTATGACATGTGCAGGAGGCAAGTCACGTATCATCATACATAATACAATTCGTCCAACCAAGCCAATAGTAGAACCACTTAATTGATTAGCTTGAGCTGGAGTAACAAAGGCTAAAAGTAATTGGATATGGATATCAAATTCGTGGTTTAAGCTACCGTTTCGTAGCAAAATATTCGTGTTTTAATCTCTTAAATTCTCCCCGTTTCTAGACAGTAACGAACGCATCTCGATTAATTCAAATCAATTTTAACCCTCGAACATATCCTACTATTACAAAACCTTTATATATCTAACACACATAGTTTCTTAAACAAAATCCTCTCCATTGATCTTCCAACACTCATAACAAAGTAAAAATTGTAAACCCCATGAGAAACCCTAGTGCTTTAGTTTGACCAATTTGGCTATAGCCAATGCTCTATTTCTCAATTATTTTATTCTCTAACAAATGCCTTTATTGCACATGCTTTCATGCTAAGGAGATAATTATTGCTTCTAGAATTGACTATATAATTATAGCATCAAAATTTCAAATTTCAAACTTGGTGTAAAACCCTTTTTAGTACCTAATATTATTACTCTAATAAAAGCCTCCAATTGACTCCTATATTTTATTCATATATTCGGTTAATAAATATATACGTTTCAAATCGACCATTTTCGAACGTGACTTTTAATAATATGAAATTAATTTAATATTTGAATTTTAAAAGTTAAACAATATTTTCTTACCATCAAAAGTGATTTTGAATGATTATGACATATATAAGCTAAAAAGGGTAAGTGAAAGTTTAGAAGTAATTAAGAATTTTAATCGTTCATACAAAGTTTGATGCCTAAGACCTAAAGTTTATAAGTAATTAACAAATTAAAATAAAATAAAATATTTCTATTTTAGAAATAAAATGAAAGTAAATATCTGTATATTAACCTATTAGGGTGTTCATATGATTCGAAAACTTGACCAACTAGGACTATCTAACCACAACTATAAAAGTTGAGTTGTGTTAGATTTTTTCCGGTTTGGGTTAGGTTGAAGTTTTAGAAAATAAAAAATTCGAGTTAGTTTGACATATTGACTCTTTTTGGTTGGGTAAACCTAATCAACACGAAAATAAGGTTACAACCTAACCTAACCCTAATTGTAAGATTATTATGACGTTAGTGATGAGTTTTGACTTGTGAATGTTTGATATTTTGAGTTATAAGATTTTAGTTATTAACGTAATATATATGGTAGATAAGTAAGATTTTTTAAAAATAATAATAAAAAATAACCCGACAACCTAACCCAACCCAAAATTATAGTTGTTCGTGTCACCAATTTAACCAACTCAAAAATTCTGATCGGTTCAAAAGATTTTTCAAACCCAACCCAACCTGTATGCACTCAATTGTTGAGGTTTATTGGGAGTGAGTCACACATTTGTTAATTTAGTGGAAAATCATGGGTTTATAAGTGAGGAATACTATCTCCATTGGTACAGGCATTTTGGGGAAGCCCAAAGCAAACCATGAGAGCTTATACTCAAAGTGGACAATATCATACCATTTTGGAGAGTCGCGATTCCTAACATGGTATCAGAGCTATGCCCTAAACTTAGCCATATCAATAGAATCTTCAAAGAATTGTGAGTCTCGAATGTGTAGTCAAAAGTGACAAAATTGTCGAACAAAGGGTATATTTTGTTCGAGGGCTCCAGAGAAAGGAGTCGAGCCTCAATTAAGGGAAATTTATTCGAGAGCTGTATAAGCCTCAGGGGAGAGTCACAATTGTGGAGAGTCGTGAATCCTAACACTCAAGGGTTATGAATTAAATTTTAAACTATCAATTTATATAAAAAAACACAAATTTTAACTCGAACATCTTACGTTTATGTTGGCAAAATCAACACGATGTTTATTTAAATTATTTTATTGTTATTATTATTTTTTCATGGGTTTATGGTGAGGTCACTCTCATGCCCATTCAAACCCATCATGCATCAATCCACAAACAAAATTCATCCTTTTTCCTTTTCAAAAACTTTTCTTTTTTCCCCAAAAGAAATAAAAACATCATTACTCCATTGACTACTAATTTCTTAGCCAACATTAATTTCAAATCTCTCCTAATTTACCCACTACCCAAAATAAAGACATCTTGAATGGACCCTTACTTTTAATAATATAAAATAACACACATGCCATTTTCCTCGAAAAAAATTAAATATGAAAATTTATATTCCGTTCGAGTTCTCCTGACAACTACTTATTTTTGTATTACGTTAAAGACGTGTGAAAAGATTAATCATACGTAACTAACATATATAAAGTTAAAACTGGACTATCATAATTATATCCCGTAACAAAATTGGTTGTGTATATAAATTTAATTATAAATAAGAAAGGAGAGACGATTCAAAGTAACATATAGTACATATGATAGGTACTAGTCAAAAGGAAAAATGTTAGCTTTTGTTTGTACTTATAAATATAGGATTATTGGGTCCTTCTCAAACATAACGTTTATGTTTATGAATAGCTTTTCGATAATTTGAATTTTTGTAATTTGATATTATCATTCATGCTTGTGTGATGTTTAGAAGAACAAATGGCTTCAATCGTTATAAATTTTAAGATTTTTTATTTCTTGGAGATTGAAAAGGTAAGCCTAGATATTGTTTCACGAATTTTGTGGCATACCTTTTGAGATTTTTGATAAACTCTCCAACTTTTAACTGACGTCACCTATGAGTCGGAGAGTAGAATGAATCATTCGGGTGTGGCCTAATAGACGCGTTTTAAAATCGTGAGGTTGATGACGATAAGTAACGGGTCAAAGCAGAAATATCGCAACGGGTTTGGGCTGTTACAAATAGTATCAAAGCCTGATATAAGACAGTGTGATTGTGAGATCCCACATCGGTTGGGGAGGAGAACGAAACACCCTTTATAAGGGTGTTAAAACCTTTCCCCAGGAGACGCGTTTTAAAAATCTTGTGGGGAATATTGAAAGGGAAAGCCCAAAAGGGGAATACTGGAAGGGAAAGCCAAAAATGACAATATCGGTTAGTGGTAGGCTTGGGCCGTTACAAATAGTATCAAAGCCAGATATCGGGCGATGTGCCAATGAGGAGGCTGTTTCCCGAAGGGGGAGCAGACATAAGGCGACGTGCCAGCAAGGACAATGGGCTCTAAAGGTGAGTGGATTTGATGGGGGTTCCACATCGATTGGAGAAAGGAATGAGTGTTAGCGAGGACGATGGGTCTTGAAGGGGGTGAATTGTGAGATCCTACGTCGGCTGGGGATGAGAACGAAACACCCATTATAAGGGTATGAAAACCTCTCCCTAGCAGACGCGTTTTAAGAACGTTGAGGGGAACCTTGAAAGGAAAAACACAAAGAGGACAACATTTTAAAAACGTTGAGGGGAACCTTGAAAGGGAAAGCCCAAAAAGGACAATATTGGCTAGCAGTGTGCCTGGGCCGTTACAGTGCCAGTGAGGACACTAGGCCCCATGAGGGTAGATTGTAAGATCCCACATCGGTTGAAGAAGGGAATGAAGCGTTTTCATGTTTTAAAACCGTGAAACTGATGAGATACGTAATGAACCAAAGCGGACAAGCGGTGTGCGTAGACCGTTACAGTGCCAGTGAGGACGCTAGGCCTCATGAGGGTGGATTGTGAGATCCCACATCGGTTAAAGAGAGAAATGAAGCGTTTTACTTTTTAAAACTGTGAAACTGACGACGATATGTAACTAGTCAAAACGAATAATATCTGCTAGTGATGGGCTTCAACTTGTTACATTTAACGATCTATTCTAATTTTTTTTTTCATTATTGATTCATTACAACTAATGGTTGGTTAGATATTATAATTGGGTACATTTTACACGACCTCATTTCCTTTAAAGTTCAAAGAGTCATTATAGAAGCTAATGACCAACTAAAATAATGATCAAAAGAAAGATGGATCATAACAAAATGAATGTATGAATATATATATATATATATATTATATGAATTTGACATTGAAAAAGCAACATGGTCCATTTCTATTTTGGAATATAATATTAAAAATGATGGAAAAGTTTGAAGTTGAAGAAATAATGATGGTGAAATGGAGCAATAGAGGATGGGGTACGTGGACAAGTGAAATTGGTCTCTTTTAAAGCCTCAAAGCACCAAAAGTCCATGCCATGATAGGACTTGTCACTCACTCACTCAACCATAGTGCTATTGGAGACCACACAAACTCAATATCACCAAACCCTAATACACACATATAATTGGACCAAATCCAAACCTTTTAAGTGCTCTAAATTCAATGCCTTCCTCTTTAGCTCATGCTTCTAAATGTCTCTTTTCTATTGGATATACACAAATTTTATACTCTTTTCTCACTCTTTAAACATGTAACGTGACTTGTTTTAGTTACAATACTTTTGTGTTTATTCCATGTTTGACTTTTCGTTCAAACCATACTTAAGTATTTGCAAATTCATGAACTTGATATAAGTATTGTGTGAGATTCCATATTGGATAGAGAGGGGAATGAAATTTTCCTAGTAGACATGTTTAAAACCGTGAGGCTGATGGCGATACGTAATGGTCCAAAACAGAAAATATTTGCTAGTGGTGGGTTTGGGTTGTTACAATTGGTATTAGAGTCAGGCTTCGAGCGTTGTACTAGCGAGGATGTTGATACGTTATAGATGGTATCAGAGCTAGACACCGAGCGGTGTGTCAGCAAATATGCTGACATATATCAAATAGTATCAGAGTCAGGCATCGAGCAGTATGCCGGCGAGGACACTCGCACATTACAAATGGTATCAGAGCCAGACACCGAATGATGTGGTAGTGAGATCCTGGACTCCCAAGGGGGTGGATTATGAGATCTCACATTGGTTGGAGAGGGGAATGAAGCATTCCTTCGAAAGGTGTGAAAATTTTTCCTTAGTAGATGCATTTTAAAACTGTGAGGCTGACGATGATACGTAATGGGCAAAAAATGGATAATATCTGTCAGTGGTGGACTTGAGTTTGTTAGATTGTGACACTTAGTAAAAGATGATACATGAATAAACTCTAACCACACATGAATGAGAGCAATCCTAAAGATAGGATGATTATAAAAAAAACTAAAATAACTGAAATTGGGACTTCATAGTTAAACCTAGTTTGTTTGGAGTAATCTCATGAGGTGGGATGACCTCTTTAAAATTTTCTTAAGAAGCATGTGAGTGAGAACAAAATATGCTGAAATGACCTATATTGGTCTATGAGGATAGTCTTCACTCTTACAAGTGAGAAGTAAGTAACGTGACCTTATCACAGAGGAATATCAGAGTTATCAGGTACCAAATTCGAATTCTAAATCCTAGACATGAAACGTTACAAAAATTACTGATCGAAGATAAGATTACTCAAGAATGGTACCCATGTTGAATAAAAAACTTTGATAGGATTTCACCAACTGAGAAGTAACGTGACCTTATCACAAGGGAATATCAGAGTTATCAGGTACCGAATTCAAATTCTAAATCCTAGACATGAAATGTTCCAAAATTACTGATCGGAGATAAGATTACTTGAGAATGGTACCCTAAGAAACTTGGGTGGGATTTCACCTTAAATTTGTGACAAATGAGGGGTTTTTTTTTATTGAAGGGAAAAAAGTGACGGTGAAAGAGGAAATTGACCCAAAATGGTAGGCATCATGGAAAGGCATCAAATTAGAATATGTTGATTTTATGCCTTGTATCATTGTACTAAGCTAGCTGGCTATGAGAAATTTTGCCCACAAAAAGAAAAGCATATCTTTACCTTACAAAAGTCTATTTTATTTGATTGTACTACTCGTTAACTAGATTCATTCGTGATTTAACCTGATATTAGAACCTATACCATGTAAGTTGTTAAAGCACAAATTTATATTAGCACATACTAGTATAGTATGTTAGGAGTCACAATCTCCACAATGGGATGATATTGTCCCCTTTGAGTATAAGCTTTCATGACTTTCTTTGAGCTTCCCAAAAGGCCTCGTACCAATGGAGATAGTATTCCTTGATTATAAACCCATGATCACTCCCTAAATTAGTCGATGTGGGACTTTCATCCAAGATAGTGGATATGTCATATTATCATTTATTTGATAGTGAAAATAATATGTATTTTACTTTTCTAAGCGCAAGATTCATATCAAGAATTAGAATTTTGGCACCTAATGTTTCCGACATTCTCTTATATCTCCGGCAATATGATCACATTACCTACTTGTAGTTTCTATGAGTGAAAGCTATTATCTCCGAAAATCAACCCAGGTCATTATAGCATACTTTGTCCTCGCTCACATGTTTCATTGAAAAATTTGTAGCAGGTCACCGACATAAAATTTCTCCAAGCTAATCCTGCCTAACTTGGAGTTGTTATTATTGAAAAAAAAAAAAAAAAAACCTTTTAATCCTTACATTTTTTTTAACCATGGTACCATTTCATTATCGAGGCATCACATGAATAATCAACTTTACCGTCGATTAGCATAAAAATTAAATTAATCTAAAATTCGATGCTATTGAATTTAAAATCTACGAAAATAATAATTTTAAACAAAAATAAAGAGGCCCGTTAGATGGTTTAAAAAAAATATGATTAACCCAATTTAATTTGTACAATTTAAATTGGATTACGAACTTATTTGGACGGGATTAAATTCAAATAAATGAAATTGTGATGGAATGAGCGGGTTAAACTAAACTAATGTGAATTTATTATTAATTATTATTATTATTATTATTATTATTTTTTGCTTACTATACCATCCTACACCTATATTGATTCTATTTTTATTATTTATTCTCTCACAACTCCAAAAAAAATAACATAAGTTATAAATTTTAATTAAATATTTATATATAAATTAAATATATATTTTACGCACTAACATTTTTACTTTTATTAAAAATAAAAATTTTAATTTATGGTTGAGTCGAGTTGAGTTCATTATTTAATAAGGATTTTTGGGTTGAAAAATTTATAATCCGAACAATTGAGTTGGTCTAAAAAATGTCTGATTACAACCCACCCAACTCAACCCAACTCACAGATGTAGACTAATAATTCGGTACATAAATTTTAATCACTCTAAATGAAACTAAAGATTTGGTTAAACTAAGTCTAGTTTAACAACGAACATGTACTCGATATTTAAATTTTCATACTTTATCGTACTAAAAATTTAATTTAAAAAAAAAAAAAAAAGGAAAGGAAAAGCCATCAAAATTAAGAACACTCAAAAGGGAAGTCACGTGAGGTTCTAAATCCAACCATATGAAGATATTTTCACGTTGGCTACAAGATGAAGCATGTGAAAAGTCCCACTTAACAAGGAAAATGCTTGAAACCATCAATAAAGCCCCTTCATCCAATAGAACTAAAACAACATTCATCCAATATATATAAAACAACACATTTATATATGTATGTATGTATATATAATTGTAATAACCTAAAAATTATAAAGAAAAAAAAAAAAAAACGGAAATTGTCCCATGTTGTTTCAGTTGAGAAGTAGGAAGTTAGTCTCACTTCATTTTATCATCTCCTTGAACGATTCGAAATCAGTTGGGGAATACACTTTTCGACAGCTCAAAGTCGACATTTCGACTAATCTAGCTTGGGTCTAATACATTTTTTTTTTTTTCTAGTTTCAACTCTTGGGAAGCTTATAAGGCTAGTATGATTACTTTTAGCTAGTTTAAAATTTTGATGCAAGTTTAAATTATTTTACCAAGGTTAGCTAGTTTAAATTATTAGGAATAAGTTTAAATTATTTTATGCAAAATTAAGCGAGCTAATTCAGTTCTAATTTATGATTGTTGGACTCCTTAGGCAGAATTAAATTTCAGAGAGCGGCATCAAGCTAGCATCAAGGAGTCACAGTAGTTTCGACTTATGTCAACCAAGTAAGTGATTTTATTATTGGCTTGGTTGGAAGACTTGTCTTATGTATGACGACACACGCTCAATGGCACTGTCATTTATGCTTTACGTTATATGATGATGTAAGATATATATGATGATGCAATGATGTTATATGATGACATGAAGATGATGATGTGAGATGTATGATGATGAGATGACATAATATGATGATATTCCATATTAAGATGTTGTACATGTATTAAATGTCATGATTCATTATGACGACGAGTTTTATAAGATACAACCTTAATTGATGTTAATGATGATGAATGTATGAATGTCAATGCATGCATCTTACCTAGGGTATTATGTGAATGATGTATAGAGTTGTAAGGATTAGAAAAATATATATATTTACGTAGGTACAGAAGGAGAGCCAAAGAACACCTTGATACACACGAGTGATTACTACCAAACGCTGTCGTAGATTTAGATTCGAATCTCACTAGACAAATAAAAAACGTCCTAATCCAATCCAATCCAACTTGACTCATCAACACCTCACTTAACAAGATAAGATAAGAATGAAATTCATCACCACAGAATAAAGAATAAGAATTAGATTTCCAATAGTTCCCATATATATATATATTTTTTATTTTGACTCGATTTATGTTCTTCGTCCGTAAAATGTCTTAAATTCTAACAATGATGCTAAATACGACGTTTAATTACACATGAATAATAATAATAAGAAGAAGAAGAAGAAATAATATTAGAAAATGAAGTATTTAACTTTATATAAAAGAAAAAAGGTGAGGAACAACTTTATTGAACATGGTTTCTCAACAAAATACATGTGTTATGCGCAAATATCATTGGGGAAAGAGATGAAAGCAACTTTTTAGGAATATATTAAACTTTCCCACCATAAAAATAACTTTATATAACTTCATTCATATCTTTTGGAGTCCTCATTAATTGCATTTTGCCTCAATTTCACCCAACCTTTTTAATCTCTTTCCTTCACAATAATATCAACAAAATATCCTAATTAATGCCCTCCTCTTTCTCTCTCCCGACCAAAAAAAAAAAAAAAAAAAAAAAAAAAATTATCGTCAAATCGAATAAGAATTGTTTTGTTACGTGTGTGTGTGTGTGTGTTATGGTTAGGAATTGGGTTTGGATCAGGATTTGAAATTTGGGTCCTGTACTTGATAGCCGTGACATTTCCTTACTTCTCGTTTGTAAGAGTTAAGACTATTCTCACAAACCAACCCGGGTTTTTTCAAGATGTTTTGTTATCAATCATATGTTTGGTAAGAAAATTTCTAATAGGTCACTCGACGTAGAATTATTTCTATGAATGAGCCACTGAAATTTCAATTTTTTAAGTCTTTTTTAGTTATTCTATGGCAGAGACCGCTCTTATTTCGATATGGTATCGATTCATTTATGTACCATTTTTTATTCGGGTTTCACATGCTTTTTGTTCCTATTTGATAAGCAACGAAAAATTAATAGAGAATAGAACTTGCGATACTTATCTATGTCTATTGTCCAATTTCGTAAAATTTAAATAGTTCGAGTGACTTTTTCCAAAAAAAAAAAAAGAAAGAAAAAAAAAACTCAAACTATGTGACTAATAATATTACATAAACATATTTTGCATGTGCATTTTCAACCATTCTTCAACTGTTCGGTAGTGGTCCTCTAAATTTTTAAAACGTCTCTATTAGGAAGAGGTTTCAAATGCTTCGTTACCCTTTCTAATCGAGATGAGATTTCACAATCCACTCCCATCCGAAGCCCAACACTTGTTTCTCTCTCCAATCGATATGAATCTCACAATAGCCACATTTTAATGATCACATTCGATATTTTTTCCATTCTCATCATTATCACATTTTTTTAACATATTTAAATAAAATGTATCTATTTATAATCATTTACAAAATCAAATAATTTACAACGATATAGAAAAAAAATAATTTAATACAAGATATTTGCCTGTAATAAAATGGCAAATATGAAAGCTATGAAGCTAAATATCTAAATTTATTGGAGTTCTTAGATATCAAAATTTCCTTTATGTCATAATTAGCCAAATCCAGCTTCAAAATTCCGATGTTGATGCTCTGATACCATGTTAAGGATGAGAAACAGAAGTGACATTGAAAGTCCAGAAGTGGGATTAAAAGATAATATATGTATTGGAAGGTGATCCCGTCCTCTATTTTTATCTCTATCACTTTCCTTCTGCTTTTCCTCTTCTCCTGCCCTCTCAGTTATTACATTTACCATTTTAATCAGCCAATATATTCACGTGTTACCGTCAAATTAAATGGAACAAATCATTTATGCATGAACCAATAAGTGATCTTTGTCATTTTTTTTCCATTCTCGTCCTCTCTCACCATTATCGTTCTACCTTCAAATCACTTATCTTTTTAACTATCTTTTATCCGTTACTAAAACCAATACGGTCATATTACGACAGTCTCATAGTTTGGCTCCCCTATTCTCTCTCTCTCCTACCTCTAGTTCCAAGGCAAACCAACAGGTCTTTAAAGAGCCCTCTCTCCTCCATCTAGCAAGAGGCAAACATTGTCTCTCTGTGGCAACAAAAGGCAAAGTTTGAAAGAATCACCTCAAAAAATGACATCAACCAACAAAGTATGAACATTTAAAAAGAGTTAGTGGTCCGAAGCTGCAAAAAAGAAAAGGTTTTGATCTTTGCCATATGGAGCTGCCACGCCACGCCATTCCACTCCCTTTGCGCCCTTTCACTTTGACGTGTCATCCACTTTGATACCCTCTTCCCTTCCATTAAATACCCTTTCTTCCTCCCTCCTTTCCCTCTTCCTCTCCATAAACTCCCTCATTTCATTATCATTTCAATCCCCAAAACAAGCCCAAAAAGACATTACTTTATATAGTTCCCCAAAAAATGCCTTCTTTTGTTGGTGGAGCTCAAGCTAAAGATGTCTCTTCTCTTCACCTTCCTTCTTCCTCTTCTTGTCGTCCTCTTACTCTTAAGGTATGGATGTCTCGGGGTGAGCTACAAATTTTGTTCCATGTTTGGATGAGTCTTTTTGTGATGATTTTTCCGTGTTTGTAGTTTGTAGATGTGAGTTATCGAGTGAAGGTGACGAACAAGAGTGGAAATACTATTGGACGGATTTTTGGATGTGGGTCGGGCGATGGGGCGGCGCCGCCCGTTCAAGAACGGAGTATTCTTCATGGGGTTTCTGGGATGGTGTCGCCGGGAGAGACTTTGGCCATTCTTGGCCCGTCCGGAAGTGGCAAGTCAACTCTTCTTAATGCTCTTGCTGGAAGATTACAGGTCATATTTAGCCTTCAACTATGATTTACCATAATATATATCATATTTGCCTTCTATTACGGTTTAACATAAATATCATATTTGATCTTTTATTATATATAAATATCTGGTATGATATTTAACTTTCAATTACTTTTTACCCTAAGTATCTTATTTGCCCTTTTATTATAGACAAATATCTCGTGTGAATGAGGATATTTCACATTTAATCGTAAATATTATATTCGATCATTTATTATATACAAATATCTTTCATTGTGGTTTTTCGTAGTCAAATATTTTAAATATAATCCCATTTTCTTTGTAATTTATTTGATTCTATAAAAAAATATAGAATTTCCAAATTTTAAAGAGTTAAAATAGACATTTTTAATCAAAATTTGAGTAAAAAAGAGGTATGACCCTCTTATATTGATAACAGGGCGACGGTCTAACCGGGTTAGTGTTGGCTAACGGTCAAAAGCTTTCCAAATCGATACTCCGATGGACCGGGTTCGTGACACAGGACGACGTCCTCTACCCACACTTAACTGTCCGAGAAACTCTCATATTCTGCTCTCTCCTCCGACTACCTCTTTCCCTCTCAAAGCAAGACAAAGTCGCAGTGGCCGAGTCAGTGATCGTCGAGCTCGGGCTAACGAAATGCCAAAACACAATCATCGGAAACGCCTTCATCCGTGGCGTCTCGGGTGGAGAACGAAAAAGAGTGAGCATAGGCCACGAGATGCTCATAAACCCAAGCCTACTAATTCTCGACGAGCCGACATCAGGGCTAGACTCAACCGCAGCGCACCGGCTGGTGACCACCATGGCTGCGCTGGCTCACAAGGGGAAGACCATAGTGACCTCAATTCACCAACCATCGAGCCGGGTGTACCAAACCTTTGACAAGGTGCTGGTGCTGTCGGAAGGGCGATGCTTGTATTATGGGAAAGGAAGTGAAGCAATGAGCTATTTTGAGTCTATTGGGTTCACACCTTCTTTTCCCATGAACCCAGCTGATTTTCTCCTCGATCTCGCCAATGGTACGTATTTTTTTTAATTTATTTTCTTCATATCGTATTTAAATCTTCATTAATTTTTTTATTTATCAATAATTTTAACTTTGATTAGGAGCTAATTAACCATGGAAAATCACATTAAGCTTTTAGGTTGATTTTAAAATTTTCATTTTTTTTTTTTACTAATTAATTCTTGGGTCTAAAAATTATTAATTTAACTTTTTTTTTTTTAATAAATTAGTGGATATTGTGTTCATTATCCACGAGGAACTTTTTAGGGTTTCTTTCACAACCACCTTTAAAAAAGAAAAAAGAAAATATTAATAATCTTTTCTTTAATTGTTCTTTGTCTATAATTTTAATGAAAATTTAGAGGAAAAAGAAAGTGGGTCGAGAGTATTATGGTAAATAAGTAAGTGTTATTCTAACACTATAATCAGTAAAATATATCTAAACTAATTGAGCTATACTTAAATTGATATTAAAATTTTATTTTCATTACTTAAATTGATATTAAAAATGTATTTAATGAAAATAAAATAATAAAAAGAAAGGGGACAGAAAATTAAATTCTCATCTCATAAAATATCAGAAGCCTGAAATGACCATAAAATAGGGGACCGACCTCCTCATTAAAATGCAAGCTGTCAAAAAAGAGAGTCCTCAATTATCTATATATATATATATATATAGATATAGATATATATATATATAAAGGATGGCAAGTGAGTTGGAAAAATATTAATAAATTAGATATGTTTATTAACCTGTGGAGTCCGATTCGTGGGAACCCACTTCAAATAGGATGAGAAATCTAGGATTAAGTTGGGAATAGAAACGAGGGTGAGGAGAGATTTCTACTTGTTAAGTAAATAAGGATGGAGACGGTACCTGTAGAAAATCTCCATTTTGATACTCATAAAAATAAATAAAAAATTTTGTAGGGATAGAAGTTGACATAGGAGACGGGAACAGGAACAAGGAAAGGCTTGTTCTTGTCCCCATTCCTTGAACGTCTCTAAAGACAACATACTTAGATTTACCTTAAATCCATCAAATCACCTTCCTCCGTCTAACAAAAACCACAACTTTTGAAAACAAATCTCCACAACTTTTAATCCTTAAAGGGTTGTTTTTCCTTTTGTTTTTGCCTTTTAAAAGGTCTCTAAAGAGATAAATATTTCAAACCCCTTTGTGAAGAATAAAGCCTAAGAGAGATTTTCCCCCTTTCTTAATGTGGTTAGGAATCATATGTGAGAGAGGATACAAAGTAAAACATTAATGTGTTGGAGACATACATATATAAATATATAATATGCTTTTGAAAACCATGATTATAAAGTGCGGGAAGGTTTCGATTTGGCAATTTTTAGTGCATAATGGATCCCGTTCTTAATTACTTTTTAAAATATAATATCAGATTCAAATTTACATCTCTTATATTTGATTCGTTTAGGGTTTAGGGTTTAGGTTTACGTTGATTTTTTTAATATTGGAAGAAGTAGATTAGGGTAGACACGTGTCGAGTAGGGCGACATGTGTAGGACTGAGATTTTGCAGTCCCATTGGGATATAATGATAGCATTTTGGAATGGGCATGATGGGCGCCCAAAGTGCTTGGTGGAAGGCACCAACCATTAGTGGAACTCTTGCCTTTACCACCAACAATGGTCAATGTTTTTTTCAAAAGAGTTATGGCTGTTCCTTATTTTAAATGTTTTTTTTTTCATTTCTTTTTTGGTATATTTAATATTTAATGCTTTTGTGTTCATGGGAAATAAATTATTAAGATAGTTATATAATGGGAAACATCCCGTTTTAGAATCTACACGTGCATGCATTTTAAGGGTCTTTCTTTAGTCCTTTAAATAGGAGTGTTCATGGTTGGTCGGGAGGCTAAGACTATAGTGTACTTCGTTCTAGGGGAGGATTGTTGGGAGGGAGTCCCACATTGGCTCCACGTTGGATAATTCTCAAATGTCAAACAAAGAAGTTGTGAACCTCGAAAGTGTAGTCAAAAGTGACTCAAGTGTCGAACAAATGGTGTACTTTGTTCGAGAACTCCAAAGAAGTCGAGCCTCGATTGAGGGGAGGCTGTTCGAGGGCTCCATAGGCCTCAGGAGAAGCTATAGTGTTCTTTGTTCGAATGGAGAATTGTTGGGAGGGAGTCCCACATTGGCTAATTTAGGGAAATGATCATGGGTTTATAAGTAAGGAATACATCTCTATTGATAGGAGACCTTTTGGGAAAGCCCAAAACAAAGTCATGAGAGGTTATACTCACAGTGAACAATATCATACCATTGTAGAGAGTCGTGATTCCTAACCTGAGTTGATCAATTTTGAATAGTGAAAATAAAGTTGTAGTTTTGGTGTGGTATGTGAATTTAGAAGTTGATTTTGTGTTATTTTCATGCATGTAGGTGTATACCAAGTTGAAAATACAAGTGAAGGAGAGAAACCCAACATGAAGCAAACCCTAATTACTTCTTACAACACTCTTTTGGCTCCAAGAGTAAAGGCAGCTTGCATGGAGACATCAACGTTCCTTGAAACGAAAACTCGTGAACGATTGACTTGCAAAACTAGTCTCTTCATGTGGTGTAACCAATTGAGTATCTTACTTCAGAGAAATCTCAAAGAACGAAAACACGAGACCTTCAATGGCTTGAGATTTTTTCAAGTTATCACTGCGGCGATGCTCGCGGGATTGATGTGGTGGCACTCGGATTTTCGAGATATTCAAGATCGTCTCGGCCTTCTTTTCTTCATTTCAATTTTCTGGGGAGTTTTCCCTTCCTTTAACGCGGTTTTTGCATTCCCTCAAGAGCGAGCAATCTTTCTTAAGGAACGAGCTTCGGGTTTGTACACGCTATCGTCATATTTCATGGCTAGAGTCATTGGAGACCTTCCTATGGAGCTCATCCTTCCAACAATTTTCCTCACCATTGCATATTGGATGACCGAGCTAAAACCAGAGCTCGGTGCCTTTCTCTTGACGTTGTCGGTCCTCCTTGGCTACGTTCTCGTATCGCAAGGGCTTGGCCTTGCGTTAGGTGCAACAATCATGGATGCTAAACAAGCTTCCACCGTAGTAACCGTGACGATGTTGGCATTTGTCTTGACGGGAGGTTTTTATGTACACAAAGTACCAACGTGCATGACTTGGATCAAATACATTTCAGCGACATATTACAGTTATAGGCTCTTCATCAACGTGCAATATGGCACCGGAGACAAGATATGGTCGTTGCTCGGTTGCTCACGACATGGAACCGACAAAGCAAGGTGTAACTTTGTGGAAGAAGATGTGGTAGGGCAAATAAGCCCTGCATTGAGCATTGGAGCTTTGTTATTTATGTTTGTGGGGTATAGGTTATTGGCATATTTGGCTTTGAGACGCATCAAATAGATAGCCTAAATGAAGGAGAAGCTTGCATTGCATGCATGTTTGACACACTTCGAATGGATTTCCACTAACCATTTGGTTCTCCAAAGATGATTTGGGCAAATGTAAATAGCCAAGAAGAAGTTTATGAATGTTTTTTGTTGTAATATTACTAGGAATATATGCAATATGAGAAGCCACTTCTCTCTTTTATTACATCCATCAATCTAATTGAGTAAATGATTTCTTTGAAATTTCTATGCAAAAATCGATTTTTCTCTATGAGTCTGCTACTTATTTATAGTTTTTTCATTGGTTATGTATAGCAAAGTTATATATGATACATGAGGTATAGTAAACAACTGTGTATAGTAAAAGATTATATCTGGTAAAGTTATAGATGATAGATAGTCATACGTAATAGATGACTATAGCTGGTAAAGCTCTATATACTAAATTAAACCATATATATACCCATTAGATTGTGGTTTGAAAATAAACTTTATGTATTCTTTGTAATTTCCATTCTTGTACATACTTGAAGTCATGAATATAAATTTCTAACGAATATTCCTCCTTGCATTTTCTATCTCCTATTTTTTGTGTTCATGTAGATCGAGTGTGTGTTGTTGCGCGATCCTAACAACAAGTACCAGAGCTAAGCAAAATTCACCACGATCTCTAAAAAAGGAAAGGTCAAAGATTGGAACTGAAAAGTTCGATGGATTTGATTTCAATTTCTAGAAGATGTAGATTGAAGATTACCTGTATAATAAAAATCTTCACGAACCCCTGTTCGGGGTGAAACCGGATACCATGACCACAGAGTAGTGGAATCTCAAAAATCGAAAGGCCCAGGGCTGATATTATTGACATTCAACATTGTCAAGGAGAAGATAATGTTGGATTTGTTAAAAGCTTTGTCGAATATGTATGAAAAAACAAGAGAGGAAACAGAATCACAAATCTGGAGATGATGATGGTTCTGTAAATTCAACCGAAGGCATTAAGGATGCTCTAATTCTTAGTGTGGACAGCCTAACTGAATCCTAAATTTTAGATTTGGGTGCATCATTTCATTCGTCTCCAAGTAAGAATTATTTCAAAACTTCAAATAATAAAATTTTGGGAAGGTGTATCTTGCCGAAAATAAAACCTTGGAGATTGAAGGGAATGAAGATGTTTGCATACAAACTCTAGTAGGAAATTAGTGGACATTAGAAGATGTCAGATATATTTTTGGTCTCAATAAAAACTTGATCCCTATTGGTTAATTGGATAACATAGATTATGCAATAGAGTTTTGGGAAGAGTTCGTGCAAGATTGTGAAGGATATCATAGTGATAGCACGTGACACAAAATCTGGAACCTTATACATCATTGCAGGATGTATAAATATGGTTCCTGTAGCTCAGAGTGATTCCAATTCAAGTTTATAGCATAATACACTTGGACATGTGAGCATCAAATGACTGAAGATGTTGATTGCGAAAGAAGTTTTAGAAAACCTGAAGTTTGTTGATATGGGTCTTTATGAGAGCTGTGTTATGGGCAAACAGAAACGAGTTAATTTCATAAAGGCTGCTAGAGAACCGAAGAAAGCGTGGTTGGAAATGATGTTTGGGGACCTTCTCTAGTTTTATCACTTGGTGGATCAAAGTTTTACGTTACCTTCATTGATGATTTCAGCAAGAAGATACGAATTTATTTTTTGAAACATAAGTCAGATGTGTTTGTTACTTTCAAAAAGTTAAAAATTGAAGTTGAAAATAAAACCGACTTGAAATCAAATGTCTGGGGTCTGACAATGGATAAAAGTACAAGTCAAAACATAAAACATTTTGTGCAACCGAATGAATTAGATTAATGAGAACAGTTCTAGGTAAGGCAAAGACAAAATGATATTACAAAAAAGATGAACAGAACATTGAATGTGCGGACAAGGAGCATGATGATTCATTTTGGACTACCAAAGACATTATGGGCGGCTGCTGCTGTGAATACGCCAGCCTATTTGATCAATAGAGGACTCTCAGTGCCCTTGGAGTTTAAATTTCCAGAAGAGGAAAAGAAGTCAATTATTCTCACTTGAGAAGTTTTGGTTGCATTGCGTATGTTCACGATGATCTAGAGAAAAAAAGACAAGCTTGATGCTAAGGTTATGAAGTGTTACTTCATAGGCTATGGTTTTGACATGTTCGGGTGTAAGTTTAGGAATGACAAGAACAGAAAAATCCTAAGACATTGTAACGTGATCTTTGATGAAAATGTCTTGTACAAAAACAAAAAGAAGATAGGTTCTGAGACTTCGAAACAAGTGGGAGTTAAGCTTGAGTTGTAGAAAAATTTACTCAATGATATTATAGCAGAAACACAAGAAACTCCTAAAACTGTTGCTGAAGAACCATATGTGGAGTAAGTGATACCTGAGCATGTATTGAGGAGATTATCCAAAACTATCAGAGCATCGAATAGATATTCACATCATCACCCATCATAGCTTATTGTAACCTAGTATAACATAGCATAGCATGACTTATCATAGTTTAACGTATCATATCATAACATAACATCGCATTGCATAACATAACATCACATAGCATAACATAACATAACATTTAAGCATATGACACATGTAGGGTCCACGAAGCACGTATCATAATACGTAAGACAATTTTTTCAACCAAACTAATAGTGGAACCATTTACTTGGTTGGCTTGAGTCGAACCAGCTCGATAATCCTAAAAATGATTTGAGGCGCCCCTTATCCTTCACTCTAACCTATATTTCCCCACAAGATTATATCACGACATGACATGGACATAGTTAAAAGTATCCCATAAATTAACTTTATAGCTAAAAAAAACTTAATTTAAGCCATTTGGGTGTTAAATTGCGCTCTTCTCACGAGGTTAAACAGCTTCGAAAGGGTAAACAATGTAGAAAATGGTACCAAACAATGTAACCCGAGCTGGTAAACTGGATGGGAGCCGATACCAAACTTGCTCACACATGAGGAATGGCTCGTATGGACGAAAAAGAAATATGCGATTGATTCTTCTTTTTTAGCTTCGAAGGGACACGACAGCTACAATAAAGAAAGCAAAGGTCGTGGTTGCGGACATGGTGACAAAGGAGGTTGTAAAATTATCTCACAAACTCATGACGATGCCAACCACTGGAAAGACAAGAGCATGATGAAGTGTTACTCTTGTGGAGAATACGTGCATTATATAGTGGAGTGTCGCAACAAGAAAGCGGGATGATGAGGCAAACCTCACATTCACGCATGACGAAGAGCCCGTACTGGTGTTAGCCGAGAGGATGCCCAACCTATTTATGCTCAATGAAGAGAATGTTATGACGAACCTCCTCGCAAACAGAGAAGATCGAGGGAGACCAACATGTGGTATCTAGACAATGGAGCGAGCAACCACATGACCAAAGATCGAGCAAAGTTCAAGGAGCTTGATAAGAAGCTCATTGGAAATGTAAATTTTGGTAATGGATCAATTATACTTATCCAAGGCAAAGTATCTATCTTGTTCAAGTGCAAAAATAGTGATCAACGTCTCCTGACCAAGATATATTATATCTCTAGCTTGAAGAGTAATATTATCAGTCTTGGTCAAATGACCAAAGCAGAGTGGAGTTAATTAGGTCATTCCTTAAGATGTTCGACAGAAACGAAGCCTTATTGATGAAGGTAAATGGTTACAAAATTGCCTATATAAGATATTAATGAAGATTATCAATATCTTTTGGAAGCCTACATTAGCATTAGCATTAGCATTGGCGACAAGGAAGAGAAGAAGAAACCGAAGAACACAGCTAAGAACAAACTAGATGCTTCGAGCAAAGTCGGTGTGCTTCATCAGACTTATCACCTCAACCAAAGAGTCAACCAAAGAGACTAGAGGAAGGCGAGCAAGACCTAAGAAAAATGGGACATCCAACTTTTTGGAGTCGGACCTAAAAGAAACAAAAATTCAATGGTAAAATGGGCGCAATTCTGAGCATCTTACAGTATCTGCAACTTTGTTTTCAGGCCACTTTGTGGGCGTATTCTGAGCGTAGCTAGGCAGCACAAAAGCATAGAAACACATCAGATCCTTCCAAACTTCTCTTGTTTTTACTTGGATTTTCTCTGTTTGGTATTACTTAACATCAATAAACCCATAATTTCTCCACAATCTTAGTTTCAGATCTAAATGGTAAATGTGAATTATCAACTAATTCTTCCTAATTTATGTTTGAAAATCTGAGTTCTTGCGAGGCAAATCAAGTATATAGAACTTTTAGCTGTTCAACAGGTATAGTCTCTAGGAAACCTTGAACATAAGATCAAGTAAATATAAAGCATATTGTACAACACTATTTCCTGCAGTAGACAAGAAAGATCTATGGTCACCAAACTTCGATGCTGTTGCATTCGAGCATTCGAACCTGCAACGATCAACCGTTTCAGGATACTATAAAACAATGCTTTTCGTTTCAGTGTCCCAAAATCTAAATCGCCAAATTTATATTTGATGATTTTGATTGCTTCTTCATCTAAAGAAATATAAATAAACAAAAATGAAAACTGGACTCAAAATCTTTTAGGAGAATTTGCTAATGACAATCAAGCAAATTTTAAAGTTTACACAGCCAGAGAACAACAATTAAGACTTGAAATTTCTAAGATATAAAGCAGACATTCACAAATGTATAGACCAAGAACCCGAACATATTGTCGACACTAATTATTTGTTAAAGTAAACTTGGGACACAATATAAACAGTTCCACATCCCTGAAAGTAAATAATAGACATCAATTATACAGCAAAAACTGACCATGGGGAAAAATAAAACTAGGATGACCAATGAAGATTTACTTACTTACAAGAATGAACAAAACCGAAAAGTAGTTCTGCATTGATATGGGAAAATCCATCAAGCAAACAAGAATCTAAGGTTATATACGACGCCTGCTCCGGGACGAGAAACTAGGAGACCCCGTGGGAGTTATGCCTCCTCTATAAGTGGCATTAAATGAAGTGTATGCTGCCTTGACTGGTTCAGGGACAGAATCTAATGGAATCGACTCTGCAAAGCAAGCGGTGTTTATTCGTGTTCTCTCGAGCTCTTGTTGAAGCAACTCTGTGCTGTACTGCTGTGCCAGTGCCTGTAACATAGAAAGATAATTGACTATAGCCCAACGCACACAACAACTGTAGTAAAAGAAAAGGTATGGCTGATACATATGAATCAGTTATCATGTAGCAATTGCTAAACTTAAAGAACTCTAGACATTGATGTAGATGTTCTACCCTTTGGCTCAATATAAATCAGATATATGTTTTAGTCCTTAATGTTTGTATCTAGTCCCTATTGTTTGCAAAGTATAATTCTAGTCCCTTACATATTAACAAATTTTAAGTTTATATCTTTTCCATCTGTAAATTTTTAAATTGGCAAATGATAAGCCTTGAATTCCTCTAAATTTGTAAACTAAAACTACAAATTCTCTCTCTTGGGTGGTTAATGCCAATTGCAACATGCTACAATGGAAAGATTACATTTGAAACATGTTATAACATGAAGAGACTAAATTGAGAAAACACCTAAACTTGAGGGACTAAAATGCATATGTCAAGTCTAAAATGATAAAGAGTGAGTCGAGGCATTATTTTGAACTTTAACATGTACAAGAGAATATAGTGCAAGAAGATGCTTCTCACAATAAGTTCATCTGGGGCAGTTGCTCCTTGCTGTCGTTCATCTAGAGCTTCCTCGCTCCCACGAGTCGACCGACGATTATGGCCTGGATTATCAGCTGCCTCTGTCACACTTTCAGTAGCTTTCTCCAAAAGCACTCCTTGCAAAGACCCCAAAGACTCCCTTGCGTCGGGTGTGAAATAAGGATTTAATATGGTCTCGAAGTACTCGAGCTGCAAAAGGAGCACAAGTCAGCTACTACCATTATCGGTTAACCATCTAAATGAAGCTGCTCCAGTGCACAATATATAATTATGATACATCCCCTAATGCAACAAAAACGAGACATGAGATGCATGGCTTTTTTTCTTCAGCTCGTTATTATTTTACCATTTTTTTTTTTTTTTTTTTTCTGTTGGAATTGGTGCATGGGCAATTTATTTGTTTAATTGCGGTTACAGATCAGCGGTTCATGTTTCTAGTTTATTTCCTCTGTTGAAATCTAAATGCATGAAAAACATCCTATGTTCGATCAGTATCATATTACACAGCTAACGTTGATTTCCCTTCCCTAGTTTAACATTAATTTTACCTCAAGCATGAGTTGACAGAAACCATTTGTATCAAGTGACTGTAGCTCTGTTGTTGCATTTTCATCAAAAATGCTGAGGAAAGTATCAATTAAACCTTCAACAAGAATGCCTAGTGTCTTGTCCAAAAGGGGCTTAGCACCAGCAAAAACCTGAAACAATGTATTAAAATAAGAGTCAGCTAGCCAAAACTTGTAGTTAGAAGGAAGGAAAGCGGCAAATGAAATGAGAACAAAAATAGTGTAGAAGCCTTTTCACAAAGGAAATAGCACCATCAAGCTAGCATTAAAGAATCAGAAAGTTTAATTAAAAAGGTTTTAACATCCAGAACGAAAATCAGAACAATGAGACTACAATAGTTCGCTTCTAGCACATGGTTGGCATTTTCCTAAACTGATGGTAAGATTACCTCAGCATGGACAGACACAAGAGTGTGGAGAAGCTCTACAGCTGCATCACGCACACCCTGCAAAAAGAAAAAAGATAAGAAAAAAAAGGAAAAAATAACAAATAGCAAAGAGAACTAGATTTAGGTGCTAAATATTGAAAGAATAAATAAATAATGTAAAAGGCGGTGCTATCAGTAGGAGCACTCATGGGAACAGTCTCCAGTGGAGCATACTTTAACTGCAGGAGCAGCTCCCCAGCGGATTCCGGAATCCAGTAAATAGTTAGTAGCAGCTGTTCTCATCAAGTTTGCCTGATGTGAAGAGAATCAACCATTAGTTCATGAAAGCTTGGTGTAAACCTAGAAAATATGGATAAAATCATGATTGAAAAATAAAACTATCAGCTGATGTTCATGGCCATGAAAAAGAAAACGTTGAAG
Source organism: Cucurbita argyrosperma subsp. sororia (assembly GCA_018691285.1). NCBI lineage: Eukaryota > Viridiplantae > Streptophyta > Magnoliopsida > Cucurbitales > Cucurbitaceae > Cucurbita > Cucurbita argyrosperma. The sequence goes on along the minus strand of CM031889.1, from coordinate 6,291,265 downwards.
AATTCTAAACCATCTAATTAGTTGTAATTATGCGATGATATAAGGAAAGATTTCATTTTGTTTGGCTTTAGTCTTCACTTTTGTTTTGGCTCCTCTTGATCTAGCTGCTTTTTTTTTTTTTTTTTTTTTTTTTTTTTTTTCCATCATTGCCTGGTTGTGTAGTTTACCATTTGCTCTCTACAAGAGTACAGTTTTTCATAGAAGAAAAAACAACAACGTGATAGCTTTATACTATAAGAAAAAAGTGGAGGAAATTTCTATTGAATATGAAATTTAAAATAAAATTCAATACTTGATTGGATGAACTAATTCGACTGTTTATGCTCATAAACATTATTCATGTGTAATATGAGTCTCAAAGTATCTTTAAGCTCCAACAATACAGCTGATTATGCTAGAAGAAGGAATACATCAACATATCAAATCAAAATCAATCTTCTTTGGCTTATGGAAAATTGAGCTCATATTGAAATGAAATAAAAGAAACAAAAGAATATTATACAATTTCGTGGTAAACTATAACAACAAATTTGCAACTTTGTTTTCTTGGTAAGAAAACAATTATTATTAACATAGACGAACTGGAAAAAAACAATTACAAGAAAATCTCCGATTGAGCAACTAAGAATGAGAAATAATCACTAAAAAATTCTGAAGTAGAAACTCAAGGGGGAGTACTGAAATGCACAGTAATCCTAACCTCCCACTTCCAAGAGTCTGCATACCCTTCAAACATCCTATCCTCTCAAGCCCTAAACTCCAATGGGAAATAACAAGGCCAGCTTGCCATAAAAGTTCCCTCCCTCTCTAGGAAACTTCTTTTCGAAAAAAAACCATTGCGAAGGAGACCTATTTCATTGCATCGGTTCATTTTAATTTTTAAGAAATACACTTCGAATACTAGATATCACATTGATATTCGGAAGTCATTCTTCTGAACTAAAAGCTTCCCAAGTCGTACGTATATCTCATTTACTTTTCTTTTTGTTTTTCTTCATTTTTTTGGGATAGGAAACAGAAATATATCTATATCTATATCTATATTTGAAACAAGACTTCATGATGGGGAAAAAAAAAAATCAAATTCAATGCATGATTTGCATTGAATGTGGAAGGAAACATCAGATTTGTCAATAACAAGCAGTTTACAAAGACTCGCTCCTCTTTTCAAAATATTTACAAGAAAGGAGGGACTCACGGATGGTAAGAATATACTTCTAACTTAAAGGCAGGAATCAATCAAGAGAGTTGTTGCTTTAAAGTAATAAATTCGATAAAAATTTAGAATGCATTTTGGCAATACCTTTGCATAGGTATACTGTTCGAGGACCTTTTCTTCAATTGCAGTAAAGGACATAACAAGATCTTGAAGGTCACTGCTATCCTCTTCAGTTTTTACCCTAGAATGAAGGGAAGGCGTTAATGGGAACCTCGCAAATATATATAGTTTTTTCAGCATCCATAATCTCAATCACAAGGAGTTTAAAGTACTTCAAAATTAGAAAAATGTAAAGCATTGCACTTAAATATTATACATCACGTCAACCAAGAGATTTTAAACTACATCTAGGAAAAGTATTATTAGAATCTTGAAGGACAAAGTAGTTATCTGCTAGGTAAAAATGAGCCTTAATCACTCACCTATAATGTGACCAAATATGCTTGTACTTGCTGTATAATTCACACGAAAGGTCCTCTTTACAAAAACCAATATTACTCAAGACTACTAACAATTGTTGATGTGGATTCACAAAATTCCCATGCACATCTGAAAGTAGTTTGTCCTGAAATTCATGAGAAAATCCATTCTGCAAGTGTGGATTGTCTTTGTTTTGTTTGGTCTGGATAAGCCCATTTCCAATATTCTCCAGATGACCTAGATAAGGTATGTATTAAATGATGTATATCACTAGATATAATTAAGAAGTATTTCCATGCAAGGATAACAAAACAGTTGGAAGCATATAATACCTGCAAAATCAAGGAAACAGTTCAAAAATGCAAGTCTAACAGATTCCTCAATTTCTTGAAGTTGCAAAAATATATCCTCCGACTTCGAAGCCTCGCTTGTTAAAGACTGAACCATACTGAAAATTAATGCAACTGAGAATCAGTTAAAAATAAATAAGTAATATTCTCTTGAAAGAAAGTTTTTGTTTGCATCTCCAGAGAATAGTAGATCTTGCAGTGACATTTCGTTAAAAAGCTGTTCATGTATACATTTCTCAAACAAAACGAATAACGGAAACTTCATCCTATTCGAGAGTATGCGTAAACATGGCACTTATGTCCAAATGCCAATATATTAGTTCTGAACCAGGATATCATATTCCGTTCTCAGTTCTCATTAATTCTATCTCACAATGATTACATAACTTCTGTGTGTTTCATAATGCACGAGAGGCACATATATAAAAAGAACATCAAAGCAATGCAGTTAGAGAATTCCAATTATTTGGGGAAAAAAAAAAGAATATGGAACCACATATCTGAATGTATCAAATGCATTGAGAAAATGAAACAACACCAAAGCAAACAAAAAACAAATCTCCATAAAGGCGGAGTCCAACACTAACTACTGAAAGGACTCCAATCCAAAAGAAAGGACCAATATCATAATTACAAAACAATCTTATGACCAACGCCCAAACGGAACTATTAAATCTCACCAACTCCTAAACCTCCTCCCTAGATTTCTCCACATCCCTCAAACTTCTACTATTACACTCCAACCAAATGCTTACAAAATAGCAAAGAAGCTCGTTTACCACGATATTTTACCATTCTCCCTAAAAGCGGGATGCAAAGTCGCCTCCTCCATCAAATAATACGTCCCTATTCCAAGCCCCACTAACCCCAAAAGAATTTGACCTCTGATCCCAAAGGAAATTCAAACCGGTACTCCCATAGCAAACGACTTAAATCCTCCAAATGCATTTTGCCCATAATGCACCATAGCAGAAGCAAGATGAAGGAAGAATGCCATTGGGCATGATTCAAGGCATTGGCTCTCCTTAGTAAAAGCAAAAACCTCGACCTTTTTTTTCGTAAGTTTTATCTTCTATAAAGAGGAGAAGACTAAAGTCTCAAGAGCAGCCAATTGAGCAAGGGGAGAGGATAAAAGGTTAAAAAGGAATGACAAGAAATCTCCCTATCAAGATCAGGGGAACCACACCCTAACATCCTTTCTCCCTAGAACAATAAGGTGGTCTCAAAGCATAAAACGGAGATCTCTCACCTCAACTGCCTCTCTATCTAACAAAGGGCAATGAAAGCCCAAAGAAATTGAAGAAAACTAGTTTGGAGAACACCACACAGAAGCCATAAGATGCAACTTCTAATCTGAAAGAAAGTAGAGCCCAAGGAATAAGTCATAACAATTAAAAATTGAAAAAAAAAAAAAAAAAAAAAAAAAAAAAGGAAGACCCATAGAAATAGCTCTGCAAAGGAATTTACAGAGGCTCCTCAACACCCCACTCAAAGACCGCTCAAAAGCATGGGGCAACACCTACTCGCTATCACTCTAAACTACAGCACATCAATCTTCGAGAAGGAATGCCACAACCATTGGCCAAGAGAGCCTCATTTCCATAATGATAAACATGGGAAAAAATAGAAGCAATAAATCACATGCTAGCAAAGACGGTATGGAAAGGACATCATCCTAAAAAGGTAAAGTTCTTCCTTTGGGAAATAGCGCATAAAGCCATTAGCAAAAGAATGTCTTGTATCACTCTTTCTCCAAATTGGTGTCCATCAAGCAAGAAAGAAAGTGAATCACGAAGACACTTCTTTATGCTATGTACACACGCTCTAGACAATGGCTCTCAATATATTTGGATGGCATCTCACATTTCGTAGGGAGGTAAAAGAATCTATTGAACATGGCCTTAACATACCACCCTTTCAAGAATGAAAAAGACCTACTATGGAAAAACCTCATCATGGCTTTCTTTTAGAATTTGGGAAAGAAAAAAATCAGAGAATATTCGCAGAAAAGATACAGACTTGTACAAAACTTTTTGACAATGTTGCTTACCAAGCTACATTTTGGTGGAAACTATCTAATATTTTTACCTCCTATAGTTAATACCTCCCTCATTGCAAATTGGGAAGGTCTTTTGTAAACACCATGGATATTATATCCCTTTTGTAAATTTCAATCATCAATGAAATTATCTCTTAAAAAAAAAAAAAAAAAAAAAAAAAAACCTAATTTTAAAATCTGAACACCCCAACCCCAAGGTTGACAGGCTTAAGAACCACCCCCTACTTAACTAAATGCAAACCACCACCCTCCTACATCACTTCCCACAAAACAATTCTCATCAATCTCTCAAGACCCTTACAGAATGAATTCAGCTAAATGAGGACAAGAAATAGCTAGGAATCCTTGTTAGAACTACCTGAATAAGAGCGAGTCTCCCTACTTTGGAAAAATAAACCATTTTTGAAGAAGTCAGCCCTTCCTAAAACTTTTCCAAGACAACATTCCAAAACGGCGAACTTCTTTGGTTCCCACCCAAAGGGGGCCCAAGCTAGCAATGGCGAGCTGACTAACTTCACACCCAACCTACAATTAAACTCTTCCCCCTATTGGTCTTCAAGTCAGAGAATGCCTCAAGGAAGGAAAAAAAACCTACTTAGATTGACAAAATAATCCTCCTCGCCCAAACAAAAAAAATTAAAAAAATAAAAATAAACTAAAAATAACAAATGTTGTCAGCAAACAAAAGATGGAAAATATGGATAAATGCTAACCCCCCCTTAAGGCCTAATACAATTCCCATTGACAAGAACGAAAAAATTCATATAACTAATTCGATTCTTCATTCAACCTCTCCATTTGACCCCAAGACCTTTGTACCCAAAAATCTGTTAAAAAAAGACCCAATCCACAGTCATAGGCTTTCTCAAATCGATTTCTAAGCTTCATTAGCTATAAGCACTTGGTCCAAAATTTGCTCTCCTGCTATAAAGGCTCCTTGACTGTCAGAAATAGCATTTAAATAGTATTAGGAGGGAATCGCTTCAGTCTTCCCACTAGTATTTTTGCAATAATCTTGTACATGCTTGTTTCAAGGATAATAGGGTCTAAAGTCTCTCACCTTAGTCGCCTTATCCTTCTTAGGCATGAGGAACACATAAGTCCCATTCATTCTAATATCAATAATTCTTCGATCGAGAATTTGCAAAAAAATCGTTCCACAAATCCTCCTTCATACTATACCAACAGTTTTGAAAGAAAGCTATAGTAAAGCCATCAGGACCAAGAGATAAATTCCAGGATGAATACCAGCATAATTAATTTCATCAAAGGTCGGTGGCATCTCATATCTTCCCTTCTATATTTCTCTAAAATTTTATTCTCGTCATGACTACTTGACATCAACATTTATGCACGGTAGCCACAAACATTAAACACATAAGCGCATCAAAGCAATGCAGTTAGTAAATTCCTAATATTTTAGCTGTAAATGAAGCCCAAGATACCAACATCTCACTATCACATGCCCAAAGTAATTTTTTATGACATTTCAAGGCATTAAGTAATTTTGTATGGCATTCCAGTGCATTAATGTATTTTCTCTTCGGTATAAAACTGCTGTCCAAGAGCACAATAGCATGAACTTCTGTGACAAGACCTCTGCTGTATTCACTTTCTCTTCTTTGTGTTATAAGAAACAGAAAATACAGAATACTTTTATAACAGAAAGCTTTGGAGGCTTACAAATTTATTTGATCCATTGCAGAAGACATGATAGATCGAAATGCTAGAGGCAAGAAAGAGATTGTGTATGGAGATTTATTCCTCTCAATAATTGACACAGGGACCCATGTTTCATCTTTCGAAATATTTACGATGGAGCCTCGCATCCAGGCACAAAGCCTTAAAATATAAATCTTTGTCACCTCTGATTGAAGTGTTCGCAGTGCAATCACTGTGTTCACAGAAAGCAAAAAAATGTGAATGATTGGAGCGGGTAGACAAAATTTAGACATAAATGATGTGTAGATACCAGCACTTGTAGGAGCTGATTCCTTCGCTTCGAAAGTTTGACATGTGCTAGATATTTCATTTATGGCATCACTCATATACGGCTGAAGAATATTTGATTCTTCAAGATCACGAAAGGTGCTGTTAACCTGACAAGTTAAGCATTTTGCATAAATTTACTAAGCTAAGGGTACTGCATGAAGGAACCAAATGTAATAAATGTAGATTGAACTATGCAACACTGACTGATTAAGTTCATATGGGAGTAACCCAAAACAAAGAGGATTTCTTTAAGTCCAGCTACATGGTAGAATATACTTCTGTATAGAGGGGGGCATAATAAAGATTTATTAAGCAGATACAAAAAAGATATTTAGTTGTCCTCCCATGGCTGAGATAAAAAATTCTCTCCCTGCTAGGTAATGTAAAAAAGAAAAACGGTAACAGCAAAATTTCCAGTAACAAAAGCCAACTACATGGATGATAGCCCCTCTCAAATGTTTTGGGAGATTCTCTATCATGAAGAGCAGTCTCTCACGGGTGAGAGGAGAGTACCCTTCAAAATCACAGTTATGAATGATCACAAAAACATTTATAGCACATCATTAAAATTCTACTCGGAGAAGAAATCATCCAATCCAATACCATTATTGCAGTGACTATCCAAGATATAAGCATATGACTGTCAATTGCATTCTCACCTTTACGTCATATGCAGACAGTGTATTGCGTATCATCCCAGCAACTTCCTCGAGAGAATGATTCAAGTACTTCCCTTCACCAACCTTGTCCTCATTTTTGCTAGCCGAGGTGTTTGTACTTGATTCAGTAGAAACTTGAGAAGACTGAAATTATAAAATCAAGCATCAAGATAAGGGCTATAATTAAAGTTAAGAAAAAATTAATCTTATCCTCACAAGCACTAATAATTAGAGAAATAATTTAAAAACAACAGATCCACTTATACAAGACAGCATGCAGTAGATCACTAACTGATCTCAAATTACCTTGGCAAATTTCCCACTGAAAACAGAAAGAGCAGTTTTCCAAAACACTGGTATGTGACGGATAAGTACAGCTGTCAATCTCTGAATATATCTACCTCTGAGAGCATCAACTTCTTCACTATTTACTTCCACGAGTTCCACACCCACAGGGAGATGGCCGACCCTAACAGAAGAATGATCAACATCTGACTGACAACAATGAAAAAAAATTAAAACGAAGGCCATGTTCAAGTTAATAAATTTGCTCAAATCATCATTAGAATCATCTTTACAGATTTCACCTACAGATTGATCCAGATCTTGTTGAATCTGCCTCCATCTTGCATCAGCAATAGCTCTTTCACGCAATTTAGTATTCAAAGCTTCCATTCTTGACTCATGATCTAAGGTGCAGTTCTCAAGCAAACCTCGTATCTTGTGATTCTATAAAAGAAAACAAAAAGTACCTCGATGAGCTGACCATTTGTACTTAATTCTTTAAGCTTGACTTCTAAACTAATCCATTCACTTCAGTATGAAAATAGGGGAAGGGGGAAGGAAAAGATGGAGATCAGAAAAAATGCATTTTCTTCCGTTTTTTATGATAAGAAACCATTCCATTAATCACCAAAAGATATACAGAACACTGAAAAAAATCTCCCTACAAGCAAAGGCTTTAGAGAAGGTGTTCCACTGGGTCAATCCCCATATTCACAATTGTTGAACTCAAATCAAATAAAATATTATTAAAAAAAAGTGCTAAAAATGACCGTGATTACTAACTCCAAGAAGCTAAAAGGAAAATAGAACCAAAATTATCATTCAAAATGATTTATAAGAATTCTAAAGAGGTCACCCAACATCGAAAGCATGTAAGTGAGAATCGAACATCCTGAAAGGTCCCAATGTTGGTCTATAGGGGAAGTTCCCCTTGAAACGTGTAAAGTGATGTGGCAAGGGCAAGGGGAAGCATGGGAATATCAAGGCTATCAGGTACAGGATCGGAATTTTGAATACTAGGCTTGGGGCATTCCAGTTGGTAACAGAGCAAACATCTCCTACTACATTGTGGTTCAAGGACGAACCACAGTTGAAGCTAGTGAGCATGTGACTCACAAGTATAGAAAGGATATATGAATGAACTAAGACCACATTTGAATTAGAGATTTTAAGAATATGAGTATAGGTTAGAAAGGTAGAAAATAACAGAGGAATTATAGAAAATACCTCAAAACTTTGGGTTTCGCTACAATAATACTCCAAAAATTTAAAAAGTTATATTAATATCATTGATTTTTCGATGAAAAATGCCCTTACTGAGAAAAACCACAGCTGAACATTTAATCAAAACAGCAACCAGCTAAGATAGAAATAAAAAGAAAGCTTAGCTAAGAAAGAAATGAAAAAGACACCTAAAGAGAATTTGTGGAATAAACCATGTCTGGCCACTCCCACTGGCTGTAAACAGTAACGAGTTGAGACTACTCCTCTAAGATAAAATGGGAAAGAAACAGCGAATCTCATAGAGGGCATAGAAAACCAACCCAGAAGGCAAAGTGTGTAACCTCCATATCTCAAGGAAGACAGTAGAGGTGCTATATTTGTACATTAGACAAATTTCATAAAAAGAATGTACGAGGAACAAAGGTAACAGTAGCAAAAAGCAGAGTAAATATGAGTTGAAAGGTTTGATTAACACGTGGGAAAAGTGAATATGTGTGATAAGGTTCAAAGAGATAACCTCACTTATTTATCTCCCCAAATATGTGTTTATTATGCCAGACGAACGAGGAAATGCTTGATCACAGCCTTCTTCATTGCAGTTTTAGTGTCAGGTCGGATTATTTTGGCCATTTGTTTGGCTTGAATGGGTGTAAGCTTCAGTAAATAGATGCTTGGATGGTGGAATCTCTTAATGGATGGCGCTATAAAAATAAGCTTAAGTGCTTTGCAGCAACGTTTTGAAGGCTATTTATGGTTGTTATGGAAGGAGAGAAATGCAAGAGTCCTTTCAGATAAGTACAATTCTTTTGTATTGTGATCTTGTACAGTTCAAGGCTTCTAATTGGAGCAGCGAACACATATTCTTTTGTAATTACTCCACTTTCTTCATCAACTTAGATTGGGAGATTCTTATGTAGAATTTTTCTTTCTAGGAGGGGACACCTTACCGCTTTGTGCGCTGGACTTTTTGTTTCTTCCATTTGAATGAAGTGGTAAATGTTTCGTTAAAAACAATTGAAAAAAACAACAAAACAAAACAAAAGGGGTTTTCCAAGGTCAAGAACTAGCTAGAAGGTCTATCGGGAACTTGTTAAATTATTTTGTAATCAAGTACAGCTAAATTATTCACCAGCAGGAGGCCATTTTGTAACCTGTGGGGGGTGGAGATATCTCACCTCCCCTCTTTTTGTACATCCATTTTGGTAATGAAGTTATTGCTTCGTATAAAAAATAAAATAAAATAAAATAAATTATGAGCCTTGCACAACATGTATTTGGGAGAGATTCAAATAACTCAATACTTAATGTTTCTTATTCAACATTGTTAAGAATTGGATTTTATCGAAAATCACAGCTGGGAGTGCCCCAGCAACGTTGTAAACTACTATGGTTTCAAGTATTGATAGGAATCGCCGATCTTTAAACTCATGATGAAGGGATGTTCAAAGTGATTATTAGGGATAACTTATTTGCACCCTTTTGGTTTTTCATTTGCTTCAAATTAAAATGACAACTCTTATACAACCCAACACAACACTTCAGAAGTGAAGATACATATTTGCCTAAGTTTCTCTACAACCAACACAACTAATTAATATATTTCCATATCGAGCATTGCAGATTGCAGATTGCAGATTGCTCAAATATGGGGTATCAAGCTTGAGACTCGGGCATGAGAAAAGGTGCTTTTCACAGGGAGGTTGGAAATTTGTTAGCACTCCTCCAGAAGCTTGATTCGATTCATTTGAATAATGGGCTGGATTCAGTTACTTGGTCGCTGGAAATTTCAGGCTTGTTCTCAACTGAGTTATCTTGTTTAAAGTTAACTCAAAAGCCTGGTAGCTTGAAGACTCCCTTGGTGGATCTAGTTTTGGAACTTCAAATACCCTAAAAAGGTCAAAATGTTTCTTTGTCTCTGGCCCATAGAAGTTTGAATACCCATGCCCAAATTCGAAGGAAGTTCCCTAGATGATCCCTGTCCCCCTAGGTATGTTGTCTGTATCAGGAGGAGTTGTTAGACCACCTCTCCTCACTTTCCATTTGTGTACAAAGGGTGGCGTTTCATTTTAAAAATCTTGGGCTTGGACCTTTGCCACCCTCGAGAGTGGAGGATTGGTTGGTCAAAGCTTTATCAGGCTGGAACCCTAAAGGCAAGGCAAAACCTCTATGGAATTGCAAAGTTAGAGCGCTCTTATGGCATTTTTAGTAAAGCTTTTCTTTTCTATAAAGATCTCGATGACCCTGAATAAGAAGTTTTTTTTTACGGTCTTGGCCTGAGTGATCTCTGAAACTGAAAGCTTTTCGATTGGAAAGAAATTAACCAAGGAACATCCAAAGAAAAGTTTGCTTTGTTTTTCTTTTTTTTTTTTTTTTTTTTTTTTTTTTTTTTTTTTTTTTTTTTTTTTTGTTCTTGTTGGGATAGTGTGGTTCATATAGCTTCTTGGTGATGTCAAATCATACCAAATTCTTTCGTAGTTACAGCCTTGTCTTGATTATGACAGATTGGAAGGGAAGTTCTGTAATCTCTTTGGTAGTATCTTCTTCCTTCCCTTTGGTTAATATATATCATCGTTTCTTAAAAAATATTATTAAAAAAAATAAAAAATATCTATATACTCAATAGACTGCCCAATATAATATTAATCTCACGCCATATACTGAATATATGATCAGAAATCCAAATGCCATGAGGAAGCACTGTTTACCTGTATGTTTAAATAATGCCACACAGGATCTGATTCAGGATCCAGCTCCAGTAGTAGTCTCACAGTGTTTTCGAGCTAAATGAAACATCAAAAGAATAATTAGCCACCCAAGAGTTTGCATACAAATGAGAACATCGAAAAAATGAGTTGATAATACTATTACATTACAATATACATGAACAAGCCACAACTTCTTGTAGCTTTGGAAGGAATTTAGGAAGAATAGAATTTTAAAGACTCTCCTAAAATTGTGAACATAATTAGGTATGAACATATTTCTACAAAATTAATTATAGAAAGACGAAGGCTATAGCTGTCTGTGTTCATTTTACAAAATTACCCCGTTTGTTTGTACTAGATTGACCCATGGATTACACTGAGGCTAAATTTTTGCAGGTTGCTTTGACCCAGAAGCGCAGTTTGAATACCTTTATTTAAGACAATTTGTGTACAGTCTACGGTTTATCTGCATATCTTCCATATCCAACCATCTTAATAACAATCGCACAGCTTCAAGATATATAATTATGTAGTATTCAGTTTCAATTATAGAAAATGCATGCATTAAATCTGTTTTACTAAAGAAATGCATTGATCTAAAATAAATTGCTCAATCAGAAAATTGAACGAACATTTCCTAGGAGGAAAAAGAGTATATAAAACTATCCACTGCAAATCAAAACCAAAACCATCATCAGTAATATGTATATGATGCAATCAGTCTAACTCAACTAAAGCTACGATGGAAAGTTTTGAACTGACGAAGATGCAAACATCATTTCTTTTCTTGTACACAAAGTTATCTGAAATATATTTCCGTAATTAGTAACTTGGAGTGAACTAAATGCAGAACAAAGAGCTGACTCTTTAATTTGAGAGCAACAATTGCTGCTCCCAGCACAGACTATAAAGATGCTTTTGGCAGCCACAAGGTATCAGGAAGATATCTAAAATTTTCTATCCTGTAGAGGTCTAGAGGATGAAGTGAAAATAATGAAAAGTGGTTAAAAAGAAAGCTCACGTTTGTCAAATCTATTTTTGGGTCTTCCATTGACTTGTAAAGTGTGCCTTTGAACTCGTGCACCACTTTTTCAACCTCTTCAAGAACTTTTTTCAAAATTCCCACCTGAAACCAACATGTAGCAATGAGAATTTAATTGTCATCCAACAATTCATCAATATCCAACTACATAAACCAAATACATCGTCTCTAACTTACATTTGTTATACATTATATTTTGGGAACTATGCAGTGTTATACCACAGATCTTTTTTTTTTTTTTTTTTTTTATAAGAGTTATACCACAGATCTTAGGAAATGATAGTTAGAAACAATGAATTAAATTGGGTATGTGAAAGAATTAAGATGCGTGGATAAAATCTAGGGTATTTCCATATTCAGACTGACGTTAGTGTCTAAGCATTGCCTGTAAATGGGTAGAAAGTTGCACAGAGTAACATCAGCAGAGCGAAAAAAAAAATACTCAAACTAAAATTTCACAAATCAAACAATGTTTTGAAGGAACATTTTTCACGAAATACTTATCAACATTTTTCACTCTGCATTGAACATGAAAACTATTATTGCAGAAACAGAATATGTTTGCCAGATTTGACATGACTTGGAAGAGCATGAAGAACGGAGGAAGTTATATACAAAGTTTTGAAGGACAGAGCACTGAGGTTTCCTTGCAAAGGCAGATTTAGAAAACACATTGTGGAAGTTGACAGAGAGTTAAGAGTGGCTTCAACCCAAAAATCAAAATTTGTCCTCCCTCATGCATTGTGGTAAGACATTATGTAAACAAAATATGAGAGGATGTAGAACTGAAGTTTACATGAGATGGCAAAGCAATTGACTTTGCTTTTTTGTACTCCCGAACTGCCAGGTCAAATTCACCCTTACTAATGCTGCTGCGAATGGTACTTGGCAAGTTAAAAAGCGTTCTGAACCTTTGCAGCATTCCTTGAACTGATCTGATCTTTTCAGCTTGTGCCTACAAAAGAAACTTTATATAGTCCATTTCCAACCAATAGTTCAAAGCTTCAAAGCCCCTTGCTCAGTTTTGAATCTATACTGACCTGTCTTTCAAACAGAGACTGAAAAGCCCGATTGGCTTGCTTGCTTACTCCTTGAATACAATTATACAAATGTAAAGTTCCAGAACCTTCAGGGTCTTCTTCAATTCGTCTCAACTTGGACTCAATATCTAGGAATTAGAAACATTACCATCACAATCAATAGACAATGCATATTCATATCAGACGAGGAAACTGTAAAAAGCTGAATAAACAAGAAAAATGTTGGAGTAAATATTAACTCAGTAGCAGATAGTCATATTCAGCTGAAAAGAAACGATTTTTGCATACCATCAATTGTGGTTTTGCATGATACAAAGCAGTCAAAATTGTCTTTGACTAACTGTTTTCTTTGCTGCGTCCGTCCTTTAAGGTCAGTTTTTATAGAAAAAGCGCCTTTCTCCAAGTCTGCTGCACTTGTGTCTTGGTGTATCCGAGAAATGAAAAGTTTTGCATCAAATTTTTCAGAGAAATACATCAACTTGTCTGCCAACATGCATATAAAATATGTGTCAGCCCCAATGACAACAAGTATTATCGCGAAGTACCTAACTTATGCAACCAACAAAAATATCAAGTACAAACGCCCGACCACATCTTAATTTAATTATAATCAAATAATAATATTCCATAGCACTTACAAGAAACAAAGCAAGAGAAAACACTTCATAGCCAGTTAGAGCAAAGAGAGATATGGTCTGGTAACCAGAGAAGGAGATGAACATATAACATACTCTTCCTAGATAGACATACTCTTCCTAAATAGAATACAATCCTCATTAACGAACAGAAGGAACAGAATTGTAAGAACTCAAGATGACTCTGAACAATGGCCTTCCAAGGGCTACAGCCCAAACCCAAAGAAGCATATCAGGAATACCAAGCCATTGGAGCAAACCCTATATTGCTATGGATAATCAAATTGTTCTCCTCATGAGAAACAATAACAAGGTGGATATGAATTTGTACGCCAGAACCAAAAAAGAAAATATACCTCGTAAGGCACCATCAATGAAATTTTTCTCAGATTTAGGAGAGCTCTCAGATGTCTCCGTGATCAATCTTAATGATTTGTTGTCTATTACTCTGTAAATACAACAGAAAACCACATTAGCAAGAATGTTTTTTATATAAGCATTTCTATAATTTTTTCTTCTACAAGAAACAAGCTTTTGTTGATATAATAAAAGAAAGATAATGTTCAAAGATGCAAACTGAGTGAAAAGAATAATCAACCAATAACAGCAAAAGCCAAAATAAATCATTGAAGAAAAAAGTGCACAAGGGAGAAACTATCCCGAAAGTAGAACCACAAAGACCAAAATGTCACTAAACCTAAAGCCCTATCCATCGAAAAGCTGCAGCTAACCCACTATCTTAGGGACAAAATTTAGGAAGAGAAGTAGCTCAATGTTTAGTTTCATGACAACACATTTTTTTTCTTTTTTCTTTCCTATTCTTTAATCATTTCACTTGTCAGAAGAGATTCTAAGACATACCTAACAAAAAAGAAGGTTGAGTGATATTCTGAGATTGTAGAGGGAGAACTTTCTTAAGCTGTCCCAATTAACTCTAGCAAAAAACTTGAACATACATGGAATGAGGCAGACAAGTGTTCGTGATCACATGGAATTGATATCAAGGAAAGGTTGAGTGATATTCTGAGATTGTAGAGGGAGAACTTTCTTAAGCTGTCCCAATTAACTCTAGCAAAAAACTTGAACATACATGGAATGAGGCAGACAAGTGTTCATGATCACATGGAATTGATATCAAGGAAAGGTAGGGGGTAGTTTGAAGTTCAGATCCATTCCGAAGGGCAGGGAGGAGACAAAAACAACGATTGTACTACTGCTAAGAATGGGGACCTAATATATAGAGATTTTTAGAATATCTTTTGACCATTGAACTTGGCTACCACCCCCAAGTTTGTGTTCCTTCATTTCAAAGGCTAAGGCAGCTTCTCTAATAAATAATTAGTAAAAGGCATTGTCAACTTCTGTCCACTTAAATTGAGTGCTTGCTATAGTCCTAATCTATGGACAGGAGGAAAAAGGAGAAAGGCAAGATGAATTGAAGAAGAGAAAGGAGCTAGAGTAGAGAGCAGGTGATAACCCTCAATATTATTTATCAATAATGGTGTACAAGACAAAGAGGAGATTTATAGAGCTATCCATCTCTCTTAACCTCTACTGTGTTAAAATTCCCAGAGCATACCCTTTCATCAGCTCTCTAATACAGTCCCTCTATCTAACTCTTTCTCTAGACCCCAGCTCCACTCACAGACCTTCTTGAATATGTAAATAATCAATGGTCTATCAGGAGCCAATAGGTGGGGTAAGGAGGCGAGGGGAGGGGGAGAAAGAAAGCAAGTTGAAGGAATCATGAGAATTCAAATCTAAAAGCTCCACTAAAATGTGAATTAACAATCATATACCTAATATCTCACCAAAGACCTTAACCCCATTGTCGATGGTATTAAAAATATGTCATGAATATTCAAATGAAACTCACTTCAATAATTTTTGGGATGTAAGCGTGTATCAATCAATTTCAATCAGATTATTGGGTATCAGTTAAGATCTATTTGGAATTCTTTTGCATGAACTTCAGTTGTCATTGGTTCAAAGCCATAATTTACATTCTATGCTCAAATGTCCTTCTGGGATAAACGGAGTCTATCAAGGAAGGAGGGATTTTTACTCATCAGCGCACTGTTACTTGCCCTTATATTCCCAATATCTAACTCCTTGACGCCAACTGGTTTTATCACCCTCTCCCAATTGACTAAATGTGATCCTCTCCCTTCCTCAATCCCTTTTGAAAAGAAGTCCCTCATAAGCTTATCCAAGGTTTTTCTAACTTCCACAAGGATCATAAAAAAGACCAAAAATAGGTTAGAAAACCACTCGGCACAGGTTAAAAAGGAAAAACTCTTTTTCCAAGATGAGAGACTCCTACGAACTTTGTCGACTATGGGATCTCAGAACGGGATGTTTCCTGGTGTTGTGACAAAGGAATGCGCACGTAGGATGAGGGAAACAATCCTTATGTCACATCCTTTGGTTATTTCATTTTCTGATTAAATAAGAGTCCTTTGATTTACTCAACAATATTAGCAGTAATTTGTGTTTATTTGCAACATTATTTCCTTTTCTGTAATGGACTTTTCTTCTACTTAAGAAACCATTGTCATTCATTGTGAATAAAAGAAAAAAGAGAATATTTATTCTCTTAATATTCTAAAATGGTATTAGAACCAACAAATTAAACCCCTACACCTAGCAGCCGCCAGAACTAACCCCAGCTGCCATTGCTTGATAAGCAACCCATGCTGCCTAGGCTTCTTCACTATCAGACTTGTGCTTGTACAAGAAATGTCATTATCAGTCGTCCAAGCTCCTTCCAATTAGCACCATTGTTTGTCCACACCTCCCTCTAACTCTTAACAATCTCCCAATTCACCAAATGAGCTCCTTCAACTTCCTCCACACCTTCCCACAAAAAGTCCCTCATAAGCTTCCTGAAACTATCACACTGAACATGGTGCTCTAAACAGGGAGAAACAAAGTGAGAATACCACTTAACACCAACCGGATTAGGGTAAGTCTACCTCCTTTGGAGAAAAAACTTCTCTTCAAAGAAGCCAGCCTTTTTCTCACCTTGTCCGCCATGAGACTCCAAAAAGATACCTGCCTAAGGTTGCCTCCAAGAGGAATCCCCGAGTAAAATGTTAGTAAGCTTTCTTGTTTCCAAGCTTCAACATAAAGACAATTATTATATTCAGGAAAAGATAAACGTACTTCAATATTGAGGGCATTTATATTCAAAGAAGAGTAAAACAAAGTTTAGACTTTCTTATGTCACATTTATATTAGGATTTTCTTACCCTTAGTCCAATCCCTGAGTAAAATTTTCCTTAACAAGCTTCAACATAAAGACTGATTCAACCCTGCTTCCAAGGAAGCTTTCCTCTTCTCATAACTGACCGTGTAATCCAACTTCAAGCTCCCTAACCAACTTTGAACTACCTCTTTCAATCATCTTGGACCAAATTCCATTCTTAGGAGTAGGGGTCAAGACTAAAGGATCTTCCTTAGACACGACAGCATGAATTCCCATTGGAGCTAAAGCATCCCAGCCTAACGACCAACTACCAATTACCAATTTCCCTCACTAAAGGGAAAACCCTAATCAAAGACACTGTTTTCATTAAGATGAAAGGAAGTGTGAGATAAATTGCGCATTTCAGAAGTAACAAGAAGTTCAATCAAATGGCTAGTTTTACCAAATTAAGGACATTTATATTCGCCCCAAAAGTTTCTTCTCCCTCCTTACGTCAGAATTACAACGTTGCTTTTTTTTTTTCATTTTTTACCTGATTTTAATAGTTGGAGCCCCTTTCTATGGAGGCTCTTGCCTTTTGGCTTGGGTTGTTTGCTGCATCACCGGCATGTCTTTTCTTTCATTTTATCTAAGGAAAGTATGTTTTTTCATCCCAAAAAGCAATGGAGAAACAATTTTTTCATAGAGAAAATGAAAGGGTATTGACATACTTACTCCTCATTCTCCAATCCCTTTTTTTAAAGTTCTCCAAGGCATGATCTTTTAAAAGCTAAAACTCTTCTACTATCCAAAAAAAAGACAAAGATTTGTAGGTTTGATAGAGTGAGTGCTCTCAAAAGTATGTCTTCTACCAAATGATATTCTCTAGTTCCATTCTCAAACTGTTGGGAACGGGAAGCAAGTGTAAAAATACTTCAAAGAGGGATTGCCCTTTTTAAAAATCCAAAAGACAAAAGGCACAACCAACTAGTTGATTTAATGAGGCATAAATGGAAAAATTTATCCTAGAAGCGTATGAACTAAAAAAGCTGCATGAAACCATCACAAAGGTTTATTATAAAGAACAGGGTTGTATCTAAAAGACATAGAAAAAGATCTTTGCTCATTTCTCACTTCTTCTTTTTTTTTTTTTTTTTTCGGGTAAGCAATAATTTGATTGATGCCTAAAATTTACAAAGGGATGAAAAATCCATGATGGGTACAAAAGGTCCACGGCATAAATTGCAATGATGTGATAATTTAAGCCTCCTAGAACTAGAATAATTACTAACACCACCAATCAAATACCAAAATTCATGTTCAAAACGTTACTACAAACATAAAGTTTATGAAAATAGTCATAAGACCATGAAGCAAGTACAAAATGCAAGCCAGAAATAAACTTACCCCAACCCAAGTGGATCTATACATTCCATGCCACGAGGGAATGACTGCAAATGGCTGAGCCCCGGTCTACCAATTGCAGACACCTTTCGGTCAAACTTCTGAGGAATTGGTGCTGTTCTTGTCTCCCGCATTTCACGTACTCTTCTAGCAAGCTGTGCAAGCAAATAGTATCCATCCACAGATGATGAATCATTAATAGATATAATATTGAGAAAGCATTCTCCCCGTCTAAGTTGGGGAGGGCAAGTTCCACAGTACAGAAGAAATTAATCCAAGAAACGTGATAGACAAAACTAGATTGCAGCCATCTAAATGCATAAAACTACTTGTTACTGATCGCCGTTTCTGAAAAAGCTTGACAAAGGCATCTAAATATACTTTTCAAATGATTTCAACAACAAGAGGGAAGATAAACATTAACCACTCTCCTAAAACAGCTAAAACTTGAAGAAACTGCTGTATAAGTCGAAAAATTGAAGCGAAATCAAAGTAACGATGTAGAAGAACCTCGTCTTCATCAACATGCTTCCAGCAATGAGGCTCCTCGCCGTCCCAGCCAGGATCATCGTCCCTACCAGAGGACCTAGCCGCCTTACCGCCGCGACCTCTAACTGCGGACGTTCGACGATAATTGGCGGAATCCTCATCACCACTTGAAATGCTCAGCATCTCGACCTCCGAATCGTCATCGTCGTCGACAACTCTCCTACCACCCTTAGGCTGCGCTTTACTGCCACTAGTTTTAGAAGAAACAGCAGCTGCAGAAGCCGATTTCCGGGAGTGAGCCGGCGGTCGGACGTAATTAGCAACGGGCTTGCCAGATTTAGAGACATAATTGACATCGCGCTGTTTTTGCTCCTTGAGAGCCATCCGCAGCAGTTCATCCTCATCCAGGTCGTCGCTGTCGGTGGACATTTTCGCCGGATTCTGATTCAGTATCACCGGAAGATTGAGAATTAAGAGTAGATCTGGAAATCAGTGGTAAAAGCCTCAAATCAAATGGAATTTGGAATTTGGAATTGGGAATTGGGAATTGAATATGAACAGCGCCCGAGAAAGTAAGAACAAAAAATGGAAGGTAGATGAAATCGAAGCACCAAATGGAGAAGCCGTCTTTTCTCTTCACCGGAGGGACACGTGGCACGTACACAGAAATACCCTTAAATCGGTACAAATTAATGATTTCTTGTTTTTTTTTTTTTTTTTTTTTTTTTTACAGATTTTTAGTTAAATAAAATAATTAAATAAATAAACAGTTTTGGACCTATACTTTTATCAAAATAAGAATTTATTATAATTCTTTTTAATATATATATATATAAATATGATAATTGAGTTAATAAATTTTAGTATTTAATAATTTAGTCCGTCCAGGATTATTGGGAGTGGTTAATTTAGTCGGTCGAAGATCATGGTATGAGGCCAAAGTCCAAAGCAAAACCATGAGAGCTTATGCTCAAAGTGGATAATATCATACCATTGTGGAGAGTCGTGATTCCTAACATAGTATCAAAGTCATGCCCTAAATTTAACCATGTCAATAGAATCCTCAAATATCGAACAAAGAATTATGAGTCTCGAAGGTGTAGTCAAAAGTGACTAAAGTGTCGAACAAATGGTGTACTTTGTTCGAGGGCTCCAAAGAAAAGAGTCGAGCCTCAATTAAGGAGAGACTATTTCCCACGTTGATTAATCTAGTGGAAAATCATGTGTTTATAAGTGAGGAATACTATCTCCATTGGTATGAAGTCTTTTGGGGAAGCCCAAAGCAAAGTTCAAAGTCGACAATATCATACCATTGTGGAGAGTCGTGATTCCTAACATAGTTCGGTATATCTTAAAATTTTATAATATTGGAAAAAAAAAATCAATTTGTCAATTTTTATTATATTATAACCTAAGATTAGTTTTAATTGTTAAAATAATTATTTTTAATTTAAAGTAATTTAGATATAATAACTAAAATAGACATACTATTAAAATTTGCATATAATTTTAAAAATTTTAAGTTCTTAAATAATTATTTAGATAGATATATGATTTTGACTTAAATTTATATACTGTTTGATATAGATTATTGGTTGAGTATAAGAAAAATAGGTGCCGAAAAAATAATTTTGATATTAATTAAAGACGATTCAATTTGAAAAATTATGATATAAAATTTGTTTTTTTTTTTTTTTTTTTTTAGAAAAATATGTGTAAAATTATGTGCTATGTTTGTAGGGATGCACCGGCTAGGTAAATAGCCATTCAGAATTTTCTCAAGCAATGTTTGTAGGGATCGCTAGGACGTACTAGCATGCGAGCATATCTTTCCTTTAGTAGTTGGAATGTGCACGTTTAGGACTTTAGAATGGCAATTTAGATGAGAATACTATGTATGTTAAGAAAAATTACCAAAATACCCCTATGATGAGAATTAATGATCCACGACGATTTTATTGTGATAGAATGGAGGATGGGATATTGTAATTTGTGCTCAGAGCGATTGGTGGATGCTATCTCCTCATTGAACTTATATGAATGCATGATATAATATGTTTAGTTCTAGGGATATTGTAGAGCGTGTTTATTTGAATAAAGCTAAGACTAGGGCATTAGAGTCAGATCGGCTAGATGATGACCTGGGTTAGAACGTCCTAGTAGACTAAGCACCTTAGAATCATGAGCGACAATCAAGGGGTATAGACCTAGTGCACCCGGACTAATAAAGACTCGGAAAGTCAAAAGATAGTAGTCTAGAGTAGAAAGTCCATATTAAGCCACTTAGTCGTCCTAGGAACCTAGTGGACCATCTCAACACCCAAGGTGACCAAAATGATATTTAGATTATGTTTTCGATGCTTTAGGTGATCAATAGGAATATCTCCCTAACAAAGCATGCATGAGTCAACCAAGTTAAGATTAGGGCACTAAAGCCAAAGTGGTTTACACGTTAACCTAGCTCAATACATTTCTAGTAGATTGAGCACTCTAGGATCGTGAGTGGAGATTAGAGGTCTAGACATGAGTACACTCAGGGATTAGATTAACCCCAAGAAGCTAGTCCCGATAAGATTTAAACTACCTAGCTAGATGTCTCTGAGAACCTAGTAGACCTCCACGACATCGAGGAATGACTAATGTAGCTCACCAGGCTGTTAGGAGTATGAATGATGTTACCAGAGTCTCCACCTCCTATCTCCTCTAATTCACCCTTAGTGCTAGCAACACCACCAAGTGGTAGTAGTTTAGGCACGGTCGAGCTATGTCTAGGCCAAATAGGGCAATATGTCGAGGTGACTAGATGTCCAACCTTATGGAAAATGGCTAATGGCCTCCTAATCAAGATCACTATCTTTTAAAAAAAACTGCCCCATTGTAGGACTATGTAGGTTGATACATTAACTCGCCAACACACGAGGTCATTCCCTTCAAAATAGGGTAACTTTATGGTCATGTGGAAAGGTTCACCAACTAACGCTCCATGAATCATGTTCAAATTATCAGACACCTTACTATCCCACTAGATTACTCAAGATATCGGTCCTTCACTACATAGACAAGACAATCTATCTAAGTCAAAGAACAAAAAGGTCGAAAAAATGTCACAACCCGATTTTCAAGACTTTGAATTTCGTACCGTGACTACAAAAACAAGACAAAAGCAAATAGACCCAAAAATTAAAATCGAAAACAATACAAAATAGTTGTCGTTCAAGTTATTTACAAGTGGGGAACGAGAATGTGATACAAATGAATACAAATGACAACCCACAAAAATACAATCTAATTAACGTCTTAGGTCAACACCTCTCTATAATAGCGTAGCTCCTGAGCACCTCCTCACCTCGATAGGTACTTGAAAAAGAAAAGGGGAAAGAGGTGAGTATAAAAATACTCTCTCATTGCATCCAATTCCTAGTAGGTTTCCACGGGCTTTTCTCAAGCTCTAAAAGGTTCCCTTATATGTCGTAAATGCTATCAGGGCATGGGTCTGTGACCACATTCTCTAGGGTCAAACATCACGAATCTTCTACCCTTGTAGGCCCTAATCCTTTCTCACGGGATTAAATTTTAGTTTAGAACACAGAAGTGAACGTTCGTTGAATTATATGAATTAACATAATATTTATATTAAAAAGAAAAGAAAATATATTTGAAAGTAAATATTATATTATTATTGCAATGTGTGGTACAATAGGAAGTATAGGAAGGTTTTTATTTAATGAAAGGCATAGATGATAGAAGCAAATAGATGAGATTATATGATATGGTCGTCTCCTTTATTGAACTTAATTCAAATGCCTTTGTTTATTTATTCTTTTTCCTGCAAAACAAACATGAAGCTTAGCCTCAAATATATTCACATATGTTCGAGTAATTATATGTGTATCTTAATATACTCACCTTATAATCGGTCCTTATTGGCCGACTAGTAGTAAGGCGATGGTGGGGGAGGAGGCCACTTGTACTCGGGCGACGGTGGTGGAGGAGACTTCTTTGGTTCTGGTTGGGGTGGCGACTTCTTTGGTGGTGGTGGAGGAGACTTCTTTTGCGGTGGCGGTGGAGGAGACTTCTTTGGCGGTGGCGGTGGAGGAGGAGATTTCTTTGGTGGAGGGGGTGACTTCTTTCGTGGAGGTGGCGGCGGAGGAGATTTCTTCGGTGCTGGTGGAGGGGGTGACTTCTTTCGTGGAGGTGGTGGCGGAGGAGACTTCTTTACTTCTGGTGGAGGGGGTGTCTTTTTTGGTGGCGGTGGTGGAGGAGATTTGTCTTCATCGTCCTTCTTAGGAGGTGGAGGAGAGTAGTAGACACGTGGTGGAGAAGAGTATTTGACCGGTGGAGGAGGAGAGTAGTAGACAGGTGGTGGAGGAGAATAGTAGTCGTCGTAGCCTTCAGCAGATGTAGATGATAAGCTTAAAGCTACCACGAAAACTACGATAACAAGATGAACAATGATAGACGGAGGACTCATTTTTGCTTCTACTTTGAGTTTTCTTAATTCTGATTTTGAATTGAACCTTTCTCGACCTTTATATAGATTTAAGGTTCTTAATTACTCCTCCAATACTAACTAAGTCGTTATAAATTGTAATTTAATTCAAAACATTAATATTACTCAATCGAGACGTAGAATTTGAAAGATTAATATTTAATTAATCATTTATGTTGTAACATTATTGTTAATTTAGTTCCGTTGCGATTTGTGAATGTTAAACCGGTCTAATAAAGAACATACACAACATAATACTTAATAAATTGAATTAAAAAATATTGAAAACAACTTATCTAAAAAAAAAAACTTTGTAATTTTTTAAATATCTTTAAAATAAAATAAAAAATTACAAAAACACGTTTACCATTAACTTTCCAAAAAATTTCAAAAATACCCTTTTAACTTCAAAAATATATATATATATATATATTCTCTTTAATACCCTTAAATTTTTTAAATTTTTTTTTTTTTTTAGAGGATTAATAAGATAGATGATATGATAAACTCAAAGAAAAGTATGAAACAGAATACCTTGACGATTAAAATTAAGAGTAAAGAAAACTCATTTTTAAACTCGTGATTCGAATCACTCCACAAGAGGTTTGATCACTACCACTTGAATGACTGTAGCATGCATGTTCTAAACACAAGAATTTGCAAAGAAGATCTTAGCTCTCAACAAAGTTAAAAAAAATAGAAATTCTAAATTAAATTTGCTAGTAAATGAGAAATATCCATAAACTCCGTATTAAAATGACAAGTTAATGGTGGAATATGGTAACCTAGGTAGGTTACACTTCTATATTAAAAACAAATAAATATTTAAATTATAATTAAATAATGTAAGGAATGAAATGTGCTTATTTGTCCTATCGACCAGTTTCATAAATTTTAGTTGAGTTTATTAAATGCAACTTAAAGTGCATTTAATGCATCTCTTTCTTGAAACTCAACTTTGTACAACATATAATGGAAGTCTCCAACGTCTTCTAGAATTTCCTTTGATGAGCTCACCATAGTTTGAATATAAGTGTACAAGGTTTGTTGTAGGTTCTTGGCTCTCATCCTTGTAATTGTAATTGGATCTTGAGGTATGAAAATTTCTTGGTCGTGGTTCATATCAGTAGATGATTTTTCTGTGTATATACAATTCTATGTATGCATGTATAGATACATACATGTATGTATATAAAGGTGAAGGATGTTAACGATGCATTTAAAATTTTATTTCAAGGGTATTTTTTAAATTAATTTAAAAAATTAGAAGGATATTAATGAAATATTTTAAAATTCAAAAATATTTTCAAAACAAAAATACTAACAGTTTCTGGTATGAATATTTTTTAAAATTTAAAGGTATTATTAAAAAAAAAATTAAATAATTTTTTTTAAAGATAAATAGAAACTTTAATGTAATTAAGAAAATAAAAAGGCAATTTAAGGTTTGAAGGGTGACGTACAAGTTTACTACTTTTGACTTGTAGCTTAAGAAGTGCGACTATCCATATATATATATACACACACGTCTTTACTTTTCTAATTTATTTAGTATTAACGACGATTCTTCACCACATTAAATTTCAATCGATTAAGATTATCTAAGTAATTGGTCTTATTATCGGCTCAGTCGGAAGAATTATCTTATGTATAATGACACGTGTTAGTGACCCTTTCACGTGTCATCTGTTTGATATGGTGTGTTATGAGGATATGTTATGTTATTGACATGAGATGTACGACGATGTGATACATTATGATGATATCTCATGTTACGATGATATGTATGTATGTATGAGATGTCATGTTGCATTATGACATGGATATGCTTGACAATGAAATGTATAAAGAGTATAGGGACCTCATGCATATTATATATGTTCATATGCATCGGGATACCTCCCATTTTATAATGGGTACGGACGTCTATATTATGATGATGAGATGACCATCATGTTTGACATGATGCACGTTGGTCACTGTAACTCTGGACGTCCGGCTACAGCCAACTAGCCCGACCAGCAAGCCTGGGAGTGTGCGAGCCTGTCTAGTGGGCCTACGCTCACACGTGTGGGTCGTGTGTAGAGAAGTATTACACATCCAATATGCCCAAACTGGAGGCCACCTAAGACACTATGATTTTAAATGATAAGTCTCAGTTCATGATTGCATGTGTTTGCATTCTCCGACCCTAATAGTGAAGTCATTTATTGAGTATTTTTTTAATTTATTCAAGCCTTGTGCTACTTTTATATTTCAAGTAAAGGCAAGAAAACCCCGTACATTTGACAACAACATCGCATCAAAGACAATGAAACCTACATAGGGTAATTGCATTTATTTTCGTATATCTTAGATTAATGTAGGACATTGTTATTTCAATATTTTCTTGGTTTTATTTTAATTTACTTTGAATATTTTCTTTGTATTGTTTTAAGATATTTTCGTAAACGTATAAGTCCATGACATCGTTATGAAGTCGTTTTAAATGAATGTTTTCTCATAAAAACGATATGTCATGCATATGATAGCGACTCTAAACCTGTAGAAAATTAGGATCGTTACATGTGATCTCGATTCATTCATGTGTCATTCTTTTACTCCAGTATAAAAACGCTTCAGCAGCGACCCTCGTGTATATAAGAATGAGTCGTTGAAAAAAAATAATAAAATCCATGTTTTTAAAATTTAGCATTAGTGTGCAAGACATCATCTCAATGATGTATAAATTAAATTAAAATTTAATGTTATTTTCAATACTAAATAAGTTTGAAGTATGTATGATAGTCGTCCTTACACAAAGTCAACAATATTTCAATTGAAATTTGTAGGGAAGGTTCGAGCATATAAGATCCAAGCCGAATTAGCCATGAAATTGACCTGAAGTCGTTAGAAAATGTATTCTCCAACTAACATCGATCCGCCAAGCGGGACACTTGTTAACCAGCTATTAGTGATCACTGTGAGGAGTGATTGCTGAAAACAGTTTCCGTGAGAAAATTACATGTTGTATGTTCCAAATAATTAACTACTAAGGTCCCTCGATTTTGTTTGATTAGTTATACAATGAGTTACATATTCGACCTCAATAGGGGAGTTTCTTACTCAGTATTTTTAATATTCAGATGTTTTTTTAAAATGATTTTTAGCTCAAAGTAAGGTCGTGACATAGGAGTGACGAGTCGGGTAGAGAAGCAGTCATGGGACAACTTAGAAGATTTTACCTTTTCTTTTAGCATATTTTCATCTCGATTTATTCATATACACCTATTTTACTCGAGTATTACAGTAGTAGTGACTCTTCCATAGGGGTGTACATTCAACTCGACAACCTGGACCAACCCAACCTGAATTATAAGGATTGGGTTGGGTTGGATAAACATTTCAGGTAGGGTTGGGTTCATTTTTTTTTAACCCGAACTGAATTAGTTCGGTTTCGGGTTCGTGAGTAAAACCTTGGGTTTACCCCAGCCAAATAAAGTATATAAAATATATTAAGAATTATTCCGTATTAATAGGTTTGTCAGAGAGGTTCGTTATTTTATTATTTTTAATTTCTTTATTTAATTTTTCCTAATATATACCGTTTCTTTTTAATTTCTTTTATATTATTTTATTATTTTATTATTTTTAATTTATTTTTTTTGTTATTTTATTATTTTTAATTTCTTTCATTAAATGTGGAAAGTTTCGGATTGGGTTGATCACCAATCCAACCAACCCGAACTTTTGGATTGAGTCAAAAAAATCTCCCAACTCAACCCAACCCGGACCATGTACACTCGTACGGGTTAATTACCAATCCAACCAACCCGAACTTTTGGATTGAGTCAAAAAAATCTCTCAACCCAACCTAACCGGGACCATGTACACCCCTACTCTTCCACAAGAATGAGTAATGTTTTTAAAACTCAGCAATTGTGTGCAAGACACACCATCGCAATAAATTGAGAGTCCATCCAACACAAAGTCAAAAGTATTACCCATTGCGTATTACCATTCTTCAAATTTTAATATTGTCTCGATGCCTCATTACCAACATTAACTAATTTAACGGTATTCATTAATACTCACTTCTAGACCGTTAGGATAAATTTGTACGTCACCATCAAATTTTAGACAAAAATATTCTTTTACTTATTCTCGAAAAAATTTCAAAAATTTCAATAATACCTTTAAATTTTTAACTCATTTCGTTAATTTTGATGGAAAACTATGAGTATTTTTATTTCAAAAATACCTTTGAACTTTAATGTTTCAAAACTTTTAAAATATTTCATTAATATTCTTCTAATTTTTTATTTTAAAAGTATCATTAATATCATTGACGTTTTAAATCATCTCCCACTTAAAAAATTTATATTTATGGGTATTAATGAAAGTTTAAAAAAACCGAAAGAGGGGAGGAGATTCTCGAACGAGGAAAAGGATCCAATGACTTCGAAAGAATTGAACAAGCTACCGTATGAGGTGAAAATCTCATATACGGTTCTGTCGAGTGGCAGTAAGGGTGACTTATCTATCAACTTTTCCACTATCACCCTCAAAAAACCAAACTCTGCCTTATGTAAAGTTGCCAGAGTACGCTTAACCTCGGGATTTGAAATCACTGCTTATATACTTGGTATTGGCCATAATTTACAAGAACATTCTGTAGTCCTAGTAAGCGGGAGAAGGGTTAAGGATTTACCTGGTGTGAGATATCACATTGTTCGAGGAACCCTAGATGCTGTCGGAGTAAAGGAAGGAAGAGTATTTTCTAAATATTTTTTTTTATATTAAAAGGGTATTCTTGATTTTTTTTTCATCAAGTTAAAAGAGTTTTTTTATACAAAAAAAAAATAAAAAAATAAAAAATTAACGGTTTCTATCCAAAACTGTATTTTTGTAATTTTATTTTTATTTTAAAGATATTTAAAAAATTACAAAGTAGTTTTTTTTTTTTTTTTTCTTCGTTCGGTGAATAATAAAAATAGTGGGGGATATAATGATATAATATTGAGGGAATTAACTTTAATTTCTACAAATTTCTTAATATTATGGAAAATATATTATAACCTCTCCTTTTTTTTTTTTTAAATAAGTTGTTTTCAATAATTTTTTATAGGTTATTCACAAATTAACTAAATTAACGACAACATAAATCATTAATTAAATATAAATCTTTCAAATTCTACGCTCTCTTTAATTAGTATTGGAGGAATAATTAAGAACCTTAAATCTATATAAAGGTCGAGAAAGGTTCAATTCAAAATCAGAATTAAGAAAACTCAAAGTAGAAGCAAAAATGAGTCCTCCGTCTATCATTGTTCATCTTGTTATCGCAGTTTTCGTGGTAGCTTTAAGCTTATCATCCACATCTGCTGAAGGCTACGACGAGTACTATTCTCCTCCACCACCTGTTTAC
This sequence comes from Cucurbita argyrosperma subsp. sororia, assembly GCA_018691285.1. NCBI lineage: Eukaryota > Viridiplantae > Streptophyta > Magnoliopsida > Cucurbitales > Cucurbitaceae > Cucurbita > Cucurbita argyrosperma. Next base: position 6,262,659 of record CM031889.1, on the reverse strand, counting down.
TACTCTCCTCGTCCACCCGTCAAATACTCTTCTCCACCACCTGTCAAATACTCGCCTCCACCTCCTAAGAAAGACGACGAATACAAATCTCCTCCACCACCGTCGCCAAAGAAGTCTCCTCCACCAAAAAAGACACCCCCTCCACCAGAGGTAAAGAAGTCTCCTCCGCCACCACCTCCACGAAAGAAGTCACCCCCTCCACCAAAGAAATCGCCTCCTCCACCGCCACCACGAAAGAAGTCTCCTCCACCACCACCGCCAAAGAAGTCTCCTCCACCACCACCAAAGAAGTCGCCACCCCAACCAGAACCAAAGAAGTCTCCTCCACCACCGTCGCCCGAGTACAAGTGGCCTCCTCCCCCACCATCGCCTTACTACTAGTCGGCCAATAAGGACCGATTATAAGGTGAGTATATTAAGATACACATATAATTACTCGAACATATGTGAATATATTTGAGGCTAAGCTTCATGTTTGTTTTGCAGGAAAAAGAATAAATAAACAAAGGCATTTGAATTAAGTTCAATAAAGGAGACGACCATATCATATAATCTCATCTATTTGCTTCTATCATCTATGCCTTTCATTAAATAAAAACCTTCCTATACTTCCTATTGTACCACACATTGCAATAATAATATAATATTTACTTTCAAATATATTTCTTTGCTTCTATTCTCCCTTTTATTTTCTTGTCAATTCATATATTAATAGAATTAAATATTTAGTTTATTGATAATTCAACGAACATTCATAAAAAGAATCATGTAGTACTCAAACGGAGAGATTGTTGTGTTTTTAAATACAACAAAACAAATAACGGAAACAAAAAGAACAAGTTGGAAGGACAGTTTCTTTGAACGATAGAATCTGAATAAGTTGGTAATTGTCACCATAATTATCACTAGATTTTTGTTTCTTTTTAGGAACGGTAGAATCTGAATAAGTTGGTTTTGTTTCTTTTTAGGCCCGCCTCTGAGCCTCTTTGGTTATGATGGTAAGTTCGATGACCTATTTTTCTTACCCTTTGGTGGCATTCCTCTAAGCTTCTTTGGTCGAGATGAAAAGTCTGACAAATCACACCGATTTGTAGGTTGCTCTTTGCTGGCCGATGTAGCCTCTGATTTCTTCTTAGCTCTATTCTTTGATTCCTTCTTCTCTCGACCTACTAGTTTCTTCTTCCATTCCTTACCTTTAATGTCATTAGATGGATTGATGGTCTTTCATTAGTATCCAATTTTACCTTCATCAATAGGACTTTGTTTCTATTGAATATCTCGAAGAACGAGCCTACTAATTCTACTATAGTACTTAGACATTAATTTCCATTCTTGCTCACAGTCCACCCTCGTTGGCACTCATTCAACACTCGTTCCTCTCTCTAATCGATGTGGGATCTCACAATTCACCCCCTTTCGAGGCCCAGCATTCTCACTAGCACACCAACCGATGTCCACCCCCTTCGAGGCTCAACATCCTTACTGGCACACCGTCCAATGTCTGACTCTGATATTATTTGTAAGAGCTCAAGTCCACCGTCTAATGTTTGGCTCTAATATCATTTGTAAGAATCAAAGTGTACAGATATTGCCCTCTTTGGGTTTTTCCTTTCAGGGCCCAACATTCTCGCTAGCACACCACCCGATATCCACCCCTTTCAAGTCTCAACATCCTCCCTAGCGCACCATCCAATGTCTAGCTTTGATATCATTTGTAAGAGCCCAAGTTCACCGCTAACAGATATTATCCTCTTTAGTCTTTTCCTTCTTTAAAAGGCATTTGTTTAGAAGAGATTTTCACCCTTATAGAGTTCCTCTCAACGTGAAATCTCTCACTACGCCTCATTTTTCATCATTAAGTAGTTCATTTTCAAACTTTAAACTCTCAAAATCCACCCAATCTACAATTGTCTTGTTTTTGCCATTGACACATGAACATACGAATGACTAACCGTCACTTCGTTAAAGAAAGGAAGATATCCATTCCAAGTCTTCGCCATGAATGTGTGAGGGCTCAACCATCCAAGTATCAAATATATATATATATGTATACATATACATATGATTACCTTGAATTCTCTCCCCCTTCTATATATTTTCACTTGCTCCATCGACCACTTTGCCAGCCTGAAATCACAAACATAACAGCAATGCCAAATGGCGCCCTGGGCTGCAAAGAACAATGCATTATCATCTCTCATGATCTTACAACACAAAACGTTAGAAGAAGCAAAACTTACACGGCAAGGCCATTTATTAGCAGGAAGCTCGAAAAGTCCCAAGACCATGTCTCCTTATCAAATTCATTGGAATGTAGACATTAGTTGGGAACAAACTAAGAACAAATGCAGGGAGAGAAATCTAAATGATCAAAGATCTTTGGAACAAACAGAATTTAACAAAAATATCCAATAATGGGATGTTGATGAAAAGACTTATTGGCAAAAACAGAATCCAGGTTCTGAGTTTCTGTGCATTTGAAAGGAGGGTTTATACAGAATTAAGAAAACGAACTAGAGGATGCGGGCTGCAACACGAATCGACGCACGTTCTTTCAGCCATCATCCAGAGGCCGTCTTCTTTTGCTGAAAGACGACTGCAAAGATTGGAACGCCCACACCAATGCTGAATGCAGTGAGTACTCCAAGCGTCATGGTCAGCTTCTGATGTTTCATCCTGTCCAAGTTGTACATATGCTTGGCGTGCAAATAGTATGGTTCATCATGTCCATGAGCATGTCCTCCCATTCTCTTCACACCAGTTGAGTGAATCCCTCGATTAGCTGCAGCACGAGATCACATTGAACCATCATTTTTTGGATTTCGAAACCTCGATTCATACATGACCATTATGAATTCGGAGAAATAGATAGATTGTTATCTATGAAACACAAAAATATCGTGCAAATGGATAATTTTCATACCAGAAAACTTAAGAAGATGCTTATACATTTATATTCTAAAAAGTACATGAGCGATGTCTTTTGATGCTAAGATTTATTAATTGTGTCCTTTGTTACTATTTATATCCATCATAATTGTTCCATACATGCCTAACAAGGGTTGAAATCACATGAACTTTCTACCACTAGTATATGATCCAAATCGATGATGGTAACGAATGTCAAGGACACTTTACCTAATCAGAAGCAACAATGCTTCGAAGACTAATAACACGAGGCCACTCTGTACTACTCCAGAATTTCAAAGAGGCAAAATTTTGTTGGGACAGAACCCAGAACTAAAATCTTCAACAAATTTGCAGTATTTATTTATGACAAGGAGTTTTGAAACATGTGACAGCATGATTTTCCACTGGAAGTAAGCTTCGCAATAGACATTACTACACGTGATTGAACTTTTTGGATGAAACATTAGTGTGCAATAGGCAATCCAGCATCCATCGCTAAAACCAGAATTGTAAATAAATAAAAATATTTAAATGTTTCTAATGAAAAACCGAACTTTCATTGAGAGAAAATATGAAAGATAGGTCTAAAGAAAGAACCCACAACACCTATAAAAACCGTATCCGACCTAAGTATATAGAACTTAATGGATAAATCAAGAAAAATTTAGTCACATACACTCACAGACAATCTAAATAAATAGAACACAATGGATAATTTAAGAAAAACTTGGTCACATACACTCACGGAAAAACATTGAACCTAATGCAGGACCATACCTCACTCAAAAGCCTCTCAAACCCTCTAAAAATTCTTTAGTTTGTTTCTCCCTAAAGCCCATAAATAATAGTGCACACCCAGCATGCCACAAAAAGCTTTCTTATTCGCAAGAAGGAGAGTGAAGAAGAAACTCCTCGGTCATATCTCTGCAACCTTTGTATCTAGTTAAACTAAAACCAAACCCATCTAACAACCGGCTCTAAACTGTAAGCACATCATTACACAACCGAAGAATATGACTCAGATCCTCCTCCGCCACCCTCTTGCAAATGAAGCAACACCAAAGCCCCACCAAGTTGGGTTCCCTCCTCAAAACACTACCTAAGGTATTGATTCTACCATGGAGAACCTTCTAGATAAAAAAAAAAAAGAACTTAACCATCTTCAAAATTTTCACCTTCCACAACCAGTCAAACACTCAAAGGAGAATGGTTCACATGACAAAGAAAAAAGGATTTACACAAGAACTCTTCAAAAGAACAAGGACTCCAAAATACAAACATAGCTTCCCACAAAGTTACAACGGAAGTCCCCAGTCATCGATAGGAGATTGATGACATCTAGCATTTCCCTGTCAGATAAAGGACGACCAAAACCCAGCAACAGAGGAGACAAAGGCTAAGACAACACTACCACACCAAAACGATCCCTCATCGATATAACTAGTATAAGTTACAGACTACAAAGCGAAGGGATTTATCCCCCATCACTTATCCTCCCAAAAAAAAGGGCCCTCCTTATCCCCATCTGAGTTACAAAAATAAAGAGAGAAAAAGGATTCTACTCTACAATACCCTCCAAGGACCTACGATGCAATCCAAAGTAATGACTCTATTGCTATGGTGCAAAAAAATTGATATTCATAGAAATTTAGTCCTTCAACAGCCAGAAAAAGAAAGAAACCTATAAAGAGAGAGATCCACCCAACTACGGAAAATGAAACACAAGCAAGCCCTTCCAAAGAATTGCAGAACCAAAGACAGAGAATCATTTCTCCCCATACTAACAAAAAAACCATACCAAAGACACAAGAGCCACATATCTTATGTTCCACTATCAAACAAAGGACAATAAAACCAAGAGCAAGAGTGGAGAAGTTTCCAAAAGAAGGTAAGACTGAAATCATCAAATGAGTCCTCATTGAGTATAGTTGGAGCAAAGGGGGGTCTATACCTCAACGACTTATCCTCCATGTATACTTAAGTATCAGACCCATCGTTGAAAACAGAAAAACCCTCAAATGTAGCTTTCCATAGATTTCTAGAGGACCCTTTCAAACCCTAGCTAGAGGACCATTGGAAGGTGGACCATGCTTACTAACAATAACCTTATACCACAAGATGTCAATCTCCCGAGGAAATGCTATGTAGCCAACAAGACTTCATCTCAAGCCCTCTAGTTATCAATGCCTAAGCCCCTTAAAATCAACCAACTTGGACACCACCTTCTACTGGACTAAATTTACACCTTTACCCTCATCGGTCATTCTTCCTATACAAAATGACTCATAAACTTCTCTAATCTTTTGTTGATTGAGACAAGGGCCCTAAACAAAGAGAGGAAGTAAGGCGAGATCCACTCAAAACTAGACAAAAGTTAGACTGCCTCCTATAGAAGAAAAACTCATGTTCCATTAGAAGAGACACATTTACATCGTTTCCAAAACAACAAAGTTCTAAGATTGTGTCCTACGCATAAATTTTACTTTCTGATAATCCTTGGTTGTCTTTTTCAGCTGATTCTTTTTTGTTACTGTCGTTCTTTTACAACTCCTTCAGTTTACTTGCATTTTGATTCATGATTTGATTGTCCCATTATTTAAAGCTGTCTTAGAAAAACCTAGTACTACACTGCTATGAATTTGTAAAAAATTGTAGCAAGTTAAAATCATGTGCAAAAATTGTAAAACGTAAGGTTTAGTAAATCTAAATTGCTAGCTAGCAAGTAACAAAACCTGATTTCACCAACAATGATTCTGATGACTTCAGCAGCTTTGCGCATGATTTCACTCCATTGACCATGGCCATTTTCTCTGCTAGCAGTTAGTTCTCCCTTTTGCTGATTTGCTCAACCAATAGTTCCTTTACAAGGAAGATAATTTTAATAAATTCACAGTATACAAATGATTACTAAAGGCTACTCGTGTGTGCCGGGAGTGAAGGAGCTCATTGCCACAGGGAAACCAAAAAACGAATTGATCTGAAACACTATTCATGATTAAAAACAAGTTTGACCAAAAAAAAAAAAAAAACATGAATTGTAAATAGTTAATTTGGGATGTGTGCTGAAGCACCACTGTTTTTGAAGGATTATGACATATGATACTCAGCCAAACCTATAAAAGGCTAATGAATAATCGGAAGCTCTAAAGAGCCATAAGCAAATTAGAAAAATGAAAACAAACAATTAAATACAAACGGATACAAATCCCAGACCTCTTCGAATAACACTAGATGGGATGTATAACAAAAAGGAAATCATAAAAATCTTCATCCTTGTCATCTGCTTCGTATAAATACATCAAACTATAAAGCAACTATCACATTCTTCATTTCAGATCATTAAAAGATGCAATTAACAAAACATCCACAAAATCCAGAAGAAAATCCACAGATCTGAACGACAGGAAAGGAAACAACAAAATTCCATCCGAAACAGATCCTAAAGATTAGTTTCCCTTCAATATGAAATCGATCACGACAATTGCAAAAAATGAGAACGAAAGGGGAAAAAACAAAGCATAAGTTAAAAATCAAAGTCCGATCAAGAAACGAGAAACAATCATGAAATCAGATGAACAAAAAAACAGAGCAAGTTGTTGGCTTACAGGAATGGGTTGTCGGAAAACTGATCCCTCTTGTTCTCACGGTGACGAAGAGCGAATGAATTTTGATGTGAAGAAGGGAAGCGTTTTATACACACGTCACCAATTAGGGCAACTTTACCAAAAAATAAAAATAAAATAAAATAAAAAATACCAATTTAAAAATTGCAACATTGAAAATTAAGTAAAATTATTTTTAGCTCAAATAATTAATATAACAAATTTATTTATTTATTTATTTTTGTTAATATTTTCAATTTCACTCCTAATTTAATTTCCTAAAAAAAAAAAATAATCTTGATGTAATAAAAAATTTTACTGAGCCCTACAAAATTAACATTTGTTAATAAAATCATTATCTTTTCTTTCATTATATTACTTGGCACGTGAGGATAATGCTCTAAGAAATTGATTTCGTTGATTTTGTCGTGAGTTTAACAACGATACGTAACAGGTCAAAATGGATAAGATCTGCTAATAGTATCAGAACCCTAAGTTTTTAGATTCTGTAGACGGGGCGGTGCAGTGTGCCAGCGAGGTCAACTGACTCACGGTATATTATTTTACCTATTATTAAAAAGTCATCAAATGAAATGAAACATTCTCAAAAGTCAAACTTTATTCCTCCATTTGTAAATAAACTTAAACAACTTTGACTTGTATTAGATTTCGATTTGTTTTTATTTACGGTGTTATTTGTATTAAACGACATAAAATTTTACCATATAAATATATATATATATATATGAAAAACTGTCTTTCAAATACCACATAGATAGTATGGAAATTGGCGTCGGATCCGGGTCTAGGTCGACCCAAACCAAATACCCGAACTGATTTTTCGGCCGAAAACGACGAACGGAGGAGATAGAAACATCATCGAGAAATCGTGCAGGGAATCAGGCGAAGAAAAAAGGATCCATCGGATCCGGGTCGACCCGAACCGAATACTCGACCCATGTCCAGTGGCCCAATACCCATCGTCGGCCCAACATCAACCCAATCCAGCTGCAGCGACCCTCGTCGCAAACCCGAACCATGGCCTGCGCCTGTCTTGGAACCCGAGTTCTCTCGGCCCAAACCCAATCTAGCCCAGTAGCCCAAGGCCCAAACTTACCTACAGCCGACGACCCATGAGCCAACTCGAACCGGTCTTCGACCTGAAGCACCGCGCGGCGTGGCTCACCCTAATGCCGCCACATGGCAACCAGCGGCACGAGCAACCTAGGCTTGGCGGTATAGTGGCGACTCTGGCGGCTCCTCAGCTGTTTTTGGCTCAGCTTGCCATTTTTAGCTCGATTTCCATCGTTCGGACCCTTTTGGACCTGTTTTCGATCTCAATTAAGGTAATTGAGACCATTTTAGAGTTGTATTTCACACTGTTAGTTGGATTATTAATTAAAATGTAAAATACTAACAAAAGGTGACGAATGGTGTGATAGGAACTGAACCCCGGAACCTTTGGAGCAGCTCTCGAGGAACGAGAGCTTATGTTAATTAAATTAGGGAGTATTTCGGCTAAGGCCAACCAAGTAATGACTTTACTATAGGATAGGCTAAAATATTTTATGAGTTATGATGATATATGAACTTATATCGTATGGTGTCGTATAATAGTATATGATGATGTGCGAGTTATGATGGTTGATGATGAGCTTAGTGTATATATTTCGATGAATGACGTACTTGATATGCTTGATGCACTTTACGATAATATGATGAGTATGATGATTGCATGACGTTTACCTCAATATAATGATGTTTTCCATATTGAGCATGTTATATGATGATGAGTGTCATACTGCATTATGTCGTAAGATCAACATAGGACACAACTCTAAGAGTATGAAAATGATATCAATATAAATATCCTCGAGTATGTGTTACTTAATGTAACAAAGAGATGAGACAAAGGGTTGTGTCAGAAGAGATGATAAGATGGACGTTAGAGGGACCTCATGCATATTGGTTCATAAGCATAGGGATACTTCCCCTAGAGATGATGAGTGCGGACGCACATAGTATGATGATGAGTGCGAATCTGCACAATATGACGAGCAGGGTGTTCATGAGGTGCATGACGACACTATGGAGTTCCGCTAACCTCCGAACGTCGCTATAGATTAGCTTGACCAGAAGGTCTAGGGGGTGTGCGAGCGCCCTAGAGATTCACACTCGCACGTGTGGATCGTGTGTAGGGAAGTACACATCCAATTTGTCCGAGACTTGATGTCATCCCTAGATAAGCTAGAAATAGGTCCCTAAATCATGATGACATATGTTTGCATTTGCATTACCCCTGTAGTGAGGCCGCTTATTGAGTATTCTTCAAAATACTCATGTTGTGTGCCACATCATTTTTCAGGTAAAATCAAGGCACATTTGTACGGATGATGACGACATCGCGAGCAGAGACTATGACACGTGCATAGGGTAGACTCATATTTAAATTCTTAGTCTTAGGTTAGAATATGTTCTTTTGCATTTCATGGTTTCAAATTATTTTGTATTTGTTTTTATTTTTTTCTCAATTTCAATATAGTATTTAAACACAAGAACATGACTGGGTTTTCGAGAGAAAAAGTTGTTTTAAGCGTTTTCGGAATTTATGTTATAAATGATGTTCATTTTAAGAGCTATATTTCCGCATTAGAAATGAGTACGAGACATTAGTTATTGTAAATTAACTCATGCAAGTAGGTTATATTTAATCTTTTTAATATATTATCCACGTAATTACAATAATATAGATTTGAGTCGAACTTTTTAAATGAAGGAACATAAAAGCTTTAATTTTATTGATCAATAGTATTCGAAAAACAAGATGTGTAGAAACAATTAAAAGTATCATAGATGCAATCAACAAACAAATTAAAAGGCCTTCTTCTTTGTATAACATCGATCATGATCTTCATTTGGCTATCCCCTTACTTAGGATTAGAGTACGTATGTTAACCTAAAAGTACAAAGGTGGCGGAGGTGAATTGTAAATGTACTTTGTTGGTGGTGAAGAGTAGTAGACGGGTGGTGGAAGATATTTGTAGACGGGAGGAGACGAGTAAACGGGTGGTGGAAGATATTTGTAGACGGGTGGTGGAAGATACTTATAGACGGGAGGTGGAGGAGACGAGTAGGCGGGTGGTGGAAGATATTTGTAGACGGGTGGTGGAAGATATTTGTAGACGGGTGGTGGAAGATATTTGTAGACGGGTGGTGGAAGATATTTATAGACGGGTGGTGGAGGAGAGTAGTACACAAGAGGTGGAGGAGACGAGTAGACTGGGGGAGGGGGAGATTTATAGACAGGTGGAGGAGGAGAGTAGTACACGGGAGGTGGAGGAGACGAGTAGACCGGCGGAGGAGGAGATTTATAGACAGGTGGAGGAGGAGAGTAGTACACAGGGGGTGGAGGAGACGAGTAGACTGGAGGAGGAGGAGATTTATAGACAGGTGGAGGAGGAGAGTAGTACACGGGAGGTGGAGGAGACGAGTAGACTGGTGGAGGGGGAGATTTATAGACAGGTGGTGGAGGAGAGTAATAGACAGGAGGTGGAGGAGATGAGTACACTGGAGGAGGTGGAGATTTGTAGACAGGTGGAGGAGGAGAATAGTATACAGGAGGTGGAGGAGACGAGTAGACTGGTGGAGGGGGAGATTTATAGACAGGTGGTGGAGGAGAGTAATAGACAGGAGGTGGAGGAGATGAGTACACTGGAGGAGGTGGAGATTTATAGACAGGTGGAGGAGGAGAATAGTATACAGGAGGTGGAGGAGACGAGTAGATTGGTGGAGGGGGAGATTTATAAACAGGTGGTGAAGGAGAGTAATACACAGGAGGTGGAGGAGATGGGTAGACTGGCGGTGGTGGAGATTTATAGACAGGTGGTGGAGGAGAGTAGTACACGGGAGGTGGAGGAGACGGGTAGATAGGTGGAGGAGAGTAGTACACAGGAGGTGGAGGAGACGAATAGACTGGCGGAGGAGGAGATTTATAGACAGGTGGTGGAGGAGAGTAGTACACAGGCGGTGGAGGAGACGAGTAGACAGGCGGAGGAGGAGATTTATAGACAGGTGGAGGAGGAGAGTAGTACACAGGCGGCGGGGGAGACGAGTAGACAGGCGGAGGAGGAGATTTATAGACAAGTGGAGGCGGAGAGTAGTACACAGGAGGTGGAGGAGACGAGTAGACAGGCGGAGGAGGAGATTTATAGACAGGTGGAGGAGGAGACGAATAAACCGGCGGAGGAGGAGATTTATAGACAGGTGGAGGAGGAGAGTACACAGGAGGTGGAGGAGACGAGTAGACCGGTGGAGGGGGTGATTTATAGACAGGCGGTGGAGGAGACGGGTAGACTACTGGAGGAGGAGAGTAGTACACGGGAGGCGGAGGAGACGAGTAAACTGGCGGCGGAGGAGATTTATAGACCGGAGGGGGAGGAGAAGAATAATAGTAAAAAGGTGGAGGTAATTTAGAATATGGTGGTTGAGGTGCATAGTAAACCGGCGGCAGCGGCGACTTATACATAAAAGGTGGCGGCGGAGAGTAATAGTAGCGGTAGTCTACCGCAATCGACGGCGAAAAGCTTAGAGCAACAATTAAGAATGCAACAAGAAGGGAAGCCATTGAAGAACCCATATCTTGTAATTAGGGTTTGGGCTATACTTTTAGCACTACTCCTCCTCCTTTATATAGCCACCATTTTCTTACCCCTTCAACCAAAACCAAGTCATAGTAAATTGTAAATAATTAAAAACATACATATCATTATTACATAACGAAACGCGTAATCAATAAAATATTATCAACACGACAATAAACAAAAACAAATGTGTATTTATGGAATTATTAAAAAAAGAGTTGAAATTGACCAAGTTGTTCAGGATGGTTGGGAGTGAATTCGAGAATAATCAAGGGTTTATATGTGAGGAATACATCTTTTGGAGAAGCTCAAAACAAAGTCACGAGAGCTTATATAATACTATTGTGGAGGGTTGTCATTCATAACATGATATCAGAGTCATGCCCTAAACTTAGTCATGACAATAGAATCCTCAAATATCGAACAATGAATTGTGAGACTCGAAGGTGTAGTCGAGAGGAGGATTGTTGGGAGTGAGTCCCATATTGGCTAATTTAGCCCTATTGGGGAAGCCCAAAGCAAAGCCGGGAGAGCTTATACTCAAAGTGGACAATATCATACCCTTTTGGAGATCAGTAATTCATTTATAACCATCTCTTTTATCATCTAAACCCACGAAAACGGCTTATTTTTCCATGTTTCTAAGTTATTTATTTAATTATTTCGAGTATTATTCTATAAAATATTGTAGGATTTATGACTTTGTGCAAGGGTAGCCATAATACACCAAGTCTATGATGTTGAGACTCATTAATTTATGAATGTTAAAAACAAATATTCAAACTAGCATGGTTTTTATAAATTTGTTCATATTGACTTAGCCATTAAAGAGTATAGTATAAAGAGTGGATTTGGTAATTTTGAGTTTAATAAAATATAAGGTTAATGTGTAGAATAAGGAATTAAAGTGAAAAGATCGTAGCTTCGATGCATACACCCAAATATTTAACCAACGAATAAACGTAAACTTATACGACTCGACAATCTGATCAATCTAAATTGTTCAATTAAAAGCATAGGGGTTAGGTTGGGTTAGAGTTTTTTTGGTTTGGGTTGGGTTGAAATTTTTAAAAACCGAAAATATAGATTGGTTCGTGGGTGAAAATTATTTTGGTCGGGTCAATTTGACCAACCTGAAAATAGGTTACAATCAACTCATCGTGACTCTACTTTTAAAAATATTAAGAATATTACATTTGTAATTGAACTCAATAATAAGAATGAGTATAACAATACTCAGCAAGCAACTTACTTGTAGGCTCTCGTTGAATATCACTCATATTCAATGTTCTCGAGGCTACGTGTTTTACCTAGACCCTAGTGTTGGTCAATTCTATGGCTTAGCTGTTTAGTCCTATCAGGTTTATACATTCGTTGAACCTCAACACTCCTATTTCAAATGTATAAATTAGCCATCGAGATTTCTCAAAATTCTTGGTTCGACTTTCGAAACTTTTTTACTTCTCGAGGGCAATGTGTACTTATACCTAACTAACCCTTCTTGCAGGGTGTACTTTTAACATGGGGTCGGTCTCGAGAGGAGACCATGAGGTCTCACAAGTTAAGCCAATATTCTACGTGTTCCAATTTGATTTTAATAGCAGGATTACTTACTAGATATTTATATTCTCGAACTTTTCTTGTAAAACTTTTCAGATATCGTTAACAATGTAAAATGCAAGAGACGAGAATGCTATGAGTATATGCTTATGCTTCTACATGAATTTTTTCATTTATTATTATTATTTTTCAAGTTTTCTTTTAAATCCAATAGTCAAATGTAGCGATCCAACCCGTCCCGAACGGGAAGGGGATTCCCAACGGGAAATAGGAGACTCCGTTAGATAAATGAGGTTGGTGACAGGATTATATTTCTCGTCTCCGCCCTATCCCCACCCCGCTTAATAACACACACACATATATACATACGTGTCCGACAAAAACACCAGAGAATTCTAGCCCGACCAGAACGAGGCCTAGGAGGTGTGCGTGGGTCCATATTCACTCGTATAGGTTGTGTGTAGAATAGTAAAATACACATCCAATGACCCGGTTAGGATAGTCACTTAATGAGTATTTCTTAAAATACTTCGAGTCATGTGCTACTTTTGCATTTTAGATAAAGGCAAGGCACCCCTACACGTTTGACGGTTACATCACAAATTTAAAGACCATGACGGGTAGTTGTATTTAATTTCATAGACTTTAGATTAGTACAGGGCATTGCTGTTTGATTTCTACTAATGTCTATTTTAATTTTTCGGTTGTATTGTTTTAAGACCTTTTTCTTAAACATGTAAGTCCATGACATTCTTTTATGAAAACATTTTAAATTAATATTTTTGTACAAGATGTTATGTCATACATATGGTAGCGACTTTAGGTCAGTAGAAAACTACGGTCATTTCACTAAGAATAAATGCAGTTATATTCTTTTTTTATTAACGTGGCATGAATTGCAACATCCTGTGATAATTTAAACAACATTTTCTTCACATTTTCGGTAACTCTAACCCTTCTTGCAAGGTTTACTCTCAACATGGGGTTAAGTCCCGAGAGGAGCCCATTCATGCACGAAGAAGTTGGGAGAGGTTGTGTAGGACGAGGAAGGTTTAATTATGTGATGAAAAAGGCTCAGATCTCACAAGTTAAGCCAATATGATACGTATTATGTGTGTCTATATGTTTCGATCCCGGTGATAGAATTACTTACTTAAAATGATATTGGCATGCATGTGGTGACGAGTTTAGACATGAATATTATGAAATAATTGAAAGTTAAACAATAAAACAATATGCCATGATATCAATGGCGTTACAAGCACATAAAATCAAAATCATTTCAAATCATAAGGGATTATTTGGAAATCAGCAAACAAATTAAAGAGTCTTCACTGTAGAGGAATGATCAAATCTTCATTAGGGCTGTCCTCTTTATTGAATTGAAAATTGAATATATCATTGATTTTTTTCCTGCAAAATTAAGATACCAACAGGTTAAGGTAAATTGTATATTGAAAAACATGTAGACAGTTATGTAAACTGTAATGAAGCTCACGTTTGCCTAGTATGCAGTAGATTGCATATGTTGACCTAATAGTATGTAGGTGGTGGAGGAGATTTGTAGACCGGAGGTGGAGGAGACGAATAGACTGGTGGAGGAGGAGAATGATAGACTGGTGGCGGAGGAGAATGATATACGGGAGGTGGAGGAGAGTGATAGACCGGTGGCGGAGGAGACTTGTAAACAGGAGGTGGAGGAGAGTGATAGACCGGAGGCGGAGGAGAATAGTAGACTGGTGGTGGGGGAGACTTGTACACAGGAGGTGGAGGAGAGTGATAGATTGGTGGTGGAGGAGAATAGTAGACTGGTGGCGGAGGAGACTTGTACACGGGAGGTGGAGGAGAGTGATAGACTGGTGGTGGAGGAGAATGGTAGACCGGTGGCGGAGGAGACTTGTACACGGGAGGTGGAGGAGAGTGATAGACTGGTGGCGGGGGAGACTTGTACACGGGAGGTGGAGGAGAGTGATAGACCGGTGGCGGAGGAGAATAGTAGACTGGTGGTGGAGGAGACTTGTACACGGGAGGTGGAGGAGAGTGATAAACCGGTGGCGGAGGAGATTTGTAAACAGGAGGTGGAGGAGAGGAATAGACGGGTGGTGGAGGAGAATAATAGACTGGTGGTGGGGGAGACTTGTACACAGGAGGTGGAGGAGAGGGGTAAACTGGCGGTGGAGGAGATTTGTAGACCGGTGGTGGTGGAGAGGGGTAGACAGGTGGAGGAGGAGATTTGTAGATGGGAGGTGGAGGAGAATGGTACACCAGTGGAGGAGGAGAGTAATACACCGGTGGTGGAGGAGATTTGTAGACAGGAGGTGGAGGAGAATAATACACAGGTGGCGGAGGAGAATGATACACCGGTGGAGGAGGAGAGTAATACACAGGTGATGGAGGAGAGCGATAAATTGGCCGCCACTTATATGTCGGAGGTGGTAGCCAAGGATCGTAACGATACCCTCTAGCAATTGACGATGGCACGCTTAGAGCAACAACTAAGATAGCAATAACTAAGGATGCCATTGAAGACGCCATATCTTAGAACAATTTTTCTCGGTATACTTTTTGAAATACAAATTTTTGCTCATTTATATATAGCTCCAATTTTCATACCTCCTAAGAGCAAACCAAGTCGTTTTTAATTATTAAATAATTAAAAATACCCATTATTAATCACCAAACGTGGAATTAGTAAAAAATTATCAATTAATTATAATAAGATATATTTTCTTAATAATATTTTAATATATGAAATTGTTGGAGTTTTGAATTAGTATATAGTTGACCCACGTGTGTTCATAACACCATTTTAAAAAAAAAATACATTTCTTCAACTTAATTAATCAATTCTCCATTAAAATAAAAAAAAAATATATTTCTTCAACTTAATTAATCAATTCTCCATTGTTCTAAAATATGATCCATGATATAACTTTTTAGATATATTGTCACGTTCCCAAGGATTAAGACCTCTAACTGCTCAGACCCACTCTTAGCGGATATTATCCTCTTTGGGATTTCCCTTTTGGACTTTTACTCAAGGCTTTAAAACGCGTCTACTAAAAAAAGGTTTCCACACCCTTATAAAGGGTATTTCGTTCTCCTCCCCAACCGATGTGGGATATCACAATCCACCCTCCTTTAGGGCCCAACGTTCTCGCGGGCACTTGTTCCTTTCTCCAATCGATGTGGGACCCCTACCAAATTAGGGTTCAGCGTTCTCGCTGACACTTGTTCCTTTCTCCAATCAATATGGGACCCCCACCAAATCCAACCCCCTTCGAGCTCCAAGGTCCTTACTGGCACATCGCCTCGTGTCTACCCCTTCGGAGAACAGCCTCCTCATTGACACATCGCCCGATATGGCTATGATACCATTTGTGGAGCCCAAAAGGGAAAGCTCAAAGAGGACAATATTTGTTAGCGGTGGGCCTGGGCCGTTACAATACCACTTTTTGAATAAAGTAGATAAATAATCATCTACTTCTAACAGAAATTGAAAAATTTCTCGGGAGTCCTACATGATTCACTCATTCGTTTTTTTTTAATCGATGATTACAACTTCATATGGGCTCGAATCCTATCGAGAGATCCACTAGAAATATAAAAAAGAAAATTCATAGAATTTCAAGTATGGTAGGCTATTTTTGACTTTTTGCAATAATTGACTATATTGTGGTTTAATAACAAGTTAGCCATGGCCAACTAGCCTATGACGTTGAAATTTATTTGTTCTAGTTAAAAAGAAATATTCAAACTAGCATATTTTATTTCATGTATCAAATATTCTATATATTTGGTGGGAAAGTTCGTTATAGAAACTTGAATGTTGTGTAAACTGCGTCGTTTCATACGTGAGTTTATGAATTATTGAATTATGTAACATAAGATGTGTATCCATTAATATATAATATGAGTCTGTGTAGCTTTATGAAATTAAAAAAATACCAATATATATCGTAATTTTGAAAAAATTGAGGGACCTTAATGGCTAGTTACCTAAAATATACAACGTGCATACATTAGATCCCAAAGATTACCGGTTGTGCGAGTATCTAAGTATTTTTAATACTCATTCAAGTAAAGCAATCTTGTGGTGCGAGAATAACGAGCATGGTGAGATGGGACAACTCAAATGCTTTTGATTTAACTTGATTTGTGAACCGATTGTGCTTTCCTAATAGAGATTTCCATGTTTCAACGAACCGTTTCAACCGGTACGTGTGTGGAAAGTTAGGTTAATGCAATTGGTGTCGGAGTCTAGTTTTGAAGTTGTTTAGACGGTTTACGTTGTAAGTTATATATAATTTCCATGACTGAACAGTAAAGAGTTATAAAAGAAAAGAGCAATAAATGAAAACAGATAGATATTTGCCTTTAATAAAATATCAAATATGATATATACGGTAAACTATAATTTTAATACTAAATATCATTAACAAAACCTTCATCACTTTCAAATACGTCTTCGGTAAAGGAAATGATTTGATATGCATACTTAGCTTAAAAAGAAATATGTGTATGCTTTATAAATCGAACTCGAGTCCGAAATTTATAATATGTTGTTTGAAATGCTAGGAAATTGTTCTTGCAAGAGCCGTGTGCTCTAATCTTTTGCCAATGACTCATCTAGGTGCACGAGAATTGCATATTATTGGAAACGACTGTTTGAAAAAAGTCAATGGTTCGGTTGGCATAAATTTGTGGCTATGTTGAATACTTGTGGATGTATGTTTTGTGCTAAACAGGTATATGTTTGAGATCGATGTCTATTACACTCTGAATTTAGTTAAAGTACAATTTTGGTGACAGTTACGACCTTGAGAGAGGAGGGGAGACCGGAAGAGACTAAAGGATTTTAGAAGTCATTGGTTGACCGTGTCTCTTAACTTGAGCTAAAGTGTGAATTTCTCATGTGGTGAGAACACCGAGAATTCTAAAAGATAAAAGTTTTCGAGAGTTACGAGTTAGAAAAGTTTAGATCTCGGAAGATATGTCACGATTATTATTGTAACTTTGAACTTTAGTACTTTTTTTTGTTGAAAAAAGGTTACGGGACATTGCTATGAAACTCAGCTTTATCGTGAAAATTTCTATTTTAAGATATGAATAAACCGAGACAATGTTCTAATAAGCTTCTTTCTTGAGATTGCTTTGGAGTTTACTCGAGCAACATTTTGGTTGAGGGTTGTTATTACGATAGTGGCCAAAGAACTATCGGAATAAAACTTCGAGGCTTTAATAGTGAAGCGTTTACGTAACATCCTTAAAATTCTTATCTAGATCAAAGATGTCACTACATGCATGTCTTTAATAATATATGCCAAAAATTTAATAAAACCTTTCAAACGATGGTACTTGACATGCCTCCCCGTTCCCCAACTGTCTCGGATGAAGATTGCGGTGGTGATGACCATACCCACACCGTGAACCTAATCGACATTCAACGTCATCGCTAGTGGCTATTATGGTATTGATGGCCATAAAAGTCACAACCTTTCAATTAACATAGATTGCATATTACTTCTTTGCATTCTCGTGTTTAGATTTATATGCTAGAGTAATTCAAGTAGTTTTGAGCCAGCTATCTTGTAGAGTGATTTGAATCATGAGTTTAAAAACGAGTTTTCTTTACTCTTGATCTTGATCATCAAGATAATCCGTTCCAAAACTTTCCCTTGGATTGATTCCACATCGTTCTGGAGCTGATAGTTTAGATCTAAAGGTATTGTTTTTCCATAAGGTTCATACATCAAATTCTTAGAGTTCCTTAACAAATGTAGTTAACTCAACTTTTAGGTCTATCGTTAATATATGAAATATCATCGATGCATGATAACTTACATGGATTTCATGAACGAAATCTGAGTCTAGTGTCTAAGTGTTCGAAGTATAAGTCTTATGTAGACAAAGTTATGTTTCTCGATCACGTAGTTACTATAGAAGGTATCATTTTCAAATCCCATGAGGTAGAGAGAATTTTTAGTTGGCCTAAACTAACATTGTGATTCTAATTTCTACGATCACGTGTAGTAAGGTTTTAAACTGACACGTTCTTACTCATTGTCACTTTGAAGAGTGGTTGTTGAAAATTATTTTTGTGGTAAAGGTTACACGTTATATGTATCGGTAACCAATCATTGATAATCATTTTAAGGGCGATGAAACTAATTTTTCTGTGGTAAAGGTTACACGATGTCTGATGATGATAACCCGCTACTAATGGTCACTTTGAAGAGTAATTACCGTCAATAATTTTTTTAGGAAGATTACAACTAGCTGTCCATGTAAGACGCAAAGAACCCGAGGAAAGAAATTAAGAGATACCCTAAGAAGTAATTTTAAGGACATGTAACCTTTGGAGAAGGATTGGGAATGAGAGTCTAAGCGAAAAGGACGAAAATGTCATTTTTTTCAATTATCAAGGATCTTTTCGGATTTTTAATTCCTTATCTAGAAGGAATTTCAAGATGCTCCAACCAAAAAATGACTGACGAAGAAGTTTTAAGAAAATTATGGATTTTTTTTTCGAGAAAATAATGATAAAATATTCTAAAAGTGGCAAATTACCAAAATACCCCTGAAGATAAGGATAATTACAGATTTGCCATTTTGTTAAAAAATCAGAACCTTCACCTTGTGTTCGGCACAAAATCCTTCGAACTTTGAATCCTAGCCGTTGGATTTGATGATTCGTGAGTGTTCTAGAATATATTCAAGTTTGGAGGAGATCCAACGGTTAAGAGTCGAGATTCGAAGGATTTACAAGATTATTAGTTATTGCACCAAGTACTATTTTTACCCGAAGGTTTTGCTACTTCAGGTTTTCTTTTTAGTCAAATGCATCACTCCCCACTATTAGTTCCCGCTCTCCAATTTCATTGGTTAATGATGCGGGTGGAGAAGTTGGTCGTGGAACGCTTTTAATTTGATTTGTGAACTGACTGTGCTTTTTGTAATGAAGTTTTCCATAGTGTTCTTAAATGTTGTAGTTGTTTGAATGATTCCGATCGATATACGTATGCAAAGTTGGATTATTTTATTTTGATGAAAAATACATGCTCGTTTCGATTAAATTTGAAAAATATAAATTCATATTTTTCTATATATTCGAGATAACACTTCCATGATAACAAGAACAAAAACAACAGGACAACGGGTCTCCTTATCTTATCTTAATACTCTTTGATCTAGAAAATATCCTTCTCGAGATGACAAAATTTAAATTAAAATTTGAAAGATTTTTAAATTAAATCATATTATTGAATTAGCCGTTAAGAAAAAAAAAAAAAAAAAAAAAAAAATCCCACTTTATAAAGTTCTAAAATAAAATAAAAGAAAATAAAGAGGAAAGCCCTAACTCTTCCCTCCACGCCACCACGTCCTCTTCAGCTGCTCAGTGGTGTCGCCGCATCCTCCGGTTCAGTGCTGCTGCCGTCGTCGTTGTTCTTCTGCTTGTGCCGCTGCAGTCTGCCTCTTAGCGATTTTGCACTGATTTTCTACTCTTTATTGGTAATTCTTCCAATCTCCAACTCTGTGTTTCTTCTCACTTGAAAAACACAAATTAAGCCTTGTCGAATGGAAGGAGCAGTTGTTTGATATCTATCTATCTATATATATATATATATATATATATATATATATATATATATATGTATATATATATATATATGTATGTATGTATTTGAAAGATAACAATAGCGAAAAAAGAAAGAAAAAGTCTTGCGCCAAATTAGGACGTGATTTGTGTGAGGCTGTTCCAATTTAGACGTGGGCTAATCGCCGTTTTGAATTGTTGCATATGTTCGAGGCTTAGATCTGCTTTTTGATGGTTTGAAGTTTTTTTTTTCCTTCTGCTTTTCTAATTTTCTTCTTCTCTCTCTTATTGTATAATTCTCCCCTCTATAATGATTATCTATTTTGTTCTGTTTCTATGATTATTTGTTTAGCCGATTTTTAATTTCTGTTTGCTTGAATTGTTTATTTATCTCTTTCGTTTTCATTTGAAGTTCACATTTAATCTTTCTGTCCCTGACTGTCATTGATGCTAAGAATCTAATTGTTCTTGTGGATCTTCGTGATTTGTTGAATTTGTGTTCTGTTTTTCAAATAAAACCAAATTTGGTCTTTGTTCATCTCAACTGTTCTCTAGTTCTTTATTGCTCAAATTTTGATTAGTCGGGTATCTAATATGTAGTACCCTTTTGAAATTTTCTCAAATGCATGCATGACTTTAGGTTCTTTTTCTTATTGATACACGTTTATCAGATTTGAATTCGTTTATTTTTTGGTTGGTTTTCAATCTTGGATTTAAACTCTGAGATAAAATGGAGAAACATCAAATCTTCAAGTGACTTTGATGGACACTCTTTTTGTTTTCTTTAGGAAGTATTGAATTTGTCTTGATCGAGGTCATAATTATAATCCAGTTCAGTGAAATTTAATTTGATGACTCTAATTTGTTAAATTAGATCAACAACATCAATTAAAACATCTGATTCAATTAAGATCCATTTTTTTATATCAAAATTGTATGATCATGATACAAGTGCTATTGAATATACATCTAACATCTATATTGATTTTTAATCTTTGAGACATTTGGAGAAAGGAAGATAGAGAGGATTTACCTACCTACAATAAACTACCTCTGCATCTCTGAAGCTATCGAGAATTATAGAATCCAAAATTAGGAGGGGATCATCAAGGATTCGAAAATGTTCTATCTCATTATAGGTGTAGCAGTCAGTAGATAAAGTATAAAGAAAGCTTGGTTGCTTAGTGTCTGGTATATTCACTAGACTGGTTTAATTATCATGGCCTAAGATTCCAATATTATCCCTCCTCACTACCAAAGGAAAAAGAGGGAGGGAAAAAAAAGAAAAAAAAGAAAAAGAAGATAAGATTGTGTTTGAAACCAAAAGGCAACTTGGCTTAAAGTAGCTTTAAATTTATTTATTTTTGAAAAAATTGCTAAGACTCTAATAAACATAAGATTTGTATACAGTATAATTGTGTTTAGATTTAAGATTACAACTTTTATCTTTTAGTTATCACTTACTGTATTTTCTTTGCTAATTAGTTCCTTAGTTGAAATTTCTATACTTTTCTCATATATCCATCCAAATAGTAACGATGTACCCTAATTCAATGACATGATATACAAGGCATCATGTAAAGCCTTTGAATTTTCTCTTTCACCTACTTTTTATGCTTGTATGCTTATATCTCTCAAATTGAAGATGCTGTATAGATGTCAATCTTAGAAAGGCAAATTTAAACAGTGAGATAGGGTAGGACCATACTTTACTACTCGATTTTCTTAATATGAAAGATATCCATGGGATAGGATTTTATCTGAAGAAACCATGGATTATATTGATTAAACAATGAACTTCAACTATAGGAATTAAGGGATTTCTATATGCTCTACTTTATTGAGCTTATGAAACACTCTCTTCAATATCTACAAAGTTCCAAACCTACGTTTGTTTTGCAAAGAGAATCGCTATTATGGATGCCATAGATGTGCAACTAGGCTATTGAAATATATGCTGAATTTAAACTATTGTTTGAGATTGTGTCTATGCTTGCATTTGAGTAGTTTGGATTTAAATTTTTGGTTTTGTAATTTTCAATTTCAATAATTTTTTGACACGTTTTTTTGTTTTCATTTTTTTTATTACTTAGATAATAAGCATTTGTGTTTTATTTTGTCCATCTCGTTTGCTGTGTTCTATTTTTTCCCTTACATTTTCTGCTTCATCTTTCCGTAACTTTTTTTTTTCTGCCTATCTGTATGTGATGTGAAGACTGTCACCTTTGCCCCTCATTTCTTTTTGATGTAGAATCATAATTATGTTTCATTTTTCATTTATTCAATATGGGGTCATGTTTGCCTTAATACATCTGATTTTTACTTATATTTTTAACGATTAGCTCAATTACGCTAACTGTTTTAATTTTTTAGAATACAATATTGTTGCTTGTTATGGAAAAAGGTTGCATAACATTGAGGGATTGAGGTCTAAAACCATACCAATTCAATCTATTTATGCCTTCTGACATATATGGATAGAAATCACTAAAAATCCTAATTTGAAGCTTTTTCTTGTGCAGAAATAATGGGTCTACAACTGTTTGATGGAAGCGATTCTGACAATGATGACTCAAAGATAGAAATTAATCGGGATTATGCAAAGAAGTTTGAGCATAATAAGAAGCGAGAGGATCTTCAGCGCTTAGAGGAGCTGAAGAAGAAGGGTCTAATTGAAGACTCTGAATCAGAAAGCTCAGAATCTGAATCATCTTCCTCCGAGGATGAAGAAGGCAGCCAAAGTAAGAAGGACCTGGAGTTTTTTGATGCATTAATCAAGGTCAAGAAGCATGATCCAACCCTTAAACAGAAAGATGCCAAGCTTTTCGATTCAGATGATGACAACTCTACAGAGGAAAGTGACGATGTCAAAAGTAGTTTAACAGAGAAGAAGAAAAGTAGTATGTATTTGAAAGATGTGGTAGCAAAACATTTGATTGAAGAGGGCCCTGAATTCAATGATGAGAAGCCTAAAAATGTGAAGATTTATGATAAGGAGCAAGAGGAGATACGCAAGGCATTCTTGGAGGCAGCAGAAATGCAAGATGAAGATGATGAGGAAGCATTGTTAAAAGTGAAGGATAAAGGTATGGTAGAAGAGGAAAAGGATGAAGAATTAGAGAAGAAGTTGGATGAGTATTTTGGGGATGGGGATGACCAATTGGATGAAAATTCAAAGTTCTTGAAGGAGTACTTTAAGAATAAACTTTGGCTCAGTGAAGATGGAAAGGTCGGGGAGGAGGAGTTGGACATGCTGTCGGAGGATGAGGAAGAGATCGAAAAACAAGAGGAATATGAATACAGGTTTCAAGAAAATGTAGGAGATAGCATTATAGGGCATAGTAGGACTATTGAGGGGTCAGTTAGGAAAAAGAAGAATTCAAGGAAGGAGCAGAGGAAGAGTAAGGAAGAGAGGATGGAGATTGCAAGATTAGAGAGGAAGGAGGAGTTGAAGCATTTAAAAAACTTGAAGAAGGAGGAGGTAAAAGAGAAGCTTAGGAAGATTAGGGAGACCGCAGGAATTGGGGAGGACGAGACTTGCTTGTTGAATATCAAAGATTTAGACGAGGAATTTGATCCAGAAGAGTATGACAGGATGATGAAGGTGGCTTTTGGTGACGAATATTATGAGAAAGAAGACGTTGATCCTGGGTTTGGAAGCGATATGGATGATGAAGGTGATGGTGAGATTGAGAAACCCGATTTTGACAAAGAGGATGAGTTGCTTGGACTGCCAAAAGGATGGGCTTCATCTGAGTCAGGTGATGGCTTCTTAGCAGCTAGGCAAAGGAGTTTAAGCCATAAAATTGATAATGATCCAAGTGATGAAGAGAATAATGAAGACGATGAAGAACATGACGATGAGGATGAAAAAGGCAAAAGAAAGAGGAAGCGTAAATTGTCTCTATACAAAAGAGCTAAAGAAGCCATGATGGAGGAATATTATAAATTAGATTACGAGGACACAATTGACGACATAAAGACGAGGTTTAAGTATGCCAAAATACAACCTAATCGTTATGGATTAAGTACTGCCGAAATCCTGGCATTGGACGACAAGGAGTTGAATCAGTTTGTTTCTTTGAAAAAGTTGGCCCCTTATAAGGAAGAATGGAAGATGCCAAATAGCACTAGACAGCGCCTGAAAATGAGGACCAAGGAGCTCCTTAAAGGCAAACAATTTGGTGAGCAGAAAGATGGCTTGAAGAAAAAGATGAAGAATCGCTCCGACTTGCACACTTTGGATGACGATGAGAATGAGAAGAAAAAGATGAAGAATAGCTCCGACTTGCACATTTTGGATGACGTGGAGAATGACAAAGTACAAACTGAGGATTCAAATGTTGATAGCAGCAATTTATCTAGGAAAGCCAGAAGAAAACTACGACAAGCTGAATTTAAACTGTCACACAGTAGGCTCTTGGGATACGGCAAGATAACCTCGAAACCGAAGAAGAAAACAAAACACTGATCATTCAAAAGCAAGCTAGCAGGTGATTCTTCTTGTCAATCATTAATGAGTTAACTTCTGTGTTTTATTATTTATTTCTTTGTCCTCCTTGTGGTCTTTTCTCAACATTTTATAATGGTGTATCTGAATTATGAATATCTAAAGAAAACATAGCACACAAAGTAATGCAGGTTAGTTCCTAGATTGAGTGACAGAGTCTGGCATAATGTTTTGTTTTGTTTTTTTTTTTGTCACTTTTTTTTCTCGGTTAAACCTGGCAGTCATTCCCGACTTGTTATATTGTAAAAGTTCGAACCTAAAAGCTTTAGTTTGGTAGATTTTGTGCTCGAACCATTCCTATTGTTATTATGTTATTATACCCTTTGAGTTAAGCTTCATTCGTTTGGACTTAGTAATAACCATTTGTAGAGCCTAATTTTATTGGAATAACTCCAAATAGGGACTAATTTACTAAAATTTCTGGAAAACTCTTGGAGGAAATGACTATGGAGATTTGAATAGTTCTTTTGGTTGTCGCTGTGGTTTCGTTTTGTTAGTACGGAATGTTTTTGGGTGTTCCTTAATTCAAAGAGCAATAACTTAAACATTTGAAATGGTTTCATTTTCAGTCTTAAAAACCATTTTCCATCGTTTGGTTACATTTGCTTGGGTATATTTTGTTGAGACGTGTACTATACCATGGCTTGTTAATGGTTGCTTATAGAATCTGCATGATTAACTTTTTAGGGAAAAAAAAGAACTATTTATATTTCTAAATTTGGGAGGTTTTATCTATTAAAATTGGTAGGGCTAAACTATGAGTATGATCCCTTGCTATGAGTATAATCCCTAGAGAAAATTAAAATTTAGTCCATATGATTTAAAAATTTGAATTTATCCCTATAGTTTGATAAAATTCTCATAAATTGTTTTACTACAGTTCGTATAGTATAATGTCTCAGGTTTTTTATCCATTCGAAGATTATTTTAAACTTTATTATGTCTAATTAACTTGAATTTGATTGGATTATTGAAGTTGTAGCTATTTTTTGATCTCCAAAATGACCTCCATATGAGTTGCACGACATTGCTCTAAAATGGATTGTATTTTATCGTTTGAGACACAATGACTAAGCATATCATAAACACATTACTTAAATAGGAAGGGATCATCCTATAAATAACTTTCTGCCCTATGGAATAATTTTTCTTTTGCTGTCTAGACAAGTCTTTAGGGATATCCACAATTAACTGTTGAACATCAGGGAAGGAATTCTTAATGTCTTCTTACTCACGATGCTCAAGGCTAGACAGATGATAAGCCACTTGATTGTTAGACCCTTTTGTATCTTGAATCTCTATTTCAAGTTCTTGTAACAACAGGATCCACGGAATCAACTTTCGCCTTGCATTTATCTTAGTCATTAGGTATTTGATTGCTGTGTGGTTCATGCATACTTTAACCTTTGCGCCAACCAAATAGGATGAACACTACAGCCAACAACTCCTTTTTAGTAATGGTATAATTGATTTGAGCTTTATATAATATTTTACTAGCATAGTGAACTAGGTGCAATATTTTTCCATTCTTTTGTCCAAGCATTGCACCAACAACACAATCACTACTAGCATCATACATTAGTTTAGCATCAGACATTCTTTTAGTTCCTTCAACACATAACATTCCTCAACTTCATAAGGATATTTGAGGGTGTCATTTATGTTGAATTTCACTTATTTCTCATTCATTCTTAGGGTTATAGTGCATTTATACACACCCACCACAGTTCTTCCTATTTTAATGAAAGGTCTTCCCAAATGATGTGTACATATTTATCAGCCTCATAGTCCAAAATTTAAAAGATCTGATAGGAATATAAATTTATCTACTTACAATAGGATATCTTCGATGTTTTGTTTAGGATAAGTGATAGATCTATTAGCTAGTTGAAGTGTGAATGAGATTAGTTGAGCGTTATCAATACCCAACAGAAAGAGGCATTAGGTTGATGCGTGTTCACAGATATCGAAGAGCTCTTCCTAGCAACTGTCCTCTAATTGACATTGAAATAGTGAAGGATCTAGAGTCTTTCTCTTTTTGAGGAATCTTATTTTTCAGGACAGTACATATGGCACTACCTTAAACTCTTCAAACTATTTCCACTTTGTGACGATGTCCTTAAGGAATTTTGCATGGTTATGCATTTGCTTGAGAGCTTTCTACAATGGTGTATTTACATGTATTTTCTTTAGAATGTCCATAAACTTTTCGAAGTGGGTTTCCTCTTTCTTCTTCTTCAATCTCGTGAAAAAAAGGAGGGAGATTCTTATAAAAAAAAAAAAAAAAAAAAGAAAAAAGAAAAAAAAGGAGGGAGATGGGTATATGTTTTTTTGGTGAAGGGGGCACAACTTTATGATTCTATTGGCTTCCTCCTCATTGAGCATTGTTTAACTTCTGATTCGGTTATGGCTTATTGAATTCCAAAATTTTGTTGATTTTGTTCAAATTTAGGGAGATAGTTCAGTTTCTATTGCATATGAGAGTTGTTAGCATTATGTCCTAAATCTCCATGGGAAAATTTTGAATGATTTCGCCACTCAGGGTTAGAAGTGTTTGAGAATGGATTATTCCCTGATTCCCTTGGTTTCCAACATAGACCATTGAGGTGGATTTTTTGGGAAAAATTTGAATGTCGTTTTGTCGAGCCCAGTTTTGGTCCCTAGTTTGATGGTTGTACATGCTAAAAATCCGATACATTTCGTTTTGTTTCCCATTTCAGTCATTCGCAACACTTCAGGTTTACTTCTTTTGTTAGTTCTCGACTTATTCTCTATGATCTTCCAATAGATTCTCTACAACGCACATGATTCAACTCACACATGATTCAATAGATACTTAGCAGAATTTGTAGTCTGATTGGTTGCATCATTTGGTGTGTTTAACTCAAGGTTTAGCTATACTTTAGGATCAAGATTTGGTATGAGTTGTTCTATCATTCTAGCTCTTTGTTCAATCAATCTTCTTTTAAAAGTTCTTTCAATTTCTGGATCTAATACAAACTCTAGGCCATAATTTTAAATTTCTGCTTTGGCTTAAGTTCGAAAGTCTTTACAATGGTCTTCTTAATCTTGCTCAAGTAATTTGGATGTAACAGGTAGGAGAAATTCCAGAGCAAAGTCATTACACTTATGGCATGCTATATAAAAATTGACACAACACTAACAAAGATAGATGAACAGTGGAGGAGGGAAGAAGAACTAGCGTAAGCTTCCTCAAAGTTCCCTTAGTTCCATCTTCTTGCTTTAGATACTCTTTGTTTCTATGTTGGCTATTCTTGCGTCTATGCTCTCCTAAGAGATAAGTAAACCTTCCTAGGCTTCCTTTCTTGGGTCTATTTTCTTGTAACAGGTATCTTGTCAATCTTCCTCCACATTCTACCAAAAAAACGACTCGTATTCTTTTATAATCTCGAGTCGATTGAATTCCAGACAAATTAGACATGCCCTCCTTTTTACATGATTTTCATTGATTCTCTTCTTAATAGCTGTCCTCTTTGGTGTCTATGGTTTCGTTAACTGATGTCATCATCTGTACATGAGGTTCTTGCCTTTATTTCAAAAAATGCTAAACGTAGGTTCGATAAGTGACGTCACTGTTAGACTTGAAAAATGTAACACATGCAAGGGACCTACTTTTTGTTACTATTCCTTGGGTATACTTTATTTTTTTGGATAGAGTTATATGCATAGTACTTCTCTAGACGTTGTGCACTCACGCATGCATGAACCATTAGGCTGACTTGTATATGTACCCCTAAGCTTGACCATGGGTTAGTGCATGCTCACACTACCAGAAACCAACAAAAAGAAAGGAACACATATCATATCATGACGTACACATTTGTATGTAACATATATTGGGATAGTAACCTGTGCTCGTGACACACAACATCCATGAGGTCTTATATTTTAAATCATTGTACATGGTCATGACGCGCATCGTACTTATTTCATGACATGGATGGCCTATGAGACACACACATATACAAGAAATATCATTCATAGTTAACATACGCCATTGATCAAATATTTTATGGGGCATAATGTGATCACAGTATCATAACATAAATAAATCAATACACTTGGAACTATATGCAACATAACATATCATAAGGATATCCATATTACATAAATAAGTCGGAAGTTATGTGTTAGTCATACATCATACAATTTGTCCAACCTAGCCTGAAGGCACTCTAATAGTAAGCTCATTTACCTCATTCTCTAGGCCGAAGCGTTGTTGGATCGGGCTGAGAGTGTGTGGGTTGGTAGATTTGTTTTTGAAGCAGAGGTTTGATTTCACAAAATGATGTCATGAACTTACACCTTTAAAATAGTCTTAAATGTCTTAAATTAAAAGAAAGAAAATATTTAAAGTAAATTAAAATAAAACAAAGAAATATCAATGAATATCTTGATGATTCATTAATACATGTCTATGTCATTCAACATTTCGTATCCTTCAACATATTGTACCATTCAACTTTCTTTCAAAATACATCATATCTTTCAATATATTATACAATTCAACATATCATATCATAAAACACAGTACACATATCAAACATATGACACGTGTGGGGCCGTAGGAGACGTGTCATTTTGCATTACACAACTCTTCCAACCATACCGATAGTAAGGTCACTTACTTAGTTGGCCTTAGCCGACATTCTATCCTATCTTCGAAATTAGCTTGACTTGTCCCAAAAGTACAAATTGGAAGTGAAGAGCGAACAAAACCTTGCAGAGGATTGAAGCAAATCGTTTTAACAACCCACTTTCAAACATCTTTTCATTTTACGATAGTTTTTGGAGTGTGAGAGGGAAAAGAGAAAAATAAATGGGAGCGTTTTAGTTAAATGAGCGTGTGAGCGGAGAAAATTTGGGGGCGTGGATTAAAGAAACCATATTTTATTTATTTTACTTATTATTACTATTTATTATTATATTTTTACTATCGTTACAATGCTTAAGCAACTCGACAACTCATATAAGACCGTTTCTTTCATTGTGATGCAATTAGCTACAATAAACATTTAATAATTTAGAACAAAATACCCATTAAAATAGTAATCTCCACATTTCAAAGACAATAAGAAAAGACAACAAGAAATATCAATAATTGAGGGATATCTAGAGCAAAACTCCCCATTATCTCAAAAAATAATCATATAATCTATAAGGGATTTTTGTGTTTAGCGTTAAAGATCTTTGTTAGTGATAATGGAGAGATTTTTTACCTCACGAGCTTGCTCATCGTCTAATCATTCCATCACTCGATCCCGTAAAGATGCTGTGAAAGAAAATACGAATATCTTGAGCATGCCGCCTTTGAGCTTTGGTGAGAAATTTGAAGATGCTTAATAACATAATCTTGATTTTTCGATATCCACATACAATCAAATTGAATCAGAATCTTGCCTTTTTAATCTTTATTTGGTAGGTGTTTTAGTTCTCTTGATTTCAAGTTCATAAATATAGATCGTGTTTTGATTTCAATGATGAATAATGCGTTAGTAATAGTTATTGACCTTTTTATAGTAAGCTTTGAAATCTTTTGGAAGTATATTAAAAATTTTAGTATCTCCATTATAGTCGGGAATATTGAATACACTGTGTAAACTAAATATTGAAACAAACATATATCACACATAGTAAACTAATCAGAGGCCATGATTTGTGTGTGGGGATCGTCTTCATTCGGCCATCTCTTTTATTTGGTACTAATATTCTCTTTGTTTCCCTGCAAGAAAATAATAGGATTTGATGAATACCAATGCTAAGATGATCAATTTTCTCGAACATTATTAGAAAAATGGTTACATCAAGGAGAATTGCAATTAAGAAATATACCTCAATGGAATAGTAAAATGTTCGTGCATCTAATAGTATTGAGGAGGTGGTGGAGACTTGTATTCGTAGTCTTTCTTAGGTGGTGGAGGAGACTTGTAAACGGGTGGGGGAGGAGAGTAGTATACAGGTGGAGGTGGGGATTTATACTCCTTTGGTGGAGGTGGAGAATAATAAACGGGAGGAGGTGGAGAGTGATATACAGGTGGTGGAGGAGAATGGTAAACTGGAGGAGGTGGTGACTTATAAACCGGTGGTGGAGGAGAGTGGTATACAGGTGGAGGAGGAGAGTAATAAACTGGAGGAGGAGGAGAATGGTAAACTGGAGGTGGTGGTGACTTGTAAACTGGTGGTGGAGGAGAGTAATAAACGGGAGGTGGTGGAGAGTGATAAACAGGTGGAGGAGGAGAATGGTAAACTGGAGGTGGTGGTGACTTGTAAACTGGAGGTGGAGGAGAGTAATAAACTGGAGGTGGTGGAGAGTGATAAACAGGTGGGGGAGGAGAATGGTAAATTGGAGGTGGCGGTGACTTGTAAACTGGTGGTGGTGGAGAGTAATAAACTGGAGGTGGGGGTGACTTGTAAACTGGTGGAGGAGGAGAATGGTAGACTGGAGGTGGCGGTGACTTGTAAACGGGTGGTGGTGGAGAGTAATAAACTGGAGGTGGTGGTGACTTGTAAACTGGTGGAGGAGGAGAGTAATAAACTGGAGGTGGTGGTGACTTGTAAACGGGTGGAGGAGGAGAATGGTAAACTGGAGGTGGCGGTGACTTGTAAACTGGTGGTGGAGGAGAGTGATAAACCGGGGGTGGTGGAGAGTGATAAACAGGTGGAGGAGGAGAATGGTAAACTGGAGGTGGCGGTGACTTGTAAACCGGTGGAGGAGGAGAGTAATAAACTGGAGGTGGTGGCGATTTATACTCTTTCTTTGGTGGTGGTGGAGAATAATAAACAGGAGGCGGTGGAGATTTATAGACGTAGTAAGGAGGCGGTGGAGAAGAGTAGCTATAATCAGTAGCGATCACCGACGTAAAACTCAAAATTGCCACCAAAACAGTAGCTACGAGATACGCCATCGAAGGCTTGGATTCTCCCATATCCTTGTATCTCTCAATGGTATCTTTGTTTTGCTTCCAAACATGCATCTCCACCCTTTATATAGCTTCCATTCATTGCTCCTTCAAGGCCATCAAATCATGGTCAACAAATTTAAGTATTAAATTGTTCATTGTTCTACCTAATCTTAGTAGAAATATAATGCAATATGCTTGACAAATGAGACCGGCCTGCTTCGTATTCAAATTTGGATTAGATTATAAAATTATATAGATTTGTAACACAACTCGTTATTCGTTCTTCGGTTGAAAACTTCTTCGTGTAACAATAGCGACATATTTTTTTATATTTTATGTCAAAGGATAGTTGCATATATACCATTTCAAATAATATTATTTGAAAAAAAAGTTTATGATTTCTCAAAATAATAATTTCAATTTTTATCTCGTCGTTATTCTATCATCAATGATTTAACTTCAGACACGTTCATAAACATGCTTGCATAATTTTAAGTACGTACTCACATCACATAAACTACAAAACGAATCAATAAACCATACCAACCAAACTTCACATTTTCAATTTTGTACAGATCTAGGATAATGAATTTGGAAGGTTGGGAAAGACTGATTCCAATGAAATCAAATAGTGACCGACACCTTTTGGTGATGAATTAGATTATAATATTTCTTGAGAATCAGTCGCAAGAGGTTGAAGAAGCGTGGATCCTCTTGTAAAGTTGATGAAATTTTTACCAACCCTATTATACTTTTAAAGTGATAAAAAAAAAAAATATATCATATTCTTATGTTAGGTAATATGTGGATTAAAATAATGTGTTGTTGAATTGAACGAGTATGTATGATTTATGTGATATGTGTATGGTCATATATGATCGATTATGACTTTATATGAATGTATGTATTATACGAGAAATCATGAATTAGAATTGTTCGTAAAATATGATAGACAGATCATGATTATGAATTCATGTCTCGAAAAAAGATATAGTGCATAATATCACTGAACGATGGTTTAAATTGTGAGACATTATGCATATTGCATGCTTGTGTAGTAATAGATTACTTCTCCAATATTATTCATGATTCTTTATCTTTTAGGTTTGTTTTGACGTCGTGAGTATGCGTTAGCCCATAATTAGACCTTATGGGTACGTTAACGAGTTCTCCTAGTAGGTCCATGTGCACATGTGTAGACCTCATGTAGAGAAGTTCTATGCATTCAACCATCCTATAAATATGAGCAGAGTCCAAATTCAGTCATGAATTTAAGTCACATAACATGCTGTAGGATGTTTGTCACACATCGAGATGACCAACCGAGCTTTTGGCTCATGACTTGTCTCACTGACCTCTAGGTATGGTTAGATTAACTAGGGAGCTAGTTGACTGTGATTTCGCCCTTTTTCGAGCTTTTTTCTCTAAACCTTTTTCAAACTAGTTGACCTGTGACTTTTTGCTGTCGGTACAACATAAAATACCAAGTTGATGATTGAGAGAGAAAATATAAATGTGAATTATTAAAAAAATATTTGATTATTAAACTTGAAAAGTTCTTAGGGGAAAAAATGTTAAATATAAAGTAAAATCTAACACGAAAATACCAAGTTGATGATTGAGAGAGAAAATATAAAATTGTAAATAAAAAAAAAAAAATATATATATATATATTAAGGAATAATGAGACAAATTAAAATATAGATTTTATTATATGGTCAAATGAATAAAATATAAAGGAGATTATATTAATTAAATTATGGTATGTGATAAATTAATGGATGAATTGGACGACGGTCATGATAGAGAAGGAATTTGGATTATTTGGCTAAATAATAATAAAAAAATGAAATAAAATAAATATATAAATAAAAGAAATTTTTTATTTAAACAAATTTCAAAAAGTTCAAAACAATTTATTATCCAATTAATCTTACCAAAAAGTCTCGATTCAATGTTGGACGGTGTTCGAACTTGTTTAATTTTGTAACCCTAATGTCGAATGAAGTGGGTACTCGAGATTGGAGTTAACTATGCCATGGATGATGTAAAACAGTGTCAAAATGAACGTTGCCAGAATTAGGGAGGAAACTAGTTGCGTCGTACATGCGTGTGAGGGAAAATCGATTGGGATATGGAGCTTGATGCCAGTAGAGATATATTTGGAAGATATTTCGTAAATATCTGATAGAGATATATGGTAGATATTTGATAAAGATTTGATAGAGATATATTCGGTAGATTATATCTCGTAGGTTTAAAATTTTGAAATCATATATATACCCATTAGTCAGTGCTATACTTTTCTTCATTCTTCATATTCTATCTTGTCGTACATACGTGAAGTGTGAAGTGATCAGTAATAAAACCTTTAGGCCAATATTCCTCCTTGAATTTTCTCTCTTCTGTTTTTTGTATTTATCTTGATCGAGTGTGTGCGTTGTTGAGCAATCCTAACAATTGGTATCAGAGCTAACAATTGATATCAATGCTAATACTTATCGAATTTGGAGTCTTGAGTGCAATTTCTTTAATTTTACTAACATTAATTGAATCTTATCTTCTAAATTTACGCAATAATTAAAAAAAAGGAAAATTCAAAGGCAAACATCATCCAACATGGGATGAACCAAAAAAACAAGAACAAAAGAACAAAAAATGTGTGTAATGGCATGCATACCAAATCATAAGCGCGTATTTCGCATTAATTAATTCCTTAATCTTTTTCATTGACCACTCTCCATGGAGTAAATTTGGCCCAACAAAATACTTTTGGTCCGGTTTTTAGACTTTGGTGGATAATAATTTAGCATTTTTGTACTTTTAAATATGTAACCATTTAGCCTGTCGTTCTCACAATCCGCCCCTTCCAGGGTCCAGCATTCTCGCTGACACTTGTTCCCTTCTTCCATCGAAGTGGGACCCTCAATCCACCCTCAATCCACCCTCTTCAGGGCACACCATCTCGTGTCCACTCCCCTTTGGAGCTTAGCCTCCTCGCTGACATATCACCCAGTGTCTAGCTCTGATACCATTTGTAACAGTCCAAACCCACCGCTAGCAGATATTGTTCTCTTTAGGCTTTCCCTTTCAAGTTTCCCCTCAAGGTTTTTAAAATGGTAGGGAGAGATTTCCACACTCTTATAAAGAATGATTCGTTCTCCTCCCCAACCGATGTTGGATCTCACAGTAAGAAATAGAGATGTTCACCAGGCAGAGACGTTCAGTTTCTGCCACCTGTTTCAAGCTGTAATTTTGTGAAACTATTCATTTATTTTGTAGAGATCGAGTTTCTCGCCGAGAATTTTTTTTTCCTTTCCAGTATAATAATTCAAATTTCATCTTTGATTAGTGTGACATTCAAATTTCTATAATTTCTACGAATACAAATTTCAATATATATATACATACACGGTGGAGAGGGGCGGAAAATTGGGTAGAGTCTGGTGGGGAATACGATCTCTATCCCTAACCCATTTTAGCTAACGAGAAAAAACGTTCTCCTTACTCCCTCTTTCATTCCCCGTTTCCATCCACATACAAGCCGAGTTTTTAAACATTGCTTATCTTTTATTCATCATGGAGACAATGGGAGATAATTAAATGAAGTGTTATAATGATTAAATAAAAGGAAGCTTTGTTTGAAAAAATGGTGTAAAATAAGACATGAGGGAAGAAAAATGAGCAATATTTTTGGAGTTTGGCAAAGGTTAGTTGGCATGTCTTACTCCAATTTTGAACCAAATTATATTGATCATATTCTTAAATAGCCTTTAATTGAGATGCATTGACTAAGATTAAGTACTAATATTGAATTTTTCAATTATGTCACTATTTCTAAAAAAATCTAAACATAATTTAGTTAAATAATTAAAAAAAGTAGCAACTTAAAAAAGTAGAAAAATAAGAAAGGTTAGACTTGTAACACACCAAATGTTATGAAAGCCCTTCGAACTAATTCGAGTAGAAACAGCTAGAAGCTTAAGCTTGCAAGGTGACCCCATGTGCCTTACCTGATGGCAACCTAACTCGAACTGCAACCTGGGTGTGCGCCTTGACCTATGATCTGCGACCGACCCCTACACTCGGCTCGAAAAGCTCAACGTGCACTCCTTCTTTAGTGTCAGCTCGGTGCATTATGCTTGTATTTGGAAGTAAATGTCAAGAATTATTTATGCATTCGACGTTTGGGTTAGAAAATAAATGTCAAGAATTATCTGTGTTTTAAGAATTTATCGTTTGAATTATAAATTAAATACAAAAATTATCTACATGTTATAGGAATTTACCTATGGAGATCGTCGTTAAAAGGGGTCAAGAATGATCAAAAGAGGCCATAAGTCGACTAAAAAGGAAGAAAATGAATCTATTCTCCACCTCAGCCCATGTGTCTCCCGGCCCGTAAATGAATCTAGCCCAAACACTCAGTGTCTATCCATTTTTGCCTCACCCCGCACGCGACCTTGAATCCTACTCCGTCCTAGTAGTGACTCGACTCAAAATGCAACCTACATGTGCCCTGACCCAATTACTCGTTTAGGATAGTCGCCTAAGGGAATACAAATTTAGATGATAGGTCTCATTCATGATTGTATGTGTTTGAGTCTAACTTACTGGAGTCAATTACGGACTATTTCTTAAAATACTCAAGTCACGTGCTACTTCTATATTTCAGGTAAAGGCAAGATATTTTTGTATGGTGATGGTGTCATTGTAACTTTAAAGACTATGACACATGCATAAGATAGTTGTATTTAATTTGATAGACTATAGGTTAATATAGGTTGTTTTGTTTTAAAGACATTTTATTGAACATGTAAGTTCATGACAATGTTTTATGAATATGTTTCCAGTGATTGTTTCTGCATAAAACGGTTACGCTATGTATATAATAACGACTTTAGGTTAGTAGAAATCTAGGGTCGTTACAAATAGTACCAGGGCTAGACACTAGGCGATGTGCTAGCGAGGAGGTTGAGCTCCAAATGGGGGCTGGACACGAGGCGATGTGCCAGTAAAGACGTTGGGACCCACGAAGGGGGTGGATTGGGGAGTCCCACATCAATTAGAGAAGAGAAGGAGTGCCAACGAGGATGCTGAACGTTGAAGGGAGGTGGATTGTGAGATCTCATATCGGTTGGAGAGGGGAACAAAACATTCTTTATAAGAGTGTGGAAACCTCTCGTCACTAGACGCATTTTAACAACCTTGAAGGGAAGCCCTAAAAAGAAAACCCAAAGAGGATAATATCGGCTAGCGGTGGGCTAGTGCTATTACAGTCATAAGAGTTGAAACTAATAGGAAAACGTCTTAGCATATCATACCCAAATCAGATCAGTCAAAATGTCGGCATGGAGATGTCAAAAAATGTATTTCTTGACAAGCTTCAAACACTCAAATGCGATGAAATGAAGACCAAATATTGTATTTTTTAACCGGTTCGAACAACTTTCATTTTTTTTTTTTGAATTATTCCGTATGGATTGTGGGTAAATAATTTTTTTTTTTAATAACCCGATAACCCGGGTTGGGTTGGGCTGGGTTGGATATCAATCCAACCAATCCGAACTTTTGGGTTGGTCCAAAAAAATTTCTTCAACCCAATCCAACTCGACCTATATACACCCCTAATCTCGAGCCTCCATCACGTTGTGGTCAAATAAAATAAGTGTATTGTGATGCTAACCTATGCCAGTAAAGTCAACATAATCCCAACATAAAAATGGCAAGAACTCCGACCATATCAAACATAAATATTTAAATTTCAAGTTACACCCCTTCCAACATGTTACACCTAGGGCTGACCTCGACAATAAAAATTCATGCAGGCTGTCGTCTAAGGAATTGTAGTACGCGGTTCGGTGATTTTAATAATTCTGTTCATCAGTCGGCAGATGTTGAAGAAACGTGTGATTGTTTGTTTCTTCTTTGTATATATTTTTTGTAATGTTTTCATATTCCTTTTGTTTTGGGTAGTTTTAGAATCCGACTTTCCATAATTGTATGATATTATCTACTTAAAGCATAAGTTCTCGTGGCTTTGCTTTAGGCTTCTGTAAAAGGTTTCGTACCAATAGAAAGAGTATTCTTCGATTATAAACCTATGATCATTCTCTAAATTAGCCGAGGTGGGACCTTCATCTAACATTACAAATATATTGTATAATAGCGTGACATATGTCATTTTTATGTAAAATTTTTTGGAAAAATGAATATTTAAACTGCTAAAGTTGTGATGTTTTAATATACTTGAAGTATTTGTTTTTTAAAATATTAATTCAAGTCTTATGTATTATGCTAATGAATTAGTTTCATTTTTGCTTAATCTTTATAGAATTATTAATTTTTATTTAAATTGAAAAGATTGACTTTCGTTCATTGAATAAAATTTAAATATTATTGCTAGAGGTAGAGGTATTGTTAAGTTAGATCTATTAGAATAAGTCATTTGTCAAATCGTTGTAATTGATGTCCATCTTCGTAAGATTTTCAATGATAAAAAATTAAACTAGTTTAGTTGTTCTTAATATTCTAATTTTTCTAAATTTATGCGGTAACATGTTCATGATGAAATAAAATAAGGGATGTGGATAACTTGTATACCGTTTTGGCTAAATATTTTCTTTATTTTTTCAAGCAGTTCTTGTTGTGTTCATACTAAGAGGGATGTCTTGTACCAAAATCAATCGTCTTGGGTCACAAACCCTTGGTGGTTGTATCTGTATGGAAATGGACGCTTTTATGTCAACAACAAAAATTTAAGCTCGTAGAATTGTTGATCTTGCCGTGACTGAATAAAATATAGCAAGCAATTCACGTAAAGATTATAAAAATTGAGATTTTTCTACTTAAGGATGACCTCAATCGAAAAATAAAAGTAAACACCTAAATCAAGAACTACGAGATCATCCTTTTGTTATGGGTTATGTGTAGTAAAGGGATTTACCATTAAGATTTTTTTTTTTTTTTTTTTTTTTTTTTTTTTTTAAGGCTTAAAAATGCAATCTCAAATATTGTGTAATAATATTATTATACTCCAATAATGTATCAGTTTTTGGTTTGCCCCATCGAAATAGACAAATGAAACAAAAGGAACAACTTCCAAATCTTTTCAACTGAAAAATCTTTAAGCATTTCTGTTTGTTGTTGTGAATAAACGTCTAAAGACTATTTATGGGGGAGAAAATTCTCCTAACTATTACTACCATTCTCAAGTAACTATTAACCATTCTCTCAAACAAATGAGTAACAATTTTAATATTTACTGCCAATTATCTTAAAATTGCTTGAACTTACTCGTAGATTCTTTAAACATTCTCGAGTTATTAACTTACATTCTCCTCCATAAACTTGATTTTACTCGAGATTCTTCATTTTCAGCAACTCACGCATATGTGCAAATTTAATCATTGTTAGAGTCTGAGTGAGAATGAATGACGACTAAAGACAACTAAGTAAGTAGCCTTACTATCGGCTCGGTCGAAAGATTTGCCTTATGTACGACGACATGTGCCTAGTGGCCCTTGCACTTGTCATTTATGCTTTATATTATATGATGATGTGACTATGTTATACAATGATGAAACTATGATGTGATTATGTTATATGATGTTATATGATATTATATGATAATGTTATATGATGATGACATGATGATGATATTGTATGATAACATGACGATGTAAGATGCATGATGATGAGATGACCTAATATGACGTTATTCTATATTAGGATGATGTGCATGTATTAAATTTCATGATGCATTATGACGATTATTTTGCTAAGACACAACCCTAATTAATGTTAATAATGATGAACGTACGAAGAGGGTAATGTGTGAATGGTGTATAGGATTGTATCATAAAGATGATTTAAAGATGGAAACTATAGGAACCTCATGCAATTTGTGTATTCATATACATCGGGTTACTTCCTCATTTATGAGAATGAGTACGGACGCGTACACTATGATGATGATCTTCATCATGCCACACATGACATTCAGGAGACTGTTGACCTTTGGATGTCGGCTATGGACAGCTAACCCAACTATGATGGGTCTAGGGGGTGTGAACTGCTCGGAGATTCATGCTCGCATGTGTGGGTCATGTGTAGAGAAGTACTACGCACCCAATTTTATCTTGACTGGAGACCATCCCTATGATAGTTTTAACAAGAGGTTTTTAATCATAAGTTGCATGTATTTGCATTCTCTGACCCCAATAATCAAGTCACTTACTAAGTATTTCTTAAAATACTCAAGTGGTGTGCTACTTCTAGTTTAGGTAAAGGCACGATACCCTTATACGACTAACGACAACATCACAAGTAGAGACCATGGTACGTGCATAGGATAATGCTACTTAATTTTCTTAAACATAGATTAGTATAAGATGTTTTTACTTTTAATGTTTTATTTGTTTTATTTAGTATTTCATAGAGTTGTTTTAAAAATGTTATCAAATATATAAGTCCATAACAGTGTTTTATGATAAAATTTTTAAATATTTATTTCTACCTAAGAGAGTATAATATGATAACAGTAAGTACTTTAGGTTAGTAGAAATTTAGGGTCATTATAGGAAGTCTTCGTGTTACTTTTTTTTTTTTTTTTTTTTTCATACCTCCTCTTTAATTTCTCTCTTTTATTCTTCCTAATCTCATCAATTAAGTCACTTGCAAATTCTTGCTGGGAATGGGAATGATGTTTGAAAGGACTGAAATGTTGTTAATTGTCATAAGTTTTTTTTATTTAATTTAGTAATGAACTTTCATAATTTTATAAGGTTGATTAAATAAGAATATTATTAATCTTGTGATTTAATTTTGTAACCATTTTAATATTAATCTTATTTAATTCTACAACGTTTGATGATTCAAACAATTGTCCCTATATAATGAGTTTGTCTAGGAGGTTGAGGATATCGGAATTTGAAATCGGAGTTTGATTGAGTTTGTGTGTCACATTGTATTTCTTGAATGACATTTTGGTAAGAGACTTTGTAGTGTGAGAGTAAGATATTCACTTGTAACACTTTGAATATTAGTGATTGATTGTTACCCGTGGATGTAGGAGAATTTTTTCTCTCCGAACAACGTACATAACTTAGTGTCTCTTTGTGTAATTTCGTTCATCGGTGTTGTGAGTATATCCGTTCCGCTTTCGGGCCACAACAAATGGTATCAGAGCCATATTGTGGTTTTTGGATTATTATGAAAGTTTTGACCTCATCGACTACTATACGTGCTCACTGTCGTGCTTATTTTCTTGAAAATCAAATTTTTAAGAATTGGGTTTTTCTACTTTCATCCAGATTACTTGTTGCAAATGGCAGAGTCATCTGGAATTATATCATGGCGGGGATTGAGAATTTTGAGTTCTAATCTCGAAGTATAGAAATTTGATGGAACAAAAAAATTTGGTGTTTGGCGAAGTTGGTGATTTGCTAGCCATGCAAGACCTTGATGCTTCTCTCATAGAGGAGATGCCTGAAGACATGACAGACGCCGAATGAAGGAAATTAAATCGACAACCTTGTGGTATTATTTGATCCTGTCTTGGCAAAGATCAGAAATATCCATTTATGAAGGTGCCCATCGTGAAAGAACTATGGGACAAGCTTGAGGCGAAATATATGTAAAAGAGTGTGAAAAATAAACTCTATATATTTCGCCTTTTAAGTCAAAACCGAAAAGTTTCTTCTTCAAATGGAGTTTATTTTCCACACTCTTCCTGCATATATTTCACCTCAAACTTGTCCCATAGTTCTTTGGCCATAGTCACCTTCATAAATGGATATTTATGATCCTTGACAATCAGGATCGAATAATTCCACAACAATCAGGATCGAATAATTCCACAAGCTTGTTGATTTTTGGCTTCTATCATATCTTCAGTCATCTCCTCTTCTAGAGAAGCATCAAGGTCTTGCATGGTCGGAAAATCGCTAACTTCGTCTTGCCAAACACCAAAATTTTTTGTTCCATTAAATTTCTCTACTTCGAGATTAGAACTCAAAATTCTCGATCCACGTTGTGATTTAGTTACAGATGACTTTGCCATTTGTAATAAGTAATGTAATAAGTAATCTGGATGAAAGTAGAAAAACACAATTCTTGAAAAATTGATTTTCAAGAAAACACGATTGTGAGCACGTCTAGTGGTCGGTGAGGTCAAAACTTTCACAATACCCCAAATACCACAATATGGCTCTGATACCACTTGTTGGGTCGAAAGCGGAACAAATGTACTCACAACACCAATGAACGAAATTACACAAAGAGACACCAAGATATGTATGTAGTTCGGAGAGAAGAAATTCTCGTACATCCACGGGTAGCAATCAATCACTAATAATCAAAGTGTTACAAGTGATTACCTCACTCTCAGACAAAATCTCCTACCAAACTATCACTCAAGAAATACAATGTGACTCACAAAACTCAATCAAACTCATATCAAATTTCCATATCCTCAATCTCCTAGACAAGCCCATTATATAGAGATAATTGTTTGAATCATATCGAAAATTAAATAAGAATAATGTTAAAATGGTTACAAAATTAATAACCAAATTAATAATAGTCTTATTTAATATAAATTGATGAAATTGATGAGAGTGAATAACTAAATTAAATACAAAACTTATGACAATTTATGTTTTTCCTAGGTCGGTGGGTACATTTTAAGCATTTTTTTTTCTTTTGCTATTTAGAAATGGTCATGAATGTTACATAAAATTTTATTCTAATTTTAAAAATGGTTACTATCTTCAAATTTAAAACATATAAATGGTTGACCCAATTAAACTATAGGAGCTCTACTACACAAGACATCTAAAAAGATTAATAAAAAAACAATTTTAAAGTGGTCAACTATGGTAATAGTCGACCTTCAAAATTGAAAAAATAAAATAATAATAATAAAGAAAGGTTTATAATAATCCTCACTATGAGCTACTATTTTAATAAACATTGACCTATAAAGTGATTTTTTAGGTCAACAAAAGTATGAATTTGTTTGTTAAACATGGCCAAGTACAATGAAGAACAACATGCGACATGTTGATCCAAATATGAACGGTTTAAGATTTGATATTAGTCTATAATGATTCGTGGTCGTTGATGGTTATATTTAAGGAAGCTTTTGAATCGTTTGGAAATTAAATGAAATTTTCTCACTTCTTAATGTAAAATATGAATACACAATATGAAACTAAATTTGAAAAGAAAAGAACACATGGATCACAAGACATAAATAATGGAGGGCCATTGTTTGAACGTAGTGACGATCATCCTTAGGCCATCTCTTTATTGATATGAGTATTTTCTTCTTTTACCTGCAAGAGTTTATAGGATTAAGTTAATATAAATGTAAAATGAAGGAATAAAAGATGATATCGTTAAATGGGTTCGAGGGGAGATTTTCGTTTGTGAAAAGCTTACCTTAGAGTAGGAATGTGAAGGATAT
This sequence comes from Cucurbita argyrosperma subsp. sororia, assembly GCA_018691285.1. NCBI lineage: Eukaryota > Viridiplantae > Streptophyta > Magnoliopsida > Cucurbitales > Cucurbitaceae > Cucurbita > Cucurbita argyrosperma. The sequence continues at coordinate 6,219,447 of CM031889.1, read as the reverse complement.
CTCTCTAGTAGTGGTATGGAGGTGGTGGTGAGGCATAAATGTAGTCGTTCTTGGGAGGTGGTGGAGACTTGTACTCGTAGTCTTTCTTGGGTGGTGGTGGAGATTTGTACTCGTAGTCCTTCTTGGGTGGTGGAGGAGACTTGTACTCGTAGTCCTTCTTCGGTGGTGGCGGAGATTTGTACTCATAGTCCTTTGGTGGTGGAGGAGACTTGTACTCGTAGTCCTTCTTGGGAGGTGGTGGAGACTTGTATTCATAGTCCTTCTTGGGTGGTGGCGGAGATTTGTATTCATAGTCCTTCTTTGGTGGTGGAGGAGACTTGTACTCATAGTCCTTCTTGGGTGGTGGAGGGGACTTGTACTCGTAATCCTTCTTGGGTGGTGGAGGAGACTTATACTCGTAGTCCTTCTTGGGTGGTGGTGGAGACTTGTATTCGTAATCCTTCTTGGGTGGAGGAGGAGACTTGTACTTGTAATCCTTCTTGGGTGGTGGTGGAGACTTGTATTCGTAGTCCTTCTTAGGAGGTGGAGGAGACTTGTACTCGTAGTCCTTCTTTGGTGGTGGAGGAGACTTGTACTCGTAATCCTTCTTAGGTGGTGGGGGAGACTTGTACTCGTAGCCCTTCTTAGGTGGTGGAGGGGACTTGTACTCGTAATCCTTCTTTGGTGGTGGAGGAGACTTGTACTCGTAGTCCTTCTTGGGTGGTGGAGGAGACTTATACTCGTAGTCCTTCTTAGGAGGTGGAGGAGACTTGTACTCGTAATCCTTCTTAGGTGGTGGGGGAGACTTGTACTCGTAGCCCTTCTTAGGTGGTGGAGGGGACTTGTACTCGTAATCCTTCTTTGGTGGTGGAGGAGACTTGTACTCGTAGTCCTTCTTGGGTGGTGGAGGAGACTTATACTCGTAGTCCTTCTTAGGAGGTGGAGGAGATTTGTACTCGTAGTCCTTCTTGGGTGGTGGAGGGGACTTGTACTCGTAATCCTTCTTGGGTGGTGGGGGAGACTTGTACTCGTAATCCTTCTTGGGTGGTGGAGGGGACTTGTACTCGTAGTCCTTCTTGGGAGGTGGGGGAGACTTGTACTCGTAGCCCTTCTTGGGAGGTGGAGGGGACTTGTACTCGTAATCCTTCTTGGGTGGTGGGGGAGACTTGTACTCGTAGCCCTTCTTCGGTGGTGGAGGGGACTTGTACTCATAATCCTTCTTGGGTGGTGGAGGGGACTTGTACTTGTAGTCCTTCTTGGGAGGTGGTGGAGACTTGTACTCATAATCCTTCTTGGGTGGAGGAGGAGACTTGTACTCGTAGTCCTTCTTCGGTGGTGGTGGAGACTTGTACTCGTAATCCTTCTTGGGTGGTGGGGGAGACTTGTACTCGTAGTCCTTCTTCGGTGGTGGAGGGGACTTGTACTCGTAATCCTTTTTGGGTGGTGGGGGAGATTTATACTCATAGTCCTTCTTCGGTGGTGGAGGGGACTTGTACTCGTAATCCTTCTTGGGTGGAGGAGGAGACTTGTACTCGTAGTCCTTCTTAGGAGGCGGTGGAGACTTGTATTCGTAATCCATCTTTGGTGGTGGTGGAGATTTGTATTCATAGTCCTTCTTAGGTGGTGGAGGAGAATAGTAAACTTGAGGCGGTGGAGAGTGATAAACAGGTGGTGGAGGAGAATAGTAAACCGGAGGCGGTGGAGATTGATACACAGGTGGTGGAGGAGAATGGTAAACGGGAGGTGGAGGAGAATGATAAACCGGAGGTGGTGGAGAGTGATAAACAGGCGGTGGAGGAGAATAGTAAACAGGAGGTGGTGGTGACTTATATTCATACTTCACTTTCGGTGGCGGAGGTGAATTGTATGAATAGTAAGGAGGCGGCGGAGACGAATAGACATAATCAGCAGCAAACACCAATGGCAAACTTAGAGTCGCCACCAAGATCGTGGCCACGAGATAGGCCATCGAAGACCTAGATTTCCCCATGTTTGTACCTCAATGGGATTGAGTTATGCCTTCAAACCCAAGCCTCCCCTCTCTTTATATAGCTTTCAAATAAGCTCCTCCAAGGCAACAAATGATAGCCAACCAATTATAAAATGATATTAATTTTTACACCTAACCTTCGTGGAAGAGACCAACATGTTGACAAATGAGTATTCCATTATACTATTCAAATTTGGATTGGGTTATAAAATTATTTAAATTTATAACCATAATTTTTGGTTTGAAAAAGCTTCTCATATTACATTTGAATTAATTTTTATATTATCTTTAAGAACAAACGTGAATCGAAGTTTGAATTATTCAAAATTTATAATATTGAACATTCAATAGTAAATTTCTTGATAATTAATAATTTGGATAATTGAAGTCTCACTCACCTAATTTAAGAAATGATCACAGGTTTATAAACAAATAATACTTTCTCCATTCATGTGAGGCCTTTTCGGAAGCGTAAAACAAAGCCACGAGAGCTTATGCTCAAAGTGGACAATATCATACCATTGTGAAGAGTCGTGTGTAGAATTTCAATTTGGGTGATAATTTAATTGATAAAAAATAAAATTATATACCAATAAATTTTGCACGATAAAATCGCGTGAAATCTAGTCATTTAATGCACGGCGAGCGGTATCAGGGCTGTGGAGACATTATATTTAGTAGTATAGAAAATATGAGGGGATCGTTCCCACCCTAGTAGCAAAAACCGCTCCTCTTTGAGTCTCACATATTCTCTCCTCTCCCGATAGCTTGAAGTCAGTTGTATTCATTCGACTTCTCTGGGGGGTTTTCGCATATCTGATGCAATCGATTGATTCTTTGAGGTCCATTCTTTGGTAGTGCATAGGCTCACTTTTAAAATATAACCCGATCCAAGGTCATTCTTTGATAGTGCATAGGCTCACTTTTAAAATATAACCCGATCTGTCCAACATGATATATATGGTCAAATTAAATTGATATTGAGACTTCAAGCATTAGATCGCCTCCTATCTTGATAGCCAGAGCTATACCCTCTTCTCGAATTAATGTTGAGTCTTACCTTTCCATTCTGGGTACCGGACAAATTAAATCTAAAATTTAAAATAATTATGATTTCACTATATATATATATATATATATATATAAAATAAAAAAAAAAACCTAATTTTAGAAATAGTTTAAATAAATGAACATTCTAGAATGTAGAATGAAAATGGTAGTAATTTATGGCACGTGACCTAACACGTGCGAAGAGAAGAGTTGAATTTTGAGGAAACGTGTGAATATTGAATTTGTTTGTTTTACTTTTTCTTATATGGTTGTTGTAATTTTAACTAACCTTATCAATTTATGGGTTTTTTCTTTTTTCTTTTTCTTTTTTCTTTTTTGGATAAACTAATTAATAAACTCCAATTTTAATATGAATTTTCCACTCATTTAATTTTTTATTTTTATTTTATTTTTATGATTTTTCCACATTTCTAATTTTAATAAAACCTATTTGTATGGTAAATATAGTAATTTTTAAATAAAGTACTTTTCTTAAAAAAATTTAAATTAATTGAACTTTGGCGGAGTCCATTTCTCTTTGATCCACAGAGACAAAATGGAGGACTGGTGCCAACAGTTCATCACGGAAGAAACGACTCACTGAGCCGAGATCACTAACTAATACTAATAGAATATAAAAAAACTATATTTTCTGTATACTTTCTCCAATTCTATTGCTACCACGGGCTTTACGCAATCAATTGGATCATATAGATATCCCTTCAACACAACATAAGTTATCGAAAGGATCTCGGAGACCCACCAAAGCACGAAAGCCAGAATCTTTCCGAAAATGGTAGATTTTTAAAATTTTGAATTTTAGATTTATTTAGCATAAAATTAAATATTTAAAAATTAAACAGATTCGTAAATTTTAGAGATAATGTAAATACAAATTTTATTTAATTTTATTTAAATTATTTATTTAAAAATAATTATTAATTTTAATTCATATTATTTGTAATATATTTCCTAATAAATGAAAATTAAAACGAAATTTAATGACGTAATAAAAATAAACTAATTAATTAAAAATTTATTATTTATTTATATGAAATTAATATGAGGCGGTGCATAAAATACGTAAGAAAAGAATGGGTGGCATAATTTGTGGTATCTAGCTGGAATTGGTTTATAGTCAATATTCGAGTCTATTATTAATTATATATTGATTTTATTTATTTATTTATTATTATTCTTTATCAATTATTCATTTATTATTACATTTGAAATTTCCATTATTTTTTTTTAAAACATATCCTTTTTGGTCACACCATGCATGGAAGAAAATAAATAAATAAAGAGTTGATTTTCATATTGTACTTTAGTTTTCCATCAATATTTTCTATTCTACGTTCATTTATTTTATGTTAAAAACACTATTTTATCTAAATTGCTAAAAAAAAATTTATGTTTCATTACCCCTTATCGTCTCACTGGCCGACCGTGACCCCTGTTATTTTGAGATCATATCTAGTATTCAGAGTTTGCTTCGATTTGGTACTACTCTCTCGACTCGCACCGAAATAGTGCTTTACCCTTAGATGTGTAGTCAACTGTTGTGCCTCAATGCATTTCGGGAGCTTAAACTCTAAAGTTTGCGTTCGGTTTCACTATAAAAAACGTCATACCCAATAGAAATAATCATCTTTATATTTCACGGAGGGACTTTATTAGCACTTCTAGTTACGTAAATTTATATTTTTCTACCCATATTTTGTTTGAGTATATTAATCTTTTATCGCACTTAATTCAAGATATTAGCATTGATATTAACAAAAATTTTCAAATAATTACAAGAATCTTTTTATCTGGGTTAAGTTGAAATAGAGCTATGTCTCTCAAAACTGATGTCAAGGCGTTGGTAAAAAATAAAACTATATTGATATAAACGTTATTAGTATAGTGATGTTTCCTCACTGCTAAATTAAGCATTGAAATAACAAGTCTTATTCTTGATGCTTTTGACACAAACATTCCGTAAAGTTTCTACCGTGCAATTTTACCTACGTTTTTTATCGAGGCAATATAGCATCGAGAGACATTTACTCAACACGGTTTTTATTTTCGTGATGATTTCTTTACAGTCGAAATTCAAATAAACACAAACTTCAAAATCGTTAGAATAGCGAGTGGAAAGGCACGAAGTTTGGAATATATGTTTAGAGGAAAATTGAGGCACTAAGGAGTTGGGGTTTGGCAAGAGTGGTTGGCATGTCTCCTACAACCTTCCATTTTTTTCTTAATTAAGATCTCTTCAAGATTAGGTGTGTTGAAATTAATAGAGGCCATTGGAATTCCACGTACGGATTTGTGTATTCATTTGCTTTCACTTTTGACTATCATATATTTATTATTTAATTTTTTCAATAATTCATCACTTTTGTATTTAATTGAATCAATGTTGTTTGGTGTAGGAGCCAAATAATACTCATCTTTTTCGTTCTCGTAGCTTAGTCGTATTCAATGTAGGACGACCCAGCCTCCCAGATTCGCATCAGCGAGTTGTGTGACGACGACCAACTTGATTGAAAATAACGATTTGAATGTAATGACACGGGAAAAGAGAGAACAAGCAGAACAACTTTATCTTTTATGTGATATGAGACGATGGCTGCCACTTCCTTTTTACCATTTAGACAATCCCCAATCCTTACTAGACTAGATAGTGGTTAGAAGATTTTTATTAGTGTAAAATAGCCCTAGCCTCATTCACTCCCGGTGAAATAGCAGCTACGCCCCTTGGTCCCGAGCGTTTGAACTAATCCCAGTATCTTTTACCGAAAAATAAGTTTGTGTACGTTGATTGATGTCAGTTTGTGTTATACTGAGATTAGTGTTAGAGATGTTCATAGGGCAGGATAGAGATGACAAAGTCCCGTCCCTTCTCCACCACCTGTTTCAATCTTTGTTTCTTAGAATTTTTCATTTATTTTTGGAGGAATTCGAGGCATGGCCCCTCTAAGAAAATTTTCTCCATTTTTGAAAGAAATACTTATTTCAAAGAATATTTTCAATTGGATAATATTTATTTTCTAAAAATAAAAAATTAAAAATATCTTAATAAATTTGATAGTATTTCTTAAGAAAATATATAATATTATAATATAATGTTTTTCAACCTAATTTCTAAAAATTTAAATTTTTATATTACAAAATACTATTCAATACTTAAGAACAAAAAATCTCCAAAATACTTATTTTAATTGAGGCTAGTGATGAATTGAACAGAGATAGAGACAGAAAATATAATATGCACCTCTCGTCCAATTTAATTGACAGAAAAAAATCTTTCACCTCTCGTCCAATTTAATTGACAGAAAAAAATCTTTCACCTCTCGTCCAATTTAATTGACAGAAAAAAATCTCTGACTATCTCTCCCCCTTCTCAGTTTAAATAAAGATTCTTCCCTGCATTTGTCGTCCTCACAGATCTTGGTGTAAGTATTTTTTAGGTTTGATAAAATCCTATTTTAGAATCTAATACCTAAGTAAATGAACGATACTACATTCAAATAATAGCGATATTGAGGGTAAGATGACTAAAGAAGGTTTAAAAGAATTAAAAGTTACTATCTATATCAACAAAGTGATCTTAATTAGCTCAACCATAAGAACTCCAAAATTATGTGGTGACAGTCTTCACTCTTATAAGAAATGAGCAAGTAACATGACCACGTCTTACGAGAAACAAGAGAATCTAGCCTGAATCTATATTCTAAATCCTAATTTGAATCTTAGTCACGTGGCATTGCATTATATATTTAGGCAATGAACATTTCCATGAACACACGTATATAAATCACCATGGTTCTTTAAAATGAGTTCTTAAAATTTATGTTATAAAAAAAATCAGTGTAAGAATCCCACGTTGGTTATGGAGGAGAACGAAACATCCTTTACAAGGGTATGAAAACTTTTCCATAGCAGATGCGTTTTAAAAATCTTGAGGGGAAACTCGAGAGGAAAAGCCCAAAAAAGACAATATTTGCTAGGGTGAGCTTAGATTAAAATAATGAAAAATAAGATTTTGACCTTATCTTCAATCATACCAAATGGAAACAAAATTGTAATTGAACTCTCTTCCCTTCATCAATTAATGCATACATGGAAGTGCAAATATTCAAACAAATTGATGATTTAGAATCATAAATTGTAATATTCACTAGTAATGATATATTTGAATTTCCATTGTTAGGTGTAATAAAGCCAAAGAATTATGTGTACATTTGTTTATTGATTGTTTGTGGGAGAAAGCCAAACTTTTATGAGCCCATAGATTTCAAAACAAGTAGCCACATGTAAAGAATGGGTAGCTTTCCCATTCATCAAGACAACTAATTTTCTTTTCTATAAGAAGTTGTTGGAGTGAACATGGTCTTTAACTTTTGGTTAATCTTGGACTTTTAGTTTTCCAAGATATTATTTACTTTGTTTTTCTACTTTATGTTGTCTTACCCATGTTAAAACATTAATCTTTTCAAATTTTGGTTGAAATGTTGATGTCGGTGCGGATTTAAGGATGGTAATGGTCGAGAAATGTCAAAAAGGGCTTGTACGAAATGATGAGATGTATGAGATTCTATGTCGGTTAGAGAGGAGAACGAAACAATGTTTATAAGGGTGTAGAAACTTCTTCGTAGCAGACACATTTTAAAAACTTTGAAGGGAAGCGTGAAAGGAAAAACTGGAAGAGGACAATATTTGCTGGCAGTGGGCTTGCACTATTACAGGATGAATATTATAGTTTGGTTGCTACGAGAACGCATGTCTATTGTTGTGATTTTTGTAGGTTTATCATACCGGTTTTACAACACTGTTATTAATTTTAAGGGTTTAGGATATTTCAAACGGTTTGAAAAATTTATGAATATGAATGAAAGTCCATTTCAATAGTAATAGTGACAATGAGCTTCCTATTGCAACAACTTTTTTAACACGAGCAAGTTAGACCGAGTTGAATATCAACTTGCAACTCTGCCTTCATTTAAGGCCGTTAAGTTGAGTATAATGTCTAATTCCTCAAAATTAAGTTAATAAATGAGATTTGCTAAGAAATTAGGTGAATGTTCTAATAGGACGAATACCTCGACAATACTTAGAACCTTACTATCGATATGGGTAGAAGTTGTGTTATGTATGATGACACGTGTCTGATGGCTTTGCACGTGTCATATGATTGATATGTGCGAGATGTTTATGAAATGTTATGTTCGAGATACGATATGACTATGATATGATATGTTTGATATTATGATACATGTTATGTTATGATATGCTTGATGATATGGTACATGTCATGGTATGATATATTTGATAAATGAGGCATGTTATGATATGATACAATTTATGAAATGATATGTTGAAGGATATGTTATGAGCACGATAGGATATAATACAATGTATGACATGCATGATACACAATAAATATGTCTTGAATTGATATATAACCCCGAAATATGTTTTAAAGGCTATGTTATAAAATGATATGATGCGAAGGAAAATGGAAAGGGTTGTCTTACATGAGCTAATTAAAGTGAAAAAATGTTGAGGATCTCATGCATTATTGTATGTCACATGCATCGAGATATGTTTTTCCTTATGATAAGTATGGACGTGTACGTTATGAAAATAAAAATAATCTTCATGTTTAACATGATGCTACGACGGTCATTACTCCTACTAGGTGTTCGGCAATAGTACAAGAGAATGCTAGCCCGACCAGAAAGGGGCCCAAGAGGTGCAAACTGACTAGTGGGTCCATATTTGCATGTATGAGCGGTGTGTAGAATGGTAAATACACATCCTATGAACCGCTTAGGATAGTCACCTAAGGGAATATGATTTTAAATGATAGGTTTCATTCATGATGGCATGTTACCTCTTTTTATTTTTTTATTTTTTAATATTGATCATATAATCGCGGTTATTACAGAACCCTCATTAGGCAATCGGTCAAATTAATCAATTTATCCCTTAGGTTGACTTTGGCCGATTTTTTCATTCTTTTACTATTTTCTTTTATATTGTTCTTGAGTTTCTAGGAATTTTCTTAAATATTTTTCTCTCTGCCTCTCAAAATTCAACCTCTAAAGATGGATAAAATCCTAAAAATTTGATTTTAAAAGAAAAAGTTACTTAAATTTCTTATTGAGCCTCGGGTGTTACACTGACTTTGTTATGGCCTGTTCGAGCATGTCACGTGTCACGCAAGGAGTGCAAGTATCCTTCCCCTAACACATGCATTAATCCGCAACATGGGACTTCCTCTGGGCGCCGAAGGCATGTGACGAGTGTGGTGATCTTTCTTTTTTTTTTTTTTTTTGTCCCATTCGATTATTTTTCGCTCTTATTTCGTTGTTGACCTTAATTTACCTGAGTTAGGACCTACCAGAGAAATTTTAGAAAATTGAGAGCTCCCGACATACAGAAAAACTAGCTTTGAAAGACACGTTTCACCCAAGTAATTAACCATTTAGACTTTTCTCAAGTAATACTTATAGGATCGGTAGGACATGCTAGCATGCGAGCATACTTTTCCTTAGTTCATTAGAATGTACATAATTAGAACTCATAATAGGCAATTTGAATGAGAATACTACGTATCTTATGAAAATTACCAAAATTCTCCTAGAATTTAAGTTGAATGCCTATTTTAATGATTTCTAGATGGAGTTCTTAGAGATATTTAATTATTTCCTTAACAAAGCATGTTTGAATTAACTAAGTTATGATTAGGATGCTAGAGCTAAAGCTAGAGTGGTTTACACGTTGACCTAAGTTAGTACGTTTCCAATAGAATGAGCACATTAGGATCGGGAGCGGCGATCAGAGGTCTGGACCTGAGTGCAACTAGAGATTGAATTAGTCTTGAGGAGTTAACTCCGAGCATCCCAAGAACATCAGATGAGATTTAAACCAAATAGACACTCTAAGAACCAAGTAAACCTCTACGACTTCTAAGGAAATTTTTGAGAACTTATGAGACCACTAGCAATGTAAACGGTATCAATTTGAGAAACTACTATTGTGTGTAGAAGCAGGTCGAGAGCCCATAAACCAGTGTTGAGAGGGGACGAGGAACTACATAAGTAGTTGACTTGAGGAGCTACTATTGTATATAGAAGGGGGTCCAAAGCTCATAAACCAGCCTTGAGATGGAACAAAGAACTACATAAATAGTTTAACTCGTGACAAGTGCCACTATTGTGTGTGGAAACAGTCAGGGGTCCCCTAAACAAGCTTGCTATATTTTATACTAGTCTTGCGAGGGGCAAGGTACCTAATGACTATATGGTTTTTCTTGTGGATGGGTCGACAATTAACCTTATACAGATGTGTTCAAACTAGATTAATATTGTCCGGTAAGATTTGAGGTTGCATCTCAACCTAGGATGTCGAACGTTCACTGTTGTGGCTATACAAGCTTGCCGAGTTTGAGAATAGGAAGTTGGTTCACTTCGAGATGAGATTTGCCGTCCAAGAAACCTGCGGGGCTAGAATCCGGTAAACAGCTTCTAGACCCCAATAGGGTCTATAACATATAAGATAATAGCTCGAAATTTCAAGGCCTTCTCAAAAACTCAAATATCTATAGAATTAGGCTCGAACTTTCTAGAGTATAAAGAAAAATCCTTAATAAATTACTAGGATAAGGATGCCATGGGTTACTGAGTTTTTTTTATACTCACCCCTTAACCCTCTGTTTTTTAGGCATTCATAGGCTACAACTCAATGTGGAAGAGCATTCGTGAGCTCCACAATCATATAGGAGATCATCACGGAGTCAGTCTAGTCTTTATATTTTTTTTTGTCTTTTGTGTTTTGTTTGTAATTATCCAAATTCATTCCATTGGTAATAAATTCAAAAAATACAACTTATAGTTAGATTTTCTTTTAGTTTTAATGTAGTGTTGTTGATTTTAATTTCATCATATATATATATATATATATATATATATATATATATATATATATATATATATTTTTTTTTTTTTTTTTTTTTTTTGCTTTCGTACCTACTAATTTCATAACGATGCCAGCAATACCGTAATCAAAACCGCCAACGAAAACCCACCAAGAAACCAAGAAACCTAGAATGAGATATGAGAAATTATCGACTACTTTGTGGTTGATTGTTCACGAATATGGACATCCATGATGATCGAGATGAACCACAGCAGCGTTGCATGTCAATTCCCACTTAAAACACGACATCAATCCTTAATTTCTTTTTCAAGAAACATCAGCGACACTTGATCGATATAGAGGGAGTTTAAGAGATTGGAACGACGATTTTCAAAATCGAGAGAGAAAAAATGCACAGATAGATTCTAAGCTTTTCGAGCAAAGAAGTGGGATAAAACAAACATAATTTATTTAGGATTGTGTTACTAGTTCACTTTCGACTAGAATCTTTTTTCTTAAATAAAGTTTAAAATTTGAATCAAATCATTTGTAGCTATTACAAAGTAGAACATATCAATAAGTTAAACCACTAAATAAATAAATGTGCCCAATAAATGTGACCAACAAATTTCTTATTATTAGCTAAGTAAATAATGTTTTTGTTCAGGATTGTTAGGAGCAAGTCCCACATTAGCTAATTTAGGGAATAATTATGAGTTTACATATCCATTGGTATGCAGTGAACAAAGCCACGAGAGCTTATGCTTAAAGTGGACAGTATCATACCATTTTAGAGATCTGTAATTCTTAATCGTTGTTACTTTTGTCACAACTTGTAAACATTAAAGCCATGTTAACCTCAATTAGATCAAATCTTCGATCCATAGCTATATAAATGCCCAAATCTGTTGAAAATCACTTTAAATTAAAAGAATTAAAACCAAAATCCCAAACATTTTAATCACCACATAACATGCCAATAAAGAACAAGAAAAAAAGAAAAGTGGATAAAAGTGGCAAAAGGTTAGGTAGAAACCTAGAAATAAGACATTGAAAAAGAGATTAAAGGTCCCTGCATGCATGGTGATAGCCCGACCAAACCCTAATATATTCTCAATGATTAATCAAAGCTCATGATGGCCTCTTCGACCACTTTCAATTTTTGGTCTTTTTTTTTTTTTTTCCTTTCTTTCTTTTTGTTCTTTTCTTTACATTATTTGATGCTTCTTTTCCTCATTTCAAACCCACTTTTGTCCCCCCAACAAAAAATTATTACACAATCTAAAGAATGCGGCTGTCAACTTTGGGTATCATCTCATCATAAAATCAATTTTGATTATTATTTTTCCTTTTTCTTATACGATCTTTAGTTTTTTACGTTCTTTCTAATAAATTTAATGCAGATAAGTTTGTAAAATGAGGAAAATTCAGTGTGAAAAATGACCAGATTTATAGCTAGTACAATGTTTAATGGAAGATAAAAATAAAAACCTAATATAGAGCAGAATATCATGCAAAAACAAAGAATATGGCGTAAGATCATATCTATGATTTGATATCGGCATAAGATCATATTAGTGATGTAATAACTCGAAATTTTCTACTTAAATTAAGGTTGCTACGGTATACATATCATAAATATTGAATGCGGAAATACTTCATTTAAACTTTCTTAAACATAACCTTCGGTTTAAAAGGCTTACGTGTTTTGAAAATAATTTTAAAACGACACAACAAAAGACAAAATAAAATAAATAAACGTTTAAATTAAAAACATCATGTTCTAGTCTAAGATTAAAAAAATAAATGCGACTACCTTATATGTGTCATGGTCTCAGGTTTGTGGTTTGATAGTCAAGAACTAAAACAAAAAAAAATAACACCTAAAGCTTTTTCAACATTTTTAATACTTCTAATTATAAACGTTTGACTTGGTGTATGTTCATGTATGTCTAATCATACAGTTGTTTAATATTTTTTTTCAAGAAAGTAATATATGTTTGTGTAACCTTTATATATTGACCCTTGTTTTTATGAGAAGAAAACTTATTCTTGATATTTAGGTAAAGAATCTAAATACATTAGGAGCAATTACGAAAGATATCAATCTCCACATTTTTGTACTCGAATAGGTTGATATTCGTATCGATCATCAAAACTTTGTTAGCTTTATGAAATTTAATCACGACCATATGTTTTGATCGATGATAATAAACTTTGAACAGGTTAATAATTTTAGTATTTAAAATGTCGATGCACGATTTTCAATGTCTATATGCAAATGAGCTAACGAACCCGAAGTCGGCATTTGGATGCTGACTTGACAGGCTGACAATTAAAATTGGGATGATGTGGTGCTTCACTAGCACAAATTTGATGATGTGACATGGATGTCGTGGGTAGGTTAAACCTATGATTGGACGACACATTGGTGAGCCTTGTTTGTGCTTCAATATTGCACGACTGATATAATTGGGCAATCTTCTCTACCTTTTAAAATAAAGTTAAAAAATGAAAAAAAAAAAAAAAAAAGGCGGTCATGCACGTACCGGTTATAGCTTTCTAGAAGCACACACAGTGTGTCACAATCATACTAAAAAGAGAGTAGGTTGTGACCCTCACAACGAGACAAGTAAAGCAACGACTCTCAAGAGGTGCCCATTCAACCACATGAGGGCCAAGAGAGACGAGTGTCATAATGTGACTGAGGAGGAGGACGCATCATCTATCACACCAAAGAGATGTGCAAGAGAAGTATCAAGGCGGGCGACTATAACATAAAGTTGGCCGGTGGGAACTTGGTTGAAGTGTAGTGCCAACATGAGATTGTGTTAGTAAATATTGTGTTTGGCTTGCAAGCCTCACCCCGTGGGATGTACCATCATGTGCGACACAGAGAATACGAGTGTTGAGGCCAAAGTTGCCATTTTGGAGTGCGCTCACCCTAGCTTAGGCGAAGATAAATCGACGCTAGTTCGTTTTACCATGGTTTGGTGAGTCCTTGATCAAGTTCTACAGAAGGCGATGGAGGTCCCTGGTGAGATAGCTCACAATCATTGGGTAAGTTTCTTTTCATGTTTATGTTGCGAGTCTCGAAGACTGAGGAAAGGTACATCAATGGAAAAACTTATAAGTAGTGTGTAGTTTCGTAATCATGTTGAAGCACAATATTTCCAGGGGGTCTGTTCGCAGCCAGTCTAAAGTCAGGTCGTCATCGTAGACGATGTCGAGATTAAGTGGGAGAGAGTGTCATACTCCATGGAGGGATTGTATCCCAAAGAAAGTCAGGACGACGACTAGTTTAAGTGGGGGAGAATATCACAACCATACTAAGAAGAAAGTAGGCTTTGACTCTCACATCGAGACAAGCAAAGCAGCGACCTTCAAGTGGTGCCCATCTAACTACATGATGACCAAGAAAAACGAGTGTCATGATGCAAATTGAGGATAGTTGTAGCACCTAAGTACACAATTTTCCTAACTCTCATCTTTTTATTATAAACTTTCCAAAATTTATAGAGGGCCTTGAAGGTTGATTTTGAATTTGGCACAGAAGAGATAAGTGATCCAATAACTTCAAGGATGTAAAGAGAGAGAGAAAAAAAATACCCTTTGGTCAAAGTCAACTGAGGGACAAAATAGTCATTTTTGCAAGTACTATAGTAGACCAAGTGGAGAATCCAAGCCATAAAGAAAAAAGAAAAGAAAGGAAGGGTGAGGGAGTTAGGGTTTGGGGTGTGGAACATGAAAGGACTTGATGAAAAAAGACCTTGGATAGTCGTTGGAGTTCAATTTCAGCCAAGATCTTAACATAAGACCTTTTTCTTCGGAGGAAGAAGAAGATTTTAGCGATTAAAATGATATTTTTCAGTCAAGAACTAATGAGTTCAAGGTTAGGTATTAAGTAATCCTACATGATTTTTCCTTAGATCTGAAACCTATCTTGTGAATCGAGACCTGAACTTTTAATATGTTCACCTTGGAAGGATTCTCCACAAGATTCATGGAACTCGGCAGAGATCTTGATCTGGAAACAGAGTCTACACAGGTGGGTAGGTAGAGAATACCTAGGGGTAGAGACAACTCTCTCTAAGGAACTCGACAAAATAGCCCCGTAACTTTGGGAGAAAGGGTGTCTTCTCACAAAGGAGGTCGCAGTAACTAGGCCGGAGCAATTGTTTACCAAAAACACATATCTCTGCAAAATCATAAGACCATGTATGGGGGCTGATGCCTGCCTAGTGCCTAAAAGAAAGCTAGTGACCTGATGACAGGGGGAGCTAGCGACTGAAGCCCCAATGAACGGCGACTGCAACTATAATAGACCTAAGGTAGCAAAATTCCTTATTGGATAAGTTTCGATCCACGCAAAACGTGTAACGATCTGAGTAATGTCTCGGAGAGAGGCTCGGTGAAATAGACATGTCTGTGAAGACGCAGACTACCTGCACTTGGATAGAAAGACCCTATGAAGATTCACTGTTCTTGAGATTGGCTTTGGGCCTTTCCTGTGCCGCTTAAGTGGAAGGTGAAGAAGGCCCCTTTTGGGGGGCTCAAGCCACCAGTGACATACCACTCTGGAAGAGCTAGAATTCTAACCTTGTGTCAGAAGGTTCAACCAAGAACAATAAGAGAAAGTAACGTACCTACTTTGAACACTGAAACTTAACCTATGGTTGCTATTTAATTTTAAGAAAAATTTCATGATATATACGGATTTATTCTCTACGATTTTGGTGAAGGAACGAACTCAATTCAAGTTCAAAATTAAACGTTATGAAAATGCAAAACTAAAGAAAAACCTAATCAAAATTTGCATTCGTGACTTTAGGAGGAGAGAATAATTTTCGACGTGCCACGTGTCAACTGGTGAGGGGTAAAGCACGTTCAGGCAGTGGAGGACACGTGTTGAAAGCCGTGTGGAACAATGCGTCGCAAACTCGACAAATACATGCGGCTTGCATCTTCTATCGACTAGTCCTGCAATCCAAAACCTGAACTAATCCGACCCACGATCCCAACCTGAACCGACCCAAACCTGATTGAATGACCTGCGGCTGTAGTGTTTCTCACGTATGATATTGCAAGTGAAAAGGACTCCTGGTGTGTGGAAGCGCGTGTATCATGCATGTGAGTCTCCTTTTGGTCCATTCGATTTCTATTTAGTAGTTTTTTGTCTCGATACCAATACTAACTACATTTTTATGTGAAATAGGACCTACGTTAGGAAACTCAATTCTCTGATGCCCTCTTGGTGAAGAATCATAGGCGAAAAGACACGCGACAAACAGGTAAGCTATCACATGGATTTAGGCAATAAATATTTATGGAATTCACTTGGATTACATGCATGCTAGTAAACCTACTTTAGGAGGTTAGCTCCATCATATTATGTACTTCAGAGAAATGGATACGTAGAAACCTTGAAAAATTGTCTCCCTAACACTATCATGCTTTACGTATTGTTGCATATATGTCTTATATTATGCTAAAAGAAGGATGAGGATTTTTTTATCTGCGCTCCAGGTGTTTGATGGATGTAACGCACTGTCGAGCATGTGTGACTGTTTTTGTATGAAATATTTTATGATAACTTTAGGTGAAAGATTGAGTGCACTCTTTGTTAAGATAATAGAACCAAGATCAAGTTAAGACTAGGGTGATAAGGATAGGTTGGCTTGTCGCCAATTTTAGGTTAGGACGCCCCCAATAGACCAAGCTTCATAAGATCGCGCATTGTAGACGAAGGGGAGTAGCCCCGTGGCATTTTTTAGTCCTCTTTTCTTTAGGAGTTTCATGATTCTCCAATCTTAAAACTTTTAAATGATTCCTTATGTTTCTTGTTACATTGTATCGAAACTTTCCTTTTTGAAATTTAAAGTTTTTAGTTGATTTTAACTTATTTCATGCATACATATTACACCTGCATGTCTTTTGGTCATGGCTTATCGTCAAATTTTTGGGCCGTGATAATAATATATCATCTAACACACCAAAGAGAGTTGCATTTAAGTCAAGCTTAGGCATAAGTAAGATAGGGACAACATGAGGGACAAAGATATGCTTAATAAAGGGTAGGAAAAGGTCTCCGGACTTAACATGGAAAGTTGGGGTTTTGGAAGGAGTTTGGGCATGCAGCTCTCTCAAGTTAAGTCAATCCATATGAAAAATGGAAGCTTACCAAATTTGGTGTCAATCGAACACTAGACGGACACTCCATGACTCCACATGACCGTTTGCTAAAATCTTGTTTACACGTGCCATTTTGGAAATGCCTTATAATATACCTTAGGGGAAGACATGGGGGAAATGCCTCATAATATACCATAGGGGGAGGCATGGGGTTAGCTCTCCATCACCTCTAGGCCCTATGGCCTAAGAGAACTACTATGTGACCCATAAGTTTGTCACAATGAATGCGAGCATTGCGAGACGAGTGTCGTCGATGACTTCCTTTGAAATGGGTCTTTCAAGGACTATGTCAGATGGCATGGATGTGTCGACATTGTGCCCCTACCCATGTGTAGAAGGTTGGAATATTTACCTGCTATCTAATATGGAGTCCATAAATGACCCAACATGGACACATGAGGGTCCAATGCCTTGATAGAGTTTGGACAAATGGATGTTCAAGATGTCTCGATAATATGAATGAAACATGAGTTTGTTCTTGATGAGCATGACTGAGTGAGCTATAATGGCCGATGACATCCTAAGACTTGGGATGACATCATGATGCGAAAGTCGTTTTAATTGGAAATCCAAAATGAGAATTCTAATACGATGTTGTAAATGAGAGACTTTACCCCCGAGTCAAGGCAAGGTTGAGCTAAATGACTTGGCCTAGTGTAGAGGTAAATCGGTTAAGTCACAGATGATTGAACATGCACGCACGTGAGTTGACGAATAAATGACTTGTCCTAGTGTAGAATAAGCAATCACCGACGAACACACGGCCGCCGGAGAGGGGAGATATTGAATAAACGTTAAATGTTATTTTTAGTTAACTTTAGTGGGTTTTAAATTCAAAAGTCAGTGACAAAGGAAAAGGCAAAGAGCGTTGAAGATGAAAGGTGAGTGTTTAAACCGTGGCCGTTTATGGGTTAGGAAACAGTGGCACTGTGATGGCTATAATTAGTTTTAGAAAAGCTTATAAATACGTTGTTCTTACTTGTTTGAAAAGTAGAGAAAAAAAGAAAAAACAGAGAAGTAATAGAAAGGGTTTTTAAGATAAATAGAGTGTTTTTTTTCTCTTACTCTCAAAGGAAAAATTAGTGTGTTTGAGATTTCTTTCACAAATTCATGAGATTTCTTTCAGAAATTCATGAGATTTTTGTAATAAATTGGTATCATAGCCAATGGCGAATGTGACGGGTCAAATGCCGCTACAGCGACTAACGAAGACAAACTACGAGAATTGGTGCATTCAAATGTAAGCCTTTCTCGGTTCTCAAGATGCATGGGAGGTGGTCGAATAAGGTTTCAAAGAACCAAAAGATACCACGGGTTATACAGCGGCATAAAACAAGGCCTTAAAAAAGGTGCAAACAAAGAATAAGGCGGCACTATACATGTTGTTCCGAGCCATGGATGAGTCAGGCTTTGAGAAGAATGCTAGTGCAACTACTTCAAAAGAAGCATGGACACTTTAGGAAAAAAGTTCAAAGGAACCGACCAAGTCAAGCAATTGCGTCTCCAAACTCTCCGTGGTGAGTTGGATGTTAGATAAAACCTGAGTATTTCCTTATTTAGATTCACACGATTTCATTAGTTGATTGAGTACGTCGGTTTGACCATTTGACAAACACTTCGAATTGATTACCAAAGTTTTAGACTGCAATTTTGTAGGAAGTTGCACAAATTTAGTTGGCCACTCCCCAGGCATTTTTGCAATAAATTATATTTAAATAGTTAAATTTGTTGAGAAGATTCAACAACCTGATTTTAAGCACAGTAAATATTTCAACAATGCTCTCTCTTTGTTATTTTACGCGTTTTATTTTCTTCCAACAACTTCCCGTCAACGATTTCCTCTCACCGAAAAGAAAAGGATTTCCCTGGCCGATTATCGAAATACAACAAGTGGTATCAGAGCCCGGTTGAAGCCATCGGTGGTATTTCATTGCAGAGGAGCCAACCTACAACAGTAAAGTTGAATAGCTCAAGTGGTTAGAGCGTCGACTTGACAAAACACAAATCTCAAGTTCGAGTAGAAGAAAATGCAAAGCGCGAAAAACACATTGTGGGGTCCATCCCGAGCAGGCTCGCTCGCTCTTCCACGTCGACGCCCCGATGACGGGCGTCGAGTTGTCATTGAGCGGGGTGATCAGGGAGACAACGACCGTGTATATTATTCAGTTCACAGGGTCCAATTACAACGAGAACGGGGCGTCGAGTTGTCATTGAGCGGGGGGTGATCAGGGAGATAACGACCGTGTATATATTATTGTTCACAGGGTCCAATTACAACGAGAAGGCCTATATGGCTCAATCCGAGGAGGATGAGCCGGCCCTTTTCTTGGTGACTGCGGCTTGGGATGGAATCAAATCCCGTCGGGTCGGAGTACAACGAGTGCGGGCGGAAGAAGGAGCTCTCCGGAGATCCACTTTTAAGAGCAAGTCGCGACGACCTAACGGTGGAAGAGGTGACCGGAAGACTACGTAACGTCGAGCAGGGGAGAAAATCTTTATGAAATTTTATTCAAAAAAATTATAAGACAAGATAATAAATAAAATAATACAAAAGTCTATTATGATCCATTTATTTAATTCGACATTCCGCATTCCTTTTCTATATATACTCAAGTAGATATTACTTAGTATAATTATATATGAATTTGTCGACCAGGAGGGTCGTCTACTCCTCACTAAGGAGGGGTGATCAGGGAGATAACGACCGTGTATATTATTCAGTTCACAGGGTCCAATTACAACGAGAAGGCCTATATGGCTCAATCCGAGGAGGATGAGCCGGCCCTTTTCTTGGTGACTGCGGCTTGGGATGGAATCAAATCCCGTCGGGTCGGAGTACAACGAGTGCGGGCGGAAGAAGGAGCTCTCCGGAGATCCACTTTTAAGAGCAAGTCGCGACGACCTAACGGTGGAAGAGGTGACCGGAAGACTACGTAACGTCGAGCAGGGGAGAAAATCTTTATGAAATTTTATTCAAAAAAATTATAAGACAAGATAATAAATAAAATAATACAAAAGTCTATTATGATACATATATTTCATGTCGAAAGATGAGTAAGTCCATTTATTTAATTCGACATTCCGCATTCCTTTTCTATATATACTCAAGTAGATATTACTTAGTATAATTATATATGAATTTGTCGACCAGGAGGGTCGTCTACTCCTCACTAAGGAGGGGAATGGCTTGTGGCTTGCTCCAGCCGCAAAGGGCCCTCCAGCCGCAAAGGCGGTAAGGAGCCGACTGATGACAGGCCAATCCAGTGCTCGTACTGTGGGAAGAGAGGTCACCTAAGCAAGAATTGCTGGAGCGCAAGCAAGCTCAAGAACAAGGAGACGACCGAGAACTTGACCTTCTTTTCGGTAATCTAAATCTAGCTCTTGCTCTAGAATGGCGTCAGCTTTATCCAACCGTAATGGAAATCTTCTTCTTGCTCATGACAAGCGTCAGCTTTACCCTTCTTCCGTAATGTAAATTGTTCTTCTTCGTCACGTCAGAAGACTTGACCTTCTTGCCCGTAATGTATCCGTAGTTCTTCTTGACCAGACAAAGGTAAGCTTTACCTACCTACCCCTCCGTAATGGAAACGTTAGTCTTCTTTCATGACTAGCTAGGGCTTTACCCGGCCGTAATGGAAATCTTCTTCTTCCTTCGTCACAAGCGGCAGCTTTACCCCGCTGTAATCTAAGTGCGGGAATCCAACATCGAGCAGATGCGGAAGAAGGAGCTCTCCGGAGATCCACTTTTAAGAGCAAGTCGCGATTTCAATTGAGACATTGATAACCTAACGGTGGAAGAGGTGACCGAAAGACTGCGTAACGTCGAGCAGGGGAAGAAAAATACCGTTTCAGCTGTCGACCAGGAGGGTCGTCTACTCCTCACTAAGGAGGGGAATGGCTTGTGGCTTGCTGCACGCCTAAAGCTCCGTAACGACACCGGCGAGAGAAATGGGCCCTCCAGCCGCAAAGGCGGTAAGGAGCCGACTGATGACGGGCCAATCCAGTGCTCGTACTGTGGGAAGAGAGGTCACCTAAGCAAGAATTGCTGGAGCGCAAGCAAGCTCAGGAACAAGGAGACGACCGAGAAGGCCCATGCGGCTCAATCTGAGGAGGACGAGCCGACCCTTTTCTTGGTGACTGCATCAGTCCTACATGACGTCGACGACGACATAACAGCTCCGGTGAGCGTCGAACCCGAGGAAGAACTCCAACTGTGCATAACAAAGGCACCACTGGGGAGCCAATTCAATTGAAGGAGGAGCGAGTGTTTGCGTATATCGGTGAAAGAGGCAAGAGCAGCAAAAGCACCGACGATGGGTCCTTGACACGGGGGCAACAAAACCATATGACCTGGGCCCCGAGCTTGACTCGGAGATTCGTGGGACGGTGAAATTTGGCGACGGCTCCGTTGTCGAGATCGAAGGGCACGGTGTCACGGTCCTGCATTCTTGACCATGCGGCGTCGTGATCTATACATTTTTCGCCCCGGCTTTGTGGCTTTGTCGGACCTTAGGCGAGGTTTGTCTTCGCCAATCGAACATCGCCTGTGCAGAATTCAAGCTTGTTCAACCACACACGCCGCCTGTGCGTGTATGTTCAATCGTCTGCGACACATCCGACTTGCCTCTACGCTAGGCCAACTCATTCGGCTCGACCTTGCCTCTGCTCGGGCCAAGGTCTCTCAATACAACGTCGCATCTCATCTTGCCATCTCGATCCCTATCGACGTGGTCTATATGTCTTGACGCCATCCCGAGTCTCAGAATGTCGTTGGCCATCATAACTCGTTCGGTCATGCCATCGAGAATAGGCCCGCGTGTCGTTCATCTCATCGGGGCTTCCCGAACTTCCATCCATCCGGGTTCTATCGAGGCATAGGCCCTCCCGTGCCCATGCCGAGTCATTTACGGATACCGTACCGGATAGTGGGTGTATGTAGCAACCTCCAACATGCGGGCTAGGGCGCAATACCGGCACACTCGTGTTGTCCGGTATTGTCCTTCAAAAACCCATTTCAAAGGAAGTCGCCCGAGACACTCGTCTAGGCACGCTCGCCCACACTGTGACACACGTATGAGCCACAGGGTAGCTCAGTTAGGCCACAGGGCCTAGGGGTGGTGGAGAGCTAACACCATGGTACCCCTATAATACATTTTGAGCCATTTTCATTCTACCAGGACTAGATATGATTTTTGTGAGGTGTCATACGGTGTCGTGCATTGTCCGTCCAATATCCGATTGACACCAAACTTGGCGAGCATTCATATTTCATATGGACGGACTTAACTCTCGAACCGCATGACCAAATTCCTTTCAAAACCCCAACTTTTGAGGTTAAGGCCCGGGGCCCTACCCGGCCCTTCAACAAGCCTATCTTGTCCTTCATGTCTATGCTGATGTCTTTGTTATGCTTGTGTCTCAACATGTCTTCAAAGCCCACTTTGCGTGATGGTGTGTTGGATGATGCATCGTCCTCCTCGATCGCATCATGGCATTCTTCTACGTTGGCCCGCATATGGCCGGATGGGCGTCTCTTGAGGGACGCCCCTTTGCTTGTCATGGCGTGAGGGTCACAACCTACTCTCTTCATAGTATGGTTGTGACACACGGCACCATCCTGTTCGTCGGCAAGGGAGGCAATCATCACAAGCTGACTGGCGTCTACTTCATCCCGAGGCTCAAGGCTAATATTGTGAGCCTGGGTCAACTTGATAAGGCCAGCTGCCACATTTCCATCAAGCGTGGGCTACTTAGAATCCGCGATGATCGACGACGGTTGCTCACGCAAGTTCGGTGCATGACAAACCGCCTTTACATCCTAGAGTTGGAGATAGAACAACTAATCAACCTCTCGGCCAGTACCGGAGGATGGAAGACCTATTAGGAAGAGGTGAACCACCTGGACTGGCGGCGCACCAACTCGAAGAAGAGGTGGCCGAACAAGACGTGTAGTCTGGAGGACATGCCGCCAGGGACACCAAGCCATAGGGGCTCAAATCGGAGTTCAAACAAAATAAGGTAGATATACAACAGGTTTTAGGAGGAGATTGCTCGATAAAACCTGAGTTTTTTCTTATTTAGATTCAGACGATTTCATTAGTTGATTGAGTACGTCCATTTGACCATTTGACAAACACGTTGAATGGATTACCAAAGTTTTAGACGGCAATTTTGTAGGAAGTGACACAGATTTAGTTGGCCATTCCCCAGCCATTTTTAGGATAAATTATATTTAAATAGTTAAATCTGTTAGGAAGATTCAACAACCTGATTTTAAGCACAGTAAATATTTCAGCAATTCTCTCTCTTTGTTATTTTACGCGTTTTATTTTCTTCCAACAACTTCCCGTCAACGATTTCCTCTCACCGAAAAGAAAAGGATTTCCCTGGCCGATTATCGAAATACAACATTGGAGAGCATGAAGATGAAGGAGTCCGAAAGTGTATCTGACTACATAACGCGTGTACAGACTGTGGTAAACCAACTCAACTGAGATGGAGAAATGTTAGCCGAGACGCGAGTTGTGGAGAAGATTTTGAGATCATTAACAAACAACTTTGAGAATGTTGTATGCGCGATAGAAGAGTCAAAGTACCGAGCGACGTTCACAGTTGATGAGCTCACCAGTTCTCTCGAGGCACATAAGCAACATAAGAAGAAGGAGGAAACACTCGATCAAGCACTTCAAACCGAGACGTAACAACTGAAGGTCTTCTCTTGATGGTTCAAAATGAAGACAACATCAACGACGACACTCTGTGGTACCTCGACTCAAGGGCAAGCAACCATATGTGTAGTCATGAGTACCTATTCAAATATATGCAAAAGATTGAAGATGGTCATGTGTCATTTGGAGATGCTTCAAAGGTGGAGGTCAAAGGCCGAGGTACAATACATTTTTTTGCAAAATGATGGTTTAATAGGGTCAATCCAAGATGTTTATTACGTACCAAACCTCAAGACCAACATATTGAGTATCGAGCAACTCACCAAGAAAGGTTACTTGATATTCTTAAAAGACCGTCTGCTACACCTGAAGGACAAGCAAGGGCGTTTGGCTGCTCGAGTCAAATAGAAAGAAATCAGATGTACAAACTGAATTTAAAAAGCATACGAGAAAATTGTTTGCGAGTCGATGTAGAAGACAAGGCATCACTGTGGCATCTCCGCTTTGTTCACCTACATCATGGCGGCCTAAAATAGTTAGCGAAGAAGAATATGGTGCATGAGCTACCCAACAAGGACTACAAAGGAAAATTTTGTGAAGAATGTGTGCTCAGCAAGCATGCAAGAACCTCAATTCAAAAGAAGGCTAAATTTTGGGCTAAACAATCTCTCGAGTTGATTCATACAGATATATGTGGACCAATTACCCCAGAGTCTTTCAGCGGTAAAAGGTATGTCATTTCCTTTATCGATGATTACTCACGAAAAACTTGGGTTTACTTTCTGAAAGAAAAATCTGAGGCATTCGAGGTGTTCAAAAAGTTCAAAGTGATAATGGAGATGACAACTGGTAGACACATCAAAGTTGTTCGATCCGATAGAGATAGCGAGTATCCTTCGACGACTTTCATGGAGTATTGTGAGGAGCAAGGCATAAGGCGATTTCTAACCTCACCGTACACCCCTCAACAAAATGGTGTGGTCGAGAGAAAAAATCGAACCTTTCTCGACATGGTTCGGTCAATGCTCAAGAGCAAAAGGATGCCAAAGGAATTTTGGACAGAAGTCGTGCTATGCGCCATCTATGTGCAAAATCGATGTCCACATGCGAGGTTAGATGATCAAACACCACAAGAGGCTTGGAGCGGACAAAAGCCTACCGTTTCTCATCTCAAAGTGTTCAGTAGTGTGGCTTATGCTCACGTACCGGATCAACGAAGAATGAAGCTCGAAGACAAAAGCAAAATGTATATTTTTTTTGGGTATGATGAGAAGACAAAAGGATACAAGCTACTTGACTCGATAAGCAAGATGGTGATGGTGATTCGTGATGTGCAAGTAAATGAAGCAAGCGAATGAAACTAAAACAATTCGATAGAAGTTAATATCGAAGTTGGAGAACCATCAGTCGTTGCACCAACAAGTATACCAACAAACTCAGAAATTTTTGATGATGAAGATGAGCCACGACAACCCAAAATGCGAAGTTTGCGAGACTTGTATGATTCAACAAATGAGGTACACATTGTATATCTTCTGGCAGATGCTGAAAAATATCAGCTTTGAAGAGGCGGTGCGAGACAAGAAGTGGCAAACTGCCATGGATGAAGAGATTAAAGCGATCTATCGCAACAACACATGGGAGTTAACAAAACTATCGGAAGGAAGTCCAGCCCATTGGTGTGAAGTGGGTGTTCAAGAAAAATATGAATGCTCAAGGCAAGATAGAGAGATACAAGGTGCGACTTGTTGCGAAGGGATACAAGTAAAAGGCGGGAATCGACTATGACAAAGTGTTTGCTCCCGTTGCAAGAATGGAGACAATCTGATTGCTCATTTCCCAAACGGCTCAATTCAAATGGTCAATTTTTAAAATAGATGTCAAGTCGGCATTCTTGAATGGTGTGCTTGAAGAAGAAGTCTACCTCGAACAACCACCCCGGTACATGAAAATTGGAGAAGAGAATAAGGTACTAAAATTGAAGAAGGAGCTTTACGGGTTGAAGCAAGCACCGGAGCATAAAATATTCGTATTGATACATATTTCAAAGAGAACGGGTACAAGCAATGTCCCCACGAGCATGCACTTTACACAAAAAAGAGTAGAGGTAATGAGATACTTGTTGCTCTTTATGTCGATGACCTCACTTTTTTGGGTAACAATGGTGAGATGATAGAAGAGTTTAAAAGCACAATGACACAAGAATTTGAAATGACAGATTTGGGTTTGTCGAAATTTTTTCTTGGTTTGGTGGTTAAACAAAGAGAGACGGGTATTTTTATATCACAGGAGACATATGCAAAGGAGATTTTAAAGAAGTACAAGATGGAAAATTGCAACCCGATATCAATACCAATGGAACCAGGTGCAAAACTCTCAAAGCACGATGAAGGAGAATGAGTAGATGCAAATAGGTACCAGAGTTTGGTAGGAAGCCTTCGCTAACTTACATGCACAAGGCCAAATCTTTCATTAAGTGTCGGCATTATAAGCCGGTTCATGGAGGAGCCGATTTATTCACATTGGAAGGTGCTGAAGCGAGTCCTACGGGACATCCAAGGAACGATATCACTTGGGTTATCTACTCGAAAACAGAAGATTACAAGTTGGTTGGTTACTCTGACAGTGATTGATGCTGAGACATAGACGATTGAAAAAGTACATCGGGTTATGTATTCTTTATGGGCAAGACAACATTTATTTAGCATTCAAAGAAACAACCGATCGTGACACTCTCGATGTGTGAAGCTGAATATGTGGCAGCATCTTGGTGTGTGTGTCACGTGATATGACTTGGAAATTTGTTGAGCAAGATGGAGCTAAAGTGACTACGTGCAACCGTGATTCAAGTTGACAACAAATCAGCAATTGAGTTGGCAAAAAACATAGTGAACCATGAAAGAAGCAAACAAATTGACGTTCGTTTTCACTTTATCCGAGATCATGTGAAGGAAGGAAGTGTGAAATTGCAGCAAGTGGCAAGTCAGGATCAAGTTGCAGATATCTTTACAAAACCGTTACCGAAAGTATTTTTTGACAAATACAAGAAGATGATTGGCATGACCGATGGTAGGAGTATTTAAGTGTATGGGAGAGAGTTTTTTTTTTTTTTTTTTTTTTGAATAAATGTTAACGGTTATTTTTAGTTAATTTTAGTGGGTTTAAATTCAAAAGGTAGTGGTAAAGGAAAAAGGCCAGAGTGTTGAAGATGAAAGGCGGACCGCATTTATAGGAAATAGTGACGGTTTATGGCTTAGGAAATATGGCTATAATTAGTTTTAGAAAGCTTGTAAATACATTTTTTCTATTGCGAAAAAGAGAGAAAAAAGAAAAAATACAGTCAAGTGATATTGGAGGGTTTTTCAGAGAAAGAGTGCTTTTTTTCTCTTTACTCTCAAAAGAAAAATTATTGTGCGTGAAATTTCTTTCCCAAATTCGTGAGATTTCTTTAATAGGAGAAACGCGTCTAGCAATCGGAGGGACACATGTTAGGCAAGCGGTGGAGAAGCGTGCTCCACTCTGAGCACTGACACGTGGTGTCGCGGCTGATCCGAATCGACAACCTGGATGACATCCGACTCTCATGTCTAAGAAACGATCCGACGACCCGTAGTCCAACCCGATACCTGTTGTCAATCCCTACACGCCATGTGTTGCATCCTAAAAATCAAAGGGTAAGGTTACGTCTATCAGGGTTCGAAGGGCGTCCCTGCGCCCTGCATGTGGAAGTCGTGCATGGTAAGCCCTATTTTTAGTTCTTTGATGTCTGATTGCCAGCTTTTCATCCCGATTCTAATACTACTCCTATTTTACTATGAATTAGGTGCCTACAGAGAGAATTCGTAATTTTTTTACTCCTTTACGCCTATAAATCAAATTCGGGAAAGCTAGTGCCTACAGAGAGAATTCGTAATTTTTTTACTCCTTTACGCCTATAAATCAAATTCGGGAAAGCACGCAACAGACCGGTAAGTAACCACGCAGAATTAGGAAGTAGTACTTGTAGGGTGTGCTTGGTTGGTTTTGCATGCATGCTAGAGAAAATTACTCCTAGGTGCCTAGATCCGATAGCCCCTTGCACTTAGGAAGCTAATTATATATTTGATGAACTTGCTACCGTTGTGGAATTTCATACTCAGATTTCTGTATTCTATCTGGAATGTCCTACTACTGCTATATTTGTTCATGCTATGTTGGCGGATGGGGGTATTTGTGTATCTGTGCTCCGGGTGCTGATGGATGTTATTGCCTTGTTGAGCTTGTGTACCTGCATGCATAGTTAATTGTATACAAACTCCTGTTGAATGATTGTATGAACTTATTATGTGAATGATAAGCAGTGTAAACTTGTAGAGATTGAGTTAGGTTCAGATAGGGGACCCTCCTAATGTTGCGTTCAGTGGTATCGTGAGGGACGATTAGAGGGTAAAACCCTTTAACCCTGGACCGTTACATTCTTGGAAGTCTTGAATGGGTGAGTTTGGAAGCCAGGATCCCTATCTCAACCATCTAACTACCCTTGAGACCTAGAGGACCACTTTAGGACCCCCGAGATGAAGGGAAAAGGCACCTTAGCCGACAGGAGTTGGTATAGCATTCGAAGATCCTCCACTTACATTTCTACACCTGTGTGGTATCATTGAGCTAGGCGAGATGCTGGGTAGGGTGGTGTTACTCAATGGTAGATTGACTACTCTGCATGGTGGATCCATCTTATGGTAGGATGTTAACCATGCGGGTAGGTCAAGGTTTCCTGCATGATGGGTCCGTCCTAAGGAAGTATGCTAACCACGCCGGTGACCTACTCAAGTTGGGTTGTACCAAGGGTACAGAGTTTTATGAGGTAGCGCCTCATCCTCATACACCAAATACCGCTTCAAAGGTTAAATTCTTCTACCCCAAACTGTGTACGGAGAGTACTAAGACTCTAGGATCTAGAATATAGCTGGTGGTTCTCTCCTAAGACCTGAATGAGAACAAGAGCCTACAAGTAGGTTGTTTACCCGTTATATTTATACTCTCTCCTTTCTACACTTTTTTTTTTAGGTTCGTGAAGTTACAGATTGTGGCGTTGGAGTGTTCGAGAGCTTGAAACTCACAGAGGACATGTCGACCCGAGGCATCTATCTAGTTTACTTACGTATAGATGACATTTATCATATCATGTATCCTAATCCCTTTTCCCCCATTATAGATGAAATTTTTTATAGTTGAATTTTTGTTACTTGTTTTCTTCCATTTTCATGCATTGCATTGTCTGTCCGAGTAACTTTCGAAATTCTATTCCTTTTGTATTAGAAAGGTTTCTCCTTTGTTATTTAACGACTAAAATAAACATTTTAAAAATATAACGGTCAAGTTCTTTTAGAAATGGAATTTAAAAAATAAAAAATAAAAAATAATAATATATTGAAAAAGAAACAAACAAACATGAGTTTCAAAATAATATCTCCCCCTCGAAAACGAAATTAAGAGAGAGGGAGAATCTATGTCTCCAAATCAATGGGAACTACAATCCAAAATAAAGCCCATTCTTCACCTACTTCAAGAGCAATTTGGTAACTTCACAAACATGTCTTGAAAAATCCAAAGACCATTGTCCAACCAAACCAAATATATATATATATATATATATATATATAAAATGAAAATAATGAAAGAAAGTGGTTCCAAATACACCTCAAACAACACGTGTGTGTATATATAACTCTTAAAAGAAAATATCATCTATAGTATAAATGTCGAAAACATTTAAAATATTCTCTTCGTTGAAAAATACGGTCATGATCTTACATGTTGAAATATGAAAGACTGGAATTTAGAGAAATTAAAAACAAATACAAAATAGTTTTAAAGAATGAAATACAAAAAAACATGTTCTAATGTTAACTCTAGGAATTTAAATATGAGTCTACCATATGCACGTGCCGCAATCTCTGCTCGCAATGCTGTTATCCTCCGTACATGTGCGTCTTATCTTTACCTGAAAAAATTATGTGAACGTGTGGTATTCAACCTAATCCTCTTTAACTTTGGGAACGTGTGGGATTTAGTTGTTGCTCAATTACTCTAATTTTTATCCACCTTTTTTTAGGGTCAAGGTATTCTATGAGTTTTAAAATTAGTGACTTTTAATTTTTTTAAGTCTGATTTATTCATCGTATTCTCACGATCACTTTCATGTGGATGTGCTCTCAGTTCATTCATATTCTTCTCATTTACACAAATTTCATGCCGTTTCTCTCATGGTATCAATGAGAAAAAAATCTTCACTAAATGAAGGGTTTCCCACCTTCTTTGGAATGGTTGATCCGAAGAAATTTCTCGATATTTTTATAATTAACTTAGATCGTCATTCACTTCTTTAAATATTATAGTAGTACTGTTGACCGTCAAAAAATTCATTTAAAATATTTTATGGCCTTCACAGTGACGTTGTCATTCATACATGTTACCTCTTTTTCAAGTAAAAATAAGGTACCCATGGGGCTTGAGTATTTAAAAATACTCAGTAATTAGCCTTAGAGTCGAAAAATGGAAACACAAGCAATCATAGTGAGACCTATCTTTTCATAAAAACATCATGACAGTCTTGGACTCCGCATTCTAGTCGGGTTGGATTGAATGTGTAATATTTTCCTAAACATAGTCACGCACATATGGACCCACTAGGTAGGATCGTATACGTAATATTTGGATATGGCTTGTCGGGCTAGTGCACGCACATGCTACCTTACGCCACGAAGGGAAAGAGTCTGCATAATATCATGTCAAACATAGATATCATAAGGTACGCTTTCATACTAAACATAATGGAAAAGTACCCCGATGCACTTGTCATATAAAATGCATGAAGTCCCATAATACTAACATCGCACATAATCATAACGCTAGTCATACTCTACTTTTTGTTCCTATACATATTTGTTACTCGCCAAATTGTTCATGATTAACATACATGGTTTTCTAATGTCTCATAGACATAGAGCATACGTATCAACATAGTTTACGTAGCATGGTGTATGGACATACATGCATCGAATAACAGTGATAACATAACATAGCTCCATTACATAGCATAACTTGTTCGCGGTGTAACATAAATTATAGCATAATACACCTTATACAATCATAAAATATAACATGTGCAGGGGCTACGGGACACACGTCATTCACACAACTAATAAGTCATCCAACCAAGCTAACACTAAAGCCACTCATTTGGTTGGTTTAATCCGAAGTCACTAAATTGGATTTTCATTAAAATAATGATGAGAATTGATATGACAAATAATATAGTATATGTGACATAATTTATAATATTATTCACGTAAATTGACGTGACAACTAAGGGTATTAATTTCGTTGCAATTATTTAGTTTTGAGTTAGAAATTAA
Source organism: Cucurbita argyrosperma subsp. sororia (assembly GCA_018691285.1). Lineage (NCBI taxonomy): Eukaryota > Viridiplantae > Streptophyta > Magnoliopsida > Cucurbitales > Cucurbitaceae > Cucurbita > Cucurbita argyrosperma. Next base: position 6,188,263 of record CM031889.1, on the reverse strand, counting down.
ATGTCATCATGAGTTTTAGTAGAAGTGATTTTGATTTTATGCTTTGATTTTTAAACCATGGAGACATCGTGCATTTATATATATCATGTGCATCGGGATACTTCCCCGTTATGTTATGTTAGTACGGACACATAACTTCGACATTTATGTTCGTCATGATATCATGCAAACCTTTCACTTCTGTGGCATCCAATGACGCGTTAGCATGTTTAGCCCGACCAAACTAGACCCAAGGGGTACGTATAAGAGCCCGTTTGGTGGATCCATGTGCGCGTGCGCGAGCGTGTGTGGAGAAGTACCACACATCCAATCCTACTTACAACTCGAAAGAGCTCAAGGTCGTGCTATGTTGTTTTAAAGGATAAGTCTTATCATGTATGTGTGTTTGTATTACTCAACCCCAACAATGGGGTTAGTTAGTTCAAATACTCAAGCCACGTGTTACTCTTACATTTCAAGTAAAAGTAAAGTGTCCCTGCACGAATGACGGTAAATGTTAAAATGGCCATGGAAGTTAAGATAGGATAGTAGTATACATAGGTTTCGGTTAGTAGTTTTATCATATTCGTAGTAAAAAACATTATGTTAAGGTTTTATTTTGACGATTTTGTTTCTGTTTCTTGTTTTAAACTAAACGTATAAGTCTATGGCTTCGTTTGAAATGTAATATTTAAATTTTCGTACATGTTATTAAAGGAATGCATGTAGTGACGTCTCTGGTTTTTACAAGAAAATTAGGAGCGTTACACTTGGTCCAACTACTATTTTATGGTCCTGACTCGATTTTCACGGTCACGTCGTTCCCTTATGCTAATTAAGTTATTTTTTTTTTGTTAATTTTTTCTCACGAGCGTTGATGAATCACGAGCTTTAAGACATGTTATGTAATTGACGAATTAAAAAACTAAATTTAAAAAAAAAAATTAGTAGAAGGGAAATTTAGAAATTGTAATAAAATACTAAAATAAAATAAAATAAAATAATATTTATATTTGTTTGGGATTTGGGGTTCGGTGAGGGAGGCAAGTTGGTGAGATAGTTTCATTGGTGAAGGATTTTATGCAATGTGGACCCAAATAATATAAATTTATTATTATTATTATTATTTTAAATTCTATTTAGCTCGATACGATCGTAAATTTGAGAGATTGATCGTGGAGTGTCACGGTTTTGAATCTCGAAATAAAGTTTTTGATATATTGAATGTTGAAAAAGTATATTCTCCTTTAATAATTTATATTTGAAAAAAAAATGTTATAATTATTTCTTTTGGCTGAAAAACAATTTCTATAATACATTCATGAATTCTGGGAATATCCCATAATTAAATTTGAAAAGAAATTGATTAACCTGGTTTGACTCTGCACAATGGTATGATATTGTCCATTTTGAGCATAGGCTCTCGTGACTTTATTTGAACTTTCACAAAAAGCCTCATACCAATGGGATAGTATTATTTGATTATAAACCCATGATCATTCCTTAAATTAGCCGACGTGAGACTTTCATCAATATATATATATATATATATATATATATATATATATATATATATATATATGGAAACATTCCCCTAGCAGACGTGTTTTAAAGCCTAGAGGAGAAGCCCGAAAGGAAAAGCCCAAAGAGGATAATATTTGCTCGCGGTGGATCTGAGCCCTTACAAATGGTATCAGAGCTAGACACTGAATGATGTGTCAGCCTTCTCGCTGTTCCCCGAACGGTGTGCCAGTAAGAACGAGTGGATTTGGGGGCGATCCCACATCGATTGGAGGAAGGAGAGAGTGTCAGCGAGGACGCTGAGCTCAAAGGGGGTAGATTGTGATGTCCCACATTAGTTGTAGAGGAGAACAAACCACCATTTAAAGCCTTGAGGGGAAGCCCGAAAGAAAAAACCCAAAAAGAATAATATCGGCTCCCAGTGAATCTGGGCCGTTAATATATATATATATAGATAATGCACTTTTTCCAAAATAATATGATGAATACATATTATTTGGGGGGCCCACATTGCATAAAATCCTACACCAATGGAACTCATCTCACCAACGTGCCTCCCTCCCCCAAACCTAAATATTAATCTATTTATAATTATTATATTATATTCAAATATTTATTTTATTTTATTCTGAAAATAAAAAACAATTTCCATAATATTTGATTTGGAAATGTTTTCATGTTTCCTTTTTCCGCTCCCAGTCGATTCCAAAGCAACAAAAAGTAATTAAAAAAAAAAAAAAAAAAACTTTAATTTAATTTAATATTTTTTTAATATATCAATTTTGTTTTCGTCTTTGGTTATGTACTTTTTTTTTTTCCTTTCCTTTTTGACAAACTTCGGACTCTCTCTCTCTCTCTCCTCCGTTTCTGAACTCCGTCGTCGGCACGTTTTCCGTCGAGTAGTCCTCTTTTTACCCTATCATTGCGGCGGCTTGTCGTTGTTCTCTGTTTTTCGGAAGAATCTCTGTTTCTTTGCCGGAGAGTTGGAGTAGAGGCACTGTGGTTTGGCTTTTACTTGGAGTGGAGGTGCTGTGGTTTTGCTATTGCAGGTGGTTGATAGATCTGGAAGCTTTGGAGGAAGGGAGAAATGGTGTTTTACTTGAGTGAGATGGTTTGGTGTGTGTTGTGATCGAGATGTTCGTGTATGGATGAGGTAGACGGCGTAGATGATGACCGGAGCTCAGGCTACTTTTCGGCGAGGGTGGTGGCTGTTCGGTGAATCTCTCACATGGAATGGCAGATCCTGTTAGCTACGGGAATGCTAATCGTAACACCGAGCAGGTCTCGACTCCGAACTCCTCTGTGGTACAGCTTTGAATTCGACTTTTTTGTTCTCTTTTTTAAGCTTGCTGGTGTACTGTTCCAAGTATAGGGGAATTTTAGCTTCCAATTTTGGTTTTGTAACTGATGTTTTTTGTTGATTATTTGAACTGTACCACGTTACTAGTAGAGTTTTTTTTTTTTTTTTTTTTTTAGAGCTGCAAATTTTCCGAAAGCATTTCCTGGAAATGTCACTTGTAGCTACTATACGATGGATTTCAGATCCTCTAAATAGAAATATTTTTTGAGTCCTGCCAAAATAGGAAGGAGAAAGTTAAAGAATATATGATAATCAGAAACGTTTCAAGCGTCCCTGTTCGTCTAGTGCTTCTTTATTAATTTAGAAAACAGAGAAAGGTGAACTAAAAAAAAAAAAAAAAAAAGAACATATATAGGAAATTTCTTATGGTATTTAAATCTCACGTTTGCTGCAATGCCAGTGCAATCTCATTCAATTTGATGATTTTGAGGGAGGAAACTTTGTAAAACTTAATTAATTTCTTGAGTACTATAGCTTACATTTGAGTTAATTTTGATCAAATGTATAATTTTACTGTCTGCGCTTACAATCTGTTGACTTTTATCCTATTATACTTTTGAAAGATCTAATATCTTTGCAGGCACTAATTGCTTTGAAGAAGGGTTCTCAACTCCTCAAGTATGGTCGTAAAGGGAAACCAAAATTTTGTCCATTTAGACTTTCTAATGTGAGTTTGATTTAATTATTTTATTTGTATATATATATTGTTATCAACACTTGTGGCCTGCCACCCTAACTTGGATGAGTAAGTCAATTTTGGTTTTATCATGTTGAATCATGTACTTGGTTTAATGATAAAATTAATTCCATCCTCAACCAAGTTAGAAATTTGCTTATAAACAAACCAATAAATCCTAGATATCTAACTAACAAAACACCTACAAGCCGACCAACAACATATTCAAACACATCCGCAAATAATGTAAATACATCCACAAAATGAAGCGGTTAAAAAAGTTCAAACTCAGCATTAAAATGATCAAACACTACTATAGAAATTGTCCAACACAGTGTAGACAACTACCAGTTACACCCACAATAATAGGGGCTTGGATTTACTGATGCCAAAGAATCAATAGATGAGTGCAATTAGGTGTGGAATACCTCTCGAACTCAAAGCTAGTTGCTCCACTAACAGCACTAAGGTGCTTCAGCTGGCTGGACATTTAGAGGAAAAGCACAGATTAGGAGTGCGTTGCAAGAGCAATAAAAAATTGAGGCAAATTTTGAATACTAGATATGATCTCAAAATAATAGGGGTTAAGGTTGGCCATTGAGATGATGGGGAATAAGCTTTAATATCAAGCAGGAAACAAACTAGATTTCCAGCTATTGTCCGTAATTAACCACTCCCCAAACAACAGTAATGCCCAAGTTTAGGCCTAAATCTCATGAAAAATATAAACTCAAATAGTAAAGAGTGTTAATTTTACTAATTATTCAAGTTCAAATTTTAATATGACAGTAATAAATATTTAAAATTAAGTACGATTGATTCACCTAATGTAAAGAGAAAAATGATGTTTCTTAATGTTTATCATCACTTATTTGTCTATAGTCACTTGATACAGTTTTATACAATGTGCTAGCAATACTATGGACATACTTGTGCTTGGAAGTAAGCGTAGAGATCAAAGATATGTTCTGTTGTTTGATCGTTGCTGAACTTTTCATAGAGACCAAATGTGGGAAGATTCATACAGTAAATTGTAGTTTAGCCACTCTTCAAGATTGTTGGTTGGAAAAGTTAAATGTGTTCATGAAAGTTTCTTATGAAACAACCTTGAGATGTCAGAAAACCCTCTTTCCTTGGATACTATTCATTTGGGAAGGAATCTGAATGATGAACAACTGAGTTAGAAGATTAGAAAGGAAGAAGTATAGGAAGGAAGGAGAAGTGGCATCTAAAACTGGTGAATTGTTAGGTGAGGGGGGTTGGAGGGTAATGACTAATTATCTGGACGAAGAGTATGCAAATGTGGAAACATTAAACAACGATGGTTTGCCTACCTATAGTTGGTGGGCAATGGATTTCCCAAGAAAACTATTAAATGTGCAGTTGGTAGGTTGACTATTTAAGAGGACGATTTGGTTGAAAAGTGTAGGATGCAAAAGAATTAGGGTGGGGGTGGGGGGGAGCAAAACGAGTAGTAATCAAAATTTGTGCTAAACTATAATCAACTGGAAGCAATAAATTACTTGCCTCATTGGAACGCTTAAGAGATATTTCCTTCTTCTCTCATCTTTTAAATTGATAACAACTGAAGGTGTATGCAAAATGTGGGGGCCGCTTGGGTTTGTATGTTTTAATATTTCCTTTTGCACGTGATTGAATTTGTTATCCCATCTGCTTTCTGTTTTACGCTTTCTTATAGCTACTTTTTTCATCTCACTTGATGATGAATAGATTTTAAAGCGATATTTGTTGATGCTGAGGCCAATCTATGTAGAGAACAAGCGCTTCATTTCTAATTTTTATGCTCATGCATGTAGCCTTACCATGACTTATCTGATGTGTATATCACAGTTACTGATTTTCAATTAATTGACATTGCAGGATGAATCATCTTTAATTTGGATTTCAACAACTGGTGAAAAGAGTTTGAAGTTAGCTTCTGTATCGAGAATTATTCCTGGACAAAGAACTGTAAGTTCTATGAAAATTTTGATAATACCCTTTACATGATTTTTTGATGATATTGGTTAAACTGGATGTGTGTACTTCAATTGTGTTAGGCCGTGTTCCAACGATTTCTGCGACCTGAGAAGGATTATTTATCATTTTCTCTGATTTACAACAACGGAAAACGATCTCTTGATCTGGTTGGTGATGAACAATCTTATTGTTTGTAATCAAGAAGTCGTTGCTTCTGATTTTTTTCCTTCACCTTTAAAAGTAACTCCAACATGTTCTGGCTTTTCAGATTTGTAAGGATAAAGTCGAGGTTGAAATTTGGATAGCTGGTCTGAAAGCATTAATAGGTTCTGGTGACGGTGGACGTTCCAAGATTGATGGATGGAATGATGGTGGTCTCTATCAAGATGTAATCTGCCTACTTGGAATTGATTAATAGTTAAACATGCATGCTCGATAATGATAAACCATTTGCACATTTTAGCTGGGGAAAAACTCACTATATTATAATTGACTCTCTGATTATAAATCTACTCATATACTAATGATTAATGAAAGCTGTCATTGTTCTTTTATGAATGGGAGATACAATGTCATTTAATAGTGAGTGTAGTACTGTTGTTATGTCAGTGGGTTTGGGATGCTGTCCAAAATTTACTGCATGTCTCATTAATAAAAATCCATGAGCTGGTATGTTTTTCAAAGCCTTATACATTATTATCTGAAAAATCCAATGGTTTTTTGCATTCTATAATTATTGCCCTGTTCATGTTGGTGAGATGTTAACTTTTTTTTCTTTTTAATTTTCTTTTTAATTTTTTTTTTTTTTTTTTTTTTAATGTAATGAAGAACGGTGTCATTGAGCCATTGGGTCTAGAATGTTTGCCAAAATTTATTGCTTTTGTTTGAATGAATGCAAGATTGTGGTGACTGTCATTCTCTTGCTGTTAGATTCAAAATTTCAGGTGCTCTGCCATAAAAAGTTATTATAAAGTTCTCATGTATTCCTATATCGATGCTCGTGAATTTATTTCAGGACAACAGTGACCTAACTTCAAGTAGCCCAAGTGACAGCTCCAATAGTGTCACTAGAGATATTAGCTCTCCTGAGGTCTGTGTTAGTTTTAGTCCAAATAAATCTCCAACGAGTGTTAGGTCTGAGAACTCTACAAGGTCACATGTGCCATTGAAACAGACGAATATGCAAGCAAAAGGATCTAGTTCAGATATCTTTCGAGTTAGTGTTTCAAGTGCTCCTAGCTCCTCCAGTCATGGCTCTACACCAGATGACTGTGATGCTCTAGGAGATATATATATATGGGGTGAGGTTATTAGTGATAATTTTAACAAGCCTGGAGCTGATAGTGATATTAGCGTGAACTCAAGGACAGATGTACTACTTCCGAAGCCACTAGAGTCCAATATTGTTCTAGATGCACAACATATAGCCTGTGGAGTCAGACATTCTGCCATAGTCACGAGGCAAGGGGAGGTCTTTACATGGGGCGAGGAATCTGGAGGAAGGCTTGGCTTGGGAATGGGGAAGGATGTAACACATCCTCGCCTTGTTGAAGCCTTGGCAGCTACTACCGTTGATCTTGTGGCATGTGGAGAGTTCCATACCTGTGCTGTTACAATGGATGGGGAACTTTATACATGGGGAGATGGTATACATAATGCTGGGCTTCTTGGTAATGGAACATATGTTAGCCATTGGATGCCAAAGAGAATCACAGGTATTCTCGAGGGGCTTCAAGTTGCATCGGTAGCATGTGGCCCATGGCATACAGCACTGATCTCATCTATGGGGCAACTATTCACATTTGGTGATGGTACTTTTGGAGTTTTGGGTCATGGTAACAAAAAAAGCATTTCATATCCAAGAGTAGTAGAGTCTTTATCAGGTTTGAGGACAATTGCTGTTGCATGTGGAGTGTGGCATACTGCCGCTGTGGTAGAAGTTATTATGACTCAATCTAGTACAAGCATCTCATCAGGTAAATTGTTTACATGGGGTGATGGAGACAAGAATCGTTTAGGACATGGAGACAAAGAACCCCGGCTTAAACCTACATGTGTTCCAGCACTAATTGAGTATAATTTTCATAAAATTGCTTGTGGTCACAGCATAACTGTTGGATTGACAACATCAGGACAAGTTTTCACAGTTGGAAGTTCAGTTTATGGTCAGCTTGGAAATCCCAATGCTGATGGAAAGCAGCCATGTTTGGTGGAAGATAAGCTTTCTGGGGAATCTGCTGAAGAGGTAGCTTGTGGTGCATATCACGTGATGGTGCTTACCTCTAAAAATGAAATTTATACATGGGGAAAGGGTGCAAATGGGAGGCTAGGCCATGGAGATGTTGAGGATCGGAAATCACCAACTTTGGTTGAAGCTTTGAAGGATAAACATGTCAAAATCATTGCTTGTGGATCTAACTACTCCGCAGCTATTTGTCTTCACAAATCATTGTCAGGTACAGAGCAGTCACAATGCTCTTCTTGTAGACAGGCATTTGGTTTCACAAGAAAGAGACACAACTGTTACAACTGTGGACTTGTGCACTGCCACTCATGTAGTTCTAAAAAAGCATTAAGAGCTGCACTGGCTCCTACTCCTCGGAAATCTTATCGTGTATGTGATTCTTGTTATGCCAAATTGAGCAAGGCGTCGGAATCTGGAATTAATTACCGGAAGAATGCTGTTCCCCGACTGTCAGGTGAGAGCAGGGATAAGCTGGACAAGAGTGACACAAGACCTCCTAAAACAGCACTTTCCAATATGGATCTGATAAAACAACTAGATAGCAAAGCAGCCAAGCAAGGGAAGAGAACAGATACATTCTCCATTGTTCGCCCCACTCAAGCACATACTCTTCTGCAACTCAAAGATGGTCCAAACACTGTTGATATTCGACGACTAGCTCCCAAGCCAATCCCTATGGCTAATGGAGTTAATTCCAGATCTGTGTCACCTTTGTCCAGAAAATCTAGTCCGCCAAGGTCTGCTACACCTGTTCCTACAGCATCAGGACTTTCCTTCTCCAAAGGTATAGCGGATAGCTTGAAAAAAACAAACGAACTTTTAAATCAAGAGGTTCTCATGCTGCGTGCACAGGTAATGACCTGATTTCTTGTACTGCCAGTTTCCTTTCACTTGAAATTGTAAAAGGAAAGGATGCGTAGGTTGTTATAGTTGAATCTCTACGGCACTTAATTGGGTTGTTTATTTTTCTCTAAACCTTAAGGTTGAGAGCCTGAGAAAGAGATGTGAACTTCAAGAATCAGAACTTCGGAAGTCAGAGAAAAAAGCACAAGAAGCTATTGCTTTGGCTGCAGAGGAATCTACTAAATCCAAATCGGCAAAAGAAGTTATTAAATCGCTTACTGCTCAGGTTGATCTTAGATATGCACTCATTATCTTTACTATGGAGTATCATTTCTCAATGCTTTATCATTATAATATTTTCATGAATCACGTTGATCTATTTTGATCCTCACTGTTATGCATGAACTGTTGTTGGTCTAAAAATGGCATCTTAAGGTTGTTGGTCTGTCCAATGGTATTACGATACAAAAGAAAGAAGATCATGACTTTTCCAATTGGAGTACTGTGTGTATGAGTATGGTAGTTTTTTCTTTTCTGAATCCATAAAATTTTGAGTTTAGGTTCCTTCAGATGGCTAATTCTGCTATTAAACTCATTCTGCTCTCTCATTTTTCTTCTTTCCAACTGAGACACTCCAGCCAATGACCATTATTTTGTTTAGAAATATTCTATGCGAACTTAACATCTTTACACTGATCTACTGTAATCCTCATCAAGTTCTACTAATCTTATTTCCAGATTAAAGATATGGCCGAAAGGTTACCTGATGGAGTAAAAATGGGCCTTCCTGGAACTATCGACTCTGAAAATGTGAGAACATTAGATCTTCCAAATGGTATGGAGCAAAATGTCGCCCACCATTTGGCTTCCAATGGAGAGCGTCATTCAGAATCTGATTCACACAGCTCCTTGTCGTTGGCTTCTTCAGTAGCAACTGACTATTCCATGAGTAACGGATTTCAGGGTCCAGCGAATACCTCTGGAGAATTCCCTGCAAGTAATGAAACTAACTCATCCTCAGAGCCAGGGCGGTTAACCTCTGATGTGATAGATGATGATCCAGATGTTAGACTCTCTTATGGTCATAGAGGGGTTTGGGAAAGCCGCCGCAGTAGCAGCATGTCGGAGGGAGCAAATAGCTCGGGTCTTTTACTAGATAATGAGAGTAACACAAGATTAAGAAGTTCGGCATCACCAAGCAATGACAATCAAGTTGAAGCTGAATGGATTGAACAATATGAACCTGGTGTATACATAACTTTGATGGCACTTCGTGATGGAACGAGAGATCTTAAACGAGTGCGCTTCAGGTAATCCATCTTTATTGCATGGAATTTAATATAACATTTGACCAGTCCTATTATCTTTTTCTGCAACTCATTTGGTACAAGGCCTCAAGACCAAACTTTGGAGAAAACAGACGAAAACTTATGAATGAAGCATGTGGGAATTCACATCTTCCAAGATTTCTCGAAAGTATTATTGTTTTCCAATATTTAATGGACAGATGATTTATCTCATCTTAGATATCTGTTACGACAATGCTTTGGTTCTAATGACTTGCTTTGATCTAAGCTGCATCTTTACTTGCTTAAACCAACAAAATGTTTATCACTGATGCAAATCTACATGCAGTCGGAGACGATTTGGAGAGCACCAAGCAGAGAGTTGGTGGTCAGAAAATCGCGACAAAGTCTACGAGAAATATAATGTTCGCGGAACTGAGAAATCCTCAATTTCTTCAAATCCTGCATGAGAGTCGGAGGAAGTTGTCTCCCCATGATTCTACAATCTCTAACAAATGAAAGGATAATGACAAATCTTCGGATTCTGGGTAGAATCTGCCTAGAGTTCAGAGTGAGCTAAATCTCCTCTTTTGCACAAAGTTTGGTAGGTTATATATATGTTCATGTCCATTAAAAGCTCATTTTGGCTCAGATATTGTGGCTTGGTGACCCAGTGGGGGAGAATTAGCGAGAAGGAAAGTGATCACCTTTTAGTCATATACTTGTTCGGTTACTTTCTTCATCCTTTCACTTCCTTTTGTCCCTTTCATTTAATTTATGGGCGGTTTTGTCCATTTTCGTATATGTTTACTTGTAGTGTATATTATATGACTAGTGAGTTAATGTTAGAGGAAGTTTTTACTTTTGTGTTTGTGCCTCTTTTTTCTTTTCCCTCTTTTTTGACTTACAGGAACAAAGCTTTTGGCAGCAGTCTCTCATTGAGGGGAAGCATCCAGTAAGTATGTAGGAGTTGATAGATCAATTTTCTGAACTTCTGTTAACTTCACTTACAGTCTTACATGGATATAGATTATTCACATAAGATTACCCCAACATTGGGTAATGGGCATCCTGGCCTTAGAATGAACTGCAGGGCTGATCTTGGAGTGTTAGCACTTCTCAGGTAACTCTGTCGACTTTTTCGTTAGGGTTCATTTGATTTGTTGTGAATTAGACGATAGAAATCTAGCAAGTTGCCCCCTAATTCATTCATGACCTTTTATTATTGTTATTGTTGATGTTGTCTCTTTTGTATTCATTTGACTGGAGTCTAAAAAAGAGTTTTTGTATCGTCATTTGACCCAAACATTACACCACTTGTGGTTCGTCCAACTATTTCTAGAATAATATTGATCTGACTTATGTGACTACGTGACATTTGGATAGTTTCGAGTACACTTTAGGAGATTTTTATTTGATAGCTTGAGTTTCTTTTTGGTCGATCGTTGTTGTTTCGTCGGGTAGTGGCTTTTTTCTAACACTTTCTTTATTAGATCAAATATATTAGGACCCCATAACTTGCCAAGTGTTGAAACTTTTAATTGTTCACGACATTTAAGGGTCGTTTTGCCCCTTGTGGTTTGGGTAGTTTTGGGTTTCAAACTCAAACCCATGTTTGACTCTACCTAATCAATATATTAGGGTTGCAAAGACAATCTCATGGATTATAATAGTGGCAAACCCATGGAGTTGGGAACACAACTCCATGAGTTATAATTGATGCTTGTTATCGACCATTGTTAACCACGTTGTCACTCGTTGTCTATTGCCTTTGTTGTTTGTTGTCGCTTGTTGACGATTACTATCGTCGTTACTTGTTGACCATTGTGGCAATTATTTTATTGTTTAATGCATCCCATTAAATTTGCCGACGACTATCGGAATAAATCTTGAGTGAGTGTGAATAAAAAATGAAACCATAAGATTATAAAAGTAAAAATTCTTGCATAAAATTGTTATAGTTATGACCACTGTTCACTCAGTTTTGGTCGCTAGCTCTCCTATAATTAGGTCACCAATTTCTTTGACCGAGCAACTTTTCCAATTTGAAAAAAAAAAAATGAAATTTCTATATATGATTTAAAGGTCCCTTTCCTTTTAGATTTGGAATAGACAAGTCTCCCCCTCCCTCTCCCTCAACAACCCCCAACCCTATTTTTCTAATAAAATAGAAATGGGGATGACTTGTCACTACCATGTAGGAAAAAGTTTATTTGAAAACATTTTATAAATGATATCTATGGGTTTAAACGTTTGTAATATCCATTTCAACTTAAAAAAACACAACGAAGTAGTAAAAACAAAATAACAAGTTCAAAGCTATGAAATCGTCCTTATCTAATATAAGAGCTACAATTTAAACAAAAATGCAGCTATTCTACTTTCGATTTCATGACCTTTCTAGCAAATGTTGTCATATGTCTGTAACTAACTCCACTATTAAGGTACTCCTCTACTCATGGACCCACCAGATGAGCATGTACATACCCCCCAAACCTACCCTTCAATTAGCGCACGCTCAATCCACGTCTAAAAGATATCCCTTGGACCTATCCTTTAACTTTAAATGCCTCCAAAAGTATAAAAGATGCCTCTCTCTCTCGAAGAGTCCAAAATGTTAGGAAAGGGTATGAACGTATCAAACCTGAGCTGGATTAGTCGAGAAGTCGAGCTAGAGCCATCTAAAAATGTATTCTCTAATTGGATCCAAACCACCCAAGTGGGATCAAACAGAGTAATTGTTGTGACTTGGTAACACGACGAACCTCCCTTTTGTATTGGAGTTCAACTCCTCACTTTCCCAATATATTAGATGTGGTACAACCTTTCTTATTTATTTATTTTCTAATTTTTTGTTGTTACATCACACAGATCTAAAAGAATCCTTCGTTCTGAAAGCACCTTAAACTTGGAATAACTTGGATCCTCGTCTATTCGGAGAGGTTCATAATCTATAACGTGTATCAGGTCAATCAAGTATTTACAAAATATGAATGCGTGGAATACGTTATGCACTGCAGAGAGAAGGGTGGTAGGACTAATCTATGTCATTGGTCCAATCTGATCCGTTGGAAGGGTCCAATGACGCGTGGGCTTAACTTGCCCTTTCGTCTAAACCTCAATATGCCTTTTATCGAAGACATCTTCAAGAATACCTTGTGGTCTACCTCAACCCAGCACATCGAGGCCTTCATTGTTTCAATATAAAGGTTTGAACAGTGTCACACCAAAAGTCGTTTGATATTTTTGGTTGTAAGCAATTTTCATAAGATGTAACCTAATCTAACTGTTATGAGATCGAGACATCATTACTGTTAATATTGACATCACATAGTCCTGCTTATTCTCTATTGGATTGAGACTTTACCCGAAGTAACTTGTGTAAACTTGGGAGTGCAACAACGCACCAGCCCTCGAATGACAGTGTGGCTTTTTACTAGGTAACCTAAAAAGAGTTCCATGACCTAATCTCTCAAAGTCATTTAACCTTTTGGTACCCCTAGATCCACTAAATAGTGGTTTTGACCTGTCCTTTACTAACTCTCCATCTGAACCACCATTTTTAAGAACAATCAGACAAACAATCTCATTTTTTTTTTATCGGTAAATACGAGGTAGAATGTTAACTTTTTGACATTACCTTACTACTCCAACAGGTCGTCCTTCATAACGACATTTAACTTTACTAGCCTTTATATATCATCTAGCATATTTTTATACTAAGGTTGAGACCAGTTAATTCCTTAACTTCATAAAACTCTTCTCGCAGTCTCGTTGAATGAGAGTTATGGTCTCGTAAATTGATTGAGTCAAACTCGAAACATTCGAATAAACATTCCACAAGAAAGAAAAATAAATAAAAGAACAAAAGAAAAAAAAAAGTCTAACCCGAGGCTTAGAACACTGCACCCCAAATACAAACTTTTAATCTCCAAGCTTTCCAACACAATACCCCAAAGTTTTCTCACTATCAACGACAAGGTCTAGAGGCATACTTGAATTGAAACAAAAATTCGATGGAGAGAAGAACCTATAATTAGATTTTCGAGAAAACTAAGAGTTAAAATCAAACAAGGGACTCGACAAGGCCGAGAAGGGCAGGTGCTCCTCGTGCTCCTTTGTGGATCCGACCTAGCCAAGAAGCAATAATTTTGGCTAAGAATTTTTTTTTTTTAATATTTAATCCGTTCAAATCTTTCCATCTCATTTATTATATCGAAAAAAATTAAATAATTTTTAGAGAAAAGTCGAAAGAGAAAGTAGTAAAAAGAGTGGACGATATTTAATTCGTATAAAGTTAAGAAATTTAAGGATAAAAAGGATATGATTGGAATGGGGCAAACCTATTATTTAAGTGTATCTTCAATATTTGTTCCCTTTCTTTTCAGACTTATGTTGTGCTTTAATTGAGTGTTCAAAATGGCACTTGAGTTGGGCATAAAGCTTTTTTATAAAGCTAATTTGACACCAAATATATAAAGTTTAGGATTTTAATTAAAATTTGAATCCAAAATCGACACTTATAATGTAATATTCTCTTGAAATTTCTATAATTTAACTACTTCTGTTAGCCTGTTTTATCTTTGATCACATAAAGAGGCAATGGAATTGTGAGACAAAGATGAATAAGTAGGAATCGAAAATCAAAGAAAAGAGAAAGATCAGATTCATTTTCAGGGTTTGAAAAGAGAAGAGATAGTTAAACCCGAGTGAAAGAAGGTTTAGTGGTAATAGAAGAGCTCCAAGGAGGGAGGAAAGAACCATGGTGTTAGAGATCTATCCCAACCCCCGGTCCAAACCTTATTTGAATTGCGAGAATAACTAACTAAGTCATGCCTATATATATATATAGATATAGCCCCATTCTCCAAACGGCGCTCGGCCAAGCCTTTAGGTTGTTTAAATAGATTGGGTGACAGATCGGTCAGAGCAATACTTCGAGATATAAACTCGGACAACAAATGTCGAGCATACAACGATTAAGTCGTTTTTGCATTCAAGTATAGTTTTTGTTCATTTGTGTGCCTCTTTGCTTAAGTGTCACCTTCTCTCTTAGTTTGACCCTAAATCACATCGCATTGGGAGTATCATATGTAACGCTCTACTTTAGACCTAACATTCATACCATAATTTGAAATCCAGATCCGACACATGACAATCTTAACATTCCCTTACGACATGGCCAAGCTATTTTACTTGTTCTAGACGAGGATGTTTTACACTAATATCATTTATAATGTACCAATGTAAGGATGTGGAAGTCAGATTTGGCACCTGATGACTCCAATATTTCTCTGCATCCTCAGCGACTTAAGGCTGGCTCTAATACAATTTATGACTGCTTTGGGCTAAGGATTTAAAATCTGAATTCTACCCCTAATGACCTACACATTCCCCTACACCTTCTACAACATGGTCAAGTGTCTTAAGCTGCATGCTCGATTGAAGACTATCTTGACTAACATTGATCCTATCAACATGCTCTATCCGCACTCACAGGGTAAAGATTTTGAAAAATAATATATCTCTCTCCTCCCTCAATTTTTTTGTTAGAAAATATGCCAAGGACGATTATTGCTATCCTGATTTTCCATCGAGAAATTCATTGTAGATAAGGGAGTCATTATCTCTCTCTTTTTTCACTCTCCCCGTATTTGAAGTCTCAATTCTCTCGTCGAGCTAGCACTTGTTAACGTGTTGTTATCAAAACACTATGGAGGAAAATGGTCTACATACATCATAACGAACATAAATGTTGTAAATCATAAGTCGTAATGTACGTGTCCGTACTCATCATAATAGGGAAGTATCCCAATGCACATGACACACAAATATGCATGAGGTCCCCATAGTTTATAATCATGGTATAATGTATTATACAAGACAAACCTCAATTTATCTCAAACATAATAAGCCGGTGAGTTATACTTACATAATTACTGTACATTTTATGATACACAACATAGCTTTCATGGCATGGTTTACGGAGGTTATGCATCATAGATTATCAATTGCATAACAACTTTGTACAACATAGAATGATCACAATGTAGCATAGCTTTTATACATGGTATAACTTATCATAATATAACATGGCATAATATAGCATGACATGACATGACATAAAAAGATATATTACAATATAACATCGCAACACAGCATAGCTTAGGATATCATTCATACATATGACACGTGCAGGGGCTACGGGGCAAGCGTCATCATACATAATAATATTCATCCAACCAAGCCAATAGTAGAGCCACTCGCTTAGTTGTATAGGCCGAAGTCACCACGCTTTCTTGATGCTAGCTTAACGTTGCCTCTTCAAATTTAATTCTACCTGGTCCATTATGATAACTTAGAATTCTACCTTCGAAATTGACTCACCTAATTTTGCATAAAATAATTTAAACTCAACTCCATATAATTTGGACTAGACCGAGAATGCCTGACGGATTAGCCTACAAGACGCGTGGGGTGGGGAGCACTAATAGGTCATTTTACATAAAAATAATTTAAACTCAACTCCATATAATTTGGACTAGACCGAGAATGCCTGATGGACTGGCCTACAAGATACGTGGGCTGGGGAGCAGTAATAGGTCGAACTTGTAATGACCCAAATTCACCGCTAGCAAATATTGTCCTCTTTGGACTTTCCCTTTCGAGCTTCCCCTCAAGGCTTTAAAACGCGTTTGCTAGGGAAAGGTTTCCACACCCTTATAAATGGTGTTTTGTCCTCCTCCCCAACCAATGTGGGACATCACACAACTCGCCTAGGCCGTGAGCTGCTAGCATGAAGTGAATTTTTTAGCTTATGGTGGGTTCGGCTACGAACGTACGATTTGGGAACTATCCTTCCCGAGGCTTATCTCAATTTTTTGCTCGAATTCTAAGCCTAATTTTACTTGATTTCTCACCTTTTTCCTCTCGTGTGATTTTCTCCCTTTTTATTTCCTCTTGTAAGCCCTTCTTTATCGACCCATAAATTATTTTCAATATTATTCTTTCTAACTCAAATCAATAAAATAATAACGAAATTCATAAACTTTTGATCAAAAAACGAGAATTTAAAAATTGACTTACCAGAATGGTATCTTCCGATGATTCTTCTTTTATCGATTAAATCTATCTGACGTTAAGAAAATCAAAGTAATAGTCTACAATCTCTACATTTAGAGAAGGTATTGTGAGTGGAAAAATGTTTAAAGGATTTTTTTTCAAGTCGTGAGAACAACTATTTGGAGTTGTATCTAAATTCCAATTTAAAGAATTATGGGAAAATTGTTATTTAATCCAACTATTTATAATGACCAACATGAATTGAAGCATTAATAAAAGTTCAGATCTTGCCTTATATTTATTAAAGTAATAAAAGAAAAAACAAATCAATGATGGCGACAAGAAATTTTTGTGGCAAAAAGAGAAAATGTTCTCCTTAATTTATAAATTAAAAAAATATATATATTAATGTTTTAATTTTAAATAAAAAAGTAAGAGGGAAAAGGGTAAATGGGACAATTGTTGAAATGGATGGGGGCAAAATCGTCTTGCTAGCATCGAGGTACGGGAGACCATTGATTTATTATTTTTTTAATTGACTATTTAACGACCAGCCTTTCGATGTTGAAAGTTCATGAATAGTTAAAAAAAAAATGAAGTATAACACTAAAAATATTTTTTATTTTTTTTAAAAAAAAGTTTAAAGGCTTTTTTTATTATTATTATTTTTTTTTTTTTTTGTTACGTCTGTAGAGCATGTTTGTCTGCATAGAATTGGAATTAGGACACTGAAGTCAAGACGACTGGACAATGACCTAGGTCACAACTCCTCCAATTGATTGAATTATGATCACGAGCGTGAGATTAGAAGGTCTGGATCTTAGTGCTCATAGACTAAGAAAGACTCAAGGAGTCAGAACAAGAGTACCCTAGCTGCTTTAGGAACTTGGTAGACATCCTCTCCACCCAGAGATGACTTTGGTGATGTTTCGAATATGTGTTTCGTGCTTTAGGTGATCAATAGGAATATCTCCCTAACGAGCATACATGAGTGAACCAAGTTAACATTAGGGGGCTCAGCTAGAGCAGTTTACATATAAACCTAGGTAAGTAAAGTTTCTAGTAGGCCATGCACCCTAGGATCGTGAACTCCAATTAGAGGCCTAAATCTAAGTGCACCTAGAGATTTGATTAGTTCTGAGGAGATAGTCTCGAGTGTCATAGAAATGTGTGATGAGAATTAAATTGCCTAGATTTTCCTAAGAACTTAGTAAACCTCCACGTCATCAAGGATTACTAAGGTAGCTCATTATAGGTAGTTAGCAGTATGATGGTATCACTAAAGTCTCCACCTTTTATCTCCTCAAGAACGCCCTTAGCGCCAACAGTGCCCTACCAAGCAGTAGTAATATAGGTACTGTCGAATCAAGCCTAAGTTGGTTAATGTAGCCCGTCGAGGCGACTAGGATCTCTTACTTAGAGGAAAAGGCCAGTGGTCTCTCACGGCCATTACGCTGTAAAACTCGTCTTGAGAGCGGACGTGGTATCATGCATTAGACAAAGTAGCTGGCAGAACACAGGGGTTGCTCTCCTAGACTAGGGTGACTTTATGGTCTTTTGGGAGGACCCGCTCACTAACCTCTCATGGATGAAGCTCAAGTTAAGAGATCATATTATCCCATCCCATGATTACAAGGTAGTGCCTCAACCAAAGATACTAGTCATTGAAGATTCAAATCAAAGATCTGTTCGAAATTCAAGGCCTTCCTGTATGCTCAGATAGAAATAGAGACTAGGTCTAACTTCATAGAGCTTAGAGTAAAATTCATGGATACCTAATTACGTTGACACTCCCCTTACGAAGATCGATACCTTTTCTTATTAATCATATACTAGCTTTCTAAAACTTATGTCCCATCACTTGTACTCCTTACATCGTGTGCTCAGGTTCTTCAATGTGGGGTTCAAGCATCAAGTTTATTACTTCATGTGATCGTCTGATCGCTACTATCTTATAATCTTAGCATTTTTTTTCCGGTCAATATCTCGATCTCGACCGAAGTGGATACTTGACTCCCTAAACCCTAAACCTTAAACCTTTTTATTTCTGCCAATATCTTAGCCTTTTTATTTATGCCAATATCTTAGCCTTTTATAAGAAATGGTTTGTCAGCCTCACTCACGGTTTTAAGACGCGTATGTTAGGAGAGGTTTTCATACCCTTATAAGAAATATTTCATTCTTCTTTTCAATTGATGTGAGATCTCACAATCCACCTCTCTTGTGATTTAGTGTCCTAGCTGGCACACCACCTCGTGTCATCTCACAATCCACCCCTCTTGGGGGTCAGCGTCCTCACTGGTACACCGCCCGGTGTCTAGCTTTGATGTCATTTGTAACAACTCAAGCTCACCGCTAGTAGATATTGTCCGCTTTAGCCCGTTACTAATTCTATTTCTCATTCTTAACATGAGATCAGAGTTTCTCATTCTTAACATGATATCTGAGTTTCTCATTCTTAACATGATATCAGAGCTTCTTATTGTTAACATGGTAGTAGAGCATCATTCTTAACATGTTATCAGAGCTTCTCATTCTTAACTTTTACATATTGTCGTCGATCTCATGATTTTAAAACACGTCTATTGGAGAGAAATTTTCACACCCTTATAAAAAATGTTTCGTTCCCTCTCCAACCAATAAATTTAGGAAGATTAAAAGAGAGAACAAGAGTTAAGTACACAGACAATAGACAAAGAATAGGGTGTTCCATCTTCCATGGAGATTTGGTTTTATGGAAGATCTAATTTGGCATAAAATTAGCTGGTCAAAACCTGCTACGCTCCACACTCTTTAAAAAAAAAAAAAAAAAAAAAAAAAAAAAAACAAAACAAAAACATGTCTACAGTTGAAGCTACAGCAGAAAGGGACAATAGTGGGTATCATGGTTACTTGAAAAAAAACATGCACTGTTGGAGCTCCCTTCTCTGTCGCCCATTAATGCTTGCTTAAGACCCCACACTCCCTTTTTCCCTCATCAACTTTGTGACTCACAACACACCTCTTCTCTCACTCAAATCTTTTACTACTTAAGAATGCATTGAGTTAGTAATCCAAGAATTCTTGACATACCCGAGCTCTTTCAACATGTTTTTGTAACAATTCAGACCCACAATTAATAAATATTGTCATCTCAATTCTAACACAAGCTCTTTTAACATGTTATGTTACAGCTCAAACGTATCGCTAACAGATATTGTCCTCTTAGGACTTTTCCTTTCAAGCTTCCCCTCAAGATTTTTAAAACGCGTATGCTAGGGTTTTCACACCCTTATAAATAATGTTTCGTTCTCCTCTCCAATTGAAGTAGGATCTCACAATCCACTCCCCTTCACGGCCCAGCGTCCTTACTAGTACTAGTTCCTCTTTCCAATCGATGTGTGATCTCACATGTTTTATACTCACTTACATGCTTCTTAAAAACCCTATAAGGTCACTCAATACTGGATTGCTCCAAGCAAAATACGTATAATTTGGAGTTTCTATGATTGAACCACTGAAAAGAAAAATACATCTTGTTGATATAGGTAGTAACTTTTAATTCAGCCCAAAACCCACCACTAGCAGATATTGTCCTTTTGGGTCTTCCCTTCCGAGCTTCCCCTCAAAATTTTTAGAACGGATGTGAGGTCACACCCTTACAAAGAATGCTTCGTTTTCCTCCTCAATCGATGTGAGATCTCACATTTTTAATCATTTTATCCTCATGATGTTCAGGTGTAGTCTAATTGATTCCATATCTCATTTTCCCCCTCTAAACCCCTTTCTCACTCTCTCCACTATTTCATAACCTTTCAAATCAATACCATCAATCTCTCCCTTTTTTAGGCCCTTTTTCTTTATATAATTAAATTTAGGTCTCATCTCATCCCCATCCCCTACAATTCTTTGTTTTAATAAACCTCCATTGCCCCCACTAGCCCCCAAACACTCCCACCCACCTCCATTTACTTCTCCCATATCCTCCCATTTCTTCTTCTATCTCTCTCTATTTTGGAGCCTAAAATCCTCTCCTTCTCTAATTCCTTTGGTTTCAATGGGAAAAGGACGTGAAGTAATGGTAGCAATATGGTTGATACTTGCTTTAATGCTCATCTTCTATGTGGGTTTCAGCCATGGCTCAAGATTCAAGAAGCTCAAGCTCAGAACAAATTCTCCAAGATTCATCAATGGCTTCCTCCCCAAAGCCTTCCCTGTTCCTCCTTCTGGCCCTTCCATGAAACATAATGGCATTGTCACCTCCCAATACTATCCTTGCTCTCCATGATCCAATACCTCTCCTTCATCAATTTTTGTTAGTTCTCTATCTCTTTTTGTTCGTGAGAATCCCACGTTAGTCGGAAAGGAAAACGAAACACTCATTACAAGGTGTGAAAATCTTTTACTAGCAGACGCATTTTGAAGCTTTGAGAAAAAGTTCGAAAGGAAAAGTCCAAAAATGACATTATCTGCTAGCAGTAGACTTAAGACGTTACAATTGTGTTGTTTTGGGGAATGAATTTCATATGTTCTTTTTGTTTATAATAGATTTTTGTTATGAATTATCGATCAATCTCTTTCTCTCTCTTGTTTTCTTAATTTTTGGTGTTTTTTTTTTTTTTTTTTTTTTTTTTAATTTTATGAAATGGGTTTTTGTAAATCATAATATTTAACATAAATTTACGTGAAATCTTTGTAGTGTCAGACAGACAGAGATTAGGAGAACATGTTTGAGTACTGACAATATCGACCTAGAGAGAGTACTGACAGAGATATATCCTTCTTGTTCCATTTTTTTTTTTTACTTTTTTTCACTATTTATTGCTTTTTTTTTTTTTTTTTTTTTTATTTCTTCTTCATATTAATTATTATTATTATTATTGTGGGAATATTAAAAAGCATCCTCACTTTGTTCCATTTTCTTTTTCCTATCAACTTTTTTTTAATAAAAAAAAATTAATATAATATTTAGTTTCCATTTAGGAGACTTATTTTAAAAAATATACATAAAAATTATTATTATTATTTATTTTTTTTAATATTAAACTTAAATAGTAAGGACATATTTGAAGATTTAATCATTAAAATATTAATATTAAAATAAAAAAGTATAAATACATATTTATTGTCCATCTTGATTGATGGGTAAGAACAATAAGTCTAAAAAAGATATATTTTTGTCTATTTTAAGTGAATATATTTAGGGAAATATGGCTTTATTTTTAATTATCTAACATTTTTTTAAAAAAATTTAATATAATTTAGTTCTTATTTTAATTTTTATATTTTTAAATGTCTAAATTTTTGTTAATATATTTTTAATAAATTTTATAATAATTTTTTTTGTTAAAATGGGATTTAAAGATATTGAAAACAATATAATAAAGAGAAATAAATAAATAAAAATATAATTAAAAATAAAGGTGAAGAAGGGTTTGGAGTGAAGATGGATAATTTCATGAAAATATTTGTTTAAATGAAAAAAAAAATTAAAATTTTAGGGTAGTTCAAATTTAATAATGTGAATAATATATATGTCACAATCCAAAATGTGGTTGTGCCCCAAAGTAAGTCATCGAGGACGATGACTAATCTAAGTATGGGAGAATGTCACAACCTAACTCTGAAGAGAGTAGGTTATGACCCTCACGTTGCGACAATAGAAGCGGCGACCCTCAAGTGGCGCCCATCCAGCCACGCGAGGGCCTAGACGAGTGCCATGATTCAATCGAGAAGAACGGTGCATGACACTTGTCTAGGCCCTCGCGTGGCTGAATGGGAGCCACTTGAGGGTCGCCACTTCTATTGTCGCAACGTGAGGATCATAACCTACTATTTTCATAGTTAGGTTGTGACATTTTCCCCCACTTAAACTAGTGATCGTCCTCGATGACTTATTTTAGGGCACAACCACACTTTGGATTGTGACATATATATATATATATATATATATACACACAACAACGCAAAATATTAATCAAGAGTCACATACATGATTTATTATTCAATTTTCTTTTTTCTTTTGGTATATTTATCAATTGATTCATTTTTTGTGATTTTTATTAATTGATAATTTTTTTAAAAAATGTAATAATAATAATAATAATATTGATAAAGTCCATTAAAATAAAAATAAATACTTTTTTCCAGCCTGTCACAACAAGATATGATACATAATATTGTGATTTATTAATGTCTCTTTTTTATATATATTATGAAACAATAATGGATTAAACATTATATATTTGTTGTGAACGATGAATTGGATCATTTGGTTTATGATTAAAATAATAAAAAAAAACATAAGTGAATTAATAATTAAATATTTGAATTATTTATTTATTTAAATTACAGTATTTATAAAAGGAAAAGAAAATCGGAATGATAGGGAAGGGAGATTGAATGCGTGCAAAAACAAAATTACCTTTTAAACAGTTGAGTTGACAAGAATGACTGGACATTCATTATGTGTAAATCAAATAATAATAATAATAATAATAATAAATTTGTATTATGTGACATATGATTGTAATATTCTTTTTATTTATGATTTGATCTTTGGTCCTATTAAGTCATTCTCATACCCCTAGTAAAATACAGCGATTATGGCATCCAACCTTCGTTGTCTAGACTAATTCTGATAAACTAAGGGGTGAAGTTGGTGTCGACGTTACAATTGAGATAGGGTCTTGCTCATGATGAACTCACTCTCATTGTCGGAGGATAGACCAGAAAGTCTATGGGTTTATCTTCACCTAGAGGGATAGGGAACGGAATTGATTTATTATTGGAGGATAGACCGCTTGCCATAAATGTGTCATAAGACTCAACCCATGCTAGCTAAACGGCTTGTTGAATGTCAGGTTTATTAGATCCACGATGGCTTATCTAAATGATTACTAGTATGTAGGGGAGAGGTTTCAAGCCAATAACTTCACCAAAGTGTGTAGACAAACCTTTGAAGTAGTTTGTGCTTACTAAGGAAAAATATCTAGACCAATGAAGAAATGGGCGGGTCAAATTGCAGACCAGAAGAATTCTGAATCGAAGATAAAGTTCTAACCAAACTGAGATCATATTAGCTTTAGTTTTAAAGCAATAAGAATTGATGATTGGTGCAAAAATATTTTGGACCAGTCGAAGTCACTTCGAAGGTTAGGTATATATCATACAGGGTTGTGAATGTTTGCTGAATCCACCACACCTAAATGGTGTGAAAGTTATCTTATTTATAATCAAATAAATTACAAGAATATGGAAATAGTAATAAATGGAAATAACAATAAATGGAAAGATAACTATGGTAATAAGCAAATATCTAATATTTGCCTTATAATAAAATATCAAATATAATATATATGGTAAACTATAATTTATTACTAAATATCCTTAACAAGGGTTTAATCGCTTTCATGAATCAAGACTAACCTCGTTGTCCATATAAGTAACTTGAAACCTTACAATCCAGATCAAGAAGACACAAGTCGCAATGAGATGACATGAACTCTTGCCACGATGAAGATTCCTGTTCAAAAAGATGTCCCGACCCAGTTTTCGAGATTCAGATTCCTGTTCAAAAAGATGTCCCGACCCAGTTTTCGAGATTCCAAATCTCGGACCGTGACTAAAAAGATAAAGACAAAAACTATTTTAATAATTGTAACGCCCCTAATTTTTTTACCCTAATTTAGTGACGTCGCTACATGCATACTTTAAACACATACGTGGAAATTCATAATAAAATAAGGTCATGACTTGCATATTCAATTCCAAAACAAAATAAATATAATATAGTAGGGGTACATGGTCCAGGTTGGGTTGGGCTGAAAGATCTTTTTAATCGAACCCAAAAGTTCGGGTTGGTTGGATTGGCAACCCAACCCAACCCAACCCTCTATTCTCGATTTGGTCCAAAAAAAAATTAAAAAAAATTAATTTGTATGACCTAAAATGATAAAACAATTACTACCTATACGTTGTAGATCAAAAGTATCAAACTCTCTATTCCATTCATATTATCACCTATAAATATGTAAAAAATATGCAATGAATCAATTCCAAAGTTACCGCATCTAATTAAATTATCTACATTCACAATACATAATCATTCAACAAAATGCTTACAAATTTAAAACTATCCAACCTTCTATTGCATTCTTAATTCCTGCAAAATAAAAATAGCATCTTGAAAGTTAGTACGGTAAGATGGTTTGGATAAAGCATATTGTAACTTCAAACATTTTATTTACATTAAAAAATAATTATTCTTGCATGACATTGGTGGAGCTGGAAGGCCTTAAATCATCTGAAAAATAAAATATAAATTGTGATATAACAATATATCTTAACAATAGACAATAAATAGATTTGGAGTTACATGTCTCAATCTTAGAACAAATCTCAAAATCTTCAAGTTGTCGAGGAATATCTAACGATACTGATTTTCTACCGATCCAATTTTGTGTACATATCCGAGCTTCCACTGTTTTTTGTGTCAAAGAACTCCTAAAATAATCAAGAATCCTCCCACCCGTACTAAATGTTGATTCAGAAGATACAGTCGATACTGGAATGGCCAAAACATCTTTTGCTATTCTCTTCTTCGTTTGTATCTCGATAATACTAATATTGAACCACTCAAATTCTCTTCATCAATTGTGTCCATCTTCATACTCATGAACTTAGAAGTGAGTCTTGATTCAAATTGATGATAATCGTGAGCATTATCATGAAACTTGTAGTAATCATACAAATGAATTAAATAATTCTTTATGTCATCCACGTCACTTTAGCCATAGTATCTTTATAAATATTCGAAAAGCAAAATGATATGTAATTCAATTTGTAACGATGATCGAGTACCATTGCTATGAATATCAACTTCGATATTTGTCATATTTAACTTTCATATTTGAACTCATAAACAGATTTCACATTTGTACTCCATTGAATTAAAAGTTCTCGAATACCCCAAAGTTCATGAAAATAAGAATTAGAAGTCACATATAAAAAACCACTTTTCTTCACAGTGACATCATAGAAAACCTTCAAAAACTTTATAAACACTGCAACCTTTTTTCAATCATCAATGGTTGGTGGCCTTATTCTTTTGTTTCCATGATCCCCTCCTTGGAGTAATCAACATCATCTAATTCTTCTTTCTCTAATAGTTTGAAAGCTTTTTTAAATTTCAAGGCATGATCAAGCATCAAATAAGTGGAATTCCATCGAGTCGCCACATCCAAACAAACAAGTGCTTTACATTTAATTTCTTCTTGTTCAATACGATTTTTAAATTTTTTCTATCTCTTGGGGGATGATCTAACATACATATTGCGAACACTATAAATGGAGTCATGCATTCTAAATTAATTATGTGAGCACAACACCTCATGTGTAATATTTCTCCATCTAATACAAGTGAATTCCAACATCTAAGCCTTCTCATAATATATGAAATAGCTATATCATTGGAACTTCCATTATCAACTGTGACAGAGAAAACCTTATCGATTCTTCATTCCAATAAACAACTATCAATAATCTTGACAATAGTCTCTCCCTTTAGCAACTTGACTAAAGTTGAGAATTTTTTTATGCAAATTTCATTCTGAATCAATAAAATGTGCAGTGATTACCATGTAATTAATGTTTTGCAACGAATTCCATGTGTCAGTAGTAGACAAACCCTCTTAGAATGTCTGACTAGAAAATCTTTCAACTTCTTTTCTTTATTCTAGATAGAGCTGAAATATATCTCTAGCAATGGTTACTCTTGACGGAGGGTCAAACTTAGGACATGCAATACTAGAAGACAATTTGAAACCCTTATTCTCTAAAAATTTAAATGACAATTCATCCAATCTTGGCACATGCTTCTCTACATCTTGTTTGACTAAAGAATGAAGTAACAATATTACTACGACCCTTTCCATCTATTGAACGTTGAAAACTTAGAGTGGTTTGTCCGTTGTCCTCCACCATATATGTGTACTTTCTACACTGATTTTTTAAGTGCTTCCATAACGTGATAGTTCCACAAGAATTAGTATCACAAGCATACTCCTTAGAACAATAGTTGCACTCGCACCTCTTATTATTGTTCTTTAATCTTGTAAAGTGATCCCACACGGTTGATTTACTGGGTTTCTTCTTCTTAAATTCAGATTGTGCAGCCAATGGTGGTTTAGATGCATTATAATTACTAGAGCTACTTGCACATACAGTTGCACTATTGTTTCCATCTATAAAAAGTAGAATAGAACTATTATGATTCAAACATTTAACCCAATATGAACAATTAACAAAAAGAGAAAAAGCTTACCCATTATAACGTTCCAAGAGACTAAAGAGAGAAAGACGGCGTGCAAGAAAGAAACAAGACAAAGAACACGAGAGAATGCTATTGAGATCAAACTCCTTGTGAGAGACTAGGTGTCGAGAGAGATTTGTATTTTGACTGAAGGTTTGTATTTTGGCATGGTTGTGAAAGAGAGAAAGAGGCTATGAGGTGAGGTTGTGAGAGAACGAGAGAATTTTGTTTGAGAGAGAAGGAGAAAGAGAATCAAAAAAGAGAATAACCAAATAGAGAGAGGTAGATTTCTTTAGGTTTTAGTAAAACTTGAGCTGAGAGGTAGAAATGAGGCGGAGAGGTAGAGAGGGAGGCATTTCCCTCCAGCTAAAGGAAGCAGGGAGGGTGCCTACTAGATAGCAGAGAGGGAGGGAGAAATTTCTTTCACTCATAAAATAATTATTGAGTTTCGAAGTGTCAGCTTTGGGTTTGGGCTTTGGCTTTGGTCAGAGACGAGACAAGATTGTAGATTGGGCTTTGACTTTGGGCCTTTGGGCTTTAATTTCTTTTTTGTTTTTAATATTTTCGAGTTGGGCCGGGTTGACCCAATCATTTTCTTTTGGTATCCAAACCCAACCTAAATTAGATCGGGTTAAAAAAAATGGACCCAACCCAAACCCAAAATCCAACACAACCCAACCCAACCCTTATATTTCGGGTTGGGTTTTCGAGTTTTCGGGTTGGGTGTACACCCCTATAATATAGTATTTGAACATAACATAGCATTAAAACACCTATCAACTACTAATGAAATTCAATGCATCCCACTTCCCTATCATGACCTATCTAGACTTCCATGACCTTTCAAACATTTATCGTCATCCGTGCATGAGAGTTTGTTTTACTTGAAAATATAAGGGTAGCATGTGACTCAAATATTTTAAGAAATACTTAGTAAGTCACCCTACGGTTGAGTTAAGAGACCTATTCTTTAAGATTGTAACATGAGTTTAGGCTTGTAATAGTTATAATAAATAAATAAATAAATAAAAAAGCTCAGTGGTCGAAAAAGATGCAAAAATTCTAGGGAGGCACACAACTCACCATTCTCCCTACATCCAAGCGGCACCAACATGTACCAAGACTTGAAACAACACTTTTGGTGCGCTCATAATATGGTTCTTATGGGGTTTAACAAAGCATGTGCCAATTACAAAAAAATGTTTTTTTTATTAGGTACCCTTTCTCTTTGTGGTATTCCACCCCTGGCCTGCTTTTGGTCCAAAGATGAAATTCTTAATGATATAGCGAAATTTATGAGTAAGTGCCTGGTGTGTCAACAGGTAAAAGCTCCTAGACAAAGGACAACATGATTATTGCAACCCTTAAGTATACTAGAGTGGAAGTGGGAAAATATAGTCATGGATTTCATCGTTGGTCTACCCAGAACACTGAAGGGCTATACGGTAATCTGGGTGATTGTTGACAGGTTGACAAATTTGGCACACTTCTTATCGAGTAAGGTAACATAGACACTGGATAACTGGGCTCAACTATATGTGAAGGAAATTGTGAGGTTGTATAGGGTTCTAGTGTCGATATTATCGGATTAAGACCCACGCTTTATGTCAACCTTTTGGTGCGGGCTCTAGGAAACGATGGATACTCACCTTGACTTTAGCACTACTCTCCACCCTCAAACAGATGGTTAGACAGAGCGTTTGAATAAGATTTTAAAGGACATGTTATGTGCATGTGTACTGGACTTTACTAGGAGTTCAGACACCAAACTGAATTTGATGGAATTTGCATACAATAATACTTTCCAAGCAACCATGGGAATGACGCCATTCAAAGCGTTATATGGGAAACGATGCAGGTCCCCGTTATGCTGGGATGAATGGGCGAATGAGAACTAGTGGGACTTGAGTTTGTTCGTGTTACCAACGAGGCCATGCAGAAAATCAGAGCAAGGATGTGCATCGCTCAAAGTAGATAAAAGAGCTATGCGGATGTGAGGCTTAGAAACTTGGAATTAGAAGTAGGAGACCTGGTATTCTTGAGAGTGGCTCTAATGAAAGGAGTCTTGAGGTTTGGGCGTAAGGGCAAGCTAAGTCCTCGCTTCATCGGATCCTTTGAAATTCTAGAATGAATCGGTTTGGTAGCATATAAGTTGGCCCTACCACCCTCCCTCTCAAGTGTATACGATGTGTTCTATGTGATAATGCTTAGTAAATACTTGACGGACCCCATTCACGTGATAGACTACAAGCCTCTTCAAATTGTCAAAGATGTGAGTTATGAAGAGACACCTGTAAGAATCTTAGGCTAGAAGGTGAAAGCTTTACGTAACAGGAATATAGTTTTTGTTAAAGTACCATGGCGAAACCACCAAACAGAAGAAACCACGTGGGAACGGGAAGATGAGATAAGAGAGAAATACCCCAAGTTAATACAAGATTTTAACACTTTCGATGACGAAAGTTCTTTTTAAGGGTATATAATGTAACAGTTAAAAAAAAATTGGCTCAGTCGTTGAAAAAGACGGGCGTCAAAATTCTCACATCTTTAACCAACCACATAGCCAAACTCCTACCAAACGCTTCCACTCGGTCACAACCTTTTAGAACACCAGTTGCAAGAAGAGAAAAGGTTATACATAGAGGGGACGAGAGGGAAGACAAAAGGTTATTTGATGTTTTTCGACAAGCACAACACTAGCGACACCGTGAATCGAGTGTAATGCTCAATAGAGGATTGTCCCCAGTGTAGGAATCGACGACCATCAAGCATATGTACATAGAGGTT
The DNA here is from genome assembly GCA_018691285.1 of Cucurbita argyrosperma subsp. sororia. Taxonomy (NCBI): domain Eukaryota; kingdom Viridiplantae; phylum Streptophyta; class Magnoliopsida; order Cucurbitales; family Cucurbitaceae; genus Cucurbita; species Cucurbita argyrosperma. The sequence continues at coordinate 6,158,233 of CM031889.1, read as the reverse complement.
ATCTAACTCGTGCTTCATATGACCGTCACATCGTCTGTTTCATCACTGGCGAGACTTGAGTTTTGAAAAGGTTGGAAACATAAAAAAAAATTTGTTTGTAGGTAATTATGCAGACTTGTGACGCCGTGAGAGTGGAGGATACATCAAAACGGAATCACGACAGTCGAATCTCGAAGGGGAAATGTTAAGGATATTTAGTGCTAACTTATAGTTTACCATATTTGATATTTTATTATAGGCAAATATCTTGTCTACTTACTGTACGTATCTTTCCATTTATTGTTATTTCTATTTTTTTGTTATTTTCATATCTTTGTAATTTATTTGATTATAAATAGAGAACTTTCACACACTTTTAAATAGGTGTGGTGAATTAAGCCAACATTCTTATGATATCAAAGCCCTTTTGGTTTAGTAACCCCGATCCTTTATTTTCAATGGCTTATGAATCCCCTACTTATCTTCTTTTCCACCACCCTTGCTGACTTTGATACCGTAGGGGCAGTCGCCATGGCTGCCACATGCGGAGCCGATTGATTACTCTTCGGCTCCACCCTTTTGACCTACAAATCACCTTTCGCCATACTCTGTACATACAACCTTACCTTCTTCAATACAATCGGTTGCCCCTTAGCCAACAAAGTTTCTCTCATTTTCTTCCCAATCAACCCTTCATCCTTCACAGAAACCCTAATTTTAGGATCTTTACCAGCGTTCTCTTCGAAAATATAAAGAATCTGGATAAGCCCATTAACCTTCTACAGAGATTTTCCTTTGGAATCTGGGCGCCACATTGGCCTCTTTGCCAACCAAGTCGTTGCTGCCCTTCTCACCAAAATTGGCTCCTTTGCCTAATGTGCCGACTCTTCCAGTTGCCCTTCTCGCCAAAATTGGCTCCTTCGCTCACTGTGGCGACTTTTCCTGCTTCAACATTGTCTTTGTCCCTTGCTCTAGGTTTCCCCCTTCTACTTTTTGGGTTAGAAATATTATCACTTGAGCCAAGGCAGCATCGTCACTGAGCGACAATCCCTCTTCATGGGTTAGACATATTCTCGTCAGAGCCAAGGCAGCATCATCACTGAGCGACGATCCCTCTTCATGAATTAGACATATTCTCGCCGAAGCCAAGGTAGTATCGCCACTAAGCGTCGATCCCTCTATAGTTTTCGATGGGCAAGACAATGTTTCTCTACATCTCTTCCGAACTAGGTTGTTGACATCTTCATGAAAAGTGTTTCTCGACCTCTCTTTGAATTTTTCAAATCCAAGCTTCATGTTCGTTCAAATCCAACGCTCAGCTTGCGGGAGGTGTTAAGGATATTTAGTACTAAATTATATTTTACCATATATATCATATTTGATATTTTATTATAAGGCATTTACCTAGATATTTGTCTTATTACCCTAGATATCTTTCCATATATTGTTCTTTCCATTTATTACTATTTTCATATCTTTGTAATTTATATGATTATAAATAGAGAACTTTCACACATCATTTAGGTGCGGTGGATTAAGCAAACATTCTCATGGTATGAGACCCCTTTCGATTTAGCAACCCCGATCCTTTCTTGTTAATGGCTTCTGAATCCTCTACAATTCTGCTCCACCACCATTGCTGGCTTTGACGCTGCAGGGGCAGTCGCCATGGCTGCCACATATGAAGCCGATTGATTATTCTTCGACTCCACTCTTTTGACCTCCAAATCACCCTTCGCCATACTCTCATACAACCTCACCTTTTCAAGCCCAAATGGCTTTCCCTTAGCCAATATACTCTCTCTCATTTTCTTCCCAATCAATCCTTCATCCTTCACAGAAACCCTAATCTTAGGATCCTCATCAGCATTCTCTTCAAAAATATATAGAATCTAGAGAAACCTATTGATCTTCTGCAGAGATTTACCTTTGGAATCTGGGCATCGCACTTGCCTCTTCGCAACCAAGTCGCCGCCACCCCTCTCGCCAAAATTGGCTCCTTCGCCCACTGTGGCGACTCTTCCGGCTTCAACATTGTCTTTGTCCCTTTCTCTAGGTTTTCCCCTTCTACTTCTTGAGTTAGACATATTCTCAATAGAGTCAAGGTAGCATCGTCGTTGAGCGACATCTCTCTTCATGGATTAGGCATATTCTCGCCGAAGTCAAGGCTAATGGTGTTACTATAACACATGCGGAAGCAATTTGGATTTTAGGCACTCTAAGTACATCAATTATAATAAATTAGCTAGCATGTTCAAAACCATTAAATCTCAATGAGTTTGAATACTAACCTTTTGTAGTTTAAATTCCTTTTTCATCATGAACCGGTTTCAAACCACCACTAGTGTCTTCCCTACTATTCTCTAGCCTTAGAACGGGATTGTGAAATTCGATAAGTGACTAAACTTGATAGGAATTTAGTATATGTAAAGAGAGAGTTTTTAGAGATTTTCTCGAAGTTTTTCAAGAAGAATTTTCATGTACCTTGATCACTCTTTTATAGAGTCATATTTGTATGTTCATGCAAATTTGAGATTACCAAATTTTGACATTCAAAATTTCCCTCAAATTTGTGGGATCATGTGGCAAGCATACAAGTTTCTTAAACCAAATTTTGACACTCAAAATTCCACCAACTCAAACATGTATTTTTCCCTTAAGTGAAGTCAATATTTTGGCTTTCTCTATTTTAATTCTACCATTAATTTCAAATCAAAATAATATTAAATGATTAATTAAACAATTTAATTAATATTTAACATTAAATCAAATGTCAATCCCAATCAATTCCGGCACATATTGATTATGAATTCCTATTCATAATTAAAATATTTAAATCTTATTTAAATATCTCAAATTCTCTCATTTTGTTTAATTCGTAATTAAATCAAAATGCGGTTAAATATATCGTATATATTTAGTGCATATTCCCTTATTTGAGTTCGAACACTTCAAACTCACTTGTCAAACTGTTATAAGGTTTAGTCCGATATGAGCTAGCAAGGGGACCTAATAGACCTATAGATCATGGGCTCCAATGATCCGAGATTAACTGGCTAAACTCATTAACCTAACCAACATTCGTTAACTACTAGGACACTACACTATAGCCTAGTAGTTGCACTCCCTTCCCTATACATATATTTCTGTTCATTTGATATAACCATGATTAGTAAGTTGATCCTTCACAGGTTGTTCGTTACTAGAGCTGGGTCAATTTACTGTTTTACCCCTAAAGTTACTTCTTGTTACTTAAGTCCCATTGATCCTCTAATGAACAATTGGTTTGTGGTCCAACCACTAAACTGAATCCCTCTCAAGGCAATGAGAGGGTGGGGCCCATTGTTGAAGACCTGGAGTCAGTACTTAAGGGAACAACCTCTCTACTATTCGTAAAAGCGGGTAGGAGTGGATTCCATCTTACACCCTATGTCCCCAGCTATTCACCCAGTCTTACTCCTGAAATGGGAGGCTTATTGAGTCGGCGAACTCGGGCCACTCTCACCCATGCAAATCTAAGGATAATTTCGTATAAATAGGAGTCCATAGTTAGCTCATGATTAAAATCGAGTTACCTAGGTCATCGAATGAAAATATCAGTTACAACAGTAAACGACATTATAAAGTGAGTGGTTTTCTTCATGGTCCGATCTTTGCATAGGACACCCCCACTCACATGTCTCCACATGTACAATTTAGCGATCACATTGTTTATATCATATACAAAAGTGGGCCGCATCCACAGTGTCCCCAGAATAAGGTACTCCGCCTTATCCCTGTACTATAAATCACTTTGACTATATACTTGAACTTGATCCACTTTTATGTTTCTACATATAGTTCAAGTAATCATACTATAGTTAAAGTGTTCTTAGTTTATTGGATTTAGATTAATGATCGTAAAATTGATTTTATTCAGTAACAATCTTTACTGAATAAACATCAATAATAACTTTATTGAAAATTGAACATGCTTCTGTTTACAAACTATGAATTTTAGGACATAAAACCCAACAAACTCCCACTTTGACTCAAACTGTAGTGGGGTTTTATAACATTGAGTAGAGAGAAAAACATAAAACAATGAATTAGGGCATCACATACCCATGCAAAGTGGAAGGAGTTGTTTCACCAGCTTTAATAAATGAAAATGTTGGGATCTCATGCATCGGGGAATTTCTACTTTTACGAAGGTACGGACGCGTACGTTATGAAAAGGAAAATAATCATTATGTTTAGCATAATGGTGCGCCAATCACTATTCCTATTGGGTGTCCCACAACACCACCGAGCTAGCCCGATCACAAAAATAGGCTCAGGAGGTATATGAATCGACTGGTGGGTCCAACTCGCACGTGTGAGCTGTGTGTAGAATAGTAAATTAACATCCAATTACCCGCTTAGGATAGTCGCTTAAGGGAATACATATTTAAATGATAGGTCCCACTCATAATTGTATCTAACTACAATAGTGAGGTCTAAAGTCTAAGGAATATTTCTTCAAATACTCAAGCATTTGTTAGTCATAGACTATTTCTATTTTATTTCTATTTTATTTTACTTGGGTCTATTTTAGTTTTTGTTAAATTGTTTCAGTTCCTTCTCCCATAGCCCAATTGCCATTTTCTGAAGTACGAAATAAGCCTGTATCATGGCATTCAACTCTTAGGTCTCTTGAAGTTGCAGCACTGGAGTAGCCAACTGACAGAGAGTAACATGAACCGTGTTCTCTGAGAGGGAAGCAAAGAGACGGTAAGATTCTTGGGTTTTGTTTGAGACGAAATTCTTTTCATTTGGACCATTAAACTCGAACTTCTCGACTCTTTTTATTATTAATTTTTTTTTGCGATCTGAAGCGTTTCGCTTATTTTTAGCCTTATTTGAATCAATTGGTTTTTGATTTTTGTGATGCGTTTGGCTGCTGCTCTCTGATTCACATTGTTTATGTTGAAATGGTGAGATTCTTTTTGGATTCTCGTACTTTGATTTTCTTCTGATGAATTCTCCTTTCCTGTTCCTTCAAGCGCTTTAGCTGATTTAGAATTAGGGTTCTGTGAGATGAGAGCAAATGCGCAAGTTGGGCCACATAAGAAAAGGTTGCTTTCACCTGTAGGGGACATAGAAAAGGAAGTCGGTGTCTTTTCCGCGAATATTCTTTGATTTATGAAGAGGTTTTTCATAGTAGGGCTTTTGAATTCTTGAAGGGGTGGTACGTTAAGGCCATGTTCTATAGATCCTTTACCTCTCTGGGAAATGTGAGATGCCATCTGAATATATTGAGAATTGTTATCTAGAAACTTTGAGGGTACGTGCATTGCATAAATAAATGGCTTTGTGTATGTGCATTGCATAAATATATTGAGAATAAATGGCTTTACTAGTGTGGGGTTTATTGCTAGTGTGGGGAGCCAAGTCAATGAGTTTGCTTCATTTGACAATACCACTGGGGTAAGGTCAAGGCTTAATTCGGCTCATTCCGTTGTTTCGTTATCCTTTAAGTTCGTACCAAGTTTCAAGTCTCAAAATTTGTTGACAACAATCCACGTTTCTTTGATTGTGGTTTTTTTTTTTTTTTTTTTTTTTTTTTTGCTATGAGAGAGTCGGTACAAAAGTGGATACTGTAGGGCTAGCTTGGTGTCTTCAATCCATGGGTCAGTCTAGAATGATGTGCTTCCTCCATCACCCACCCGATTGGTGATGAGATTTTGATGTTACTTTATGTACTTCCATGGCCCCTTTGCAGAAGATGGAGGAGGTGGTGTTTTTTTGCATGATGTGGGAGTATATTTAGCGTTTATAAGTTTTCTCCACAAAGTGTTTTCTTTGTGATGATATCTCCAGATCCATTTTGCGATATGAGCTTTGTTCTTCTTTTTTGTCGAGAAAAGGCCGATTCCTCCCTTTTCTGCAAGGACATTTATAATATTCCGTCGAACAAGGTGTGAGCTATCTATAGTTCTTGAATAATCTTTCTATAACCGAAGCCACTTTTTATGACATTTCAAATAGAGACATGTAGTAAGTGGGGAGGTTGGACAATGTGGCTTGTATTAGGGCGAGTCTTCCTCCTTTTGAAGTATAGCATGATGACCATGTTGATAATCTTGTTTCTATTTTTTCAATAATATTCTGGAGAGGTTGATTTTGTCCAGAGAATCCTTCAAAAGTCTTTACCTTTTCAATCATGTTTTATTTATTTATTTATTTATTTATTTATGGAAGAGGCATTTGCCAAATTAGAAAAGAGGATTGTATCAACCGCGAATTGAAGGTGGTTGATGCTTAAACCTTTGTTGCCAATCAGAAAACCTTTTATCTACCGGTCGTATTTTGCTTTTGTCAGTAGGCAACTGTGGCAATCCATTACCATTATGTAAAGAAAAGGGGATAGTGGATCCCCTTGTCTAAGACCCTGTGTGGCATAAATCTTCTCTCTTAGTCTTCCATTGATTCTGATGGAGAAGTTTGTGGATGATATGCATCCTTTTATCCACCTCCGCCATTTTGAGCCAAAGCCTTTGCCACTAGAATGTTGTCGAGGAAAGTCCAATCGACCTTATCGAAGACCTTTTCCAAGTCAAGTTTGATGACTACACCTTTTTGTTTTTTTCTTTCCCATTCATCTATGAGTTCATTTGCCATGAGGGAGGGATGTATCGAGGATTTGTTGCCCCTCTACAAAAGGCTGTTTGTTGCCTAGTAATTATGAAAGGGAGAACCTTTTTAAGACGTTCTGATAGCACCCTTGCTATAATTTTATATAGTTTGGTCGTAAGATTTATGGGGCAAAAATATGCAACAGTGCAGGCATCCAATTTCTTTGAGATCAAAGAAATGTATGTTTCATTCAGGTTGCCATTGATAACTCCATTTTGAAAAAAAATCTTTGAAACTCTCATGATATCGGCTCCAAGAAAGGACCAACATTTAAAAAAACAAAAAATTGAGGTAAAACCATCTGGTCTTGGAGTTTTGTCGGAGCCCAGGTGCTGAATCACCCTCCCCACCTCTTCTTCTGTGAAAGAAACCTCGCGGGAGGCAGCTTGTTGTTGATTAATAGCGCTACAATCAAGATCATGGGAAAATTTGAAGAGGGCATCGTCCTTTGTACATAAGGACGTAAAAAAGGACACAAATTTGAGACAATTTCATCTTCATTTACTAATCTCAGCCTTGTTACTTTTTCGTTTCTTTGTATCCATGATACGATCGAAAAATTTGGAGTTTATGTCACCCTCCTCTAGCAATCATTTTTACATTTTTGTCTCCAAGATTGCTTTTCCTTTGCTGCCAACCGAAAACCTCCTTGTTCCATTTCATGTTTTTCAAAATCAAAAGTTGTGCGAATGACTTTACCGATTTTGTGTGAGGATAACTTGGTTCGAATTTGGTTGATTCCTCCTCCACTTGCTTCTCTCAACAATCTGAATGTCTTATTTTTCTCTGGTTTTTGACAATGTCAATTGTCAAGTCAACAGGTTTGTTTGTTAATCTCTTTGTTGCTTAACTCTGCTGAGAGGAGAAAACATTGCATTGAATTTTGTTGAAATGCCAGTGGTCAATGTTTGTCAAAACTCTCTAATAGTCTAAAATGTCATACCCAGTATGAAATTTACTCATTGCAGTCTGCTTGCTGTTGCACATTGGGGATTTAGATGGCTCTTTATGATTGCTAGACTTTGTTGTATCAGGTATATTGATTATATAAGTGGATTTTGGTTTTTTCTTTCAGGTTAAAGGAAGGTTTACTTTGTAGATCCTCACGCATTGCAAATGGAAGCAGGAAAGGTTAAGATAGTTTTATGTTGATTAAGAAATGGAGAATTAGTTTGTGCAAGTGACAGCTTTTTCTTTTGTTTGCTAAACTGGTGGTTTTGTTAACGTTGTTGTTAACAAAGATTCATATTGAAGTTTGTTTGTACGTGCTCCACTTTTGTCTAAGATCACTAAGTTTTTCACTAAAGTATTCTAATGGATGGTTGTCTTGTGATAAAAAAGCTCTAGTACCTATGCCCAAGGCATCAACCTTTAGAGCTCAAATGTGGTTCTAAGACCTCTTTGAGCCCTCTAAAAGCTTTGTTATTCCTCTGTCCCAAAAGACCTTACAGAACAGTGCACACCCCTGCTTACCCCAAAAACGTTCGCCTCTCACGAAAAGTAAGATGGAGAAGGAACTCCTTGATCATCTTTTTGCTACTCCTATGTCTATCCAAGTTCAAGTCAAACTCAAAGAAAAAACTCCCAAGAACATGAGCTTAGTCACTACTCCAAAATCAGACAATGCTAACACAATTATTTCTCAGGGTAGCAAAACTATTGTCCTGTTTGTTAGTCCAACAAAACCTACCTCTCTTTAGGTGATCGGTCAAAGGGACGGCAATAGTACGAAAATCTGTAATGAATTTAGATAAAGATGTGAAGCGTTGATATTATTATTTTCTCGGTTTTAAGCTTTGGCTATTCATGATAGCTTGATTCTTGATTGGATCTATGGATATCCCTTTGTTATATATGATAAACTCTAAGAATGTATCTTCAGGTCAATTGTCATCAATTGTCGAAGAAAGGAAGGTTAAAATTCCAATAAAAAGGTTTATGTATTATGGATTTTACTTGGAAGAGTTAGTATTTTGAATTGTGTTTAAAGACACTCTTCCTTTGTTTTGTACCCGCAATGGTGCATTCTTTGCAAGACGTTTGCTGTGGAATAGCAAGTTTGGGGTCGTTGGATGAGTTCGTTTGGTGTTATTGTGGCGCACAATAGAGATGGGCAGTCTTTGTTGGAGGTGGTGCTCTTTAATCCTCTCTTTAGGGAGAGGGCATAGTACTGTGGCATGCTACCTTCTTTGCTATTTAATGGGGTATTTGGCTTGAAACAATAGGAATTTTAGAGAGGTTGAAAAAGTGAGGGGGGTGGTTTGGGAGGTAGCAAGGTTTAATGCTTTTTGTAGGTACTGGTCGCTCGTTTTTTTCTTTTTCTATAATTTAAAAATTATGGTCTTGGTCTTGATCATATTCTTTTAGATTATAATGTGAGATCCCACATCGGTTGGGGGGAGAACGAAACATTCTTTATAAAAGGTGTGGAAACTTCTCCCTAGCAGACACATTTTAAAAACTTTGAGGGGAAACCTGAAAGGGAAACCCCAAAGAGGACAATATATGCTAACGGTGGGCTTGGGCTGTTACAAATGATATTAGAGCTAGACATCGGACGATGTGCCAGCTAGGAGGCTGAGCCCCAAAGGGGGTGGACACGGGGTGGTGTGCCAGCAAGAATGCTGGGCCTCGAAGGGGGATGAATTGGGGGATCCCACATCGATTGGAGAAGGTAACAAGTGCCAGCGAGGACACTAGGCCCCTAAGAAGGGTGGATTGTGAGATCCTACATCGGTTGGGGAGGAGAACGAAACATTCTTTACAAAAGGTGTGAAAATCTCTCCCTAGCAGACGTGTGGATTTGTTAATGAAAGTGTCATGAGGTGTCGCAAGTGTTCCTCTTTTGTTTGGCTATCAATTAGAGTATCATTGAAATATACCACCATGAATTTGATAATGAAAGGATGTAAAACCTGGTTCATAACCCTCATGAACGTGATAGTAGTGTTGGATAATTCAGAGGGCATTGACAACCATTCAAAGAATCTGGTGTTTATATTGAAAGTTGTCTTCCTTTATCTCTTCGCCTTATCCAAATTTGGTGATATCTCTAATCAAATCTTGCACCACTAATTGATGAATGAAATCAGATAAATGAGGGATAGGTAACCTGTAGTTGTCTAGTGCCAGATAAAAGAATTACCTTCTTCCCTTCCAAAGAAACTAATAAGTGTTATCTCGCCCCTTATGATTCGTTCGGTTTCAAAACCGAAAATAGAGCTTGCTGTTGGTTTCTTGTCTAGTGTCCGGTATAAGAATGATCTTCTTCCCCATCCAAAGAAACTCTTATTGGTTATCTTACCCCTTATGAACTTGCACATCATATTGCCATGGACATCCCAACGATATGTGACATGTTTCAATGCGTCCTTACAGTTAATACTGAGGCTGTACAAATTTCATCGACTTAAGCCTGACCTCCCTTTCAAATCCTATTCACTTCACATGGGATCGAATGAGGATCAATTTTCAAGTGAAGTAATTGGTTAGCTTTCGAGAAACAATGTTCTCGTTGCTTCCATGGTCAATGAATATGTTGCAAACCTTCCTATTAACGGTGCATCTTGTTCTAAAGAGGGCATGCACTTGTAGGTGGGAATCCAAAGTAGGAGTAAGGAGTGTTCTTTATAGGATACACGAAAGTTGCTCACCATCATTGGGTTGTTTATAACAAACCTTTGCTTCCATGTGTTCTTCACCTTCTTGTTCCTCCATGGTCTTGTTCCCCTATCATTGTTAGATGAAGAAGAGCTTCCAACCTGAAAATTTCTTGGCCTTTTATTTTACACTCTTCCTAAAGTTACTTTTAACTCTTTCCCAAGTGATATTTTTTGTGCACAAACTCCTCTGTTTTATGGATCTTTGTTCTTCAATTTTTTCTTCTAATGCAACAGCATACGTGATATAATAGAGTGGCTGTATGATGACTTTCTTTCTTATATATTCCCTTACCCCATCCACGAAACGTGTAATCTGGTGTTGTTCTAGCTCGGCTAGGTTATGTCAGGTGCCTAATCTATGAAATTCCTGAGTAATTAGCTACCGAGCGTGTTCCTTGTTCTGGCTTGGAGAGGATCACATTACTGACATTTTATTCTGAAGAACACTTTCATATCTGCAGTTTGTTTGGTTCTTAGATTGTCAATAATATCCATTTTTAACACTGCAGGTTGATATTTGTCAGCAATGTGGAGACACTGGTTTTATTGAGGCTTTAAATTATTGTAAAATATGTCGGACTTATCCCATCCATCGGTATGCATTACTAATGATTGGTTTTGTATATTTTTTTTCGTTATATCAATATCATTGGTCTTCTATTGTTAGATGAATCAAATTGTTTCATGTTTTATACTCTTGTGGACTCTTGACATCCCTTTTTTTTTTTTTGTTTTTTTCGAGGGAAAAAGCCATATACATATACATATACATGCATACGTATATATATTAAACAGAGGATCGTGTACATTGTAGCACTGTATGAACTACATAATTGGTAAAAAAAGGTACTTTTTTAAATGATAGGAATTACAGATTTTTGCTAAATGCACCAAGAGGTACATTGTAACGGAACAAACCTACCTCTAGCAGATATTGTCTTCTTTGAGCTTTCCTTTTCGGGCTTCCCCTCAAGGTTTTTATAACGCGTCTGCTAGGGAGAGATTTCCACACCCTTATAAAGGGTGTTTTGTTTTTCTCCCCAACCAATGTGGGATCTCACAATCCACCCCCCTTCAGGGCTCAACGTCCTCGCTGTCACTCGTTCCTTTCTCCAATCAATATGGGACCCCCACCAAATCCACTCCCTTAGGGGCTAGCGTCCTTACTGGCACACCGCCTCATGTCTACTCCCTTCGGGGAACAACCTCTTCATTGCCCGGTGTCTGGCTCTGATACTATTTGTAAAGGCCCAAGCCCACTGCTAGCAGATATTATCGTCTTTGGACTTTCCCTTTCGGGCTTTCTCTCAAGGTTTTTAAACACATCTGCTAGAGAAAGGTTTCCACACCCTTATAAAGAATGTTTTGTTCTCTTCTACAATCGATGTGGGATCTCACATACATGATGAGACAAATATATTTTTATTGGTAATCTTTTTCTTTGAAAGCTTTTTCCTTGGTCCACCAACTGTTGTAGGGCAAACTCCACCTGCCTAGTCATGGGTAGCCATTCAAGTTGCTTTAAGAACATTGATATGAGTTTGAACAACTCAGGTATTACAGCGTCACTTCCTAAACAATTAAAACGTGGATACAAAGTGATTATGCTTATCAAATTATGTATAGCATTGATGAAGTAAAGGATTGCATAAATGGGATATTTATGTGCATATGGAAAAAATTGCTTTCTTATGGTTCAGTTAATGTTTTTTTTACCCTTTTAAAAAGGTGAAATCTAAACTGTAAATGGAATAATTTCCTTTGGTTAGGATAATTATGTTCTTGGCTAAAAGCTTGTTTGAAATGCATTTCATTGTAAATCTTACTGCAATTTCAACCTTCACTCTTGATCTTTCTATTATGCAGCTATTGCTTGGATAAATTGCCAAAAACTTTTGATGAGTATGTTACTTGGTTTTGTGAAGATTGTGAGGCAACAGTGGCGCCAATAGTAAAATCTAAAGTTAAATTAAAAGAGAAAAAGCTTATCAAACGACTGAAGAAGAAATGGAAGGCAATGATGAAAAGTAATGCGAACGATGATAAAAATCAAAGTAGTCGTCCTCTTCAACTTCCCGACGCACATTGCGGCGGAAAGAATGATACAGCACCTGGAGGGCCGGGAGAGCTAGTTCGTGAAGGTGGAACCAATCATGATGAAGTCGCTGCATCGTCTGATACATCTGATTTCTTAAGGCACAACTGTTATGTTGCACAACCTATAGTTGATCCGGTTTGGAGGTAACAGCTTTTTGTTTATGTTTAATTTTATTTCAAATTAGCCGGTGATTGATATAGGGGCAGTGTGCCGGTTCTCGAGATCATAGATGGGGTCTTCCCATTACAAATGAAGTACAATTCGTATTTTGGTCGTGACAGGGGAACTTTAGAAGTTTGGAACCAAAGTTTTGGCGGAGTTTGTGTACTTGTTGCTCATATGTCTAGCTTAGCATGCTCAAAAGTGTACGAGGAGGCAAAAACGTTACCCGAGTTACTTTCCATTGAAATACTTCGTAGATCCGATATATGGCCAAAAGGATTCGAGAAATTGGGGCCAACTGATCAAAGTATTGCTCTTTATTTCTTTGCAGAAGGGGAAAGGTGAAGAATTTATGCTTCTAAGTCCACTTCTCTCTGTCTGTTTCCTGCTTCTATTCATGAAAATGTGTATTCTTTTTATTGTTACAGAAGCCAAAAGGCGTTTGATCTTCTCATCAATTCAATGATGAGCCAGGACCTAGCCATGAAGACTGTGTTGAAGAATGCAGAGCTATTAGTTTTTACTTCGTCCGTGTTACCGATGCGATATTGGAGTAAGGCCACATGAACTTTTTACATTTTTCAGTTTGTTGATTCATTCTCGGTACTGGGGATGACATATATTGATCGACTTCGAGTTTCTTTTCGTTAAAGATGTAACTTTTTGAGTTCTTATTTGATTCATTCTCGAACTTTTCGTGCGATTCATTGAGCAATGCCATTCCAGCATCTTGTATGATTATATTTAAAGCACAGAGCAAATTCATTTACAGGATTTCAGACGAAGTACTATTTGTGGGGCGTCTTTCGTGCGAAGCGAGCTGCACAACCGAGAAAGAATGTGGCTTCTGAGGAGAGAACTTTTACTGAGTCATCACCTTGTATACAAAGCCCTATAAGTCCTACAAGCCCTTTAAGCAACACCAGTGTTCTTCATTCTGGGTCGCTTCGTTCTTGCTCGCCTCTACCATGACTTACTGGTTAACCAAAATGAGTCTGGCTGTAGATTCAAACTCAGACATTACTCTCAGGACCGACAAAATTCCGACCAAAAGATGCAGCTGAAGAATTCAGACTTGAGGTTGGGAATGGTGAGAGCTTGAAAGAGGATCAGTAGATGATGAATCTGTCTTGTCGACGATAACGGTCGTTCGGAGCTTCAATGCCATATGCTAAGGGGGAGAGGAGCGGCTGAACAGTTCTCCTTTAAACCAAAGGCCACATTAAGTTAAGGGAAGTGCCTCCCTTTACCAGACTTTTGCAGTTTTTTGATGATTTTGTGGGGGATGGCTTTCGTGTTGTGGCTTTATTCTTACCTATTTGTTGTGAATCTCTATTAACATAATGTGTGTGAAGCCTGGTCAGGGTTGTTGGTGAGTTAGCTGAGGGTTGGTTCCAAAGTGGAAGGTTATGGTTCTTGTAGTTATACATTTTATTTAGGTTAATGGCTATTCTTATTGGGACAATAAAGTCGTGTTGGTGTTCCAACACGTGAGGTTGAAGATTCAAACTTCTAAATTGTCGAGGTTATATGTTGCATTGTTGTGGCAAGCTATTTTGTGGACGGTTTTGTTTGCTACATAGAGTATGATTGGCTCTTCTGCAGGTAGATTTTAACGTGTTAGATTTGTATTAGGTGATAAGCTCCTTCCCCTCTCCGTTCTTTACTTTTATCGAAAAGAAGAATCTTCAGTCAGATCCTAATCAATATCGGATCAATATCAAAGAAAGTTTACCTTTTAAAATCTAAGGAGAAAGATGAAAGCAAGATGAATGAGACTTAATGCTGTCCCAATGGTTGGCTTCGATTAGATTTTGAAGTTTGGCTCTAGCTGATAGACTAATAGTAACCTTGACTAAAGCCTGTTTGAGAGGACTTACGAAAGTTGTTTATGGAATATGGCAACTAAGCCCCAGGCATGGTTGGGTGACTTGGAACTGGTTGAGAAACATATTATAAAAATGGCTATTAATAATAGATGACTGGTTGTGTAAGATGATTTAATGGTTTAATATATCCCTAGCTTTGAGGGGTAATTACGACACAATGAAATTTATCTAAATAATCAAATCAGATGTGGTATAACTTGGTTAGGAGGAAGCGCTTATACGCTCAATGAAGTGTTCTAAATTGTCGTAAACAAGTACTTACAAATATTTTTTGGTCGAACTGAGGTGAAAGTTCTTCCTATTATGTTCATTAAAGAATTCTAAGTTACTGTCAACAGGAACTTGCAAACAGGCTGGTTAGAAGTCAAGATATCGTTCATTTTCTTGTCCCTTCTACCATTTTACAAGACAACTATTTGTTGAAGTGATATCAGATAAAAAAAACCTAAGATCGAATATATATATATACATATATATAGATGATTAGAAAATGAATAATTATAATGGGTATTTAAACAACCTTCCATAATTTTTTAGATTTACATGTATGGCAAAGAATTTTAATTATGAGTTTCATTTATTTATTTCCAATTTTACCCACCTTGGTTAGCAAGTGTATCATGAGCATATATGATATATTTTGTATTTTTGTATATTAGTGAACTAATATACTCACTAGTTGTATAACTTATTATATAAGTTATACCACTAATATACCAAACTTATAAGTCAACATGCACTTACTATGGACCAATTTTTCATATTGGTAACCATTATCATTGGAATATTGCATAAGTTAATGTGAGTGTATTACTCACAATTGTTAAACGCCAAAAATACCTAAAAAAGTATCAATAATATATCAGTTGTAATAATAGTGTATTACCCACAATTCAAATATGAATAGAATCTACATATTGTGTATCAATAATATGTCGGTTGTGTATCAGGAATGTACCAATAGTTTATTGTTAATAGTAGTATGTGTATCAATAGTATATCGGTTGTGTATCAGAAATGTATCAATAGTTTATTGTTAGTATATTAGTAGTATACTAATACTAACTCAAAGTGTAATTTTAAACATAATATTATTATTAGTGTATGAGTAGTATATTCTTGCTCATTTGTAATATCTTTCGAGTATAACATTAGTGCATTAATAATATATCGTGTATATCCTCAATATAAAAAGTATATCCATAATAATAGCATACAAATGTTGCTATACAAATGTTGGGTAGATCATTGATGTATAAATAGTGAAATGTAGTATATCATATCAATATTAATATTGTATGTATGGTTAGAATTTATACTCTAAAAAACTTCAAATTTTTAATAATAATTGTGATTATCTATTTGTAATTAGTATATTATTCTTGGTAGGAAAAATTCAAGATTATTATTGTAATTTTGAACACAATGTCGTGGACATAGAAGAGTATTATGTTCAAGTAATAATCTAAAAGGTCTATAGTATATGGCTGATGTTGGTTGCCTTGTTTGCGTAACACCACTTTGTAATTGTTACAAATAATTTGATACAAATCGTTCATGTGGAGATATGTGAGTGAAGGTATCCTATAAAATAAGTTTGTATAAGATTGAATCAGGAAATATTTAATCTCTCTCTATAAATCCTTTAATCGAGAAAATTAACATTTTACAGGATGATCATAATTCTAAGTGAGTTGACCAAACAGGAAGTTGGGAATATAATTTCAATCTGTGTAGACATGTAAGAGAAGGTATCCTACCTAACAAGTTTGTATAAGATTGGACCACAAAATTTTTAATCTCTTTATAAATCCTTTAATTGGGAAGATTAATATTTTATAGGATAATTATATGCAACCCGATCTTAATCCTAATTGAGTTGACCAAATAGAGAGTTGGAAACATAATTTCAATCTACTTACCTTGGAGACTTGACGAAATAGTGACTTGAGAACATACTTTCATGAGATGAATTTATTCATTTCCATTTAGTATAAGCAGATAAATAGTTCTCTCAAAGTGCTAATTATAGGTCTCACTCTCTCATTCCGGCTTGAGAGCAACTTGGTTTATGGTTGAATCATAAGCAAATTGTTCATTAGAGAATCATTGACACTCAAGCATAAACGGTAATTACAGGGATAAAATGAACTTTTGACCTACCAGTAATCTTGACTTACTTGTAATGGTTATATCAATATATACAACTGGTTATAATAGTAGGCATATTGAATGGGTTACAAATTTTATTCTCTCCTTATGCAAATCAATGAACAAGCCCTTGTAGCTTTTATAGTTTACTAAGAATTAAGATTGAGTCATAATGATCATCTTGTGAAACATTAATCTTCTCTATTAATGAATTTATAAGAGAGATTAAATATTTTGTGATCCAGTCTTAGATAAACTCATTAGATAGGATAACCCCAACTCACATGTCTCCCCGTAAATGATTTGGATTAAATCATTTATAACAATTACAAAGATGATTATATCAATAGTATGATCACAATAAGACACTCAATATTATCCATATACTATAGACCCTTTAGTTAATTATTTGAACACAATTTTCTTATATGTCAACCACGCTCTTCAAAACTACACTAATAACCTTAGATTTTCATACAATGGATAATATTAAATTGTAACTAAAATTATTATTAAAAAATATATAATTAATTAGGAGGCTTTAAGACATAAATTTCTGCATCTCATTCGTGATTTGGACTAACTTGGGTACTAACAAGTGGTGTTCACCTACCTCATCTTAGTAATCAAGGGTTGCCCCACAATAACTTCAAATGACGTCATGTTAGTAGCTGCTTGGTAACTATTATGGTAGGTAAACTCCATCCGATGCAATTGAGTATCTCAACTGCCGGTAAAATCTAGTACACAAGCTCACAACATTTCTTTTGGAGTCTAATTCAATAATTTTGTTTGACTATCTGTGGGGATGACTTTTTATTTTTTTACTCAAATCAAACCATCATATGTCAGTGCATCACACTCCACGCGCCCGCCGTGACAAATTAACTTTCTTATTTTCAAAGGGAACAACACTTTAGGGATGATCTCTATAATCACTTTGTTTTACAAAAACAAATAATGGTGGCGAAATTCTCAGCCAACCAACTCATGTCCAAAATTACATCAATATGTGTCATATCTAAGAATATAAAGACCACCTCTAATAATTGACCATACACCAAAGTATGAACGAGTCCTTAAATAAGATTAAGGCGACTATGTAAATCGCAAAAAGTAGCCAAAAAGCTACACTGACATGCGACCTAGGGCATAGGTGATCATGTGTTGTTGAAGGTGGCTCCAATAAAGAGAATCTTAAGTCCTTGATTTATGGGATCGTTTGAGGTTTTGGAGTAACACCTAAAAAAAAATTAAGGAAAGGTTATTGTTTTAGGCATTTTTGGGAGGAATTTGGAACAATTCGGATCGGAATAGGAGGTTAATTATGCAAGAAAAGATAAGTGTTGACGAGAGTAAGTAGCTATTTGGATTAGCCCACTTTATGCTTGCCCATTAAACAAGCATGTTTAGAAATTAATATCAAGCATATGTATGACTCGTGTATTTGTGGTTAAGTTAAATATAGAAAGTATGTAGATGTAGCAGTCATGTTACAATAATGCAATTTTCTTGCCTAGAGACGTCACTACATGCTTACTTTTAATAGTATATGCGAAAATTTAAATAAAACGTTTGAAGCTATGAACTTACATTTAATTTAAAACATGAAAATAAAAATAACTGTCTTTAAACATGAAAAATGAAATAAACTACCTATCAACTCCTAAATGAAATTTAAGAACTCTCTTGACTTCATGGCTATTCCAACCTTTACTGTTATGCGTGCAAGAGAGTTTTACCTTTACTTGAAAAATATAAGGATAGCATATGACTTGAGTATTTAAAGACTTACTCAATAAATCATCCCACTGCTGAGGTTAGTAATGCAATCACATACATGTAATAATGAGACCTATCTTTTAAAACCGTAGCATGGCCTTGGATTCTTTCCAGTTTTGAGCAGGGTTGGATGTGTGTTACTTCCTCACACACGGCTCACGCATGCGCATGTGGACTCACTAGAAGGACTCGTATACATACCTCCTAGGCCTGGCTTGGTCGAGCACAACACATTACACGTCACCGGATGCCACAACAAATGAAAGGCCTACATAATATCATGACAAACATAAATATCGAAGGTATACGTTCGTACTGACATAACATAACAGAGAAGTATCTCGATGTACGTGACATACATACATGTATGAGGTCTCCATGATTTACATTCACAACATAACATTAACATCATTCCCTTCCTCCTTTCATCCATGGTATATTACATATATGCATCATGTATACATGACAGTCATCACATAATCCATCACATAGCTTTATACAACAAGACATATCAGGACATACATAACATTTCATTTCATTCACAACATGGCGTAATGGATATCACATGCATACATAGCATACCATCATATGTCATACATAGAACACATAAGCATAACATCAATTAATATGGTGCATGTAGGGGCCACGAAACATGTACTGTCATATATCACTCAGTTATCTAACTTCAACTGTAAGGTTACTTACTTGATTAACTTATGCTGGTATCACCATCTTTAATAAAAGTTTGATTTTGTCGTTTGAAATCCAAGTCAACCTATGTGAACCCATGCTATCAATTTCAAGTTCAAACTTGTGCAAAATTAATTCTCTACATTTTGCAATGGTCCATGTGTTAGATTACATACGAACATTAAAAACTTTGCATGAGTAGAGTCTTGAAATGTTTATAGATCTCATTTTCTATCGGTAGTGTTTTAAGGAAGACTTTGATGGAGTTATTTTAAGTTATCTCCCCTTTCTTGCCCCAGCATCAATTTACTAAAGATAAGTATAAGTTTGGAGCTTAGGAACTCAATGCTAAGGATTTTGAGTGTCTAGGTGACTAAGACAGAAACAAGAGCATGTTGGAGTTTCTTGATTAGCAAGGATATTGTGTTTTTCTTTAGGCCTATGTGACGTGTTCTTTGTTATGTGGAGGGTGATTTACTATCTCATAGTTTTATGTGACAATGCCCTATATGATGGGAGCCCAATGTAGGAATTATTAGAGGGATGTGGGAATTATTAGAGGGATGCTGGGCAGACTCTAATGGTGAACCTAAATCACATATGTTGGTAGTTTGATAGGCCATTGTAGAGTCTAACCATGGTCTACTAGGCCCCATGAAATGAGTTGATAATTGTTCTGAGTTCAAAGTTAGAATCATGAGTATGCCTAATCTTCCGGCTTTATACTGTTTAGGCCATTAGAGAATTTAGTTGACAAGTCGTAGATGATCGAGAACAAGTCTTAAACTACAAGTTCAGAGAGTACGATAAAGCATAATTAGAGAAACATAGTAAATAAAGGGTAAATGATAATACCCTAGAACTCATGAACAAGGAAATTCAAGCTCTAGGGAGTTGACCACCACGTCGATGGTAAATCGGGAAGAACCTAACGATGAGAGTTAAAGTAAAGAGTTCAAAGTTCAAGAACTTAAGATAAATATGCTTTATATGGAAGAATACTATGGTATGTACCGAGCTACAAGGAAAGTGAGGTAACTAAAGTACATAGAATGGTATTCTAGTCTTGTTTAGTGGCCACTCGATGATATGAAGTGATTACTATGGAGGAGGGTACAAGTAAGTAATTATCGAGTAGAGTCAAGACAATTTTGTGCCACAGAGTAGACCCTAGGGGAGTTCAACTACGGGGTCAAAATGAAAAAAGAGAGATCAACTCGTGAGGACTAAAAAAATTCTAGTGCATTAGCCAGAGAACATGAGCTGCATAATAGATATACTTTTTTTGGGTAGAACAGGTAGAAAGATGAAATTTCTCACTCGTAGATAGTCATCCATCCTCTTTTAAGTTGTATAAGATCACAAATTATATTATATTAAGCGAAATTGTTTAAGATTTCGAACTTGGAACTACAATCTTAGCCCGATTAGAGACATAAAACTTTAAATTTAAACAAGAAACTACGTCTCAATTATAAGATCATTTTAAAACTCGTAAACAAAAACATAACTATTTCAAACCTACATCAAAAGAATAAAAAATACATTTAACGTTAGATTTTAATACAAAATTACTTAACTGATTAAGAGATGACCAATATATTTTCAATCAAAGGTAGGTTAGATGTTCAATTCGTTCATCATGTGGTTGGTGAAATAAAAAGCAAACAAAGCTCCTATTCAAATTTTTAGACATTTTGTACCATTAACTTTTATATCAAAGTTTATTTTATGAAATCATAAAATGAAACTATAAATTTGACAAAAATTTAGGATAATAAGGAATGAAGTTAATAACTTGAAGATAGCATAGGTTAGGGGTTATGATTGATGGAATGTGAGGGAGAGTTTTGAGTGTCTCAATCTAATCAATCATGTATGTCCCCACATATTTAATAATGTGGAGTGTATGAGATTTTAAATCAAAGTTTGGATGTTTTATATTTGTATCACTAACTATAGGCTTTGGGACATTCTCTCATACTATTTCCTTCCTACTATTACCCAAAGTTTCAAATTAATTATACATTGAGAGCATTTGAGTTCGATGATAGGGAATTTCTTCTTGTGGGGACTTTGTCCACTTCTCTTCAACTTTTATGATGAATGATTTTAATGTTTATCCCATTTCAATTTTTTGAATTTAGAAATCGCTTGGATTTGTATATGAATCATAAGCCAAGTATGAATGATGGAAATATGAAAGAAAAACACAAAGAATCGAGAGTTAAAGCCTTAAACCAATCAAATTGCTCAAGATTTGAGTAACATTAAAATAACTCACTAAATGAACTATGGTGCCTATTAATTTTTAGTTCTGAGCATATTAGGAAATGTTATGATTATATTTGAACTTTAGTGGTCATTGGATATGGAAAAGTAGCTAAACCAAAAATAGTAAAAATGACCATAATGTCCCTAAGGTATCTTATCGTTGGATCATGCTCCAAAAGACCTCCAAGTATTATGAAACTTTGTAGTATATCTTATTTATGATATTTGATGATTTTTTGAAGTTAGAAAGTCATTAAATAAGGTTAAGTATCTAAACTAAGTAGTATAAAATAACCTTAATGCTCTTAAGGTAACTTACCTTTGGTTCGAGATTGAAATGACCATCAAATGATATGAAACTTTGTTTTAATAACTCAAAATTTTGAAATTAGAACAAAAAAAAGAAGGAAAATGTCTCACATGGCTTAAAATTGAAAAGTGTGGGGGTTGACCTCCACGGTAAAAGAAGGTCCCTCACTTCATTTTATCATTCCACCTGAACGGTTTGAAGACAGTTAGAGAATACATTTTTTTTTTAAAGGTTAGTACGACTACCTTTGAGCTAGTTTAAATTTTTAATTATTAGGAGTAAGTTTAAATTATTTTATACAAAACTAGGTGAGCCAATTTCCATATAGAATTCTAATTTATGATGTTAGACTCCTTATGTAAAATTAAATTTCATAGAGCAGCGTTAAACTAGTGTCAAGGGGTCGTAGTATCTTCGGCCTAGGCCAACCAAGTAAGTGGCCCTACTGTCGGTTTGGTTATAATTGTATGTTGAATGATGATACGTGCCCGTGGCTTTGCATGTGTCATATGCTCGTATATGCAAATTGTTATGAAATGATATGTGTATGAGATGATACGTGAATATTATGTTGTATGTGATGAATTAATATGCTTACAATATGATATGTTAAGATATGATATGTGTGAGAGCATGTTGGAGTTATATTATGTGATTGTTATAATGTATGATATGATATGATATGTGCATGATGCAAATTGATACGTTTGATAACATGATAAGTTTGGTGATATGACATGTGCAACATGAATGATATGTGATATAATTGACATGCAAATGACAAAGTGGCATAATATACAACCCCTGTATATGCATGGAAAGCTATGATAAAATGTTATAAAATGAAGGAAGACGCTAGGAGTATTTTAATACATGATAATGAAAAAGAAAAAATGTTGGGACCTCATGCATTGGGGGATACCCCTTCTCTTTTTATGATAGCACGAACGCGTAAGCTATGAGGCAGGGAAACAATCATTATATTTATCATAATGATGCCATGTCGAACGCTATTCCTAACGGGTGTCCGACATCAACAGCTACCAGAGAATGCTCGTCCGACCAGAAAGGGACCTAGGAGGTGTGCGAATCGACTGGTGGGTCCATACTCGTACGTGTGGACCGTGTGTAGAAATTATGTACACATCCAATTGCCCGCTTAGGATAATTGCCATAGGAAAATAAACTGATATGATAGGTGTCACTCATGATTAGTATGTGTTTGCATTTAACCCTGATAGAAGGATCATTTACCGAGTATTTCTTAAAATACTTAAGCCATGTGCTACACTTATTTTTCAGGTAAATGCAAGACATCCCTGTACAGCTGACGACGACATTGCAATTTGAGACCATGACACATGCATTGGGTAGTTGTACTTATTTTCTTAGACTTAGGTTAGAATATGGTCTTTTTAATTTTAACGCTTATTATTTTATTTAGTATTTTGTTGTTTCGTTTTAAAGATGTTTTCGAACACGTAAGTCCATGACAGTGTTTTAAGATGAAGTTTAAATGCGCATAAAATTATTATGTTTTGATGATGGTAACGACTCTAGGAAAGTAGAAATCTAGGATCGTTATATTTTTAGAAGACCCTTTTTTATGATGATTGATGATATGATAAACTTTGAAAGCTATTGGAACATTTTTACTGAATAAGATAAGAATTTGAAGGTAAAATGACCAAAATGCTCTTAGGACATTTTAAGGTATTTTCAAGGTCTAAACATCCTCGAAATGAATTACTACTTTTTATAAGACCTATTTCTAAGGACATGAAATTATGCTCAAGCTTTTAAATTGATTAGAAAAGGTTTGCAACCTAAACCAAGGGAGGATCTAAGAAATACTTAAAGAAAGTATCTCAAAAAATTCTTACCTAGACTCTTCGAGAACTCTCTAAAGAATTTATTATGACTCTATGACTTTCTATAAGAACTCATTCATATTACTATGGTGGATTCATGAGCGGAAGAATGCACGTTGCAATTATGCCTCAAGAAAATAAGAAATAATATAAAATGTTTACGATTGAGAACCTAAGGAAAATACCACATGAGCTCCACAACTACTAAAATAAGATATTACACTCAATGTCTTAGAGTTTTCATGATATGAAAGAATGCCGTAATAATCTAATCATGTCCAAGGTGACCCTTGACCTCCAACCACGTGGTGCTTTTCAAGGCTTATGTTTTTCCTTCTAGGTGGGATGCTCTACACCATGTTTTTCTTAGCAGTATGTCGTGTTTGGGCTCATGTTTTCTCTTATCTAGATGAGATGCCCTGCACCATGTTAGGCGAATCCTATTTACGATTGTAGGATGTCATGTTCATGTTTGCACCGATCACGTGACCTTTTCGATCTTTCATGGGGAGCAATCTAGGGCCACGTCAGGGACAACTATAGGAAGAGAATAAATTACCTTAGCCATGAATTAGGAACCTCCTAAGACATCCCACAGTACAATATGTTCATGACTTAGACTAAGCAACTTGGAACATATGAAGTCTTGAATGTAGGTATTCAGACTATGCCATTTGGAACATATGAAGCCTTAGGCATAGGTATTTAGGTTGTATCATAGGGTAAGCTCTGGATGCAGGATCAAACTATGTCGCTTGAAATGTAAGAAGCCTTAGATGTAGGTTTTCAGACTACATTGCTTGGAACGTAAGAAGCTTTGAGTGTAGGTATTCAAACTATGTCGCTTGGAACACATGAACTCTTAGGCATAGCTTTTCAAACCGTATCGCAGGGCAAGCCTTAGATGTGGGTTCAGACTGAATCACTTGGAACGTAGGTTAAGACTATGTCGCTTGGAACTTATGAAGCCTTGGACACAGGTTGTCAGGTTCATGACTAGTACAATAAATCCTAGGGGGAGTGTCTTGGAGAACGAACCAAGAATAGAACAAGAACCTAAAAAGTAACTAAGAATGAGACAATGACCAAGAACTAGAACATGGATCAAGATCCAATTTTGTTGAGATATATTATTTATGAAATATATCCTAGATATTATATCTTAATATTCTTCAATTTATGATTAGATTTATAGTATATTTTATTTTATTCTAGTATTTAATTATTTTATATTTTCCTCATTTGTACTAGCTTGTATCTTATTTAAAGGATATCAATATCAATGATAATACACACCTTCCCAATTATATTTTCTATCTCATTTTTAACAAATTTCTAAAGACAAGAACTTAAAACAATAGTACTAAGACTCTTAAATCAGAACGAAAGTTGAGACCCCAAAATCTAAAGACCAAGGTCCTTAAGATAGATCATGATAAGAACTCACCGACCAAGAACCGAACTAAAGTGCCTAAGTATTTACAACAAGAACCAGAAAAAAGAAAAGAAAAAGTGTGGTACCCTAGCATATCAAAGACACGACTAAGAGCCATCAAGTAGGCTACTTACTCAGTCTTTGTGCCATGGACAATTCTCACCGGTCATCCTTCACACACTTTTATTTTAAATATTTTGTGGTTGTTTCTTTTTATACTATGTTTTAACTACTATATATGCACACTCTTTTAATATAATATAAATATATGCACACTATTGTTTGATGCCTATTTTCTTTGCTTTATTTTTGTGAAAAATTGGCTCGCCTTTTTAGAGTCATCGAGTCCCAGTCCATACCCTATTCATGCATCAAACAATTTGTCCAACCAACCTCGTAGGAATCCCATAGAAACTCCATTTATCTCAATGAGCTTATTCAAATAATACTCTCGTTGAGCTAACCGTAGCTTAGGTCACCCTAATGGAGTCAAATTTCACCTATAACCTTCAAAACATATAATAAATTGATCTTTGCACTCATCTACAATGCTACAAACACCTAATTAACCGTAAAATCAGTCCTAAACAATGAGAAAAGTTATTGAACCAACTAAAATAGAGGGTAAACTAAACTGAAAAGCCGGATTCCATGAAAAAGTTATATCATTTTAATAAATAATAAAAAATAAATATATGACACAAGAGTTTTTCTTGAAAGGAACCCAATCCTCCCACGGGAATTCTCCGAGACAAAGAATAGGGGTAGAGTGGAGATAAGAGACTTGAACCTCTAACCTCTTAACAGAAGACATAAACTTTAATCAATTAATTTACATTCAGATCGATACTCACATAAGTAGTTATCAGTTTATTAAATTTTAACCAATTAATTTACGTTCAGATTGATACTCACATACGTAGTTATCAGCTGATCATAAGTACTAAAACATAGTTACCTAGAATTTGCCAAAAAAAAACCTTTATGTTTAAGAATCAAAGTTGATGTCACGAGGTTCTAGGGAAGAACAGAAGAACAAGGCGAAGAGGGACCTACAATGGAGCAAGTAAAAGACATTCCAATTTGTTTCCATCTCAAAATGAATGGACATCTTTGGGAGACCCTACTCGTCTCGTGTGTCATCATTTTCTCCTTGTTTCTTTCCCCTCTCTATTATTCCTTTTCATTCCTTAATTTTCCTACTCTTGCCCCCTTACCTCTATAATCTCATGCCAAATCATTATTCATACGTGACCCCACAAGTTTCGTATAATACATTCGTTTTACGTTTAATAAGTTTCTAAACTTTAAAAATCGTTCAACTTTATATTTCACAGGGTTCTAAGATTATATACTTAGCTTATTATTTATTGAGGGTTTGATGCAATATTAAATTTATCGTAACCTATTACATATATCTGATATATCTTCTTTATTTTAATATGGGAATGACCAAAAAATTGAATATCAAATTCAAAATAATTTTTCATATTTACAAAATTCAAAAGTTGGCCAATGACTCGAAAATTTCGATCAATTCAACCTAATTCGTATAGTTCAATTTGGGTTATGAATTTATTTGAGTTGAGTTTTGTTTAAGTAAATGAAAATTTTATAAATCAGGTGGATTCGTGAATTCTTCTAAAACTAGATTGAATCGAACTAAATTAATTCGAATTTATGATTAATTTTAAAATATATTAGGATACATTTATATATACACATTAATTTTTATTTTTATTTTTATTTTTTTTTTGTTTATTTATTTTCCAACCACTATTTAAAATAATTTTTAACTATTTAGAAGGTAATTTTTCAAAATATATATTCAAAATAAAGTTGATGTTTGAAAATAAGGGAATAGATGTTTTACGAACTAACCTTTTACTTTTATTAAAAAATAAAAATTGAATAAATGACCCAAACAATTCGAACTAACTCAACTCTAAGTTGGGTTAGATCAGGTTCATTATTTAATTAAGTTGTTTTGATTGAAAATTTTACTAACCCCAATAATTGAGCTGAATCTAAGAAAACGTTCAAACCCGACCCAATCCAACCCACTAACACCATAAGTTAGATTGCAAATTTGACAAAATTTTAGCTACCCATTACTAATTTTGGTAAAGTAACTAAAGGCCAACACCAAATCTATGTTCTTGACTTTTAGATGTTTTTGTTCTTTGTAAATAAGCTAACCAAATCAAGAATAAAAGATTTTGTACAATATTTCCATTAATTTATTTGATCAAGAATCCAAGAAAGATACAAATAACATGGCCTCTACATCTTGATATTGAGAGAATTTTGCATCATGCATAGGTAACAAATAAGATGGAGAAGATTTGCTTGATTTGGTGAAGGAAGGTTCATGAATGGGAGAAAAATGGGCCCCTTCTTAGTTTATTATTATTTTAATTTTTAATAATTTCTTTACAAATAGATTCGCTTACCATTGATTGAACAACTTTATCCATAAATGATTTAAGTGTTTTTACCATATTTGAAGATCTACCGGTAAAGACGAGACACGTTTTAAAAACATGAGGCTGATGATAATAAGTAATAGATCAAATCGAACAATATCTACTAATTATCATTATTCGAGACTAAGCTTAAGATTTATTGAAAATACATGAACTAACTAAAAAAATTCACTATATAAACTCGTTTGATCGCTATTTTAGATTTGTTTTCGATAATCATTTGGTTTCTATTTTTTATTTTTGAGGACTATTCTAGTACCACTTCGAGATATAAGTTTTATTGTTTTGTTCTCGGCTTTCTATTAATATTTTTAAAAAGCACGTTAAGTTTTAAAAACTAAATATATATATATATATAGTAACTTTCAAAAACTTGTTCTTATTTTTAAAATTTAACTAAGAATTCAAGTGTTTCTTTAAGAAATGTGATAAAAATTAGAAGGATACAAGCATAAATTTTGAAAATTGAAAATTAAAAACAAAAATCTTTATCAGACAAGACAATAAATTTTAGTTTTTAATCTGAAAAATTGACCTTAAAAAACATTATTACTACCTACCTATTAAACAACTCTAATGTCCCACATTGGTTGGTAGAAGAATAAAACATCCTTCATTCGAGTAGACATGTTTTAAAGCTTTGAGTGGAAGTCCAAAAGGAAAAGTCTAAAAGGACAATATCTACTAGAGATAGGTCTGGGCCGTTACAAATGGTATTATTGCCAAACGCCAGACAATTGTGTAGCCTTCTTGATGTTCCCCGAAGGGTCGTAGACACGAGGCAGTGTGCTAGTAAGGACGCTGGCCCCAAAGGGGGTGGATTGTAATGTCCCACATTGGTTGGGGAGGAAAACAAAACACCCTTTATAAGCGTGTGGGTAGACATGAGGTGGTGTGCCAGTAAGGATGCTGGCCCCAAAGGGGGGTGGATTTGACATTTGGCGGGGTTCCTACATCGATGGGAGAAAAGAACGAGTGTCAGCGAGGACACTAGGTCCCGAAGGGGGTGGAAGCATCCCGAAGGAGGATGGACTGTGATGTCCCACATTAGTTGGGGAGGAGAACAAAACACTATATCTGCTAGCAATGGGTTTAGGCCGTTACAATAAACCTTATTCCGCTATTGAATAATTAAGGACGAAAGAATGATAAGAACAAACCATTACATATTTTTCTTAATTTAAAAAAATTAAAGATAAAAAAGAATAAAATAAACATTTAAAAATTTTGAAAGGCACAACAAATGTTAGAAGATAGGTACCAAAATGAAATTTAAGCATCTAGTGATACATGATTTTGCCTTTTATGTTTGGCAGGCTGCTTTGTCCCTTTCACCATGTGCCTTTCTTTGCTTTGAGTAGATAAGCCATCTTTGTTCACTAACTTTTTACATCACCACACAAATACACATGGATATAGCCCTTATGACTTTACATTGCTTTACTTTTATTAAAGCTATCGATGTAATGACTCGAGAAAAAAAGTCAACAGGTCGGGTCGAGTTGAGTGAGCCTGTAGGTTGTTGATCTACTGCCTAAAACGCTTCATCTTTTCAAGATCTACTTGATTCGACTATTCATTCACACGATCACCCTCCACTTGTCTCACATTAGACGAATTACTTCCTAATGAATCTCTCTCTGTCGAGTCTCTCCTTTCAGAATGTGCCCTACACTTTCTGCTCATTGTCTTTTTTGTTCACTCCGACATTGGCAACCAACTTCGACATCCACAAATCGTCACTAACCCAATTCTTAACCTGATTCAGTTTATTTGGTGGTAAGATTTGACTTCATTAAGGTTTTACCTAAATGATAACTTATGAGGAACTACATTTGAGGTACGTAAGCTTACTATGAGCCGACTACTATGACTACATGCACATCTAATGCAGTGGCTTCATCTTCAAACACTCGGTAAAGCATATTCAATAGCTAGGTCCGATACCGAGAGGAGAATAGATAAGAGGTCCGCTGTCAGTAATCAGCGAGCCTGATCCTTTTGAAACTAGAATACTTTAGAACTTGGTTGGATGAATCGAGTATTATATGAATAGCATGTATTATTAAGATGATTAAACATGTGTTATAGAAACCGATGATTATGTATAATTATGAGATGCATGTGCATCTCCGATGATTAATATGCATTAGTGAGACAGATGGCTATGTACAATTATATGATACATGTGCTATTATGATGATAGTCATGAGTTATTGAGATAGATAATTCCAGTTACGTGCCTACTCCCACTAGTTAACCATTTCTCTACACATGACATACGTGTGCGAACATGGGCTCACTAGGCGAGCTTGCACACTCCCTGAGCCTGACTTGTCGGGTTAGCACTTGCCAACTGGTTATATCGAATACCACAGAGGGAAAGGGCCCGCATAGCATCATGGCGAACATAAATGTCATAAATCATAAGTTGTAATGTACACATCTGTACTCATCATAATGTGGAAGTATCTCAATGCACATGACACACAAAATATGCACAAGGTCCTCATATCTTATAATCATGGCATAATTTATGACGGAAGACAAACCTTCACTCATCTATAACATAACAAAGTCTGTAAATTATGCATGCATAATTCCGGTACATTCTTACATACATAACATAACGTTCATGGCATGGTTCATGAAGGTTCATGAAGGTTTATGCATCATAGATTATAAATTCATAGAAGTTTTATACAACATGACCTAATCATATCATTCATACATATGACACGTGCAAGGGTCACGAGACATGCATCATCATGCATAATACAATTCATCCAACCTATGCGATACTAGAGGCACTTACTTGGTTGGTCTAGACTACGGTCATTTTCAATTAGTTTTAACTTCAAATAATTTAAATTAGCTAAAAAGTAGTCATACTAACCTTAATGCCTCCGAATTGTTGACTAGGAGGGGGTTCGTGCATATCAGACCCAAGTTAGATCAGCCGAGACTAACCTAGAGCTGTCAGAAAATGTATTCTTCCATTAACTCGAAACTGCTCAAGTGGGATGGAGATAAACCATTGTTGCTACCCTCTTACAATGGAGTTCAAGTCGATAGTTTCTTAGATGTTAAACAACTTTTTTCAGTTGGTGTGTTGGCTTAATTCATCATTGATTCAATCATTTAATCTCCAACTTTTTTTTTTCGAAAAAAAAATAATCTTGTGGAAATATATTATTTTGTTTTTTTTTAATGAAAATTATTATTATATTTTCTTAATTTCTATAAAAATTAATGATAACTATTATGAAAATAAATAAATTTAAATGATAAGGATTAACATAATAATCCACCATTGTACTTCCTACTCAAGGTGTTTTCTTCTCCATCACTTTCTACCCTCACAAACAGAGCAATCAATCAGTAGAATCAGTTTCAGAGATCAAAATCAAACAATGGATTCAAAAAAAATCAATCTGAAGTAAAAAGAAAACAACCCATAATCTCATCTTTCTACTCCCACTTGTTTGTATCTGCCAATCTGCATGTTACCAATGTTTTTTGCGCCAACCTTTTCCGAAGATGAACAACATTTCATACGATTCTGTTTCTGTTTAAGAAGAAAGTGGGAATTCTGGTGTGGGTTTGTTCATCCAATTCAGTTATAACAATGTCATGATGAGAGGAATAAGAATCTCAAATTCTGTTTCAACCGTTGTGTTGTTCTTGGTGTTCTTGGTGTTCTTGTTGTTGCCATTAATTTCTGGTCTCAATCAACAGGGCATCGCTCTGCTTTCATGGCTTTCAACGTTTAATTCCTCTTCTTCTGCTACGTTTTTCTCATCTTGGGATTTGACCCATCAGAATCCATGCATTTGGGATTATATCAAATGTTCAGGGGATGGATTTGTTACTGAAATTGAGATTTCCTCCATTAATCTCGGAACTGGTTTTCCGGTGGAGCTTCTTGGATTCAAATCCCTCACTAAACTCGTTTTATCTAATGCTAATCTCACTGGGGCATTTCCACAAACAGTTTGTAATCTATCCTCGTTGATTGTTTTGGATTTGAGTTTTAATGCTTTGACAGGGGAGATTCCGGCGAAGATTGGGGAGTTTTCGAAGTTGGAATTCTTGTCGTTGAATTCGAATTCGTTGAGCGGCGAAATTCCGCCGGAGATTGGGAACTGTTCGTCGCTGAAACGGCTTGAACTCTATGATAATCTATTGGTTGGGAGGATTCCGGCGGAAATCGGTGAGTTGAAATCGTTGGAGATTCTTCGCGCCGGTGGAAATCACGGCATTCATGGCGGAATTCCGGGCGAGATTTCTAAATGTGAAGAACTTACGTTTTTAGGGCTTGCAGATACCGGGATTTCGGGGCGGATTCCGATGAGTTTTGGAGAGCTTAAGAATCTCAAAACGCTTTCGGTTTATACTGCGAATCTCTCCGGCGAAATCCCGCCGGGAATTGGGAACTGTTCTTCGTTAGAGAATTTGTTTCTTTATCAGAATCAACTTTCCGGGAAAATTCCGGCCGAATTGGGGAATATGAAGAGTATTAGAAGAGTGTTGTTATGGCAGAATAATTTAAGCGGAGAGATTCCGGAATCTCTCGGGAATGGAACAGAGCTTGTTGTTCTTGATTTCTCGTTGAATGATTTGACCGGGGAAGTCCCTGTTTCTTTAGCGAAATTAATCGCTCTTGAAGAGCTACTTCTATCTGAAAATCAGTTTTCCGGCGAAATTCCGTCGTTCATCGGAAACTTTTCATCTCTGAAACAACTCGAATTGGATAACAACAGATTCTCCGGTGGAATTCCGCCGTCAATCGGCCGATTAAACCAGCTCTCTCTGTTCTTCGCCTGGCAGAATTCACTCACCGGAAACATCCCGGCGGAGCTTTCCAACTGCGAGAAACTCGAAGCACTCGATCTTTCCCATAATTCACTCACCGGAACAATTCCAGAATCTCTATTGAATCTCAAGAACTTGAGCCAATTATTACTGATATCCAATCGATTTTCCGGCGAAATCCCTCGGAATTTAGGGAATTGTACCGGCCTGACTCGTTTACGCCTCGGATCAAACAATTTCACCGGAAAAATCCCGTCGGAGATTGGGCTTCTTCGTGATTTAAGCTTTCTAGAGCTATCGGAAAATCGATTTCAGTCGGAAATTCCGCCGGAGATTGGGAACTGTACTGAATTAGAAATGGTTGATCTCCATGGAAACGAACTCCATGGAAATATTCCTTCATCGTTCTCCTTCCTCGTAGAACTCAATGTTTTGGACCTCTCCATGAACAGATTAACCGGCGCCATTCCTGCAAATCTGGGTAAGCTTTCATCTCTAAGCAAATTGATTCTCAAGGGAAATTTCATCACTGGTTCGATCCCATCTTCATTGGGTTTCTGCAAAGATTTGCAATTATTGGATCTAAGTAGTAACAGAATCTCTGGTTCAATCCCATCTGAGATTGGTCGAATTCAAGAACTCGATATTCTTCTGAATTTGAGTTCAAATTCATTGAATGGTGAAATCCCTGAAAGCTTTTCAAATCTCTCTAAGTTAGCTAATTTGGATATCTCTCATAACATGTTCATCGGAAGCCTCGAAATGTTGGGGAATCTCGACAATCTTGTCTCTCTTGATGTCTCATTCAACAACTTCTCCGGTGTTCTTCCCGATACAAAGTTCTTCCAAAGCCTCCCATCCTCTGTTTTTTCCGGCAATCAAAAGCTCTGTTTTTCAAGAACAGAATGTCACATGGATACCAACAATGGCAGAGGGAGGAAACTGAATAGAAATCTAATAGTTTTTGTGTTTCTTAGTGTCATTTCAGCTGCATTGTTTGTGTTAATCGTGTCGAGTTTGTTCGCGAAAGTACGCAGCACGACAACTAGCAGGAACAGCCATGAAGATAGCTTGGATTGGGAGTTTACTCCATTTCAGAAGCTGAGTTTCTCTGTGAATGATATCATTACGAGGTTATCGGATTCGAACATCGTTGGAAAGGGTTGTTCGGGTTTGGTTTATCGTGTCGAAACTCCGGCTAAACAGGTCATTGCTGTGAAGAAGCTATGGCCTTTGAAGAATGGTGATGTTGTTGTTACAGAAAGAGACTTGTTTTCAGCTGAAGTTCAGATTCTTGGTTCCATTAGACATAGGAATATTGTTAGGCTTTTGGGTTGCTGTAACAATGGCAAAACTAGGCTGCTTTTGTTTGATTATATCAGTAATGGAAGTTTGGGTGGATTGCTGCATGAGAAGAGGGTGTTCTTGGATTGGGATGCGAGGTATAAGATTATATTGGGAGCTGCTCATGGTTTGGCTTATTTGCATCATGATTGCATACCTCCAATCCTTCATCGTGATATTAAAGCAAACAATATATTAGTAGGAGCACAATTTGAAGCTGTTCTTGCGGATTTCGGCCTGGCGAAGCTCGTCGATTCTTCGGGTTGTTCGAGACCTTCCAATGCTGTTGCTGGTTCTTATGGCTATATTGCTCCAGGTAAGTACCGAAAGCTTGAAACTACTTGCTTATATAGACTAGTAGAATTTACTTCAAAGCTTAAAATAGTCTTGTATTGTGAGATCCCACATCGGCTTGGGAGGAGAACGAAACATTCTTTATAAGGGGTGTGGAAACCTCTCTCTCGGAAGTGCGTTTTAAAAACCTTGAGAGGAAGCTTGAAAGTGAAAGCTCAAAGAAGACAATATCTACTAGTGGTGGGCTTGGCGGTTCGACTCCTTCTTTGGAGCCCTTGAACAAAGTACACCCTTTGTTTGACACGTGAATCACTTTTGACTACACTTTCGAGGCTCACAACTTCTTTGATCAACACTTGAAGATTTTATAAGCATGACTAAGTTAAGACCATGAATCTGATATCATGTTAAAAATCACGAACCTCCATGATAGTATGATATTATCCACTCTGAGCATAAGCTCTCATGGCATTCCTTTTGGTTTCCCTAGAAAGTCTCGTACTAATGGAGATGTATTCCTTCTTTATAAAACCCATGATCATCCCCTTAATTAGTCAATGTGAAACTCCTTCCAACAATTCTCAACAATCCTCCCCTCGAACAAAATACACCATAGAGCCTTCCCTAAGGCCTATGGAGCCCCCGAACAACCTCTCCTTAATCGAGGCTCAATTCCTCTGGAGCCCTCGAACAAAGTACACCCTTTGTTTAACACGTGAATCACTTTTGACTACACTTTCAAAGCTCACAACTTGTTTGTTCGACATTTGAAGATTTTATAAGCATCACTAAGTTAAGGCTATGACTCTGATATCATGTTAGAAATCACGAACCTCAACAATGGTATGATATTGTCCACTTTGAGCATAAGCTCTCGTGGCTTAACTTTTGGATTCTCCAAAATACCTCATACCAATGGAGATGTATTCCTTATTTATAAACCTGTAATCATCCCCTTTATTAGGCAATATGAACTCCCTCCCAATGATCCTGAGAATATCATAAGATTATTGATATAGCTCTTATGATATGCAATTTGAATGCAGAGTATGGGTACAGCTTAAGGATAACAGAGAAAAGTGATGTATACAGTTATGGTGTTGTGCTTCTAGAGGTGTTGACAGGGAAGGCACCAACGGACACTAGAATCCCAGAAGGCGCCCACATTGTGACATGGGCTAACAAAGAACTAAGAAACAGAAACAAGGAATTTACAGCAATTCTTGATCAGCAGTTACTCCAACGATCAGGAACCCAAATCCAACAGATGCTTCAAGTACTCGGCGTCGCTCTCCTCTGCGTCAATACCGTGCCGGAGGAGCGACCGACAATGAAAGACGTCGCAGCCATGCTGAATGAGATCAAGCATGAAACTGAGGAGTATGAGAAGCCTAATTTGTTGGAAAGAGGAGCTATCACAAATCCTAAAGCAGCAGTTCATTGTTCAAGTTTTTCTAGATCATCTGAGCCTCTAATTAGAGCTGTTCCTTCTGCAGTACCATAGATTCAAAGAAACTGAAGAACAGTTCAGTTCACTGATTATTTCCTTTGGACAAGCATGACATTTATTTGTATAGATTGGAAGTAAGTAGCAGTAATAATGAGAAGGTTGAGTCTGTACTTCTGCTTGAAACCGAGTACTTCCAGCTCGTTCCATTCTGATGCAGGTTGTAATGCATCGGTTGGGGAGGAGGACGAAGCATTCTTCATAAGGGTGTGGAGACCTCTCCCTAGCAGATACATTTTAAAAACTTTAAGGGAAAGCCCGAAAGGAAAAGCTCAAAGAGGACAATATTTGTTAGTTGTGGGCTTGGGTTATTACAAATGGTCTCAGAGCCAGACATTGGGGGATATGCCAACCAGGAGTCTAAGCCCCGAAGGGGTTGGACATGAGGCAGTGTGCCAGCAAGGACGCTGGGCCTGAAGAAGGGTGGATTGTAAGATCTCTCATCAGTTGGGGAGGAGAACGAAACAAGAAAGGACACTGGCTCCGAAAGGGGGTGGATTGTGAGATCCCACATCGGTAGGGGAGGAGAACGAAGTATTCTTCATAAGGGTGTGGAAACCTCTCCCTAGCAAATACGTTTTAACAATCTTAAGGGAAAGCCCAAAAGGAAAAGTTCAAAGAGGATAATATCTACTAGCGGTGGGTTTTGGCCGTTACAAATGGTATTAGAGCTAAACACGGGGGGTGTGCCAGCAAGGAGGCTAAGTCCCAAAGAGGTTGGACACGAGGCAGTGTGCCAGCAAGGATGCTGGGCCCCAAAGAGGGGTGGATTGTGAGATCCCATATCGGTTGGGGGATGAGAACAAAACAAGCAAGCACATTAGGCCCTGAAGGGTGTGGATTGTGAGATCCTACATCGGTTAAGGAGGAGAACGAAACATTTCTATAAGGGTGTGGAAACCTTCCCCTAGCAAACGCATTTCAAAAATCTTTAGGGAAATCTTGAAAAGAAAAGTCCAAAAAAGATAATATCTACTAGCGGTGGACTTAAGCTGTTACAAGTACAAACTAAAGGGAGTGAAACGTGCAGGTACTTCACGAAGAAAACTACATGAAGCATAAGTTTGGTAGCAGCTGGTGCAACCAATATATGGAGGGGACCAAGAAAAGAAACTTTAGCCTTCATAACCTACTGAGTTGTCTGTGGGCAGCTCAACCAACAAATAGACATCATAGAGAGACAAACTTTTGGGAGTAGACAAATAAAAATGAAGCTGTAAAGAAGCCATTCTGGACCACCATCCTTTTAGCACTTTCCATCTCAACAATAATATGTGCTAAAGAAAAATGAGAAAGCTCATGCTCCATGATCTTGA
Source organism: Cucurbita argyrosperma subsp. sororia (assembly GCA_018691285.1). Taxonomy (NCBI): domain Eukaryota; kingdom Viridiplantae; phylum Streptophyta; class Magnoliopsida; order Cucurbitales; family Cucurbitaceae; genus Cucurbita; species Cucurbita argyrosperma. The sequence goes on along the minus strand of CM031889.1, from coordinate 6,121,511 downwards.
AAGGATACATTACCATGTAACCACGTGACGCGGAAGTGTCGTAGGTCCATCGCTTATTTATCCGTTCCGATCAAGCGACAATGCCTGAGAACGCGAAAAATTTCACTTAATAATGTTACATACTTGAGCAATGCAACTAGTTATGTTTATGAATGATAATGGTGCAAAAGAGTAATCTTGAGGATAGGATGATTAAGAAAGATTTAAAAGTTACTACTTATACCAACAAAGTACACTTTTCTTTTTGGTGGCTCATTCAGAACTCAAGAGTTAAAGCGTGTTTTAATTGGAACAATTCTATGTTGAATAATTTAAGTTTACATAAAAGTTCGAGTTCAATATTGCCAGGGTCAAAAACTAAATGGTTTTAGGAAATAGGATAGTGGACTAAATGGTTTTAGGTGATTATCGCTAAAGGTATGCTAGATTGTACAATGTCTTTCGGATTAACTTTTCGAAGATGTTACGAAATCAATTAACTGATTTGTATTAGAATTTATGTCCTAAAACTTCGCAATTATTGTTTGTTATTAATTATATACTTAATTTTTCTATTCTGAAATTCATTTTATGCGTATATCTTAAAATAATGAACTAGATGTAACAGTATGATGAAAATTTTACTAACAAAACTCGATTATATACGATCTTTATGGGATTGACATTTAGAATACTCAAAGTTATGACTTGGTGACAATGTACACTCACCACTAATGAACTAAGCTCTCTTCATTATCAACCCTCAACCAATTTAAACCTTCTCTTTGCCACTCGACTCTCACCCTTTCATAGTTACCTACTACTGTCACGCCTAATCTCTTGATCATTTGTTAGAATATTCAGACGACGCTGATTGATTTGTTTCTTACCTTCTATCTAATTTACATTAATCGGTGTATTTATAATTTTAGTGGGTAAAAAATTCGTCATATTTAGGATTTTTTAAAGTTTATATTTCAAAAAATGAAGATCAAATTTTAACATTTAAGAATCTTTTTGGGATATAGATTGTTGGGTCAATTTTCATTTAGGCCTTTTTCTTTAGCTACTTGCAACAATTAGGCTTCTTGAAATAAGAGGGAAATGGCCCAATTAAATTGTAACCTTAGGCATGGAAGGCTCGTTATGGAAGAGTTCCACAATGACCCAACAACTCAAATGTAGAAAAATAAATCTTGAATATTTCAATTCAAAAATTAATTTTTTTTAAAAGATTTTTTGCAAAAAGAAATAGAGAGTGGATCTCGGTTACATTTCAATACGAATTTATATATATAAATAAGTCAATTTAAACATAGTTCAACTGATATAGATATATGTTAGGATTTGTGTCTTAAAGCTTATAGTTTATGTAGTTGGTATACGAGGATCATGTCCGAGTAATAAAAGGATTTATAGTATATTTGATGTTTTATTTTTGAAACACTATCATTGTTACAAAATAATTTGATCCAAATCCTATATAATTAGTCTGTATAAGATTAGACCAAGAAATACTTAATCTCTCCTTATAAATTTGTTAATTGAGAAAACTTATATTTCGACTCGATATTTATCTTGAGTGAGCTATGAGCTTTTGCTTTTGAGACATTACCTTTCGATTTGTATGTGTGAGAAGGGATTTTGTAGCTAGTTCAGTTTGCTTACCATTTTAGGAATTTGATCAAATAGACAGTTGAAAATGTAATCTTACACGATGACATTATCTTTTTCCCACGTAGTAATAGTAGATGAGTAGTTTTCTTAAGTATTGATTTCGAGACTTAAACGAAGGGTCTCATTCTCTCACTGGTTCGGGAGGAACTTTGTAACGACTCATGCCCAGATTTGAAATCTTAATTTAGAACTTGATTACCTCGACATTCCCTCGTATACCTTACGACATGGTCATGTTACTTACTTCTTGCTTTTAAGAGTAAAGACTATATCCCCATAGACCAACCTAAATCCTTCCAGTATGCTTTTTTTCCTTACATTTATCTTAAGGAAAATTCACCCGATGCCATCCAACATAGAATTGTTCCAAGTAAAATAAACTTAACTATGAAGTTCATATGATTGAAAAAAAGAATGTGCATCTTGTTGGTGTAGGAAGTGACGTTCAATCTTTTTAAACCTTTCTTAATTATCCTCTGCCCTTAATATCACTCTTATTTGGATGGATTTGGCACTTGATTGCCCAGGTATTCCCTTGTATGCCCTACGACATGGTCATGTTACTTACTCCTTGCTTCTAAGAGTGAAGGCTATCCCTAAAGATCAATACGAATCCTTTCACTAGGGAGATATCCAACCTACTTATCAGTTGAAATTCTCACATTCTTCCCAGAGGTTCCTAAACGCCAATACACTAGGGAGGTATGCAACCTACTGTTTCTACAAAGATAGAGTTTTTGCTTTCATATTTCATTTTCATTTTTAACAACAAATCGATTTCAATACTTCTATCCCAAGGACGAATAGTTCATTCCCTTCAACATATACCTTAGTCAAACGGTTAAAAGTTTAAATCTCTCAAATTCCACCCGTTATTAACCTAAAACAAAACTCGTGACTTTGCGACAAAATTTGAATTCACAAATATAAAATAAACTTTCTTGAGGTCAGCCCGAACATTAGAATCAGAATAAAATAGTAAAAATTTGAATCTAGGACGATAATTAAAGGGTGTTATTAAGGCATTAATCAATTAAAGTTAGATTATAGATGTGATTATATTCAATTATTTGGTAAAGAAAATTAGACATCTAAGAGCCAACTTGGTATATGACGTGGACTAACTTTAATTATTTTAATGGAACAGAATGAGTCAAAAGTCTTGGTCCATTCATCCCTATTTCTCATGGGTCTCTATTTCCTAGTCCAAGTTTAAGATAATTAATTAATTAAATTAAATTAATAAAAATTGACATTTTAATATATAGCTAATCCATAATTTTGGGTTTTAAATAAAATTCTGTTAGTTGGCAATTTAAAATTGTTGGAATAATTTGTGTATTTTATTTATGGAAAATATTAAGATTCTTACGAGGAATGTTCATCCATTCATCTCCTTTTCTCATGCAACTAATTAAATAATAAATTAATTTTAAAAATTGTTAAAAATACAAAAATGAATAATATTAAAATTTAAAAATAGGAAAATTAAAAAAAATAAATAAATAAAAGTAAACTTGGTGGGTTTGACAATTTTCAATGAATACAAAATTTAAAGTTTTTTTTTTTTTTTTTTTTTTTTTTTTTTTGGACAAAAATGGAAACGGCCATGAATTATTAGTGCATACCCATTATCACAAACAAGACATGAACCCACTTTCTTCCCTTTTTAAAAATAAAAAATAAAAAATAATAGCTATGTTTTTTTTTTTTTTTTTCGTTCTTTTTTTCGATGAAATAGCGATATCAGCTCGTTAAAGTCTAATGAATTCGTTTGATTACACTACTGATCCAATCGAACCCATTTCTTTGTTAATGTAGATAATATCAAAGATAGATATATCAATTATAGTCGTATATATGACACCTGAGTACATGAGAGGTGCATAAATGAACTGAGTTCACATCTAAATGAGAGAGATTTTGATTATAGGTAATTAAGAAAAGCTTAAAAGAAACTGAATGTACTACCTATACCAATAAAGTGCACTTTCTTTTTCGATAGCTTAACCATAGGAGCTCCATATTTGAGTATACTTCGCTTAGAGAAAATTATTTGTTGGGTGACCTCTTGAGAATTTTTCTAAGATGCATGCAAGTAAGGACAAACAATGTTGGAAAGACTCGTGTTAGTTTGTGGGGAATAATGTTCACTCTTAGAATCCATTAAATGTTGAATCTAGACTCCAAATTCGGAATATAAAGCGTTATAATTAATGATGTATAATACTTGAAATATATTAGTAGTGTAACACCAATATAACATAGTTGCAAATATCATATTTGGGTATGGATGTATTTAATCAACACTAAATTTAAAAGTCTCTTGGGTATATATAATTCTATCATAATCAAATATATGATTTTTTAAATTAAAAATAAATTTTAAATTGGTTGGATTCTACCCAATCTAGTTTTAATGGAACCTATGAACTAATTCAACTTATAACGTTTTTATTGATTTAAATCCAACCTAACCCAAATAAGTTCGCAACTCAAATCATTACAATTTGAGTTGAGCTGATCGAATTTTTCGGATCATCATGTTAAATGAACACGACTCTCCACAATGATATGATATTGTCCACTTTGAGCATAAGCTCTCGTGACTTTGCTTTGAGCTTCCCCAAAAGGCCTCATACCAATGGAGATAGTATTCCTTGATTATGAACCTATGATCATCCCTAAATTAGCCGATGTAAGACTTTCATCATCTAACACCTCCCCTCGAACAAAGTACGCCTCCCCTTAATCAAGCCTCGATTTTTTTTTTTCTTTTGGAGTCTTAGTCATTTTTTACTATGCTTTCGAGAAGGCTCGACTCCTTTTCTTTTGAAGTCCTTTGTTAGACATTTGAGGATTTACCAATCTATTGGCACGACTAAGTTTAGGGCATAGCTTTGATACCATGTTAGATGAACACGACTCTCCACAATGGTACGATATTGTCAGGAGTTTTTTTAATACTCTTATCAAAACAAAGATTCAAGTACAACAACTATTATTTTTATTTCTCCTAAGTTTCTATCCATATAATTAAATTATGCTACTTGTGACAAACCCTAAATAAACATGGATCATTAAATGGAAGGTATCTTTCCTAAAATATATGAAGAAAATAAGATTAAAAAAAAGGTGGGTAAAGAATCTAAGGCAACATTAATGAATTTCCAACTACCCAAAAAAGTAGCTTGTTTATGGAAGCTTGGGTTTTTATTTTGATAAATACAATAAAAGGGAACAACAAGAATATTCTTTATATCCAATGTGGAAACATATTGCCACCTTACTCGTAAGAGTCATGTTACTATTCCTCTTTAATTTGGCTCCATTCTCAATATCTTTATCCAATCTTTTATGTATCCTTAGAGATTTCTATATCTAAAAGAGTATTCATGGTTGCCTAGGTAGGTGGGCAAGCATATTCCATTTTAGAATTGTAAGCATAGAGAATACACGTACATTCGAAAAGAAGATAAGCAATTTCTTCGACGGAGAAATAAAATCTCGAGAAATCATATAGGTAGAAAATACACATACGTCAAAAAGAAGATAATCGGATGGAACATAAGCAATCTCTAATATTCGCATGAAGTCTAACACATCAATCATTATCAAATTTAGAGAAATAGTTTTGCAGAAGTTTGAACTTGAATGTTATGGACTCACATAGGTTGACTTGAATTTTAAAGGACAAAAATCGAACTTTCATTGAGGATAAATTGGTGACACCAACTTAAGCTAATCGGTAAGTGACCTTACTACTGCAGTTAGATAATTGAATGATGTATGACGATGCATGCCTCACGGCCCATGCATGCACCATATTATTTTATGCTATACTTATGTGTTCTATGTAATGACCTATGACGCTATGCTATGTATGCATGTGATATCCATTACATCGTGTTGCGAATGAAATGAAATGATATGATATGTATGTCATGTTATGTCTTCCCATGTAAAACTATGTAATGCATTATGTGACGACCGTCATATATACATGATGCATATATGTAATATGTCATGGATGAAAGGAGAAAGGGAATGATGTTAATGTTATGCTATGAATGTAAATCATGGGGACCTCATGAATGTATGTATGTCATGTGCATCGAGTTACTTCTCCATTACGTTATGTTAGTATGGACGCGTACCTTTGATATTTATGTTCGTCATGATATCATGCGTGGGCTGTGTATGGGAAAAAAACCACAAATCCAACCCTGCCTGAAACGGGAAAGAGTCCAAAACCATGCTACAATTTTAAAAGATAGGTTCCATCATTATATGTGTGTGATTGCATTACTAACTCCAATAGTGCAGTGACTTACTGATAATTTTTTATAATATTTAAGCCACGTTCTACCCTTATATTTTTCAGTTAAAGGTAAAGCGCCCCGACACAGATGACGGTGAATGCTGGAATGGCCATGAGAGCCAAAATAGGACAGTAATATACATTGAGTTTCATTCAGTAGTTGGTACACGGTTTAGTTCATTTATTGTGTTCAAAGAATATATTATTTCTACTTTCTTATTTTAAATTAAATGTGTAAGTCCTTGGCTTCCTTTGAAACAATTTATTTAAATTTTCACATATGTTATTAAAAGCATGCAGACGTCTTTGATTTATGTAAAAAATTAGGAGCATTACATCTATAGCTACAAGCTACATACGTTTTAGATCCTAATTCCAAACTACATAATCATAGTTCTGATTTTTTAGCATAGGCTAGATCACCCATGTTATGAGATCTAGTCACATGCTAGATACTCAATCTCTTCAAGTTCAATTTGGATCGAGTAAGTTATAGAATATATGATCTAATTTTGAATGGTTTCAGGTCCCCAAGAGTTAATGTTACATTTTATTGTGTGTATCCATATATAAATCCAATAGAGGGCTAATTACTTATTTTTTTTGTAATGATCAACCTATTCAAAATATTTTTTTAGTTAAAGACAACGGTGTATTAAGGACATGAAAAGAAGGGTTGTTGGTTGAAGTCCAGAAGTTTGATGGATCCAATTTCAATTTTTAGAAGATGCAGATTGAAGATTATTTGTATGAGAAAAATTTTCACGAACTCTTATTTAGGGTGAAGCTAGATACCATGACGACAGAGTAGTAGAAGCTCAAGGATCGACAGGCTCTAGGATTGATTTGGTTGATGCTATCAAAAAAATGTGGCATTCAACATTATAAAGGAGAAGACAACGTCGAATAAGTTGAAGGCATTGTAGAATATGTACGAAAATTTGTTGGCTGTGAACAAGGTGTATTTGATGTGTAGATTATTCAATATACAAATATCTGAAGGTAGTTCTATTATGAATCATATTAATGAATTCAATGTGATTGTAAGTCAATGAGTTCGGTGGAAAATAATTTTGAAGATAAAATTAAGGCATTGATTTCGATGTCATTTTTACTGGAGTTTTGAGATACTATTATCACTGCAATAAGTAGTTCTTGGGGATTAAGAAATTGAAGTTTGATGAGATCTGAGATATAGTTCTCAATAAAATTATTCGAAAACGAAAAATTGGTGATTCATCTAGCAATACTCTTAATCTTGACCGAATGGAAGAAGTAACTCGAAAGGCCCAAACATGCATGGTCAATCAAAATCAAATAAGCGAGGAAAACCCCCAAATAGACTAAACATAACAGGTTTGAATTATCGAGAGGAAGTACACTTTTCAAAAAATTGTACAAAACAGAAGAAGAATCATAATCACAAATCTGGAGATGACCATGATTTTGTACATTCGGTAGAAGATATTGAGGATCTCTAATCCTTAGTGTGGACAACCTGATTAAATATTGAATTTTAGATTTAGCTTCATCTTGTCGTTCGTATCCGAACAAGGAATTGTTTCAAAATTTCAAATCAGAAAAATTAGAGTAAGGTGTATCTTTTTGACAATAAATCCTTAGACATTAAAAGAAAATAAGATGTTTGCATACAAACTCCAGCAGTAAATCAGTGGACATTGAAGGATGTCAGATATATTTTAGGTCTCAAGAATAATATAGTCTCTATTGGTCAGTTGGACAACACAAGCTATGCAACAGAAAAGATTTGTGAAGGGTGTTATGGTGGTAGCACAAGACACAAAATCTAGAACCGTATACATCATTTCATTAGTGTATGAACATAGTTATTTTTGCTGAGAGTGCTTCTAGTTCAAGTCTATGAAGATATTGACTATGAAAGAAGTTTTAGAAGGTCTAAAACTTGTTGATATGAGTCTTTGTGAGTGTTGTGTTATGAGCAAATAGAAATGCGTTAGCTTCACAAAGGCTTTCAGGGAATCGAAGAAAGTACAGTTGGAAATGGTCTATACAGATGTTTGGAAACTATCTCTAGTTCCATCATTTGGTGGATCAAAGTTCCACATCACCTTCATGGATGATTTCAACCGGAAGAAATGAGTTTATTTCCAGAAACACAAATTAGATGTGATTGCCACCTTCATGAAGTGAATAACTAATGTTGAAAATTAGACCATTTTAAAGATCAAATGTTTGAGGTCTAACAATGGAGGAGAGTACGAAAGTTAGAATATAAAGCATTTTTTACAGTTGAGGGAATTAAGTTAATGAAGACAGTTCTCAGTAAGACAAGACAAAATGGTGTTGTTGAAAGTATGAGCAGAACATTGAATGATCGAATAAGGAGTATGAAGATTCTCTCTATATAGCTAAAGACATTATGAGCTGATGTTGTAAATACAGTAGCCTATTTGATCAATAGAGGGCCACCAATACCTTTGGAATTCAAGATTACATAAGAGGTATGGACTGGAAAAGAACTTTTTGCTTTGGGTATGTTCATGTTGATTTAGAGGAGAGAGAGACAAGCTTGATGCTATAGATGTGAAGTGCTACTTTATAGGCTATGATTCTAGAATGTACAAGTACATGATTTAGAATGACAAGAATAGAAATATTCAGAGATATTGTGATGTGACATTTGATGAAAAGTCCGGTAAAAAATCAAAGAAGAAAATTCTGAGACATTTGGAGTTGTTGAGTTGCGAAAAATTCACCTACTAATGTTGTAGCAAAAACTCAAGAAAAACCAAAGACTAATGTTGAGGAATCAAATGTGGAGTTGAGTAAGTGTTAGAGAAATTCATCTAGACCCATCAGAGAACGAGATAGATAGTCACCTTCATTACACTATTTGTTGCTGGCTAATGAAGGGACCATAGTCATTTGATGAGGCTCTACAGTTACAAGGTACAACCAAATGGGAGTAAGTCATGGATGATGGGATGAGTTGGATGTCTAGGCTTGAAAATTGTGTTGTTATTTCATCTTCTGGGACTGAGTACGTGATAATAGCTCAAGTTGGAAAAGAGATGATATGTATGATAGACTATCTAAAAGAATTAGGCAAGAAGAAGAGCGAGAAGATTCTTTATATAGATAGTCAGAATGTCATACAGTTTATGAAAAACTTAATTTATCATTCAAAGATAAAACACGTCAAAAGATGATACCATTTCACTCTTGAAGTAGATGATATGTGTTTGGAGAAGATAGAGTTCAAAGAATCCAGAAAATTGAGGTTGTGCAAAGCCTTAGTTAGTTGTCCTATGTAATGAAGATATTGATGGTGAAGAGAATCATCTGAGAATGAAATTCTTGGTTGACTAGATGAGTCTCTAAGTAGGAGAATGGTTAGATTATGGAACCTATTGCTTATTTATAACTTACTCAATAGTTATACATAATAAAACTATATATGGTAATGTTGTACGGCTGACGACGACATCACAATTTAAGATTATGACATATACATAAAGTAGTTGTACTTATTTTCTAAGACTTAAGTTAGAATAAGGTGCTTTTAATTGTAAAGCTTATTTATTTCCTTTAGTATTTACATGTATTTAAGTTACAAGGCTATTGGAATAAGTTGGGATTTATAACCAAGATTTGCGGTGATAAATGACCAAAATACCCCTATGAGAATTCTAAGATGCTTTCAATACCTTAGAAGAATGAAAATTTATATGAGACTCTTTTACTTTATTAAGGGTAAGTATGAAAGAACTGAAGTGAATTATGACAATTTTGGAATATGAACCAAAAGGAAAAACTAGGAATCTACGTTAGCCCTAAGTTAAGTAAGATATAAAAAAAATTATGGAAGAACTGGATAGAGAACCGAAAGTTAGGGACCTAAACAGCAAAGTTTGTGTGGGATCCAAGTGACTTTAAAATGCCCCTATAATTATGCACTACTTATTTATGATCCAAATGACCTCTAAATGACATGAAATTTTATAAAAAAAAAGTTTCATCTTACGGTTTAAAGGAATTATGTAAAGTTTTAAGGTCAATGGAATATTCTAAGAACTTGAACCAAAATTTGGGTGATAAATGACCAAAATATCCCTATAAGAATTCTGAGATGTTTCAAGATTCTAAAGGACTCCAAGTGTAAGGATTCAAAAAAAAAAAAAAAAATTAGTCGCCGGAAAACGTGGGTTTCCCAAAGAACCCGCGCCTTCAGCAAACCCATGACCATACTTGAAGTCCTACACTTCAGTAAACCCTCAGATTGAACCGGTAAGAAAAGGAAACACGAAATGCCGAGAGAAAATGATGGAAAACCAATGGTTTTGTCTCGTCGGACATAAATGACGGTGAAATAGAGACATTTGATCTAGCAAACAAAAGACTAGCAAACACGCAGAGGATTAACACGACCATTGTTTTGGGAAGATGAGAGCGAGCTCACTGAGTTTAGTATGGTTTCAGAATGTGTAATAATAGCGCTGACAAGGATGAGTTTAAGAAAAAGGATATGGTCACGTTTATTTATAAATAGAAAAATGATAGTCGGATAAAATGATACGATTAGTTATGAATAGAAAACGATATGGTTACATCTCATTGGTGAAATGATATGGTTAGCTTATGGATAGAAAAGGCCAGAGATGTGATAGATTCATATAATGATAGAATTTAGGATACGTTAGGAAACAATTATATATATATGGGTGTGTGTGTTTTGTGATATGATAAGATTTATGTCATGGCACGAGATTTGTGTCAAATTGATATGTTTATGATATGATATATTGTGATACGCTAGGTTATGGTATGACATATTTATATGATGAAAATTGTTATATCTGGAAGCATGGAACGTTATGATATGACATATTTATATAATCTGAATGATATGATATGATTGACATGCAAAACAATAAACTAGTATGAAATACAACCACGGAGTATTTATGAAAGATATGATTAATGATCTGATAAACGATATGAAAAATGATATGAAAAACTATATGATATATACAAAATGCTAGCGGGGTTGTATTAAGGATAATTAAAATGGAAAAATGTAAAGACCTCATGCATTAGGGGATACCCCTATTCTTTCACGATGGTATGGACGCGTACACTATTAGGCAGGAGAACGATCATTATGTTTGACATAATGCGGCCGTGACAACCGCTACTTCTAACGGGTGTCCGGCATCGAGAGCTACCAGAGAATGCTCGTCCAACAAGAAAAGGGCCCAAAGAGGTGTGCGAACCGACTAGTGGATCCATACTCACATGAGTGGGCCATGTGTAGAAAATTAATTACACATCCAAGCTGCCCGTTAGGATTGCCACCGTAGGAAAGTAGACTGTTATGATATAGATCTCATTCATGAAATTGCATGTGTTTGTATTCAAGCCACATGCTACTTCTATAAGTTAAGGTAAGACATTCATGTACATGTACGGCTGACGAAGGCATCGAAACTCGAGACCATGACACATGCATAGGGTAGTCGCATTTATTTTTCTTAGACATAGGTTCAAAGAGGATGTTTTTAATTTAATCATTCATTTATTTTATTTAGTCCTTTGTGGTGTCGTTTTAAAGATGTTTTCGAACACGTAAGTCCATGACTTAGTTTTAAGATGAAAATTATGTTTTATGAAAGTTTAAATGAAGTATTTTCACATTTAATGCTCATGATATGTATACAATAGCGGCCTTAAACTAAGTACAAAATTTGAGGTCATTACACCAAGTGTTAAGAAATTTTATAAGAGACTCATTTATGACCTTAAAGGTAATTTGCGATATCTCACGAGAGGTTAGAACATGTTTGAGATATGAACCCAAAGGAAAAGGATGAAACTACCCTTAAAAACTCTATATAAGAAATCAAGGGTTATTATGAATATCATATGACAATACGCCAGTTATTATGAATATCATACGACAATATGCTCATTTGAAACTGATTCTTAGGTATCTTGAGTTTTACTATTTATGCAATATTAATCTTAAAGAAAGAGTTTTGTTAAGACCCTTCTTAGTCTTACAACAAGATTAGAAGAATAATGGTATAAAGGTATCTTGAGTTTTGTTGAACATGATGAGCGGATCAAGATAGTGATGAAAAAAATGCATTCACATAGAAACAAAGATTTCATCAAGTGTTCGACCCAAGAAGGGCAAGATATAAGGGTTTTGTCTGAGTCAAACATGGTTGTGTGAGTTAGAGCGATATCGTGGGCTCACTAATACCCTGTGGTTTATGTAATTTCCATGAATTAGATATTCAAGGAGGGTTCTAGACTTGTTTCATACTGGTACTTGACCATGGGAGGCTAATCAAAGACAAAAAGGTGACAACAAATGAGCCCTTAAGTCACTCTTTTATTATATAATATATCTTATGCCAAACCTTATGAGTCGAGTCTTGGTTACACAGTTATTTTTCTCAAGTAGCGAATGTCAAAGAAGATGGTATTGCAAACCAATTTAAAGGAGGAATGGTTTGTAGTTGGTCTAGCCTTGTTCATAGCATAAATTTGTAAGTTTCATCACTTGGATGATGTAGAAGGTTTTATCCAAATGTTTTGAGTTTAGCTCAATCGATTCTCATGAACCCAACTCATATTTACAACGAGACTGCAAGAAGAGCTTTCTAGAGTTAAAGAATTGGTTGACCTTAATATAAAGATGTATTAGATGATACATGCATGCAAGTAAAGTCTAATGGTGTTATGAAGGGATGACTAGTTGGAATACAAAGGTAACATAAAAAAGTTAGCCTCATTCTTAATTTAGAATTCGTACTACATTATTAGTGAGTGCTAGCCCACTTGCCAAGCCTAAGGGGTACGTGAAACCGCATGGTAGACCCATGTGCGGGTACGTGGGCCGTGTATAGGGAAGTACTGTACATTCAACCCTGTTCAAACTAGAGAGCAACTTAAGGCCGTTCCATGATATTTTTAAAAGACCAGGTTTCATTATATCGCACGTGTTTACATTTTCCTCTTCCAACAATATAGCTACTTATTGAGTATTTCTTAAAATACTCAACTCACGTGCTACTCTTATTCTTCAAGTAGAGGCAAGACAATACTCAAGCCACGTGCTACTCTTATTCTAAGGTAAAAGTAAGACATCCATGTACGGATTACAACGTCACGATGAAGGATATGGAACTAGGGTTAGGATAGTTATATTTATATTTGTTTAGTAGACCATAGGTTAATTAAGGGCTTTGTTTATTTTATTTAAATTATGATATTTACTTTGCGATTTACTATCTACCACTACTTTGTTTTAAAGTATCTATTTTAAATTTTAAGTTCATGACACATTTTCTAAAATATTTGAAATAGATGTTTTTAGCACGCATTAGTCACATCATGCATGTAGTGACGATCTTGTTTTTAGTAGTCCCGCGTGTACGAAAACATTTTTCATTAACATGATGCATATAAGAAATATTTCATGCTAACATCATACATAATACCCATCACATATCATGCATGACGTATTATTTTTCAGAAAACATATAATCATCAATACTATAGAAAATCGAACGTCCTAACCCTAAAAACCTCTAATAGTAAAGCCACTTACCTCAATATTATCCATTTGACTTACACTCACTTTATTCTAATCCTCAAAATAAAGTCTCAATCTTAATACCGAAAATCTTGAAACTAAACTCTACTATAACGTTTTAACAATAGCCAAAAGGCTTAGAAATTTACCTTAATCATTACTTATCTAAGAATAAATTTCTCGAACCCCACGAGCAATTAAATTTTAATACAAGAGAGCAGAGCTTATAGCCGAAATCACTACATAAAATAATGGACTAAATGAAAAGGTCGAGACCCATTACCTACTATAACATCAACGAAAGAGACTAAAATTGAAACCAGTTACAACTCCGAAGTTGTGGAACGTAAACATTCCCCAACCTCAATTCGACCCACCCCAAGAGTTTGGCCAACTTAAATTGATCAAAACCTATAATTTACTCTTATGTGAAGATATGGTTGTTACACGTTAATTGAAAAGATCGATGGAGCGACCAAGAATGCTACTAAATGCAAATTTAAAATTGGAAAACTCGAGAACCCAAATGTAATCTATACCAAATTTCAAAGACCAAAATAGTAATTTACCAAAAAGAAAAGTTAAATTATACAAACACTACTGCCATGTTTCAATTATATTCTTAAACTTGACTGATGAAATTTTTTCATCAAGATAAATCGTGCATTAATGTCAATCATTTACAACATCATTCACATCCGTTGACGTAATTGCTGATGTTTGTAAAAATTGATTATATGATTAATTTAAATTATATTTTGAAATGAAATAAATGGTAACATCAATTCTATATATTTAAAAATAATATCACGAACGTTCCAACCTCAATTTTCAAAGTCTAAAAGCATTATTGAAACATAGTTCGAATTAATATATATATAAAAGAAAACTATAATTTATATTGGTAAAATGTGGTTTTCTATGGGCTAGTTTTCTTTTTTCTTTTTTTAATGTCAAACTTGTTTTGAATTAATTTATCTTGAATTGAGAATAAAATGCAAGCTGTGTTATGACCTAAGTTTAAGAATTTAAGGTATAAAAAGAATGGTTTTAATTCATGTCAATTGTCAAACATTCAATCATTTTTCATAGGAAATTAGAAGGGATAGATCTTATGGTTAATATTTAAAGAAAGAAAATAGATTTTTTTTTTTAATTATTATTATTAGGAAAGAAATTTTAGATGCATGAATATAATCTAGGATCGACTTCTAAACTTAAGAGTTTAAATATTTGAATAATTTGATAGATACATAGATATATATTATTAAAAGAGTTGACCAAATTAAGGCATGATTTGCCATGGGAACAATAGAAACAATTTCAACAACCAAGCCCTTCAAACCCTAAGAAAGATTTGCAATTATTGTTTAAAAGTTAGATGTAACGCTTCATGCTCGAATTTGGAATTCGAATTCATGCTCAAAACATGTTGAAGTGTTTTTAAGAGTGAAGATTATCCTCACAGACCAACACGAGTCTCTTTTAGCATGTTTTGTCCTCACTCACGAACTTTTCACGAAGATTACCAGGAAGTCATCAAACGTAGGATTACTCTAGATCGAGCATGTTTAGCTATGAAATTATTATAATTGAGCTAACTAAAAAGAATGTGTGCCTTATCAGTATAGATAGTAACTATCGTTGTTTGAATTCTATACCTTTAATTGAAAAACAAGAATGTCTTACCTTTACTTGAAAAAACAAGAGTAACACGTGGCTTGAGTATATTAAAAAATACTCAGTAAGTAACTTCATTGTTGGGGTCGAAAAATGAAAACGGATACGATATGGAGGGACCTATCCTTTTCTAAAATATCATGGCATGACCTTAGACTACTTTCCAATTGGAGCAAGGTTGGATTATTAGGATCGCACAACAACACACGTTGGATCTAGACGAACACAAAAAATGGGAGAGAGAAAATGCAATGAGAAATATTGGTTTTAGGTTTATATTGATAACCTTAAGTATATACAACAAGAGACAATATAGAGAGTGCAGAAGTTACATCTTCAAAGCACTTGTTTAAGTGAAATATATATAGTTCAGTTTACTATATAGTTTTATCAGATATAATCATCTACTGTATATAAACATCTACCATATGTACCCTTTTACTATACATAGTTGTTTAAATGACCATTTACTTTATAAGTCATTTACCATATATAGTTTTACTATGTATAACCATTGAGTAAACTATAAATAAGCATCAATCTCATAACCTAATAGGATATGTAGTACTTCCCTGCACACGGTTCGTGCAAGCTCACATAGATCCACCAAGCAGGCTCGTATTTATACTGGGGTGTGGCTCGTCAGGCTAGCGCATGCTCATGCTAGTAGACACCACGGAAGGAAAGGACCTGTAGAACATCATGGTGAACATAAATATCGTAAGGTACGTATTTATACTAATTGTAACAAAGTAGTCTGATGCATATGACACATTTAAATGCATGAGATCACATAGCTTAAAATCATAGGATAAGTTTATGATGTCAGTCATATCTTCATTTAGTAACAACATAACAAGCCTATGAATCATTCATACATAATTCATGTCAAATCTTTCATGCTTAACATAGCTTACATGGCGTGGTGTATGAAGGTTTATGCATCCTAGGTTATCAATATCATAAACATGATTCTACAACATGACATAACCACATTATAGCATAACATAACATGACATAGCATAGTATAACATGACATAGAATAGCATCACAATCGTAATTATGATACGTGCAAGGGCCACGAGGCACGTGTCATCATACATCATACAATTCACTTAATCAAGCTAATAGCAGACCCACTTACCTAGTTGGCCAAACCAATGTCATTTGAGTTGATTGAGGCATCCCATGATCATCAATAGAAATTAAAACGCTATATAATAATCCAAATGTGAAAAGAAGCTTGAAATTGTGATATAATATTAACAAAGAGAGATAGAAAGGATAGAGACGAGGCATGATGGAGAAGAGGATAAGGATTGATAACATTATTCCAAGCTTGAAAGGAAAAATTTCCTTAATACTTAGCAAAAAAATGGAAACTTCACCATATTCTTCGGAGGGGAAACATCGTTTATGACACAGATGCACATTAGAAGGAACATTGATTCACTTTGTCCACAATAATGCATTACCCTTTATCCACTCACCCCTTTTTAAATTCAATTCCTCTCCCTACAAATAATTGGATATTATTCACATAACATCATCCTCAATTATTAATCGGTAACAATTTAGTGTTTCAGAGATAGATTGTGAGATCTTATATCGGTTGGAAAGGAGAACGAAACATTCTATATAAGGGTGTGGAAACTTTTTATGAGTAGACGGGTTTTAAAAGTTCTATGGTACCAGAGCCAGACACCGGATGATGTGTCAGCCTTCTCGCTGTTCCCCAAAGGGGGGTAGACACGAAGCGGTGTGCCAGTAAGGACGTTAGACCCCAAAGGGGGGTGGATTTGGGGGCGGTCCCACATCGATTGGAGGAAGGAAAGAGTGCTAACGAGGACGCTGGGACCCGAAGGGAGGTGGATTATGATGTCCCACATTGGTTGGAGAGGAGAACAAACCACCATTTATAAGGGTGTGGAAACCTTCCCCTAGTAGACGCGTTTTAAAGCCTTGAGGGGAAGCCCGAAAGGGAAAGTCCAAAGACGACAATATCTACTGACCGTGGACCTGGATTATTACAAATGGTTGTGGACCTGGATTATTACAAATGGTTGACAGGAAGTTCGAAAGAGGAAGACCAAAGAGGACAATATCTGCTAGCGGTGGGCTTGAGCTATTACATATATTTTTTTCCCATTTGACCTTGCCCCACCTAATGAAATATTTTTAGATTTATTAAGATATTTTCCATATTAACTAACGAAATTATATTAGAAAATAAAAATTATCAATACATAATTTTTTTAAAAATGAATATTTTCAAATATATATAATGGAAGAAAAATTCATACGTCTCCCTGCCACAAAAATAAATAGAAAATTCGACAAAAATAGGAAATAAAATAGAGACAGAAGACATATATAACTATCGAACCTATCAAATTTTAATTTTTTTCAATATTTTCAAAATTTATAAATTTATTAAATAAATAATTCAAATTTGTTAGATAAATATTCATATTAAATTATATGAATGTAACATAAAAAAAATTGTGATAAAATAATGAAATTTTACAGATTTATTATACATTAAACAAAAAAAAAAATTATAAAAACGTTATTAAAATTAAATATTATAAATAATTCCAAATGGAAGACAAGTGTAGAGTTTGTCCTACCAAAACCCAACAATATTTGTAGTTATCTCATTGGTGGCTAAATATTCAGATTAATCTAAAAAAGAAATAAATAGTATTTATTAAATTTAAAATTAATTTATGTTCTTCCACATTTAGACAAACCCCTCAGGTACATGCACGCAATAACTGTACTCTTATTAACGTGCATTATAATTATTTTTTATTTTTTTATTTTTAAAAAGACAACTCTTTCAATTAATTTAAACTTTTTTCTTTTGTAATTATCACTATTTTCCATTTTAATTTTATTTAGGTTCATGTACTTTCATTATGGTTCTATTTTGGCCTTTTAATTTTTAAATATTTTGTTTTTTTCTACCTTAGTTTAGAATTAAAATAAAGTCGTCGTTAATTATTTAAATAATAATAATGTAACGATCGAAAACTAAATTTGAAACAGGGTTAACAAGGGTGGTTCGTTCTCCTCCCAACCAATTTGGGATTGAGGGATCGCACAACTCACCCCCTTCAGGACCCTGCGTCCTTGCTGGTACTCATTCATTTCTCTAATCAATGTGGGACCTCCACCAAATCCATCCTCCTTTAGAGCTCAGCGTCCTTATTGGTACTCGTTTCTTTCTCTAATCGATGTGGGACCCCACCAAATCCACCCTCCTTCATGAACTAGCATCCTTTCTAGGTCACTCACCAAATCCACCCTCCTTCAGGGCCTAGCATCCTTACTGGCACTCGTTCCTTTCTTTATTCGATGTGGGTTTCTTTCTCTAATCGATGTGGGACCCCACCAAATCCACCCTCCTTCACGAACTAGCGTCCTTTCTAGGTCACTCACCAAATCCACCCTCCTTCAGGGCCTAGCATCTTTACTGGCACTCGTTCCTTTCTTTATTCGATGTGGGAGCCCCACCAAATCCACCCCCCTTTAAGCCCCATCGTCCTTACTGGCACTCGTTCCTTTCTCTAATCGATGTGGGACCCCACCAAATCCACCCTCGCTTATTGGCACACAGCCCTGTGTCTGGATCTGGTATCGTTGTTGTTCCTTTCTCTAATCTATGTGGGACTCCCACCAAATCCAGCCTCCTTTAGGGCTCAGCGCTCTTACTGGCACACAGCCCTATATCTGGCTCTGATATCATTTGTAACAACTCGAGCCCACTGCTAACAGATATTGTCCTCTTTGAGCTTTTCTTTCTGGATTTTCCCTCAAGGTTTTTAAAACGCGTCTCCTAGGGAGAGGTTTCGACACCATTATAAAGGATGTTTCGTTCTCCTCCCCCAACCAATGTGGGATTGAGGGATTTTCCTGTTTCTTAGTCATCCTATCCCCAAGATTGCTCTCATTCAGATGTGATCTCGATTCTTCATATACCTCTTCTTTACTCAGATGTCACATTTAAAATAGTTAACCGTTGACTCTTTTAATTAATACAATTAAAAGTACATATTTCTAATTTTCATCCCATTTTTGTTTTTATTTCTATAATTGTCTAAATAGAAGGGAAAAAAAAAAAGAAAAAAAAAAGTAGTTTTTGTGAAGTTTGTGGGCTAAAATGTAAAATCCAACAAAAATTAAGGACTAAACTATAATATTAAAAAAACTTAATAGAAAATGAGTATACCATAATCCTTAAATTTACTAAAAATGTGTTGAAGCATTTTTCAATATTTTAATTTGAAATTAAAAAATATATATAATATTCTAAATTTTCAACTTATTAAAAATAATTCTAAACTTAATATCATGGTTGACTACATTCCATTATTGTTAATAAATGAAATGAATAATCATTTAATTATATTTTTCTTGGAAGAAAAATGGAAGTAAAGACAATTTTATATAATAAAAAAAATAATACTTTAAAAAACATTCCAAAATATATTTATAATTATTATTGTCTAATAATTACATAATTTTCAGAATATGATAAAAATAATGGATAACATAAATAAATTTGTAAACAGCCAACCAACAGGAAAATCTTTGGAAGATACATTTAATTAAAATATTAATTTAATCTGAAAATGACCAATAATTTGTAGACATTTGGCAGAGATAATCTATATATTATTGGATAAAATACAATTATTTATTCAACAATATAACATAAGAAAGAGATGGGTGGAGTATTTATAATTAAAAATATTTCATAATTCTTGATATTTAAATTATTTTAAAAACTAAAAAAAAATTATAATATTTTAAATTTTAACAAAAATTAATTTTAAATTAAAAATTTATGATGCACTATTATTTAATATTCTATGATGCCTTTTATAATTAAAAAAATAATATAATATTATTATTTTAAATTAAATAAATCATAACGACTTTCTTATTCTTGCGACTGAAAAGTATCTAAAAGAAAAAAAAATCAAAATTTCTATCCATTTTTTAGAAATGATAGGTCTTAAAGTTTAAATTGTATGCCAAGGCATTCAAATAGTCATGATCAAGTTATCGTGTTAAACTTACATGTTAGAGTCATTCAAGTAGTCTTGATCAAGTTTCTTGTGGTCTTGTAGGCTGAAGATTTACATGCCAGAGTCGCTAGAATCATTCAAGTAGTCGAATCATTCAAGTAGTCTTGATCAAGTTATGGTCTTGTGGGCTGAAGATTTACATGCCAGAGTCGCTAGAGTCATTCAAGTAGTCTTTTGATCAAGTTATCTTGATATTAGAGTCATTCAAGTAGTCTAGATCAAGTTATCTTGTGGGCTGAAAATTTGCATGCTAGAGTTATTCAAGTAGTCTGGATCAAGTTGATCAAGTTATCTCGTGGGCTGAAAATTTGCATGATAGAGTCATTCAAGTAGTCTTGATAAGTTAGCTTGTGGAGTGATTCGAATCAGTTTAGAAAAAAAATTATTTAATCATTAAGGTAATTCATCCCTAAACTTTGCAGATCTAGTCTTGTTCTTCAAAAAAGTTATAGATCCATTACAAATATTTAAAATATAAGTTAAAAGTTATTTAAATTGGAAAGACTAAATTGAAAAACATCAAAATTATTAAGGACCTAAGGACCAAAGAATCTATGCTTACCTATCGAACTTCAAATGCAGCAAACGCATAAATAGTTTGAAATGCACTAGTGGTGATCGAATCATCAATTTTCGTAGATTAATCACTAGCTATGTTCGGATCGACAAAATTTGTGATGAAAACTGGCTCGAATATAAAATTAATAAAAGGATTAAAAATTCATAAATTTTGCAGGTCAAGGGAGGGAAAAACTGCAGATGATACAAAATAAAATATTAATAAATCCGAACTCCCTAATTTTGTATTCCAAAAAACCGAGAATAAAAGGCAAGGCAAAGGAAGAAACAGAACCCGCCATTGAAGCCAATAGAGGAAGGTCCGAAATGGAGAAATCCGCGATCAGGTCCGCAACAGAGCAACTCTCGCAACTCCTCCTCATCAAACCAGAACCTGAAGATCAGCGAATCAACAACGACGGCGAGGATGCTGCAACGACCGCCATTAACATCGTCATCCCTGTCCAACCTTTCATTTCGCTCTGCAATTCGCTCATTCACGTCCTCGGTTTGCTTTCCGCCTCTGTCTCTGTCGATCTCTTTCTGTTTCTCTCTGTGATGTTATCGTTCACGATCGCAGATAAAATCGGGCCGACAATGGCGGTTCTGAGGCAGGAAATTCGTCAGAACATTGAGCGGCTTGAAATGGCGGAAGAATGGGGGGATTTGGTTGAGATTCTGAAGAAGGAGGGGAGGGAAGGGAGGGCAAGGACGGAGAGCAGTTGTAGCAGAGCGTTTCTTTGGCTGATTAGGTCAGTTTGAATCATTTCACTGTTTTCGCATGCAATTCGACATCCATTGGTTAGTTATGCGTAATAATTAAATTACCCATAGCCATAGCCATAGCCATAGCCATAGCCATAGCCATAGCCATAGCCATAGCCATAGCCATAGCCATAGCCATAGGTTCTCTATTTTTTAAACCTAAATTATTTATATTTCTTCATAAAAACCATACATATATATATATATATTATTTAACATATTAAAATTAGCTTATTTCACTAATTAATAAAAATACCTCGAACTAACTTTATTTTTAAAATTTTTCTTATGAAAATAGTTAATATTTTGTTTCAAAAATGATTATTTTAATAATACTTTTAATCTAAAAAAGAAAATTAAAATTCACCTTTTAACATTTTTTTTTTTAAGTTGTTAAGATATAAACAGAATTATTTATTAGTATCAGGTTTCAAATTATATTCATCGTTACTATTAGTAAATAGATTGAACCGTAATTAGTACGAAAATACTTATGATCTTTCAAAAATAACATTAATTTCGTTAAACATTTAGAAAAATGAGTACGGAGAATATATATAGAGTGTAAATAGACAGTTCTATTCATATATTGACGGTAATAACTTTTTTTATATATATATATTATAAAAGATATTAACACTCCTTTTAAAAGTTTTATGAAAATTTTTTAAACATAAAAAATATTAATGAATTTTTTTTTTTTTAATTTAGTCTATTCTATTTAAATAATTTTAATTTTCCCATGTGTTTAAATTGTAATAATCATTTTATGTTTTTTTTTTTTTTTTTGAAAAGTTAAGGATAGTTAGCGTTCTAGATTAGCTTAAGATCTATCGAAAACGATAATATTAAATTTGGACGTTGAAAAGTATATGAACAAAAATAAACGAGTCTCGTACGGATAAACCAAAATGATTATGGTGTACAGATCTCTAGATTTCACATTGGCCCTATTGGAGAAGATAGCAAGTAACGAAGGAGGGATGAACATGGAACGAGCAGTTGAGGAATCCTACAACCAAACTTTGAAGCCATGGCATGGTTGGATTTCGTCCGCTGCTTACAAGGTAAACAATCACTTTTATACCATTCTCTTTGTAATAGTCCAAGCTGACCGTTAGCAGATATTGTCTATTTCGGGCTTCCACTCAAGGTTTTAAAACGCGACTAATAGGGAGAGGTTTCATTAAAGGGTGTTTCGTTCTCTTCTCCAACCGATATGGAATCTCACACTTTTAACCTTGTGTATACAAAAGTTGCTTAAACAAAAATCTAAACGGGTTCGGTTGATACAGATAGCTCTAAAACTAGTGCCTGATACACCAACCTTCATCAACATAATCATGGAAGATCACCATAACTACCACACCCTTCTCCATGACATCCACATTTTGATTCCTTTGCTCTCTGCTTTTCTCGAACAAGCTCACTCTATTCTGGTACGATAACGATCTTACAATTTTTGATTTTTTTAAATCTTCGACTTTTAAGTCTTTAATATGTTAAATGTACGCAGAGATTGTATAACTTGAATCGGATTAAGTCGAAATAGCCACTGAAGACATGGAGGAGATCAGAGTCGAGTGTTGCCTTTGTAAATTATATTTCATTTATTTGTATTCCTATCTTTTACTTGTTTCATCTTTGGAGAACCCATATCAGAACGGTTTATTGTGTTCTTGCATTTGTTATTTTCCATGCTTTAATGATCGTGTTCAACGTCGTCTTGTGTTCATGGCAACCATTGCTGATGGACTAGCCGACCATTTAAAGTAGATTTAGTCCATTTTTGTTGTTTGTCACACCGTTGCAATGTAGCCTCTCCTTCCCATTCTCTTTCTACTGATCGTCGATATTTAATGTTTCCTCCTTTTGTATTCGTCCTAAGATCGTCTTACAGAGCCACACACTTCAGTCCAATTTTTTGACTAACAATTTTCCCGTAAGCGGGACCTTGTTTGAGATTCATCACTCTGAATAACTCCCGCATCTATAAAAAATTTAACCTTTACTTTGTGCTTGATGATGTCCCATTCACTACTTTTCTTTAGCTTAAATACTCACTTTAAACTGATGGGTTTGTGACCGAGTAGTAAGTCATTGAGTGCCCATGTCTTGTTCTTATTGACGGCATCAAGCTCCTTTTGCATGATCTCCTACCACGATATCTCAGTTGGTGCCTCACGGTAAGCTGTCGAATCTTCAGTAGCAAGCAACACCAACTCGTTGGAATCTAGCTCTTCTTCAAGAGTATCTACATAAATTTTAGTGAAAGAACGAAATTTCTTTGGTCTACTATCCATTGTGAATCCTCCTTTGCTCTCATCTGAACTTCCTTGTTTTGGTGGACTTGTTGGTGTCGATGTTGTTGCAATTTCTAGATTTGTCGCGTCTCCCTTGCCTTCTAGTGCTATGAACTCTGCAATAGTCTGTTTATTGTTGTCGACATTGCACTAATCCCACTTCTTTAAAAATGACATCTTTGCTAACATGAACTTTTGCGTCTAGGATCGCACCATCTGTGCTCTTTAGTCTTGTTAAGGATCTTTAGTATTGAATTATAGTTTACTATATCTATTATATTTTATATTTTATTATAGACAAATATCTGTCTTCTATTATGGTTTACCATAGGTATCATATTTGTCTTCTTTGTAATTTATTTGATTATCTACGTGATTATAAATAGAGAACTTTCACACCATTTAAGTGTGGTGGTTTTAGCAAATATTCTCATGGTATCAGAGCTCTTTCGGTTTAACTCCGATCCTTTCTTTTCAATGGCTTATGAATCCTTTCATCATCTTCTCCACCACTACTACTGACTTTGACACTGGGGAAGGTCTCCATGACTGCCATAGGCGGAGCCGATTGATTACTCTTCGGTTCCACTCTTTTGGACTCCTAATCATCCTTCGTAGGTCCACCATTCACCATTCTTTGTACATACAACCTTCATCCTTTACAAAAACCCTAACCTTAGGATCCTCATCAGCGTTCTCATCGAAAATATACAAAATATCGACAAGCCCATCGATCTTCTACAGAGATTTACCTTCAGAATTTAAGTGCCGCACTGACCTCTTCGTCAACCTAGTCGTCGCAGGCCTACTTTTCCTTACTTTAGGGCTTGCTTTCCTGCCTCCGACCTTCAGACAGTATGCTCTAGTTGCTGCTGGCAGCTCTTAGCTGAATGTCTTGCTTCGCCCTACAGCTAGTGGAGACACTGACTAATAAGATTGACGAGAGGAGAACACATGTTGTGGTCGAGAGAAATGATGATTTTCTTACTCATCCTTCTCTTCTTTCTAGGCTTGGACTAATGCTTCTTTATGTCCGCCATTAGCTTAAGGCTAGTGTAACGGAGGGCTTCCTCGCAAGAAGCTTTATAGTCAGGGGTGACACAGCTTGTATGCCTTTCTACGCCAAAATCAACTCCTTCACCCACTATAGTGACTCTTTCGGCTTCAACACCGTCTTCGTCCTTTGCTCCGGACGACGTGACTCCCTCTCTGTCCATTGGAACTTCACCACCTGATATGGCATCGGCTACTTCTCCACTAGCTTCACCTACTATTCCGTTGCCGGCCCTCCACTTCTAGCAATGGTGGTGCTATGAACAGAATCGCTGTCTCTGGATCTATCATTGTGGCTCTTCACCCACTCCTGATGGTCTCTTTATTAGTCAGTTAAAATGTGCTCGAGATATTCTTACTCATGCTCATTTGCTTGATAGCAAAAGAGTCCACAAGGCACAGACCACACTCCATCTTCGCCCGTCTCTTTCTTTCTTCGTCTAAAATACACCATAGAGTCCGCCTTCTCAGTTTCTACCATCTTCTTCCTTTCTCTTGCCCTTTTATCATAACAGAGTCATCGCCCTAATTTTGAAGTCTCTACCTTGCGTCTCTATAGCTCACAACCCATGGTTCTTTCTCAACACCTTGCTGATGGTTATCTTTTCTCTAATCTTACTCTATCAATCTCCCGTTGCCGCCTTCTTTATTGACTTTTTTTTTTACCCGTCAATTTCTTCCCGATTAATTCTCCATTTCCCTACTCTCTGCTCTCTTTCTCTAGTTTCATTCCTATTCTATTTCAGACCGCAATTTCTTTATCTTCCAATGTCGGATTTGCAGTCATTCGAATGGAGATTATTCATTCTCTCTCTGCTTTTTTGTTCTCTTTCGGACTTGACAAAGGCCCTTCCAATGACCCTCTCTCTCTCTATTCTCCTTCTTCCTCTCGGTTTTTCCTCCTACTTTGTGGAGTAGACATATTCTCGTCAGAGCCAAGGTAACATTGCCGCTACAATTTTCATGGCTAAGAAAACACTATGTCGTCCAACCAGACATCTCCTCCGAACCAAGTTGCTGACATCTTCCGGAAAAGTGTTTCTCGACCTCTATTTGAATTTTTAAGATCCAAGCTTCATGTTCCTTAAAATCCGATGCTCAACTTGTCAGAGTGTTAAAGATATTTAGAACTGAATTATAGTTTACCATATATATATGGTAAATATCTCGATATTTGCATGGCTTAACGTAGGTATCATATTTGCCTTATTATTATAGACAAATATCTTGTATCCACTCTTTGCTCTTTCGTATTTCCATATTTTTTATAATTTATTCGATTCTCTAAAGGATTACAAATACAAAACTTCCAAACCATTTAAATTAGTTGAGGTGGTTTTAGCAAATATTCTCAAGGTTCGTCCTCTATGCCAAAATACACTATCTTTTGGTTTCTATCGTCAAGTTTTTTGATATGTGATCTTATAGTCTTGACATGTGTTGTAAAACCAAAATCTCTTAGATGCTCGTGAGGTTTTTAACTCAACCATGTTTCGTATAGGATACGAGTAGTGAAGTATAAAACATATTACAAGATGTTATAGATACAAAAATCAAGTTTAAATTTTTTTGCTATTCTTCAAAATTTTGAAAAAAAAAATGATTGTATACGTCTAAAAATGAACCAAATCCGAAAATATGATAATCCAACCCAACCCAATCTTTATAGTTTGAGTAGAAATTTTTATACCTTGAGGTGTCGTGGTGTGAATCGTCACTCATCTTAAAATTTTGCTGAGATTTTCAAACTCGTCATTTCTTTCCCACGCCGAGGAGCAGGTGCGAAATTTGATCTTCTTTTTTGTTTGACTCCCCTGTTCTTACCTTCAAACTCTATATTTATTTGTTCTATATGGATTTCTGGACATTCTTATACATAGATCTCGTAATTTCTTCATCCGTTCATCTCAAAATCCATTCATTTTAATGATTGCTGAAGGGATCCCTCCTTGATTGAATCAACCTTCAGTTTTCGCCATTTGGGTATGTTTAATTCAATCCCAAATCGATACCCATCTCCTGGATTGTTCATATCATGCGCAAAATTTCATATGGGTCTTCAAATCCCAAGTCCTTCAATGCATATCCAAGAGGAGGCGACTTCGATTTAGAATCAGGAGGAACCCTAAAAAGAATTCGAAAGCCCAAAACTCCCCCAATCTATCTCGTAAGAATGTTTAAATCTATTGGAAATCGTATCCATTACTATTACAAGCTGCATCCCGTTATAGTTTTGTTCATCTGTTTATCAATTGGGGTAACACTTCTCATGATCTTGTCTATGTATGAAAATCATTATCGGATGACGAATTATTACGGGAAATTGAATTTAAATTCTGAGAGATTCCCATTTCCAAAGCTTCGAAATCTTGTAATGGTTGCTGGTCACTCTGTTTATGCAAGTAGTAGCTGTGAGAAAGTTGAGAAGGAAGATTCATGGGTTTTGGAATCGTATCAGAAGCATCCAGGCCAAGCTGCTACGTTTATTTCTCATATTAAAGAAGGGATTGAGATAGCAGCGATGGATGATGCGGCTTTGTTGCTGTTTAGTGGTGGAGAGACTAGAAAAAATGCTGGCCCTCGAAGTGAGGCACAGAGTTATTGGGCTGTTGCTGAATCAAAATCATGGTTTGGTAATGCGTTTCTTAAATCATAGAATGGATTGTAATATGATTGTGATACATGATTATCTTATAAATTGTTGTAATGTTTAGGTAATAAAGAGAATGTGAGATCAAGAGCACTCACAGAGGAGCATGCCAGGGATAGCTTTGAGAATCTTTTGTTCAGCATTTGTCGGTTTCGGGAGCTGACCGGAGAGTATCCTCGAAACATTACTGTAAGTCGTTTTAGTTGAAGAATGTAGAAATGTATACACAAAGGCTTTGAGACATGAGGAGAAGTTGCTAGCAGTTGATCTAGGTAGAGAGGAGAGGATTATTCATCTTGTTGTGACACTTGTTTGTGTGATTACATATAGTTCATGAAAATGGTACATGATTATGAATAATTGATGGATTAAGTATGAGTGTTATTGCTTGAAGTAATAACGTGAGATCTCGTATCAGTTGGGGAGGAGAACGAATCATTCTTTATAAGGGTGTGGAAACCTCTCCTTAGTAGACGTGTTTTAAATATCTACTAGCGGTGGACTTGGGATGTTGCAAATGGTATCAGAGCCAGACACTGGGCGATGTGTCAGCGAGGAGACTAAGCCCCTAAGGGGGTGGACATGAGGCGGTGGCCAGCAAGGATGCTGGGCCCAAAATGTGGTGGATTTTGAGATCTCACATCAGTTGGGGAGGAGAACGAAGCATTCTTTATAAGGGTGTAAAAACCTCTTCCTAGCAGATGTGTTTCAAAAATCTTGAGGGAAAAGCCCAAAGAGGACAACATTTGCTAGAGGTGAATTGGGTTGTTACAAATGGTATGAGAGTTAGACACCGGGCAATGTGTCAGCGAGGAGGCTGAGCTCCGAAGGGGGGTGGACACAAGGCGGTGTGCCAGCATGGACACTGGGCCTAGAAGGGGGGTGGATTGTGAGACCCTACATCGGTTGGGGAGGAGAACAAAGCATTCTTTATAAGGGTGTGGAAACCTCTCTCTAGCAAACACGTTTTAATAAAACCTTGAGGGTAAACCCGAAGGGGAAAGCCCAAAGAAGACTAGAACTTGAGTCTGGCGCCTTAGACCATGGATGAGTACCGATTTCTCTGCGTAGCTCTAAAAGACTCGTTTTAAAAACCTTGAGGGAAAACCCAAAGAGGACAATATCTGCTAGTGGTGGGCTTGGGCTGTTATGTTACGGGGTTTGGTTTGGGTACTCCGAGAGTACCAGTAAGGGATATATGGGTTATATCAGTATGATCAAGATCTTCCTAAATGAAGAACAATGATAATTACATCAGCTTCTTGTTTAGTTCGTTTTCGATGTTAATTTGTTACGATAATCGTTCAGTAGCTTCGTTTTCAGGTGGTAAGCTACGATTTCAAAGAGAAGAGATTTGCAAATCTCCACAGGTCTGCCATTAACTTTCCAAAATCAAGGTTCTTCTATGCTGGCACACCAGCTTCAATGACATCGAAAGACGCTGCTCTAAAGGGCGAAGCATTGGTACGAGCTCAGTTCCAAGACGACCCCTTCGGATGTCAAGGTTCCCTCTACCGCAAAAAGCTCGGAAGAGACCCTTTTCATCGGTCGATACCTTATCCGAACGGGTGCCCTGAGATTGCTGGCCTTTTCAGATATTGCAGACCAGGTCCTTATCCTGGATCCCTGCCGTGGACTAAGTGAGTCTTGTACTGCGGACTCATGAGGTTAGATCTAACATTCTTAATGGCAATACACATAGCATTCTATTGTAATGGATGTTTTCACACACAACATTTTGTAGCATATAGAGTTTACATATACTGCTATCATTGTAAGAACCTTCCACATCTTCCCTATTACTATGCATTCTTATTTGGTTATTTTATCATTTTCTATTTATAGCTTTATGTAGTCTAAGTAATTAACGTCATTATTGTTAGGATCGCACGCACACACTCGATCTAGATGAACATTGGCTAAAGGTCGACTTTAGGTATGCACAGAGAGAATACAGAGAATGAAAAAGGTAGATCTTCAAAGCACCGTTAGTAGAAATTGTCCTCTTTGGGTTTTCCCTTTCGGGCTTTCCCCTCAAGGTTTTTAAAACACATTTGGTAGGGAGAGATTTCCACACCCTTATAAAGGGTGTTTCGTTCTCCCCCAACCGATGTGGGATCTCACAATCCACCCCCTTCAAGGCCCAGCGTCCTCGCTGACACTCGTTCCTTTCTCCGATCGATGTGGGAGCCTCACCAAATCCACCTCCCTTTGGGGCGTAGCGTCCTTACCGGCACATCATCTCATGTTCACCCCCCTTCGGGGCTCAGCCTCCTCGCTGGCACATCGGCCGGTGTCTGGCTCTAATACCATTTGTAACGGCCTAGACCCACCGCTAGCAAATATTGTCCTCTTTAGACTTTCCCTTTCGGGCTTCCCCTCAAGGTTTTTAAAACGCGTCCGCTAGTGAGAGGTTTCCACACCTTTATAAAGGGTGTTTCATTCTCCCCCAAACCGATGTGGGATCTCACACTATACAATTGAATAAGCCATAAATAGGCAACAAGCTTCATATCGTGTTTATTAGACAAAAGTCAATTGATTTGGCATAATAGGTGATACAACCAGTGACGGAGATTTGAAACGCGTCGGTTTATTTTAGTTTAAACCATAAAACAAAGCATTAGATCATGGATACAATAGTAGTTCATTCAAAGGGTTTCCCATATCATCCCAAGTTCTTGAGCATCGGGCAACTCGAGAGTTCCTTCCCCTCCTCTGCAGAATCATCCATCTTAGGACCCTTCACAAGAGGTCCAAGCAACTGAGCAGGATCATAAAACTGCTCCACCTTCACTATCTTCTTATTCTCATCCAACTGTAAAATTCAGAATTGAATATGAACACTTGAATGTTCAGTATCATGATGAAACATCAATGATTGTTTGATATTTACCTCAAAGATCCCAATGCCATACAACTCAACCAATTCACCTGTAGGAGCATGTCCTTTATAAGGACCCTCCATGTAAGCCCAATGCCTAAACTTATACACAATCAACGGTGGCCCCGAGTAAACCTGCACGATCTCGAGAGCAAACCCACGTGGAAAAGTCGTCGTAAAAAGCTTATTAGATGTCTCTGCTGTTTCGTGTTTCGGGTCGTATAATCTGTACTCTGCAGGAAGAGAGGTTTGAAGTGCAGCATTGTACCCTCCCCCTAGCTTTCTTTTCTCCTCCAGAGTGATGGGCTTCCTTCCATTTAGACTGAAAGTTACTTTGTTGGGATCCATTATTTTGTAGTCCTCTGGCTTTACTTTGTTGATATTCTCCAGTTCCCAATTCTTGACCAAGTTTTGGACCTCTTCCTCCAGTGATCCAGGAGGCCAAATCTTGATAATTTAGAGTGTCAAAACTAAAATAGATATCAATAGAAAACCGCTCGATATCGAAAGGTATAAGCGAGGGATTACCTTAGTTCGTCCTTCCTCGAAGAGCTTGTTAACGCCTTCGTAGTTCGGAGGAGCTCCAAATCTCCATGTGGTGTTCTTCTCGACGTCCCCGTTCAATAGCCATCGATAAGGATCTTGTTTAGTTGCAGGGGAAGCCATTGGTTTGGTGGTAGACCCAATTGGTGAAGAGGCATTGAAAGTGAAATGTTCAATTATATAGTGGAAATGAGAGGTGTTTGTGTTTTGGTTTGTTTGTGTGATAATTAGTCGATGAAGAAAAGTTGATATGGCCAATAAGTTTTGATGTCAAGTCATTGACAACGACATATTGATTTGTTGAAAAGTCTCCTTACTTTTGGATGTGGGATCGAACTATATTTCGTAGCCCATGTGAGGAAATCGAGAAAATATTTTCAACTGAGAGATTAGAGATTTGAATTTGGATTCGATCACTGATGGCCCATGCTCAGGATTCAGAATTTGGATTTGATCCCTAATGGTCTCGACATTTCTATGCATCCTCTACTACATGGTCACGTTATTAGGAGAGGTGGGGTCGAACATTTCTATGCATCATCTCTTAGTTGATAAGTTTTGATGTCATTGACAACCTCATATTGATTTGTTGAAAAGTCACATATGATAATTACTTTTCAAAGTGGGGTTGAACTATTTTTCGAAGAATTTTGGCAGCCCATGTGAGAGAATCGATAAAATATTTTCAACTAAGAAATTAGAGATTTGAATTTGGATTCGATCCCTGATGGCCCGTGCTCAGGATTTGGAATTTGAATTTGATCCCTGATGGCCTCGACATTTCTATGCATCCTCTACTACATGGTCACGTTACTAGGAGAGGTATCGTTGTGATACCATTTTGTAACGACCCAGGCCCACCGCTAGTAGATATTGTCCTCTTTAGGCTTTTCCTTTCGGGCTTCCCCTCAAAGCTTTAAAACGCGTCTACTAGGGGAAGGTTTCCACACCCTTGTAAATGGTGGTTTGTTCTCCTCCTCGACCAATGTGGGACATTACACATTTGTAACGACCCATGCCTAGAAGTTGTTTAAACCTTTCTTAGTCATTCTATCTTCAAGATAGCTCGTATTCGAATGTTGTCTCGATTCATGCGCATACCCTCTTTTACTCAAATGCCATAAAAATTGATCTGAAAACACTTGTTTATTAATTTTTGAATGTATATTTATAGTTTTTTTTTAATTTAGCTTCCAAATTATATACCGTTTAAATTTTAATATATTTTTGAAATTTCAAAATTTTGTACCTTATCTCTCTCGATTTTAAAAAGTATTTAATAAATATCTTAATATTTAAATTTTTAATTTTGTATCTAACAAATTATTGACGTATGAAACACAATTTTTTATATAAAATTAAACTTTAATAATCTATCGAATACAAAATTCAATGTTATGAAACTAACGTGTTAAAGTAATCATAGTAAATGTCAATTTAGGTAGTACAAAGGAACTACGGATTCAAGTGTGATGACTCTCTATATTCAATAGCCCACGTGTGCCTCCATTTCGACCGCTACGTCAAGCTGCCCCTGAAAAGATAATTGAAGTGGGGTTGAGTATATAAAATATACTCAATAAGTAGCTTGTTGGTAGTTCATAGTTCGATATTAAGTTGTGTTGATCTTATTCATACGTTCGGTATTTTATTCTCTTTTGGAGATTCGTTCTCCGTATAGGCTCTTCGTAGGTTCTACTTTCTCTTGATTCTTGGTCCTATCTGGACATCCAGTCCTCAAAATATTCTTAAGTTCTCTAGGTCTCTTAGTGCTAGTCTCTTGTCATCATAATCATATCTCTAAGTTCTTGAGGCGCGACTTCGATATTAATCCATGGGTTCATGCATGCTAAAACTTGATCTAACTCTAAGGTGTAATTGTGGACCATTTTGCTTGTAGCAGGTTCACCAAAAGAAAGCTAACTTGCAACTTCCTAATAGTCTCCACAGGGCACAAATTATACATCATAAAGCATCATAGGTCAGTTCTATAGTTATCCGGACCCTTGACAATCGAGTCAAGTTTACGATGAGGAGCTAGTATTGGCAAACCCCTACTGTCTCAACCGCATAACTCACATGCATGAACAATAATCATAACCAACTGGTAAGGTACAGCTGTGGATCTCTATCGCTCGTGACAGGCTCACTACAGAAAGTTAACTGGCAAACTTCACAATATTCCCCATCGAGTATAGTCATAAGTCATAAAATATCATAAGCCAATTCTGTGGTTATCTAGACCCTTGACAATCGAGTTAGGTTCATGACAAGAGGTTAGTTGGTGAACCCCTAATCGTCCCCGTATAACCGCATACATCATAAACAAATGGAACAAAGACATAACATAGCGATCTAAACATGGTTAACTAGTCATGAATTTCAATTCAGAAGATACTAGGTATGTGTTTAATAAACATGCATAATAGCATTCTACATGTATCATCTCAGCTCTTTTTATATCTAAACATTTATAATAGGCTTCTTATCACATGCTTTGTATCATACTAAAGGTATGGTCTCAATTTCGATCAAATCATAACTCAACCGTTCATTCCTCGATAAACATGAATTGTAGCATTTAACGTGCTCTTATATACATCAAATCAACTCATTTCATGCTCAAATTTCTATGATATGCTTCTTATATCATAATTTCATGCATACTACGAGCATAATTAAATCTAAGGTTTCAAGGTACTACTTGGAATGCATGAAACTTTTTGCTTGGGTTTGGGTCTTCCAAAAACACCCAAATTTACATCTTTCAATTAATCATAGGTGACGGTAAAGTTTATGTTCAAGGCTATAAATAGTCGTTTATGTTTGTTGTTTTAGCACACGAACATTTTGAAGATTAAAACTGTCGTGATCCTAAAATATAAAAACACAGTCAAATAATTAAGCAAACAACACCACAAACAAAACGAAATTCAATTACAAGTTGATGTTGTTCAAATTTTATTACAAATGGAGAAACGAGCATAGGATACACTTACAAAACGAATACAAAGACCCAAAATAAATATAAAAAAATGAACTAATGGTTCAAAACGCAACTCCCTCTGTGATTGCATAGCTCTCAAACACTCCTCACCTCCACCTGCAACCTGCAAACATCCGGAAAAGAAAGAGGAAATGGGTGAGTATAAAAATACTCCAAAAGTAACCTTAGTATAAAATAATGCTTAGTCTAGTAGGTACCCATGGACTTTACTTTAGGTTCTATGAAGTTTTAGCCTAGTCTCTATAGCTATCTGGGGAGGCTTCAAATATTCGAGCATATCTCTAGTATGAATCTTATCCTTAGGGGCCGGTACAGGTTTTCCAACATTTTTGTTCTTTGACTTGGGTAGTTTGCTTTAATGGGCTGACCTCCTAGGTTGAGGTGCTACCTCGTAATCATCTAGTGGGATAGTATGATATTTGCTAGCGCGAACATCATTCAAGAGAGGTTAGCTAGCTAACTCTCTCACAAGACCATATAGTCACCCTAGTTTGGGGGGACTGACCCTCGAGTGCTTTCCAACTATTACGCCTACTTGCGTGGTTCCGTGCCTCCTCTCAAGACAGCTATTACTGCACCGGGTAAAGTATCAGGTCACCTGGATGCACTACGCTATCAGGCATAGGCTTGACTTGACAATACTTGTACAACTATTGCTTGGTAGGTGTTGCTAGTGTTAAGGACATACTAGAGGAGATAGGAGGCAAAAAGGGGATGAAGGACTATAAAGCGATGGGGATCGTGTGTCTGTCGTCTAGTTATAATACGCGCCTGGAAGGTCCGACCTGTTTGATCCGAAATCTATGCCCATGTCCAATGACCTGAACCGAATCTCCATAGGCCATGTGTCAGCAAAGGAAAAATAAGAAAATTCTCGCACACTTCCAAATTTGAACTCACGCCCTCAACCTTGAAATAGCCAGCTGGCATGCACCACGTGGCATACCGAAAGCTCAAGTCTCCCTCCCTTGGGCGCATCCGTACTGCACATGGGAGTCCTTCCAATGAGCATGGGTGATTTTTTGACCCATTTGACCTCTTGTTTGAGTATTTTTCGTTCCAGTTTCGATACTAACGCTAATTCTACTTACATTAGGACCTACTAGTGAGTTTTTAAGAAACTGGAAGCTTCCAACTAGTGGAAAAGCCAGCTTGAGAGGGCACGCTTCATTCTAGTAGTTAACCACATGGACTTTAGACAAGCAATACTTGTAGAGATCGCTAGGACGAGCTTGCATGCGAGCATACCTTGTCAAATCTCATTTAACGTTTCTAGAAACTTTAGAGCTAGCTCCTCGGGGTAACTCTAGATCTCCAATAAACCTAGCAATTCCTACGAGTATTGCTTGCCTAAAATCTGTTTGGTTACTTACCGGGATGAAGTACGCCCTCCCAAGCTTGCTTTTCTGCTAGTTGGAAGCTTCAAGTTTCTTAAAAAATCACTAATAGGTCCTGATTCAAGTAGAATTAGAGTTAATATCGAAACCAAGACAAAAAATAGTCAAACGGGAGGTCAAATGGGTCAAAAACTCACCCTCATGCTCGCTAGAAGGACTCACACCCGCGAATAGGACACATCTAGACTTGCTCTTTTAGCGTGCCACATTGTGCGTGCCAACTGGTTGTTTCGAGGTCAAGAGAGAGTTCAAATTTGGAGGCGTGCAAAACATTTCTTGGTGCACACAAAGTCAATTCAAGATGTCGGACGTGGGCACAAATTTCAAATCAAACGGATTAAATAGGTCAGATCTCCGAGACACGTATTATCACAGAACGAAAGATGCTCAGTCCCACTCCTTTTGTGACACGTGGCAGCAGTTCAACCTGACACACCCACGTCCTAGTTGTGTGACGAGCTTCCTACCTCTCGCTTCCCTGCGAGTTCACTATTCCAAAAGCAGATAAATTTTTCATCTTCATTCTATTTGTGACGAGCTTCCTACCTCGCTTCCCTGCGAGTTCACTATTCCAAAAGCGGATAAATTTTTCATCTTCATTCTATTTTCTTTGCACTTTTATAAGTTCCTCACTCTTTTGCACCTACTTGTATCACATTGTGGACGAGTATTACGAGACGAGCGTATTAGACGACTTCCTTTAAAATAAATTTATTTAAATTGTAGCTTGGGACTTAAAAAAGAAGGAGATCATCCTATTAATTAATAATAAATAAACTTTCAATGGAATTTGACATAAATAAAACTAAGCTTATTATTTGAGATTATTTATTCCATTATTGAGTTGTAAGTTATAGGATTTTTCTTAAGAACAAAGATAAATAATATTTATATTTTCTCTCTGTCCAACAAGTGGTGTCGTGGTGTAGTTGGTTATATTAAAACACTATGTAGTTTGCTACATACATGGCATGTCTTATATATGTGGAAAAATTCATTTAAAACATTTCATAAGCGATGTCATGAATTTAAATGTTCGGTTCCATGGACTATTCTTAATGGTACAATTTAAACATAAATGCAACTACCCTAGCCTCGGTTCCATGGCCTCCTCAGCATTGCTGTCATCCGTAGGGGGATATCTTACCTTCGCCTTAAAATAAGAGTGACACCTGACTTGAGTACTTTAATAAATACTCATAAGTAACTCCACTATTGGGTCAGAAAATGCATACACAAGAACCCTTAAATGACTTTGCATGAAACTTTCCATGACCTTGAACTCTATTTTGAACTTATTGTTATTTTTTTTCTTCTATTTCATTGATGTTTATTTTTATTTGAAATTATTTTACGAATGTTTAAGTCCATGACATCATTTATGAAATATTTTAAATGAATTTTTTCGTGCATAATAGACATGTCATGTGTGTAGTGTGACCTTATTTTTAATAAAAAAATAGGGTCGTTACATTTGGTATCAGAGCTTTAGGCTTATAGATTCTATAGACTAGCCTAGGATGTAGGCTCAAAATGTTTCCATGGCCTTGAAGTATGCCTTACGAAAGATAATAAATGAAGTTTTGTTATGTTGTGATTTACTAGGCTTGGAATATGAGTGCTACACAATGTAGTGACGATTCAGAACATATTTAGGTTTAACAAGATTTGTAGTGATACTATAAAGTTATAGTATCATAAAAAGCATAGGTTACTTGATACTAAACGTATAAAAATAATTTTGCTAAGGAATGTTAGATGTTTCAGTTAAATATCTTAAAATATTGTTAAACGAAGTAGTGTTATGACCATAGAGACGAAAAAGGATGTACCCACGTATATTAGTAATAAACTTATGAAACCTTAAATTGAGATCGAGTAGAGTGAGAGATCCATGATGATGAAAGTGTAGAAGTTGTTTCCAAGCCAAATAGTTGTTGTACCTTTGATAATCTTCCGGGTAATACTACTAAGTAAATATGTTTCGATAGAATAGTATGACCGATTTTGATCAAGTTAGTTAATGCCTCACGACCTCTAAAAAGAACGAAACACAATATTTTGCTAATTTGACCCTCTTTCAAGCAATTTTCATGGATTTCATTTTTCTTATTCAAAAATAGATTCTCTTAGGGTTTTGCACAAGAAAATTGGGAGAATTTTGGATACTAGAACTCGATTGAGGACCCAAAAATCAACGAACAGGTAAGTAACCAATCTAGACTTTTCTCAAATTTTAATGGTAGGAATCGTTTGGAAATCTATATGAACTCTAAGTAAAGTAATATTTAAAGAATTATGGAAGAATTATGGAAGAATTATGTTAAAAATTGAAGGTTAAGGACTTGAATTAAACCATTTATTCTAGTTTAAAATCACTTTAAAGTAACTCACTAAATGGACTCTATGCTTATGAAATTTTATGTGATGTCCCACATTGGTTGGGGAGGAGAACAAACCACCATTGATAACCATTGATAAGGGTGTGGAAACATTCCCCTAGCAGACGCGTTTTAAAGCCTTGAGGGGAAGCCCGAAAGGGAAAGCCCAAAGACAACAATATCTGCTAGTGGTGGATCTGGGCCGTTACAAATGGTATCAGAGCTAGACACTGGACGATATGTCAGCCTTCTCGCCCTTCCTCTAAGGGGGGTAGACACGAGGCGGTGGCGGTGTGCTAGTAAGGACGCTGGCCCCAAAGGGGAGTGAATTTGGGGGCGGTCCCACATCGATTGGAGGAAGGAAAGAGAAGAGCAAGACACCGGACGATGTGTCAGACTTCTTGCTGTTCCCCAAAGGGGTGCTGGCCCCAAAGGGGAGTGAATTTGGGGCGGTCCTACATCGATTGGAGGAAGGAAAGAGTGCCAGAGAGAACGTTGGGCCCCGAAGGAGGATGGATTGTAATGTCCCACATTGGGTGGGGAGGAGAACAAACCACCATTTATAAGTGTGTGGAAGTGAATTTGGGGCGGGGCGGTTCTACATCGATTGGAGGAAGGTGGAAGTGAATTTGGGGCGGGGCGGTTCTACATCGATTGGAGGAAGGAAAAAGTGCCAAAGAGAACGTTGGGCCCCGAAGGGGGGTGGATTGTGATGTCCCACATTGGTTGGGGAGAACAAACCACCATCAGACACATTTTAAAGCCTTGAGGGGAAGCCCGAAAGGGAAAGCCCAAAGAAGACAATATCTACTAGCGGTGGATCTGGGTCGTTACGCACAAACATACATAGGTTACTTCATGTAAAATCTCAATCATAAGGGGAATATGTGAGATTATTTGATGTCATTATTAATAGTAACAAGGCCCTGGTTTCATAAACGGTTTGGATTCCAAGTTACACTTTATAGAAATCACTTACAACCATATTTATCAAACAACCTTGGCATGATGCTAGTCGAAGCCTTATATGGACAACGTGCAAGCTTTTGTACATTGGGATGAGATAGACAAATACGAATTCTTAGGACTGGAATTGGTCCAAAGATGATGATGCATATGACTTAAGGTAGACATAAAAATTATGCTCATGTGAGACCGAGAAAATTGGAGGTCAAAATAGGCAACAATTTGTTCTTGAAGGTAATACCAATAAAGGGCATTTTGAGATTCGAACTAGAGGGAAAGTTAAGCACACTCTTCACCGGACCATTGAATATTCTAGATCAAATCGGATCAGTGGCAGATTGATTAGCCTTAACACTAGCCCTTTCCATAGTGCACGATGCACTCCACGTGTTTATTCTTTTTAAGTATTTCACAAACCTGTTGTAGATTAAAAATCCTTATAGATTGATGAGCCTAAATTACAAGGGAAAACCAATATCTATTAGTCGTGGATCTGGGCCGTTACAAACAATTACTCTGTTTCAACCCATTTGGGCGGTTCGGATCCAGTCAGAGAATATATTTTTTGACTACTCTAGCTCAACTTCTTGACTGATCCGACTTGTATCTGATACGCTTGGACCTGTTCTTACTAATTTCAACTCTTTGGGAGACATTTTTTATCACACGTTTTGGACTCTTCGGGAGACATTTTTTATCACACGTTTTGGAGACAGTTTAAGGTTAGTAGGACTACTTTTTATTTAATTTAAAGTATTTGAAGCTAAGTTTAGATTATTTTATGCAAATTAGGTGATCCAATTTCTATATTAGAATTCTAACATCAAGGGAACATAATGACTTTGGCTTAGCTCAACCAAGTAATTGACATGTTGGCTTGGTTGGATGATTTGATTGTTGCACGAACGACATGTGCCCTATGGCCCCTGCATGTACCGTGTTTTATGATTGTATGACGTGTACTATGTTATATTATGTTTATATATAAAATATGTTATGCTATGTTATATGCTCTGTGTCACGACATGTAAACTATGTTAATATGACCGATCTATGCTTATAAGACATTAGAAAGCTATGTATGTAATCATGAAAAATATGGCAAGTAATATGCATACAGGTTTTATAGAAATGGTATGACATAAAAAGAATGGAGTTATGCCTTGAAACATAAGCTTATGACATGATTTAAAGCTAAGATCTCATGCATTGGGATACTTCTCCATTATGATTAGTACGAATGCATACATTATAATTTCATATTACAATACATGCACACCATGATACTATGCATACTTCTTTTCCTCCGTGACTTTTGATAGTATGAGTGTGCGCTAGCTAAAGAGTAGGCCCAAGAGTTACGTATACATCTGCCTGATGGGTCCATGTGTGTGTTCATGGGTCATGTGTAGAGAAGTACTACACCTCCAATATTCTACCAAATGAGAAAGTAGAGTTCAAACTCATGAAATATTTTTATGAAAAAATAGGTTCTACCATGATTGGTTATGCATTTTCTAACCCCAACAATAAGGTTACTTATCCCGTGATTTCTTGTGTATGCATTTTCTGACCCCAATAGTAGGGTTACTTACTAGTATTTATTAAAATATTTAAGTCGTGTCACTCTTATTTGTAGGTGAAGGTAAGATATTCCTCTAGAGATGATGACAATGTTGAGGAGGCGAAGCTAGAGTAGTTGCATTTATGTTTAAATTGTACCCTTAAGAATAGTCCATGAAACTGAACATAAGTCCATGACATCGTTTATAAAATGTTTTAAATGAATTTTCCCACGTATACAAGACATACCATGCATGTAGTTACAACATAGTGTTTTAATAGAAAAATAGGATCGTTATAGAATAGCTACACCCAAACACACCTGATATAGGCTCGTTAGTGTAATATCCTAAAGTCTCAAGTCTAACATTAAACGACTCCTCAAATTGATTCCAATTATCTGACTCACGTGAATCTCTCACGTGAATCTCTCAAATGATTGATCCTCGTGAGCAACCTTAGTGAACCACTGGACTCAAGTAGTTCCATTATATGGCAAATGAAGTGTGATTTTTGGAAAATTAAGTGTTACCTGGGTATCAAATCACCTACCAACAAATGAGAAAAATAAAAATAAACAAAAGAAATCGTAAAACATGGCATCGCCCGGATTCGAACCGGAGACTTTCAGTGTGTTAGACTGACGTGATAACCAACTACACCACGACACCATTTGATGAACAGGGAGAAAATATAAATATTAGGCTTTAGGATTTATAGTAGATATGATTTTGGGTCATACAATCTCATGGAGAGTTTGTCGGCTGTCCAATCAACACCAAATTTGAAGAATATTCATATTTTATATATACAGACTTAACTACAAAGTTATATGCTCAAACCCACACTAAAACAACAACTATTGAGGTTAAGGCATAGGGCCATACCCAACCCTTATCAAGTTTGTCTGATATCGTTGTCTCTGTCTTACTTATGCCTCAGCTTGGTTTGAATGCACTCTTTTTGGTGTGTTAGATGATGCACTATCCTCAATAGCATCATGACACTCTAAAACTATTGAGGTTAAGGCTCAGGGCCATACCAAGTTTGTCTGATATCATTGCCTCTATTTTACTTAGGACTCAGCTTGGTTTGAATGCACTCTTTTAGTGTGTTAGATGATGCACTATTCTCAATGATGCACTATCCTCAATATCCTCAATAGCATACTTGTATAACCAATTGATCAACACTTATGTGCGGCTACCTTCTCTATCTACGTGTGAGGGTCATAACTCACCTTATTCATAGTAACATTCTCTCCTGACTTGTACATAGAGATCCTCGTTGGACCAAGGAAGTCTGAATCATCTTTTCTAGGACTCCGGAAGTCTGAATCATCTTTTCTAGGACTCCGGAATTCTGAATCATCTTTTCTAGGACTCCTTATCACGCCACGAAGATCTTTCCATTATCAAAGGACTCCCCCTCGAATCTTTCCATTGTAAGAGAACTCCAAGAACTCCACCTTGAACAAATTCGAAGGTTAGATGACTTGTTGCCCCTTCTTGAAGTCTCTCATTGGCAAGATTGCATTCATCTTCATAGAGCTTATATACCATATATGCATACACATAAATTCACCATCTAATACACTAAGAAATCAATTTTTTCATTGGTTTCCATCAAATTTTCGTTCATTTGCTCAAAAAAATTCTAAAATCAATCCACGATCATGTTTATGAGTCCAGTTCTATATATTTATGAATAAATTCGGGCAAACATTTGCTTAAACGTTTTCATTAAAAAAAAAAAACCCTCAGTTAAAACTCTGTATTTGCTTAAATGTTTTGATTAAAAAAAATCCTCTCATTTGCTTAAACGAAGAACTTTGGCTATGTCCAGTAGGTACGTTTATTCAGAAGGTTAAGTTCAAATCGCTCAATAATAATGAAACAAGGAACCATCAGATGCCAAAATTGATCCACAAGCTAAAAGCTATTCGGTCCGCATCATGGTTGCGTCTTCCGAAGAAGAAGACGCCCATCATTTGGTTCCTTAACTTCATCTCCTTCACTTCAAAATTAAAATCTCATTCCTCAAACAACGAATTCAACAACAGAATAAGAAGATGAAGGCACGATTTGAACATAAAACAGAGAAAAAAGAGAATCAAAGCGACTTTCACTACACCAACAGAAGAAGATTATGAAGGCAAGATTTGAACATAAAACAGAGAACAAGAGAGGATCAAAGAGAATACAGAGAAAGAAGAGGCTCAGATCAATGGGTTTAGAGAAACTTATCATCACAGACTGATGTTATACATCATCAGAGTGGTGCATGACAATCTCAAAGAATCCTCATTGCCAAAACACTTCTTGTTACTCTAATTGACAAATCAAAACACTATAATCAAACACAGAACTCTCAAACGAAGAACAAGAAGAAGAAGAAGATGATGATTCCCAAAGATACAATTGCTGATGACACCGGCTACTATGATTATATAGGCGTTCGATGCAGAAACCCTAATTTGGTTTCCTCATTTTACTATTCAGTGGCCGTATGGGGCTCCGGGTACGAAGCCACGGGCCTTGGCCTGGGCCTAGGCATGGGCCTGGGCATGGGCATGGTCCTGGGCATGGGCATGGTCCTGGGCCTGGGCATGGGCCTGGGCATGGGCC
This sequence comes from Cucurbita argyrosperma subsp. sororia, assembly GCA_018691285.1. NCBI lineage: Eukaryota > Viridiplantae > Streptophyta > Magnoliopsida > Cucurbitales > Cucurbitaceae > Cucurbita > Cucurbita argyrosperma. The sequence goes on along the minus strand of CM031889.1, from coordinate 6,078,476 downwards.
TGGGCATGGGCATGGTCCTGGGCATGGGCCTGGGCATGGGCATGGGCATGGTCCTGGGCATGGTCCTGGGCCTGGGCATGGGCATGGGCATGGTCCTGGGCCTGGGCATGGGCTTAATCATGCATAAAATGCTTGTTATTAAAGATTTTTTTGTTTTTTTTCGAGTACATTCAACCCGACCACCCGAACCAACCTAGGGTTGGGTTGGGTTGGGTTAGGTTAGATTAATATTTTGGGTAGGGTTGGGTTCATTTTTCTGAACCTGAACGGAATCAGTTTGGTTTCGAGTTGTAGGCAAAACCTCCGAATTGACCATATATTAAGAATCTTTGTATATTAATGTGTTTGATAGAATGGTACTTAATCAATGCTCGAAATTGAAGCTAGGCAAATCTTTTTATTATTTTGTTTAATTTCTTTTATATTATTAACTATTAATACATTTTATACTATTGTTAAATAATTATTCACATCTTAAATATGTTGTTTATTATATAATACAAAGGTTTATTATTTATACATCTTAAGTTATTTCGAAACAAAAACGTATAGGTTTCATGTTCATAAATTATATATATATAATTTTAAAGTATATTATAAATTCTAATGTATTTATTATCTATTTGTTATAACATTATTATATCACAATTTTTTTTTTTAATAATTATAGATTGATTTATGTTTGTTTATGAACTTTTAATATGTTTTATCTAATTATAAATTGTGGATAAATAAAACTTAAAAAAAAAAATTAAATTTGACAACCCAACCCGAAAATAGATGATTGGGTTGGGTTGGGTTACCAATCCAACCAACCCGAACTTTTGGGTTGGGTCAAAAAAATCTCTCAACCCAACCCAACCCGACCATGTACACCCCTACTCATTTTAAAAGTTTATTGGACCTTAAATGTTATTCTCTCTATCTTGACCCAATATAATTTATCCTTAAAGTTTCATTCAGCCGTACATGTCGTACGTCAAATGCAGTATCACATTTCATTTCATCATCTACCTATCGAAAATCGTTCCATGAGCTAACTTTATACTTAGGACAATTGAGGTGCTGACGTGCAAATCGTCTCAGGTAATACAACACTATAATTCAGCCTCAACTCTAGAGAAGAGATGCAATATTGGCAATTTCATGCCACCTAACACTGTCCTCTAAAACTCATTTCCAAACATGAAATTTCGATGAGGAGATGTTAATGCAGAACGTTCGTTTAGTGTCTATATTTGGCAATCTTACTTCTTTCACTTATACAGACTTAGCTCTAGAGTCGCTTGTCAAATCTCACGATAAAACTCGAACTTTCGAGATTATGGCCCGAGACTCAATTTGACCTCCGCTAAGCATGTCTCTAATACAATTGATGACATCACTGTGTATTCTTGCTTGTGCTTTAGCTTCTCTTCAATCGCGCATCATGATATTTATCTTTCACCGTCTTCATGAGGCACGTCAAGGAGCCACTCATGTATCGCCTTCTAATGTCTGTACGTGATGATCACAGCTTATTATTTTCTCAGTACGTTTGTGACATTTGTACGCCTCCATCTCTTAATAGTATTCTCACTAATTGATTTTCAACTTCAAGTCAATTGTTTCATGATAACACAACGCCAAAGACGATTTCAAATCCTTCTAACACACGAGAGTTACGTTTTAAACAAAGGGTAATAATTTATAAACGAAACTCGTAACTTACAACCCTTTCAACCTTTCATCAATGTGTCCACCACAACATATTGAAAATTCGTAGTTCCAATTACAACACATGTATGAAATTCATGATATAGATTGGGTGTTAGACTACCACCACCAATGTCACTCAAGTGGTGTACCTCTCTCATAATTACTCTCACTTGCTAGCCACCGAGTTGGGCAGGTCCCGTCTTTATCCCCACCACTTATTTCATTCATCGAAATTCTCCATTTATTTTTGTTAGGATCGAGTTCTCTACAATAATTTTTTCTCTTTATTATTTTTTTTTAAGTTTTCATTTTTCAATATAATTTTTTTAATTTACTAATAAATCAATATATTTCAACCCATCTAATTTTTAAAGAATTCAAATTTTAATACATTATAAAAGCCTACAATTTAGTTTTTAGTTTAATATAACTAAAAATCATATATGTGTGGAAAATATATTCATATTCAGCGAGGCAGGGACAAGATGAGACAGGTCGAGAAACTCGACAGGGACGAGAATATAATCTTGTCATTGGCCTCATTTATCTAATATAGCTAAAAATCATATATGTGTTGAAAATATGTTCATATTAAACGAGGCAGGGACAAGCCGAGATGGGGCGAGAAACTGGGCAGGGATATGGACGAGAATATAATCTTGTCCTTGACCTCATTTATCTAATAAGGAAAAAATATTTCTCATTTCCCGTCTAAACGAGGAATCCGCTCTCTGTTTTGGGCAGGTCCCTTCCAAGACCTCAACCCCACACGTAAAATAGATCTCTCTAATTTATATCATTATATGTGTATACTTCCGTTCTTTTGGTCATAAGTATATGATCCACACAGTTGAACTATCTCTATTTTAAAAGAATAGGTTAACCCAAATCACAATATTATGAATTTTATAGCGTGTGCATAATCCTAATACTCCTTTTTTTATCATCTTTCTATATATATATATATTGAAAGATAACTTCTTTTGTCACCAGAGATGAACTCCTTGTTCTAACACATTACGTCAAGATTTCTTCTTCTAAACTCGAAACGGAATGAATTCCTTATCTTTCAGGAAAAAAGAAAAAAACTGTTTGCACAAAACCCGTGAAGAGTAATCCATAATTTGCTGCCTTGGCTGCTTGTTCTTGAGCAGATTTAGACTAAAAATACTGTAGAATTGGATAATTTCATGCCATTTATTGATTCACAGCTCCCAACGCTTCTTTTCTCACTCTCATCATTCATTTCTTACCTCTCAAGCCCCGCATGCACATAGCTTTGCCCCTCCCTCGCCCCCACTTCTTCCACTTCACCCCTTTTTCTTTAAAGTGGGCAGAGATTCACGTGCTGATTCAAACAGAATTTGGTTTTCAAAACGCCAATAACTGCATTCTAATTTAAATTCCTTTGAAATCCGTTGAAGGAGGAAGAGGGGTTTGTTTATTTTTGTGGGAAACGGTGGATTTCTCAAATGGGTCTGTGGGGTTTTGATGGGGTTTTGCTTGTGCTTGGTTTTTTCTGGTCACTGAGTAGCGGCGGCGGCAGAGTTGAGGGTTTTCCTAGTGAAGATCTGGTGCTGCGGCTGCCGGGTCAGCCGCCTGTTGGGTTCAAACAGTATGCTGGGTATGTCGATGTGGATGTCAGAAATGGGAGGAGTTTGTTCTACTATTTCGTTGAAGCAGAGCAGCAACCAGAGATCAAACCTCTCACTCTATGGCTCAATGGAGGTTTCTGATCATTTTATGTTCTTAATTTGTTCAATCGATTCACATTTTGATCCATTTTTTGTTCTTCAAATCATGTAATGCTTGTTTTTGTTGACTGTTCATAGAGAATTTGTGGTTGAATCATTCTATTCAGGGCCTGGTTGTTCTTCTGTTGGTGGAGGTGCTTTCACAGAGTTGGGTCCTTTTTACCCCACTGGTGATGGAAGAGGCCTTAGGACAAACCCCATGTCTTGGAATAAAGGTATGAGAGATTTCATTATCAATTTAGTTTGAAATTTGAAGTAACTGAGTTTCATTTTGAATCATTTGAAGCTTCAAATCTTCTGTTTGTTGAATCTCCTGCTGGAGTTGGATGGTCATATTCAAACACAAGTTCAGATTATGACTGTGGAGATGCCTCTGCTGGTAAGGGAAATCGTTTACGTCGATGTCGGGTTTAGATGATTTAGGATGTTTGGTTCATAAGTTAAGAAGTTGAGTATAATTATCTGTTCGTTGCAGCCAGGGATATGCATATGTTTATGATGAATTGGTACGAGAAGTTTCCATCATTCAAAGCTAGAGCGTTGTATCTTACGGGCGAAAGTTATGCAGGTTTGTTAAACATGAACGAGATCGAATTGTCTTTTTCGGTGATAAGCGAGTTTGGTTGTTGATACCTTAGTCTATAACTTGGTTTCTTGACTCGATTCGCTTGTTGTCATTTTGAGAGATTAGTAGTTCATTCTAGGGTTTGGACAACATCTGTTAGCGGTGGGCTTGGACTATTACAAATGGTATTAGAGCCAGACACCGGGCGGTGTGCCAATGAGGACGCTGGGTCCCGAATGGAGGTGGATTGTGAGATCCCACGTCGGTTGGAGGGGGAAACGAAGCATTCTTTATAAGGGTGTGGAAACTTCTCCCTAGCAGACACGTTTTAGAAATCAGATTCGGATTGAGAATTTCTCTTTCGTAGCTTAGTTTGGAAGAATGTCGGTTAATAGTTTCGCGTTTATTGCACAGGGCATTACATACCACAGTTGGCTATTGCTCTGTTGGATCATAATGCAAAGTCCAGTGGTTTCAAGTTCAATATCAAAGGAGTTGCTGTAAGAAGTATAGTAATTTGATAATACAGTTTGTTTTCTTTATACTTCTATTTACGGTTCAAATGGGTTTGTCGCTTTAGATCGGGAACCCTCTATTGAAACTCGATAGAGATGTTCCAGCATCGTACGAGTTTTATTGGTCGCATGGGATGATTTCGGATGAAATCGGTCTAACCATCATGAACGAATGTGATTTCGAGGATTATACTTTTTCGAGTCCTCACAATGTGACACATTCGTGCAATGAAGCCATATCCATAGCGAACCACATTGTTGGCGATTACATAAACTATTACGACGTCATCCTCGACGTGTGCTATCCATCTATAGTGGAGCAAGAGCTACGGTTGAAGAAAATGGTATCGACTACATCTTCGTTCACTTTATTCTTCTATTTCGTTCTAGTTGAGTGCCTAAGTTTCGATCTAATCTTTTGCAGGCTACTAAAATAAGCTTGGGGGTCGATGTGTGCATGACCATGGAAAGACGATTCTACTTCAACCTTCCAGAGGTTCAGAAAGCGCTTCATGCTAACCGAACTAAATTACCTTACAGCTGGTCGATGTGCAGTTCGTAAGTGATACTGCGAAATAGTAGCTTTTATAAAAGCAAAACCGATTGATTTCGAAAAGAAAAAGTACTCATTCTTTGTTAAATAGCAGGAGTTTTGCTCATGTTCAAGCACTGTACATTGCTAAATCCATTTCAGGAACCTGACATTTTGTGAGCTTGATTGACAGTCTAATAAATTACAGCGACACGGATGGTAACATCGATATACTTCCATTGCTCAAACGGATAATCGAAAATCGAATTCCCGTTTGGGTTTTCAGGTAACTTAGTTTCGTATTACAAAAATAGAAGCAAGAAACAGAGTAGTTATCTAGTTGATGTATTAGTTGGCCTGATCTTCCATTGTAGTGGGGATCAAGATTCTGTCGTACCCTTGTTGGGATCTCGAACGCTTGTCCGTGAACTCGCTCATGATATGAAATTCAAGATCACGGTCCCATACGGGACTTGGTTCCACAAAGGCCAGGTAGTTTCTGCATTCTAATTGTTTCATCAGTCTTTTGTTCTTCTGAATTTTGGTTCCATCTTAAGCCATGGCTGTTCATGGGCAGGTCGGAGGTTGGGCGATCGAGTATGGAAATCTGTTGACGTTTGCGACAGTAAGAGGCGCTGCTCATATGGTACCTTATGCACAGCCATCAAGAGCATTACATCTGTTTAGTTCATTTATTCGTGGTCGGAGACTGCCCAATTCAACTCGCCCGTCGATCGAAGATTAGATAAGTTTTCTACACAGATTACTCTTACTTCATATGCATCCTGGAAAATGGAAAAGAAGAAAATAAATTAACATTCAAGCCCCCAAGTGTGGGGCAATTCATAATATGAATTATCTGATTTGTACCAGTTTCTTCTTATTGAGTTCTTTGAGAATTGGGTTGAATTAGAATGGAAAAAGATTTGATTCTCTGGATTTCTCAGTTCAATACATTGTATGTTACGGTTTGAGCCACCAATTTATAACCACACTTCAAAAGTTATTGAACACTTTGGATAGATTTACTCAAAGCGCCATAAGAAAATAATGGTTCATGTGAGATTCCACGGTGAGGAGAACGAAACATTGTTTATGAGGGTGTGGAAACCTCTATTTAACATACGCATTTTGAAAACCTCGAGGGAAAAGCTGAAAGAGGACAGTATTTGCTAGTGGTGAGCTTGGACTATTATAAATGATATTAGAGCTAAACATCGGACAATGTGCTAGCATGGAGGTTGAGCCCCGAAGGGAGTGAACACGAGACGGTGTGCCAGCAAGGACGTTAGGCTCCAAAGAGGAGGAGGGAACGACGTGTCAGCGAGGTTGATGGGCCTCGAAGAGGGGTGAATTGTGAAATCTCATATCGATTGGAGAGGAGAATGAAAGATTTTTTTATAAGGGTGTGAAAACCTCTTCCTAACAAACGTATTTTAAAACCCTTAAGGGGAAGCTCGAAAGGGAAAATTCAAAGAGGACAATATCTGGTAGCAGGGGTCTTAGGCTGTTACAGTTCATGAAAGTTACATGTCACAAAGAAAGTACAAATTTTTCACTTGCAAAAGTTTAGTAATACCATCTTTTTCACTTGCTGACTCGATCAACTATGACTACCTAATCCAAACTCCAACGAGATTGCATTAAAGTTTTAGATAATTGAAAATTTTTGTACAGTTCGTAGGTTGGAGATTTTTTTAGTCAAATCAACCCGACTAACTCAAAAATAGAGTTTAGAATCCAACCCAACTCTAGTTGGGTTGTGAATCTTGTTCGGATCATCAAAAAAAAAAAAAAAAAAAAAAAAATCAACCTCCATAATTCAAAAAGAAAATCTAAATATAAAACTATTTATGTTAATAAAAAGAAAATTTACAATCCAAATATACACTCATAGAACGTATCACTGAAACTTATTCCACAACAGTGATAGAACGTATCACTAAACTTCCTAAAATTTTCCACAACAAATCAACAGTCTACAGAAGCATTTTTATCCGTCATTGTTGTAAACAAATGATTATTTATAGATAATAAGAACACCCCTACATGAATCTAAATCCATTTTTTCTAAGCATTTACTATTTACAGACTCATAAATAAGGAATTAATTAGAGACTTATTCTTTAGATCAAGAAGAAAATCTGCATATCATTCAAGTATCAAAGAAGATGACATTGAAAAGATTGTTACCTTAAAAGAGTGACTGATAGGCAGCTTAGTTCCTTTGGTTCTCCATTACCAATTGCACACCTTCTTCAGTTGATAAGTCATTAGTATGCTTTTCAATTGATGACTGACTATTAAATAAGTATTCATCACCTATGTGTTCGAGCTTGGCTCCTGAATCGTATACGAGCTGCCTCGTGCGCTTCTTCCTGGCTCTATCCAGCTGTATCCGGGCAACTTTTTCACTCCCTTTGATTTCATTTCCCTCCTTAAAGAGTCAGCTTGTTTCCAATTCTCTGATGCAGCGTATATGCTAGAGAGCAGCACATACGGTGAAGAACTTTGTGGTTTCAGTTCCATAAGTTTCTCAGCCGCACGCCTCCCCCTAACTTCATCTCCATGCTTTCTGCAAGCTCCGAGCAAAGTCGACCAGAGCATTGGATCTGCTTTGCATCCGAGTCTGTTGATGAACTCCTCTGCTTCATTAAGGAAACCCCATCTCCCAAGAATGTCTACCATACATCCCAAATGATCAACTCTTGGCTGTAACCTGTAATGGCTAACCATCACGTCGAAGATCTTTCGGCCTTCGGACACTCTTCCAGCATGGCTACAGGCAGAAAGAACACCAAGGAACGTAACATCATCAGGCATGATAGATTGTTGCTCCATCTGCCTGAAAATTTCAAGTGCTTCTTCTGAATAGCCATTCTTTGCAAGTCCAACTATCATGGAGTTCCAAGAAACGACACTGTTTCTACAACGCATTTCATGAAAAACTTTAACAGAGCTTTCAACATCACCACATTTTGCATACATATCGATAAGGGAACTACAGGTGATTTCATCCATGTTAAAACCCGTATGGAAGATAAGGGAATGAATCTCTTGACCGTTTTGTAGAGAAGACAATCCAGAGCATGCTCGAAGAACACTCGCAAACGTTGCTTGGTCGGGTAACATATTCTCAGATCGCATATGTTGATAGAATCGCAACGCCTTCTCATAATGATTGTTTTGTGCACATCCTGAAATGAAAGCAGTCCATAAAACTAAACTTTTTGGATACTGCAACTCAGAGAAGAGTGTTTCCGAGTCTGAGAGTCTTTGGGAGTTCATATACATGCACAAGAGAGACACACACACCATTTCCCTACCTAACAGAAAACCCCTCTTAATAACTTGACAGTGAACTTGCCTTCCTAGTTTCAGCAAAGATGCTCCATCGCATCCATCTAAAAGCCCTGCAAATGTTACTTCCGTAGGTTTAAGTCCAACCATCTGCATCTCTTGAAATAGATAAATAGCTTCCTCTAAATGGTTCACAGTGTAGCCAGCAATCAGAGCGTTTACTGAGACGACACTTCGACACGGCATAGAATAAAAGACATCCCGAGCTGCCGAAAGAACCCCGCACTTGACATACATGTCAATGAGGGAACTTCCAGCACAAATGCTTGTATCTAAACCAACTTTAACTAAGAGACAGTGACATTGTTGCCCTGGTTTCAACTCCTGAACATTTGCACAAGCACTCACTGTACTGGCTAAAGACACCTCATCTGGAAGATCTCCATTGCAAACCATTCTTCGAAACATGGAGAAAGCTTCATCATTATACTCTTCCTGAACATATCCTACAATTATTGCATTCCATGAAACATTGTCATGAATCTTCATCAACTCAAACTGTTTTCTTGCTTCCTTTAAAGCCCCAGATTTAGCATACATGTCTACCAACGCATTTGCAACAAATAGATTAGATACAAACTTGTTTTTGATCATAACATTATGAAGTTGACGACCGAAATCGAGATACTGCAAGGAGGCACATGCACTGAAAATACTAGTGAAGGTAAACTCATCAGGCTGAGGTCCATACCGTTTCATATATGAGAACAAATCCATCACTTCATGAGCAAGTCCGTTCTGCGCGAAACCTGCAAGCATAGCATTCCACAAGACAATATTTCTCTCTTCTAAAGAATTGAACACTTCATTCGCAGCATCCATTTTTTCACATTTAGCATACATATTCACCAATGCACTTCCTACATACACATTATCATTTAACCCTTCCTTAATCACCTGAGAATGAACCATTAAGCCATAATTCAGCATCGATAAACTAGCAATTGCACTCAAAACACTTCCTATAGTAGACCTAGTGGCTTTTAGGCCAGTTCTCTTCAATTCAAGAAAAAATGAAATGGCTTCCTCTGCAAATCCTCTCTTTGCATGCCCTGAAATCATCACATTCCAAGCTACAATATTAGGATTGGGCAACTGGGCAAACAACTTACGAGCATCACCAAGCCTATCTAGAGCAACATAAGCATTTATAACAGTTACAAGCGCTATCTGATCAGGTACAAGTCCAACTGTCTGCATTCTATCAAACACTTTGACTGCCTCCTCAGGTAAACCATCTTGAACATACCCAGCAATCAAGGCTGTCCATGAAACAGTATCCAAATAAATTGCCCCATCAAACACCAAGCGAGCATCTCTTAGATCATGGCATTTGGCATACATATCAATTAACCCACCTTGACAAAAAGAACTAAACCCAAACCCCATTTTAAAAACACCACAATGCACTTGTCTACCATAGTTAACATCCAACAACCTAGAACAAGCAGATAAGACCATCGCAAACGTGAACTCATTAGGCCGAACCCCATCATTCCACATAGACACAAAAGATTCTACAACAGTTGCAAATAACCCATGCTTAGAGTACATAGAAATCACCGAATTCCAGGCAAATACATCCTTCTTCTCCAGCCGGGAAAATACCTTCTGAGCATAATCCACATTGCCGCATTTGACATAGAGATCAACAATTGCATTGCCCAGTAACCCATTGAGCCCAACTCCAATCTTCAAACTCTTCGAATGAATGACCTTCGCTGTTCTCAATACTTGAAGAACTGGTTCAGGCTTTTCATCGAACAGGTTGTGGGCTTTGATTCGCCTGCAGTGATGCAAGCAAAGTTGCAGAAGCTCTGAATGGGGATTGTGATCTTCGTATAAAAATTGGTTCGAAATGCAATCTGAAGTGGAACAGGAGGCGATTCTGTCAACATTGGGTGGATTTAAGAAGGATGGAAGCCGGGAAGAACATGTGAAGGAGTTGAGACGCATCGACTTCATACGGCTTCCACATGACTTGGGCTCAATAAGTCCGCTCCTCCTTCTCTAGGTTATAAAAAAGGAGATATTTCACATTTTAAATTGTCAAATTATTTAATTTTATTTTTAACCTCTATTATATATATATTATAACGATATTTTTTAAACATTTTTTTTTACGGTTAAGAGTAGGTAACCCATTTCGTTCCCTGTGTCTTTATTTCTATTGCATTCTATTAACCCATTCCGAATCATCGTCAATACCTCGGTGTAGGTCCGGGATAATCCTTTGTTCCACAGTTTGCGTCTATTTACAACTAGCCAATTAAGAATTCGCAGATGTTCTAGTACTAGCAAATGCATCTTTGACGCAGCCATCGATTCTCCCGAGAGGTCACAATTACCGCGAGCAAACATATTAATGACGAGGAACACATTTTTGCTATTCTACTAATACTTATACTTGTTCTGCTATTCTACCGAAGCCTGGCTATAGAAGAATTACAGGGCGTAAAACAAAAGAATGGGCTGATTTGAGTTGCGTCTTCTAATCTCGAAATTTTAAAAATAATAAATAGATTCTTAATACTTTATCCATTTTATATCATGAAATTTAGAGTGTATTAAAAATTCTTTTAAAAATTTTAATCTTGGGTTTAATATATACATATATATTTATTTATTTATCTGTATGATTTTTTTTTTTTAATTTTAAATTTATGTATCTACTAAATAAAAATTTTGAATTTAATGATTTTATTAAACTAAAATTTTATTACATCTTTAGAGAAGTTATTATTTTTAAAAAATGTAGGTAAAAATTAATAGTTTATGAGTTTTCCACTTGTTAATTAATGTTTTAAAAAAATGGATTAAAATAAACATAAATTAATATTAATTTATTAAAAAGTTGAAGAGAGAGAAACATAAAATTACTACCAATTGCGTGTGGGGTCCGCCTACGTCACAAATTTAGAAAATACAATTATTATTTTTAAATAATAAAAATAAATAATTATTTAAAAAATAGAAACGACAGATTGGCGTTATCCCTCAATAATTATAATTATAATTATTTTTTAACTTTAATCAATTGCTAAGTTCTTACGCTTTCATGTGAACAACTCGTTTATCAGTTTATCCGATTATTACAGCAATTGCTAATGCTTTCATGTGAACCGCTTCTTTCATGTGAACAGTTTAGTTTATCCGATTATTACAGAGATTAAATATAGAAGCAACTCAGTTTATCCAATCACATGAATGCTTATCTATGACTGTTGAACCTAATCTAGAATATAAACCATAAAAGAAAATGCCGACTAAACCGATCACAAGAATGCCATAAAAGATGACTGGTAGGTACTGTAACTAGGTTTGGTACTGTAACTGGTATTCTGTTCACCTAAGGTTTGGTTGGTAGGCAAAGAACACCTATGGACACGAGACAACTCTCTCAATCAATATTAGGTTTGTTGTAGAAGTCAATTGTTAAGCCTCCCTATGACTTTATTTCTATTAGATTCTTTCTCTCTAGGGCGGTACAAAAGTAAATGGATTCCGTAAAAATATGAGATCAATAAATGGAAATTAACTGAAATTTTATCTTTGTAAGATCGTCAATATTGTACCGAGGTTGTTTTTAGAGCATACCGAATCAATATAACTATCCTTCTCTGACGTAGCAACGCAATTTCACGATCAATATCAAAATAAACCACTAAATAATTTGTTTCTTTTCTTGGTGCTTGTCGATGTAGAATCATGTACCATTCATTCAATAGAAATTTATAAAAATTCTTGTATGTAGTATTATGTAGTATTAAGAGTTCTCTCGGTGTGAAGGGTAAAATGTGAATCCAACTGATTGATTTATAAAAATTCAAAAAGCGGACGGATTCTCAGTCCCCAAATTCAATTAAATTTGAGGTTTTTTTTAGGCGTGATAGTGCAAAAGTCGGCATTTTGAATGAGTTTGCTTTCGCGCCTAATAGCTAAGCAGCTAGCAGTAAGCTATTCAAGACATGGTAGTTAAGCACCGTTACAAGAGTGAGTTTGCTTTCGCGCCTAATAGCTAAGCAGCTAGCAGTAAGCTATTCAAGACATGGTAGCTATTGTTGTCTGTTGAGTTTTAGGCAGCTAGTGCTATAGAACTCACCAGCTCCTACCAAATTCATTAAATGGACCCATTGTTACTATTATTGTTTAATTGTAAGGATTTGATTTAAAAAAGAGTGGTCCATGTAATTCATTATTATTATTATTGCTATATATATATATATATATACACTATAAATATAAAAAGAAAGGTACAAAAACTATTTGAAAAATAAAAAATGAACTTTCTATTTATTTATTTATATTAATAACATCGATGCAATCCCTGGATGATGAACACGAAGAACACCCAGAAACATAAAACAACGAAAACAAAATGGAAACGGAGATCTTCCAGTTTCAGTCATAATCTTTATTCCAAAATATAAAACTAACCCCAGAATTTGTTAAATCAGTCTCCCATGCGAATGATGCATCGAATGGACTCCCCTTTCAGCATGTAATCAAACGCCTTGTTGATCTCAGAGAACGGCACTGAATGAGTTATGAATTTATCCAATTCCATCTCCTAATCAAGAACAAACAATAAGAAAAAGGCCTCAGAAATCAAATTCCTTCAATGGGGTTTGAACATTTTGAGGATTTTTCATTACCTTCTTCAGGTACTTCTCGACGACCCCGGGAATGTCGGATCGAGGCTTGTAGTTGCCGAAGAACGTACCCTTTAGAGTTCTTTCGTTGAGGAAATTCATAGGATGAGTTTTGAATGCGTCGTCTTTGTTTGGGACTCCCACTAGTACTGCAACACCCCACCCCTGTTTTCAAAACAAAATCAATAATGAGTGTTCGTTGTTTAGAAGCATTTATAACGTCATTTCAAATTGACTCTTAATTACATCGTGAACGCATTCGAATGCCGAGATCATTGCTTGGATGCTTCCGGTGCATTCGATGCTTCGGTCGACTCCTCCGTTCGTCATCTCAGCAATCACCTCTTGAACTGGCTTGCTGTGATCCTTTGGGTTAACAAATTCATTGCAACCAAATTTCTTTGCTGCAAAGATCAAACAAATCAAATCAATACATTAAGTATATGGTACATGATAATTCATCCAAAACAAGTAATTTGACTGCACCTTCTTCGAATCGAGCCGGGTTCAAATCAACACCAATGATCTTAGATGCCCCGGAAACTCTTGCCCCTTCAGCAGCCTAAGATTGAAAAACAGTGTCATTATGGGGATAATAGAAACGAGAATCTGCGAGTGAAGAACAGATATATAAACTTACAGCAAGCCCAACAGCTCCAAGGCCAAAGATAGCAACAGATTGACCCTTTTTAGGCTTTGCAACATTCACAGTGGCACCAAAGCCTTCATTCACAATCACAAACAAATTCATTCAATATCAGCTTATGAAAACAAGAATCTACCAAACATTATACAAAGAAATGTTCAAAACCTGTGGAAATTCCGCAGCTAAGAACGCAGACTTTGTCAAGAGGAGCAGCAGGATTGATCTTAGCCAAACAGCCAAAATGAATAACAGTGTATTCACTAAAAGTGGAGGTTCCAACGAAATGATGAATTGGTTGTCCATTTTTGGAGAATCTGGTCTTGCCATCACTGATCATAACTCCACGATCAGTATTGATTCGAAGAAGATCGCACATATTGCTCTCTTCTGATTTACAATGACGACAATCGCCACATTCACCAGTGAAAACAGGAAGAACATGATCTCCTGGTTGAAGATCTTTCACGCCTTCTCCAACACTCTCAACAACACTAATCAAACAGATCCAAAAACCAAAAATCGATATCACAAACAAAATGATTCACAATCAGAATCAAAATCAGAACAATCAATCCACTACTTACCCTCCAGCTTCATGTCCAAAAATGCGAGGAAACAAAGGAGTTTGGCCCTACAAAACGCAAACAAAATCAAAAACCTAACCGATGTGATACATTCGTTCATCATTGATTACAAATTTACCTTCGCTTCCCAGAAATAAACATCGGTGTGACAAAGAGCCGTGAAAAGGATCTTCACTCTAACTTCATTGGCTTGCGGCGGCGCCACTTCCACTTCCTCAATCACTAGTGGCTTTCCAGCCTCCCAAGCCACAGCAGCTACAACAAAACAAAGATCCAAACATCCAAATCAATTCAAAACTCAAACACGAATCCCTAAACTTAAGACTATATTGATCGAATCCCAATATCCGTACCAAATTTCACGAATACCGAAATGAAATGTTACTATTACCTTTGCATTTGATGACCTGACCAGCAGTGCTAGACATCGTTGATTATAGTAGAAGAGAGATCTGTAGAAAGAAAGCTTTGATGAACTGAGAATGATTTGATGCGAATGGTGATGAGAAATGAAGAACAGAGCGAGAGTATTTATAGTGATTAATTTTTTTGGTTTTGGATTTTCGAAACATATAAACCGTGGTTTTCGGCGGTAATACCATTTCCGGTAATACTATTTCCTGGTTTTCTGGGTGCGCCTCAGGTCTTTGGAGTGCCACGTGGCGTATTTGAAAAGCTAAGGCGACCATTATCCATAAACTAAACCCCAACTTGCCCGCCTCGACACTATTTAATTTTAATTACCAAAATAATTATGTTTTTAATTTAAAATTATAAATTACTAATTTAATTTTCGTTATTTATAATTTTTAAATTAAATTAATAAAAATAATAATATATTAACATAAAAAAACATCTTAATTTTTTTTCTAATTTTTAAAATAGGAATAAAGTCATAATAAAAGTAAAATTAATATTTTTTTATATTTTAAAAAAAGCTTAGAGATGATTCATGACGTGTAGATAGATACATGACGTGTGATAAACACTTTCTATTTATATAAGGATGGTAATAATCTTTTTAATTTTTTTATATAAATGGTAGGATATTTAATGATAAGGTAATAATTTGATTTTAATTATTATATTTTTAGATTAAATTAATAAAAATAATTCATTTTCACATTGAACTGTTTATTGGACTTAATTTTCAATAAAATTTAAAAATAAATTTACCCGTTAATTTTGAAGGTAAATCGTTAATATTTTTATTTGCAAAATATGCTTGGATTTTTAAAAATGCTTCAAAAATCATGTTTGAAATGAGTAATCGTGTCTTTTAAATCACGTGAACGTGAGTTTGACGTAGATATTTGACATGAGGATAGAAGGTCTATTCGGAATGGGACAATTGAGAAAGGAACAAAGAAATTGGAGACGTTTTTAGAGCTATATATTTTGGAATTACACACTCGTTTTCAACCCAATGGTTTTGGACAATAAATTTCATTTGATTTAATTATATATATAGCCACTTGCCGCCAAGCTAGTTAAAAAAAAAACGTCCACATGGAGGGGTCGAGTATGAGGGTAATACGGTCAAAATCTTTATGTTCGATAAACTCACTTAACCGTTTGTTCCACTCTTAACTCTATTTTTATTAGAAAAAAAAAATTAAATAAACAACGTGAACTAACAGATTATGTTGTATCTAATCTGACTGAGTTCAACCCACCAACACTTCTACGGTTATCGTAGTAAACAACTTTGAATTTTATATCTAATTTTTTAATTTTTAAAATAAAATTTAATTAAATATTTAATAGATAAAAAAAAACATTGGTTGGAAATTAATATATAATAAATTCAATGGAAATATGAATATTATTCCTTTAATTAAATGTTGAAACAAGAAATTATGTGAAATTAGAAATAAAAATATAATAATTACTAGAATAATATTTTAATATTTCTTGCTAATTTAAAATGCATAAAATAAATAGTATGTTAATATAATTTTGAATTAAAATAATAATATTTAATAGTAAAATTTAATTTTAAGGAAGTGTATTACTTTTTATTTCATAATAATATTTATTTTAACAATTAATTTATTTTGATAAATAATAACTAATTAAAACAATGATAAATAATACTCTATTTATTTATTTATTTTAACGATATAATCGATATTAGATAGCAACAATTAAATGTAACAAAATCATACCAACTTAAAAATTTATATAGTTTTTATTCGAAGAAAATCTTATATTTTAATAAATTAAATGATAAATCATGTATAAATAAAATTTAATATTAATATTTTATTTTGTAAAAAGAAAATCACATATACCAATATATATGTATATATAATTTTTTTTAAATAGAATAAAATTTATTGATATTATAAATATTTTACAGTAAAATTGTAAATAATAATAATAATAATATAAAGGTTGTGGGTCTTATCATGGGGAAAAAAAAACAATTAATGATAAAGTAGACAAAGTATTTGTTTAGTAATAATGATTCTCGACGTCACTCGTCATCCACCTTTGATTTAAGGTATTATTTATATCTTATTCATTGAACTATGTTCGAATTGGTCAAATCTATAGATTTCATTTTCTAAATTTTAATTTTCTTCGATCTTTGTCGTGTAGTATTGGTCGAGAGAATCGTTGAATATTTGTCGTGTATGCTACTGAGATTCAACTATTTAAGCGAATATGATTACAAATCGATTCAGTATAATATCACGATTTAACGATGATTACGTGTCTAAAATGTTGTTTATAACAAGATTCACCTATAGCAAGACTGACTAATTTATTACATACTTCTTGCTTTAAATAGATCGACCATAATTTTGTGTGCCTTATTCACTAAACTATGTTTGAATCGGTTAAATTTGTAAATTTTGTTTCTCAATGATTTAAGCGAGTTTATCGAAGAAGTCAAAGTACTTTAATTATTTACAAAAATATACATCGAAATTAATATATTTATAAAATTAAAATATAGATATTAGACATTGATATTTTAATCTTATGAAACAATATAATGTAATATATTAATTAATTTTTATTATTTAGAATTGACAATAGCGAAGTTGAGATGGCCGAGTTGGTCTAAGGCGCCAGATTAAGGTTCTGGTCCGAAAGGGCGTGGGTTCAAATCCCACTCTCAACATCAATTTTCTCGTTTTTTTTGCTTAGCCGAGGAAGCGCTGACCGGTCATAAAGAATCTGTTTTAAAAATTAATTATTCGTATCAACAACGTTGAGATGGCCGAGTTGGTCTAAGGCGCTAGATTAAGGTTCTGGTCCGAAAGGGCGTGGGTTCAAATCCCACTCTCAACATTCCAGTTTCATTTTTTTTCTTACCCGAATATGGCGGGAAGCGCTGACCGGTCAACGTTTGGAAGTATTCAGAAAAATCCTTTTTCTATTTTAATTACTAAATGACAAGCCTTTTCTTTTTCTTTAATGAAAAAATATATCTAATAAAAACATTTTTAAATATTTTTTTCATAATTTTTTATTAAATATAATCTAATTTTAATAAATTTATATTTTCACTTTCAATATTTACTAATAAAATGAAACGGCTTTGAGTTGAGATTCTCATTAATAAAAACATTTTAATTTTTTTTTTCATAATTTTTTATAAAATGTTTTTTTCATAATTTTTTATTAAATATAATTTAATTTTAATAAATTTATATTTTCTCTTTCAGTATTTACTAATAAAATGAAACCGTTCGAGTTGAGATTCTCATTAAAAGAATGACAAAATAAGTTTTTTATATCGCAAAACAACGGTTTAAATGAAAATAGTTACTAATTAAATTGATATGATTTTTGCATTAAGATGAACAAAAAGAATAGTCAAATACTTGCAAATTGTGACGTGGTATACCATTGCTGAAGTTGTTACACATTAAATTAAATGGACACATTCATTCATAATATATATAATATTTATGTCAATTTATATTTATTATATAATAATTCTGGGTATTAACTTTTATTTTAAATAAAAAGTAGTGAAAATAAAATTTATATTATTATTGATAGGACTCGAATCTTCGAGTTGCAATATTGGTTGAGAGAAATGTTAGTATGTACATTCATGTTTGACTGTAATTTCAATAAAAAAACGTAAAACATCAAATTTTAACGATGATTACGAGTCTAGAATGTTGTTTATACCATGGTCGACCAATTTATTACATATTTAGAACTTTGGTTTTTGATAGTTATTTATGTATTATTCACTGAGGTATGTTCGAATTGGTAAAATCTGTAGAATTCATTTTTGGCTATTAGAAGTGTCGTATACTCTCGAATAATTGAAGTGAGTTTATCGAGAAAGTTAAATAAATTTAATTATTTAAAAATATATCCATCAACATTAATATATTTATAAATTTCAAATATAGATATTGAGCATTGATATTTTGATCTTAGGCCAAAAAGAATGGGAACAAAATTAGTAAATTTAAATATTTGTACAAAGTTGAGATGGCCGAGTTGGTCTAAGGCGCCAGATTAAGGTTCTGGTCCGAAAGGGCGTGGGTTTAAATCCCACTCTCAACATGTATTTTCCCGTTTTTTTTGTTTAGTCGAGTATGGCGGGAAGCGCTGACCGAAGCAATATATTTTATAATTGTTCATAAAAACAACGTTGAGATGGCCGAGTTGGTCTAAGGCGCCAGATTAAGGTTCTGGTCCGAAAGGGCGTGGGTTCAAATCTCACTCTCAACATTTATTTTTTGTTTATTTTTTCTTGCTTAGACGAAAATGGCGGGAAGCGCTGACCGGTCAAAAGCCATATCCTCCGCAGATTGTGACCGTTTGGAAGTATTCGGAAAAATCAGTTTTCTATTTTAAATACTAAATGCAATATATATATATATATATATATTAATGAAAAAATAAAATAAAAACATTTTCAAATAATAAATATAAACAAACCTTCCTCTCAATAAATTCTTTGTTTAATCTTAAATATCCAAAATCCCTACTTATTCAAGTGGTTATAATAATAATAATAACAATAATAAATAAATAAATAAATAAAATAAAATAAAAAGTCGGGTAAAAGTAGAATTGGTTCTTAAAAGTTATCGTGGATGATAAGAAAATAAAGATTTTACCACCTAATATTCCAATAGTCTAGCTACCATTAACCGACATTACATGTTTTCTAATGAGACGTGGCTATTAATGTGGTTACATACTGAACTGGTGGTGCATAAACGAGAGTCCTAGAAGGCTTTACCTCAACGGATGGAAATTAGTACTCAGTTAGTGGAGCTGAGTCTCACTCGTTATAGTGTATTATAAAATTATATGGTCAATTGTTATACTCTCAATATCGATATATCATTCGTACACATGCATCATAACCCTGATTGATTATCTATAATATACGACGTATATGCATATACAAGCATCACACTCATCATAGTCAAACATAAAATGAATCACAATGAATCATACATATACAACCGAACCCTAAGCTTCATTAGACCTTCAACGATGAATTTTCTCGTCCTTTTAACTTTCTTAGCCTCAAACTATGCAAACCTGAACATTTAACATAATTTAGAGACCTTGATAAAGTGTTGTGAACTCTGAGGCTAATTGTTTGTTGATTCGTTCGGGCTTTGTTTTGAGTTTGTGGATCCCGAATCCAAATGTAATGATATTTCAACAAAATTCTCCTATTAAGTTTTTATTTCTGTTTCATTTATTCATTTTGGTGTGCTTCAATCAAAAGTAAAAACCAACAAATGATATCAGAGTTAAGATGCCGAAATAAATGTCATCGCCACTAAAGATCGTCAGAGGAGATGTGACAATGATAAAAAGTGGAAAGGAGGGGAGTGTAACGCTCCAGTACCCATTACTCATTAATAGTAACTACATAACATGGTCAATAAAGATGAGTGTCAATTTATAGATACAAGGTGTGTGGGACGCTATCGAGCATGATAATGATGTTGAGGAGCGTAAGGATAAGATGAATCTTGTTGTCATCTACCAAGTCTCGGAGAACGTCCTTCTCATGTTAGCAGAGAGAGACTTGGTAAAAAAGTATGGGAGCCGCTGCAAACAATGAATATAGGAGTGGAACAAGTCACAGAAGCAAAAGTGTAGACCTTGAAGAGAGATTTCGAGGCTATATGCTTGAAAGATGGTGAGTTGGTGGAAGACTTTACCATGAAGTTAACGACCATCTTTACGGACATCCGTTTGTTAGGCGACTAGGTGGAGGAGATCGATGTGGTTAAGAAGTTATTTTGAGCTATCCCTCTAGAGATTCATACACATCGTTAGGAGATCGATGTGGTTAAGAAGTTATTTTGAGCTATCCCTCTAGAGATTCATACACATCGTTAGCTCCATCGAGCAATTTGGTGACCTTAAGAACATGTCGGTTAAGGAGGTCGTTGGTCATCTTACGAACCATAACGTGAGATTTCGTGGCTACGACGACAAAGAGGAGGCGAAGAAGAACTCACACACGAGTAGTTACTCGCACGGATGAAAAATTAAAGATGCGACTGATGTTTCTTTTTCAGGTACAAATGGATGCGGTGGCCATAATAAAGAAAACAAAGATTGGGATCGCGGACGTGGCGGTAGAGGAAACCGTGACATTATCTCACAAACCCATGACGATGCCAACCCTCGATAGACAAGAGCATGATCAAGTGCTACTTTTGTGAAAAATACGGGTATTATGCAAAGAACTACGGCAAGAAAAAGTGTGATGAGAATACAAACCGACACTACCTCTTGATGTTGAATAAGGAGAATACAATTTTTTCAACTCAAATAACCCTTACGATCGTCCATTAGAAGAAGAACTTAGCTTATTAACAACTTTTAAACGAGTTCGACTCAATTTAAAAGATCGCCCAAATAAATGTAGTGAAACTTATGAAGATTTGGTTTTGAATAAGAGTTATGAAATAGAATGGAATATATATTACATACATCAAAATTAACCACAAAGTATTAAATCATACAATTTGTTACCTCCATGTTGAAGTAATAATCAAGCTTTTCTCTTCCCATCCAAAATGAACTGTGCCCATTTCTTCATACATCTTCAATCTTCTCTCGCAATACTCCCCGATAAGCTTTTGAATCGGGTCGGTCACGTTTTGGCTCATCGTACAGGAACTGAACCCAGCCATCGTCATTCTTGCCCGCCATTTCCCGGCAACTTCGTATCTCTCCACTCTGTCCTCGCCTTCACAAGCTACGATGTTGACTATGTCCTTCGCCAAGCATTGTCTCTCTACATTGATTCGGTCTTGACTATCTCTCGGGAGTGTCGCATCGAGAGTGTCGTACACAGCTGCAAAGTAGTTATAGGTTTCGACGAATCTTGAAAAGAATGGGGTGGTGTTTGTGTTCATGTCCTGTTCGACGACTGTTACTAGTTTCGGGTTTAAGTTCTTAACCATTCGGAGAAGCTTGTCTCGTAGATTTACGGTTGAGACACTTTCATCTGGCATGTGGTGAAGCAGAAAAGCGAAGTTGACTATGACTGCTTCTCCGTGGCGGGAGGCGAGCATCGAGGGAGTGACATCAGAAGTGTTCGAGGCAATTGCTTGAAATTCAAATGGAACTCGTAACGCTTTTGCCAGTTGCTCGAGTCTTTGTCCAATGTGTTTAAGACCTCCGACGGGGCGATGTACCGATTCGGGATCATCGACCCCTGTTAACCTCAAGTGTGGTGCCTTCCCTGGCTGAGTTGCTAGCATCTGAATCAAATTTATGTACTGAGTTCCTTGGCTTACGTCGAAATCGATAATGTGAATTCTCTTCTCGTCTTTTGCCGCCTCGATAATGACACAATTTGCAGCCATAAAGCCGAATTTGAAACAAGGGCAGACCTCGAAAAGGATCTGCATAGCTGCGAGACGGTCCGAGGAAGGCGGTTCTTTGCATCTCAAAGCTTTATAAAGACATTTTCCCGATGCCAACAACCGAGCAGCGAGACCTTCCACCATATACGCAGCGATCCTCTGCGAGGGATCGCCCTGAACCGAGACCATACCTCGGAGCTGTTCGATCATGGCTGATGCTTCGTCAAAGTTGTCTTCCGAGATGGCAAAAGCACATTCTAAAAGCATTTCTCTAGGATTCTGTGAAGACATCTGAGATGCATCCTTGTTGCTGCCAGTTGTACTGAAATTAGAATCTGTCGACGAGGATTCGTTTGGCGAGTCGTGTAGCAGTGCATCTTTAATCGAATTCGCCCATTCGCTATCGATTTCCATGGCTTGACCATTTGCAAGCATCTCGACATCGTAATCAGCAGCATCAGGTTCACCCAACAGGTCCCTCTCCAATTCTTGCAACTTCAGTCTCACTTGATCATCCCCAAAATCCAGCTGTTCTGGACTTGTAATCTCAAGGCAAGCTGAATCTGAATCACACGTTCGCCCATATGAAGCAGCGTTCGGGTGAAAAGAATTGTTCGAAATGCCAGAAACGCCAGAAATCGATAGCTCTTCGATCGGGAAGTCAAGGAAATACTTCTCATAGCTCTCACTCCTATGCATTTCAGAGCCAAATCTTTGAGCAGACAAGTCAGGAGCATTCTTGGTTCCGTTCAGCGAGTAGAGCTTGCGACTTCCGTACGATAACGGAGACGGATCAGATGGCCTGACTAACGACATCGTTTTCTTTGTCCGAACTATGCTTTTTCAGGAAGATCAAATTTACACCATATAGATTGGAAGCTCTGAAAACACAAAAAACATGTATCCATAAATCATAGCTTACTAACAAACAACAAATCGAACAAAACTATCGACCATTCGACCTGAATTCTCAATCATTTCCTTATGAACTTGTAGCACAAAAGACAGGATCATATCAGTCAACTAATTATACAGAATCAGACCAAAGATTTCATAGAACAGAACAAAGCTGGGTGTGAGATCCCACGTCGGTTGGGGAGGAGAATGAAACACCCTTTATAAGGTGTGGAAGCCTCTTCCTAGCAGACGCGTTTTGAAAAACCTTGGGGCAAGTCCGAAAGGAAAAGCCCAAAGAGGACAACACATGCTAGCTGTGGGCTTGGGCTGTTACAAATGATATCAGAGCCAGACACCCGACAATGTGTCATTGAGGAGGCTGAACCCCAAAGGGAGTGGACACGAGGCGGTGTGCCAACAAGGACGCTGTAACGCCCAGATCCACCGCTAGCAGATATTGTCCTCTTTGGGCTTTCCCTTTCAGGCTTTCCCTCAAGGCTTTAAAACGCGTCAAAACGCGTTTGCTAGGGGAAGGTTATCACACCCTTATAAATGGTGGTTTGTTCTCCTCCCCAACCAATGTGGGACATCACAGACGCTAGGCCCCAAAAGGAGGTGATTGTTCCTACATCGATTGGAGAAGGGAACGAGTGCCACCGAGGACGCTGGGTCCTAAAGGGGGTGGATTGTGAGATCCCACATCAGTTGGGAAGAAGAACAAAAACCTCTCCTTAGTAGACGCGTTGTAAAAACTTGAAGGCAATTCCAAAAGGAAAAGCCCAAAAAGAACAATATCTGCTAACGGTGGGTTTGGGCCATTAAACTGGGAGTGTATCTTTCCTATGAAGCAATGTTAAAACAAAGCCAAATTGAACTAATCCGATTCACACAACAAAGTTATCATTCTATGACTCAAAGCATGATGAACACGATGAACACGATGAACATGATGAAGAAGCCAGAGCAATTTGGTTAAGCGATAGCTATTAATTCAGATAACAAACAAGATTACTTCACAATTAGCCCATAAGTTCATGCAGTAATCCCTAATCAGAATCGCAAAAGAATCAAGATCTTGAGCATAAAAACAAACAGTTCTAAGAATATGAAAAATCAATGAATCTAAGACAAGTACCTGAAACAGGGCGCTCCTCAAAGCACTTGAAACCACTCAAAATCAACCTCAAATCCGACCTAAATCGAGAGAACCCACAAATCAAAACGAAAACCCTAAAACGAAATCAACGAACAGAATCAGAAAAAAGGAAACCCAAGAACAAAATCCACAAGAGAAAAAGGGGGAGACGATCTTCTGGAATTCAAAAGTGGAAGAAAAGTAGAAGAACTGACCTTAATATATGAAACTTTTGAGAAATTTCTCGAGTCGTAATTTTGAGGGTTCAATTGGGATATTTAGTTCGGGGGTTTTGGAAGCATTGGTTTGGGGCTATTCCAATTTTTGTCCCACTAAAATCAAATGATTGAAAATATCATATCATGCCTACATAATGCTGACGGATTGTGCCTTGTTCTTCGAGTTCCATCCTCAAATTCAAATTAATCATCTCGAAATATACTTAGTATGCATATCTAACTCCAACAACAGAAGTTGGAGACTGCTCGTTACCACAGAAGATACTTGCTTACTCTCGATCTACCCAAACATTTATTTTAATTCAATAAAATGTGTTATACTGATTGATTTTAAAAAGAGAATCGGTATAAATTTTGATTATTTTTATGAACGTGTATGAATCTGTGACGTGTATACTTTAAAATAACGTAAGGATACATATGATAACGAGTTTAGGTTGGTCTAGAATTGTAATATGTCGATCGTTAACAAAAATTAATTAAACAGCAAAGTCAACTAATTAAAGGATAAGTTTAAAACGATAATTTTTTTTTTTGGAGTTTCATATAATATATAGTCTATAACGACTTATTAAGATGGCATGAAATGGAGCGGCTAATTAAATTATTTTTTTTAAAGTATGTATAGATGTGACATTATTAAATAAAACATTATAAATAAAAACAATTATCACTAGATCGTAACTATTTATAAATATCAATTTTAAATTAATATATTAAGCTTTTATTAGAATTACGGACGAAAATTAAATATTTTGGACTTTAGGTATATGATACCCACACTCACGTGTCTCCACGTGTATAATTTGGATCAAATCATTTGTAGCAATTACAAGGTGATCTATTACCGAGATAAGACAAGTATCATTATCCATATACTCCACGTCTGTCTGCTCGGGGAAGGTTTCCACACTCTTATATTGTGGGACATCACGGCCAGCGTCCTTACTGGCACACCGTCTCGTGTCTACACCCCTTCGGTGAAGAGCGAGAAGGCTGGCACATCGTTAAGTGTTTGGCTCTGATACCATTTATAATGGTCTAGATCCACGGTTAGCAGATGTTGTTCTCTTTGGGCTTTTCCTTTCAGGCTTCCCCTCAAGGCTTTAAAACGCGTTTACCAGATCAAGGTTTCCACACCTTTATAAATGATGGTTTGTTCTCCTCCCTAACGAATATGGGACATCACAGACAACATCAAAATTACACTAATAACCTTAGATTTTTTTCATAAATGGATAATGTTATATTACAAACAAAATTATCAAAACCATTACCAACTATCAAAGAATAAATAATTAACTATAAGATTTTAGCGAAGATGAGTGCCAGCGAAGATGTCGGGCCCTGAATAGGGGCAGATTATGAGATTGCACATCAATTGAAGAGAGGAACGAGTGTTAGTGAGAACGCTGGCCCTAAAGGGGGTGGATTGTGAGATCTCACAACGGTTGGAGAGGGGATTGTGAGATCTCCCTAGCAGACACGTTTTAAAAATTTTGAGGGGAAGCCCGAAAGGAAAAATTCAAAGACGATAATATCTACTAGCGGTGAGCTTAAACTATACGTACTATGTCGAGATCGAATCACAAGAATCGAAGAAAAAGAGAGAGTGTGGAAATGAAGTGAATTGGCAGTCCAACCAAGTCAATCTTTTACCACTTTATTTTCAAAGACGTGTGTTCCTAAAATGACCAAAAACACCTTTGAACATGTCAATATAATATACATGTGCTTAGTGCGCCAATTCATTACATATACTTATGAATGTGGTTAAATGATTGGTATGATATGATACTATTTTCATTTTTATGATATCGGGTCGAACGAATTAGGTAGGGTAATGAAATTCTTTATGACTCGATAATAGTATGATGTTCACTGAACATACTCACTACTAGTAGATATTGTCTTCTTTGGGCTTTGTCTCAGCTTTTAAAACGCGTTTGCTAGGGAGAGGTTTCCACACCTTTATATAAAATGTTTCGTTCCCCTCTCCAACCGATGTGGGATCTCACAGTCCACCCCTTTGGGTCCAGTGTCTTTGTTGGCACTTGTTCTCTTCTTCCATCGATGTGGAATTTCACAATCCACCTCTTCGGGACCCAACATTCTCCTTGGCACTCGCGCCTGTCTCCAATCGATGTGGGATCTCACAATTCAACCTTCTTCGAGGCCCATCATCCTTGCTGACACTCATTCCTCTCTCCAATTAATTTGGAATCTCAAACATATACCCTGTATTAACACAACAATAATAGTAAATGTCAGATCTAACATGAAAGCAAGTAAAATGGGTTTGGAACGAGCTTGCAGTCATGTACATGTCCTGGACAAGTATGACCGGAACATTTGATATGCGATCACATGCAACACGCCTTGGACAAGCATAACCGTGACATCTAATGCATAATAGTTTAGGGATGTACATTCAACCCAACAACCTGACAACCCGGACCAACCCAACTCGAACTATAAGGGTTGGGTTGGGTTGGATTAACATTTCGGATAGGGTTGGGTTCATTTTCTGAACCTGAATTGAATCGGTTTGGTTTCGGATTTATGGACAAAACCTCCAAATTGACTCGAGCCAAATAAAAATATATAAATTATATTAAGAATTTTTTAATATTAATGGATTTACTAAAATGAGACTGAGGCCGATTCAAGGGCACTCATGTCCAAGTTCGATGCTAGGCAAATATATGTTTTTTTTTTATTAGTGTATTAATACATTTTGTTAATGTTCATAATTATATATATATATATATATATTTTATATAAATAATTTTAAAGCAACTAATAATTTGTTGCAACATTCTTATATCAAACTTATATATTTTTACTTTTCTTTAATTTTATGACAATGTTGAACTATGTTAATATGTTACAATTTTCGCTCGTTGTTTTTTTTTTATTGAATTTGTTGATTTGGGTTTGTTTGTAAATATCTAACATTGTATCCGAATAATTATAAATTGTGGATAAATAAAACTAAAAAAAATTGACAACCCAACCCGAAAATAGAGGGTTGAGTTGGGTTGTGAAAAGTTTCGGGTTGGGTTGGGTTACCAATCCAACCAACCCGAAGGTAACCCAACCCAACCCGAACTTTTGGGTTGGGTCAAAAAAAATCCTCCAACCCAACCCAACCCGGACCATGTACACCCTGTAATAGTTTACTAGATACTATAATTTCGTAAATTAGTTATAAGGTTTTCCACAATTCGCACTGGTAAACTAATTCACGAGTTATCAAATTTGGATCATGTTGTTGTTTATCATTAGGACTTATACTTCTAACTTTATTGACTAAACCACATAAGCCATGTGAAGGTCATCATCATTTAACATATTTGGCCTTAAAGCCTTCATATGACAGCTCAAGTTAGGCTAAAATTTAATTTGTTGAAAATTATGCCATAAAGTCTTGTGGGTAATTTGTATATATTATATTAAACAATATAAATAAAATAATCAATTAATAGAAACATCTATTCCACTGAAAATATTATAAAATGAGTTGAAGTTACAGATAAAAGCTATTTAAAAAATTGGACTATCCGAAAAATTCGATCAACCAAATTCAACTCGTGCAATTTAAGTTAGGTTATTAATTTATTTGGATCGGGTTGAGTTCAAATAAATTAATTTTTTTTATGAATTTAATTGGTTCTCGAGACAATTGTTAATTAAAAATTTATAATCCGAACAATTAGGTTGAATGTAAATAAATGTCCCCGACTAACCCACCTAGCCTACAAATGCCCATAGTTTCATGCTAACCAAAGGCATCCACAAATTTTGATTCATTTCCCATTAGTATTAGAGGGTCAAAATGGCAATCTATACAAACTTGGACAAAACTTGCACCTATCATTGTTATGCTCTCCTTATCACGACCCAAAATGCTCGTCATCATTTCTACAACATCTCAAGTCCACCACTAGCAAATATTGTTTCTTTGGATTTTTTCTTTCGGGTTTCCCTCAAGGTTTTTAAAACACATATGCTAGGAAGAGGTTTCCACACGCTTATAAAGAATGTTTCGTTCTCTTCCCCAACCGATGTGAGATCTCACAATCCACCTCCCTTTGTAACATTCAAAGCCCACACGCTTATTTCAAATTCTATATAGACATTATTGTTGGTGTAACAGTTCAAGCCTACCGCTAATAGATATTGTCTACTTTGACCCATTACATATTGCCGTTAGTCTCACAGTTTTAAAACCATACCCTTATAAGGAATACTTTATTCACCTCTCCAACCGTTGTGAGATCTTACAATGGGGAGTCCAGTGTCCTCACTGACATGTCGCTCGGTGGCTAATTATGAGTATATAAGTAAGAGATATTATCTCTATTAGTATTGGTATGAGATCTTTTGAGAAAACTAAAAGTAAAACACGAGAGTTTATGCTCAAAATGATCAATATCATACAATTGTACAGCTTTGTTGTTCCTAACCGTGATAGTTGAACCAGACCCTTATCCTAACTTAGTCATGTCAATAGAATCCTCAACTGTCCGAGCCGTGGTAGAGAAGAGTCCTCGAGATAGTGTTAAAAGTTCTTCCTTTTATATTATTAGTTTTTGTTTATCATTCTCTTTTTTTATTTTAATATATATATATAGAGAGAGAGAGGAAAAGAAGAGTCTTCGGTGTTTATTTCCAATTCAAAGTGGCAGTTGGAATTGGAAGACCAAAACCTTATAGTTAATATAAAATCTCACCTAATTCTAACTGCCATTATTCCAAGTTTATCACTAACTTACACGATCATATTTTTGTCATTATATATATATATATATATATAGATATATATGTTTTTTATCGATAGAAAATTTTCAATTTCATTAAAACTGAAAGCTGAATATGAATTACTGGTTTTTTTTTTTACTTCGATTCCGACTGAATTAACTTGCGAATTTTGAACCTTAAAAAGAAAAAGAGAGTTAAAAACGAATAGCAGCTCAAACCCACCGCTAGTAGATATGGTTCTTTTTTTGACTTTTTCTTTCGAGCTTTCCCTCAAGGTTTTAAAACTTGTTTTCTAAGGAGAAGTTTCTACACCCTTATAAGAAAATGCTTCGTTCTACACCCAACAGATGTGGGATCTCACAATTCATCCTCCTTCAGGATCCAACGCTTTCATTGGCACTCGTTTTCCTCTCCAATCGATGTGGGACCCCCCTCCCCCCCAATCTATTTGTCTTCGGAGCCCAGGGTTCTTGTTGGCACACCGCCTCGTGTCCACCCTCTTCAAGGGTCAACCTTCTCGCTGGCACATTGGCCGATTTCTAGCTCTGATACCATTTGTAACGACTCAATCCCACCGCTAGTAAATATTGTCACTTTTAGGTTTTTCCTTTCGAGATTTCCCTTCAAGATTTTAAAATACATATGCTAGGGAGAGGTTTTCATGCCCTTATAAACAATGTTTCGTTCTCCTCCCCAATCGACTTGGGATCTTATAAAAGCTCCTCAAAATCTATTGATTTCATACAAATTTGAATAAATTTCTCAAAACCCATCAATTCAAAGAAAAAATGGAGTTTTACATTTTTTCCCCTTAAAATGCTTATTTAATTTCGAACAATATTAAATATATATTTCGTGAGATGGACCAAAGTCTCAGAGGTCGGGAGTTGTAATAAGGGTGCGCAGACATAGTATCCTTTCTGGTTATGTATAATGATGAGGTATCTTTTGATGTGTTTTCTGAGGTTCGTTTGTGTGTGTTTTTATGTGTTTTGACCTAATGACCGTAACTGTGTATATGAGTAAGTTGAGTGTGTTTGTGAGTGTTGTGTGTTTTAAGTGTGTAAAAATGAGTTTGTGTAAGTGTGTGCGTATGTGTTATTTGAGTGTTGTGAATGTCTATGTGTATGGCCATTTTGATCAGTGTATAGCTTGAGAAGAGGGTCATTTTGATTTTTGGAGATGTTGAGTGGTGCTGAAATGGGCTTAGTACCCTACTGGGTATCATTTTGTGTGGGGTACTTTGAAAATATTTTTTTAGGACGATAGTTTTACATAATTTTAAAAATATTTATATTAGGTAATAATCCAATACACCAAATGGAGTGTTCATCATGCCCTTCAATTAAATAAAATGTTCATAATTATTAAAATAAATCAAAGTCAAATATTTTACAATTTTATAATTATTTTTAGTGATTGGTTAAAATTATTTTTAGTGATTGGTTAAAATTATTTTTAGTGATGGGATGGAGATTCAAACTTCTGACCGTGTAAGAGACGTTCTGTTATATTTTAGGTATAATATCACTTCGTATAATATTGAATTTTCTCGATTAATCATTTTTTTCATATATTTTCAATTCTTAAGTGCTAATTGTTTATTAGTTTTGTAAATTTTTCGGTCAGATGCAATTTAAGAACGGACTTTGAGAGCTGAGCAACGTTGACGTGGTATTAGGAAGAATTTTCGATTTATTTGATAATTTTTTATCTTTTTTTTTTTTTTTTAAACAACTGTAACTTAGTGATGCAAGTAATTTTTTAAAAATAATTTTAAAAAAATAACCCAACAACACAACCTAACCCAGCTCGGAAGTAGAGGGTTGAGTTGGGTTGTGAACTCCATTCGAGTTTCTCGAGTCACCCATTCAACTAGAGAAAAAAGCTTGATCAACCGTTGTTCTGTAACTCACACTGCATATGTATATACTCCAACTAGCTCCGAAACAAGTTCATCACACGACACGAAAGGAATCCGCTATCCGCTTCAGGTCGCTGAAATGTCTCTTCCATTGAAGCCCTATAAGAACACCCAGAGAAACAAAAACAAGCTTCCTTCAGTTCTAATGGAAAACAATTGATATCATATCATATCATATCTACAGCGTTCTTGGTAGTGTCTTACCATTTCCTGTTACACTGAATAGATACAGACGGTTTCCTGCCGCTGTTGCTGTGATCAAAACATGAGGAGGCTCCAATTCAAACTGATAATATGTTCTTCCATTATGCTCTGCCACGCTCATGTTCATCACCTTCCCTTCTACGTTTTCTCCGATCACTTCTGGTCCGAACGCACTGATTACTTTCTCTGGAGGACCAACCATTTCAATCGTTGCATCGTCGCCGATAACTTCACAGGATTATGACAATGAATGCATCATTTAGCAGTATAGTTTATTTAAAATGGAAAGTTGAACAAGTATAAAGTTTCGGGGAAATGCACCATCGGAAAATCGTTGAACGGGCGCAACGATGACGAACAGACGACCTTCCTTTGAGCTTTTGAATCTGAGATCAATCTCTGTCCCTCCAAGATCGGCAATTGACACAGGAACCTGCAACTCAAAAGCACATTGTGTCATGTCTGCTTTGACATAGCTAACTAGGACGAGACTTTTCAATTCCTAGAAAAGAAATAAATTGGGAATAGATATCATTGGATGCTGGCAGACATGATACATTGTGCTTACTCCTCTAATCAACAGGAAACCTGATGCACCCCAATGCAAATACCAAAAGACCACGGGAACAATCCAAACCCATCGCTAATAGATATTGTTCCCTTTAGCCCGTTACGTATCGCCGTCAGTCTCATGGTTTTAAAACGGGTCTACTAGAGAGAGGTTTCTACAACCTTATAAGGAATGCACCTTATAAGGAATGCTTCGTTCCCCTCTCCAACCGATATGGGATCTCACAATCCACCACCTCCTTTGGGAGCCCAGAGTCCTCGTTGGCACACTGTCAGGTGTCTAGCTTTGATACCATTTGTAACAGTCCAAGCCCACCGTTAGTAGATATTGTCCGCTTCAGCCCGTTACGTATCGCCGTCAGCCTCACGATTTTAAAATGCATTTACTAGAGAGAGGTTTCCACACCCTTATAAAGAATGCTTCGTTCATCTCTCCAACCGATGTGGGATCTCACAATCCACCCCTTTTGGGAACCCAGCATCCTCGCTGGCACACTGCCTGGTGTCTGCCTTTGATACCATTTGTAATAGTCCAAGCCCACCGCTAGTAGATATTATCCACTTCAACCCGTTACGTATCGCCGTCAGTCTCACGGTTCTAAAACACGTCTACTAGAGAGAGGTTTCCACACCCTTATAAGGAATGCTTCGTTCCCCTCTCCAACCGATGTGAGATCTCACAATCCACTCCCTTTGGAAGCTTAGTATCCTCGCTGGCACACTGCTCAGTTTCTAACTCTGATACCATTTGTAATAGTCCAAGCCCAAGCCCACTGCTAGTAGATATTGTCCACTTCAACATGTTACGTATCGCCGTCAGTCTCACAGTTTTGAAACACGTTTACTAAGGAGAAGTTTCCATTCCCTTATAAGGAATGCTTCGTTCCTCTTTCCAACCGACGTGGGATCTCAGAGCCACTAACCCAGAAACATTTAACTGTCCACAAACTCATGAAGGAACTAACAACCCATGTCAATATCTTGTTAGCTAAAGTGGTTGATCAAGTTTCGTTAGTTTCTCTGATCTAATGAAGAAACTGATTGAAGTAGAAGCCATTTGTTCCTTTTGTACTTCTTAACAGCATCTTTAATAAGGTTAAAAGGGAAAAAAACATCTAACAGCAGTTACCTCTTCCCAGTCTTGTGGAACTGAAAAGGCATAAGGAATAATAGGACTCCATCCAACTCCATGCCCACCGGACTTCTCGTCGGGTCTACGATATGTCCTCCAACCTGTCTGAGCAGGCAACAAACAAGAAACCAGATATGCTAAGCTTGAGTTTAAAAGCTTTCAATGGTCAAGAATGAAATTTGCTGCATATATTCTGATTAATACAAGAGATTCCTGCACAAGCACACCAGATGCTATGTAAACTTGATATAGAAAACATGGCATGATCAGCGCTGTTTGCTTCTTTTAATGCAGTGGATCTCACCACTAGCAACCCAAGCCCACCGATGGCAGCAGATCTCACAATCCACACCCCTTTGGGGTTAGCGTCATCACTGGCACTCATTTCCCTCTCCAGTTGTTCCCTTCTCTAATCGATGTGGGATCTCACAATCCACCCTCCTTTGAGGCCCAACGTCCTCGCTGACACACCACCCGGTGTCTGGCTCTTATACCATTTTATAACAGTTCAAGCCTATCGCTAGTAGATATTGTCCTCTTTAGGCTTTCCCCTTTCGTAATTCCCCTCAAAGTTTTCAAAATGTGTATGCTAGAGAGAGGTTTCCACACCCTTATGAAGAATGTTTCGTTCTCCTCCCCAACCGATGTAGGATCTCACAATCCACTCCCTGCAGTGTCTGGCTCTGATACCATTTTGTAACAGCTCAAGCCCACCGCTAGCAAATATTGTCCTCTTTCGGCTTTCCCCTTTCGAACTTCACCTCAAGGTTGTCAAAATGTGTATGCTAGGGAGAGGTTTCCACACCCTTATAAAGAATGCTTCGTTCTCCTCCCCAACCGATGTGGGATCTCACAATCCACTCCTCTTAGGGGTCCAAGGTCCTCACTGGCACTCATTCCCCTCTCCCATCAATGTCGTTCCCTTCTCTAATCGATGTAGGATCTCACAAAAACAATAGAAACTCCAGAAACTAACAGGATGGAATTAACTAACTACATCACCAAAAACAATATAGAAAATCATGCATCATTTTCAATATCTATTCTCTAGTTTAAAAACATATTTGTTCCCTACAGATTAATCCATCAACACATGCAAAAAATTCTACATGAACCATTACAAATTTTAAACTACATGAACTAAAATAAGGTTAGATATTAAAATTCATATACATAGCACGAACAAAGGTATTTCACAATCCACAATCTGCAGCAACCAGAAGATTCCACCAATTGAAACAAAGAAACAAATCATAGATGTAAACAAGAAACAAAACGACAGTAAGGATTACTTAGATACAGAATTCAAGTGGTTAAGAAAAGCCAACCCTGTTCATCTGGTTCAGACAACCCAGGAATCCTCCCAGCAAGAAGACCTTGCTTAACCGCAGCCAAACACTCGCTCTGCAGCCCCAAACCCGCAGAAGAAACCAAAGAAACACCGGATAGCAAAACCGATCTCCGATTCAAAATGGGAGACCGATTCTCCTTTTCGCCACCGACGGCCGGAACCCCCTTTTGGAGAATGTGGGAAGGAGGCTTTGATTGGTGAAAGTTGCAGGAGAATGGAACAGTGGCGAACATAGTCGATCCCATTCGAACCCAGAAACGATGATTTCTGGAGACGAATTGCAGAAATGGAGGAATCAGAATGATTAAGGGATGGAGATGAAAGTGCCTGGAAATTGGGAGATCAAAGACGAGAGGGATTTAGTTCTTCGATTTTTGTGTGGATGTGGTGCGGAATTGCATCTGTTTGGCGCCATATGGATTACAACTTGTGCTTTAGGTTTCTTCATCTTCAGATTTTTTTTTCAATTTTTTTTTAAAACCTTCATTACAAAGAATTTTTTAATCTAATAATTTTCACTTTTTAATATAATTTCTACTTAGAAACAAAAAAAAAAAAACATTCTAATAAACATAATTTTTAAAAATTTAAATTTAACAATATAATATAACGTTGGGATATGGAGCTGATGTTTAGATCATATATTCGGAAGATATTTCGTAAAGATATGATATATATAGAAGATAGATATTTGGTAAAGATTTGATAGAGATATATTTGTTAGATTATATCTACTCGTTTAAATGGAAGCTATATTTAGTAAATTGAAATCATATATATACCCAATGAGCCAGTATTATAAAAATGTACTTTTCTTTGTTCTATCTGTATTCTCTCTTGTTTTATATACTGAAGTCGTCAATAATAAAACCTTTAGCGAATATTCCTCCTTGTATTTTCTCTCTCTTGTTCTTTGTGTTCATCTTGATCGACGGTGGGTGTTGTTGAGCGATCCTAATAATTGGTATGAGAGCTAACAACTGGTATCGATCCTAACATATAATCTTCGAACACTCTAAGAAATATATAACTAATTATATATATATAATTGAATCCGTTCTCATTCGATCCCCATTTAGCTAATAAGCTGTCTTCCCTTTTGAAACGGGAATTTTTCATCCTGTTTGGGTGGATCTTTGTAGAACTCCGATCCTATAAGTTAAATAAACATCTTATAATCGCATTGGGCCAATTTTGGATCCAAATTTGGATCAAATGAGACGAGGGCTTCAACCTTGGCCCGAACTTATGGAAGCTTGGGCTAGCTTAAACTATAGACCCAATCAATCTTTCATGGGCTTGGGGTTGCATTTACTTTTCCCCATTTAATTTGAATTTGAAAAACAAATACTTTAAAAAGTAGGTTTATTAGAGTTCTCAAAACCCATTTTTCTCGTAGAATATCTATTGAGTATAGAAATGGGTTAAGATTGACGATGCAACTCTTCAAACTAATTTTGGAGAGAGATTTGGGACTATACAAGTAATTGTCAAGTTGAGTACTTATACGAGTGTAGGGACGGGTCAAGACTAATGTCGCGATGCTATCACTGGTCCTCAAAAGGGAATAAGGACTACACTCGTAGAAGATTCATGATGGTTGCCTTTGGTGAATGTGGTAAAGGCCCAAGGTTCCGACCGGGTTTGCTACATATAAGAGAACTTTCTAGAGTTTGAAAAACTCATAGTAACTTATTAGAATAAGGATGCATTGAGAGCCTACAAATAGGTCACTCCCTTTCTCCTTTTTTTTTCAAGTGTTTGTAGGCTACCAATCAAGATGGAAGAGCGTTCAAGAGCTGTGCGGTCACAGAAGAGGTTATTTAAGAGCATCAGGTCGTCTTTGTGTTTGGGTATTTTGTTTTGTAATTATATCACAAACCCATTTTTCCGGTCAGTAATAAATTTGAATAGCACCATCTTATAATTTGTAATTTTGTATTTTAATGTAGGGCTATTTGTCTTAATTTGATTTTAATTTTATCCTATTTTTATTTGTTTTCGTTTTTGTCTTTTTAGTCTTGATTTGAGTTTCAAACCCTCAAAGTTCAGGTCGTGACAATTTTTGTCTTTTTAGTCTTGATTTTACTCGTGTTGATGAGAGTAACTATTTCACGAGTTGTACTAGAAAATACTTATAAAAAAGTAACATGAATAAAAAATACGTATAAAACATTTTCTCATGTTGGAACGTTAATATTTATCATTAGAAGTTCTTGTCATACCGTAGAATCTAATTGCTCACGCTTTTTTAAGAATCTCCTTTTACCATAATTGACAACGTTCTTGTCCTGTGGCCCATACATATAACAATTTTGACAAAGAAAATCAATAAACTAAAAAAGGCGTATAATATTTAAGAGACGAGTTAAAGACATACTAAATAAAAGTATTGGAAGAGGCCATTATTTCGTGCTTTCTTAAAAGAAGAGAAAAAGGCAAAGCATAGACAATGGCGGAGGAATAAAGTCATTAGATCCACCTTTTCGTACTTCCCTAAAACATCTTATAATACATATTTTGAAGGATCGTGTAGATTTTCGAGTATTCCTTAACCTATCAAGTATCCACAAACTTTTCTCTAGGTTTTAGGAAGTTCGGGCCTAATTCCACAGCTATCTTAACTTCTAAGTAGGTCTCGAAGTTTCAAGCGATTCTGATATGAACCAAGGCATCAATCGTGCAAGATAAACTTCAAGGAAGATTTTAGATATTAAAACGAAGTTTGCATATTATACGAAGTCATGAGCTTGTTCCTTTGCATTTCTTGTGTTTAGATTTGTATGCTAGAGTTGTTCAAATAGTCTTGATCAAACTATTTTTGTGGAGTGATTCGAATCACAAGTTTAGAAACGAGTTTTTTTTTTCTTTTGATCTTGATCATCAAGTAATTCGTTTACTAAACTTTCCCTTGGGTTGATTCCTTATCGTTTTTGGGGTTCTTGGATAATTTAGATTTTGTTCTTCAACAAGGTGTTAGATCAAATTCTAAAAAATTCATAACAAGTTCTCTTACATGTCATAGACCCTATTGGGATATGGAAGCTGTTCACTGGGTTCTAGCACCACAAATCTCCTGGACGACGAATCTCATTTTAAGGTGAACCAACTTTCTGTTCTCGTGCTTAGTACGCTTACATAGCCCCAACATTGAACATTCGGTATCCTGATTTTAGGCGTGTCCTTGGACAATATGACATCTCATCTGAACACATCTGTGTAAGGTTAACTAGCGACCCTTCCACAAGAAAAGTCATACAGTCACCATCTGCATGAGCGACCCGTTGTGTTTGCCAGCTACTCAGTTTACCCATGTGGTCCCTCACCCCTCTCAAGGAAGGTTTACACTATAGTAAACCTGTTCAAGGGACCCTTGATTGTTTCCGAACACGATAGTGGTACCTAGTCGTCTCGATACACTACATTATCTGGCCTCCAGACTCAATGGTACCTATACTACTACCGTTTGGTAGGGCATTGCTAGTGCCTAGGGCATATCTAAGGAGATAGGAGGCGGAGGCCTTGGTGATACCGTCATACTACTACTGGGTTTGTTAACCTTTCTTATTTGTTTTTTTTTTTTTCGTGGAAGTCAACTAGGTTCTTAGGAGCCTTTAGGCCGTTTAATTCT
This sequence comes from Cucurbita argyrosperma subsp. sororia, assembly GCA_018691285.1. Taxonomy (NCBI): domain Eukaryota; kingdom Viridiplantae; phylum Streptophyta; class Magnoliopsida; order Cucurbitales; family Cucurbitaceae; genus Cucurbita; species Cucurbita argyrosperma. Next base: position 6,040,491 of record CM031889.1, on the reverse strand, counting down.
TATCTCTCGGATGTTTAGGACTAAATCTTTGAATTAATCCCTTTCTTTGGGTGCACACAAGTCTAGATCCATAATTGCCGCTCATAATCCTGCGGTTTAAGGTCACTGGAAACGTACTGACCTAGGTCAACATGTAAACTGCTCTAACTATAATGCCTTAATCTTAAATTGGTTCTCTAGTTCATGCTTGTTAGGGAGATATTTCTTTCAATCACCTAAAACACGAAACACAATATCTAAGTGTCACCTTAGTCATATCTAGGAGCTCATGAGGTCTATTAGATTCTTAGGACAAGTAGGTGATTTAATGCAGACTTCTAGTTTTAGGGTACTCTTGGTTCTATAGACCCTCTGACCATCGCTCATGATCCAAAGATGCTCAGTCTACTTAGCGTTCTGACCTAAGTCATCGTCTAGCCAACATGCATTTATTTAAGTAACTTTTAAAATAGACACAAAATTAGATTCTTTGATTTTCTTACATTCACACGTCTAAACATGTATGTCAATCCAAAATTATTATTTTCTCGAGTCATGTTCATCTTCCAAAGCAATTATTAACTTACTTTTACCCTTACCAAAACAAAAATGGTAAAAGGTTTGTTAGGGTAAAAACATTGACCCATCATCTTTGTTTATAAAATTTGCATTGACAAAGGGATGGGCAGCTGAGTTCTTGTTGGTTCAACACTCGACACTCTTACACCAACTATACTCCAATAATGGGGTTCCCTCCTCTTCCATTTATTATTTTCTTTTTCGATAAGAATTGGATGCATACTATTGTTCTACCGAAAGTCCACACTTTATAACGACTATATGAAGATTATTAGAATAGCAAACTAATATTTAGTAGTGAATTGTCTAATGGACATTGACGATATATGTCAAATAATATCGAAGGTCGATCCTCACCCATCTGTAATATGAGCTGTTACTAAGAGAAAAGTAAAAGACAATTAAAAAGTGAACCATAGTATAACCAATATATTAGGATGAGCTTCGAGAAGTAAGATCATGTGATACAATGGTTGGAAATTGTAAGGGTTTAGGGTTTAGGGGAACAAAATATTCCTAAAGGGTGTAGAAATCACTCCCTAGTAGACGTAAAAAGAAAGCTAAAAAAAAATAATATCTATTAGCGGTAGGCTTCAGATGTTACAAAAATATTAGAGCAAGTACCGGACGGTGTGCCAGCGAAAACACTTGGTGTCACGGTCATGCTTGTCCAAGGCGTGTTGTCCATGACCGCATGCCCATCACATACCGAAACTTTTTGCCTTATACTACTTTATCGCTTTCTTTTACTGCTTTCTTGTTTTGTTTAAGAGTATGACGTTTCGGCGAAACCATGGCTGCGCCTGGTAGACATGAAATGCCTGAAAATGTACCATAGGGGATGTGACTAGTTTTCAAATTCTCCTTACCCGAAAAGTTATATATTGTTTAAGCCATTGTTCTTACCTTTTTACTTGCATGCTATATAACACTACTCTCAATCTCTCTCTCATTCTTGCTTTCTAAAATCTTCTCTTCAAATCGAGGCCCGAGGTTTGAATACACGTTGTCCGACCGTAGGCAACGTGATCCAAAATTGGCGTGACTCACTCAGTACTGGGAGTGAGTGCCGCACAATCACCAAATCTCTAAGAAATGACGATTGTGACACTAGACCTTTAAATGAGTGAATTCTAAGATCTCACATCGATTAGAAAAGCATAAAAACCTGTTAGTAGTAGACAGATTTTAGAACGGGATACCTAACCTAATCAAACATAAGCCTCACGAGAAACAAATTTGTTTTTAAAAAGTCAAAAATGTTGTACAATAGTTATTAAAGCCTGCAATTGTTGATTCAGACAGCTCAATTAATACAGACAGATGGTCATGCTGACTAGTAAAAGGTCGTAAGCAAAGAATTTAAAGCTTCCAATTTTTTCAATACATAAAATTATCACCAACAATTCAATTAAAAAATGATGTGACAAGACAGCTCTATCTCACAGGGAAATTGATTAAAATATTTATATAATCAATTAATACGTGTGTCACAGTAAGGACGAGCGTGTCGAGACGAGTGTCTCGGGCGACTTCCTTTGAAATGAGTTTTTCAAGGATAGTACCAAATGGCACGGGTGTGCCGGTATTGCACCCCAGAACACATGTGGGAGGTTGCTACATACACTCTATCTAATACGGTATCTGTAAATGACACGACATGGGCACAGGAAGGACAATGCCTCGATAGAACCAGGATTGATGGATGTTATAGAAGTCCCGATGAGATGAGCGACACACGGGCTCGTTCTCAATGGCATAACTGAACGAGCTGTGATAGCCAATGACATCTCGAGACTTAGTATGGCGTCAAGACACACAAAATTGCTATAAGCCTACTATCTTAGGCATTTATTAAATTAACTATAACTATTTTTTTTCAATTTACCCATCAAGAAGAAGTGAAAATGGAAAAATTACCATATGAATCAAGTTATTTATATTGATCAATCCCATCATTTTGTCACATCCTAGGTTAGAAAAAATCACCTTCATCATTAATAGAGAACAGTAAATAATTGAATTATGACAATAATTTAACTATTACAATAATTGTCCTAGAAAGGTTCCTTTTGCTTCTTAATGTCTTCCACTAAAATCTCATCCACGTTTTCTAATACAAAAATAAAAATAAAAAAAACTAACTAAATAAAATGTTTGTATATAAATAAACAACGGATGTGCAGTCGCATTTGGACCCTCGCGAGCTCGTATACATTCCCCTAAGACTTGATTATCGACTAGCATACACTTATATTTTGGACAACACGGAGGGAAAGGGCCCACATAACATCATGGCAAACATAAATGGCGTAAGGTGCACATTCGTATTAATCATAACGAGAAAGCAACCATATGCATAAGACACAAAAAAAAAAAAAAAAAAAAGCGAGATCTGTGTAGATTAAAATCATAACCGTATGCATATGACACAAAAAAATGCATGGGATTCCCCATAGATTATAATCACGGCATAAACTTATGATGTAAGTCAAACCTTCATTTATTTATAATTCATTTATAATACCGTGAGTGTATGAATATGCATACATAATTCCCGTCAAATCTTTTGTACATAACATAACTTACATAACATGGTGTATGAAGGTTTATGCATCATAGATTATCAATATTATAACATAATTTTACAACATGGAATATTCACACTAAAGCATAGTTTATAAACACGACATGATGAACATAGCATAACATGGCATGACATGAAATGACATAGTACAACATAGCATGACATAGTATAACAATCATAATTATGACACGTGAAGGAGGCTACAAAGCACGCATCATCATACATCATACAATTTTGTGCAACCAAGCTAACATTAGAACCACTTACCTGGTTGGCATAGGTCCGAGTTACTAATTATTCTTAATACTAGTCTAAATCTACTCCACTGTAACGCCCGCTCATCGTCAACGCGATTAACATGAGTTACTATCATCAACGACAACATACTCTAACACCCAATCATAATCTTTAAAATATTAAAAAAAAAAAATCCAGTAAAACATTTAAAACCAGTGCTATTTAAACTTAAAACAACCGAAGTAAATTCTTGACAGCGAAAACATAATTACATAACAGACCCAGACATGGATTCCCAGTAGTCTCTAGCCCGCTGGTCTCGTCCTCGGTTGGCCTGCAGCGTCTACATCTGGAAAGAAAAGTTATGATAATCCTGATGAGTAATTAGATTACTCAGTAAGTAGCTAGCATATCATTCACAGGTTCATAACTAATCTTTCCAGGTGGTTTCACGTTTTATTTACCACTGACTCCTAGTTTTCTTACTAGGGTCATCTGTTCGTTAATGAGGTATCTCAGCTACCTCCAGCTAGGTTACTGACTCTCTCTCAATATGCTTATCTAGAATTTTCGGACTCGTATGTAAGACTCGCTCTCGGTCAAATACGGCCCGTCTACTAATTGCTCTGGCGGCCTGTTTATCTCATATACCAACGGTCAGGAGTACTCATGCTCCCTGACTTAGCACACAGCGCGTTGGCCAGGAACTCCGCGGGAATTAGTAGACTATCATACTCAGTAAATAATCCATAACTCAACCATCAATAAGCATATCTAGAGTCATAACCTTTCCATTAACATGCATAACATTCTCACAGCTACTGCATGCTTTCATACATGTATCATGATCAACACGTAGAACATTCAGACAATCGTTTATATCACGCTTACATCACAGGCAAGCAGTCACAATATACAATAAACACTAAATATCATCAAAGCTCATCATAACTTATTAAGCTCTTAATCAGGTAAACAACATACTCACATGTTGTAAAACAAGTTAAGAACTAGTTCAAAGGTCGATACGCTACTTACTTGGTTGCGAACTCCTTTTCCCCCTTGAATGTACGTTTGATAGTATTTCAACCAATTCCTTCCTATTAGACCTATATTTTATCAATTTCAACATAAATATATACCAATTTTGGTAGGACAGGTCAAAAGGAGTCGAACGGGACAAACCGGGAGCCAAAATACCTTCTCACGCGCCCTCACGCGCCAATACAAGGTCGGAGGTTTGTTTTCTCACGCGCCTGAACCTCGTACAGTCGCACATCCACTCGCAGCCTCCCCACGCGCCTCGCGTGTCCTTCACGCGCTCGTCTTCAACCTCTCCTCCCTGCAATTTTTCCCAATCTTTTTCTTTAATACCCGTTGTGTCCCGAAGCAAAAATTTCATCTCTACAGCTCAAATTTCGTTCTGAGTTCTTCTACAACTTTATAGATCTTCTAACTACGGTTCTAACCAGCCTTATTTCATAACTTATTATGCAGTATAACTCAAGATATCGAGATTTAAAGGTTCGGTGATGTGGGTTTTTTTGTTACCTTCGAATTACCGTCCGCTTCAGCTCGGGGCCGTATCCTTTCCTCAAAAGATTCCTCAGCAACAACCCCTCTTCCTTTACCCTCGATTGATGTCCAATTTTAAGCAACCAAAAACTCGAATTCTCCAAAATTTCCTCCTCTGTTTACTGGGTTTCTCTCCATCTCCATTCTTCGTTTTTCTTCCCTTTTTAAAGCCTAATCAGGCTCTAATACACTTCCACATCCCCTAATCACCCACTCATCCATCCCTCGCCTCCAGCTACGCGTCCACCGCCCCTCCTCCTCCTTTACAGCAGCTGCTTGACGCAGCTGCTTCGTTTTCGTTTTTTTTTTTTTTTTTTTTTTTTTTTTTTAATTAATTTATTTATTTATTTATTTATTTATTTTTATTATTATTATTATTATTATTATAAACACACAACACATACACACAAAATACATTTTATCATTATTTTGGGTTGTTACATCCACAAAGTCTAATTCAACCTCAAATCCGTTGATATATCCTATTGTTGTATCATCTGTCTCTATAAGTAAAATTGGACATTGAAAGACAGTCTCTAACCAACTTAAAAATATTTAGGGACTCCAATCAAGGACAAACAAGTAAGTGGTTCTAGTGTTGGTTGGTTGGAAGAATTGTATATTGTATGATGACGTATGCCCCGCCGTCCTTGCATGTGTCATAATTAGGAATGTTATGCTATGCTATGCTATGTATGTTATGTGATGATCTACGATGTCATGCTATGTACGTATGTGATGTCCTATTATGCCATGTTATGTATGATATGAAATGCTATGTATGTTATGTCATGTAAAGCCATATTATAGATTATTACTATACTAATGATGATGCATGTGAAATCCATGATGAGTATTATGCGTACATAACTCATATGTGTACTCTGACATGAATGAAAGGAAGAACAAAGTGATTCTTATTATATGCTATGATTTTAAGTTAGGGGGACCTCATGCGTATATGTATATCATATGCATCAGGGTACTTTCATATTATGCTATATTAGTATAGACACATATCTTCGATATCTATATTCACCATGATATCATGTGAACCTTTCCCTTTGTGGTGTATTAGCCCCACAAGCCAGGCCTAAGGGGTATCAACTCTAACCAGACACGAAAGATCTCAAGATCATGCTATGTTGTTTTAAAGGATAGATTTCATTATGTATGTATGTATTTGCATCACTTGACCCAACAGTGAAATTACTTACTGTGTATTTTTTAAAAATACTCAAGTCACGTGCTATACTTATATTTTAGATAAAGGTAAAGCATTCCTGTACGGATGACAGTGATGTTGGAATGGCCATGAAAAGTTAGGTACGTAGTATACATTATAAAAATGAATATCTTAAAGATAAATGACAAAAGTTAATAATATTTTAGCAATATAGAAGGGATGAGAAAAATAAACAAGAAACATATTGAGAAACAAGGTAGCAGCCTTTTGGACTGACAAGTTGTATGAAAGTATTTATTCAAGTCGACATGTTCAATGATTCATGATGTTTGGTCCCAAAGAGTGTTTTAGACGCAAAACCAGAAGTGTACTTGTTCTTTGCCCTCATATCATCATTTCTCCTTGAAACCCTTTACATGTGAGCTCCTAACTCCATTTTTGTTACCCATCTTTGTTTCCTGTGGGCATATTCCTCAAATACTCCCAACAACAAAGCTACCCATCTTTTTTGCTTCCTCATTTTCAATATCTATCTTCATTGACTTCTTTGTTCCAAATATGAGTTTCCTCTGACATGCTTGTATGATGCTTTGATTATGCCATACATCATTATTCTTAGTTTGAAGAAGTTGGGTAAGAAACAAACCGATGAAGTTGTATCGGGTTAAACTCTAGAGATTCCAGTAGAATGTTTATGAATTGAGTTGAATTAGAGCATATCTTATTAAATATAATAAGTTCAACCCAAATATAATTTTTTGGGTTAGATTGGTTTGAGTTATTTGTGTAATAGCCCCAAAATTAGAAAACTAAAAAAAAAAAAAAGTTATCACACATCCCGAAGTTCTTCACTTCATTTTAGCATCTCACTTGAATGGTTCAAAGCAAGTCAGAGAATACACTTTCTGACGGTTCAATATCAGCATTTTGGCTGATCTAGCTTGGGTCTGATACGCTCACACTCTTTCTTTCTAGTTTCAATTGTTCGGAAGCATTTAAACTTAGTATGACTATCTTTTGGCCACATAAATTTTAGGAATCGGGTTTAAATTATTTATGCATAATTAGGCTTAGTTAATTTAAATTTATAGGAGTCAGTTTTTATACCTAATTAAGCTTAATCAATTTAAATTATTTAGAGTAGGTTTAAAATTATTTTAATGCAAAATTAGGTGAGTCAATTTACACTATAGTTCTAATTTATGATTATTGGACTTCTTAGTCAAAATTAAATTTCAGAGAGCTGCTTTAAGTAACCCTAGCATCAAGGAGTCATAGTAGTTTCGGCCTAAGTCAACTAAGTAAGGGGCCCTACCGTTGGTTTGGTTATAATTGTATGTTGAATGATGACATATGTCCATGGCTTCGCATGTGTCATATGCTTGTATATGTAAACTGTTAGAAATGATATTTGTATGATATGATCCGTGAATATTATGGTGTATGCGATGAATTGATATATTTACGATATGATATTTTTATGATATGATATATTGTGATGAAATGTTATGGTGTGTTATGTGACTATTATGATATATGATATGTGCATGATGTGAATTAATACGTGCAAAGATATGATAAGTTATGATGTAATATATGTACAACATGAATGATATGTGATATGATTGACAAGCAAAACGGTTGGGGAGAAGAACGAAACATCATTTAAGGGTGTGGAAACCTCTCCCTACCAAAGACATTTTAAGAACCTTGAGAGAAAGTCTAGAAATGGTATTAAAGTCAGACACCAGACGATGAGCCAGCAAGGAGGCTGAACCCCAAAGGGGGTGGACACGAGGCGATGTGCCAGCAAGGACGCTGGACCCCCAAGGGGGTGGATTTGGTGGGATCCCACATCGATTGGAGAAAGTAACGAGTGTCAGCGAGGACATTGGGCTCCCAAGGGTGTGAGTTGTGAGATCCCACATCGGTTGGGGAGAAGAATAAAGGAAATTGGAGAAAGGAACAAGTGTCAGTGAGGACGCTAGACCTCGAAGGGGGGGTGAGTTGTGAAATCCCACATCGGTTGACCTCTCCCTAACAACATGTTTTAAAAACCTCAAAGGAAATGAAAGCCCAAAAAAGACAATGTATGCTTGATTTCGTGTATGATTGGTTTCGATTCCTCTTATCAAAATTGTAGTGCTCATCAAAACAAATCTAATGAAAATAGTTTTATTTATATTAAAATGAGGGGTAGGTATTTGAATCATGGATCTTATTTATTAATCCATTGTTTATTGTATTGTGTTGTCACTATCGACAGTTCTTAAAGAAACTTTACTATCAGCATCACATGTTTTAATGTATACAGTGTATATATGTTATCTATATCGTTTCAAATATTTCATTTAAATATTTTATTTCATACACAAAATTATTATTAAATGATTATAGTAAATCTTAAAAACGTGACCTCACTTGAGGGTAATATAGTAATTGAGATATCTACTCGTTTTTTTTCAGGTGGGAGATTTAGATCTCTACACTATATTAAAAGTGTACGTCAATTGGGTTGAAAAAATTCGTGGATCAGCCTAAAACTTTGAGTTGATTGAGTGCCGACGAAGCAAATATTGTCTTCTTTGAGATTTCCTTCTCGGACTTCCCATCAGAATTTTAAAACGCATCCACTAGAGGGTGGTTTCCACACTCTTACAAGAAACGCTCTGTTTTACTCTCTAACCGATATGAGATCTCACACAATCCAACCCAACCCAGGTTGTCGGGTTAAAATTACTTTAAAAATTCTACTTATTTACCATATATGTTATATTAATAATTAAAATCTCGTCAATCTCAAATATCAAATATTGGCAAGTCACAATCTATCATTAACATTGGTTACAAATGTTAAATATTCTTAATTTTCGTAATAATCTTAAAAGTAGGGTTGGATTGTAACCCTATTTTTTGAGTTGGTCGAATTGACCTGACAAAAAAAGAAAAAATGTCAACTTGGGAACTAACCGAGGTTTTTTGTTTTTAAAAAATTCAACCTAACCCAACCCAAAAATAAAATCAAACCTCAACTTTATGGTTTGGGATCGGTAGGTCTGGTTGGTTCTGCGTTCCACTTATTGAACAGGGTTCTATGGTTAGTCCGCGACCCTTGGATATCGAAGGTATCCTTAGGGAGATTTCGTAGTTCCTACAGGGTGGAGACGATGGGGTCGGTCCATGGATTTTCCTTCCTTTTGCCGCATTTCGCTCAAAGGGTTGAAGGGAGATAGTGCATCAAGCAGTTCACAAGAGCCAACTTGATCCTCTTCCCAGGGATCCCAGATGAGGGAACCCTAAGAGAGTCGTCAACTCCAACTACCGTCCATGTACGATCCATACTAGATCTGACCAACTGCGCATCTTACCTCCTATACGTTCTTGACAACCCATTGAGTCATTTGAACACACCTACCCTATATTTTTAAACTAAAAAGCAAATTTTCATAGAAATTAACCAAAAAAAAAAAAAAAAATAAATAAATATGAATCTTATATTTTTTTTTTTAGGCCGATCACTCGATATTCAAATCATTTCAGTAATAATAGGTTCGATCTATTTAAAAAAAAAAAAACGTTCTTCCACCATTATTATCATTATCGTCGTGGTTCTTTTAGACTTTAAACCATAAACTTCGAACTATCCACTAAATTAATTACAATTAAATCCTCACATTTATGAATTTTGCACAACTAAGTCCCAATTATATAACTTAGGTGTAGTTGAATTAAAGTACAATTGCAATAGCCTTAGTTATGGTAGACATGTGACAAAAAAAGGGCAGTAAATAATTGAGCCAAAAAGCAAAAGAGAATCCAAAGAGGGGTCAATAAATAAATAACAAAAAATGTGGGCCCTCACAACAAAATTAAAAATAAAAAAAAAACAGACCTTTTTTTATTGGGAAATGAACAACCTCTGATTTTTGAAGCACATATTTTTAATATATATTTATATATATTATATAGTGCATTACAACTAATAAAATGACATGGAAAAGAAAAAAACAAGACAAACCCTAAAACAACAACAAATTCAACGGTTATGAAGCTCAAGTAGCAGCAACGACGACAACAACCCTCCACGCTTCCCTGTTCCAATTCTTAACGCTTATCGACGTGCCATTTATTTGCTGACACCCTCCTTTTGCTTCCTACAAATGACAGTAAAGATTCGTTTGGTTAATGTTTCATTAAAGTTATCAAAATTAAGGAAAGATTGTTTGATTGTATGGTTTGTACCTTGATGAGATTAGTGTTTAGTAGTGAGGTGGTGGGGGCGATGCGTAAATGTAGACGGGTGGTGGTGGCGGGGGAGATTTGTAGTGGTAGACGGGTGGTGGGTGGTATGGCTTCACTGGGGTTGGAGGTGGGTGATAGGGTCTGATCGGTGGCGGTGGTGGAGGAGACTTGTAGTGGTATGGTGGGTGGTAGGGCTTTTTGTGCGGTGGTGGTGGAGGAGGAGATTTGTATTTGTACACGGGTGGTGGTGGAGATTTGTACTTGTAAATTGGCGTTGGTGGGTGGTATGGCTTCTTGTAGGGTGGTGGTGGAGGCGGGGACTTGTATTTGTAGACGGGTGGTGGTGGAGACTTGTACTTGTAAATCGGTGTTGGTGGGTGGTATGGCTTCTTGTACGGTGGTGGTGGAGGCGGTGACTTGTATTTATAGACGGGTGGTGGTGGAGACTTGTACTTGTAAATTGGTGTTGGTGGGTGGTATGGCTTCTTGTATGGTGGTGGTGGAGGTGGGGATTTATATTTGTAGACCGGTGGTGGTGGGGATTTGTACTTGTATATCGGTGTTGGTGGGTGGTATGGCTTTTTGTATGGTGGCGGTGGAGGTGGTGACTTGTATTTGTAGACGGGTGGTGGTGGAGATTTGTACTTGTAAATTGGTGTGGGAGGGTGGTACGGCTTCTTGTACGGTGGTGGTGGAGGTGGTGACTTATATTTATAGACGGGTGGTGGTGGAGACTTGTACTTGTAAACCGGTGTGGGAGGGTGGTATGGCTTCTTGTATGGTGGTGGTGGAGGTGGTGACTTATATTTGTACACCGGTGGTGGTGGAGATTTGTACTTGTAAACCGGTGTGGGTGGGTGGTAGGGCTTCTTGTACGGTGGTGGTGGAGATTTGTACTTATAAATTGGTGTAGGCGGATGGTACGGCTTCTTATAAGGTGGCGGAGGAGGAGGCGACTTGTACTTGTAAACCGGTGGTGGAGGAGACTTATATTTGTAAATGGGTGTCGGAGGGTGGTACGGTTTTTTGTACGGCGGTGGAGGAGGGGGAGACTTATATTTGTAAACAGGTGGAGGAGGTGGCGGAGACTTGTAATGATAAGGTGGGTGATATGGTTTCTTGTACGGTGGAGGTGGTGGAGGAGACTTATATTTGTACACGGGCGGCAGTGGAGGAGGAGATTTGTAGTGGTAAGGCGTATGGTAAGGCTTCTTGTGCGGAGGAGGGGGCGGGGATTTGTAGTGATAAACGGGAGTCGGAGGAGGAGGGGAAGAGTAGAGATACTCATTAGCATTAGAAGGGAAGGTTAAAGAGAGCAATGTTGCCAAAATGGCAACCGCTAAAGAGGCCATTGAGGAACCTCTTTTCCCCATCTTTGGTTTGGTTGTGAGTTCTAATGCAATGCCTAAACACTCCCTTTTATAGCTTCAAAAATTTACCATTTCATCACTCGACCCATTATGGTAATTTCACTATTTTAATCTCAATATTATATATATATAAAAAAGGATCCAAATTTGAATAGTCAAATGGGCTGTCATCAATGCTTAGGACAAGGTAAGTGAGAGAGACATCATAATCCACCAACCCCAATTAATTAATTTTAATGAAAAATTATATTTATATATGATTTAAATAGTATATACTTTTTCTTTTAAAAAATTATTTTGGGTTTTTACCTCCAGATCTAGATCAGGATTCGGTACCTAATAGTTCTAGTATTACCTTATAACATGATCACGTTACTTACTTGTCGCTTTTAAGAATGAAGACTATTCCTATAGAGTAACTATGAGGTTCTCCCTAGTAGACGCGTTTTGGAATCGTGAGGTTGATGGTGATACGTAATGAGCCAAAGTGGACAATATCTACTAGAGGTGTGCTTAAGCTATTACAAATGGTATTATAGCTAGACATTCGGGATGTGTGAACGAGGATGTTAGGCACCCAAGAGGGGTGGATTGTGAGATCTCACATTGGTTGGAGAGGGAAACGAAACATTCCTTATGAGGGTGTGGAAACATCTCCCCAGCATATGCGTTTAAAATCGTGACACTGACGACGATATGTAACGGGCCAAAACAGACAACATTTGCTAGAGGTGTGTTTCAACTATTACAAATGGTATTAGAGTTAGACACTAGGCGGTGTGCTAGCGAGAACGTTGGGCCCCCAAGTGGGTGGATTGGAAACCTATCGAATTATCACAAATGGTATCAGAGTTAGACATTGGGCGGTATGCTAGCGAGAACGTTGGGCCCCCAAGTGGGTGGATTGTGAGATCACATATTGGTTGGAGAGGGGAACGAAAATTTTCTTTTAAAGGTGTGGAAACCTCTTGAATTGTTACAAATGGTATCAGAGTTAAACACTAGGCGGTATGTCAACGAGAATGTTGAGCCGTGGATTGTGAGATCACATATTGGTTGGGGAGGGGAAAAAAATTTACTTATAAGAATGTGGAAACCTCTCGAATTGTTATAAATGGTATCAGAGTTAGACACTAGGCAGTGTGCAAGCGAGAACGTTGGGCCCCCAAGTGGTGGATTGTGAAATCACATATTGGTTGGAGAGGGAAACGAAAAATTTCTTATAAGGGTGTGGAAACCTCTTGAATTGTTACAAATGGTATCAGAGTTAGACACTCGACGATGTGCCAGCGAGAACGTTGGGCCCCTGAGTGAGTGGATTGTGCGATCCCATATTGGTTGGAGAGGGAAACAAAACATTTTTGGAATACTCTCTATAGCAGATGTGTTTTAAAATCATGAGACTAACGATGATACGTAACGGGCCAAAGCGGACAATATCTGCTAACGGTATGCTTGGACTGTTATAGTAGCACGATATTTTACTTGAGTGTCACACATGCTAAACCCATACTCGATATTTTATATATTACTAATTTATTAAGAATCGAAAATAGACATTAAAAAATGAATTTAGAAGTTATATTATAATAAGAGTTTAAAGTGGATGAAATATGAGATAGGGAATAATAGTTTATTGGTACACATTTGATCGAGGCAATGCAAGCTAATCTAACCAAAGAAAATTAAAGAATTGTAAGTTCGTCCTACAGAGTTCATTATTCTTGACCAACCAGATTGGTTGGTAGCCTCGGTTTCTTAAATTAATAAAAATATCTTTAAATTCGTTGTAACGGTTCAAGCTCGCTGCCGGTAGATATTGTCCTTTTTGGGCTAATCTTTTAGAACTTTCTCTCAATGCTTTAAAACGCGTCTCCTAAAGAACACCTCATAGCATTTTCAGGGCCTTCGAGTCTATCATTTCTATATGATTTCTAGTAAGACAAGAACAAGATTTTAGACAACCGAAGTTTGAATCGAGGGATCTTCAGCTCCGAGAACTCCGAGACCAAGCTGCTTCTCGGCTTGCGCGCAACCCCGCCTCATTATGTTATGGAAGAATTGAACTAATTGCAGGGCTAGTTATTCAGAGCCAGCAATTGGCTACCAGATTTCGTCCCGCAACTAGAAGAAGATCGCTTCTAATTCAATGACTCGTTGGTCAAAGGAAAGGGTAGGTCCTGAGGTGAGAGTGTCGGGTACGATTCGTTTGAGAAGGGTGTGATACCACCACCTAACAGGCTCAACAAACAGTCCACAGAGCTGCATCAATTTTCCATTTTTAGATACTTTTTCAGACCTATTGGTGATACTAAGTTCGGTATGTTCGACGAGAACAATAGTCTAAAGAACCTTACTCTAAAAGGCCCGTGATCCTCTGTAAAATAAAAGTTCAAAAATATTTTGACTATTAGTATTATATTTAAAAAATACTCATGAACTTTCTAAAGTAACACGAAAAATGTTTGTAGATAATTTATGAGGTGTCGATAGACAGTTTTCATTCATATATTGACGATAAAATTTCTTTTTATAAAAATGAACGACGTTAATTTTACTTTTAAATTTTATGGATATTTTTTTAAAAAAATATCGTATTTATATATGAATATTGTGTTGATTGATAGTGTAGTGATATGGGTGGGTAAGCTTTATGCATGATTTTGTCTGTAGGGAGTGGGACCCGGCGGCTGCTTTTTAATTTCTAGAGCGCCCCATAATAATTATAATATATGTTACTTTTTTCATTTCTACTTTAATTATTATTTACAACATTAAACTATACTTTTTCTATACTTTCTTTTTCCTTTTTAATTTCCATTATTTTATTTTATTTTTATATTTGCATGAATCTTCCCCGAATTACGCTTTCACCCGAAACTATTTGATATTCGACATTGCAATCTTTACCTTAAAGGGGAATTCACTGCTGATAGATCCCGCTCAGTGTCCTCCTCTTTCCCTTGTTGCCTTTCGATCCATGGGAGTATATAATGACAACTTACAGACACTCATGCCCGATCGTGAAACTACATGTTGAATGTTCAATGACGTGTTGCTCCGACCTGAACTATGCAACAACGAGATCCCCCTTGATCTTTGTCGGATGTGCTTGACAGTCCCCCATAATACGCTCACTTGCTCCGACCGTCCAGTAGACTCTCTGTTTGACCCATCCCCTTCGTCAGCTTTTTTAAACACTCTTAAGAGTTCGAGGGTATTTTTAAATTCTATAGAACGTTCAAGAGTATGATAATGTTAATAGGTATTTTTAAAAAAAACTTGACATATGTACATAAAGGTCATTTCACGCTTTTTATCTTTTTATTTATTTATTTATTTAATAATTGACCTTAATATAATTAAAAAGAAAAGGTTTCAAAAGTGCAAGAATGATTTACTATGATAACAAACATCATTATTATCCTTTACATAATTTAATATTACGATTATTATTTTATTTATTATAAAATAATTAATTTGTTTTTATAGTTTGTAACAAAAATTTAAAAATCTACCTGTCAATATTACAATTTTATAAAATTAGATAAAATAACTATTTTTAAATTTATGTTATAATCCCAATAAACAATTAAATTTAAGTGAACAAAGCCCGAGTTATTATATACGAAAAAGGGATAATTTTGTGAGACCATATATAAATGAGAATGATCCTGTGAATAGGATGACTAAGAAAGGTTTGAAAAATTGAAAATCACTGTCTATACGAACAAGATGTACCTTCTTTTTCGGTGGCTCAATCATAGGAACTTCATGTTTAAACAAACAATTCTATGTTGAGTGACATCCTAGGAATTCATGCGAGTGAGGACAAAACATGTTAAAAGAATCTGTGTCACACCATCGAGGATGAATCAAAGCGAAAGCTGGTGGGCATGTGACACTTCTATATTCGGTGAGCTCTTATATTCGGGGATAGTTTTCACTCTTGAAAATAAAAAGATGCAAGAAAATATCAGAACCATAAGGTGTCAAATCGAGATGAAATTCTGAATCTTCATCTAAATTCGTAATATGAATCGTTATAAATTTATTTAAATATTTCACAATATTTTAAAATATAGAAACTATATTGTTCGATTTGTTTTCACGGTAAATATTTAAATTTCTAGTTAAATTTTAAAAATAAAAAATTAGTATATATTTATTTTTAAATTTAATTTAAAATTTGAAAACTATTTGTAAAAAATAAATTAAAAAATCAACTAAATGAATATTAAAAAAAAAATAGTATTATTAGGTTAATTTTTAAAAAAATAAAAAATAAATAAAATTGTTTTACTTTTAAACCAATTTTATGAAGCCATCTTTTAACTTTACAAAATTAATATATAATAAATTTCTTTTTGACAAAAGCCACTAATATTATTTATAGAAAAGAAATAATATAAATTATGAATATGAAATTGCATTATTTTATTATGCTCGTGCACTCCATCATAATTAGTTATAATTATTTTAATATCCAAATAAAAAAGGGGAAATTTTGTTCGCATTAAATAATTATATATAATGGATTTTCTTAAAGTTTAAAACAATATAATTTTTCATAAAACTTAAATTTTTTTAATATAAAAAGTCGGCTCAACCCATATTCACGAAAATATTAATTTTAAAATAAGGTTTCAAAATTCAAATTTGACATTTTGATGGCCGACAATTTAACATACTGGTACCCCTTAATTACTCGGGTATCATAATATAGAGTCAAAATTAAAATTTTGGAACATAATATAGAGTCATTAATTTTGTGCTAAACATATTTATTATATTCATTAAATGGTTTTCAATGTATTTAAGATTAAAAATTCAATACCTAATTTAGTTTAATTAAATACAGCAATAATTATCAAGTTGGGGGTAATAATTGATAAAATCTTCAAAATATTAATAAATAAACTTTAAAAAAAAAGGACTTATTTCAAGAATAATAAAAATTAAAAATAATATTTTGTCAGAGTGGTTTTTGGCTTTCTCAAGCATGTGAGGCTCTCATGTTAACCAAAATAATAATAATGATAATTAATTGATTAATTAATTAATTAATTAATTAATTAGTTAATTACAGCGATCAGTTTCACATTGATCCAATTACAATCATTCTTAAAACGTTTTTATTTTATACTTTTTAATTAATAAATAAACTCCAACATTCTATATATATATATATATATATATATATATATATATATATATATATAACTCTATACTAAATTTTTCGATACTTAAGTTATGTTGGCTCCATGGATCAGACTCTAACCTCGATTTTAAATGAAGTATCAGAGGTGAATTTAAATTTTAATTGAGTTGAACCGAGAAAAGGAGCTTCGTAATAGCTCAAATAAATAAATAAATATAGTTAAAAAAATTACGTTAAAAAAAAAAAAAGAATTCTTACCCTACACTTCTTTCCTTTAACCTCTCAGCCCTTCTCCCGATTCTCTCTCCAATCAATCCGTCACCACCAAGAAATCAAGATTTGAGTAAAAAATGCCTTTTAAAGATAGAAGCAGATAAGAAGGCGATAGAAGTAGATTTACGGGTAGAGAGATGTTGTTAGTTATTAAGGTATATATTAGAAAATCACAGCAAGTGACAGCTTTGTTCGTACTAATTGTGATGTAACTATTTAGATTTGAGTTAGAAATTATCAGACCATCTTATCCCCACAAGAGTGCATCTAGCATATCAAGTACGTCATATATCGAAATATACGTATATTATGCAATCATCATACAACACAACTCATACATCATCATATACTAGTGTACAACATTGTACGATACCATTCATATATCATCATAGCTCATTCACCATAAATTGTAACTCATACAATTTCTAGCTTATCAGTAAGATCACTCACTTGGTTGCCCTTAGCCGAAGTACTCCCTAATTTAATTAACGTAAGCTCCCGATCCTCGTGAGCTGCTCCAAAGGTCATTGGGGTTCGCTTCCTATCGCACTATTCGTCACTTTTCATTAGTATTTCACATTTTAATTAATAATCCAACTAGTCAAATATGGCTCTAAAACGACTACAATAAAAATCGAATGTCATGTTTTCATTGTTTTTAAATTGTGTTGGATAATAAAACTTAAATTCAAATATTGTTTGTTATAATATTATATTCATATAAATAATAATAATTTATGGGATCTTCCACTGTCCTTTTCTCTCTATTATACCACTATGTTTCTGTCCTCAGTTCTTTTTTTAATTTCGTTTACAGTATATATATATTTTTTTTTTGCTATTTTCAATCGATTCTGATTTTCTTTTTCTTTTTTAAAAGTATCTTGAACGAATCAATTCTTTTTACTTGTGTTTACCGTACTTGGCGATTTTCGATGATTTTCGATGTTTGTATGTTTTTTTTGCATGAGAAAATTATTGATACAGGATGCTAGAGGTATTTTAGGGAAGAAATGTTGGGATATGGAGCATGATGTCTAGATCTAGTAGAAATATATTTGGAAAATATTTCGATATGATAGAGATATATATGTTAGAAAGTTGGTAAACATTTTGATAGAGATATATTTGTTAGACTATAGATAGTACGTTTAAATCTTTGGAAGCTATATTTAGTAAATTGAAACCATATATATACCGAGAGCCGAGCAGGGCTCTCAAAATGTATTCTCTTCATTCTCTGTATTCTCTCTTGTTATACATACCCGAAGTCATAATAAAACCTTTAGCTAATATTCCTCCGTGTATTTTCTCTCTCCTGTTCTTTGCTTAGTCCGTGCGTTGTTGAGCGATTCTAACAATTCGTATCAGAGCTAACAACTGGTATCAATCCTAACAAGGAATAGGGCAAGCGTTGAGTTAAATGAATGTAACTCCCGTTCACGAAACACATAATTTCCATTAATCTAATTAACAATAGATTAGAAGCCTAAAATGGGGCAAGTGTTGCAAATTGATTATCTAGTGTCCCGTGAAAAAAGGGAATAAGAATAAGTTGGTAATAAGTAAATTATAATTAAAAGATGCGCACAACAAGGAACCAATTCAAAATTGGCATATAAATATATATATATATATATATATATATATATATAACATCTCCTTGGACTTTGGAACATTTGTCTCCATTTAATTAAAATAATTTCCTCAAGTAAAATAGAAATGCTTGAATAATTACAAAAATTCATAAAATTATTGAAATTAATAAATAACCATTTTACTATTTTTAAATAGATTAACCATACTTTATTATTTTATATTTTGTCAAATGATAAAATGAAAATTTCGTCGATACTGAACTCATAAATGTATGAAAATATTGATGGAAATTTCATAACCTAATCGTAATGGCCAATACCCACTTTATTTTCTATGTTAGCTCACGTTCCTTTGTCATTCTATAGCTTGTTACAAACGTTGTGACACTCGAGCAAAGACAATGTACGTAAATGGACTAGGATCAGATTAGAATGAGTGTAATGATGTGCCAGCCTTCTCGCTGTTCCTCGAAGGGGGTAGACACGTGGCGATGTGCCAGTAAGGACGTTGGGCCCCGAAGGGGGGTGGATTTGGTGGCGGTCACACATCGATTAAAGGAAGGAGTGCCAGGGAGGACGCTGGCCCCGAAGGGGGGTGGATTGTGATGTCCCACATTGGTTGGGGAGGAGAACAAACCACCCTTTATAAGGGTGTGGAAACCTTCCCCTATTAGACGCATTTTAAAGCCTTGAGAGGAAGCCCGAAAGGGAAAGCCCAAAGAGGACAATATCTGCTAGCAGTGGATGGATAGGATATATTAATTATAAAGTTTATGAAAAAAAAAAGTTAAAAAGGGTAATTTATGGTCATCGAATTGATACAATGAATAAAGCAAAAAGAAACCCGAGATAAGGAAAATGCCTAGAAGCAACAATGCATGTGAGAGAGATATAGAAATAAAATAAACTATATTATATATTCGAGACATAGATTAGCATGTTATGTTTTGACTAATTTTTCATTATTGGAGACATGCATCAATTCATTTTCAACACTATAATATATAAATATCGACATGTATATATATACTCGATTAATAAGTTAAATTTTCGACGTTAAACTATATAATAAGTTAAAATATGATGTATTATTTAATGGTAATCTATATAGTTTAATTATAAAAATAATCTCATTTATCAATCAAATTAAAAAAAAAAAGAAAAAAAAAAAGCATTAAAAAGAAGTAAAAGATAATCCCGGGCCACGTGGAAGAAACATGGGGCTTGGGTTGACCCATAAAATATGAGTATTATTTAATTTTATACAAAATTGTCGACCATATAATATTAAAATAATAATAATAATAATAAATAAATAAATAAGTGGGTGGCTGAGGTGGCAGGCAAGACCACGTTCGAGTAAAACAAGGAGAAATAAACACCGGATTCGAAGCAGCAATAGATGTCGTAATCTTCCCCAATTGTGGGCCTGTCGGATCTGGGGGAGGTCATTAGTTAAATAATAATAATAATAATAATAAATATATTATTGAATTATTTACTTAAATTTTATTTATTTATTTTCAAATATTTAATTAAAATTTGTGTCCGGAAGGAAATGGTCGGTATAGCTCATTTAGTAGAGCAGAGGACTCAAAATCTTTCTGTTATCGGTTCAAATCCGCTATTGAAAATACGTCTAATGTGTCAGAAAGGAAATGGCCGGTATACCTCACTTAGTAAAGTAAAGGACTGAAAATCCTCGTGTTACCGATTTAAATCTGCTCTGAAAATAAATAAAGATAATGTGTCAGAAAGGAAATGACCGATGGCTGGTATACCTCACTTAGTAAAGCAAAGGACTCAAAATCCTTGTGTTATCGGTTCAAATATCCTATGAAAATACGTCTAATGTGTCAGAAAGGAAATGACCGATGGCTGGTATACCTCACTTAGTAAAGCAAAGGACTCAAAATCCTTGTGTTATCGGTTCAAATATCCTATGAAAATACGTCTAATATGTCAGAAAGGAAATGACCGGTATAGCTCAGTTAATAGAGCAGAGGACTCAAAATCTTCCTCTTCCCGGTTCAAATCTGCTATGAAAATAAATAAAGATAATGTGTCAGAAATGGACAATATAGCTCACTTAGTAGAGCAGAGGACTCAAAATTCTCGTGTTATCAGTTCAAATATGCTATGAAAATACGTCTAATGTGTCAGAAAGGAAATGACCGGTATTGCTCAGTTAGTAGAGCAGAGGACTCAAAGTCTTCCTATACCGGTTCAAATCTGCTATGAAAATAAATAAAGATAATGTGTCAGAAATGGCCGGTATAGCTCACTTAGTAGAGTAGAGGACTCAAAATCCTCGTGTTACCAATTCAAATTTGCTATGAAAATAAATAAAGATAATGTGTTAGAAATGGCGGACTCAATTTGAATATATATTTTTAAAAAATAACAATTAAGAGTAGTTGAAGAATAAATAATAAAAAATTTCGACATTTCATTTTTTTATGAGAACAAATCCTACTACTTCTGGTTTTGAAGTTTCCACGCTTTAAAAAAACAACTTGGGACGTATCGCTGAAATCATTGGTCCGATACTAGATGTAGCTTTTCTCCCGAACAAAATGCCTAATATTTACAACGTTTTGATAGTTAAACGTCAAGATACTGCCGTTCAAGAAATTAATATGACTTGTGAAGTACAACAATTATTAGGAAATATTCGGGTTAGAGCTGTAGCTATGAGTGCTATAGATGGTCTAATGAGAGAAATGGAAGTGGTTAACACGAGAGCTCCTCTAAGTGTTCCAGTTGGCGGAGCGACTCTTGGACGAATTTTCAACGTGTTTGGAGACCCTATTGATAAAATAAAAATATGTATATCTATATGGTAAACAAAAGGTATTTTTTTAAACTTAACCATGAATAGGGTAATTGTAACAAAGAATAAATAATAATAAATGGATGAGCTTGACATCGCCACTTAAAAGACTATGACAAATGCATAGGGTAGTTGTATTTAATTTAATAGACGGTAAGTATAGAGTATTTCTATTTTAGACAATATTTTATGATTATTTTCGCATAAAATGGTTACGTTATGCATACGGTAACGATTTTAGGTTAGTGTGTATTGATATAATATATAGAGGTTTCAAGCATCATACAACATTGAGTTCGTAACTAAATCCATAACATAGCATAATTGTCTCGTGGTATAACTTATAACATAGCATGACTTATATCATAACATAAACATAATATAATACACGTCAAACAAATCACAAAACATAACATGTATAGGGGCTAAACGGCACGTGCTGCTCATATTATAGAAATGGGCTAACCTGGCATAAAAAAAAAATCTAAACTTGGTTCTAAATAATTTTAATTACCTACAAATTAGTCATCACTAGAGATGGGCTTCGTACCAATAGTTCATTAGCTAATGGATTTTTCCGTTCTAATACTCCATCCAAGAGTTATCAGTATTTATTAAATCTGTTCCTATCTAACAAAACGCTGTTGGATCAAATGACAAAGACATTGTCGAGAAAAAGATAGCTTTTTTCGGATGAAATGTTTGTTGCTATCTGTTACAATAAATAAAATAGAACACATAGATCATTCTTTTCGTCTTAGGTTGACAGATCTTCTCCATTGAAAGATCCCCTATATGGATAATAAACATTCCAGTTCAACGAGCCTAAGTCTAATTGTTTTGTTCGAAGCACACCATATGACGGTTCGTCTTATTCAGATATTCACGACCAAGAAACACTGGATTCTCTTCTATCACCTACTTTGTTGAGAAGTAGAGTTTGCAGACAGACAAGTTGAGGCAAGCAAATCTATAGGATTTACTTTTCTACCAAACGCTATTAAATTCAAACAAAAAGGACTTCCATATTTTTTGGCTCTTATGTTCCTTTAAACATTCTAAGGCAGCTCTTATTTTCCTTTTAGTTTGGTCGTTTTTTGGCAATAGAGAATATTAATAATTCAAAATCATGTTAGATAGTGAAAAGCCTACTACTACTTTGTCTATCTTATAAGAGGAAATAGATCATAGGTCGGGTGAAGAATTCACGTAGGAGTAAGAGGGGCACGTGTCTTGAAATTTTTAGTTTTCTAGCGTGTGTATATATATATATATATGGAGAAATTTCGTAAAATTTGTGTTGGCTTGTTGATCGGGAGGGATGAGAGTGGGTTTGATGCTTTAAAGTTTGGAGTCGATTCCTTGTATATATAAGAATGTAACGCTCCATGCTCACGATTCAAAATTTGAATTTTATACCTTATGGCCCTGACATTCTCCTGCGACATGGTCATGTTACTTACTTCTCGCTTCTAAGAGTGAATATTATCCTCATAAACCAACACGAGTTCTTCCAACATGGTTTGTCCTCACTCACTACATCTTAGGAAAATTTTCAAGAGGTCACCCAATATAGAATTGCTCCAAACAATTTGTTGGTATAGGTAGTAACTTTCATTTTAAGTCTTTCTTAGTCATTATAGCCTTAGGGTCGCTCTCATTCCGATGTGGTATCAGTTCATTCATATACCCCTCCTTTACTAGGGTGTCACATGCCCACTAACTTTTGCCTTATGCCCACATCTTACAGAGAGAGATACTCCTCTGATATCATCTGTAACGCCCTATGCTCAGGATTCAGATCAAGATTCAAAATCTGGATTTAGCACTTGATTCCCTCGACATTCCCTTGCATCATCTACAACATGGTCAGGTTATTTACTTCTCGCTTCTAAGAGTAAACATTATCCCCCACAAACCAACACAAGTCCTTCCAGCATGTTTTGTCCTCAAGCCTCATCATGGTTGATTGTTGTAATGACCCTATTTTTCTACTAAAATAAGATACTATTTTGCCACTATACCACTTGTACTTGATTTTGTAGTGAGTTTTTACCCCTTAGGAGACTTGTGAGGTCCTATGGTCAACGAACAACTCAATCTGAACCTATGCCCGAGGCTTGATGCGTTCCTTGCGACATAGTCTAATATTTGCATCCATGACTTCATGTGTTTCCTGTTATACAATCTTAAATCACGCTTTTTAATTGCATTAATACACTCTTACTATTAGTATATAGACGAAAACTGCTAGTCCGTTGATCTACAACTCTTCACCTCCGTCTCCTATTTACTCTTTCTCTTCTATTTCTATCTATGAATGATTAACCGTACTATGACAAATTTAAATGTTTCAGAGTTTTTTTTTTCAAACACAGTACTAACATTTATATCCATATCTTAACGATAAAAGATATTTTCCTTAACTTTTTCAAAAATTTAAAGATATGAATGAAATTTTGAACTATTTTCGTTTCGAACACGATCCTCAGTATATTGATACAAAATTCAAAGTCGATAAATATTTTTTAGAATTTAGTCGAACGAAGTTAGTAGGAGAAGGAACAAACGTACACATAAAATAATAAATAGAAAAGGAAAAAATGGTATGAGAAAAGTAGATTGAGGACCATATAGGGATTGGACTTATTCACAAAAGTCAAAGTGTCCTCTCTCCATTTCATATTTTACATTCACATGTGAACTCACCTTTAAATCCTAATAAAAATAATGAATTATCTAATTAAAATTAATTAAAGTAATTACGAGAACTAAAGAATATATTTTTTATTTATATAAAATTTTATTTTATTTTGAATAAACTTAATTAATTAATTGTTCTTGGTTTATAAAATTATTATAATTAATCATTTAATTTTAATAAATCAATAATATATATATTTTTAAAATATACATTTAATTTATTTTAACAAAAAAAAAAAAAAATTAAGTAAAATTACTTATTTACTAAAATTTATTTTAGCAACAGCTAATTATTTAAAATTAAATTGTCTGACTTAAAAGTCTATGTTATATACATGACGTAACATGTGTGAAAATATCCATTTAAAATAATTTCATAAAACAAAGTCATAGACTTACGTGTTTAAGACTAACATGTGCGACTAACCTATGCATGTGTTATGGTCTTTAATTACGATGTCGTTGTCAACATATAAGGGTGTCTTGCCTTTACTTGAAATATAGAAGTAACACATGCCTTGAGTATTTTAAGAAATATTCCGTAAGTGACCCATTATTGGGTCAAAGAATGCGAACACATGCAATCATAATAAGGACCTGTCGTTTAAAATCATCATAGAGGTGGCCTCTAGTTTGGACAAATTGGATGTCTAATACTTCTCTACACATGATCCACACCTGTGAGCACATGTTCACCGGAGGTTGGTACACATCCTAAGCCCATTATAGTTGGGTAAGTTGGATGTAGCCAGACTTTTGGAGGTACAGCAAATCCTTGAGTATCATGCAAGGCATGATGATCATTATCATCATCATAATGTACGTGTCTGTACTCATTGTCATAAAAGGAGAAGTAACCCGATGTAAAAAAAAAAAAAAAAAAAAACATACAATGTGCATGAGGTCTCTATAGTTTTCACCTTAAATCATTCATGTGATATAACCTCACACATTCTTCACATGTGATACAAACTACCGTTTTCATTTTAAATCATTTATGTGATACAACCCTACACATGTTACTCTGGGTAACATGCATGCATAATCCTTCGTGCATTCATCATTTATATCATCATTTAGGAGTTGTGTATTAGAAAACTCTTCATCATAATGCAACATGACATCTCATACATGCACATCATCGTAATGTAAGATATCATCATATTATGTCATATCTTCATCATACATCTTATGTCATCATGTCATAATGCATAATGATTTTAGTGTGTCATATCATCATAGTACATCGTATCATCACATATCATAACATCATCATAATACATCCTAATGTCATGTCAACTTACATCATCATAACATCATAGCATCGTCATAACACATCATAATATCATATCAAATTGCATCAGCACAACATCATAGTATCATCATAACACATCATAGTATCATATAAACATGTGTAAGGGCTACAAGGCAATGTGTCATCATACATAAGACAAGTCTTTCGACCGAGCCAATAGTAAGATCACTTAGCTAGTTGGCCTTAGCCAGCGTTTTATCTTATTTTCGAGATTGGCTTGATTCATTCCTCAAAGTTCGTATCAACCTATGTGGTGGTACTTCACAATATTAGAATTTTCTCCTAAATTTTTTCGGCAATCTTACCTCTTGCGTAACCATTTAAATTGAATAATTGAAGCTTATACCGTCCTTATTCGAATGCTAAGACAAGATCTTTATCAAATTGGCCTAAATTATTTCATAACCTTGATCTTATATAGATCTTGTCCTGTCTCTTTGTTTGTGATAGCAAAAGATTCTTCCTCTTAAGACATGCGACCATGTTTGAGCCATGAGATTGTGCTCACTAAAAGCTGCCTAGGTTCGAAGTGTGATGTTACTTGTCGGATTGGTTTAGATCTAAGGATATTTTAGGTAAAAATAAATAATTATAGCAAGTATCAACACATGTTAATCTATAATTATAATTCCCCATTACATACATTACTCACCAACCATGTGATTAGCTATCAATTTAGTGTTAATCGATATTATTAGTAAAATAAAATACCTACCCAAACTTAGAACATTCGATAGTGATTTATTGTGCTTAATCGACTCTTACAATATAAAGGTATAAATTAAAAATAAACTACAAATTTAAATTTTCGTGAGATAAAAAAAATACACGTTCATCCAATAGATTAAAGGTTTGAAACTCACCCCTACATATTTTTAAGCTAAAAAAACGAACCTAGCTATTAACCTTGAAATAACTAGTTATTTTTCATTTAATGAAAAATTATCTAATTACTTGTAAACTTAGTTATAATATATGGTAAACTTTACGGCAATATCTTTATTGGCATTTCTACAGGCTCGAACATCGACGTTTCCATCAATGTCCTAGTTTCAAACTTTACGCTATTATTTGTAACAACCCAAGTCCATCGGTAGTTGATATTGTTCTCTTTAGACTTTCCCTTCCAAGGTTCCTCGTAATATATAATAATAATTTTTTTTATAACGAACTTCTACTAGACTTTTTTTTGGAGTCAAACCGATTCAGATTCTTCCGATCTTTCATTATTTAGTTGATGGATGGTGATAGCGAAAAAGCTTTCAACACTGCCCAACACCCTTTGCCCTCTTTAGACTTTCCCTTCTAGGCTTCCTCTTTAAGATTTTTAAAAGGCGTCTGCTAGGAAGAAATTTCCACACATTTACAAAGAATGTTTCGTTTTCCTCCATAACTGACGTGGGATCTCACATTATCTGTCGAAATGGCACCGTTCAAATCAGATGATATGTTTGTGATCTCACGTTCCTTTTTGCATTGTCAAAATGGCACTCTTATAAAGAATGATTTGTGATTTCTTTCTCGGGTTTGGTGGAGACAATGCAAAAAGGAATATATAAGAAAGAGCAATAACCTTCCCTTGTATCATTTGATATAATAGATGCATTCAACAAGGGGCAATGCCAATGAATAAGAATTCCATTTGGCTAAAGATCTCGAACCTTCATTTTATATTTACTGTTTCCTTTTTATCTCGTGGTGGGTGAAATGTAGATGGTAAATCTTTTAAGAATAAAACTCAACTTAAAAAGCAAACAAAGAGCAGATATAGGAGGACGCCCACCAAATTGCTCAGAAATTCTCTCCATCAGAACATCCCTATGGATCGACAAGAAACTTCCATTACGAACCATTTAATACGAGTCGAGTTTTCTCCACGCTGTATACGTAGGAACTGGAACCTGTTCTCGGACTCCTTGAATATATTTGCAGGGTAACTTGTCATAATCCAGATCCACAGCAGTCACTGTCACACGCGAAATAAATTCGAAACGAATCCTTAGTACAATTCATTTTAATCATCCAATATAACGATGAATAACAAATGAAGATACAAACATCAGTTCAACAATTTCAGCAGTAAAATTCTGATGGGCTCTGAGCTGACAAGAGGTGAAATAAATTTCAAAGATTTTTTCACCTCGTCAGCTCAGAATTTTAATTATATGGGTGGTCAACATGGTTGAAAGCTTACTATATGCAACCTTATCGAGAGTCGATATCATGAGTGTTTCAAGATTTTTTCATAATCGAGTTATCAATAGCAACCTAAACGAAACATACATGATCTCAAGAAATTGGAGGCTTGCACTGTCGCAGACTTTCACTTCATAAGTCTTACAATCGGACTATAGAAGTGCTATCAAAACATCTTAAAAAAGGTTCTGGCTTTCAAGATTACTGAGCAGCAAAGAGATTTTGTAGAGGGATGGAAAATCCTTGATGCATCTCTCATGACAGATGAATGGGAAAGGAAGAAACAAAAAGATGTAACCATCAAATTGGACTTGGAAAAGGCCTTCGACAAGGTCGATTGAAATCTCCTCGAACAATTCTTGTAGCAAAAGGTTTTGGCTCAAAATGGCGGAGGTGGATAAAATGATTCATAATATCCACGAACTTCTCGATCATCATCAATGGAAGATTTATGCCACATGAGGTCTTCGACAAGGGGATCGACTATCCCGAAAGGAAAATAAAGGGCTTTCAGATGGGCAATGAAGGCTTAAGAATCAACCACTTTCCGTTCGGAGATGATACAATTCTCTTTTAATTTGTTAAATATCTCCTCCATAAAAACCATGTTCAAGACGGCAAGAATCTCTGGACAAAACATCCATCTCCAAAGAACAGAGATTATGAGCATCAATTGTTAGCACAAAGATTATCGAAAAATTTGTTGGCAGATACGATTGTAAAAAGAGTGAATGGTCAAATATTGTACATGGTCATCATGTCACACTTCGAAAGGAAGGCTCACCCTAGTACAAGCCACACTATTCAAACTCCCCGCTTACATGTCTCTATTTGAAATGCAAGAAAAAGTAGCTACGAATATAGAAAGATTATTCATAAACTATTCATGGAAAGATGGTCCACATCTTGTTCGGTGGAATATCATAAACTTCCCAGTAGAAAAAGGATGACTCAGTTTATTTTCGATAAAGAAGAACAAAACTCTCATTGCAAAATAGATATAGAGATATCATTACGAAGAAAATACTTTGGGGAGAAAACTTATAAAGACTAAAGACACTCCTACATCATGTAAAAATCAACTCTCCATCTTCTGCAAAGGGACCAGGAAAGTACATAAAAAACATCAAAACCTCATCATCAACTAAATTTGCCATAGGTTGGGTGATGGAGAAGGCACATCATTTTGGACGATCCATGGATTGAAAACACCATGCTAGCCCACCGGTATCCACTCTTGTAGACTCTCTCATAACAAAAGAGTCACGATCAAGGAAATATGGAATGATGTCAACAAATTCTAGGACCTGAAGCTTGGTAGGAACCTAAAAGATAGTGAAGCTATGGAATGGGCAAAATTACGACTCGACCTTGCCCCAATTGTATTGTTAAATGAAGCAGTGCTAACGTGGTCTTCTCGACAAAATCTTTGATGATGGACACAAGAGAAAAAGTAGAAGAAATAAATCTCACGTTAGCAAATATAGTATGGAAAGGAAATCCTCTTAAAAAGAATCTCCTACGTGACTTTATTTTCATATTGGTGTCCATTATGCAAGAGAAAATGAAACACAAAACCACTTCTTTGTGCAATGCACATATGCTTAGAGTTTCTAGATAAAGATTCTCCATATCTTCGGATGGTATCTCACATTTCCTAGGAAGGTAAAGGACTTAGTGGACATGCTTTTGACGTACCATCCTTTCAAGAATGCAAAAGCCTTATTAAGGAAAAACTTCTTTCTTTTGGAATCGGTGGAAAGAAAGAAATCGAAGAATTTTCACAAAAAGGACATAGATTTGTACAAACTCTTAATCTCATTGCCCTCGGCTGCAAAAACGTCCCTTTTTCTTTGCTACCTACATATTTCCTAGTAGGTAACCCGTTCCCTGTGTCTTTGCTTCTATTGCATACCCCCACACACACTTCTTATGATAAAAACCCGAGTTTGAGAAAAATGAAAGAATATATAAGGGCATACAAAAACACCCACAAAAGGAGTCCTCAAAAAGTGGTAAGAACATACTTCAATCCAGAAGAATCACACCAAATGGAAAATTACAACAAAGTTCGATTAACATATGCCCATAAAGATGCATTAAATATTACCACCTCCTCGATTTCCATCAATGACTTCTTCACCCCTCTAAAAATTTTACTATTCCTCTAGATCACACTGCCCACAAGATAGCACAAAAACTTGCCTATCACAAGGTTCTTCCCACAGAAGGGAGAATTCATCAAGATCTCCTCCATCATAGAATGGCCGTCCCTATTACGCACCATCACCACACAAAATACCATAAAGAAACAACTCCAAAGGAAGCAAACAAACTCACAACCCCATGAAAGATAATCAAGATGATCCTCTTGATGACGAAAAGGAACACACTATCGGGGATGCAAGACAAAAGCAACTGTCACTGAAGACGATTCTGAGAGTTCACCCTACCATGTCTAATCCCCTATTTCTTTTTCATTTTTCAATTTCCCACAAAAGATTCTGAAACCAGTAATCATGCTGAGAAAATTGTTTTAATCCTTTCTGTGAGCACTTTAGCCACAGTTTTATACGGACAACTAGTTAAGCTATGGTGGGGGTAAGCTTTAACTTCTTTGGCATGCTTTTATGGAATAAAAGAGATAAAACCCTCATTTGTAATAGATAATGATGACTTTCTCAACGGAGAAAGAAAAAAGGATTGGTGGTTTGTTTATATTTTTCATGAATTCAAAGGAGAAATTATCTCAGTCGAGAAGCTTTACCAAGACTAGTGATTGAATCAAAGACCTCCAACTGTATAAATTATCTCATTCGTCTTCCTCTCCCTCGAACTCAACTTCATCTTCTCCTCCAAACAACTTCAACAACAAAACCTTGCTAGAACCGGTTTCAATGTCAAATTCTTGATTTCTCACGTCTGGATTCCTTTGATTTTCTCAAGAATGGTTGGTTTACAATGAAGAAGAAGAACCTGTTTTCAAACAAATGAGATGAAAGGACCCCTTTACATAGCTTTTGAATTCATCTTCAACCTCTGAAGTGAAGCTTCTGTTCTTCCATCAAAGCAAATAGTAAAGTTTTGCAACAAGAGCAGACGGAAGGCACCCAAAAACCAAGCTCAACCCAATTTTCAATCCACTAAATGAAGCCATTTCCCCCAGTTGGGCCAAATCTGCTTGCATCCAAGGACAAAGATCTTTGTATATGGTCCTTATGCCCTCTCGAGGGGTTTTGATAGATACTTCTTTAGTCTTCTTTAGTCTTCTTTATCGCTCTAGTTTTCCCTCACTCCATTATTTGTCTCCTTATGGAAGATTAAAGTATCCATGAAGGTGTGTTTCATTGCTTGGCAGGTTTACCTTGAGAGAATAACACCATGGATCACATCATTAGACATTCTACCTTCACATTGGAACCATAGTGGTCAACACTCTGCAAGTTACTGTAGGATCTGGACCACATTCTTTGGAGTAGTCTATATGCTTGCTTGATTTGGTCCTTCCCTTGAGACCTTTGATGTCAGTTGGACCCATAACAAATGTCCGTTGATAATGGAGGAGGTGTTTTTTCCATCCTCCCTTTCAAAATGAGGAATGTATTCTGTGGTAGTTTTCTTTCCTTGTTGATATTTAGGTGTTGCTGTTGGAGATAAAAAAGAGAGTTTTGTAGGAGATTGGGGGATCTTGGAGGACGTGTGGTGTGAGATCCCACATCGGTTGGAGAGGGGGACGAAGCATTTCTTATAAGGGGGTGGAAATCTCTCCCTAGCAAATGCATTTTAAAAACATTGAGGGAAAGCTCAAAGAGGACAATATCCGCTAGCGGTGGGTTTGGAATGTTACTAATGGTATCAGAGCCAGACACTGGGCGGTGTGCCAGCGAGGATGTTGGATCCCCAAGGGGGTGGATTCTGAGATTCCACATCAGTTGGAGAGGGGAACGAAACATTCCTTATAAGGGTGTGGAAACCTCTCCCTAGTAGACACGTTTTAAAAACCTTGAGGGTAAGCCCGAAAGAGAAAGCTCAAAGAGAAAAATATCTGCTAGCGGTCGGTTTGGGATGTTACATGTGGTCCTTTTTTAGGTTAAATGCCTCCATGTGGGCTTCAATGACTAAGTATTTTTGCAATTACTCGCCTAGTTTGGTCGTCCTAGATTGGACCCCAATTTTTGTATCGTTTTTTGGGTTGGGGGCAGTTTTCCTTGGACTTGCTAAAACCCAGCTCTTATATCAATGGGCAACATGGAACTCCCAAAAAGGCCTTCAAGTCAGAATTTAAATCCTTCATGTTTGGTGTACAACTTCCAACTTCCAAAGTATAATGAAAAAAATTCTAGCTCAACTTTTTCACCTCTAGTTAGACAACTACCACCACTTACACAATCTTAGTAATGAAGGATTTTTTGTTCTCCTACTCATAATATGACATCTCTCACCTTGATCCACTCGTATCTAAAAGACATCCTCCTTGGTTCGAGATATCCAAAAGTTCCAACCTAAGGGCCTCACATATTTTTCACAACAATCATTTATTATCCCCATTTTTCTATCATAGCATCAACACCCTTGGTTTTTTCAGTCACCAAGGCTATTTGATTGGCAACATGGCCAAACACGTCCTTGTTTCGAAACCTTAAGAAGATTCTTTGAAGCTTTAAGCTAAATAGTGAATACAAACTGAGACCATCCTTCTGTATGAAACGACTCCACCAACCCATCAGATGAATGCTAAACGAGGGTTGCTAACCACACGTCAACATAACATACTCGTAAACAGCAAAAACAGAGTGTCCTAACGTGTACGTGCTAACTCCTAATTTAGAAATTCTTATCATCGTACTCGTTTTGTTACAACTATGTGTTGAGTTCATACTTGTGTCCCTCCTTTTCTTTTCTTTTTGATGAATATTTGTGTCCCTTACCGATTGTTCTCATTATGAGGATGAAACTGATTCACTATTGTTCCTTCATTAATCAACAAAGACAAACATTGCAAAGTTTACAAGTCCTCAACAATATAAATCACGAGGAAATACATCAATAGGATTTATTAGGAAAATTCAACCAGCAATGAACTTTCCATACAAGCCTGGAAATTATTCATTTTGATACCTATAAATCTAAGCATATAAGAGAAGGTTACCATTCAAACTTCTAAAGGCTAAGCATCATCTCACAACCATCCGACCGCATTTTAACGAACGAATTCATATACGTTTAACTTTTTCTATACAAAAATGCACTTAAAATTTATGGTTGTAATAATGCAGCAATTTACAACCAAGGCCATCAAATTCAATGTAAAGATTGCAAGATAAAATAACCTGTTTGCAAACTTACCTGACAGTGATTTTACGTAGCAAGAAAAACCAGGCATAGGCAAGTTAAGGCTGTATGGCTGTGAACCTTGCCTCGAACACGAATCCTCGGTAAAGGCCATCGTTATATCCAGGCACCCCACATATCCACCGCCACTCTGCTTTCCCAGAACAACGATCCCACAATGCCATCATTCCCATCCTCTTAGCAGAAAAGCAAATCCGATCACCACCACCAAACACCTTAAACTTACTCGACCCTTGAAAGCACTGAAACATCTGGACAGGCATACGACCCGCCTCATCCCATTCCAATGTATCCAAATCCAACCTCAAAATCAATATCGTCGAGCACGAAGCAGTCAATGAAAATGAAGATTTAAGCCCACC
This sequence comes from Cucurbita argyrosperma subsp. sororia, assembly GCA_018691285.1. Taxonomy (NCBI): domain Eukaryota; kingdom Viridiplantae; phylum Streptophyta; class Magnoliopsida; order Cucurbitales; family Cucurbitaceae; genus Cucurbita; species Cucurbita argyrosperma. Next base: position 6,006,943 of record CM031889.1, on the reverse strand, counting down.
CACCATCAAGATTTGGTTACCCGTCCCTCGGACCAAACGGGGCCGTTTCAGAATGTCAAAAACATCCCCCCATTCGTGCCTCTCGAGCCGACCCCAATTCTGGGAGCTCTTTAGATCGGTGATAGTACAAGCGAACAATTTCCACTGGCTTCTCCATGGAGAACCCACATCACAAAGAGCATAGACCGAATTAGAAACCAACACAGGGCTTCGAGGTTTCGAAGGCAAATTAGAAGAAAATTTACTCCACTGATTCGACCCAGAGAAGTAAAGAGCAGCAAGCTCAGTCAATACCATAACTCTGTTAGCAGAGTCGACCAAAACCGACCCATGACGAGACCAGGCCGAGCCGAGCTGGGGTAAGACTCGGAACTGGCGAGTCAAAGGGTTACAAACCACGAGCGACTTATTTGACTCCGGCGAGTCGGGCAAATCGCCCCAGAGATAAACAAGGCCGAGAGAGGACGCAACAGGGTGAGGGAATCGGAAGGGTAAAAAATCGAGGGAGAAGCGAAGCCACTGACCTTGATCAGGGTCATAGACGTGGAGACAGGGATTGACGGCGGCGGCGGCGAGTCGCTGATGACTGTGGTGGTGGTGTGGGGGGCGGAGGGCGACGAGGCGGAGAGGGGGACGGGTGGAAATGAGGTCAATGAAGAAGGAGGAAGAGATAATTTGGTCGAACAGCTTGCAGACGCAGCGGCAGATCATAATCTGACGAAGAGGGAGGGAGAAGAAGATCTGATGGAAGGTGTCATCCGGAAGGCGGTAGATTGGAGGAGGTTCCATCCGGCGAAGGGCGGAGACGGTGGCGGAGGAAGGGAGTAATTGGGGTGAATTGAAAATGGGGGATTGTGGGTTGGTTTGTCCAGCGGAGGGGCTCTTACTCTGTTTGAACTTCCCCTGCGTGGGTGTGTAGAGAAAATCAACGTGGGTGGAATTAGAAATTTTCTCTATTGTGTGTGTGTATATCTATATATACATATATATGTACGTGTGTGTATATATACGTGTACGTGTGTGTATCAATTCATACGAGATTTCTAGTAGAGGTGTTCATATGACTAGAAAATTCGGACTAATTCGTCCAATTCAAGTTGGGTTGAGTTAGATTTTTTTTTTTCGGGTTTGGGTTGAATTAAATTTTGAGAAAATCGAAAATTTTAATTTGACATACAATTCAACCCAATTGTGTCCTACTTTCAAGATGATCATCAAAATTAAGAATATTTGACGTTTGTAACTAATATTATGACTTGTGAATATGAATGTTCGATATTTGAATTTTATGAAATTTTAGTTATTAACATAACTGGTATAATAGATATGACTTTTTAAATAATTAAAAAAAAAAATAGAACTACCCAATAACCGAGGGCTGTTTAGGTTGGTGATTGGTTTGGGTTGTGAATTTTATTTGGATTGCTCGGGTTACCCACTAAACTCAACTCGTGTGTGTACTTTTTTTTTTTTTTTTTTTTTTTTTGAGAAATTAAGTCAAAAATGTCGGGTAAAATATATCCATAAATTTTGTAATGATGATGTCTCTAAAAATATCTTCTTTTCTTTTAATCATAGAAAACATAATTTATATAAATCAATTTAAAATTTTTATTAAAATTTTATTTTAAAATTATTGATGCATGATTTTCATATGACTTATTTTTATAAAAATTAGGTTTATATTAGAAACATATATTTGGAATCTAAACTTTGATATCGACTTTAATTAATATGAGCGAGTTTTCGTTACTTTTATGTTTCTAATATAAGGAATTATTATTATTATAGGTATTTGTTTTTCATTTAATAACATCTTGTTTTCGAATGCAAGATACATTTAAAGAGAAAGTGACATCAAGTTCTTCGTAACAAACGTTTATAATCTATTTATAAATTTTGATAATCAATAAACGTTTCTTTGAAAATAGAAATATAAATAAGCACATAGGAGTGAGCGGAAAATGATACATAGAACATAATAGAAGAAGAAAAGGAAAAAAGTCTTATTAAGAATCTGATTAGATGATAACCCGAGGTTTATCTTCTTTCTCTTAATCGTTTGACCTTGGTTCTGCATTGACACGTCACTTTCTCTGTTGGTTTTGAGCTTCGATCGAACTGCACTGAAATGAATAATCGAGGTAGAAAGAATCACACTAACTTGAAGAAAGAATTTCTTGGTATTAAAAAAACTTCTATACTTCTCAATTTTCTGTTGTAAATAAAAGGTTCATGAGCGGGATGGTTTGAAGTGGTATTTGAATGGCTATGAGGCATCAAGGATCGTTTGATGTCCAAATGATATTGTTGGTTTGAGGTTAGAGAAGTAGATGTTGTGAGCTTTACTTTTAAGATATGAATGAACCGTTAGTAATTGCATTTTACTTGAATGGAAAGGTGTCACAATCTATGGAGTGATTGTATCTATGTAAGTTATCGAGGACGATGACTAGTTTAAGTGGGGGAGAATGTCACAACCTTACTATGAAAAGAGTAGGTTGTGACACTCATGTTGCGACAAGCAAAGTGGTGACCCTCAAGTGGCACTCATCCGGCCAAGCGAGGGCCTAGACGAGTGATTTGATGCGATCAAGGAGGACGACAGTACATCGTCTAATACACCATACAAAGTGGACATTGAAAAGAATTCGAGGCATAAACAAGATAAGGGCCACAAGGAGACATGAGGGTAAAAGATAGGCTTGTTAAAGGGCGGTCCCCAAGCCTTAACCTCAAAATTTGGGTTTTCGAAAGGAAATTTGGGCATGCGATTTTAGAGTCAAGTTTGTCCATATGAAATATAAATGTTTACCAAATTTTGTGTCAATCGGACATTGAACGGAAGCTCCACGACACCGTATGCCCCTTCGCCAAAATGATGTCTATCCGAGAAGAATTGAAAATGCCTCAAAATGTATCTTAGGGGGAGGCATGATGTCAGCTCTTCACTACCCCTAGGCCCTGTGGCCTACGCGAGCTACCTTGTGGCACTTACGTATGTCACAGTGAAGGTGAGTGTTCGGAGACGAGTGTCTCAAGCGACTTCCTTTGGAATGGGTCTTTCAAGGATAGTACTGAGTGACATGGAGGTGTCGGTATTGCACCCTAACCCAAGTATTGGAGGTTGGATTATGCACGTGCTATCTAGGACAGAGTCCGTAAATGACATGACATGGACATGGTAGGGCCAATGCATCAATAGAACCCATATGGATGAATGTTCGGGATGTCCCGATGTTTTGAACGACACGTGGGCCTGTTCCCAATGGCATGACCGAGTGAGCTGTGATGGGTCACGACACCCCATAACTTGGGATGACATCAAGATATATGAGTCATGCTAATTGGGAACCAAGATGATGTTGGATGTGACGTGCAGACGACAGACCTTGGCCCCGAGTAAAGTAAAGATCAAACTGAATGACTTGACCTAGTATAGAGGCAAGTTGGTTGTGTCATAGATGATTGAACCTGCATGCACTAATAACATGTGTGGACGAACAAGCTTAGATTCTGCACAAATGATATTCAATTGGTAAAGACAAATCGCCTAAGATTCGACAAAGCCACCAAACCGGACGAAGAATGAATATGGAGTTTGAGTTTTTCTTAAGATTTGTCGTAAGCATGCGTTAAAAAAGTACGACCGTAATGGAAGGTTTCGTCGATGATGGAGAAATAAGTAGGTTGAAATTGGTTGAGTCATTTTAAGGTAAGTTTTTCAACTTTTACATCATTAAAGTTCTCACGGTTCATGACAATATAACCAATACTTCCTCTCTTTAATGTGTAGGAAATTATTATTTGATTGATGTCCAATCAGTGTCGGATTCATTCAATTTGTTCAATTTAGAGTTTAAAATGTCTTTTGTGTTTAGCAAACGTTTGACATGTATGCTACAAACACTTATGAGACAAAGTGTCGGACTGTAACATGGAGCTTCGACGATCAACCAACCCGAATCCGCAAGTCCGTAACCGAACCAAGCTAGGTTTAAAAGCCCGCTTCCAGCATCCATGCCTTTGCATTCAGACATAGTTCTGGACTAGCCTAGTCACCTCACGTCTCAGATGACGTGGCCTATTAGGCAAATTAAGTCTTTTAGTATGGTTTAATTCGATGTTGCTGACCCACATAGATTGTATTGGATTTCAAGAGATAGATTCGAACTAGCAACAAGGATAAATTAGTGACTCCAGCCTAGGGCAACCATGTAAGTGGTTTTAATATTGGCTTGATTGGATGAATTATATGAAGTAGGAACGTTGCGCGCTATATGGCCCCTACACATGCCATGTTTTGTGATTGATTGACGTGTACTATGTTATGTTTGTACTACGATATAAGTTATGCTATGTTATAAGTTATCATGAGATGATTGTGCTCTCTTATGGATCTTTTTGTGAAATTAATGTTATATGATGCAGGAAACCTCAATTTGTTATGCCATGAACACTTTGTTAGGATGTTCCGTTCAAGTTTATGAGATACTATTATGCCACATATGTTATTCAAAAACGGAGGTATGACTTGCATTATACATACATGTCATGATTGAAAGTTACGGGACCTCATGCATTTTGTGTATCATTTTCATAAAGATACTTCCCTTGTTATGATTAGTACGACGCTTACACTACGATATTATGTACACCATAGTATTATGTGTGTTCCTTTCCCTCTGCGGCTTTTTCGACAATGTGAGTGTACGCCAGCTAAAAGGCAGGTCCAATGGTACATATATGAGCCCGTCTGGAGTCCATATTCGAGTGCTTGAGTCATGTCTAGAGAAGTATTACACATCTAATTTGGTTTGAACTGAAAAATAGAGACCAACCCCAGAATGTTTTAAGAAAAGATACCCATCATGAGGGCATGTGACTGCATTTCTTGACCTCAATAGTCGGACGACTTACTGAGTATTTTTAAATACTCAAACTAAGTGCTACTTTTTTTTAAGTAAAGGTAAAACACTTCTGTACGGATAACGACATTCACTGTGAAGGCCATGGAAGTGAAGTTAGGATAGCTGCATTCATATTTAGTTTAGTAACCCTTAAGTTATCTCAAGGGTTCGGGATTTCCACTATTTAGTAAACATCAATGGATTAGCCACCATATGACTCGAGTCATCTGTTCAAGTGGATCAGCTCGACACAAACGGAAGTCGTAGTAGCAAGCACAGTGAGAGGACACGACCACCCGACCTGCAAGCCAAATCAACGGTCAAATTGTCGGATGGCAAACGAAGCACTCGTTTCGTTAATTCCAAACCGACATGGAAAAGGTCGGTGTTAGAGCCCCAATTCTAAAAGCAAAGGGCTCCATATGGTGTCAGCTCTACAGGGAAACGCCTTAGGACAAGAAGATCAAGCCGTGTTTGATGCAACTTCTTTCAATCTTGTTAGATATCAGTTAGGCTCCACTTGGGCCAAGCTTTGTTTTGGGATTCATGCATATCTTCTGGGATTTGACACACCACTAAATGTATCAATTTCCGCCAACCACTATCGCACCAAAGTTTTCTAACCTTCCCTCCATGAAAGGAGAAAAAAAATATCTTAGTCCCGGTGGAAGTATACCAGATATGAACTACGACCACGGAATTTTCAGACCTCAAGGTCTAATTATAAGGATGTGAGTCAAAAAGTTATCAACAAGCTTTAATCACTGGTATTCAAGGTATAGTGAACTCGTCAAAGAAAATTCTAGAAGACGTTGGAGTTCTTCCCTAAATGTTGTGCAATTACCCGTGTTTTATCCTATTTGCTGCATAAAATGAGAAAAAGTTGCTTTAGTCACTTCTATTCAAGTTATAGTAAGCTCGTCAAAGAAAATTCTAGAAGACGTTGGAGTCGTTCCCTTCATGTTGTGCAATTACGAGAACTTTACCCAAGTTTTTTAACCTTGCCTACATACAAGGAGAAACATATCTCACCCGAGCTTTATCCTATTTGCTACATGTTATACAAAATTGGGCTTCAAAATAGATATTAATTTACATTTAATGCACTTAGAGTTGAATACATGAAACTAATCCAAAAATGGTCTTAGATAGAATGGTTTGTTATTTAAGCTAGTTTTTAATAGAAAGTTTTATATTATAATACACATAGGTTACCATAGTTTTGTTGAGAGCTAAATTCTTGTGTTTAAAACTTACCTGATAAAATCTGATTAAACCTATTGTAGAGTGATTCGAATCACAAGTTTATAAACAAATTTTTCTTTACTCTTGATCTTGACCATCAAGATAATCCGTTCCAAAACTTTTCCTTAGATTGATTCCATAACAATTCACTTGGGAAGAAATGAATTTTGTCGAGTCAGATCTGCGCTAATAAGTATCTAAGTTTCACGAATCAAACCACGTTACATTTACTAATAAAACAATAATTCAATAACATATTAACTTTTTTCGACAAATTAACTTTTTTCGACAAAATTATCCGAAAGATAACGAAAGCCTATTTGACCATGGACTGCCTACACAGTTCCATCTCATCCAAGAATACAATGGATCACAGCTAGTAAGACACAATCCACTGTGTGCTCTTTCCGCCGAGTTAGTGGTTATGCTAGCGGATGAATGCCCACCCAAGTAATTACTGGGTGAATCGGCAAGGTGAGTGGGGAATTAAAGCATATTATCACACGTTTTCTGGTTTTTCTGAATCCCTCCTTATTTGTTAGCTAACAGTCGTTATACGGCTGCTGGACACTAGTACAGTAGAATCGCTATTTTCGTGTAAGTAATTGTCTTATCCTACATGGGATGCGAATGACACTTATTGTCATCGTCTTTACCGTCCCATGGATGATGGCATGGAGTTTAGACAACTTCAACATCAGCGGCAATGACACTCAACACAACCGTAGAAATGCGCTGAAAAATGTAGCATATGGCAAGGCAATGATAAAACAGGATGTACTCGCCATCAACAATTTCAACAAGAACAAGCAACCAGATCCAACGATAGGCTTTCCCTTTCGGGCTTTCCCTCGAGGCTTTAAAATGCGTCTACTAGGGGAAAGTTTCCAACTCTTATAAAGGGTGGTTTGTTCTCCTCTCCAACCAATGTGGGACATCACAATCCACCCCCTTCGGGGCCCAGCGTCCTCGCTGGCACTCCTTCCTTTAATCAATGTGGAACCGCCACCAAATCCACCCCCCTTCGGGGCCCAGCGTCCTTACTGGCACATCGCCTCGTGTCTACCCCCTTCAGGGAACTGAGAAGGCTAACACATCATCCGGTGTCTGGCCCTGATACCATTTGTAACGACCCAGATCCACCACTAGCAGATATTGTCCTCTTTGGGCTTTCCTTTTCGGGCTTCCCCTCAAGGCTTTAAAACGCGTCTACTAAGGGAAGGTTTCCACACCCTTATAAAGGGTGGTTTGTTCTCCTCCCCAACCAATGTGGGATATCGAACTGACCTTTAAAGTAAAGCTGTTGAACGCATTGAGAGTTGGAATTTTGCCACCAGGCAGCCTGCTCCTATCTACTATGAGATACCTGAAAGAAATGAAACATGGTGGAGTCCTGTATAATTAAGGCGTTGAGAAAGAACAGAACACTCACGAGTAGTTCATCTAGAAATACTTCATTTTTTGGAATTAGATTTTAATACAATGGATTATGGCTGAACATAACATTAAATGAGAGGAGGAAGGAACGCATAATATCACCCAAATATAAGATGTCAAGAGTAAAGGTCTGTGTTATTTCTTCCCTGGTAGTCCTTTACCTCTGAACTACATACTACAAACAAAAGTCAAGATGATGAATTTGCCTCGCTGATTGGAGTTGTTTGTTCCATTTACCACAGGAAAAAGGTCCCACTGGACAAGTTGCAAGCAATAAGGCCTAGCATTCACATCCAATTCTTCACCTGTTCATATGAAAATTAATCAGTATAAGAATTGAGAACAAGTTTCTAGAACAATCTAGCATTATAAAACTAGTCGAAAAGAAGTTTAATCTCGTTGCAGCAGGATGTATATCATGTGAAGGTAGTCGAAGCTGATGAAAATTTATAAATTCAATGACAACAAGTACATCATTTGTAACAGCCCATCGCTAGTAGATATTGCCCTCTTTAGGCTTTTCCTTTCGGGCTTCCCCTCAAAGTTTTTAGAACATGTCTGTTAGGGAAAGATTTCCACACCCTTATGAAGGGTGTTTTCTTCTCCTCCCCAACCGATGTGGGATCTCATAATCCACTCTCCTTCGGGACCCAACGTACTCACAGGCTCGTTCCTTTATCCCATTGATGTGGGACCCCCACCAAATCCACCACCTTTCGAGGCCCAGCGACCTTGCTGGCACATCGCCTCATGTCCACCCCCTTCGGGGCTGAGCCTCATCGCTGGCACATCGCCCGGACAATCATCGCTATTCTAAGTCAAAGGTCTCAAATTATCAAAGTCAGAGAGACTGGACAAACTGACCCAGTCAAGCGATTTTCAGATTGGAGGAGGAAAGAATTTCACCTCCATTTCTTCTTTTCTATAGTGGAAGAACTAAAGGCAATTATAAACCGAGGCATCAATTCAGCTGATTAAAGTTTAGATGTTTTCAGGATACGTTTTTCATTTTCAAAAAATCAATGTAAATCAGAAAAAAATTGACCAGGGTATAATCCTCAGACATAAGCTCAAAAGTAAATTGGACACGAGAAAAGGATTGACAGAACAAATAAAGCCTCTGAAAGCATAAGGAAATTTAAAATTTGAACTCTTAAGTAACAGAAGAAAAGGCGAGATAGCACCTTCCTCTAGCGTTCTCTTTCCCTTCTGGGATCTTCCTCTCATGTTCTCTTTCGCTTAAGTGACTTGATACTCTTAACAATATAGCTGATGACCTCCTTCAAAGTAGCTTTCCTTCCTTCCTTAAAGTTCCATAATTCAGGTACAGAATAACGACCACTTGGATTATATTCATTCATTTCTTTAAGGGCAACAACAACGGCATTGTATATCTCATCACCCCATTCCTGCTTGAGACCTTTCAGTTTCTCATCATCCTCGTCAATATTTTCCTGTTGCATCACGTAGTTAATAATGTAATTTTCAACTAGTCAATCCAGAAGATGGAATGAAAATACTACTTCAACAAAAGAACTATGTGGAAAACATCACTGGAACAATTTACCAGCTATAATGTCTAACAAGACTAATCAAATAACCATAAGATATTTCATACAATGAAAAAGAAGTGCAGAAATAACTTATTTCCATACGAAAATAAGACCATTTATTACAGATCTGTAGCTTCAAGGTACTGTTTGTTCTAGTACTATCTGGATAATCTCCAAGTCTGTTTGGCATGCTTTCAAGGCAAGTACCCAAGAGTTGGTTAGTCCAGGCCATGAAAGTGGTCGATTGAATTTGAAAAATGTACTCAAGAGTCAAACTTGGCTCGAAGAGCAGCAAAAGTGTGAAGGCAAGATTCACACTAAAATAACCATGGATCAGAAACTTGAGGGAATAATCGATTAAAAAAGAGAGACATAGAGAGACAGATCAACGCAGGCAGATTGAGTCATAGATAATGAAACCTACAGATAAAAAAGCGAAACTCTAAAGCCCACTTTGGTAAGTCGCATTCTAACAAATAGCCATTATGACCACAGGGCATACTTGGCAAGAACCTGATCCCTTTTGGCAAGGACCCTAAAGCCTCCACCGAGAATCGCAAGTTTGTTTGAGTTTGAAGTTGAATTTCAAAAAACCTCAGGTGTGTGTTATTTCTATTTTTTTTTTTGGGTAAGAAATCCCTCTTTTATTGAGAAGAAAAAAAAGAATGAATACACAAGGGTGCGGCGCACACAACACACACACACACACAAAAAAAAAAAAAAAAAAAAAAAACTAGCCAAACACAAGGAAAAAATGGAAGTTCCGCTAGCTACAAAAATTGACTTTAATATAAAAGAATAAAATCAAGCTCATACTTACTCATAATTACAAAAAGGCCTAGTGAACGATGCCCACAAAATAAAATCGAAAGAAACATGTGCTGAAAGGGTAAAAGTATTTCATTGGATAGCTTGTCTCCAGAGTCATTACACAATGGAAAGAAGTCAATGTAGACATCCTCTTTGGGCTTCAAGTCATCAATGTTATTTGTTTATAAAGTGTGCAAAATACAAATCGTGTTTATTATATATTGTCGTTTCAGCAGAAAGACATGGCCTGTTTTCTTCAAGTGGCAAGTTTGTGGGAAGTTTGGATTCAGCATCCATCTGCTATATTGAAATACTAGCCTCAATCTGATAGGACTAGACAGCAAGGGGTAATATGGTAGTTAGAAAGGCAGTTTATTGAAAGTCTGTTAAGAGCCTATTTGTTATAACTAGTGCGATAGTGCATTAGGGGAAGGAGCCAAAGTGTGGCGGTTTAGTCTTGAATATGGAGAAAAGAGGTGCGTCTAACTATTTCAAGTTACTTGGGAGTATCTTACTGTATTTTCTTCTCGTTCTTTCCATACCATTCCCCAAACTATACAAGCTCTCCAACCAGTTTTTAGCCACTAAAAGAGATATAGGTCACTTCTTCACGGATGATGAGAAAGACATTAAGGTTACCTGGGAATCCCCGTCGATAGTAACAACTTTAAATGGATGCCAATTTGGATCAGTCAAATTATCCTGCCACAAGGAGCATAAAGTGGAGGCTTGGATCATTGCCTCATCCGGAGAAAATTTCTGTTTGCAAGTATTCTGGAACGGTTTAATATCAATATCCCCCATTCTCTTTATTCCAATATTAACACGGGCATTTGACGATTGATCTTGCAATCCCTGCACAGAAAAAATCATTGGTTGATGAGAAAGTAGTATATGTCATCATAATTGTATGTTATATATCTTTTCTTTCTATTACGAATAAATTGGAGAACCAAGAGAAAATCATAAGTAATAGAAGGGTCTTTCTTTCCTAGTGTTTGTCCATGGCAACTTAGTAAGGTTTAGGATGTAGAAAGTAAGAGAATAGGAAAAGAACATTACACTTATTAATTCTTTACGGGCATCTTGTAACTCATCATTGCTTTCACGCTCCTTAGCAACTAGAGTTCGATACAACTCATGCAAATCATTCAAATCTTCAACCTTTTGATTCAAATCATCATCCATTTCTTTCATCTTCTGTTGCACTCCTACATCATCTTGATCCTCAAGATGCTTCATAACCTGTAGTTTCCCTTTCAATTCTTGAATTTCCATTTCCAGCTTTTGCTTGGCATCCAGCTGCTTTTCTAACTGAAGAATCTTGCTTAAAGCCTCTTCTTTTTCTCTCTGGATTATAGAAGTTATCAAATCATTGCTTCTTAATGGGCAAATAAAACAGAAACTAATATAATACATACCGTTACACCAAATGCATTAGAATCGCTAACAATAAACAAACCTTCTGCTCTTCAACAAGGCGTAAAACATTTTCATCAGCCCTTCTCTGTTCCAAAGAAGCTAATTGGAGCGAATTGTTCCTCATATCATTCTAGGACAAGAAAAAAATGAAAATGATTATAAACCATGACATCTTTAATCATAAAATAGATATACGTTTAAGCTTTTTTATGCTTACTAGACCCCACATCTTAAATGTAAGAGAACATTGTATGAAATATGAAGTAAACAATAATAGGGTAAAGATGTAAAGTTGGCAACCAGGACGATACGAACATAGAAACTGCAGGAAAAGCAAGTGATTTTTCAATTTTCTTAAACTGAACACAGGATGCCTCATATCACCTTTTTCTTCTCTTCATCAAGCTTTTGTCTCTCGATTTCAGTCAATGCTTCACGTTTGTTCAATTGCTTACTCCAGGAATCAAGTTTTTTTTTCTTCGTCTCCAATTCTTGGTGCAGTTTTTCTTGTTCTTCTAATATTCTTCTAACATTATCACGTGCAAGTCTTTGTGTCTTTCTAGTTTCTGAACAAAATAAGACAAATCATAAACATCAAATAGCATATTAGTGATGCAATATAAATACACACTAGGGAGATAGTAAATGTTGAGCACAGTCATCATCTTTATGAGGGTGGTTTAGAGATAATCCGTTGCAATTTTAATTACGGAAACTGAATATGCCTTCATACCATTGTTTGCATATTAGGGTTATAGTATATTGGAGCAAAATATACGAGAATATGAGCTAAACATTCATGCATATATGCTCCCGCACACAAACAAAAAAGAACAACCTTCAACAAAAGCATGGTGAAGCTGGTCTTTCTCTTCAAGCATCCTACTTAAAGACATTGTCTTCTCATTGTACTTGTATTGCAGTTCATCCAAATTTTCATTAGTCAAATCAATTTCATGGGTCAGATTCTCCACAACAGTATTTCTACTTTGAGTTGCTTCATTCACAATGTCTGACACAGTCCTCAATTTCCCTCTTTGTCGAAGAAACTCTCCTATCGGCTCATTTGAATTATAATCATCAGCCCGTGCGCACCAACCAAAAATATCCAAGCTCAAATTTGTTTCGGCTTTCCAATTCTTTTTACTATGATTGTTGGTCTCAAACAATTTTTCGAAGTCCGTTGCATTTACAAAACCATTCCAATCATTGTTGAATTCAACTATTGCCTGAGCTCTTGGTTCATTATCATTCCAAAAAATATAAACATTTAAGGGTCTATATTTAGCAAACTTTTTCATCCAATATCCTGAATCACAGACCGACTTTCGGTCCTCCCCTACCAATATATTGACGATGACACCCATCCAAGGCCATACATAAAGCTCTTTTTCAGAATCCTGACTGATAGGAGTCGGTGCAGCTGGGCGCGGTGCTTGGTCTGCTTCAGAAGCTAGCTCATTCTGCAGAAATTTTGCTAAAGCAAGATGGTTCGCCTTCTGTTTAGCATTCCTGTTTTTAGAACCTTTACTCACTCCAGAAGCATGCTGGAGTAAATCCTTATATTTGTAGTCTTGTTTCTTCTTGCCCATACAGAACGGGCATCGAAGAATTCCATTTGCTGTTTTTACAACAAGCCTCCCAGTCCTCAACTGCTCATATGGTTTATCCACGTAGTCATTGATCTCTGATTCACTAAAATCCGACTCTTCTTCACTGCTGTTGTCCATCTAAATAAGCAAATCATTATAAGAATGGTTAATCAAAAGCGGCAGAATTATACATCATTAACTAAGCATTCAAGGAAACGAAGCCAGACATCATGATACATCCATCTACATGTCACTATACAACAAAAATTGATAATAGAATGACAAAACAAGGAAAACAACCAGAATCAATCACTACAAAACAAAAAATTGTTGATCAACAACTGATGACAGCACAAAAATTCCCGATCATTCCCCCTCAACTGCAAATTTTGCACTAGTTGCGTTTTTCATCCTAAGAAAAGAACCCAATGTGTTAGATGAACACGACTCTCCACAATTGTATAATATTGTCCACTTTGAGCATAAGCCCTCATGACTTTGCTTTGAGCTTCCCCAAAAGGCCTCATCCCAATAAAGATAGTATTCCTAGATTATAAACTCATGATCATTCCCTAAATTAGCCAATGTGGGACTTTCATCCAACACCACCCCTCGAACAAAGTACGCCTCCCTTTAATCGAGGCTCGACTCCTTTTCTTTTGGAGTCTTAGTCATTTTTTACTATGCTTTTTACAATACTTTTATTCGACATTTGAGGATTCTATTGACATGGCTAAGTTTAGGGCATGGCTCTTATATCATGTTAGATGAACACGACTCTCCACAATGGTATGATATTGTCCACTTTGAGCATAAACTCTCGTGACTTTGCTTTGAGCTTCCCCGACTTTGCTTTGAGCTTCCCCAAAAGGCCTCATCCCAATAGAGATAGTATTCCTTAATTATAAACTCATGATCATTCCCTAAATTAACCGATGTGGGATTTTCATCCAACATCATGAAACTTCAACCACCAAAATTTCGAAATCAAAACCCTGGCTGCATGTTTAGAGACTGTCGAAATACTAAATTTCTGTTTTATAGAAATAAACTAATGAATTCCTTAGTTTAACAGGAAGGAAAAAGAGCCGATCAACATTTGGTGCGTGAAAAATCGCCTGGAAAACAAGTGCGAAATCAAGCAACATTGATGAATGTTCTGCCAGAGTGCAACACGAATCCCTAAGCTAATGGAAAGAAAAAATTAAAAAAGGCAAGAAATAGTGAATGAATTCCAAAGGAGGACTTACTTTTGTTCTTGATTACAGTTTGACGATCTTCGAAAGCCAGAGAGAGAGAGAGAGAGAGAGAGAGAGAGAGAGCGATAGAGAGAGAAAAGAGTGTTCTTCCTTCTTCGCTGTGGTACCAGAGAGACTGTGGGAAAGACGAGCAAAATTTCACTATTAATGTTTAATAAATAAATACATAAATAAATTATGAAATTGGTAATTAAAATAAATAAAATATAATTGTTTAGTATTAAGTATATTAATATTTTTTCTAAATTTCATTTATTTTTATCATTAATATTTTTTTAAAAAATTGAAGTTTCTTGGTTTTTGGTCAATTTTTCTCTCGAATGTTAATAGTTTTGTTTGATTTTTAGGTTATTAGGTTTATGTTCGACAGATCTACAACTTTTGGTGAAGACGTCGAGAGCTGTTAAGGACAAACAAATGAGATAATGCTTAGAGTTTAGGTAAGAACGATGATTCCACGTTGTATTTGAAAGTTTGGAAATGAGGAAAGTCATCGGACATGTGGCTAACTAAAGCTCGAGGTGAGAGGTGATCGATTCGATTTGGTTCGGTTGGACTAGTCGGTTTGATCCTATAGAATTCATTTGACAGATTTTGCATCATTTAGCCTAGCTTGAAAATTAACGCTCGAAATCATGATGAGCATGATGTAGATATTGATTATGCAAATGATTTAAGATGGAATTCACTTTTGAAAAATATGATAGTTGTAGAAATAGGCCGGACTCTTGATTATCTAAGTTATACTTGATTGGAACATGATACTATGGAGGAACAGTAAGAGTTGAGTTGAATCGAAATCGATTTGAACTGCAAGGTTAGCCATAAGCAAGCTCTGTTAGACGAACACGACTCTCCACAATAGTATGATATTGTGATATTGTCCACTTTGAGTATAAACTCTCACACCAATGGAGAGAGTATTCCTTGATTATAAACCCATGATCATTTCCTAAATTAGCCGATGTAGGACTTTCATCATCCAACACCTCCCCTCGAACAAAGTGCGCCTCCCCTTAATCGAAGCTCGACTCCTTTGGAGTCTTAGTCATTTTTTACTACCTTCAAGGAAGCTTGACTCCTTTTCTATTGGAGTCATTTGTTCGATGTTTGAGAACTTACCAATCTATTGGCACGACTAAGTTTAGGGCATGACTCTAATACCATGTTAGACGAACACGACTCTCCACAATGGTATGATATTGTCCACTTTGAGCATAAGCTCTCATGGCTTTGCTTTGGACTTCCCCAAAAGGCCTCACACCAATGGAGAGAATATTTCTCGATTGTATACCCATGATCATTCCTAAATAGCCGATATGAGACTTTCATCATCCGACAAGCTCATTTGGACATGCCCAAGGACATGCATATCGGTGTAGCACAGCTTCAAGCTCAACATACGATCTATTGAATACAAAATTAAAAATTTGAAAAAATTAAGTTAGACACAAATCTGAAAGTTCAAAGATTAAATTTGTAATTTAACTCTTATCAATGAACAAAACTCATGTTCGGGATTCTTATATCTCATTCAATCCATTATCTCGAGCAAGATATGAGCATGTTCGGGTTCTTATATCTCATTCAATCCATTATCTCGAGCAAGATATTATTCCGCTCAATATGATTATTCTGGCAATCATCTTGTTATCAACTCTTTTTTTGGGTAAAACTTCAGTTCTGTCATCCTTCTTCATATGGACGCATAATTAAATAAGCAACAATAAGTTTATTCTTCATACAGAAACCAAGCAACAACAGTAACATCAACATTACAATGCAATACAATGCCATGAAGAAAGGGGCACTAGTAGAACTTACGGTGAACACGAGCCACCGTTGTGTATGAGATCGTCCAATCGTACCTCAAAGCAATTCTACAAATACAACATCTGTAACGGTGATAGGTCGTCGACGAACTTCTCATGCATAGAAGATGTATATATGAATAATGTACAAGAAAATTATTGTAAAGAACCATTACCCTCTTTTGCTTGATGATATTATATGTACAGACATGTTCTAAGGTTTTGCTTGGCCATTCGGACTATGACTGTGAAGCTGAGATGAGTTTGTCCATTTCGGATCTGATTGCTGCTGGTTTATGGCCAGGATGGACGGTGGCTGCTGCTGTTGACCCGGTTGCTGGGCGTGCGAGCTACTAAAATGGTGTAGAGGAGGACGGGGCGATGGATATTGCGGAGGTCGGTTGAAGGGATTTCCATTGCCTGATGCGACCTGGCTTGCAGCTATTCTAAGCCGTTGAACTTCTTCCTTCAAAGCTTCACTCAAAGCTGTGGACCATGGAAAAGAATCATATGAATCCTTGTGTGTGTGGAATGAACCTACCCTCTAACTGAAAGAATACTAGAAGAAACAACACATCCAGCTAAACTCTAGAACCGTCAATATTTTCCTTCTTTCTTTTGCTTGTTTGTACTCTTTTCATACTATAAAGTGCTATAATAGAAGCGAAAGGCGAGATAGAAAGGCGGTTGCAACACGCATACCATCTCGAAGCTGTGCTTGTTGCTCCATAGCCTGTAACCGAAGTTTGAGTTCCTTATTTTCGACAGTTAATCCAGAAGTATCTCTCTGCATAACACGAAATTCATCGTATAAGAGTTTTCTTCTTACTTATGATTATTATGGAAGAAACAAGAATTTCATTGATGAATGCAATTTACAAAAGGGAAACAACTTTCAAAAGTTAAAAGTGGATATTATCCTCTTTCGGGTTTTCCCTTAGGGAGAAGTTTCCACACCTTTATAAAGAATGCTTCGGGGCCCAGCGTCTCGGTGGACATTCATTCTCCTCTCCAATCGAGGTGGAATCTCACAATAGTATGATTTGAAGTTTTAAATAGGTAGCAAGATGGTGTGTCATGACGAAGTTCACATTATGGATGCCATTGATCCAGAACTTGCATTGAATAGTTAATTGAAGAAACCAGAATTTCTATCCAGTTCTGTAACAACTCAAGCTCACCATTAACAAATATTGTCCTCTTTGACCTATTACTTATAGGGAGAAGTTTCCACGCCCTTACTTTGTTCCCCTCTCAAACCGATGTGGGACCTCACAATCCACAAAACCCAGCGTCCTCGCTGACACACTACCCGGGGTGTCTGGCTCTAATACCATTTGTAGTAGCTCAAACCCGCCGCTAACAGATATTGTCCGTTTTGACTTGTTATATATCGCCGTTAGCCGCACGGTTTTCAAACGTGTCTTATAGGGAGAGGTTTCCACACTCTTATAAAGAATGCTTTGTTCCCCTCTCCAACCGATGCGGGGTCTCATAGAGGATTTTATCATAAGTGTTAAGAATATGCATAGAAGATTAAATCTACATATCCGATCTACAAAATTTAAAATTTTATATTGCAAAGCAAATCAACATTCCGGAGTCCTTTGTTAAAATCCTTGCAAGTCAAGCATCCTCAAGCACAAGAAGCTTCCTTCATAAGTTGTAGATTTAAATCTACTTCTCCTTCTACCATAACATAATATCCTAAGAAATCTATCCACCAATCTAATTTTCCAAACCCGCAGTTGAGGTGAGTGTTAAAACTATATATGAAAGACAAAATCATTATCTATAAAGTTAAGCTTTTAGATTGAGTGTTGCTTTAACATGATCTAACCTCATGAATCCCCACGAATCCAAGAAGATATCTCAACTTTATTGCATTTTATCAGTCCATTTCTTCAACTTTTGAACGGACATAACATGCATGAGAGGCCTCTGCCTATAAAATGAGCTGTTTGGGAGATCACACATCGGTTGGAGAGGGAAACAAACCATTTCTTAAAGGGTGTGGAAACCTCTCTCTAGTAGACGCGTTTTAAGAACCTTGAGGGAAAGCCCAAAGAGGACAATATCTACTAGCACTGGGTTTGGGTTTGTTACAAATGGTATCAGAGCCAGACACTGGGCGATGTGCCAGCAAGGACGCTAGGCCCTAAGGAGGATGGATTGTGAAATCCCACATCGATTGGAGAGGGGAACAAAACATTTCTTATAAGGGTGTGGAGGACTCTCCCTAGTAGACGCGTTTTAAAAACCTTGAAGAGAAAGCCCAAAGAGGACAATATCTGCCAGAGGTGGGTTTGGGTTGTAACACTATTGTTCCATTTTCATGCGACACCTCAAACTCACTTCTAGCCTGAATTTTTTCTCCAAGAAATCTCTTCAACTAGAGCAGCAATATTGATCTTATTTCTAAACACTTCATAACCAAGCTAATCAATTCAGGTTTCTGTACAACAAAACATCCAATTCTCTATGAATGTGCAATGGAATTCATACCTGAAGAATCGTCACCTGCGCAGACAGAGTGGTAGCTTCAGACTGCAGTGTCTGAACCTTTCTCTCCAGCTCATTCGCGTACCGCATCTTCCTCTCTTTCGATCGAGCCGCAGATTGTCTGTTTGCAAGAATCCTACATTCAAAATCCATTGATTCAGGTTATCAATTTCAAGTTCAGTCAAATTACACAGAAAAAGGAAGTGGATGTTAACCTTTTAGCCCTTTTCGGGTCAATTAGGGCTAGCTCCGCAAGTCTCTCCGGGTCCATCGCCTTCTTCACTCCATCAATCGCTAGGCTTGAATTCGCCTCCAACGACGACGAAGAACCATCCATGGACAGGCTATGTCGATGACGAACTGGCCGATGTTCACTCACTGAAGTTTTTGTCGCCAAAGAATCGATCTCCCCACTGTCTCCGCCGAGGTCCAGATTCTGCAAGAAGTCAGAGTCCACGGACAAGCTCCGCAAGTGACCACCGAACGATCCGGAGACAATCGGCTCCGGCTTAGGGCGAACGGCATCATCGGAAAACTTGGAATCAGACGAATCGACAACCATCGCAGCACCACAAGAAGGAGGAGAAGAAGGGGAAGAGAGCATCGAGAGGTCGAGCTCTGAAGGGTCAAAGAAGAGAAGTTCATCGAGGTTCGGGAAACGAAAGGAAGTGTCGGAGTGAGAGCGGCGGTGGTGAGAACCACGATAAGGATTCTCCGGCATCTGTTCGATGTCCATCGCCGCCGCCGCCAACGGTGGCTTCGCCGACGAGAAATTAGGGTCCATCAGCATAATCTTTGCTGTGGATTTGTGATCGAAGTTACTATAAAAAGATTTATGAACAGCGTACTCTAATCCACGCTCAAAATTATATAAATAATCGAGATTTTAGGAGAAACTAAGCATCAAATTAATTACGTTCCTGTTTTGGATTTGTTGTGTAATGTGTTCTTGAATAGAAAAATTTGCACTAAAATCAACAAACAAAAAGGAAAAATAAGAATCGAGGAATTGGATTTCATGGGATCGCTTGAATTTCAATCTTCATATAATAATTTCTTCGATTTTTTTAGTTAAAATAGCCCGTGTGAGGTGGGTTGGGTTGGATAAATCTTTTATATTTCTTGTTTGTTGATGGTCTGTCCAAACAAACAAGAAATATAAAGATTGTGAGTCAAGAACCTCCAATTGTTCAAAACTAAATATTGAGCGTCACGTTCAAATCATCAATGATTTGAACGTGATAGTCATACAATGCCATATGATACCTGCATTGTTGATACATGATTTAATTTTTGCACAATTTATTGATCGTGGAGCGTTTTAAGGAAAAGTTATTATGGTCGAGTATTTTTAAGAGAAAAATTGTTAGTGTTTTTGTTCGGTAAAATACTCATCAATTGTATGTTTTATTTTGAACAAAAATTGAATAGAGTTGTGATTATCGTAAGTATTTGTAGTACAAAGTGTGTTTTTTGTAAGTGTTTTCATTCTATGTTGATTATTCATTTAAGTGTGTTTTGATCGAGGATAAAAACCTACAAAGTTAAATGCTCGGTTATCTAAAGAATTTGATTCTCGAAAAAAGATAGTATATTGATATTATTGTAAAACGAGTGGAAAATATGTTGAATCGATTTTATATGGAAAACGAAAAGTATGTGAATACCCGTTTGGCTTTTCAATTTAGAATTATCTAAGGAGCATTCACGCACGACTAAGATAATTAGATTTTTAAAGTGACCTATGCTTCTGCTATAAGTAACTTTATGTGCATCACGGTTTGCACAAGATCAAACATTACACGTATAGTATATGAATAATCTATCTAGAGAATAATACTCGAGGTTGTAAAGTGTATTAGAGCTTTTTGAGTCGTAGATCGATGCAAGAGGTGATAAAAAATTGGTAATTTTTTAATGGGTCAACATTTTCTCTTCGAAAGTGTTAGATATTAGATTACTTGCATCCCATCCCAAATAATTGAATTTGCCATAACGGAAAATAGGTTATGATCCCCACCGAACAAGACACATAAGGTGTGACCTTTAACTTGTGCCCCTCTAGCCACGCGAGGGTCAAGATTGAGAAGTGTTATGATGTGATCTAGGAGGACGGTGCATCATCCAACACGCCAAGAGTGTGCATTGAAGATACGTCGAGGCATTCGCAAGGTTTAAGAGAACGAAGCTACACGAGTGTCGAAACAAGCTCGAAGAGGTTCAGGTAGGCACGAGGCCATATATCCGCTCACTAAAATGACGTCTACTCGAGAATGATTGAAAATGTCTCAAAATGTACTATAGGGGAAGGTATGGTGTTAGCTCTCCACCACCCCTAGAGAGCATTTTGAACAAGCGAGCTACCCTGTGACACATGTGTGTGTGTCATAGTGAGGGCGAGCATTCCGAGACGAGTGTCTTAGACAACTTTATTTGAAATGGGGTTTTCAAGGACAGTACCGAAGAACACAGGTGTGCCGGTACTGTGCCCCAACCCGTATGTTAGAGGTTGGATTATACACCAGCTATTCGGAATGGATGTCGTAAATGGTCAAGCATGGACACCAGAGAGTCCAATGCTGGATAAGAATCTAGATAAATGGATGTTCAGGATGTTCCAATGAGATGATTGACACATGGGTCAGTTTTCAACGAATGTGTTCGAGCAAGCCAAGATGATCGAGCTATCCAGAGACGTGGGATGACATCACGATGCATGGATCGTGTTGTTGAAAACCGAGATGACAATGAGATGAGACGTTGTTGTGTTACAGACAAGTGAACATGCATGCGCAAGCGGCGTGTGTAGACAAACAACCTTGGATTCCGCACAAGTTATATTTGGTTGGCATAGAAAAATCTCGCCTAAGGTCTGCCGAATCCGCGAACCTGGACAAAAAATGTAAATGGGACTTGAATTTTCCTTAAGACTTGTCGTAAGTGTGTTAAGATCACGACGCTGCACGGTTGAACAAGTATGATCGAGACAATAAGAATGAGATTTTGCCGATTTTAAACACAAGTTTTAATGAATTTAGAATGTAAACAATATCAAATTTGTAATTTAATAAATGCTTACTCTAACTAGATGAGTGGAATCAAAGAAACTTCAACAAATAATAAATAACTTAGGCTCGAATGAAAGATTATCAATATGAACAAAATGCTAAAGCAATATCTTTGCTCATTCAAGGAATCTTCCAAAATCTACATAGATTTTGAGCTATTATTTATGTGACTTAGGTGAGTAATTATCCTTCAACTCTTTAACTCAATTAACTACTAACCTAAATGAGAAGCTCGTTTATTTATTTTCTCGGAAATACACGAGTCGGGTGTGTGTAAAACATCCATAGTTTTTTCTCCTTGAAGTCTTGATTAGTTCTCCTCTTCAATTTGACGGGTGTTACCTTTTATAGTCCGCTATTCTTATGAATTCAGGGTCGATTAGGTCAAATAGGACACATGACAACTTCTGATGGATGGTGCAACGCCATACACATTGACTTTTCTCAGTTCATTAAGTAGAATCTTCTACTAGTGTGCGAATATTCGTGTGAACTTTGCTCTTCTAAATGTGTCACAACCTAATTTTCAAGGCTTTGAAGCTCGGATCATGGAAAAAAAAATGAAAAATACAAATAAAATAAAATAAGAGTAAAATAAAACAGACAATAAAAAATACGATAGAGTTTCATACGATTTAAAATTCATTTAGCACCAATATCAAAATCCAAAACAAAATACAAAGCAATTACTGTTCAAGTTATTTACAAATGGGGAACGAGAATGAAATACCAAAAATACAAATGATAACCCACAAGATATATAGGTCAAACTGACAACCCGGGATGACATCGTTCTGTGATAGTGCAACTCACAAACACATTCCGACCTCAATGGGTAACTCGTTCACCTGAAAAAAAAGAAAGCGAAAAGGGGTGAGTATGATAATACTTAGTAAACAGCCTATTTGGAGGCTCTAATTGCATTTTTATCCTAGTAGGTTACCATAGGTTTTTCTTAGGGTTCCAAGGAGTTGGAGCCTTGTTCTCTCTGGACCGATAACCCATATGATTGTAGTACCTTTCCTAATATCATCTTCTTGTTAAGCCTCTCTGAAGGCAAGTTTGTTCTACATTCAGTAGTGGTTCTTTATGTTACCTACTCATGTAATCCCTCGTCTCCTCTCAAGGCAGGTATACGGGTCTTGACCCGTTTCTACACATAGTGGTAATTCTTCACATTGCCTACTCACGTAGTCCCTCATCCCCTCTCAAGGAGCGCTTAGCACGATTTTACACACATTCGTAATCCCTCACATCACCTACTCATGTAGTCCACCGTCCCTTCTCAAGATGGTTTTACAAGCCTCGACTCATTTCTATGCACAGTAACGATTCCTTTAGGGATATCGTTTTTGCTGTTAGCCATCTCGTAAGTTCTCTTAAAATTTCTTAGGTACCTAGTGATTAAGTAGGCTCTTAGGGTGTCTAGACAATTCAAATTTCACCTAACATTTTCAAGACATTCATAGTTAGCTCATTGAGGCTAAACCAACCTCCAGATGCACTCAGGTCTAGACCTCTAATCTCCGCTCATCATTCTAGTATACTCAGTTTACTGAAAACGTATGGACCTAGGTGAACATAAATTCCGCTCTCATTCTTGCACCCTAATCTCTTCTTGGTTCATGCAACTCTCATTGGAGAGTTATCAGATTTGGAAGGAAACCCTAATGACATGGGGAGAAGTAGAATGGACTAAGTTGGACAAGAAGGTGATGGGACTTTTCGTATGGCTTTGACAACTACATATGTTGCTACTCATTTAAACGATTTTGATTTATTGACGAACAAATTGGTAGCTATTGAATTAAAATTTACTTATGGAAATGAAATTTTGGTTTTGAGATATTTTCCTCCAACTATGAACGTTGTTGTGAGATCTTACATCAGTTAGGAAAGGATCGAAACATTTTTTATAAGGGTGTAGAAACTTTTCTCTATTAGACGCGTTTTAGAACTATGAGGAGAAGTCTGGAAGGGCCGTTACAAATTGTATAAGAGCCAAACATCGGGTGATGTGCCAATGAGGACGCTAGGCCCCAAGGGGATGAATTGTGAAATGGACCGTTACAAATTGTATCAAAGCCAAACACCGGGTGATGTGCCAACGAGGACGCTAGGCCCCAAGGAGATGGATTGTGAAAAATCGCACATCGATTGGAGATGGGAACAAAACATTTCTTATAAGGGTGTGGAAACCTCTTTTTAGTAGATGTGTTTTAAAACAGTGAAAGTAAAAGCGATACATAACAGGCGGATTGGACTGTTACAGTTGCATTAAGTTCCGGTCGACCTTTGGAATATTTTTAACTATTTTCATACCGTCCTCTTTGGGCTTTCCCTTTCAGACTTCCTCACTTCCCCTCAAAGTTTTATAAAACGTGTCTAATGTGGGACATCACAATCTACCCCCTTCGGAGCCTAGTGTCCTTGCTGGCACTCATTCTTTTCTCCAATCGATGTGGGACCCTCCGCCAAATCCACTCCCCTTCGAGGCCAGCGTCCTTACTGGCACACCGCCTCGTGTCTACCCCCTTCGGGGAACAGCGAGAAGACTAGCACATCGTCTGATGTCTGGTTCTGATACCATTTGTAATGACTCATATCTATGCTAGCAGATATTATCTTTTTTGAACTTTTCCATTCGAGCTTTCTCTCAAGACTTAAAAATGCATCTGATTTGGGAAAATTTCTACACCCTTATAAACGGTGTTTTATTCTTCACTCGAATCAATATGGGACATCACAATTTTATGTGTCGAAGTGTCGTGAATAATGAGGAGGCAGCGAAAGTAATATATTAGATGAGATTGAGATTCGGTCAAAGGTACGGACTTTGAATAAAATCTTAGCCCAATCTTTTTTATGATCACAAAGAAAAAGGAGATTGAGCGTACACAGTTTTGCCTTTCCTTTGCACGACGTGTCAAGACACAAACAAAAGGTGGTAATGGGTTGAATATCTCTTCCACACCCAAAAGTTCCTTTGAATAGAAGGGTTGATAAAGACGTGTTAAGGAGAGGGTCTTGAAATATTTCTTATAAAGATGTGGAAATCTTTCTATAGCAGTCGCGTTTTAAAAATCGTGAGGCTGACGACGATACATAATAGACCAAGGTAGACAATATCTATAAGCGATGGGCTTGAGCGGTTACAAATGATATCAAAGCTCGACATTGGACGGTGTGCCAGTGAGGATGTTGGGCCTTTAAGGGGGTAGATTGTGAGATCCGATATTAGATGGAGAGGGGAACGAAAAATTTCTTATAAGGGTGTAGAAATCTCTCCTTAACAAACATGTTTTAAAATTGTGAAGCTGCAATACGTGACGGGCCATAACGAACAATATCTGCTGACAGTAGACTTGAGCTTGCACTATTGCATATGTCATCCTCTCTTGTAAAAGTTGTACTTCTAAATAGAATGGATTGTTTTGAATAAGAAAGTAGAGTTCAAGGAATAGTCACGAAAAATAGATCCCACCATAAACAATGTTACAAGTGATTGCATTTTCCTATCCCAAAAGTAGACCAGATATTAGAGTTATATCTCAACCTTAGTCTCGATGGTATGCATGGTTTAAGTCTAATGTGATCAAAATAATATTATTATACCAATATAAAAGTTCGAGAGAATTTCTTTTTGTCACACCAACAATAATATCAGAGTTATATCTCAACCTTAGTTTTATCATCGAAAAATTCTAAAAAAACAGACGTGTAGTTCATGTCTGAGTAATCTTGAAAATCACATGAAAGAAGGCTCCAAATCTTTTGTTTATAAAAGAAGAATCGTTAAGAATACAAATCTAAATCGTCATGACATAAATATATGGTACACATGTTCCAATGATTAATTACACGATTCTCGTATGAGTTGTTGATATGTTATGTTGTGTTTTAGTTTAGACCAAAGGTTGTTGGGCTGTTGGAGGATTCCTAAAGTGGGGTTCTACGACAATGCATATGTCCATCCATAATGATGTTATGTTTTTAGTATGACACACATGTTGTGGTACCAAAGTGAGACATAAGAAACGAGGATGAGTATAATGTGTTGGGTATAATCATTGATTTATCTTCTATTCATTTTTAATGAAATAGTATATTCAGAATGATTTGGCTTTGCTCTTGCTCGAATATTCTATGATTCGGGAGTAGCTTGATCTTCGATAATTTTTTTTATTAAAATTGATAGTGTTTCAACTCTCCTTCTCATGATTATCATGACGTCACGACCCGAATTTTGAGGTTTCAAAACTTGAATAGTGATTAAAGGACAAAAACAAGAGCAAATAAAAGAAGAACTAAAATAAAATAAAAGATGAAAATCCAACTGAGTTATTAACACAAAAATTAAATCAAATTGTAAGACGATGTTGTTCAAAATATTACAAATGACGAAACGAGTTTGAGATACAATTACAAAACAAAATACAAAAGACTCCAAAATATAGAAACGAATTGACACTCTGGAACGACCTCTCCGCAGTTCTTGAACACTCTTCCACCTCGACCGACACCTACAAACACCTGAAACAGAAAGGAGAAAGGAGTGAGTATATAAATATACTCAATAAGCAACCTACTTCTAGAATCTCATCACATCCATGACTAGCAGGTGACTACGAGCTGTACTCTAAACTCTTGATGTATTGCTCTTGTTGTGCATAGTCTTGGGTAGTTGGCTTAACCTACGCATTGGTAATCAATATCCAAAGATGAGACGTTACCTCCATAGACTTCGTATCAGGTGGGGACAACATGATGAGTGCTAGCTGGCTTGTCATCCATGGGAGGTTAACTGACGAACCCATCCCACAGGCCATGTAGTCGCCTAAGGTAGCACCTCCTTGGTACGAGTTAGCTCCACTAGCTATTCGCATGATCAACGCCCTCCCATAGAACAAATCCTCTGTGCAGATAACCATTGACTACACGATGATCAATACCCTACTATAGGACAAATCCACCATACATTGTAATCCAACAAACCACTGAGTCACACATCTCTAACCAGCCTCATGTTTAGCTCAATGGTACCATACTAGAGCGGAAAGAGAAGTGGGGTCCTCAGACACTATACAAGTTGCTATCGGTCTAGGAGGCTATCTTTGTCATTCTTGGATACAGTGGAGAATTGCTAGGTTCTTAAAGGCATCTAGGTGGTTTACTAAATCCCAAGCATTTCCAGAACGTCTGGGGTTAGCTCCTTAGGCTAAACTAATCTTTAGGTGCATACAGGTCTAAACCTCAAATCGTACACGATCTTGGGGTGCAAGGTCTACAACAAACATACTAACTTGGGTCAACATGTAAACCGTAATAATTGTAGCACCCTAATCTTAACTGAATTCTATCAGGCATGCTTTGCTAGTGAGGTATTCTTATCGATCACCTAAGAAATAATTTGAACTTCATCTTAGTCATATTTGAGAGCTGAGGAGGTGTATTGGATTCCTAGTGTGGTTAGGTGGCTTAATACGGACTTTTGACTCCAAACTGCAGTGTTCTGACTCCTCAAGTCTTTCTTAGTCTAGGAGCATATGGATCTAGACCGTCTGATCGTGCTCACGATCCTCAGGTGTTTAGTCTACTGGAGGCATCCTAACTTAGGTCATTGTCTAGCCAACCTCTCTAAATGTCCTAGCTCTGTGCAGATAAACACGCTCTATAGGGAGAACACACAATCAAACACCTGAAACTAACACATTATATATCATGCACACATACATGCAAATAAGCTCAACGAGGATATAACATCCATCAATCACTCGGAGCACTGATCGGCATAGCCCATCCTCCTTTCTAACACAACGAAAAGCATATAAAACAACAGTGATCACAAATCTCATCGTACGGAAATTTTGGTAATTTATTACATCCTGCATAACATACCATCCATATTGCCTAACTCGTATACTAGTCATACATATTCTCTTTCTAGCTTTGCATAATACATAAGATAACTTGCTTCTCAGAAATCTCAACCCAGGGGCATAATGGTAATTTTAACATAACACACATACGGTACATATTCATAAAAATTGCCCTCCGAAAGTACTTAACATGCATTTTCTAACCACCTAAGGTAAGGTATGTTCGTATGCACATCCTATCAATCCCTACAATTATTACTTTCCTAAAGATCGTGTGGTTACTTACTTAAACGTGGTATGTCTTCCAAGATAGTTTTTCCACGTGTTAGAAGCTTCAATATTTCTAAAAGTTCTCTAGTAAGTCTTAATTTAAGTAAAATTAAGGTTAGTATTGAAATTGGAGCTAAAAGGCTACCTGCAGATAGCCACATGCCTAAAGGAGGAAGTATGTGCACTCTTCGCGCGACACATAGCAGCTTCTGATTCGCACTTTCAACTCCGAAGGAATGCGTTCGATCCTTTGTGGATGTGGAATACTCACAATTTACGACATCATGACACATGTCATACTAATGTAGGACAAAGGTCACGGGTCGAGTCAGGCAG
This sequence comes from Cucurbita argyrosperma subsp. sororia, assembly GCA_018691285.1. Classification (NCBI taxonomy): domain Eukaryota; kingdom Viridiplantae; phylum Streptophyta; class Magnoliopsida; order Cucurbitales; family Cucurbitaceae; genus Cucurbita; species Cucurbita argyrosperma. The sequence goes on along the minus strand of CM031889.1, from coordinate 5,978,849 downwards.
ATAGATTGAGTTGCGACTACTGTACCGAGTCGTTCCTCGGGTCATAGGTCAAGTGGAGCAAATTGTAATCCTCTAGTGTTTGGTGGAGCCGCTGTACCGAGTCGTTCCTCGGGTCATAGGTCAAGTGGAGCAAATTCCAATCCTCTAGTGTTTGGTGGAGCCGCGTGGCTTATTCCTCGTTTGACATGTGTTTCTCTCGCTTGTCGACATGTGTCTCCATCTTGGTGAATCGAGTCATGCCATCCATTGGTTGACACATGTCCTTCGTCCGAATCAATTCTAAATTCCTTCACAAAACGCTTACCTTCGGTAAATGAAAAATTGTAGATTGGTTCTCACAATGCCTGTGCATTTCTTATGAACGAGGAACATGCCAGTGAGTACTTAATTATCTTAACCAATGAGTACTTACTTAGAATTATGAGGTGGGTCGAGTCCAACTCAATAGGGTCAAGGTTCAAGTCACTATGAGGTGGGTTGAGTCCAACTCAATAGGGTCAAGGTTCAAGTCACCTTAAAATATTAGTGGTTGCTTAACTAGCCTACACCACAAAGTGGAAAGATCGAGGCTCGTCGACTAAGAACCGACCTTACTTGAGATTCAATGATATTGAAATTTAAGATGAAGGTCGACACCTTACCTAAGTAATCGAGAAAAAAAAGAGTCAATAATCCCACATAACGTCTCAAGAATGTTACCTACTCTAATCTTTGGCTAGCATTTATTGGATTTAACTCTCGGTCGAAATATGTCAAAACAAACCACGGAAGCTGGATGAGGCGAGAGAGTTTTTGAATAGAAAAACCTTAATCACTTATGTTTTTCAATTCTATCGGGGAAGTATTTCCTAACTTTCTCCCTAATTTAACTATTTTTTTAAACTTAGTCAAGTCAATAACTACTAAATATTTAAAGCCACCGTATCTCAATATATTAAAATTCGAGCAACTAAGACACACACAAATAATGAAAATCTCCCCACCGATGAGATAAAAAAACTCCTAAACCTAGCTCGATCCAACATATAGATTCTAGTTTGACTCTTTCACTCTTGTCCGTTCACTCGAGCTAAAATCCTAATGGTCAATGTTCAGACTTTAGTCATTTTTCTTAGGACGTGGATTTTGAACTTCTAACATTGTAGCACACCCCAAACTTAAAGTTGGTGTATCTAATCAATCTATATGGTCAATGAAACTATGTTACTCTTTTCCCACTTTCATATCTATGTTGTTTGTCTCTTTTTATATCTAAGCAGCACTTTTGTACGTTTCAATAACTTCCTTTATAATGTCGTGATAGTGGGCAGGTAAAAGTATTTGTGTTCAATCATGATTTTGCATGTATCCCCACTGAGGTTCAATCCAACTGCAAAAGATTAATAGAAAGGCAACCGAAAGAAAGAAAATACACTGGTCCTTTTAGTCGTGGATTGAGGGTGTGTTTGAATTGTCCAAGAAAGATAGCCCGTCTTGTGAAGATAGGTCCACCGTGAATGCTTGCATCAAGTAGAGCTACTTATAGAGTATTTTTAAATACTCAAGTGAAGTGCTACTTCTTTTTCTGGTAACGGTAAGGTATCCTTGTATGAATGACAACATCGTTGTGAAGGCTATGGAAGCAAAGTTAAGGTAGTTGCATTTATGTTTAAATTGTAGCTCTTAGGTTAGATCATGACAAATTTAATATGAACGATTGAGTACATAATATCATTTATGAAATGTTTTTACAGACTTTTCTGCGCATAATAGACATGTTATGCATGTAGAGACGTCTCTATTTTATTAGAAAAAAATAGGGTTATTATAGTTAGTATTAAAGCTCTAGGCTTGTAGATTCTATAGGCTAGAATAGGATGTAGGCTCGGAATTTTTTCATGACCTTGCAGCAAACACTTCGTCTTCATCATATATGTCTTATGAAAGATAATAACAGATATTGATATGTTATCTAAGATTTACTATGCATGGAATGTAAATGCTACGTCGGTTGTACGGTGATTGTGAATGTATAGTCTCATTAAAAGAGGTTAGTAAGCTATTAAACACTAGTATAACATGAAAATGACTTTGTTAAGAAAGGTTATGAGTTGCTAGTATACGTATGAAAATGACTAGTATATTTATGCAAATGTCTAAGTTCGACATGTTTGTTATGAGTTACTATGATGTCCTTTGTCTCGTTACATGTCCCATAGTTTATTCTCATGAATCAATTCTTCAAGGAAGTTTCTAGACTTGTTTTGCAATAGTACTTATATGGACCCCAGAAATATAATCAAAGAAAAAAAAGACAACAAAATAAGCCCTTACTAACCCTATCTAACCCTAAGTATGTGCCTTGGTTAGACAATGTTATTTCTCTCGAGCGTCAAATAAGGAGTATAGTTTAGTGGACATTGTTATAGTAAAAACAATTTGGAGTTGGCTAGACCCGTACAGTGTCAAAAATTCGTAAGTTCTCTTGATTTAGCAAGATAGTGTAGAAAGTTATTCGATTTTTTCAAAATCAACTCAGACAACTCAAACAGACATAATTGTTATGTACGAACAAATCTACAAGTACTTCTTTATAAAAAGTTAAAAATTGGTTAACCTCAGCCCTTGTATTAAGACGTGCTAAGGAATATATGAAGGCTAGTAAATCTTAATGATGTTACGAGGAAATGATTATACGAAGTATTAAGGTAACATGAAGAAGGTTAGTGTCCTATCTCATATTTACTAAAGGAACATGAGATTATTTGTCTCATTCAAAGTTATTGATGCACGGTGAGTAAATCTTGGAATTACCATTTGAGATTGGTAGATCAATTAAATGTTTATCCTCACTAGCGATTAGCTAAATGGTCATCTTAAAAAAAATCAAGTACCAAAAGGGTTATCCCATAAGAAGAAGATGTTTAAAGAGACACCCAATAAACTTGTGAGTACATTTGGTTGGTACTATGAAGTACAACGATTTCGAGAAGTGTAATGGTGAAATCTTACATAGTACAACAATTACTATGTCATGTAAATGCTATGATATATGTTATGTGCGTACAAGTTATGATATTATATCAGATATACTATGCTAGGATTACGTTATGCCATGGAACCATGTTACGTTATCGATGTTATTTGATGCATATGTAAATTATTTTAATATGTACGCCCTATGCCAATGAGACACTAGAAAATCATGTATTGTTAATCATGAACAATATTACAAGAATCAAGTATGTATGTCTTATAGGAATGCTACGCCAGGAAAAGAATTGAGGTATGACTATTGTCATGAATATATGTCATGTTATAATGTTATAGGACCTCATGCATTTTGTATGACATGTGTATTGGGATACTTCCCAGTTATGTTAAGCACGGACGCGTACCTTATGACATCTATGCTCACCATGATATTTTGCAGGCCTTTTCCTTTCGTGACGTTTGGCAATATGAACATGCACTAGCTCAACGAGTCAGGTGGGTCCATGTGCGCATGTGTAGGAAGTATATAGAGAAGTACTATACATCTAACCTTGGTCGGATTGAAAAAAAGAGCATAAGGTCGTGCCATGATGTTTTTTTATGAAAGATAGGTCCCACCATGATTGCTTGTATTTGCATTTTGTGACCCCATATTAAGATGAGAAGCATGTTATGAATGTCATATTGCATTGTGAGGATAATTTTCACAGGATGCGACCCTAGTTAATATTAATGATCAGGAAAGAATGAAGACTAATGCTTTATATTACTTATATTAATATAAGGATGAAACTAGGGTTGTGCCATGAAGATGTTTTTAAGACGAGAAATCATAGAGACCTCATGCATTTCTGTGTACATAAACATCGGGCTAGTTCCCCTTTTATGATAATGAGTACGGACGTGTACACTACGATGATGATGGTGATCATGCCGCATATGACACTTAGGGGTCTGTTGACCTCCAAACGTCGCTACGGACAGCTAGTGCGTATATGATGGGTCTAAGGGGTGCGAACTGCCTAGGGATTCACGCTCACACATGTGGGTCGTGTAGGGAAGTATTACGCATCCAATTTAGTCCGGACTAAAGGCCCCCCTATGATGTTTTTAATGATAGGTCCCTAGAGCATGACTTGCATGTGTTTACATTTTTCGGCCCCTATAGTGGAGTTACTTACTGAGTATTCTTCAAAATACTCAGGCTGTGTGCTACATTATTTTCTGGTAAAGGCAAGGCGTCCCTGCACAGCATACGACGACATCACAATCAGAGACCATGACGCGTGTATAGGCTAGTAGCATTTTAAAATTCTTAGACTTAGGTTAGAATAGGCAAGACGCCCATAGTCGTATTTTTAATGATGATGTTATGTTTTAAGATGAAGTTATGACTTTAAAAGGTTAGGTTAAGATGACGATAGGGACTTTAGGTTAATAGAAATCTAGGGTCGTTTCAATAGTAGGAGATTCGTGTAGAATGGAAACTCTTTAACATTTTTTTATACATTATCTTCAACTCCTACCCATACCCTTTTAATTCAGCAGCAATATATGTGGTGCCTTCCACTTCAGCATCCCATTTCATAGCTTTTGAAGAACTTTAAGCATTGCAAGCTTTATTGATTTAGAAATTATTGACCATTGAGAACTTACAATAAGGCCATCCACATGCCTCATCAAACATTATTGATACTAATGATTCAAAAAACTCACTTTTCCAAAGACTATGATATCAATATCAACTAGAGTTATGATATTAACTATTTCTTACGTTATGCATCAAATTTTTATTTTTGAGTCGATTCATCTCTCAATCGCAATTGACAAATGAAAGAATTGATAAAGAATTCTTTTTAAATTTGAAACCATATATTTTGATATTTAATATATATTTTTATTTAAATTATATTTAATTTCATTCAAATTTCAAATTATATTATGAGCAACCTGATTTATTATGCTCGAGGATTGTGATCGACTGTTGCTTAGGGAGGAATGAATTTGTTAAGCTCTCAGAGGAGCTAGATCGTTGTACTCGAGCGACTGAGATGAGTGGGTTTGTTATACTCTTCGAGGATATGCCTCACGAAGGACTACTTTATGTTTTGAAAGGAATTAGAAGTGGTTCTTAGATGAATCAACTAAGTTCGGGGGACTATTGTATGAGTTACTATGAACTTTAAGAGTAGTAACTCTTCAATGAGCTCCATCGAACCCTTAGAACTTAGGTCTTAATTATCAATAATGATAAGATAAGGAATTACTATAAGGGGAGTAAGATTCGGATTACCTTGTTGATCGAATATCTCAAAGCAAGAACATTGTTTGAGATTCGAATCACTCCACAAGCAAGATCAATCATGTCTAGCTTGAATGATTCTTGTTGATCAAATATCTCAACGCAAGAACACTTGATTGAGATTCGAATCACTCCACAAGCAAGATTGATCATGTCGAGCTTGAATGATTCTACATGCAACCTAAACTACATAGAATTGCAAAGAAACTTAGCCATTGGCTAAAGAAAAGCACAAATGCTTCTTTTAATATATTTTCCAAGCTTACAAATACAACATACATAGCTTTATATAGCCTCAAAATGAAACTATTAAAGGCATTCCAAGAGTGGTAACATTCATCCTTAATGGCCATAATTAGCCATTATGTAATTGTAACCTAAATTAAATAAAAACTCTTAAACTACATTAATGAAATACGATAACTCTAAATTGTAATTCACCCAAAATTTATCACATGAAACTTCATTCTTCTTCAATGTGGCATGAATTGAAATATCTTTTGATGATTTGAACCATATTTTCTTCACATCTTCATTGAAGCATATTGTATGATTGATGTCTCTTGGTTCATATCAAATAAACTTTAGTGCATAGACATGAAATAAGACTTATAAACGATATGAGATAGATGACTGACATAAGGGTCATGATTGAAATAAGAATCTACAAGTAGACTACTTATCGAATATTTTTATATTCATTCATATTACTTTTCTTTCACCTCTAGAACCCCAACTTTGCGGCCAAGGTAAGAGCGTATATGAGCCAGTTTTCATTACACATTAACGATATCTGTTCATAACCCAAGAATCACACAAAGGAGATCGTTACACGTAAACAATTCAATAACAAACCATATTAAAAAAAAAAAATAGGGAAATTAAGAATTCGTCTTCAAAATGAAACTTGTGAAATATGGATTTGGAAATTATAATTTTCTTTTATAAACATTATAATTTTTTAAATAACATAAGTTTATTTTCTTATTTTATTTTTCTTTCCTTCCAAGAGGATAATTGTACAACTTGTACTTGTAAGTCTCCATTAAAAATTTGAGTCATTGACAATTAGAAAAAGACAATGAAACACGATTTTCCCCATACATACGAGTGCTTGACATGTAATGCACGTCATGTTTTACGAGATTATTGTCCGATCCTCTAATAGTTAAAATAATCGTAAATCTGATATTAAATAAGACGATGTGAGATCTCAGTTGGTTGGAGAGTGGATTGTGAGATCTCACCTCGATTAGAGAGAAAAACGAAGCATTCCTTATAAAGATGTAGAATCTTCTCTGTAGCAGATACATTTTAAAACTTTGAGGAGAAGCCTAGAAGGGGAAATCCAAAGAGGATAATATATCTTAGCGGTGGGCTTGGGCTATTACAAATGGCATCAGAACCAGACACCGGGCGGGGTGCTATGAGGACGTTAGACTCTCAAGAGGAATGGATTGTCATATCTCACATTAGTTGGAGAGTAAATTGTTAGATCTCACATCAGTTGATGAGAGAAACGAAACATTCCATATAAGTTTCCCTCGAGGGAAAGCTCAAACAAAGCCAAACACTAGACAATGTGCCAGAGAGAACGCAGGTCCTCAAAGGAAGCAGATTGTGAGATCCCACGTCGGTTCAAACCCGAAATTTTTTTTATTATGCATAATTTAGTCATTGCCATATAATTACTTTATCCATATTTAATTTCCTTTTTCTACAAAAGCTTTTTTTTTTCCTTTCCTTTTTATTCCTTCCCATTCTTTTGTTCTTAGTTCATTGGCTTTTTTTTCTTTTTTCTTTTTTCTTTTTTTGTTAAGTAACTTTTTAAAATCTTTTTTAATGTCTAATTTAATTTAAAATAAGGCCCATAAACTTTACTTATATGAATTCCACTTATTAAAATGTTATTTTCCAATAGAAGTTTGTCCAACAATCATTATAATAAGTTCGATTATTATTGGTTGAAAAACACCCATAAACTTTAATAAAGTTTTTTAAAAATATATTTGGATAAGAAAATAATAAATAAAAAAATTAAGGTTAATCCTATTTTTAAAAAATCTTGATAGAGAAAAATGAGATAAAAGTTGAAAGTATTGAGATCAAAATAGACAATTTAAAAGTACATGGACTAAAATGAACAAAAGTCAGAAAGTATCAAGATCACAATAGATAATTTAAACATACAAGGACGAAAATTAACTAAGTTTGAGATTAAAATAGACAATCTAAAAGTATCGAGATCAAAATCTATAAATTAAAAGTATATTGACCAAAATGAACAAAAGTTAAAAGTATCAAACCTAAAATGAACATTAAAACGTATAGGGGTCGAAATGAATCAAGGTTTTAGTCGATATTATTCTTTTTTGGATTTTCTGTTTCGTGCTTTCCCTCAAGGTTTTTAAAATGGGTGTTGGAGGGAGGTTTTCACACCTTCTAAAGAATGTTTTGTTTCTCTCTCCAACCATGGTGAGATCTGACATTGATTGGAGAGAGAAACAACATCGATTGAAGAGGAGAACGAGTGTCAGTGAGGACGTTGGGACCCAAAGGGGTGGCTTGTGAGATCCCCTATCGGTTGGAGAGGAGAATAAAACATTCTTTATAAGGTGTGGAAATCTCTACTCAGTAGACGCATTTTAAAAACTTTGAGAAGAAGTTCAAAAAGAACAATATCTGCTCCCGGTAGACTTGGCTATTGCACTAAGATAATATATAATTTAACCTTAAAATTGTGTACCAATGGTTTTTAATAGTGTTAGCAAGGTGGAAAATTATGTAAGCAATAATGGACATCTCTTGCAAATTGCAAAAGTAGATTTAGGAGGAAGAATCATTTTCATTGCTTTGTTATTTTGGTCCTTTTTTCTTTTTCTTTCTTTTTGTCTAAAGAGGAAAGAAATGAATAGGAAGAAGATAGAGTTTATTGTAGCCATATCAACTTTAGTTCCAAAACAAATATATTGATAACAAAAATATCTCGACACCTATCTTTTTTTCACTCCATAACCAAAAGTCACTCTAAACGACACTTGAGTAGAAGTCTATTTTCGTGTTTTGTTGTTGGCAAGAATAGTTGTACGAATAGTGGTACATCGAAAATTTTTGTTATATTGAAATTTACTTCAAATTTTGTCTTTACTTGAAATAAAAGTAGTGCACGACTCAAGTTTTTAAGAAATACTCAGTAAGTGACCTCACTATTGGGGTTCGGAAATGCAAACACATGCAACTCATGCTCTAGTAATCTTTAGTTAAAACCATCATATGGGTGGCCTCCAGTCTAGAAAAAAATTGATGTATAGTACTTCCCTACACATGACTCACATGTGCGAGCATGAATCCCTAGTTGGTTTGCACCCCCTAGACCCATCATAGTCGAGCTAGTTGTCCATAGCGACGTTCGAAGGTCGGAAAACCTCTGATTGTCATGCAAGGTGTCACAATCGTCTTTCATGCAGCCATGGACAACATGCCTTGGACATGCATGACCGTGACACAAGGCATGATCATCATCATTATCGTAGTGTACGCCTCTGTACTCATCATCATAAAAGGGCAAGTAGGCTGATGTATATGTACACACAGAATGTATGAGGTTTCTATAGTTTCTCATCTTTAACACATCTCTCTGATACAACCCTAAGTTCCGTTCACATATTACTATAAGTAATATACTTACATTGGTCTTCATACATTCATCATCATTAACATTAATTAGGATTGTGTCCTAGGAAAATCATCTCATAATGCAGCATGACATTTAAAACATGCATTTCATCTTAATATGGAAAATAACGTCATATTAAGAAGTCTGAAGTATCTCTCCACACATAAAGAACTTAACATTCGATTTTACAGGTAGTTGGGAGTCCCGCTTATATCTCATAGAGTTTGTGTATAATAATAGTTACCTGACGACCATCAATATAGCTTCATTTGAAGCCCTTTGTGGGAAGAGATGTAGGTCCCCTTATACATTGTGGTTCAACATGAAAAGAAGATCAATTTACATAAATCAAGCTTAATTGTACATTTAATTGAGTAATTTGGTAAAATTTCAGAACATTTACGTTGAACCATGATGTTGTAACAAATCTGGAAACACATTGCTGACCTTGATGTTGAAGCAATTTGAAACGTATATTTTTCAGGGATGACACGGAAATTATAATCCAAATTAGCAAGCCACTTAGGCCATTGACTACTCAATTAGAAACTTTATAGTTGAACGACTAACTCCTTTTCAACCCTAAATGGGAAGGAAAGAATAATACAAAAGAAAGGGAGCCACCAAAGGAGAAAACGTAAAAGGCACAGCAAAGGCTTCTATTGCTGTAAAACCAAAGGCAGGAAGAAAAACCCTAACAAAGGGCACGAAGAAGAAGAACTCTAATTTGTTGTTGATAGTAGAACGAAACGAAGACTAAGAAGGATAAATTATGACAAAGAGGTGGATGAGAGATCTCAAAAGAGGAGAACTTCCATTGAATGACAACAACAAAACACGATAACTCTCTAATCATTTACTCTATTTTCTTATTCTATCAATTTTACATGATTAAGATGTGAATTCCTCCGTTTAATTCAGTTTGTATGGAGAGCTAAACCTTACACGGGAAGCAGGAGAGTTTCATGTAATTTAAGCATGTTGAGAGTGTGGATTTAGTTTATTAAAGAGTTTTATTAATGGTTTATATGTTTGCATGTTGACCACTTCACGTTATAGCCTTGTGACAATCATCTATTTATGTCCATCAGAAATGTACAACTGCTCATCCACGTGCATGCGAGTTGACTAGTTGTAAATGGTTTTAGATTTTTTGATTTCGTGATATCTTATTATCTTATTACGAGCGTATACATGTCAAATCCCAACCAAGAAAAAAAAAATACTTACTAGGTATTTTTCAATACGTCATCGTGTATTCATTTGAACCTCTACATTATTTAAGTTGTTATTCTCGAATTTCAACCCAGACCTATATTTTTCTTTAAGGTACAAGTTTGTAATCTATTCATTTTTTTTTTCACCGTAAAATGACATCAACATAAATATGGTAATGAACTCAGGTCTTAAAAGATCGTATTTTCACCAATTTCATTTTTTAAAAACACTTTTTTCATCTTTAAACTAATTCGAAATCTAACCCTACGCCTAGTGTCACAATTGCAATTCACGGACAAGCAACCATGGGCAACACGCCTTGAATAAACATGACCGTGACACCTATTAATTCTATTTCTACCACCTCCTTCTAAATTTGATATCATTTTTCTTCCCAAACTAAACTTTTGTAAGAAAAAAAAAAAAAAAAAACCAAATTTTTTACTTTTTATTTCTTTTTGAAACATTAACGATAAAAGAGAACTACATATTTTACTAATATTAACCAAAATGAAGAGATAACGACAAGCAAATAAACATGAAAAGCTCTTCATTCACAGTCAAAGTTTGTCCTTTTGAGAAAAACAAAACAAAAGAGAGTAAGAAAAGCAAAGATGGAGACGAGCAATAAGCATTCAATTGGTGCTATTTCCACTCATTCATGAACAAATAAATGTATACCACATAAGAAATCCACGCATACACTTTGTGTTCTATTTTAAATGCCCACTTCCCTCCTTTTACTTCTACTTTTAGGGTTCATCTATAATGATTATACGTCTACTTTCATTAACAAAAGGTTCGAATCTCTATCTCCACACATTGTTGAGCTAAAAAAACAGATGGGTATGTCCTAATCCGTTGATTATTACGTCATTTTTTATAGAACAACGAACTTTCATAATGGTACAATATTGTCCGACATCATTGAGCCCGGACAACGCTTCTTCACTAGTCCTATAGAGCTCTACCACGAATCTTCACTATGATCCTACACCTTCGAGACCTACAACTTTTTTGTTTGACTACACTTTCAAAGATTCTATTGACACGGCTAAATTAAGATAAGGGCATGACTTTAATACTAGAGATCAGAGATAGAATAACAAACCTCCACAATGGTATAATATTATGACTTTTCTTTTGATTTTTTTCTACTGATTTCATGCTAATGAAGATAGTGTCACTTACTTATATGTCGGGATAGCCATATTGGAGAGTCCACTACCAATATGGCCATCCCACGACCAAGATTTTCCCTCTTAAATAGACATCATGGGGGCGTGTGTTCACCACACTTCAACTTCTTCTTCTTCTTCCCTCTAAGTCATTGTCTTTAATTTATCTTAATAGGGTTTCTTCTAAGCCTTAGCATGTCTACACTGAACCAAAGCAGCTCCCTCAACAATTGCACCAAGCTCCCCCTCCCACCCCATGACCACAACAACGTAGTAGACGAAATCCAATCCCAACCCTTCGACTACTCGAAACGTGCTCAATGGTTACGCGCCGCCGTGCTAGGCGCCAACGACGGTCTCGTCTCAACCGCATCTCTCATGATGGGTATCGGCGCCGTCAAGCACGACGTTAAAGCCATGATCCTCACCGGTTTCGCTGGTCTCATTGCCGGTGCCTGCAGCATGGCGATCGGTGAGTTCGTCTCTGTTTACTCTCAATTGGATATAGAAATGGCCCATATAAGAAGAAACAAGGACTTGGAGGAAGAGGAGAGAGAGAAACTGCCAAACCCTCTTCAGGCGGCAGCTGCCTCGGCGTTGGCCTTTTCCATCGGAGCTATGGTGCCACTACTGGCGGCGGCGTTCATTAGGGAGTATAGGGTTCGGCTAGGAGTTGTGGTGGCTGCAGTGACTATGGCTCTAGTAGGGTTTGGGTGGCTAGGGGCAGCGTTGGGGAAGGCACCAACGGTGAGGTCGGCGGTGAGGGTCTTGATCGGAGGGTGGACGGCGATGGCTGTGACTTTTGGGTTGACCAAGTTGATTGGATCAAGTGGACTATGAGAGAATAATTAGCAAATAAAAAAGATGTCACATTAAAGTTCTTACTAATTGGTGTGTAGGGAAGTATACATGAATCAACTATAGTCTAAAATGATGTGGGATTGGGCAGTGTTTAGCTAATTTTGATTTGATTTGCTTGTATATATATATATATAGATGGTTTGCAAACGTTTCGGGGTTCCTTGACCATAGGTTATTTGGTTCACGACACGATAGTCTCGTCTAAATATCAAAGATGTAAACTTTTTACCTCTAGTTAACCTAAAAATCTCTCGTATCTTAGCCCTTTTTGGACTCAAACCTCTCTCGAGAGAAGTACAAAATTGTTTCGTCCAGACAGTTTAAAATATTAATATTAGTACAACTCTTAGTTCTCAAAATTTGAATACGAAAACTTTACTGATTCACTATTAATTGTATCGATTAGAGAGGAAAATGTATCACGAGAGTGAGATATCATATTGTGTTAGGTCAAACACTGTTTAACCTAACAATAAATTATGACGTTCATGTAATATTACTTTTTTGTTGTTTAATGTAATAATGTGTGAGATCATAAACTATTAAACCTAAGTATGAATATTAACATAATTAATAGCAACTTTTCGATGTTAATGTTTTCCCTAATAGATTTAACTTTAAAACTTTTTCCTTTCCTTTAATGATTATTATAAACTTAATGGATTAAAAACATATTTTAAAAAAAGTTTCGTAAATAAGATTTTTTATTTGTAACACACCCGAGTTGAACATAAAGGTATATGAATTAATCTATATCGTATCTGAATTATTGAGTATAAATAAATATGATTAAGAAAAGTTCTTAAAAAAATAAATAATTATTATCTAAGCAATTTTTTTTTTTTTTTTTTTTTGACGAAGAACTCTAAAACTAAGTTGTGTTTAGCTTGAAGCAATTGGATAAACTTTAACGGTATTAAACTATAATAAAATATTTATATAATTCACATAAAAATAGTATATGTTAAAGTATATAATAATATATAGATATTGATAATCAAAATCTTATATATATATATTAGATATATTAGATAAAATTATATAAAATATTTATATATAATATAATATTATAATATATAATTATTTCAAATATTGTAAAAATAAATATTATACTAAAAAATATATTATATATTCTATAATATAATTAATTCACGTCCCCCAATATTAATTCAAATAATTGAATTGAGGACCTTTCTAATTTTTTTTTTATGATATTTTTTATTGACCTTTCTAAAAAATTTTAATGATATTTTGAACTTTAGCATATATTAACTTATATATCTTTTTCGGTCATTTCAACTGTCATTACAATTCATTTGATAACCTTATTAGTCGATGAACTGCTTCATCAGAAAAGGGCATGATAGCTACTTGTTTCTATATAAGAGGATTATTAGTATATTTATTGATGAATTTTTTGGTGTTGGTGTTATACGAGTTGAGTTGGAAAAATGTTTTGGACAACCCAAAATTTCGAGTTAGTTTGGTTAGTAACCATTGTAACCCGAATAGAATTCACAATTCAACCTGGCTCAACTCAGAAGGGTTGTTATTATTTTTTTTTAATTATTCATAAAAATTCTACTTTTCAACCATTCTCGTTACGTTAATAACTAAAATTTCATAAAATTCGCATCATTGACATCAAATACAAAAGTCAACATTTCTTAATTTTCGTTATAATCCTAAGAGTAGGGTACAATAAGACTGAGTTGTAATCCTATTTTGAACGCAAGAAAAAAAAAATGTTAACCCACGTATCGACCAATTTGTTTATGTTTATCTTTCTCTATAGTTCAAGCCCTTCTAACCGGTTTTGTTGCAGTTCATCGACCCGTCTACCGTCCCGTTCCACCGTTTTCAAAAAATATTAAATTAGCGAAAAACAACAAACATATAATTCAGATTTTGATCACGCAATCACTTATTTCATACCAAAAAAACAAAAATGTCTATAGGTAATCACATCAAAACTTAGGTATTCAATGATATTCCATAAGAATGAGAGAACATTTCACAGTTGATTGCTTGATAGCTTTCTCATTTAACAAAAATAGTGTTATGTTATGCCGCATACCTTTCTCACCTTTGATGAATTGAATTCAACAATCATCATCCATTCCATGAAACTCAAACTCGGCAGGCACAGCTGTTCTTTTCAAGGAACAACCTGTTCTTGCCTCCTCCCCATCTTTCCTCTGTATCTTCATCGTATCAATCCAACGACACCGGACCCGAACCAGCTGTTTGAAAAGTTGCAAACCACTCAAGTTGATGGTTCGTTCTTCTCATTGAATCTTGAAAAGGTTCTTCAATTTTACCACCAGTCTCCACTCGTCCGTGGACAAGTCATCCTATACGACATATTCGATTCGTTGGCCAAAACAGACGGTAATAATAATAATTCAATTGGATGAAGATTTGAAAGACCTTTTGTAATTTCTAACAGTGTAAAAATGTTTACCATATCATCGTACGCTCAAATTTCACGATGAAACAGAGAGAACGACAAAAGAGAAGTAAACTAACCCGATAATTGGCTTTGAGAAGGTCAATGGACTTCCTTGATATATGGCTGACGAGTTCGTCCTCCAAGTCGAAATGCCTGCCGTACATCTTTTGCTGCTCCTCCGAAGAGTGCCCGACTATCTGTTGGAACGACCAAAGAATTTGAGAAGAGGGATCAGAGAATTAAGAAAAAGTAGAACTTTCTAATAAGAATCATAAGATTGCATCAAACAAGCTGTTATTTTAGGAAAAAATTATGGAGATTGTAACAATAACGACCGCAACGTCGGTAGAATTAACGAAAAGGGTTACCTTAATGGCAATCTTCTGCCCTTTCTTTGCATAATCAACAGGTTTGTGATTATTTTCAATAGATGCAATGCGACCAATGTCAATAAATTCTCTTTGAGGAATACAAACTGGTGTGCCAACCTGCAGCCATGGTAAAACATCAAAAAGATTGAACTACAGAAGATATATTCTTCAACCTGCTGTTTGTAAATAATTCACGACATATATTGAAAGAAATTTTTAAAAAGAATGCAAAAATACAGGCAAAAGTTCAATGTTCTTCCATCAAATATGCACTATTATTCTTCCTTTTCTATCGTGACCATAAAACCATAAATGCGTGCGAAGTATCTTATGTCGAAACTATTAAAGAAAGATCAAACACTAGAAATCTGAAGTGTCAGATTGAACTCTAGGACAAAAATCTAACCAGAAGAGATTATGCCTTAAAAAGGAGTGTTCGTAGGGATCTATTCTATGCTACTCTTGACGTAGCGTACTTCCAAGTAACGTCCCTGTTCAAAGACGTTTCTCATACGCGAGCCACAAAATAAGAAAGAGATTTGCAAAACCCATACCTCAAAGCACTTTAACACAGCATCTTCCATTTTCTCTCATAACAAGCACAAATTATATTAGAAGCCAAAATGAAAACTGAAAAAAAAATAATAATAATTACAAAAAAAATACTGTACAAGGAAAGAGGTAAGCATCGCCTTAGCCAGTTCAAGCTACAAAGAATATGTCCAACAGCCAAAAGAGAAAATAAACGAGTACCATGTTCTGTCGGAATTGGAAGCTCACAAGATTACCTCGCTCCCTCCATACTATCCCTCTTATCTCCAAAATATAAACTCCTCACACCGTCAATTTTACATCTAATAAATGAGAACGGTCAGGATGATAGCACATTAGCTACAAAATATAGACTCCTTTCTCCCAAACCGCATTAGCCAGTTCGAGCTACAAAGAATATTGGCATCTTCATCCTTGACCCACTTCCTCGCATCTTCGACCTCACACGTTACTGTCTCATTTTCTTCTTCTATGCACAACTGGCCTTCCCCCTTGCTCAAATTCTCTTGTTCTTCTCCGCTTATTTTTTCTTCATGCAAAATTATTTCACACACAAATTTCAAATCTTCTCGGTTTTGGAAGGTTTATATTTTCTTGAGTTTGGTAACATCTGCAAACTCTTGGCTTTGGACAAACTCCTAATTTTCTCAACCTTTTACTACATTATAAATTCCTCGTCGTTCTGGAAATTGATCCAGTCTAAATCAATTTTTCCAAGATACTCTGAATTCAAAGTTGATGTAGGTTATGCTGACTACCTTGCTAGGTCTAGGATAACTATAGCAGGAAGTGATGTGTGTTCTAGAATAAGCTTCTGCCTTTCTTGGTCGTGTTTCATAACCAAGAGAGTATTTTCTGGTCTTGAATATCCATCTAGCATCTTAGTACTCCATTCTTGGACAAATCTTCGAAATTTTTTACCTTAAAAGGTTCCCCAAAATAATGTGCATTGCTTGGCAACGAGCACATCTCACAAAGCTCTCTCTTGTGATATGTCGCCAAGAGTTTCTTGGTCTTCCACTGATGGCAGCCAACGTTGGCCTAAATGTCCACTCTAATACCAAATTCATGTAGCCTAAGTGACTAAACCTAAAAGGAGAAATCTCCCATAATCAACTCTAGAATCTTTATTAGAATGAAAAATGAAAAGAACACACGAAAGGGGTTCTCTAGTTATAGAGAATTAAAAGCAAACTAAACAGGGAAGCTGAAAATCTTGTCCCAAAATCTTGTTCAAAGAGTTATCTCAAAAATTGAAAGCCCTCCCACTTCTTTCAAATCTAAACCTTAGCCCCCCCACCAGAAATCAAAGGAAGCTTTAAGCAAAGGGTTATCCACATGTTTTCAAGTCTAAACTGGCTCGACCCCAGGTCTCGTTCCCAAACTTCAGGAGGTTGGCCAATAGTCTGAAGTTACTCTATGCCCACTTGACTATCTCACCTCAGGGATCCTTTCGGTTTCTCAACACATTCTCATTTAACTAACAAGATAGTTCTAGACGATGGGAAATTCACAAGAAAAAGAAACTAAAGAATTATTGGAAGAAATAAGATAAAGGAACAAACAGATATTAATTAAAAGCTGCCTGCAAATCCAAAAGATCTTTGCAGAAATCATATGCAAATGACTACTCTAAATTGATTTGAAAATTGTAATTTCCATCAACAGTAGCAGTTTCAAAAGTGTCATGCATTTAGACAAGTTAAAAACGTATGGTTGTACAGCAATGAAACTGTTGGCTGATCACATAAATGAAAAAGGATTAAAAATTTCGATCAACAAATATAACGAAGTGTACAAGGTATGAAAGGTCATGTATCAGAAATGAATGCTAACATAAGGATGTTGCAATGTTAGATTTTTTTTCCTTCTTTTCTAAATCAATTCATTGTTTTTTTTAATCACGTGACATATATTTGAGAGGTAACTGATCTGTGTACATGCATCTACAGAGCAAAGGATAAGAAATTAAGCCAAATTTTGAGATTTTAGAGGTGAAAATATGAAGCATTGAACTGAACATCAGGGGTGAAAAGGAAAAATAAATACCTTGGCAATGCCTTCAACCACATCCACCCCCAACACAATTGGATCCTTCTTGTTGAAAATGCAATTTGGTAAAATCTTAAGAACACAAGGAAAGACTGCTTCCTCAGCAGCTTCTTTCTTCTTTTCCTCTTTAAGATTATCGATATAGGCCTTGAATTGGTCGAACAAGTGATAGATGATATCAGCAATAAAAATCTTCACACCAAGCTCATCTGCAAGTTCTCGAGCTTCTGGAGTCACTTTAACATCAAAAGCCAAAATAGTGGCATATTCTTTTTTCTTTTCAAGCATTACACTAGCTTTCATGACATCCTTTTTATGAACGGGTCCTATACTAATTCCACTAACAGGAATGCTCACTGCCGGGGACTTCAAAAACTCCAACAATGCTTCCAAGGAACCAAGTGTAGATGCTTGAACACAGACTCCCTCACCAGACCTGTCTATCCTGCTCAAAACTGACTTCATATCTTCCATTGCTGAATCCTTAATGTCTTCCAAGTCATCCTCAGGACCTACCACGTGAAGACTGGTTCCAGCAATGGCATGCTCAAGACCCTATACAAATGTTCATAAAGATATATACCAATGAGATTTCATTAAAGATCATTCAACAGAAGTAATACTCAATCTCAAGTATGATGTGGCCAAGTTTCTTTCAAAATGACTAACCATAGTGTCCAGGTCAAAATAAATACCTCTTGATGGTAAAAAAAAAATATATATATATTGTATTGCTTGATTAATAGTTATGACCAATCACCTGTCCAGTTATTTTTATTCCCTGAGCAGCCTTGATTTCCTTATGATGCAGATATGTTCCCTGAAAGGTATACAAGCATCATCAGCAGTTCATTACAAGACATGCATATAAATATAATAGTGCTTCAACAAGGAGTTCATATTCATACAGGCCACAAAAAATCAGTCATTCTAGTGAGAGTGTTTGGAAAATACTTTCAAATACTAAGAAATACCAATGACTACATTCCCTCTACCAACCTTCCCCCTCCAGCTAGAATAGCCCATGCCCACCTCTCTGGTGTCGGATTTTAGATTCTTTTGTCAATAAGGAATGGAACCTAAAGCCAGACTCTGAAACCTTTCTTTTTTCAGGTTCTACAGTAATGAACATATTGATCTCAGAAGGGTTATTTATGAACTCATTTTACTGTCTTTGCAGTACACATTGTGTTTCTTCCTACAGTGCAATAATTCTGCAAATACCTCAACCAGCTTAGTAGTAGTAATCTCTCGTCCCAATAAGGATGTATGACTAAGTTTCAATAAGGACGCCAGAACTCTGTTATTCTGATAGAAGTGAACGTTGTGGCAAACAAAAAGATATTTCTCACCTTTATTTAAATCAAGATGATACTTTAATCTAAAATTATTTTCCTCCAAGAAAGCTTGGAAACAAAATCCAAATTCAAATGAAGTGGGTCACTTGCACACTTGAAATTATTACATTTAACTCAGAAACCAGCTTCAAACATCTTTATATATATATATATATATATATACATGCCAATCTGGAATGAAGAATATGTATGTATATATACACACATAAACATATATACATATGAACATGTTACTTTCGAAAATGAAATTACAAGGTTTTGTTGTGAGAATTCAAGAGAACAATTCTCTCCCACAGTTTGTCCTCCTAAAATCCTACCTTCCCGACTCTCACCATCGTCTCTTGCATATTTTGACAGTTGGCTACTAATTTCCATGCATTAACTCAAACATGTCTAGTTATTCCCGTCAATGACTAATAGACTAATCAAATCACATATACAGAAAGAGCCAAAGATGAATACATTAACAAGATTATGTATCACCATTAATTTTTTGTCATCTTTTAGAAGAAGGATCAATCATCTAAACGTATATGAACAAAAAAAGCTAAAAGCAGTCATACCTTCACTCGGAGTTCCTTCATTGGATGAGGCGTCAATAGGGCTCGAATAGTAGTAACAATTGGGCCCTGTAATATGAAAATTCCAAAGTTGATTTTAAGACCCTCTAAACGACAAAATAATTCCATAAATTCATAGATAGGTGCTTGCCTGCATGCCACAAACAACTATTTGATCTCCTTCATGCAGCACACCATTAACCAATATGACATCAATAGTTGTTCCATGGCCTTCAACAACCTTGACCTCTAAGACCGTACACTGTTGATCCACATCAGAATATGATCAGTTTTGAACTTCTCACATTAACATAAAAATAGTAATAAGAAGCCATAGCAAATGAGAACACCTGCACTTCATCACTATACGTAAGTTTCTTCGTCATGGTTTTCTGGGCCCACTGCACCAATAGTAGTAACATGTCGGGAATACCTTCACCACTAACATATTCGGAAACAAGCTATTAGAAAATTGAAAGAAAATATGTTGAGTGCTTAGAGAAGTCAAAATAATAATACCAACAAGTAAGCAAAACTTACGTAACAGCACTTGTAGGTACTATACTGAAAGTCTCCCCCATTTCTTTATTTTTATAATAAAGCTCGGTATTTAATCCTTGCTCTTTAAATTGAGTAATAATCTGTTGTTAAAAAAAAATTACAATCAATCAAGTTCATATTAAACTGTGGTAAATAAGAATTACAACTGAAAAATGGATAATGCATATAACCTGAATAAGCCTCATATTGAACTCATTCTGCACATCTTTGGATTGCTGCTTCATTGTCTTAAGTATAGGTGCATTGCGGATTGTTTTCCACCCATAAAGTCTGTCAACCTTGAGAGTTGCATAGCTTTTTTGATCAGAAACAGGTATCTCATTTATTGAATGAAATATACAGAAGGGAGAAAATAATACATAATCGAATATTTTTTGAAAAAATGTCAAATGCAAATACAAACAAAAAAGTAGTTACCTTATTCAGAGCAATAATAAATTCTGTGTTTCTCATCCTCAAGAGATTAAGAGATTCTATTGTTTGTGGCTCTAAGCCATGCATGATGTCAACAACCAAAATTGCAAGATCACATAAACCCGAACCACGAGAACGCAAGTTTGTAAACGATTCGTGCCCAGGGGTATCAATAATAAGTAGGCCAGGAACCTTCAGCTTTGCATCAGCTTTCAATTCCCTAGTTCTTTCACGAATGTTCTCAGCAGGAAAATATGTAGCCCCAATCTGCTGAGTAATTCCTCCTGCCTCTCCCTCCTGAACATTTGTACCACGAATACAGTCCAGTAGCTTGGTTTTACCAGTATCAACATGCCCCATAATACAACAGATGGGTGAGCGGAGATTTTCTTCCTGTTGTTTAGGAGTAGCATCCGGAATTGAAGTTTTTTTCTTAACAGCATCATCTTTTCCTTTGCCCTTTTCGACAACTTCAACCTCATGTTGCTTCTTTGTGTTTTCAATATCTTGAGATTTTATAGGCTGAGAAGGTAAACTTTTTTGGGCAGGGGCAGCTGGCTTGGCAACTATATATGCAAGTATTAGTAAACAGAGAATCAAATTTCTGCCTTTAAATTTGAAAATAGAAAAAAGAAAAAATGCTAAGACGGAATTAAAATCAATGATATAACAACCTAAATTTTAACAAACAAAAATGAAAACAAACAAACAAATAAAATTCTTCTTTTAGAAGGACATTATTACATTCAAGAGGCTTATACAAATAATCACTTTTTTCTAACAATCTGTTTGAAATGACTTTCTAAAAAAATACTTTTTAAAGCACTTAGAAAGTCATTCCAAGCTGGCCTATGTCTATGTTTTAGCTTCGAACTACCACTCATGGAAAAAGATCATGTGTCTCTCCACTTGTTGGATATATTTTTCATAGTAAGTCAACTAGTTAGTAATCATTTCAGCTATAATTTGTGAAGGGATAGAAAAAGCGTTTACACCAGATAAAGCAAGATTTTTTTTACAAGTCACCAACCAGCATTGGCTAGTAAAGAAATTTTGGAGACAGCAACTCTGTAAAGTCTAGGGAAGGCTTCAAACAACGGCACATCCATCAACCGTTTATCCCTCCCCTCCAAAACCTGATTTTATTAATTTTGCAGAGTTCAATTTTGTACCAGTTTTCAGAGTCGAATACTCTTCATGATCTGAATCCAAAGGCCTTTAAAGATGCAAGAGCCTTTCGTCGAGGGCCCCCAATCATGCTCATCCCAGCAGTATTTTGCAGCAATGACCTTCCTTCACAAAGCCTCATTCTCCACCATAAAATGCAAGCCACATTTGGCAAGGAAAACACAGTTCCTCATATCAAGATTTCAAATGCCTGTAGAAGTAGGAAGGGAGGTCGTTTCCCAATTTATAAGATTCACCGTTCCATCCACTTTGCTGTCTTTCCAAAAGGAATCCCTAATCATTTTCTCCAAAGACTTGATGACTGGATTAGGGCACGAGAAAATAGAGAAGTATAGAGAAATGTTCGTGAGGATGGAATTTGCTAATTTCACTCTTCCTCCACTAGAAATGGTGAGACTCTTCCACCAGTCCAACTTACTGTCAATTTTATCTATCAAAAAACCAAGAATAAAGAAACTGACTAAAATGATCTTTCAAAAAATGAATATCATCATGGAATGTAGAGTTGTTTCTTTCAATCCAAAGAGACCCTAAGAAATCTCCAACTAAATTTAACCAAAGAATTTCCCGATCTTTTTGAAGAGGTAGCTGCAACTCGAAGACAGAAATGCTCTTCACATTGACCAAGAAAGAGGTATGCCAACTAAGGGAAGAGAGCACCATACTCCAAATTCTTCTTGCAAAGTCACATTATATAAATAAATGCCTTTGAGATTCAGAGTTCTTAATAACACACCACACGACCTTTTGGCAAGTACGGAATGGAAGAAATTGACAACTTTTTCCAAATAACTCAGTGATGGTGGAGTTGGGGGGATAGGTTATAGGATTTCATAAAGGAAGAAACAAAAAGAAAGAACACGGCAATCTCCCAAAGAACAAGGAATAACGAGGATTTCTAATTAGGTATAGTAAAAAAGAAGAATAATCTCCCTCATACTCTATCCTTTTGCTACAAGTCTTTTTTTGTAATTTTTTTAATTTGCGCACAACACTTAATCCTTCCCTTTGATTTTCATGCACTCAATTTGTTTTTTATTTTTTATGAAAGCCCATGTTTTCGTTGAGAAAAACAAAAGATAGCGAAGGGGCATACAAAAAAGGAGCAGGGAGAAAGACAAACAAAAAGGGACTCTAATCTAACAAATAAGATCCGAAGAATAATTAAAAATAAAATCTATGGACAATGGGCACTAATAGAAAAATTCAACAAAATATTACCGACTAGACAAGTGTAAATATCAACCGGTTGACAAATCAATAAAGAAGCAACAATAAATGTCTAAAGTGCTGCATGATATGGCAAATTATAGAACTTCCAAAAAGAAACAGCTGACTATCAAAATGGAAGTGCATCTTCAGCCCCCATGTAACTAGTTCTAATCAATTGATATCTTTTATTTTGATTAATGTTAAATTGATCCAAGTAACCTGCAAGTAATATGCATCCAGAACATACAAATGTTGATTTTATAGTATTGACATTACCTGCACCGCCTGAAGTTGGAGCACTATTCTTTCTATCTTTTTTCATGCCATTCTCAGATTCAGACTCAAGCTCCTCATCAGCAAAAGAACTTTTTAAGGAAAGATCAACAACAGCATCATCCCAACTCTTTGCATCCCATTCATCATCATCCTCGTCTTCTTGAATTTCATTATCTACAGTAGCCTCAATAGCATCTGATTTTTCCTCCTCAAGTGTCGACTCAACAGCTTCAATCTTCTCAGATTCCAATATTTCAGTCTCTGCCACATCTTTTTCTTGTATTCTTTCTTCTACGTGTTCCACTACCTTAGTCTGTGCACTACCATTTGTTTGATGGTGGGCTGGTTTTGTCTTCTTTGTCTGGTATTTTGGTCGTTTAGCTGGTGCACTGGGGTCAGATGTAGACAGAGGTAAGCCCCCTGCATTTGATAATATTTGATTCCTCATTGCCTCCAGCCTCCGTTGTTCTTCCTTTTGTTTCCCTGTTAACAGCTTGCCTTCCTGTTTCTTCCGTAGGAGCTTCTCTTTTTCTCTTTCCTTTTTCCTACGCTTCGCCTCCTCAGCTTGCCTTTCAAGTTCTTCTTGTCTACGTCTCTCTTCTTCTTCCTTTCTCAATTTCTCTTCTTCTTCCCTTTTCCTTCGCTCTTCTTCTTCCTTTCTTCTAGCCATTGCCTCTTGCATCTCCCTAACATGCTTTGGCACTTTCTTCTCTACCACTTTACCCTTCGCAGCACCTTTTTTGGGTTCAATAATTTCAGTCTTCACCTCCTCGATTTTCTCATCATTCCCTTCAGCAGCCGCTGCTGCCGCAGCTGCAGCCTTTTTTTCCTTCTCTTTCTCCTTCTTCTTTTTCTTCTTCCTTGCTGCAGCAGATTCTGTGCTTTCTTCTTCCACTTCCTTTTCAGGAGGAGCTACAACCTCAGGTTGGTTCTCAACTTTAGCCTCTTGTGAAGAAAGAGGAGGGTCTGCTGGTTTTGATGTAGCTGGCCCCTCTCCTAGCTCAGCAAGAATCTTATCCAAATCATCTTCTTCTTGAGCAGTTCTTCCGCTCTTCTTCTTTTTCTTTTTATTTTTTGAAGTTTCAGCCACCGCTTCCGTCTTAGCTTTAGATAAATCAGAATCAAGATTGCTACTTGCTGTATTAAGTATTTCATCGCCAAGCGCATTTTCATCACTTAATGCAGTAAAAGTACTGCTGCTTTTCTTCTTAGAGGACTTCTTCTTGCCAGAAAATGAAATAACATTGACATCATCTTCATCAACACCATCAATGTCTAATTTATCTGGCTTTGAAATAGAATCATCACCATCATTTTCCTCATCTGCTAAAGCTGCACTAAACAAATTTCCACTCTTCTTTGAACCCTTAGAGGACTTCTTTTTCTTACCAGAGAAGGTAATTGTCGTAACATCTTCACCATCATCCATATCATCATTTCTGTCCTCATCTTCATAATCAAGACCACTAAAACCTGTAAATGCGTTCCCGGCCTTCTTACCACCTTGTGATGACTTCTTCTTCTTACCTGTAAATGAAATAACAGGCTCATCATCAATCTCTTCATTCTCATCATCAATTACATCTTCATCTTTCTCATCATCGAGGGCACCGAATGCTGACACTGCAGAAAACCCACTCTTCTTGGAAGACTTCGACGACTTCTTCTTACCTGAAAACTTGATCACAGAATCTTCCTCTTCATCATCATCCTTTTCTGCTGTCAACACAGATTCATCATCATCGTCATCATCATTAGCACCGTCCTTTCCCTCCTCTTCAAGCAAACCAAAACTGGAAGCAGTAAAAGCACTGCTACTTCCACCCTTCTTCGACTTACCCTTCTTCTTTCCGGTGATAACAATTTCAGAAACACCATCCACATCATCATCATCATCATCTTCTTTAAGTTGTGAAGCTTTCGAATTGCCCTTCTTACCCTTCTTCTTCCCCGTTATCACGACCTTGACCTCCTGATCTTGGGCTTCTTCAGTCAACTCGGTTCCAATAGAGTACTCATCGTCATCTACTGCAAATGTCTTCTTCTTCGACTTCCCACCACCCTGGGCTGCCGCAGGGGCGCCGTCATCATCCCGTGCAGTAGGCTTCTTTCGACCCATTGGTATATCGGCAAATTAAAACCGTAAAACACCAACAATTGCGCCCCGAAAATCCTATCTGCAAATTGATTGCTATAAATTAGACCCATCAACACTTATCGGCTACGTATCAGATCTCTCTTCAACATAATAAAACCATAACAAAAGAAAAAAAGAAAACAACAACAGAATGTAAAACGTATAAAAAAAAAAATAACATCATAGCCCAAAAGAACGACAATGAACCTTCGAAGTCAGCTATCCAGAGAGAAACGAAGAAAGTCAGCTAGTGAAGATAGAGAGATATTGAGGAAGCTAGCGAATGGGATTGGGAATCTGGGAGAGCTTCGTCCAGCAAACAGAAAATCATATTAACAAAGCTGGCGATTGAAATTCAGTCTAATTGGAAATTCTGTTTTCATCCAAAAACAATTGTCTAAAGTAAAACCGATTGGCCAGGATTTCAAATTAAACACTGACCCAATTCCAAATTTGAGGACGGTTAATCAAAAAAAAAAAAAAAAAAAAAAAAGTAAGATTCGATCACGGCGGCGAGCGGCTGAGAGATAGAGGAGCTGCGACAGAGAGATGGGGATGGAGTGGCACCGTGAAGTTGGGGCAGAGAGAGAAGAAAGATAAGTGGCAGTGGAGGTGTTGCCGGCGATCAGCAGCGGCAGAAGAAAAAACGCCGGTGAGGTGCGACAGCGCGGTCGATGTGAGGAAGTGAGAAACAGAGGAGAAATGAAATTGCGAAGGAAGGGAGTAAGCTAGGGTTTAGATTTTTTTTTTTTTTTTTTTTTTTTTTTTTTTTTTTTTTTTTTTGTTATGTTATGTAATAAATATGGGAATTGGATTTAAATATTGTAAAATAAAAAATATATATTACTCATTTTTAGGTTAAAATATATTTTCCACTAACAAAAAAATATATTTTTTTATTTATTTCTTAAACATTAATTCAATTAAATTTTGTAAGTATAAAAATCTCATCATAAGTATTAATTTTTATTACATTGATATAGTTTATAAATAAATTTCATTCTTATTTGATCTTAATAATAAATTTGATGCAATTTATGCTCTAATTCTCGTAATTAATTATTTGATTTTTAATAATAGCTTTGATTCTTTTATTTATAATTATTTATTATATGAAAATTTTAAGGATATGAGATAATTATGTTTAAGTAATGTTGACAATTCATTGTTTGTTACAAAGGATTTACTTCAAAATGTATACGCTTTCATGTCTACAACTTAGTTCATCTGATTATTATAGAGATGAACCTAATCCAGAATATGAATCATAAAAGAAAATACCGACTAAATCGATCATAGGAATACTAGTTACAGTACCTATTATCCAAAGAGGAATCCTTCCCGTAGTCTCAGCCATTTGTCCCACTTCCCTCCCCATTTTATCAGGTGGTCGTGCTAGAGACAGAAACAGGGTATTGCACGATTCAAGTCCACAAGGAGTAATGTTATCGTTTCAAGACCATTTGGTAAGTCAATTTCAAAATTCATTTTTCGTCACTATTTCATCAATTTCATTACAAATTCGATAGAAAAGAAATACCAAACCAACCCATATGTTCTAAGAAGTAGGTTATAATCTTAGATTTTTCTTTTCTCTTGTCGTTGTAATTATTTAGATTTTAGTTAGAAAGAACGATTTACTTATTCCAATAAACCATGTCATGATTAGTAGCCATTTTTTAGAAAATCGATCAAAACTAGCCACAAATACTTGGGAACAGAATAAAAAAAACGATGTACACGGTTAATAATAAAAAAAAAGTAAACACAGAAATAAAGAGAAGGAAAGATCTGGAAATTGTTAAACTATATGGAACATTGTAAAATTTAGCAAAATAGTTGTGTAAGAAGTTTGAACTTGAAATTGATGTCATGGACTCACATAGGTTGACTTGGATTTCAGAGAACAAAAATCGAACTTTCATTAACTATAAATTTGTGACATCATCTTAAGCTAATCAGATAGGTGACATTACTATCAGCATGGTTAGAAGTTTGTGTTATGTACGATGACATGTGCTCGGTGGCTTCGCACGTGTCATATGTATGTTATGTGTGATGTGTTTATAATATGTTATGTCTATGATATGATACGTGTATGATGTGACACGATATGATACAATGTATGATAGGAATGACATGTGATAAAATGTTTTGACAAGATGCACAACCTCGAGACATGTTTTTTGAAAGCTATGACATAAAATGATATGATATGAAGGAAAATAGGAAGGGGTTGTTTTACATGGTTTAATAAAGGTGAAAAATGTTGGAACCTCATGTATTATTGTATGTCACATGCATCGGGATATTTTTCCCCTTATGATAAGTATGGACGCGTACGTTATGAAAAGAGTAGATTTAGTAAGAAATACTTGTAAGAACCGCTTGAGTATGCATACATGCTAGCTTACTTCCATGATATGTATCTGCTTATTCGTGCTGAAAGGAGGATGAGAAAATTGTGAACTTTATGTTCTGGGTGCTGATCTCTAGACCTAACATTTCCCCTAGGAGCCTAACAAATCACCATGCCTAACGAAGTATCTTAGGAGTGTTCTTAGGCTGCTAGATGTGTGAACTGTATCCATAGCTTCATGGGAGGACTTGGGGTTCTTGATCAGTTCTCACTGCGCCTAGCCCTTCGCATGGGGAGCCTATCCCTACGTCGCATAGTGTTAGGCTATGGAGCCTGATACTTATTTATAGCTTGGTCAACGATTATATCCGGTAAAGCTATATTTGGTAAAGCTAAATCCGGTAAAGCTATATATGGTAAATAGCTATATATAGTAGATGGCTAAATCTGGTAAAGCTATATATAGTAAACTATACCATATATATATCTGGTCCGGTAGAGCTTTGAAAACGTACTTTTCTATTCTCTGTACTCTCTCTTGTTGTACATACCTGAAGTCATCAATACAAAATCCTTTTAGCCAGAGTTCTCCTTGAAACTTTTCTCTATCCTTTTTTCTTTGTGTTCATCTAGATCGAGCGTGTGCGTTGTTGTGCGATCCTAACAACTGGTATCAGAGCTAACGACTGATATCGATCCTAACAACTGGTATCAGAGCCAGGCGGAAGTCAGAGCTAGGAGCCAGGCAGAAGTCAGAGCTAGGCGAAATTCACCACGATCTGTGAAGATGGAAAGTTCAAAGATTGGAATTGAGAAGTTCGATGGATCCGATTTTGATTTTTGGAAAATGCAGATTGAAGATTATCTGTACCAGAAAGATCTTCACGAACCTCTGTTGGGGGTGAAGCCGGATACCATGACCACGGAACAGTGGAAGCTCAAGGATCGACAAGCCTTGGGGCTGATTCGGTTGACGCTATCCAGAAACGTGGCGTTCAACATTATCAAGGAGAAGACAACGTCAGGTCTGTTGAAGACGCTGTCAAATATGTACGAAAAACTGTTGGCTATGAACAAGGTGTATTTGATGCAGAGATTGTTATGAGTCCTTGTGAGAACTTCGTTACGAGCAAACAGAAACGAGTTAGCTTCACAAAGACTATTAGAGAATTGAAGAAAAGTACCAGAGGGCGCTCCCTCGATCGTTAGCATTGCTGAAACCCCAGAGGGGGCTCCGTCGGCCGGAAGCATTGCTGAAGCCCCGGAGGGGGATACCTCAAACGGAAGCGTCGCTGAAACTCTAGAGGAGGTTGCGTTAGCCGGAAGCGTCGCTGAAACTCTAGAGGAGGTTGCGTCAGCTGGAAGCATCGCTGAAACTCCAGAGGAGGTTGCATGGGCCGAAAGACTCTTGCTGAAACACCAGAGGTCAATCAAGTGGGAGTTGAGGTTGAGTTGCTCAAAGATTCACAGAGTGATGTTGTAGCGGATACTCAAGAAACTCCTGAGACTCTTGCTGAGAAACCAGAGGTGAAGCAAGTGGGAGTTGAGGTTGAGTTGCTAAAAAATTCACATAGTGATGTTGTAGCAGATACTCAAGAAACTCCTGAGACTCATGCTGTTGGCGAGGAACCCAGTCTATCATTCAAAACACAGAAGGCGATACCATTTCAATCGGAGGTTAGTTGAAGATGGTGATGTGTTTTGAGAAGATAGAGGGTGCAAAGAATCCAGCAAACATGTTGACAAAATGTGTTGATGTTGGAATATTGAGGTTGTGCAAAACCTCAATTGGTATGGTGCAGTGGATGCTCATGGTCATTTGAGAGTGAAATTCTTGGTTGACTAGATCAGTCTCCAAGTGGGAGAATTGTTAGGCTATGGAGCCTGATACTTATTTATAGCTTGGTCAACGATTATATCCGGTAAAGCTATATTTGGTAAAGCTAAATCCGGTAAAGCTATATATGGTAAATAGCTATATATAGTAGATGGCTAAATCTGGTAAAGCTATATATAGTAAACTATACCATATATATATCTGGTCCGGTAGAGCTTTGAAAACGTACTTTTCTATTCTCTGTACTCTCTCTTGTTGTACATACCTGAAGTCATCAATACAAAATCCTTTTAGCCAGAGTTCTCCTTGAAACTTTTCTCTATCCTTTTTTCTTTGTGTTCATCTAGATCGAGCGTGTGCGTTGTTGTGCGATCCTAACAACTGGTATCAGAGCTAACGACTGATATCGATCCTAACACATAGCTCATTAGCTGCATGGGATAAAGGAGGGGTTGCGCCCCGCCAATGAGGGGGACTATCATGAGCTTAGGAGGTACTCAACACATCCCCATGCAAGATACTATATAGTCTCATATAGTCATGTAAATGTAGCGCCTCATAGAGAGACACCAGTCATGACAGCTCGACATAAGGGACTATTGGGGATCAAATGAAAGGACGGAGAACCAAAACATCCCCAAAGGGTTAAGACTACAACCATACGTCCTAGAGCCAATAAGAATCTCGTAAAAATATGTTAAGCTTATGATGCGATGAGAGCCTACAAGTAGGTAGCTTACTAAATATAACTTTTATACTCACTCTTGTTTTATCTTCATTTTTCAGGTGCATGAGGTGTCGGGTCAAGAGAAGGCGTGTTGAGAGATGTGAATTGTCACCGAGGCATGCACCCAGGTAACTTTAAAACAATTGTTAGTATAACAAGTTACTAACTTTTGGAGTAAGTTAAGGAGTAAGTTATTAGCTCAAGTTTTTCGTTTGTTTCTTTTACTTGTTTCATATTTCGATCGTGGTAAAATCCAACAAAGTTGAGAGATTTTATTATAAAATGAACCGACAGTCCATGATAAAATTTCTAACCTATGTAAGGGTCTCAAATATTTGTATGTAATTCGAAGCATATATGGACAATATTGGCATTGCATGTTATGCATGTTTTCACGAAGTACCATGCTCGGAGAGGTCTAGTTTTGCTAAAGGGTTGTCAATTAATCGTTAGTGATGTTTGATCCTATAGGAAGGACCCACATAAGCTCTATAATTGCTTTCAATCTTGCTTTCAAATTATCTTTCCAAAATGATATGAATCAAGACATCTCAATCATGTGATATGATCTCAATGAAGATGGGCTTCATATTTATTCTTAGGTGGTTACAATTTTGAGTGGATGATAGTCTCGAGTTATTATGTTTCATTAATGTATTTAAAAAAAATATTTACTTTAAGGTTACATTTACATAGTAGCCAATTATAGTCCCAAAGTATTAATGTTAAAACTGTTGAATTGTTCAATGGAAGGTCATGAATTTTATTCTGAGGCTATATGAAGACATGTATGTTGTCATTGTAAAGTAGACCTGAAACATAGTAGCAAAAAGAACATTTGTGCTTTGTTTTAGACAATGACTAAGTTTTTTTTTTGCAATTCTATATACTTTAGGTTACATATTTAGAATCATTCAAGCTTGATATGATCAATCTTGCTTGTGGAGTGATTCGAATCTCCAATAAATGTTCTTACCTGGAGATATTTAATCAACAAAGTAATCTGAATGTTACTTCCCTTATTTGTAGTGATTCCTTACCATTTGGTATCACAGCTTTAGGCTCAAGAACGAATATATGTTTCCTTTATATTTCTTTTCAATTTGGCTTTTGTTTATTTTAATTTTTTTTAGCGTATAATCGATCTAAATTTTAAAAGTCAATCTTGGATCTATTGAAAATTTTTAGAGGTGAGAATGAGAGCTTTATTTGCGTAAATGAGTGCAAACAAAGTGACCTAAAATTCTTTGAGTGTATACACCAAAGAGAGTGTTGTGAGGTCTTTTGTACTTTCTTAACTTGCTTTTTTTGGAGCAAAGCTTTACCAATAGAATCGAGGACGAATCCTTTGAAGAAGTGGAGAATGATATAAACCAAGACATCTCAATCATGTGATATAATTTTCAATGAAAAAGGGTCTTATATTTATTCTTAGGTGCTTACAAATTTTGGGTCGATCATTTCAAGTGATTGTATTTAGATTTTTTATTTACATTAAGGTTACATTTACATAGTGACTAATTATGGTTATAAAGTAAGAATGTTATAACTCTTGAATTTTTCATAGAAGGTCTCGAATATATAAAATCATGTACGTTGTTATTGTAAAAGACACTTGGAAAATGTATTAAAAAGAGCATTTGTGCTTTCTTTTAGCCAATGACTAAGTATATGTTTTTTTTTTTTTTTTTTCAATTTTATGTAGTTTATGTTGCATGTTTAGTATCATTCAAGCTTAACATGCTCGATCTTACTTATGAAGTAATTCAAATCTCAAACAAGTGTTCTTGCGTTGAGATATTTGATTAACAAAGTAATTCAAATCTTACTTCCCTATTTCCTTATCACAAAATATCTTTTCCCGTTTTCTTTAACTTCTTCTCAAAGCGGGGCTAGAGGCTTGGGTATACATTGTATGGCCAAAGACGACACAATTTCAATTTGGCTGACTCATTTAGTGGTGAGAATGAGTGTTGCATAATCGTATGCAAGCGTCCCATAAAAGTATGATTGTGACAGTTGGTATTAGAATCACATTGACTACAAAAGTGATTCATTAAACATGTCCATGACCAAGGAGTTGAATAAGTCTCATGTTGACCGACTCGCCGACATCGAAGAACAGATGCAATACTTGCAAGAAGTCCCTATCAGTATTCGATACTTGGACGAGCGCATGAAAGAGCTTGCCGTCAAGATCGACATAGTTGATGTAGTAGCAGGCCGTTTGGATAAGTTGCCCACCCAAGAATTGATGTACAGAGTGGGCAACCTAGAAAAGAAAGTCATAAAGACTAGTGGCCTCGAGTGGGGATATAGCTCAACGGGCTTTGTTGCCCTAATAAATGAACGAGTCGATGGCTTAAACAGATCCCAAAGCACGTTCGTTCATATGGCCACTGAGTTATTTGAAGATTTGATAGCGACCCTCAACGTGGTCAAAGGCAGAAATGGCAGACCTGAGCGCCAAGTCAAACCTCAACATCAGAGCGGTGGGAAACCAAATTCCTACGAGGGGGAGCAATTCAATTCAACAAGATCAAGGTTCTGGAGCTGAAGCTGTTTTATGGGGTTCAAGATGCCAAGGCCTTAAAGAACTTTATCTTCGACTATGAGTAATACTTCCAGGCAACAAACATAATAACATAGGTGGCAAATGTCGCCTTGGCCATCATGCATCTAGCTGAGGATGCAAAACTTTGGTGGAAATTGAGGTGCGTGGATATTCAAGAAGGCCGATACATAATAAACACATATGAGAGCTTAAAACATGAGCTCCAACCCAGTTTTTCCTAGAAAATGTCGAAATCTTGGTCAAGAAAAATTTGTGGGAACTCAGGCACATAGAGAACGTCCGAGAGTAGGTCAAACAATTCTTGGTGCTAATGTTGGATATTCGAGATATATTCGAAAATGACAAAGTCTTCACTTCATAGAAGGACTCAAGTCGTGGGCAAAGTCCAAATTATACGAACAAAGAGTACAGGATCTCTCCACGGCCTATGTTGCAGCTAAACAATTGTTCCACCTAATTATTGAACAATCTCAAAATCGGGGCAAGAGATAGATTGAGAGTTGGAGGGAGAGAGCGCCCCAACAAAGGAACGAAGCCCTAAGGTGAGGGTCATGCAATCAAAATTACTTCAACTGACCACCTCTCTCATGCTTTCTGTGTAAGGGGATCCACAAGTATTCGGGTGCCCAAAGAAAGTGACCCTACAAGCCTTCCAAGCCGCATTGGAAATCGACTTAGAATCAAAATCGAAGTTGGTAGAAATGAAAATGATGCATAGACAACCCTTGTATGGGGACCTGAAGTTTCTATCCACCCTACAAATGAAAGTGAAGGATTCATAAGAGT
Source organism: Cucurbita argyrosperma subsp. sororia (assembly GCA_018691285.1). Lineage (NCBI taxonomy): Eukaryota > Viridiplantae > Streptophyta > Magnoliopsida > Cucurbitales > Cucurbitaceae > Cucurbita > Cucurbita argyrosperma. The sequence goes on along the minus strand of CM031889.1, from coordinate 5,945,224 downwards.
GAATTGAAAAGGGTCTCATATATGTAGAGGTGTGGGTTAACCATAAATTGACAAAAAGCACCATGGTCGATTCGAGAGTTACCCACAACTATATGACTGAGACCGAGGCCAAGCTATTGAACATAAATTGGCGCCGAGACTTAGAGAAGATGAAGACCATCAACTCCGCGACCCTAACTAATGTGGTGTAACAAAGAGGGTCGAGCTCAAGCTAGAAACCTAGAGTGGACATACAAACTTTGTGATTGGCAAAATGGATGATTTCGATTTCGATGTCGAACTCGAGATAAAATTTATGTTGGAGCATAAAGTCATCACCATGCCTTGGGCAGCATGCTTGGTCATAATGGGATCCAGTCCCACCATTGTCTAAACATGTATTAAGAAACTCGATGGAGTGAGGATGATATCAACACTCCAACTGAAGCCGGGTCTCGCCCACAATGAACCTACATTCATGGTCATTCCTGTGGTGAAAACAAAAGGGTCGATGAAGATCGTCCCCATAGAGATACAACAAGTACTAAAGGAATACCACAAAGTGATGCTACAAAGTGATGCTACAAAGTCGAGGTCTTCACAAGATTGAGTTGTTACTAGGGTCAAAACCCTAGCTAAAAGTGCATATAGAATGACTTTACCAGAGTTAGCCGAGCTATGAAACTAACTTGAAGAGTTACTTAATGTTGGGTTCAATAGACCTACAAAAGCTCCCTCTGGAGCCCCAATGTTGTTCCAAAAGAAGAAGGACAAGAGTCTCTGCCTATGCATAGATTATCACGCCCTGGATAAGATTACTATTTGGAGCAAGTAACTCTTACCCATCATTATTGACTTGTTTGATTGACTACATGACGCGAACTACTTATCGAAACTCGACTTAAGGATGGGTTATTTTCAAGTCCGAATAGTCGAAGGAGATGAACCAAAAAAAACATGTGTTGCAAGACATGGGTCGAATTCTTGGTCATGCACTTTGGCCTCACTAATGTTTCTACCACATCTTGTACACTAATGAACCATGTTTGACAAGAATATCTCGACAAGTTCTTGGTGGTTTACTTGGACAATATAGTGGTTTGTAGTTCTACCATACATTAGGCTTACTTGAGGTTGGTCTTCAAAAAGTTGAAAGAAAACCCACTATACATGAAAAGAGAAAATGATAATGCATCAATTTTCTTAGACACATAATTGAGGCACGTCGAATAGTCATGATAGAAGAAAAGGTCAAAGCCATCAGAGACTGGAAGACCCCTTCTTCAGTGAAGAACGTGTGCTCTTTCCTCAGATTAGCCAATTACTACCGTTGATTATCGAGGGATTCTCGAAGTGCGCTGGCCACTTGACAGAACTATTGAAGGAGGGTAACTAGTGAAGTTTGACTTTATGTTGTTAAAAGGCCTTCCATGACCTAAAGAATGCCACGATGGAAGGGTTATTGTTAAAGATATTTAGTACTAAATTATAGTTTACCATATATATCATACTTGATATTTTATTATAAGGATATTTGTCTTCGTCTTCTTGCTATAAGTATCTTTCCATTGACTGTCATTTCCATTTATTGTCTTTCCATATGCTTGTAATTCATTTGATTATAAATAGATAACTTTCACACCATTTAAATGGGGTGGATTAAGTAAACATTCTCATGGTATCAGAGCCCTTTCGGTTCAACAACCTCGATCCTTTCTTTTCAATGACTTCTGAATTCTCTATTATTCTTCTCCACCATCATTGCTGGATTTTGTTACTTTTCGATAATCGGCCAGGGAAATTCTTTTCTTTTTAGTGAGAGGAAATCGTTTATGGGAATTTGTTAGAAGAAAATAAAACGCTTAAAATAACAAGGAGAGAGAATTGCTGAAATTTTGACTATGCTTAAAATCAGGTTATGAAACCTTCTGAACATATTTCCTATTCATTTAAATGTGGTGGATTAAGTAACATTCTCATGGTATCAGAGCCCTTTCGGTTTAACAACCTCGATCCTTTCTTTTCAATGACTTCTGAATTCTCTATTATTCTTCTCCACCATCATTGCTGGCTTTTGTTGCTTTTCGATAATCGGCCAGTGAAATCCTTTTCTTCTTGGTGAGAGGAAATCGTTGATGGAAATTTTTTGGAAGAAAATAAAAGGCTTAAAATAACAAATCAGGTTATAAACCTTCTAAACATATTTCCTATTTAAATATAACTTATCCTAAAAATGGCTGGAGTGGCCAAGTGCCACCTCCTACAAAATTGCCGTCTAAAACTTTGGTAATCCATTCGACATGTTTGTCAAATGGTCAAACGGAGGTATTCAATCAACTAACGAAATCGTGTGAATCTAAATAAGGAAAAACTCAAACGGAGGTATTCAATCAACTAATGAAATCGTGTGAATCTAAATAAGGAAAAACTCAAACGTCTAAATAAGGAAAAACTCTCTCCTAAACCTGGGTATATCTACCTTATTTTGTTTGAACTCCGATTTGAGCCCTATGGCTCGGAGTCTAGGTGGTTCACCTCTTCCTAATAGGTCTTCCATCCTCTGGTACCTGGCCGAGCGGTTGACTGGTTGCTCTAATCTCCAACTCTAGGATGTAAAGGCAGTTTGCCGTGCACCGAACTTGCGTGAGCAACCGTCGTCGATTATCGGCTCACAATATTAGCCTTGAGCCTCGGGATGAAGTAGACGTCGGTCAGCTTGTGATGCTTGCCTCCCTTGCCGACGAACTGGATGGTGCCTTGCTCTTTGATCTCGACGACGGAGCCGTCGCCGAATTTCATCATCCCGCGAATCCCCGAGTCAAGCTCGGAGAACACAGACTTGGCTCCGGTCAAAATATGGTTTATTGCCCCCATGTCGAGGACTCATTGCCGGTGCTCTTGCTGTGGCTCTTGCTGTGCTCGCCTCTTTCACCGGTTTGAGCGAACACTCGCTCCTCCTTCAGTTGAGCCTTTGTTATGCACAATTGAAGCTCTCCCTCGGGTTCGACGCTCACCGGAGCAGTTATGCTGTCGTCGATTACCTCTCGGTTGTCCCACATCTCTCTTCCCACAGTACGAGCACTCGGTTGTCCCACATCTCTCGAGCCCGTGATCCGCATTGAAAAATCATCGACGGATTCGCCGTCCTTAAAAGCGGATCTCTAAGAGCTCCTTTCCGACGGGATTTGATTCCCTCCCAGGTCTGCGCTTGGTGGAGAGAGATGCCAGCATCTCTAGGGGCAACACATGGCGGCGAACGAACAATCATTTCTCCTATAACCCTTGCGTAGGTTGAGGCGCATCAACAAGATCCGGCGCATCAACAAGATCCACTCGTTATAGTTGGACCTTGGTCAATATCGAAGTGGTGATGGAGACATGCCGGCACTTGGCGACGGCGTGGAGGAGTGAGCGAGCCTGCTCGAGATGGACCCCACGATGTGTTTATTTTCGTGCTTTGAATTTTCTTTTACTCGAACCTAAGACCTGTGTGTTGTTAGGTCGACACTCTAACCACTTGAGCTATTCAACTTGATTGTTGATAGGTTGGCTTCTCCGCAATGATATACCACTGATGGCTTCAACCAGGCTCTAATACCACTTGTTGCTTTTCGATAATTGGCCAGAAAATCCTTTTATTTTCGGTGAGAGGAAATCGTTGACGGGAAGTTGTTGGAAGAAAATAAAACACGTAAAATAACAAAGAGAGAGAATTGCTAAAATTTTGACTGTGCTTAAAATCAGGTTATGAAACCTTCCGAACAGATTTCCTATTTAAATATAACTTATCCTAAAAATGGCTAGAGAGTGGTCAACTAAATCTGTGCCACTTCTTACAAAATTGCCGTCTAAAACTTTGGTAATCCATTCGACGTGTTTGTCAAATGGTCAAATGGAGGTATTCAATCAACTAATAAATCGTGTGAATCTAAATAAGGAAAAACTCAGGTTTTATCTAACAGCTTTGACGCCGCAGGGGCAGTCATCATGGTTGCCGCAAGCGGAGCCGATTGATTACTCTTCGGCTCCACCCTATTGACCCTCAAATCACCTTTCGCCATATTTTGTACATACAACCTCACCTTCTCCAACACAGTTGGTTTCCCCTTAGCCAACATAGCCTCTCTCATTTTCTTCCCAATCAACCTTTCATCCTTCATAGAAACCCTAATCTCAGGATCCTCATCAGCGTTCTTTTCGAAAATATACGAAATCTCAATAAGCCCATGGACCTTATGTAGAGATTTACCTTTGGAATCTTGGTGCCGCACTAGCCTCTTCACCAAACAAGTCGCCGCCACCCTTCTCGCCAAGATTGGCTCCTTCGCCTAATGTGGCAACTCTTCCGGCTACCCTTCTCGCCAAAATTGGCTCCTTTGCCCAATGTGGCAACTCTTCCGACTTCAACATTGTCTTTGTCCCTTACTCTAGGTTTCCCCCTTCTACTTCTTGGGTTAGACATATTCTTGCCGGAACCAAGGCAGCATCGTCGCTTTGCAACCATCCCTCTTCATGGGTTAAACATATTCTCGCCGAAGCCAAGACAGCATCACCGCTGAGTGTCGATCCCTCTACAGTTCTCGATGGGCAAGAAAGTGTTTCTCTACGTCTCTTCTAAACTAGGCTGTTGACATCTTCACGAAAAGTGTTTCTCGACCTCTCTTTGAATTTTTCAGATTCAAACTTCACGTTCGTTCAAATCCGACGCTTAGCTTGCAGGGGATGTTAAGGATATTTAGTACTAAATTATAGTTTACCATATATATCATATTTGATATTTTATTATAAGTCAAATATCTTCTTACTATATGTATCTTCCCATTTATTGTTATTTCATTTATTACTCTCTCCATATCCTTCTAATTTATTCGATTATAAATAGATAACTTTCACACTATTTAGATACGATAGATTAAGCAAACATCTTTGCTAATAAAATAAACTTTTGATAGGATAAAGAGACAAAGAGGGAGCATAATGATATCATGTATCAAAGTAAAAGAACAATAGAAATACGATAAGAATCAAATAGATAAGGATGAGAATAAATGTCCAATGGAAGATTGAAGTTCTTTTTGAGACAAAGTGCAATAATCCATGATATTTCACATCTTAGTTCCTCTTTCTAAGTTTATCTTTTTTTTCCTCACATTTCTTGGGACCTCAAGTTTTGGTTCGTTCTAGTGAGACAAAATCAAGTGGTTCTTTGGACTCCCATCTTTAAAATATTCCTATTTTCCTACATTTGTAACATCATCTTCATATTTCTAATAAGACATTAAAAAAAAAAAAAAAACAATAAACCCAAATATTTACCAAGTTAGAATAATTTATCTTTTAGATTAAATAGAAATTTTACTGTCTAAAATGGTGAGAATTCTAAGTTGGTTGGGGAGGAGAACCAAACACCTTTGTAGGAGTGTGGAAACCTTTCTGCCATCGAGGATGCTAGGTCCCGAAAGGGTGGATTTGGTGGGGTCCCACATTGATTGGAGAAAGAAACGAGTTCCAGCGAGTATGCTGGGGTGGAGGTCCCGTATCGATTAGAGAAAGAACTAGTGCCAGCGTGGATGCTGGACCCTAAAGGGGTGGATTGTGAGAATCCCACATTGGTTGAGGAGGAGAACGAAACACCTCCCGCAGACACATTTTAAAGTCTTGAGGGAAAGCTTGAAAGGGAAAGCCGTGAGAATCCCACATTGGTTGGGGAGGAGAACGAAACACCCTTAGTGAAAACCTTTTCCTAGCAGACGCGCGTTTTAAAGCTCTGAGGGAAGCTCAAAGAGGACAATATCTATTAGCGGTGGGCCTGGATTGTTACAAAAATATCTCAATCCGACCCACTTGAAAGGATCCTCCAAAAGAACAATGGGACAACGCGTTATTGTTGACGTTTTTGTTGAGGATGAGAAGTGAAAACCAATCCCAAGGAAAGTGACCGTTCAAGAAAGATTGTTCATTAAAATACAAATTTCATCCCACAAAAATATGTAATATCTTGGGATCTTCCCCTTCAACCAATTTGGATAGCATAAGCATCAACAACTCTATCCTCCATACAAACATATAATTTTCAAAATATATTTTTAATTTAAAAATATGACTAAACATAATATTTGAGGGTTTGTAATACCTAAAGCACTAGAGTGCGGATCCATCATAATATCCAAAGCGCTCGAGTGATCTTGTAGTCGAAACGGGCTTAAAAATGCCTACTACTATACCACACTACACTTGACTGTACACATTTACAAAGCTAACCTCTATTCAGTCGTCCCTAGCAACCCAAACTGACCTTATTCTTAAATGGGAAAGTTTGATAAAGAGTAGTTGTGAGGTCTCTCGTCGGTTAGAGAGGGAACTAAACATTCTTTATAAGGTGTGAAAACCTCTCCCTACTAGACACGTTTTAAAACCATGAGGCTAATGACAATATGTAACAAGCCAAAGTGGACAATATCTATTAGTGGTGGGTTTGGGATGTTACAAATGGTATCAGAGCCAGACACCAGGGGGGTGTGTGAGAAAGGACGCTGGACCCCTAAGAGGGGTAGATTGTGAGATCCCACATCGGTTAGAGAGGAGAACGAAACATTCCTTATCATGGTGTAGAAACCTCTCCCTACCAGACACATTTTAAAACCATGAGGCTAATGACGATACGTAACGAGCCAAAGTGGACAATATCTATTAGCGGTGGGCTTGAGATGTTACAAATGATATCAGAGCCAGACACCAAGCGGTGTATCAGCAAGGATGCTAACCTCCGAGACAGGTAGATTGTGAGATACCACATCGGTTAGAGAGCAGAATGAAACATTCCTTATTTTTAATACCATGAGGCTGACAACGATACGTAACGGGCCAAAACGAACAATATGTGCTAGTGGTGGGTGTGGGCTATTACAGATCTTTCAACCATGTTTAGAAAATATAATCTTATCTAAAATTGAGATAAATTAAAAAGAAAAAATGTATGCTTTAGATTAATCCTATAACCTTTGAACTTCACATTGAAGATAAGATCAATATCCACCATACATGGTTGGTAGAACAGTAACAAATTGGAATTTAAGCTTAAAAATTATTTCTTTTAATTTAACATTTCCTAATGATAAGTATAATTAAACCATCTTAATTCTAACCCATACACTTCTTATCCAGTGTGGCCCATTGATTGAATTATTAATTCACATTAGCGGTCTCTCGAGCACATGTTTCAGTTCAGTCTTAATCGAAAAATAAAACGAAGCATCTAACAACGTATCTTCACAGACCAAAAACTATGAGATCACTCTTGGTGATGAGGTGGCTAAAGTTCGAGATGAAAGACTTATATGCATGTATCTTTTATTAAATAATCAGTTTAGTGCTTGAAAACCGTTGGTGAGAATTATGTCTACCTCTAAACTTTAAAATAAATTTTTGAATTTTTTTTTTTTTTCCATCCGTGTGGATTTGATCTCTCAACTTAAAATAAGTATATAATAATTTTTAATAATCAATTTTGTGTCTAATAAATATTTAAATTTTCTATTTTCTGTTAAATATAAAAATTAAGTCTAGAGTGAAAAATTGACGAACCGGTTAAATATTTTAATTCAATCTCTCAAATCTTGCTTTTAAAACTCTCTTTGCACCCGTTTTCTAAAACTTTCTTCTTCAATCGAGGCTAGAGGCTCGAGCATACGTCGCTTGGCCATAGGCGACGCAAGAATGAATTGACTTAACTCACTTCTTGTTGGGAGGTGAGTGCCACACAATCGCAAGTCCGCTGCCATCAAAAGTACGATTGTGACAAGTGCTCGAGTTATCTTCGAGCCCAACTCAAAATTTCAAGTTAATTCAAAATCAAATAGAGAAATTAATTTTTTTTCATAGATGAAAAAAAAAAAAAGAAAACTATTAAATTGAGAAATTACCATTTACTTATTTTTTTATTTTATTTCAAGAAATATTCAACCTTTTAATTTATTAAAATATGAAGAAAAATGTGTAAACATTATTAATCAAAGAATATTTTTTTCAATGCTTGAAATTAACGGTCATCTTGGTTTTTCAAACATCCATAGGCCTAAAAAATAATTTCTTTCAATTATGACACTAATTTCAAAACCCAAAAAATTAATTCATTTCAAATCGAACAAATACGTCAAACGCTAATTAATGATATTAAATAAAATAAATAAATTAATTAATTAATGCATCGTCTAAACCAAAATGTCAAATAAGATATCAATTATCATTTTAAAAAAATTTGATAATAATTTTATTTAAAATAAATAAATAAATATTTTATTACAATATTGGTTGAAAGTGTGTGGTTAATTTAGGAAATGATCATGAGTTTATAATCAGAGAATACACTCTCCATTGGCTTCCGACCTTTTGGGTAAGTCCAAAGCAAAGCCATGAGAGCTTATGCTCAAAGTGGACAATATCATACCATTGTGGAGAGTCGTGTTCGTCTATCATGGTATCAGAGCCATGCCCTAAACTTAGTCGTGCCAATAGATTGGGAAATCCTCGAATGTAGAACAAAGGACTCCAAAAAGAAAAAGGAGTCAAGCCTCCTCGAAAAAAATGACTAAGACTTCAAAGGAGTCAAGTCTCGATTAAGGAACGAAGTACTCCAAAAAGAAAAAGGAGTCAAGCCTCCTCGAGACTCCAAAGGAGTCGAGTCTCGATTAAGGAACAAAGTACACCAAAAAGAAAAAGGAATCGAGCCTCCTCGAAGGCATTAAAAGATGACTAAGACTCCAAAGGAGTCGAGCTTCGATTAAGGAACAAAGAACTCCAAAAAGAAAAAGGAGTCGTCCTTCGATTAAGGGGAGGTGTTAGATGAAAGTGTCCCACGGTAGTTAATTTAGGGAAAGATAATCAATCCATTATAATTTTTATTAAAAACAACAATTATTTATATGAATCCGACGTGGAAAAGGAAAAAAAAAAAAAAAAAAAGAGGAGAGGAGGCAGAGGGAGGTTGAAGAAGACGACGAACTTCATTATCTGCAAAATTTGTGTCCATTCCCTTTCTGTCTCAAACTCAAAAGCAATCAGCCACCACTCCATTTCTACCCTTTTTCTTCCTCCGCCACGTGTCCCCCCTAACAAATGGTGTTTCTGTATGTGTGTATATATATATACACATTGCGGCTTCATCACATCCCTCGAATTTAGCACCTCATCCATATTCCTTCTTCTTGTTCTTCTTTGGATTGCCATGGATCATGCGGCAGATGCTCAGAGGACGGACTTGATGACCATTACTAGGTTCGTCTTGAATGAGCAATCCAAGTACTCTGAATCGCGTGGGGATTTCACGATTTTGCTTAGCCATATTGTTCTTGGCTGCAAGTTCGTCTGCTCTGCTGTTAATAAGGTTGTTCTTCACCCCTCTTCTGTTTTGCTCTGTTTTTGCTTGTTTTGGATATTGTTTTTGTTTGCTGTTCATTGCTTTTTTGTTTAGGGATTTGGTGGGATATCATATATGTTCTTGTTTTGCAGTATGATCATTACAATCCTGCTCTTTATATATATATATATAAGGAAGAATGTTATGTTACTAGCCTTTAACATGTCTGCTAGGGAGAGAGGATCTCACAATCAACTCGTTCGTTCCCCTTTTCCAAACGATGTGGGACCTCCCAATCCACCAGCATCCTTGTTGGTATGCCGCCTCGTGTCCACCCTCCTTCGGGGCTTAGTTTCCTTGCTGTTACATCGCTTGGTATCTGACTCTGTTACCATTTGTAATAGCCTAAGCCCACCACTGACAGATATTGTCCTCTTTAGGCTTTTCTTGTCGGCCTTTCCTTCAAGGTTTTTAAAACGCGTCTACTAGGAAGAGGTTTTTGCATCCTTATAAAGAATGTCTCGTTCTCCTCCCCAACCGATGTGGGATCTCACAATCCACCCCCCTTCGTGGTCCAGTGAGCTTCGTGGTCCAGTGTCCTCACTGGCACTCGTTCCCTTCTCTAATTGATGTGGGACCTCCCAATCCACCCCCTTCGAGGCCTAGCGTCCTTGCTAGCACACCACCTCGTGTCCACTCCCCTTTGGAGCTCAGCCTTCTCACAGGCACATTGCCCGTTGTTTGGCTCTGATACCATTTGTACCAGTCCAATCCCACTGCTAGCATATATTGTCCTTTTTAGGCTTCCTCCTATGGTTTTTAAAATGCGCTTACTAGGGAGAGGTTTCCACACCCTTACAAAGAACGTTTCATTCTCCTCCCCAACCGATGTAGGATTTTACAATCCACCCCCATTCGTGGCCCAGCGTCCTCACGGACACTCGTTCACTTCTCCAATTGATGTGGGACCCCCCAATCCACCCCTTCGAGGCCCAGCGTCCTTGCTAGCACACCACCTCGTGTCCACCCCCTTTGAAGCTCAGCCTCCTTGCTAGCACATCGCGGTGTCTAGCTCTGATTCCATTTGTAACAGCCCAATCCCACGGCTAGCAAATATTATCCTTTTTAGGCTTCCCCTCAAGGTTTCTAAAACGCGTCTACTAGGAAGAGGTTTCCACACCCTTACAAAGATCGTTTCATTCTCCTCCCCGACCGATATCAGATCTCACAGTAGTACTATAAATTTTTCTAAGATATATTCGAGATGTAAGTGAAAGAAAGAGGTGCTAATTCGAGCATAGCTCAAAAAGGAAGAAAGAAGAAATAAAGGGGTGAGGGTGTGTAGCTAGGAGGAAAGAGAGAGAGAAAAAGGATAAGGTCCCAACTTTTTCTTTTTGCTATTACAACATGACAAAGAGTAAGACATGTTTTGTTCAAAGGTTGTCAAAATTATGTTCTACACCTCTCAATTCAAAATTCCAAAAAGTACCCTTTTCCCTGAAAATTTCAAACTGTTCTATATTTGCTTTATGAACCATTCATATGAAATATAGAGTTCATTAGCCATAAAACCTCTCCTTCTGCAGGCAGGTTTAGCCAAACTTATTGGACTTGCTGGAGAGACCAATGTTCAGGTAAGATGGTATTCTTAGATAATCCATTTGTCTGAACTATGTCTGTACATTCAGTCATTTTCTTTGACAATAGGGTGAAGAACAAAAGAAATTGGATGTGCTCTCAAATGAAGTCTTTATCAAGGCTTTGGTCAGCAGTGGTAGAACTGTAAGCTGCTATCTAATTCTACAAATGACAGGACAGGTTTGTGGTGATTTACCTTAACAGCTCACAATTTGGTGGCAGTGTATCCTTGTTTCTGAAGAAGATGAAGAACCGACATACGTCGAGCCATCTCGACGTGGAAGGTTTGTTTTCAATTCTTGATGAACTCTGTCAGCTTACTATGATTGTCAGTTTCGATTTTTAATGTTGTTTGGTGTTGTTTTTCAATGGTAAAGGTATTCTGTGGTGTTTGATCCATTGGATGGATCCTCCAACATTGATTGTGGGGTTTCTATTGGAACGGTAATATCCATTTGTGTTCTTATGTATGAGATATCAAATGTTTTTGTTTGAGTATCTGTCCATTTGAATGTCTAGTTTTTTTCGTGTAGATTTTTGGAATCTATCAGTTGAACGACAGCCATGAACCTAACCTAGAAGATGTCTTGCAACCTGGAAAGAATATGGTTGCAGCAGGCTATTGCTTGTATGGCAGCTCTTGCACGGTATGGACAATCTCACTCTATTGCATTGTGCTGGTTTGTAACCGTCCAAGCTCACCGCTAGTAGATATTGTTCCCTTTAAGTTTTTCTCTCGAGGTTTTAAAACGTGTCTGCTAGGGAGAGGTTTCCACGCCCTTATAAAGATTGTTTCGTTCTTCGCCAACCGATGTGGGATCTTAGAATCTCACCCCCTACAGGGTCTAGCGTCCTTGTTGGTGCTCGTTCCTCTCTCCAATTGTTGTGGGATCTCACAATCCACCCCCCTTCAGGGCCCAACGTCCTCGCTGGCACACTAACCGGTGTCTAGCTTTGATACCGTCTGTAACAGTTCAAGGCCATTGCTAGCAGATATTGTCCTCTTTAGACTTTTTCTTCTCGACTTCCCCTCAAGGTTTTAAAATGTGTATGCTACGGAGATGTTTCCATACCCTTATAAAGAATGTTTCGTTCTCCTTCCCAACCGAAGTGGGATCTTACAATACACACCCTTTAAGGTCAAGCGTCCTCGTTGCACTCATTCCTCTCTCCAATCAATGTGGGATCTAACAATCCAACCCCTTTTAGGACCCAGCGTCCTCGTTGACACACTGCCTAGTGTCTAGCTCTGATATTATTTGTAACAGCCCAAGTCCACCAAGATATTGTTCTCTTTGAGCTTTCCCTTTTGGGCTTCCCCTCAGGGTTTTAAAACGCGTCTTCTAGGGAGAGGTTTCCACACCCTTATAAAGAGTGTTTCGTTTTCCTCTCCAACCGATATGGGATCTCATAATCCACCCCCTTCAGGGCCTAGCGTCCTCGCTCGCACTCGTTCTGGTTATTATCAATAGAAGTCCTCGAGTCATGTAGAACTATATTTTCTTTTCTTAATTGTAAATCAAGTCTTAAACTGATTAAATGCTAATACTCTTTTGTTTTTGCAGCTTGTTTTAAGTACTGGAACTGGTGTTAATGGATTCACTCTTGACCCTTCTCTTGGAGAGTTCATCTTAACTCACCCAGACCTTAAGGTGAAGAATTTCTTGCTTATATTTCTCCTCTCTTCTCCTCCTCCTCCTCTCTTCCCTTTGAGAGGCTAAAACTTAGAACAGCGCCTCTAATTTGTAAATAATGTTACTGTGAGATCCAACATCGGTGGGCGGTGGGAGAGGAGAACGAAGCATTCTTTATAAGGGTGTGGAAACCTCTCCCTAACAGACACGTTGAGGGGTATCTGCTAGCGGTGGGCTTATTACTATTTTAAGAGATGTTTTGCTTTTGATTGTCCTGTATTTGATTCATTTCCTCTGTTACCAGATTCCAAAGAAAGGAAAAATATATTCAGTGAATGAAGGAAACGCGAAGAACTGGGACGGTCCGACCGCAAAGTACGTTGCGTCGTTTTGAATTCTGTTCGACTTTGAGTCATAAGTAAAATGAACTCCTAACTCCTTTTCTCTTTTAGGTATGTAGAGAAGTGCAAGTTTCCTACAGACGGATCGTCCCCCAAGTCTTTGAGATATGTTGGAAGGTAACCTTAAAATGTTTGAAACGTTTCTTGAGTTCATCAAATTGTTTTAAATGATTTTGAAAACGTGGGTGTGAAATCTCACCTCGGTTGAAGAGGAGAACGAAACACTCCTTACAAAAGTGTGGAAACCTCTCTTTAGTAAACGCGTTTTAAAAACCTTGAGAGGAAGCCCGAAAGGGAAAGTCCAAAGAGGACAATATCTGCTAGTGGTGGGCTTGGGCTATTACAAATGGTATTAGATCCAGACACCGGGCGGTGTGCCAACGAGGACGCTTAGCTCCCAAGAGGGCTGGATTGTGAAATCTCACATCTGTTGGAAAGGAAAACGAACACTCCTTACAAGGGTGTGGAAACCTCTCCTTAGTAGACACGTTTTAAAAACCTTAAGGGAAAGCCTAAAAGGGAAAACCCAAAGAAGACAATATCTGCTAGTGGTAGGTTACGGGTAGGATAATGTAGCTTGGAAGTTCTAATGGTATAAGACTTTGATTAACAGCATGGTAGCTGATGTCCATCGTACATTGCTTTATGGTGGTATATTTTTGTACCCCGGTGACAGGAAGAGCCCCAATGGCAAATTGCGGTACGTTCTCCCGATTCCCTTTTTGAGAAATTATTCGAGGAGACCGTCACAATGTGGATGTTTATACATCGAATGGTTAATAAGATCGTAACAGTCATAGTATATCATTATGGAATGATATGTTTTTTTTGTCTCGATGCCAGTGTGTTGTACGAGGTTTTTCCGATGGCGTTCTTGATAGAGGAGGCAGGAGGTCAAGCGTTCACCGGAAAAATAAGGGTAGTGTACCGTCATTGTAACGAGACGTAAAGAACCTCGAGAGTTCGTTTGAATTCAATCAATTAAGATAAATGCTCTATGATTTGCAGGCACTTGATTTGGTTCCAAAGAAGATACATGAGAGATCTCCCATATTTCTTGGTAGCTATGATGATGTTGAAGAGATCAAAGCTTTGTATGCTGCTGCTGAGAATGGAGGAAGGAACGAATGAATGAATAACTTCAAAATTTACCACTTCTAGTTGATGTTGGCTTCATTGCATTTGTGGCCATACAATTCTAATGTCTTGTTCATTCTTCTTACTTCTTTAATGTTAATGAATGCATAAAATGTGGACATGCGAACGATTTCGTTCGCTTCGATTATCTTCAAGTTGTTCTTGACGGTAAGGTATTTGTCGTGGAACTTAACGGAGTTGTAAAAAAATGAACAAAAAAGAGTAGTGTACATGTCAGCTAAGTGTTACAGTCGTGCATTTTTTATTGTGGTGTCATGGTCTTGACACGCTCATGACAAGCTTGAAGGGCAACTCAAGCTTCATTTTTATTTTTTGCTTGTCGAGGTTCTCCCTTTCTGATCGAATACAACTCATGTAGAAACTAAGCTTGTTTGGTTGCACCCGTTGTTCGTGTATGCATATTCACTCGTAGCAACTCTAACTGACTTGTCTCTACTCTAACCCAAGTCTTCAGATTTGACTTTACATCTACGCTAGACCAAGGTCTTTCAAATGTAATGTCGCATCTCATCTTGTTGTTTTGATTTCTCGAAATATGATCCATGCTTCATGATGGTATCTTAAGTCCTAGGATGTCATCAGCCTTTGTTGCTCGCTCGGACACACTTGTCGAGAATAACCCATGAGTCAACTTTATTATTGGGATACTTTGGACATCCATCCATCTAGGTATTATCGAGACATGAACTCTCTTATGTCCATGTTGAGTCATTTCGAGGTTATGTACCAAAGAGCAACTCCATATACTAACCTTCAACTCAAGGGCAAGGGTGCAATATCGGCAAACCCGTGTCGTCCAATACAGTCCTCGAAAAACCTATTCTAAAGGAACACACTCGGCTTGCAATACTTGCCTACACCATGACACACATACATATCATGATGTAGCTCACTTAAAGCCACAGGAGCAAGGTGACATAGTGAGTTGACATCATGTCTCCCCCTTCGTTTTGAGCCATTTTTTGTTTGGTTGAAGTAGACGTGATTTTGGTGAATGGTTATACGACTTCGTGGAGCGTTCATGAGGTGTCCAATTGACCCCAAATTTGGCGAGCTTTCATCTTTCATATAGATAGAGTTAACTCCAACATCACATGCGGGAACCTCGACTTTTGAGGTTGTGGCTCCGAATTTTATCCTAACCCTCTTTGAGTTTGTCTCTTACACTCTTGTCGTTATCGATCCGTCCAATCATGCCTATGCCCCAACTTGACTTTAATGCACATTATTCTTGTTATGTTGGATGATCCATCGTCCTTCTTGATCACATCACGACACTTATTTACCTCGAACCTCTTGTGACCAGAAGCGCCATTTTCATATCGCCACCTTATTTTTCGGCACGTATTCTTGTATTCTTAGTATGATTGTATCATTAAACATAAGAAGAAAAGCCTCTTCACATTGTTATTTATTTTAATTGGAAAAGGATTTCAAAAGATTTGAGAGAATAAACCAAACCAAACCACTCTTATCATTGGAATGGGCCGAAGTATTATAAGCCCATGTTCAACAGGCCCAAATGCTTTGACTTGGACTTTTAAAAAGTCAATTTAAACCGACTCGTACTAACGAAGAAGACTTCATTACGAAAAAAACTCGTTCATGATCTTTGTTCTCGTTCCATACATTTTATTTAAAAGATATTACTAGAATAATTATTATTCAAACATATGAGAATTAGTACACAAATTTTTATTTTTTTCATTTACGAGAATAACAACCATTTTAAATAACGAGCACTCGTTCAAAAAAGTCATCCATGTTCGTTGTCCCGTTCCAAATGACCTCTCAATAAGATAATATCACTAATTAAAGGACGAAAGTACATATTTAAAAATATTTTTTTAGTTACATTTTTATTAATTATCCTTAATTTTTAATAATAATAATAATAATAATAATAATAATAAAAAAAAGAATAATTGTGGTGGTTGTTTAAAAGAAACAAACAGCATCAAATAAAAGAATGGCTATTAAATATGTTTTTTTTTTAATTTAAATAAAAAGAATTAAGAACAAACATGGTTACCATCCACTTTTTCTTGTCTCTATATTTTTAAAAAAAATAAAATAAAATAAATATTTTCATTCAAGTTTTATAATGTTAAAATTCTTATTATTTTTTATAAAGTAACGTTCTTTAGCATCTTTGTACCACATTTTTCGGACGAATCGAAATTTCGGATTAGTTATATTGGTGACTTGAACACGTTTAAAATCCAACTCAATCCAACCCAACAAAAATGTCTATTGTCGAGTTGGGTCGAGTTAATTGGATTGGTATTGTAACCCTGTTTTTAGATTAGTCGGGTTAATCCAACAAAAAAAAATATATCAACCAGTGAAAATTTTTCGAATTTCTAAAAATTCAACTCAACCAGAAAAAAAAATCCAACTTAATCAAACTTTTTAGCTTGGATTGGTGACTTGAACACGTTTAAAACCCAACTCAATCCAACCCAACAAAAGCGTCTATTGTCGAGTTGGATTGAGTTAATTGGATTGGTATTGTAACCCTGTTTTCGGATTGGTCGGGTTAACTCAACAAAAAAAATATATATATATATCAACCCCATGAAAATTTTTCAATTTTCTAAAAATTCAACTCAACTAGGAAAAAAAAATCCAACTTAATCAAACTTTTATAGCTTGGATGGGTGACTTGAACACGGTTAAAACCCAACAAAAGCCTCTATGGTCGAGTTGGGTTGAGTTAATTGGATTGGTATTATAACCCTATTTTCGGATTAGTCGGGTTGACCCAACAAAAAAAAAATATATATCAACCTGTAAAACTTTTTCGATTTTCTACAAATTCAACTCAACGAGAATAAATAATCCAACTTAATCAAACTTTTATAGCTTGGATGAGTGACTTGAACACGTTTAAAACCCAACTCAATCCAACCCAACAAAAGCGTCTATTGTCGAGTTGGGTAGAGTTAATTGGATTGGTGTTGTAACCCTATTTTCGGATTAGTCGGGTTGACCCAACAAAAAAAAATATATCAACCCCGCGAAAATTCTTCGATTTTCTAAAAATCCAACTCAACCAGAAAAAAAAAAAAAAAAAAAATCTAACTCAATCAAACTTTTATATCTTGGATTGGATAGTTCGAATTGATCGAGTTTTCGAGTCATATGAACACGTTTTAACGTAAATATTTATTCACGTTAAATTTGTGCAATATGATTAATTGACGTGACAAAATTAGTTTTAATATGGCTTGGGTGTAAAGCAAAAAGAGATAAATAAAGGAGAAATAATTAGGTGAATGTTTACGTAAAGATTAAAAAAAAAAAAAAAAAAAAAAAAAAAAAAAAAAAAAAAAAAGCTATTTTTATTTTTATTTTTATTCACATGGATGACACATTTCTGTTGCGTGCACTCACATGCAACTATTTATTTATTTATTTATTATTATATATATATTTTTTAATGTAATTGTTTTTATTTCCAAATTGGGACCCACCATGTTCATAATTATCCTTGTTGTTGCCACGTATTACTTGCCAGCTGGATTTGTTTAGAAATACTTATTGTAAATTTTTATAAATAGCAAGGATTAAATTGTAAAATTTTAAAATTACAGGGGGCACGTTGCAATAAATATATATATCGAGAACTAAATTGAAATTTTCTAAAGCACCCGTCTAAGTTGCAGCTGTAATGACTCAATCAAGATCTAAATTTTGTATGTACTGTAGAGAGGAATACACTTTTGATCAATGTTTGAGTAATCTAGCTTAAACTTACCCTTCTAGGTCTTGATGATTCTCAACGAGCCAATACCTAAGGAAAAGGAACTAGTCAAGCTATAGACCAGAGACGTTTATGGAGAGTTTAACGAAGGAATATATGGCCAAGAACGATGCTATAATACAGAATCAGCAAGCATATTTACGAAATTTAGAAGTTTAATTGGGTCAATTAGCTACCGAGTTAAGAAATATATCTCATGGAAAGGTGCGAGCGCATACAGAGAGGGTAATAGAAATGAGAAGGGGGAAATAAATATTCGAACAGTGAGGTGAAATTAAAGAAAACAACAAAAGAGACGGATGATATACAATAGAGAAAGGAGAAAAATGCTCAACAGAAGGAGAAGAGAAAAAATTATGCCGAAGCAGAACCATCTCTGAAAACACAAGTACCAGACAACAGTAGAGACGTGAGCAGAATGTATACCCCGACCCTACTTTCCCATAGGGAATAAAAAAGGAGGAAACCCATTTCGAGAAGTTCATTGATATTTTTAATGAAATTCATATAAACATACCACTCGTGGAAACCTTAAATTAAAACAAATGTCAAATTATGTTAAATTCTGGAAGGAAAATCTTACCAATCGAACAAAATTTGAAGAATTCAAGGTGGTAGCATTGAATGAAGAGTGTGTGCAATATTGAAAAACGGAGAAAGACCCTCGTTCATTCACAATTACAGTATCACTTGGAGTGAAAAATCTAGGTCGAGCATTATGTGATTTTGGATCAAACATTAATCTAATGTCGCTGTCTATTTACAAAAATTTAGGTACCGGGGAAGATAGTCCAACTACAGTCACCCTTCAGCTACCAAACCTTCACTCATTTAGAAGGCAAGATGGAAAATATCTTAATTCAAGTAGACAAGTTCATATTTCCAACAGATTTTATCATTTTAGAATATGAAGCGGACTATGATGTACCAATTATCTAAGGGAGAATTGGAAGAACATTGGTTGATGTCCACGAGTGAACTATAATGAATGATCAACAAATACAATTCAATGTCAATGACAATCTGAAGTATCCTAGAGAGAGAGGAATGTTCAACAATTTATGAATTCACACACATATTTAGAAACAACACCTAGAAGAAGACAACAACCGGAATAATTGCACTGGATATTTACATAATTATTTACCATAAATAAGGTCGGGTCATTTTGCACCAAATGTAGAAATATTTCTTTGAGATTTGAGGTAGATTAGAAGAAAAAAATGATAATAGAGATGACATCAAATAAGGAAAGGAAAAGAAAGTGTAACACCTCGAGCTCAAGCCCAGCAGGTATAAACTCACACTTCTATATAATAAGCTTCCTCTTAAATTTTATTGGTTCTTAGATTTTATTGGAGATTTTAGAGCGTGATTTTCAAACTAGAATAGAAAGGAAAAATGCTCGGAACACCTCAAGGAAAAATATGAAATCTTGTCATGCCTTTGTATTTTAGCCCTTCTCCTTCTCGGCCACGTTAGGGGCCTCTTCCTAGCTGTTTCTTCTCTTCCTTCGACAGGCAAGATCGAATGAGAATGATGGGGGATGCTTTTTAAACTAAACAACGTTTGATTCGTTCATTTGTTTTCTTTTCATTTGATGCTAAGGAACAAAACTAATCTCGTGCATTAAGTTCAAGAATACATTTATTTGCTAATATAATGGCTAGTCATAGTTTATTAAAATCCATACTATGTATGAATTAATATTTTATATTTCATAGGAGATCCTGATCCTTTATTTATAGTTCTTGCATTAACCGGTTTGAAATTCAAGGGCAAGGTGTTGGTCTCGATCTCGCTTAGTGGTGCCATTCTCGATGATTATTGACTCAACATAGCACTAGAATCGATGATTGTTCTTTTGGTCTCTGATTAGCCACCTATAATCAATATGAACACTATTATAAAACAAGTTTAGAAATCTTCTTAAATATCGGATTCATGGGAATTACTTATGCTATGGGGCATTAGTGAGCCCAACGATATCACTCTAACTCACACAACCATGTCGAACGGAGAGAAAACCTTTAACCCTTGCCCTTCTTGATTCTTATGCTTGAGGGAACCTTTGTTTCTACATGAATGCATGTTTTGTTTTAAGTCACTATCTTGATCAATTCTTGACGTTTAATATATCACTGTATGGATCAATTATTCCATCTTATTGATCAGGCTAGTGCACTCGTGTGAAGTTCTGGCTTAGTATCTCCTGTGTATGTGGCTTGACGGGGTCCTTTAGAATTTTGAAACATATCAAAATTCTTATAGGGGTATTTTGGTCCTTTACTACCCTCAAATCTCGGTTTACATCCCTAACATATTCCAATGGCTTTGAAATTTTACATAATCCCTTTAAACCATGGAGAGGTCAATTGAACCACAGACCACTAGTGTATAGGAACATTTTGTTTTTAATTTAGTTCTTTATTGTATCGTTTTAAAGATATTTTCAAACACATAAGTCTATGACAGTGTTTCAAGATGAAGTTTATAGACGCTTATTTCAACATAGAAATGATTATGCTAGGATGACGGTGATGACTCTAGGTAAGTAGAAATCTAAGATCGTTACAGAAAAACTATGTGAGAGAGAGTGTGAGTTGTTATGCCGGGTTAACGCAATCGTCAGAAACTACTATAGACTTAGTTTACATATTAAACCATGGTTAGATATGTAGGGTTTAGATTGAGAAAATGATATAAATAATTGTAAATATATGTTTGTGGGCAATGAATCTGATTCCAGCCAACAGAATGTTACGTACCTGCAAAGCAATTACAAAGGAGACAGACATAAAACAAAGGCAGTTAAATCAAAGCCCTTGTCTTTCCATTCAAGCAATCTTTTATTTCCTCTTCACACACTAATTGTGTTTAATTAACTAATTACGTCTTTCCCCATCATCCAATTCTCGACTAGTTAAGTTGAATTAGTTTGAACGGTTCAATACGAAATGGTGGATCGGTTTGGACCAAAATTAATGCTATGAATTACATCAGATGGGGTGACTTCTCTATGATTGAGATTACTGGTATAAGGTTCAAATATGAAACGATTACAGGGTTGCACCTCACCTAGACATGTATATGACTCAAAAGAAGCTCGATGAGTTAAATAAGTTTGGTTGAACTAGATTATTTAAGATAGAAATATAACCTCAAATAAGTGGAACTAATTGAACCAAAAGTAAGACGGCTACATTTAAATAAACTTAAAGAGTAAATAGAGTATTATCGGTTGAACACAACTCTCTGTTGGAAACACTCACACTCTTTATTAACACCAATCGAGAAGAGATTACAAGACACTCGGTAGAAAATTACTGCACTCTGTACTTTGTATTTCTTGCGATGAAAACCTAGGTATGGTGGAGGGATATTTATATTAGAGCCTACAGAATTTACATCCGAATCTTTTTCCTAAAATATCTAGTTTATTCTAAAATACCTAAATCATTTTGCTAAAATAAATATAGAATGAGCTAATACAATTATTGGGTTTGACTCTGTTGAACTAGTAATGATATTTTAACATTATCACCTTGAGAATATCGATCGGCTATAAAGAAAGAAGTAGCGGTCTTAAACTTATGAAGTAAGTCATAATCTATGAACTACGACGAACGTAGAGCTAAATTTATAAATGATAGTTTTAGAAAAAAAAAATCTCCTATATATTAAAGGGAGAGGGGCGGAGAATCCCTGTCTCTAGCCTCATTTAGCTAACGAGAAAGAAATCTCTCCTTATTTCTTATTTCCCGTTTAAACATGGGTTCCCTCCTTATATTCTCATTCTCGTTTCTAATTTAAACACTAGCTCCTTATCCTGAATCGAAATTCAGTCTTGCGTGTTAAATAAACATCTCTAGTGAAACTAAACGTATACCGGAACCATAAAACATGTTCTACATATAAATTTTTTCGAATAAAATTAGTGAGGTACGAAAAATTCGAACCTTCAACCTTTATAAAAAGAATGCATCTCAAATGTCGTTAATATTTTACATATATAATTACTTATTATAATATGGTGTCACCTTCTTGTACATTATAAATATTAATATGATTATTAGTAGTAATAAATTCAAGCCAACTATGTTGTTATTCCCTTCAATAATTGTCATATTGATTATTTTATTTTCTTATTTTTATTTGGTCTCAATTATTAACCTCGTTGTCTCAAAATTAAACAATTTTTTTTTTCTAACTAATTTCATAAAAATATTACCTTTCATCATTAAAGTCCACTTCCAAGCACGTAGTGGGTCCCCCTCCCTTTTAAAATTGTTATTACTCGTACGTTACTATCAATTCTTTTAAACCTTTTTTATCACTTTTATTTAGAGGTGACTTCGATTCATTCACGTACCTGTCATTTACTTGAGTGTCGCATGCTCATTAGCTTCCGCTTTGGTATCGCTCTAACACTATTTGTAACGACCCATGTCTAGAATTTGGATCAGGGTTTAGAATATGAATTTAGTACCTATGTGCTCCAACTATTGCCTGCAACATGGTCACGTTATTTACTCATTACTTCTAAGAGTGAACACTATCTTCACAGATTAATTCACAGATTAACACAGGTCATTTCAGAATGTTCTGTCATCACTCACATACATTCTAAGAAAATTTTCAAAAATTCACCTAACATAGTTCGAACATAATTTAATTTGAATTTTTATGAAAAAAAAAAAACCTGGTAATTAAAATAAATAAAGTGATGAAAAGTCATGCAATACACATTTAATTAACTAAAACTAAAAAAGGAGAAATTAATTGCCAATGGCCATTATTATGGTAGGTCACAATCTTACCTAAATTGGTCGCTATTTAAATTTAATTTCATAAATAGATGAAAAAAAATTAAATTAATTTTATTATTTCTTTAAATTATAATTTTAAAATGTAATTTATTTAATACATATTAGTAAAAATTAATGAAGGGCATTTTTGGAAGGAGGATGGAAATGATTGGAAGCTTTGAATATTGGAGGGCAGTGAAAAAGTAGGGAAAGGATGAAAGTGATAAAAAAACAAAAAGTGAGGGGTAATTTGGTCATTTGGGTTCAAGTGTTGCCAAACGTACCCAATGGTATCCAAAACCCACCTCCATAAAGCAAAGCTGACCTACAATGCTCCAACTTGTTTTCTTATCCCATACCACTTTCAATTTCCAACTAATTTTTTCCTTTTTTTTAAAAAAAAAATTAATTAATTAATTACTCGATATTAATATGAAAATCTAACACGTTTCTTAATTAAACAGTTACAATGGTTCGATGGATATCTTATAAGAGGAAAGAGGGTGTTTAAGTGACTCAAGAACTCGATCAATCTCGACTACTCAATTTAAACCATAAAAGTTGGGTTGAGTTAGAATTTTTTTCTCCCAGTCGTGTTGGGTTTAATTTTTGTTTGGATAAATATGTGGGTCATCATTTTTTTGACCAACTAGTCTACTTTTAAGATTATTATGAAAATTAAGAATATTTGACGTTTGTAACGGTTGTAGGTGATGTGTTATATCTTGTGAATGTTTGATATTAGAGTTTTATGAAATTTTAGTTATTAATGTAACCTATATTATCTAGAACTTTTTAAATAATTACAAAAAAAAAAAAAAAAAAAAAATTTGACAACTCAATCCAACCCAACCTCGAAAATAGAAAGTTGGGTTAGGTTGCGAACACTATTAGAGTTACTCAAGTCACCAATCCAACCAACTCGAAATTGGGTTGGGTTGGGTTGGGTCGGGTTGTGAACACTATTCAAGTTACTCAAGTCACCAACCCAATCAGCCCGAAATTGGGTTGGGTTGGTTCGGGTCAGGTAGTGAACACTATTCGAGTTACTCAAGTCACCAACCTAATCAATCCAAAATTGAGTTGAGTTGGTACGAGTCAGGTTGTGAGCACTATTCAACTTACTCAAGTCACCAATCTAACCAACTCGAAATTGGGTTGGGTTGGTTCGGGTCAGGTTGTGAATACTATTCGAGTTACTCGTCACCAACCCAATCAACTCGAAATTTTGAGTTGGTCCAAAAGATTTTTCTAATCTAACTCAACTCAACTGATATACACGCACATCATCGACTAAAATAAGGTTTAAATAGGAAATGAATAAACTATATATATATATATTTTAAGGAAAGCTTGAAAGCCAAGTGGGTCTAATGATTGGGTTTGTGCAAACCCTCCCCATAAAAGGGAAAAGAAGACTTAAGATTCTATAACTTAATTAAGCATATAAATTAAAGAAAATAAATAATAAAATACTTTGAATTTTTTTTTTTTTTTTTTTTTTTATAAAATATTAAATTTTATTTTTACAAAAAAAGGGAGGGGGGCCATTGATCATGACAGGCATATCCCACCAAGGATTAAAAAAATTTAATTATATATATATATATAAAATCACCCTATGTATAAAACTCCCTCACATTCATCCAATAACTAGAGGCACCCATGGAAGTGGACTCCGGCGAGGCGGTGGTGGCGGCGGCGGCCGAGGCGGTGGAGACCCACGAAGAAGTTAGCGGTGGCGGTGGTGGCGGAGGATCGAATTCCGGTGAAGAAGAAAAGGGGTTGTCTTTTGGTGGGAACCGATGGCCTAGACAAGAGACTTTGGCTTTGTTGAAGATAAGATCCGATATGGGCGTAGCTTTTAGAGATGCTACTCATAAAGCTCCATTATGGGATGAAGTTTCAAGGTTTTTTCTCAATTCATATTCTTTTTCTCGGCAAGTTCATATCAAATTTGAAAAATTTAATCAATTTGATCTTAATTGGCATGTTCTAACATGAGTTTGTCTGTTTTTCTCTCTCTTCTAATGCAAAAGCTTAGAACTTTATCTCTCTTTTTCTCTCTCTTCTTTAGATCTTTGAATTGGTTGAGATTTCAGGAAGCTAAGGGAGCTTGGATTCAATAGAACTCCAAAGAAATGCAAAGAGAAATTTGAGAATGTTTATAAGTATCACAAGAGAACCAAAGAAGCTCGAAGTGGGAAATCCAATAATACCAAAAAGATTTATAGGTTTTCTGATGAATTGGAGGCTTTTAATCACATTTCATTTCAATCTCACCACCGGCAAGTGGCGGCGACACCGTCGCATTACGATCAACCGGGGAAAATAACCACCGATACTATTATATCGACGATGAACAATTCATTACCACCAAAACCCTCAAACCCTCTTTCCAATTTCCCAAACATGGCGGTTAACATGATGTTTTCGAGCTCGACGTCGTCATCAACCGCATCAGAGGAAGATCCGTTCCGAAGTAGGAGGAGGAGGAAGAAGAGAAAATGGAGTGATTTCTTCTTGAGGTTAACAAAGGAGGTAATAGAGAAGCAAGAAGGGCTTCAATTAAAGTTCTTAGAAGCCTTGGAGAGAATAGAGAATCAAAGAAAATTAAGAGATGAAGCATGGAGAATCAAAGAAATGAAAAGGGTTAATCAAGAACATGAAGTTTTAGTTCAAGAGATGTCGATGGCCGCCGCTAAAGACGCCGCGGTCGTTGCATTGTTACAGAAGATATCTCCATTCCCATCTCCGCCACCGCCACCACCACCGCCACCACCGACTCGTCCTCAAGACGGGGAGATAAGGCCGTCGAGATGGCCAAAGGAAGAAATTGAAGCATTGATAAGGGTTAGAACAAGAATGGAAATGAAGTATGAAGAGAATGGGGCAAAAGGGTTAGTGTGGGAAGAGATCTCAACAGCCATGAGAGGGTTTGGATACAATAGAAGCTCAAAGAGATGCAAAGAGAAATGGGAGAACATAAACAAATACTTCAAAAAGGTGAAAGATAGCAACAAGAAGAGGCCAGAAGATGCCAAGACATGTCCTTACTATCACCAATTGGATGCTATCTATAAAGAGAAGGAAAAAGGCATGAGCTTTGATATCAATAGCCAAATGGAGCCATTGATGGTTGAGCCAGAGCAACAATGGCCGCCACCATTTCAGGTCAATCAAATCATGGGGAATCAAGAGGAAGAAGAAGAAGAAGAAGAAGAAAGTAGTTGCACAGAAGGGTTGCAATCTTCAATAAGCATATGATATCCATTACATAGTTGAAAAGGGGTAAAAGTTTGGCACAAAAAGCAAGCAACTTTGCAATACATGTGCTAAAGAGCACTAGAATTTGTATGATAATTAATTGTTGTTTATAGTGGGATTAATTGAATTTCCTTTTTTTTCTTCTTATAATCGTAATCAAGCTTAAATTATTGTCAAATTTTGTTCTATGAATTGTGCATGTTTTAAAAGTTTGATAGAATTAGCTTACACATGACCTATGTAGCAATCGGTGTCGGGTCATTTCGGATGGTCCTTGCTCTAAAAAAAAGTTGAAAAAAGTTGAGTATTATAAATACGCACTAAGTAACCTCAAGTAATTAAAAAAAATGGTTGAGAAGTGGAGAGTTAGACTCCACGGTAAAAGCCTCAAGTAATTAAAAAAAATGGTTGAGAAGTGGAGAGTTAGACTCCACGGTAAAAGAAGGTCCATTACTTTCTTTTATTCCACTTGAACAGTTTGAAACCCGGTAGTTTCGGTTTAGGCCAACCAAGTACGTGACTCTACTATCGGCTCGATCAAAAGACTTGTCTTATGTATGATGACACTTCTCCTTTTATGATGAGTACAGACATGATACACGTTCGACTGCGAGGCCGTCTAGTGGGCCACGCTCGCACATGTGAGTTGTGGTGTATAGGAAAGTAAGTAGTAACATCCAATTTGCGCTAGAAGGAGGGGTCAAACCTCCGACCTTGTGGTTAACAGCCACACGCTCTAACCAACTGAGCTATTCCAGCTTTTTTTTATGACAACTTGTGCCTAGGATTTATATAACAATTTGGCACCTAATAGCTCTTGCCTTCCCCTATGGCATGATTATATTACTTACTCCTCATTTCTAAGAGTGAAGACTATCCACACAAACCAATATGAGTCTCCTTGCTTCTAAGAGTGAAGACTATCTCCACATACCAACACAAGTTCTTCCAGGTAGTTCCTACATTGAGTAATAAAAAAGGAACGTGTACCTTGTTGGTATAGGTAGTGACTTTCAATTCTTTGAAATCTTTCATAACTATGAGATTGAAATGATGAGTAAGGACACGTACACTGTGAGATTGAAATGTCCATCATGCTTGCATGGTGCACGACAACCATTGTACTTTCGGGTGTCCGGCAACAGCCTAGAGGAGCTAGTCCGACTAGCAAGCCCAATGGATGTGCGAGTCCGCCTAGTAGGCCCACGCTCACATGTGTGAGTCGTGGAATACTACACATCCAACTATGTTTTGAATAAGGATGTTTTTGTTTATTTTTTAGTTTGAAAATATTATTAATTTTTTTAAAAAATTTAAAAGTAGGAAATTTGAGGGTATTTTTATTAAGTAATTTTGTGGTCAAAGGGATAAGGGTAGGAGTAAAATGGTGGCCCTCTTTCATTAAAAGCTAAAGGTCCCATTGGAAGTGAGTGGCCATGTTCCATTAAAAGCTTCATATGTTTTGAATACACAAAAAGCTCATTTTGATATGTTGCCATCAAACTCACACATGCTATCTCTCTCTTCCCTAAAACCCTATCTATTCACTTCAACATTTGTCCTTCCTTTCAACTTGTTGCCAAATTCATCGGCTAAAGTTGATATGAACCCGTTTTATTTAGATGCTACTTTTTGCTAGCGAATCAGTTAGAGAGGAAATGAATCACTTCTTATAAGGGTGTGAAAACTTGCCCTAGCAGACACGTTTTAAAATCGTGAGGCTGATATTGATACGTAACAGGCTAAAATGGACATATCTGCTAGTGGTGGACTTGAATTGTCACAAATGGTATTAGAGCCAGACATTGGGCAATCTGGGAGCGAGGATGCTGGGCACCCAAGGGTAGTGAGTTGTGAGATCTCATATCGGTTGGGGAGGGGAACGAAGCATTCCTTATAAGGGTATGGAAACATCTCCGTAGTAGATGGGTTTTAAGACCTTGAGGCTGATGACGATACGTAACGGGCCAAAACGAACAATATTCCCCAAAACATTCCTTATAACGGTGTGGAAACCTCTCCCTAGTAGATGCATTTTAAAACTATAAGGCTGATGACGATACGTAACGGGCCAAAGCGGACAATATTTATTAGCAGTGGACTTGGATTGTTACAGTTTTCAACGTCAATTCATACATGATGTAGCACTAAGTGAGTAAGACATCTCTATTACACAATTTCAAGAGTCTGATATAGCTTGATTTCAGAATACTCCATAATTGTTGTGATATCCACATTGGTTGGAGAGGAAAACGAAACACCCTATATAAGGGTGTGGAAACCTTTACCTAGCAAGTGCATTTTAAAGCCTCGAGAGGAAGCCCGAAAGGAAAAACCCAAAGAGAGCAATATCTGCTAGCGGTGGGCTTGAGCTGCTCTTTTCGGTGTTTATGTGTCAGTCTGCATCGGGTTTTGTCAATCTCCCCTAAAACCTTTTTATTATGCCAAATTAATCACAAAAACATATCGCATTCTAGGGTTAATATGGACAATATTTCAAATAATTGTATTGATTCACTTTTCACTATATATAGTTTGAAGGAATGAGATATGTAAATGTAGGTTAAATTAAGGGGAAAAAAAAAAAAATATGATCCACATAAAATTGATTAAAAAATTTGTATGATAAAAATGGAATTAATTCCAAGAAATTTGGTGGCACGCAATTGGGTAATAATGAACAAAAGGGGCTTGTCATTTTCAGACACATGACTAACAGCTAGATGTTCTAATAGGTATCACAAAAAGGTGCTTGCTTTGAGTTTATAGGTAAAATGTAATAAAATCATGAGATTTAAGCATTAGTGAGTTATTCAAATGATTGTTATGGACTAAACAATGATGAAAAGTGCGATCATTAGTGGCTAATGATTAGAGTCGAAATCTATTGATATTGATGCATCCTTATGATTTCTCATCGTATTGTACCAGTTTACATGATGTTTATGCTTATAAATATTATGAACGACTATCTCAGACAAACCTGAGTTTGCAAATTCAATATCCTAAGTATACTTATTTTTGTGTAACTACCCGACTTTTTAAAATCGTTTTTAAGCAATTTTATATCATCAAGATCACTCTCATTCGAATATAGTCTTGGTTGATTCATGTGCGTTTTCCTTTACTCGGGTGTATACTTGTGAGATCCCATATTGGTTAGAGAAGGGAACAAAACTTTCCTTGTAAGGGTGTGGAAACCTCTCTCTAATAGACACATTTTAAAATCGTGTGACTGATGACAATATGTAACCGGCCAAAGTGGACAATATTTTTTAGTGGTGAGCTTGAGCTGTTACAAAGATATCAAAGTCAGAGATACCGGGCAGTGTGTCAGCGAGGACGCTGAGGGAACGAATCATTTCTTATAAGGGTGTGGAAATCTCTTCCTAGTAGACGAGTTTTAAGATCGTGAAGCGAAGCATTCTCCAGGCGATGTGCCAGAGAGGATGTTGAGCCCTAAATCGAGGTTGATTGTGAGATCTCACATTGATTGGAGAGGGTAATGAAGCATTCCTTGTAAGGTTGTGAAAAACTCTCCCTAATAAACACATTTTAAAATTGTGAGACTAACGGCGATACATAATGTGTCAAAGCAGACAACCACGTGAATGCATAACTTCATGTTAACTAAATTAAAACCAAACACTTTTAATTCTTCTTGAACAATGATCATATAGAGGGAAAAAGAAAAAAAAAAGTTCTTTTATAGTTTTGTAGAATGTCATGACCATCGACGTTATTAATAGTTTAGAAATTTTTATAACAATTTTTATAACTATAATGAACGTTATGATAGAGTATGTAAGCATAACTTATATATGTTGCTTGGAAACATTTTATAACATTTTTAATTAAATCTATAATATGTTATCCCAAAACCTTTTCTGTTCTTGTCATCCCAAAACCTGTACTCAAACGTCTCAGAACCATAGTCTATGAAGTAGCACTCCACACCCTCAACGTTAAGTTTGTCACTCTTCTCTGGATCAACACGAACATATGCAGTACAACCAAGAGTTCTCAAGTGAGAGTACTTGAGTTCTTTTCTTGTCCATACTTCGTCTGACAACTTGAACTCCAAGGGTACTAACGACCCTCTATTAATCAAATAGACTGCTGTATTTACAGCATTAGCCCAAAATGTCTCTGCCAATCCAGAATGAATCTTCACACTCTTTGCCCGCTCATTCAATGTTCTGTTCATCTTTTTAGCAACACCATTTTGCCTTACTTTACCGGGAACTGTTCTTGTTAATCTAATTTTCTCGACTGCACAAAATGTTTTGAATTCTGACTTGTCGTACTCCCCTCCATTGTCAGACCTCAGGCATTTGATCTTCAAGCCGGTTTGATTTTCACTTTCAGCTTTCCACTTCTTGAAGGTGGCAAACACATTGGACTTATGTTTGAGGAAATAAATTCACACCTTACTGCTGAAATCATCGATGAAGGTGACGTAGAACTTTGATCCACCAAGTGATGGAACTGGAGATGGTCCCCAAACATTTGTATGGATCATTTCCAATCGCACTTTCTTCAATTCTCTGGCAGTCCTTATGAAGCTAACTCGTTTCTGCTTGCTCATAACGCAGTTCTCACAACGACCCCATATCAATAGATTTCAGACCTTCTAAAACTTCTTTTGCAGCCAGCATCTTCATTCCTTTCACGCTCATATATCCAAGTCTATGGTGCCATATACTTGAATTTGAAGCACTCTCAGCAACAACAACTATGTTCATACACCTGCAGTGTTGTATAATGTTCTAGATTTTGTGCAACGTGCTACCACCATAGCACCCTTTATAATCTTCCACGAACTCTTCCCTCACTCTGTTGCATAACCTATGTTGTCCAACTGACCAATAGAGATCATGTTCTTCTTGAGACCAATAATATATCTGTCAACCTTTAATGTCCACTGATTTTCTGTCGGAGTTATTATGCTGACATCCCCTTTTCCTTTAATCTCCAAATCTTTGTTGTTGGCAAGATACACCTCTCAAAATTTCCAGACTTGAAATTCTAGAAAAACTCTTTATTTGAAAACAAATGAAAAGATGAACCTGAATCCAAAATCTAGGATTCAATTGGACTATCTAGCTTGAGGATTAGAGCATTTTCAATATCTTCGGCTGAATTTATAGAATCATCATCTCCAAATTTGTGATTCTGTTTCCTCTTTAGTCTCCACAATTCCAACACGTTACTTTTGGTCTATTTGGAGATTTTTCTCGATTCTTTGATTTTGATCGCCCTTTGTTTGGGCCCTTTGGTTTACTTCTTCCCCGTTGGTCAACACTGAGAGCACTACCAGATCAATTCTCAATTTCTCATTTGTGAATACTTTCACTGAGAACTACATCTCAAATTTCATCAAACTTCAGTTTATCAAATCTTCGAAAATTGCTGATTGTGGCAACAATAGTATCCCACGATTCGGGTAAAGATGACATATAAAACAGATCCACCTTAAGACATCTATAGATTCAACAATCTTTCCATCAAATACACATTGTTCATAACCAACGATTTTTCGTACATATTCGACAGCGCCATCAATAGATGACGTTGTCTTCTCCTTGATGATGTTGAACGCCACATTTCTAGATAGCATCAACCGTATCAGCCCTAAAGCTTGTCGATCCTTGAGCTTCCACTGCTCTGTGGTCATGGTATCCGGCATCACCCCCAACAGGGATTCGTGAAGATCTTTCTGGTACAGATAATATTCAATCTGCATCTTCCAGAAACCAAAACCGAAATCGGATCCATCAAACTTCTCAATTCCAATCTTTAAACTTTCCATCTTCACAGATCGTGTTGAATTTCTCCTTGCTCTAATACCAGTTGTTAGGATTGCACAACAACACACACTCGATCTAGATGAACACAAAGAACAAGAGAGAAAATACAAAGAGAATATTGGCTAAAGGTTTTGTATTGATGACTTGAGGTATGTAGAATAAGAGAATACAGAAAATACATTTTCAAAGCTCTGCCGGATATATATATGGTTTAGTTTACTATATATAGTTTTACCAATTATAACAATCTAATATATATAACTATCTATCATATAGGTTTACTACTATGTATAACAGTTGATTAAGCTATAAATAAGCATCAGACTCCATAACCTAACAATCACATAATTTCTCGTTTAGTCTGACATCTTGAGTATTAGCGCTAACACTAACCTGTCCTTCCGATCTTGGAAACTTACCTTGCAAGCCTTGGTCCATATGAATGAACACAACCGGGGTGGTAGGAAGTCCAAATGACATGACAACAAACACATAGTGGCCATATCTCTTTCTGAAAGTTGTCTTCGACACATTCTCTTCTTTAATCTTGATATGATGATAACCTAATCATAGGTCTATCTTCGAGAACACCATTTATTCCCTAAGTTGATCAAATAAATCCTCTATGCGTGGACGGGGATACTTGTCTTCATTGTCCTCTTATTAAACTCCCTATAATCGATGCATAAATGCACTGGTCCATCCTTCTTTTTTACGAACATCACTGGTGCTCCCCGCGAAGATAAAATATGACGGATAAAGCCTTTATGCAACAATTGTTGTAGCTATGTCTTGAGTTCCTTTAGCTCTGCTAGTGTCATGTGTCATGATTGTACTTTCTCAACCGTGTGGCATCGTAATCTTGACACACTTACGACAAGCCTTGTGGGAAACTCAAGCCTCATATTCATTTTTTACCTAACTTTGTGGCTTCACTTAAGCGAGGTTTTCCTTCGCCAACCGAACATCACTTTTGCAGAATCCAAGCTTGTTCGGCCACACACGCTACCTATGCATGAATGTTCAATCTTCTGCGACACAACCGACGTGCCTCTACACCAGGCCAAGTCATTTAGTTCGACATTGCCTCTACTCGGGGCCAAGGTCTCTCAATGTAACACTGTTTCCCATCATCTCATCTTGGTTCACAATTAACATGGCCCACATGCTTTGACGCCATCCCAAGTCACGGGATGTCATTGACCATAACAGCTCACTCGGTCATGCCATCGAGAATGGGCTCACGCGTCATTCATAATCTCAGGACATCATGAACATCTATCCATTGTGGTTCAATCGAGGCATTGGCCTTCTTGTGTCCATGTTGAACCATTTATGGAATAAGACGCTTAGGCTAGGGTGCAATACCAGGACACTTGTGCTGCCCAGTATTGTCTTTGAAAAATCCATTTCAAAGGAAGCCGCCCAAGACACTTGTTTCACAACGCTCATCTTCACTGTGACACACACACATGCCATATGGTAGCTCGCTTAGGCCACAGGGCCCAAAGGTGGTGGGGAGCTAACACCATGCTTCCCCCTATAATACAATTTTGCATCATGTAGACATGTACTAAAATAATGCTTTATACTTGTGGGATCTCATATATGTATATAATTCATATAGACGTGAAGAACGATACATTTTTGTTCTCCTCTTTCTATGACTCTTTGAGGTCCCTATGCACTAAAACATTTAGTGTAGGGTTGATGTATAAGAAAGTGATACCCCATACGTATGAAAGTAGTGCATACCCAACGAGACCTAAAGATTACGAATGACATGAGTCTAGTGGGTTTCACATGTACAAAAGTTGTGCAAACATAAAAAAACTAAAGCACAAACCGTTATTTTAGGTCCTAGTAGAAATGAACATCATGATTCATCTTTGCATGTATCAGCATTTTCAAACTCCAACAAATGGGTCACTTACTAGAAATTTGTAATACTCAACCATTTCCAAGCATGAACATCTTACGCTACTGACGGTGGTTGCTACATAAGCCATGGGTAATCATGTTAGAGTCAACTTTCGCAATAGTTTCCACGCTTCAATACTTTTCGCAAAGAAATCTTTGTATTTGAACTAACTTTGTGATTTATACTTTCAAACATGAATTTTAGGGTTTCTATATGGATAATCTCATATCGAAATAATAAATCATCTCGATATCATCATTTACAAAACAATAATTACCTCTCGCACAATTCAACGATGGAAAGTTATTTTCTTTCTCGAACTAAATGATATGATTTATGCATAAAAGTGAGATACAAGTGTATGGTGGGATGAGGGGTTTAGGGTTTGGTGGACAAGAAATTGGAGACATAAAGGGGGCAATATGATTAAAAGGTGGGAGAGAGAGAGGGGGAGCCCTATCAAAATGAGCAAAAGAAAGTCCAAAAAACACATCCATACAATGAGTTGAAGCCAAGTTTTTATGGGGTTTGAAAGAAAGAAACTCTTTCCTCCTCCTTTTGCCTTTCTTTTCTTTCTTTTCACATCTCCCATATGTCTTGTGATGAACAAAAAGGTAAGGCCCTCCCTTATTATGTTATTGTTCCTATGGCCTTCCAAAAGAGACAAATGCAACATATAAATCTTTTTAATAATGTATTTTCTATTGAAGATAGGGATACTTCTATCTTTCTCTCTCTTCTTATCTATTCTAATCGAAATGTCAAGCCTACTCTGAATAGATATTATCCATTTTAGCTCGTTACGTATCACTGTCACCTTCACAGTTTTAAAACACGTCTGTAGTAAGAGGTTTCCACATCCTTATAAAGAATGTTTCGTTTTCGTCTCCAACTGATGAGATCTCACAAAATTAACCCTAAATTTTGTATTTTATCTCGAAAATACCTTTAAAATTTTAACAAAACGTTTTAAAAATACATTTTCTATTAGTTTCTGGATAGAAACCGTTTGTAATTTGATTCAGAAATACCCTTAGACTTTCAACAGTGTTTCAAAAATACCCTTCACTTTCAAATGTTTCATCAATATTCTTTAAAGTTAAAAATACTCTTATCGTTAGTACCATATTTAAAAAATACTCATGAAATTTTGAAAGTAGCTTTACACCCTTAACCCTCGTAAAAAAAAGTTCAAAAAAGCTTCTAATGCCACGACATTGAATTGTTTATCTACACCTCATAGATTATCTTCAAACTTTTTTAAAAAAAAAAAAAAAATTCTAAAAATTTTAGAAAATTAATATTACTTTTAAAAGTTCATGAATATTTTTTAAACGGAGTTCTAACGATTCAGTCCACGTACGTTAGATAAAAGTATTTTTGGACTTTATAAAAAAGTTTAAAGGTTACTAAAAAATGTATTTTTTTTTAGTTTTTTTTTTATAAATTTTAAAATTCAATAATATTTTTTTAAATAAAATACAAAAGTAAGATATATTTTTATTAATATATAAAATATTGGTGTTATAAATGAGAAACTTTTATGAGTTGTAACAGAATATTTATTGCTATCCACAAAAAATGATAATAATAAAATAATAATAATAATAATAAAAAGAAAAGAAAATAATGAAAGGTCCACATCTTGAATTGCACACAAAATTGCCCCATTTCTTAAGTCAAAGCAAAAAATAAAACACTCCATTTTTATCTCTCTTTCTACCTATGTTCTTCATCATGTCTCTGTCTTAAATAATGCCTCACTTATTTTCTTGTCTTCTCCAAAATAATACCTTTTTAACCCAATTAGTTTAAATCTGATAGCATCGAGGTCCCAAAGATCGTTACACTGTTTCAGGTTCTTCGATTTCATCTAGTATTTTAGCAGATTTTGATCTTAAAAATTATGAAATCTCACCTTTGTTGGAGAGAAGGATGAAACATTCATTATAAGAGCGTGGAAATCTCTTTCTAGCATGCGTGTTTTAAAATCGTGAGGGTGACAGTGATACGTAATGAGCCAAAGTGGATGATATTTGTTAGCAATGGAGGCCAAAGTAGATAATATATGCTAGCGACGAGCGTGTGAAAAACTACCTGTCCTTAATAGATGCGTTTTAAAACATGAGACTGACGACAATACGTAACGGGAAAAAATGAATAGTATGTGCTAGCGGTGGGGAGGTATGGAAATCTCGAGCCAAAGAAAATAATATCTGCTAGCGGCAGGGTGTAGAAACCTACCTTTCCCTGATAGATACATTTTAAAAGTGTCAGACTGACGACAATACGTAATGGGCAAAAACGTACAATATGTGCTAGCGGTGGGGAGGTATGGAAACCTCGAGCCAAATAAAACAATATATGTTAGTGGCGGGGTGTGGAAACCTACCTTTCTCTAGTAGATATATTTTAAAACTGTGAGACTGACGACGATACGTAACGAGCAAAAACGAACAATATGTGCTAGTGGTGGGGAGGTATAGAAACCTCGAGCCAAAGAAAATAATATATGCTAGCGGCAGGGTGTGTAAACCTACCTTTTCCTAGTAGATACATTTTTAAAACAATGAGACTGACGATGATACGTAACGGGCAAAAACGGACAATATGTACTAGCGGTGGGGAGGTATGGAAACCTCGAGCCAAAGAAAACAATATCTGCTAGCAGCGGGGTGTGCAAACCTACCTATCTCTAGTAAATACACTTCAAAACTGTGAGACTGACAACGATAGGTAACAGGCAAAAACGGACAATATGTGCTAGCGGAGGGGAGGTATGGAAACCTCGAACCAAAGAAAACAATATTTGCTAGCGGTGAGGTGTGGAAAACTACCTTTCTCTGGTAGATACATTTTAAAACTATGAGACTGACGATAATACATAACGGGCAAAAACGGACAATATGTACTAGCGGTGGGGAGGTATGGAAACCTCGAGCCAAAGAAAACAATATCTACTAGTGGCGGAGTGTGGAAACCTACCTTTCCCTAGTAGATACACTTTAAAACGGTGAGACTAACGACAATACGTAACGGATCAAAACAGACATTATCTACTAAAACATTTATGGATTATCGATCGTAACATTACAATTTTTGAAACAACAATCAATAATACTTTTTTTTTTCTTGGGCTAGAATCAAAAAAAAAAAAAAAAAAATGGTACTGAGAAGAACTGTTTGAATGGCAGGAGTGAGAAGGAAGATTCCTTAAGAGAAATGGTGTAGGGCCAATGATCCTACAAATATTTATATTTTGTGTTATCCTAAGGGTCCATTTCCATGCCTACATGTGATGCTCCCTCTACCCTTCATCCCTTCTCTCTCCTCTCTCTCATTATTTACTTTCTACCCTCTCTCGACACCCTAAACCGACTCATTCAATACTTATTATCCCGTCTCTTTCTCGTTCGGTGACCTCAACGGGTTAACATATCAATACCTTTACATCTTACAAACTTGAGATCAAAATCGATCGAGATAATAGCAATATTTTTCAAGTACGTATCTTACTGACCTAAAATATTCAACGAGTTTATTACTCGAAAAGCTTCAAACCTCATTCGGTTTGTAACACGGTCAAGATATCAGTGACTTGACATCTTACTACCTGAATATTCGTGACGTTTTTTTTTAGGTACATCCCTAATTATTTATTTATACTCTGTGCCACCACCTTTCACAATATTGATAGTTTTTTAATTAACTAAACATAAGGGGTTTGCATGCAATGTGTCATATCTTTTAATTTATTTTTAATGAAATAATAAATACAATATTTTTCATTATTATTTTTCTCTATAAACTTTCATATTAACATTAATTATGGTAATTGGCCTCATTAAATAATAGCCATAATAATATATATTTATTTAAAAATTTTAATATATATTTTCATTATTTTTTTATTATTAATAATATTTTTTTTAATTAGAAAGAGTTATGAGACTATTAATTATAACATGACCCCTCAAATTATACATATTTAATTAATATTTTTATTTTTTACATTTAAATCATTTTTGTCCACTTATTTTTAAAATTTCAATTTTATTTTTATATTTTATTTTTATTAATTTCAATGGTCCCTACCATTTATCAATGTTATGAAATTGCTGGCCACCTCACCATCAAATTTATTTTTATTTTATAATTAAAATTTTAAAAATTAAATTTACACAAATATTAAAAAAAAATTAAAAGGGTAACTTTAGCCTCATATATATATATATATATATATATATATATATATATATATATATTATTATTATTATTATTATTATTATTGACAATTTTTTTTAAAAAAATTACTTAAACTTTATTAAATTTTTTAGGCCAAAAAAAATAAATAAATTATTAAAATGGAAAAACATATGACTCTCGCCGAACTCTATTCTACAATTTCTCAATCCCCCCCCCCCCCCCCCCCCCCCCCCCCCCCCCCCCCCCCCCCATTGTGAGTGTGTGTATGAACAACAAAAACCCGACAACCTGTCCCGACTCGACCTACTCGAGTTTTACTAAAGCCACAGTATGTTTTGTCTTTACTCACTCAGCAGTACTCACCGAAGTTGGTTTGCTAGCCACAATCTCATAGTTCCCACCACCCTCGTCCTCTTCCTCTTCATCATCATCATCGTCGTCTTTATCGTCGCGATCCATCGGTTCGCTCTCCATCTCTTCGTTGCCCGAGTCGGGTCGGGTGATCTCTTGCTGCGGTGGCCATTGTTGTTCGGGTTGAACCATCAATGGAATCATCGTCGAAGAACCGATATTTTCGAGCTCGAGCTTCCTGTTGTTGTTGTTGTTTCCGCCGCTCTTTTCCCTATACAATGCATCGAGCTGGTGGAAATAAGGGCATGTCTTGGAATCCTCTGGCCTTGTTTTTCTTGTTTCCTTCACTTTCTTGAAGTATTTGTTTATGTTTTCCCATTTCTCTTTGCATCTCTTTGCATTTCTATTATAACCTATTCTCTTCATGGCTGATGATATCTCTTCCCATAATGGCCCTTTTGGTACATTCTCTTGATATTTGGCTTCAAGATTTGTTCTTAATTTGATCAATGCTTCTACTTCCACTTTTGGCCATCTTGATGAGCTTGAAGATGGACTCATAGTGTAATTCTCCCCACCATTATGATCCATTTTCATAATCTCCATCTTTTGTGGAAGAACTACTTGCAATGTCGATGAAGATGGCGGTGCTGGTGGCGGTGGCGGTTGTACAACTGGTGTCGGATTTGACATGGGTATTGGTTGTTGTTGTGGTGGCGGCGGTGGCGGTGGCGTTCGTGACAGATTGTTGTTGTTGTGGTTGTTGTTGTTCTGTTGGGATTCGGTTATTTTTTGGAGGAACGAAGTAATGGCGGTGTCTTTAGCAGCCGCCATTGATCTTTCATGAGCTAAAATCTCTCTTTCTCTATTGATTTTAGCCATTTCTTGAATTCTCCAAGCTTCTTCTCTAACAATTCTCTCTTGTTCCCTTTTCTCAATAGCTTCCAAGAATCTCTTTTGCATTTCCACTTGTTTTTGAATCACTTCCTTCATTAATCTCTCAAAAAACTCCTTCCATTTCCTCTTCTTCGTCCTCCTCCTCGGTGCCTCGTCGGATGATGTCGATGAATCATCGACATCATCCGACGTTGAATTCGAGATAAGATCCGCTTCAAGAAACCCCACGGGAACGGACGAGGTGGTAGGGTTATTGAACGGAGCGGGCGGAGACGGGAGGTGAATTGTGGGATTTGGTTGAGAGAAGGATATGTTCATCAAGTGGGGTAGGGTGGTGGTGGTGGATGGAACAGTGGGAATGACGGTGGTTGACGGCGGAGGTGGCGGCGGCGCCGGCGGCGGTGGATTGAAATTAAAAGGTGGGTGATTCTCAAGAGCTTCTAATTGTTCAAAAAATTTATAAGTTTTGCTATCTGGTTTCCCACTACGAACTTCTCTTGTTCTTTTATGGTATTTGTAAACATTCTCAAATTTCTCTTTGCATTTCTTTGCACTTCGATGATATCCAAGCTCCCCTAGTTTCCTGATTAAAAAAAAAAACCAAAAAAAAAAAAAAAACAACCCCACAAGAGATAAAAATCAAAACTTTCATACAAAAAAAAAAAAAAAGAAAAAAACATCAAATTGCATGTCGAAAAGCAATGATTGAGCTAAAAAAACGAAGAAATTAATGATATTTTCATGTGAAAATTGCAAAATTTCCTCAATTTTTAAGAAAATCTCCTTGAATTTCAGTGTCACTGAATTGGGTTTTCAGTTTAATTAAAGATTCCCAAGAACACAAAAAAAAAAAAAAAAAAAAAAAAAAAAAAAAAAAAAAACAGATGAACTGACAACGATTGAACTGCCGACAGTGAAACCCAGATCTTGGAAGAGAATTAAAATTGAAAATTTTCAAAAAATAAAAATAAAAATTGAAGCTTTTTTTTTTTTTTTTTTTTTTAATTTTAATTTTTTTTAATTTTGATTTGGTACCTGGAAACTTGTTCCCACAAAGGGCCTTTAACGCTTGCATCTCGAAAAGCCACGTCCAAATCGGAGCGAATTTTCAGGAGAGCTAAGGTTTCTTGTCTCGGCCACCGGTTTCCGCCGAAGCTCCGGTCACCGTCGTCTCCTCCTCCTCCTCCGCTTCTCCGTCTCTCCTCTTCACCAGAATTATTATTAATCTCCTCCACCGCCGCCGCCGCTACACCCATGTCGCCGATTACCTCATCATGGCAATGATTCGTCTCCGGCACGGCGGCGCCACCGCCCAAGACGGAAGTAGTGGAGTCACCAAGCATAGAGAGAATAATAACAAGGCTAATTGGGAGGACGCTCCTCCTTACCAAATTACAGCACAAAACAAACCAAGGACCAAAAATAAATTAAAATAAATACACACAACAAATATTTTTTAAAAAAATTCAAAAATAAATAAATAAATAAATAAAAGGGTTTTCTGGGAATATAATTAAAAAAAATTTATTTATTTATTTTCTTTTAGCTGGTGGAATCTTTATTCTTTAATGGGTTATTTTTTAAAAAAATAAAAATATAATAAAAACCTGCCACCTGGGGTTTCTCTATTTATTTATTATTTATTATTTATTATTTATTTTTTATTTTTTGGAATTCTCTCAGTAATAATAAAAAGTGGCACAGAAAGTTATATAGAAATGGAAAATAATTTTAAAAAATAGAGAGAAAAAGGGGTTTTTTTTTATTTAATTTAGTAAAAATATTATAAATATTACAGAGATTTTTGAACAGCTTGCACATACAGACAATAATGATAATAAGTTGGTTTTTGTCTGTCCAGCTAGATTTAGCTAAAAGCCGGCCCATATAACCTCACTTTTATTTTTTATTTTTATTTTTAATAAAATAAAATAAAATAATTTGTTTATCTTTATTAAAATAATTACAATTAATGAGAATTAATGCTCTGGAAATAAATAATTTAATTTTTTTTTTTTTTTAGGGAAAAAAAAATGGAGGGTTTCTTTTTTGGCAAGTTGGATGCGAAATGACAAAACTACCCCTCACATGGATCCCATTTGACCTTTAATCATTGAGAGGTTAATTTATTAAAAAGAGTATTATTTTATTTTTAGATCGGCAGATTAGTGATCTGTGACTGTCTGAGTAATTTCAGTATTTTTATACTTTAGGGTAATATTTTTTATTGACCAAAATGCCCTCGGTCGAGTTACTAAATTACTTATATATTTTTAAATTATTTAATAGAAATAATAATAATAATAATAATAATAATAATAATAATAATAATACTCGCTTGCTTTCTGTTTTCAACTTGTAGGGTGTGGGGCTGTGGTTCTCTACATCCAGGCCTACGGAGGGGCCTACTCTGATTGGGACAAATGGTAGTTTGACAAGATTTTGATTTCTTTCTATAATTCCTATTATTTTATGAAATAACAATATATATATATATATATATATATATATATTTTTACACAAATAATTAATTGTGGGATCCACGGTGGATTTAAGCTAGTTAGATGTATGTCAATGTTTTTAGGCCAAGCCATTTATGAGTAGAAGTAAATGGGTGGCTAT
Source organism: Cucurbita argyrosperma subsp. sororia (assembly GCA_018691285.1). Taxonomy (NCBI): domain Eukaryota; kingdom Viridiplantae; phylum Streptophyta; class Magnoliopsida; order Cucurbitales; family Cucurbitaceae; genus Cucurbita; species Cucurbita argyrosperma. Next base: position 5,903,411 of record CM031889.1, on the reverse strand, counting down.
TTCTGGTTCTAGACTCGGTTAGGTCACGTTAGATTATTCTCGTTATATAATCAGTCGGTAAAAGTATGTATGAGCTTTTGGATAGCGAGATTGTTTTCAGTACATGTAAACCTTCGTAGAAAATTAGTAATTTCTTATTTGCTAGGTCATTTTCGTTATCGTGAACTCGAGAGAACTGTTCATGTAATACAGAAGTATGAGTTGTCGGATGTCTTCATTTTTTTAGGTTTGTTTTGTATTGCGTGATAAGAACAAATAGATTGCAATAGTCCATCATGTTTGGTTGAGAGAGTAAAACTGTGAGAACAAAACATTCTTTATAAGTATGTGGAAACCTCCCTAGCATAGATGTTTTAAAACCTTGAGGAGAATTTCGGAAGGGAAAGCCTAAAAATGACAATATCTGCTAGCGAGCTTGAGCTGTTATAACTTGTATCAGAGCTAGACACTGGGCGATGTGCCACAAAGGAGGTTGACCCTAAAAGAGGGTGGACACTAGGTGGTGTGTCAGGGAGGAGTTGGGCCTTGTAGGAGACAGATTGTGAGATCCTACTGTGTAGAAACCTCTCCCTTCCCTGCCGGACGATTTTTAAAACGTTGAGGGAAAACCCAGAAAGGAAAACCTAAACACGACAATATAGTGAGCTTGGATGGTTACTGTAACGTCCATCCAAATTTTTAAAAACTATATATTTTTTAATTTTAAAAATATAAATAAAAGTAAAATATATATTAAATATCTAAAAATAAATGCAAATACACTAAAATCTCACTCTTTTTTTTTCTTAATGTTATTTAACAAATGAGTGTATGAATGATGTGTAGCCCTACAATTTTAGGGTATGACACGTGTATATAAATTTTGTCTTTCTTTTTTTAAAAAAAAGAAAAACTAATTAATTTGTTAATTACAATTTTGTCCCTCACAAATAAATGTAGTTTTAATTTGAAAATGACTATAGCTATAATGTGATAAGGTTGTTGAAAAATATTAAGCCAATTTGTCAATTTTATTATTTTAAGAGTTTTTATATTAATTTATGGTTTTTTTTTTTAATATAAAGTTTTAGAGAAAGTATTTTATTCTGGATCTTATCTTTATTCTAATAATAATAATAATAATAGTCTATTTACTAATAAATATATCAACCTATTTTTATGATTGATGTAACTATTAAAAAAAGACATTTATATTTAATACGGAAATTAAAATAAATATTTTATTTATTCACGTAGTTTAAGAGTTATAATTTTAATTATTTTAAATGACAATTTTTTTTTTCTTTCCTTTTAAATAAGTCTTATTAAATTATTTTAATTATCATTACTTTATTTTTTATTTTTTTAAATAAAATTTAGTCCAACTTCAAGACAATTTTAATTTTAAAAAAAATACTAAAAGATGTTGACTTTGATTATTATTTTTTAAATAGTAAGTTATAAAGTTTAATTTATTTATTAAAAAAATCTAGAATTTCAACCATATATGTTTGGGTTGAAGAGATTTCGATTTTGTTCCATATTAAAAATTATTAAATTAACCAAGAATTTTTATTTTTATTTGGAGTCTTTAAAAATTATTAAATTAAACAAAAAAAAAAAATTGAAATGTTAATATGGTTGACTTGCATTATGTGTGTCATGATTTAAAGCTACGAGGATTTCATGTATTTTTGTATGTCACGTGCATAGGAATACTTCCTTCTAATGATGAGTACAGATGCGTACATTATGGTATCTATGTACACCATGATATTATGTGGGCTCCTTCCCTCTGTGGCTCCAGTAGCATGAGTGTGCCCTAGCTGAAGGGCAAGCCCATGGGTTACGTATATGCCTGTCTGGTGGAGCCATGTGTGCGTATGTAGGTTATGTGTAGAGAAGTATTACAAATATAATTTTTGCCCGAACTGGAAAACAGAGTTCAAAGGCCATGAAATGTTTTTATGAAAAGATAGGTCCCGCCACGATTACTTGTATATGCATTTTTTCGCCCCAATAGTGGGGTTACTTACTTGACTATTTCTTAAAATAGTCAAGTCCCATGTTATTCTTATTTTTTAGGTAAAGGTAAGACACATTTTGTATAGATGACAATGTCACAGTGGAGGCAAAGGAAAATTTCGAGAGTAGTAGTGTCGAAGGAAAATTTCATCACTACAAAGTATATAACTATGGGCTTACTGATCGCTCATGAATGTATATAGTAAAATGGTGTAAAATTCACAAGAATAACTGCAAGTATACACTATCACAAGTAGCAAGTAATAACTAAATTATGGATTATACAAATAACCTATCTTTTGGTTACTTTTGTTACTGGAAACCAAGTGAGTTTTTGGTATCATTCAAATGAGTATTGGTGAGTTTAAACTATTTAAACAAAATTTATGTAGAGTATCGACTGCTGCCGAAGAACAAAGAGCAACGAGAAAATGAACAATAATAAGAAAGATTCGGCTAAGAGAGATTAAATAGATAAGTTATGGAACGGTCATGCAAAGTGATTACTTCCATAATCGCTTTGTAGTTGTCCTTCAATGGAAATTTCCCTCCTTTGAGCTCTCTCGTCCACCTCTTTGTCTTGATCTATCATTCTTGGTATTTTTTTTTTCTCTTATGGTCGACAACGGGTGAATTAGGAATCTTATTCCTCCTTGGTGGCTCCTTTCTTTTTAGGTAGCTTTCCCGTTTTATATTGTTCATTGCTTCCCATTTAGGGTTGAAAATGAGTTAGTCATCCACCTAGAAAGTTCCTAATTGGGTAGTCAATAATCCACATGGCTTGCTGATTTGGATTATAATTTCCCTTTCATCCCCGAAAATTTACTTTTCGGATTGGTTCAGCATCAGGGTTAGCAATTTGTACGGACAGGTCATCGCTAACAGGATTGTTTCCAGATTTGCTACAACATCAAGGTTTAATATGTGAAATTTTACCAAATAACTCATTTAAATTGAACAATTAGGTTGATTTATGCAAATTGATCTTTTTTTTCATGTTGAACGACAATTGACTATTTCATGGTTACTAATTAATGAGTGTAAAATTAACTACAAAAAAGCTAGATATAACTCTACTTTTGGAGAGTTATCAATTATCGAATGAAATTTCAAGCACTCTATACCCAAACAACTTTGTAATTTTATGGAAGTTGAATTTCGGAAGTAATGTAAAGCAGAAATCTCGGCGTCTCGACACTTATAGCTACATTTGTGAAAGTTTTAAAGATGTCACAACGATAATTAAAGTTTTTCAGGCTTGTGTGGAGGTGAATTGTGATACGAGATGTCCAACATATGACTTGAAGTTATGAAACCGAGTATCGAGATTGAGCACAATGGGAGATACATGGTGATGAGAGTGTAGAAATAGTTTCCAAGCCAACTAGTTATTGTACCTTTGAAAATCTCCCCAATACCGCTACGTAAATATGTTTCAACAGAATAGTATGATCAGTTTTAATCAAGTTGGTGAATGCCACGCCACCTCTAAAAAGAACCAACCTGAAATATTTGCTCGAGTTCCAAGTAAAATTAAAGTAACCCACTAAATAGACTTCGCTACTTATAAAACTTTAATAGAAGGCTTGATATAAGATTATAAGGTTATGCATAAAACATGGTGCTTATTGGATTATTTCAAGGGGTTAAACCAACGATAGGTGTAAAATGACCAAAATGCCCATATAGTTACGTTCCTATACTTTGTGACCCAAGTGATCTCTCGATGGCATGCAATTTTAAATGTTTTAAAGGGATTATGCAAGATCTCAAGGTGATTAGAACATGTTCGGAGTATGAACTAAGAGGAAAAGGACGAAACTACCCTTAAAGACTATTTATTAGAAGAAATCAAGGTTTTTATGAATATCAAGTGACAATATACTTATGAAAGATTTATACATGCGGAAAAATATTTATGATTCATATGGATTAGAGTTTACATGTTAAAAAAATTCTTTGGTTTTGCCTTTAAAACTTAACAAATGAATCTTAAAGTTATAATACAAGATACCCTAAAGACTTTCCGATGTACAGTGCAACATGATCCTATAACACAAACTACTTCGAAAGAACTCCATGAAGCTAGCTTGACCTCTGAACATAGCTATAGACACTAGGGTTCATGACACCAAGGACGTAGCTTTGAACTTTATGGGGAGCATGACACTAGAGGTTCCGCTGACCTCTGGACGTAGCTACAGACAAATAGCTTGACTAGAGAGGGTCTAGGGGGTGTGCAAACCACCTGGAGATTCACACTCGCACATGTGGGTCGTGTGTAGGGAAGTACGACACATTCATAGTAGTTCGAATTGGAGGCCACTACTAGTATGATATGAGAAAGAGATAGGTCCCTAGAGTATATTTGCATGTGATTGCATTTAGCATGATCCCAGAGTGAGGTCACTTACTGAGTATTTTTCGAAATATTCAGGTCGTGTCACATCATTTTTCAAGTAAAAGCAAGGTGCCCATGTACAGATGACGATGGCATAGCGAGCAGAGACTGAGGCACGTGCATAGGGTAGACTCATATTTAAATTCCTAGTCTAAGGTTATAATAGGTTGTTTTGCATTTCATCGATTAAAATTATTTTGTATTTGTTTTTATTTTCCCTAAATTTCAGTATTTCGTATTTAAACACGTAAGATCATGACTGTGTTTTCAAGAGATAGAAGATGTTTTAAATGTTTTCGACATTTATACTAGAGATAGATTTGCTTTTAAATTCAAACCCTAAACCAAAAACAATAATAATTTAGATCTCTTAAAATATTTTTGAAAATAAGGGTATACATAACTGTTAGGTCGAGTTGATGAGATCTTTTGGACTAATTCATAATGTTAGTTAGGTCGAGTTGAAGAAATCTTTTGGACTAATTCATAATGTTAGGTTGGCTGAAATAGTGACTCGAGCAACTCGAATTGAGTTCATAACCATTAGGTTGTCGGGTTATTTTTTTTAATTATTATTTAAAAAAAAAATCTACTTATTCAGAAGACATATTACACATCCATAACTAAAATATTTAGAAAGCTCAAATATCAAACATTCACAAGTCACAACTTATAACTATTACAAGTTATAAACACAATATTCTTAACCCTATTTTCGGGTCGGTCGAATTGACTTGACCAAAAAAAATGTCAACCTGCAAACTGAATCGAGTTTTTGGTTTTTTAAAATTCAACCCAAATCAAGAAAAAAAATCTAACCCAACCCAATCTTTGTGGTTTCGATTGAACAGTCTGAGTTGGTTGGATTCCGGAATCATTTGAACACAAAAATTTGTAGAATATTTTGCAAGACCCAATTGGTATAAGAAAATATTATGATAGGTATGAAAAATACCTGCCATACATTCATCATTACAACGAAAAAAATAATGTTAATGTTATATTTTTGGACTTATTAAATAATAATAATATTTATATGACAATCTAATGAAATAGACAATTGAGTTATGGAAATTCAACATCTCATATGATGTTATGACACAATCCATGGCCCCGACTTCGAGAAAAGATACCAAAGTTAAAACGAAGCTAAGTCATCAGGTAGATGTTCAAACTTGACTCTATTGTTGGATCGACTTTGACTTTGAGTATGAGTACTACCAGAGGGCTGATTGGCATCGTCTACTGCTTTTCCTTACGTGAGACGCAAGACTTTGTGTCCATCTTAAATCTGTACTGTCCCAATAACTCTTCCCTAGTTGGTGCAAACTGATATCTCTAATAATGTGCCTTAGGGGCGATCTTATTGTTGCTTCTTCTCTTGGACTTGTCCAGACCCACCTCGGCTCTAGTGTGACTTTTGTGGGGTCTAGGGCATCTTATCTAATGTTGTTCGGTAATTGAGCATCTCAGCCAGTTACAGTATAGACTGGCGCAAAATGGGTGGATAGAACACCTGTAACCTTAAGTCTCATTCTTATGATGAAATGTTTTGACTTTTTTGTGACCATCATCTCGAGAGAAAAACGAGACAAACATGTGAACTCCCTGTTAGAGATGCATGAACTCCAAGTACTTTCTATACTCCGCCACTAGCTTAAAATACTTCTCGAGGAATTTCGTCTTGAACTGAGCCCACGTCATCAGGATATTATCCTCCTAAGCGATTTTGAGGCAGAGTGTAATCACAATTATGTGTCCTCTCCATGAATGAGACAAACCTAATTTGATAATCGTCAAGGCAGTTCATAGGTTGAAATATCTTCTCAATGTCAGAAAACTACCGTGATAGTATCACTGTATCTTTAGATGCCCCATCAATGGTCGGAGGGTTCTACCTCTTGAAGTCTCTAAAGTATCTCTCTAGGTTACATGTCAAACAATTGTTGTCGTATGAGAGATTGTTAGGCTCCAAAGACGTTTAGCTTTTCACTTACTGGTTGTTCTTGAAGAGGAGCCCGAGATTTTACCTTAAAGGTAGAATCAGAGCAACCTAAGGGATTTTCACTTACTGATTGTTAGGCCTCTAATACCAACTATAATAACTCGACTTTTTGCACATGTACCAAACGTAATCGTTACTATTCACATATTCACATGCTGGAGTACCCTTTAAAACAACATAGAAAGGACATACATGTAAATCAAATCAACCAATACTAAAACTTTTATTCACAAAATATAATCCCTCAAATATCAAACATTCACAAATCATAATGCATTTCTAACAATCCACCCCCCTTCAGGGCTCGGCGTTATTGTTGGCACACTACTCGGTGTCTGGCTCTGATACCATTTGTAACAGCCAAAGCCCACTGCTAGTAGATATTTTCCACTTTGGATTTTCGGTTCTGGGCTTCTCCTCAAGGTTTTTAAAACGCGTCTACTAAAGAGAGGTTTTCATACCCTTAGAAAGAATGTTTCGTTCCCTTCTCCAATCGATGTGAGATCTTACAATCAACCCTCCTTCGAGTCCCAGCGTCTTCGCTGGCACACCGTCTAGAGTCCACCCTAAAAAATTACAGATAGCTAGCTCAAGACGGCTTGGTTGAATCTCCATGAGGAATCCCTCGGGTTGCTTTGATTCTACCTTTAAGCTTTCTACGTAGAATCACTGAATAATTCACCAAAGAGAGCAACGTAGGCCAAGATTCTTATCACCTCTAGAACACAAGATTCTTATGACCTTATCTGCTTCTACTAGAGGCTCTTGTTCTTCCATCTTATCCAAATCTTGAAAGCACGAAGTTTCCTTTCATGTTTGACCAAATGAAATCTCTATTGATGAAGCAATGGTCAATGATAAAAAAGTTGTTCGAAGTAACGAAATGGATTTCGTCTCAATTTATGAGGTTATGATATATGATTAGTTAGTAACACCTAATGGCCCTAACATTTCCTCGTATCCCATGTGTCACAATCGAATTCTTGCGACAGTAGGACAACGATTATGCGACACTTGTCTAATCTAACGAACAAGTCACCCGTGTGAAATTCGTACTTTGTGGATAATATCAGCATATGCTCGAGTCTTGAGTCACGTTTGAGAGAAAAATGTGAGTGAAGAAATTTGTTGAAGACAGTTTTAAAGAAAGCAATGTTATGAGCTAAAAGGGAGTAGACAATAACAATAGCTTTCATAGCATATAATCCGAGTAGGAATAATTGACAACTAGTCACCTCCCTCTATCATACATTTTAGAGCATTTTAATCATGACGGGTATAGATATGATTTAGGTGAACGGTCATACACGCTCATATTGACACAACAATGATAGTAAATGTCTATTCAACATGAAAGCAAGTAAAAGGTGATTTGGTATGGGCATGCAGCCATGGACAACACGTTCTTGACAAGCATAACCGGGACATCCAACATGCAGCACAGGCAACATGACCATGTTACCTAATTGTCTTCGGTAACTTCTAAGAGTAAAGACCATTCCTACCCCGGGTTCTTTTAGCATGTTTTATTATTATTATTATTATTATAAATGGGAAGGGATAGATGCCTTACAGAAGGGCTTCCTCTAAGATAAGTGGAAGAGATGCCCTTAGCCCCCCACTATGCCCCCACCTTCTTTTGTATTTACACCCCAACACATACTTCCACTATTCTCTCTCCTCTCCTCACCATTTCTCTCTCTAAATTATATACTTTTTCATTTATAATCTTATAAGATTGAATGATGAACTCTAGTAAGAAACACCCATAATGTTTTTACAACTCGATCACATGCCACATTGTGACTTTGTTGACTGAAAATTCAAACCCGTTGTTCTAGAGGTTTATCGGCCCATAAATTTCTCAAAGTGGGCCGGTAAACTGGATAAATAGGATTAAGAGTGTATACAGGTTGGGTTGAGTTGGAAAAATCTTTTACATTAATCGAAAATTTAGGGTTAATTCGATGTTGGTGACTTGAGCATCCCTCAACCTGAATAGAGTTCACAATACAACCCTATCCAACGTCTATTTCAAATTGTGTCGGGTTGGTCTTTTTTTTGTTAATTAATTAATAAATCTACTTATATACGATACATGTTACACTAATGACTAAAATTTCATAAAACTCAAATATCAAACATTCACAAATCATAATGCATAACTAACATCCGTTACGAACGTCAAATAATCTTAATATTCATAATAACCTTTAAAATAGAGTTGGGTTGGGTTATAACCCCATTTTCAATTTGGTCGAGTTGGTCAGGTTGACCCCACCAAAAAAATGTCAACCAATGAACCGAAAAAATTGTTTGGATAAAATAATCTATATTATTCAGATTCTCGAGTCATTATAAACACGTCTAGACGGATCTAATCTTATGTTTGGTTTCCCATTCTTTTTATTTTCTTTTGGGTATTTTCACAAAGGTGGAACAAACCACATTGGATCTCACACACCCACTTACAAACTTGCAATCATAATGTTTGCTCAATTATTATTATTTATTTTTTTTCATTAAGGTAAAATAATTAGAAAATAAATAAATGAAATTTCCCTCAAAAGTACACTTTTAACCCTATGTGAGTATGTTGTATGGTTTCATTTTGAGGGTAAAGTAGGGTTTTCCACCTCAAAAAGAATTTAAATTATTTTTTTTATTGTTATTATCAACTTGAATATAGGTCAATTGATACAAATATTAGTATCAGATACACCTTCTGAAGTTTAGAATTACAAATATGTCCGGAAGAAAAAAATTTGAAAAGGACAAACTTTGTTTTATTGTCTCGAAAGTTTCTAGGTAATTTTAAACTAAGCTAAATTAATAAAAATATCCCTAAATTTTGTACCGTGTTTTCACAATTACTATTAATTAGCATTTTGTTTTAAAAATACCTTTAATAATTAAAAAAAAAAACCTTAATATTAAAAAAAATTCATTAATACCTTTCCATTTTTAAAAAATTTTCAAAAATACATAAAAAAAAAAAAAAAAAAAAGTTCTTTACTGTCTATCTACACTTCATATATCATTTCCAAATTTTTAAGTATTTTTATACCGAATATTTTTTTAAAAAAATTATTTTAGTCTTGAAAATAATTCTAAAAATAAGAGACGAGAAACGAGAGCGGTCATCAAATGCTGCTTCTATTCTCAAAAACGGAAAATACGGAACTGAAATGAGAAACAACGTTATCAAACGAGGCCTTAAAAACCCTAATCGTAAAAGTTGTGGTAAGATGAAATCGGGTCGAATAAGATAATAGTAAGAAAGATGGAGACAAAAGGTTGAGCTCACATGGGGTTGGGCATGTGATCTCTGTCGGTCTTACCATGTGGATTACCCTCTTATTCATCTGCCACCACCTTTCACCCACCCCACCAACTTCATTTTCTCTCTCCCTCTCTTCCTTTTTTTTTTAATATTTTTTTTGAAAAAATTCAATAATTCGTCGACCTTAAAAATTTATTAACTACCCGCTACGATATGACTGTCTTTTAATACCGATATTGTGAGATCCCACGTCGGTTAAAGAGGAGAACAAAACATTCTTTATAAGGGTGTGAAAACCTTAAGAAGAAGCGTGAACGAGAAGGTCCAAAGAGGACAATATCTGCTGACATGACAGTGAACTTGGACTGCTAGTGAAAACCTCTCTCTATCGTACGCGTTTTAAAAACTTTGAGGGAAAGCCCAAAGATGGCAATATTGGCTAGCGGTGGGCTTGGGCCGTTACAGATATTGTTCTATTCTAGAAGTAACAATTTAAAAATTTGTTAGCTAGTTTGAATAATACCCGTAAATCTATATCATTTTTTTTCCCACGAATTAATCTTTTTAATTCTATGTTAAGATGTCGTTTTATTTAGCTTCCAAGACATCATATAACGGTTAATAGTTCATTATATTTAAAAACTAAGTTACGGTCAATTTTTTTAGACACTGTTGCGAGGAATGTTTAAATTTGACGAATTTTGACACACCTGTTGTTGTAGAAAAATACCTCGAAATGGTGTTACTTGTGGACCATTTTCGGGTTATTTTCCATATGGGTACCATTTGGATTTTTTTGCTTTCCGAACGAGTGTTATTTGGACGTTCAGAAAGAATTTATTTTTCATGTTTTCGTGCTTATTAGTATAAATTACTTCTCAATCATCTAACTAAATAACATTTAATTTAAATAAAAATAATAATAATAATAATAATAAAAAAAGTGCTTTTTTAACCTTTCATACCAAAATTACCCCTAATTATTTATTTACTGTTCTAAAAAGTAATCTAAGAATATTCAAAAGGTTACACTAAATTATAACTTAAATTGTACTTTACTTCAAAAGGTTTTGTTATGTGTGGGGAAAGGAAGAGTAAATAAAATATCACTTTTTTTAAAAAAAAAAAATTTAATTTATTAATTTCTTTATATTTATAAGCTAAATTAATAAAAATACCTTAAACGATGTACTTTGCCTCCAAAATATACCTCAACTTTTAGACGTTACAAATTTAAAGTTAGTATTTTGTTTCAAAAATAGGTCAACTTTTAAAATACCCTAAAACCTTTATTGTTAGTTTTTTTTTTAATGACGGTTAGTATTTTGTTTCAAAAATACCCTTAAACTTTCAATAGTATTCCAAAAATACCCTTAAATTTTTAAAATATCCTTATTGCTAGTTTTTTTTACGAAGACGACGTTAGTATTTTGTTTCAAAAATACCCTTAAACTTTCAATAGTATTCAAAAAATACCCTTAAACTTTTAAAATACCCTTATGGTTAGTTTTTTTACAAAGATGGTTAGTATTTTGTTTCAAAAATACCCTTACACTTTCAATAATATTCCAAAAATACCCTTATTGTTAGTTTTTTTTTTTTTTTTGGTATGAATACGGTAGATATTTTGTTTCAAAAATACCCTTAAACTTTCAATGGTATTCCAAAAATACCCTTCAACTTTTAAAATACCTGTTAGTTTTTTTTCATGAAGACGGTTAGTATTTTGTTTCAAAAATACTTTTAAACTTTCAATAGTATTCCAAAAATACCCTTTTGTTAGTTTTTTTTTTTTGTATGAAGACGGTTAGTATTTTGTTTCAAAAATACCCTTACACTTTCAATAGTATTCCAAAAATACTCTTAAACTTTTAAAAAATATATTTACCATGAATATATATTTAAAAAATATGACCTTTTAAAAAAAAAATCAATTTTTTTTTACTATAAGTCCATGGACGGAAACTCTTTGTCAAGACCTCATAAACTGTATTTTGAAACTCTTTTTAAATGTTCAAGGATATTTCAGAAACGATCCCCAAAATCAGCATAATGACATTTTAAAATTTTTTATTAAACTCCAAGGGTAATTTTAAAAAAAAAAAATTAAAGTTCAAGGATATTTTTTAAATAAAATGCACCGTCCAAAAGTATTTTTATTAATTTAGCCGTATCTATATATTTAAACCGAAAAAAAAAATGGTGAAAAAAGTGCACGTGCTTATCATGTGACTTTTTTTCCCCCTAATTAAAACCTTAAATTATGAAGTAATCATAAAGCTTATTATAAGCTTAATCTAATAATCAAATGAGACTCTAAAAAGGAATTATAAGAAGTACAAAATTAATTAAGAAGAGGTACAATTTTTATTTGGGCCCTCTTGTGGGCCCATACAAAGCACTCAAATAATTAAATAATTAAATAATTAAATAATTAAATAATTAAATAAATAATTAATTAATTAAATAAAAGCTCATTTTCAGCAAGTAAAGGGTGGGAGGCCCACCATGTGCCCACACAACATCAACTTAAAATGGGAAAAGGAAAGTACCAAACTAAAGTTTAAAATAAAGAATAAAAAATATTTTTTATTTTTTTATTTTTTTTTAATAATAAAAATAGTTATGTAAAAAATAAATAAATAAATAATATATATATATATATATATATATATATATATATATATATATATATATATATATATATATATATATATATATATATATATAGCATGTTACTCTCTATCATGTCAACTTCTATCCTTTTGCTCTTTGTTACTGATGTCCACATCTTTGATGTTGAGAGATGCAAATGGATAACAAGATAAGTCTTTGCCAATCCATTTTCAAAAAGCTTCTTTAGTAGCGTTGTTTTTCATCACCCGAACCGTCCATAGGGACCGTAATTTCTTATTCACCAGAAAAATATTCAATGGGTTTGTTGTAATATGGATGACTTGTAGTAAGATATAGAAATTTGTATGCGCTTTAATAACTACGGGATATGAATTTGTTTCGTAACGCTGTTTCTCGTCATTTAAATGGATTGTAGGGGCTGTAATCTTTGACTTACGTGAAAATAGTTCAATGAGTTTGTTCTAATATGGATGGCTTGTAATAAGATTTAGAAATCTGTATGCGGTTTAATAATCACGAGATATTAATTTGTTTCGTAACGTTGTTTCTCGTCGTTTAAACGGATCCTAGGGGTTGTAATTCTTGACTTACGAGAAAAACATTCAATGGGTTTGTTGTAATATGGATGACTTGTAATAACTGTTGGTCGTAGATTTAGAAATCTTTAATTACCACGAGGTATAAATTTGTTTGGTCATCATCCAAACGGATCATAGGAGTCGTAAACCCTGACTTGCGAGGAAAAAAAGGGTTCAATGGATTTGTTATAATATGGATGACTCGTAACTGTGGGATGTAGATTCAAAAACTCTTGAATAACTGTAACAACTTGAGGCCGTTGTAATAGATATTGTCTGCTTTAGCCCGTTATATATCGTTGTCAGCCTTACGGTCTTAAAACGTGTATGTTAAGGAGAGGTTTCAAGACCCTTATAAGGAATACTTCGTTTCTCTCTCCAACTGATATGGGGATCTCACAATCCACCCTTCATGAGGACCCAACGCCCTCATTGACACACAGACCAATGTCTGATTCTGATACCATTTGTAACATCTTAAGTTCACCAATAATAGATATTGTCCGCTTTGGTCCATTACGTATCATTGTTAACCTCACGATTTTAAAATGCGTCTATTAATCCCATCTTTTATATAGTTGGGCCTCAGGGACACATGGGCCATCGGCCTTACATCACAGACCGGGACATGCATGCCCTCATGAGGCCCAGAGCTCTTTTGGGGGGGGGGGGGGGGGGGGGGGGGGGGGGGCAAACACCTCAAAGGGAGAGAAGGAGAAACTTATCGTTATTGTTCGACATTGGACTTGAACGGGATAGAACGATTTCTCTCGATGAATGACCACCTCCCTTTTACCAAGAATCCCTTGGCATTAGGGTTCCAGCGTCACGGTCATATTTGTCCAAGATGTGTTGCCTATGGCCATATATCAGATGTCCCAATCATGCTTGTTTAGAACGTGTTGTCCATAGCCGCTTGCCCATTCCAAACCCCTTTTACATGTTTTCATCTTAGATAAGTCTTTACTATTTCATATTGTGTTAATACGAGGGTGTATGACTGGTCACTAAAATCGTGTCTACATACAACAAAGCTAAAATACCCAAAATGTAGTATAGGGGGATATGACTAGTTGCCACTTCTTTCTACGTGGGTTATATTTTATCTACGCCGTTGTTGTTGTCTACTCGTTTTTAGCATACAACATTGGTTTCTGTCAAATTATTTTCAACGTATTTTCTTGCTCACGTTTTCTAAAACATTTTTCTTAAATGTGACTCGAGACCCGAGTATATGCCAATGCATCTGCGAAGTCCGAGTTTCTCACTACTGACTTATTCACTGGGTTACAACAAGTGTAGTACAATCGTTGTCCCATAACCGCAAGAGTGCGGTTGCGACACTCAACACGACAAAGATAATAGTATCTTGTATAATGTACGAGTAGTTATTGTATACTACCATATGCATTTGATCATATAACATTAACAATTCATAAATTTTGTATGCCTTCAAAAACTCTTAACCCGTTAGGTCGTAATATTGAATCCCGAGCATTTTCGAATCCATTGTTGAGTCTTTTCATCCCAACATGATGAAAATGAATTCTCCATTTGCGGAGCAAACCGCAATCACATTTATTGATATTTCGCACTAACGTTTACCTTTAGATATGTGTTTTCGAAACAAGACAAGATATTAAACTTAAATTAATTGGTTCGTTCTAAAATCTCCCCGTGACCATAAACACATATGAACTTCGTATATACTTCGAACCATTTCCATCTCTCGTCAACGCAGGAATTTGTAATTAGCTCGTGTTTTTAACAAAATCTTGTGAAATCGCAATATTGTTACACGAACGAAGTCAAAACGTCTTGATACGGTCTCACTAGACCTCGATAACGGTCTACGAGCCACTCGGTTTGGTTCATAACGTTGTTGTTAATACGTGCAAGAACATGGTGACTATATTTTTGATATCAAATCGGCTGTTCTTTAATGATCCAGGCCCATAGCAATGATTTGGGCCTTCATTTTCATCTAACAGTTGCAAGCTACGATGCGCCATGGCTTGTCCACAGATTTCAGCCCCGCCTCTCTCGCAGTTCATGGCGAAATCCATGGCGGATCGTGCACTTCAGAGATCTCTATAAAATCCAGGGTATGGTTCCGCCCTTTCAATCTCTTTTGTGCTTCGCCATCGTCTTCTTCTTCTGTTTGGACTTTTGATGTTTGATGATTGTGGCTGTGAATTCTTAGGGTTTCGTTTTTCTTTTCCATTTTTACTTTGCTTCTCGAGATCGGTAACTTCATTTTCGCCCAATGATGGAAAAACACTATCTATTGATCGGTTGCAGATGGCTCTGTTCGTCGTTAGCCTTTACTCATCTCCATATACTCTTTCATTCAATCCATACATGAAATCGCACACACGTCACTGTTGGTAAAGGCTTTTGATGAACGAACGCCGTTTGCTTTAATACTGTGTATGATTCTATTAAAGCTATGAGATCTGAGGGCTCAATTCTACTTCGTTACCTTTGTTCTAGGTTCTGTTGTTCTTGGTTTGTGTAACCTAAATGGTATTAAAATGACTCTTTACGCATAAGAGAACATGGTATGAACAAAAATCTTACAAAATTGGAAAGCAAAAACACTTTAATCTCAATCAATTACAATGAAATCATACGAATTTTGGTCAAATTCGAGTAGAAATTCATGATTCCCAATTGAAAATTTTTAATCTTCAGTGGAATTCATGAATTTTATGATTTCCGGGAAAAATATGTTTGTTTTTCCGAGAATTGAGTATTTTTGTTTTTGTTTTCTTTATATTGAATAAATTATTTGTTTAAAATTTTTATAATTAAAGAAAAAAATATTATCTTAAATAGTTCTATCATAAAACATCATCAGATAGGTTTTTTAAATTTAGACCAAAAGAATCAATTTAATTTAATTTCCAAAGTTCTTTCTTTTGTTCAGGCTGACATTACATTCATAGAAAGTGAAAAAAAAAAAAGTTTTTACCAATAGCTCCTTTTTTACGATAACTTGAGGTGGTGAAGTTTGGAGAGAAGATCAAACCCTCCTTGTTCATCGCCAGTCAGCCTTCATTCTCCTTCACTGCCTTCGACCCCTGATTGTTTGTAGGGGCTGTTGATGAACCCCATTTCCTTTATTCCGTGTGTCATTCAGTTCAAGCTATCAGATCTGAGGGTTTCCTTTGTTTATGAGCTTATCTCTTACTATTTCACCTCAAATCTTTGTGGGTGTGCCTTAAATTTCATTTTTGGCTCCTTGCATGGCCGCTCTCTTTAGTAATAAGCACTCTGATTCTTTGATCGTTCATGTTTTGTTTTTTGTTTTTGTGGGTCATGCTTAATATCCAGTTCTATCAAGATTTTCTTCTATTTATACGTTTTATGCAGTTCATTAGGATCTAGTCAATCTATTTGGGGTATTACGAATAAGATTCGTACTGGGCTTTTTTTTATTATGAAGGGAATGCTGCATAGGAAGCTAAATCTGATACGTCTCAACTCGTTTGTTTTTCATTTGTTTATATATTTGATATTAGTCTTTTTCTTCTTAGGGATTTATGCATCTGTTGTTTGAATCTGTTTCTAAGTTCAAGATGGTATTTTTTGGATGAATTGCATGCTGTTGAATAAGAGCCCTAAATTCTATGGATTAGTTTTCTTCTCCTGTTATTTGCTCTAAATTCTATGAAATGGTTTGTATCTTTATGTTTTAATTTTTTACATGTAAAAGGGATTGTGTTCTTATTAATAATACAAGTTCTAAATGATTCTCATTTGTAACAACTGTGATCTGGAATTTGCTTTGCTTGCTTTAGTATCCTGATTATTGATCTTAGTGTTCGTCTTTCTTCCCCTGTTTATCAGAAAACTGCACATGCCCACTGCCCAATCATGGAAAACTCGTTTCTAGAGGTATTAATCTGTGTAGAGGTAGTGATGAATATCAATTTTGGCTGAGGGGATCTTGTACACAGTCCTTGCTCTTGAAGTTTTACCGAATTTTTTTACTGTTTTCTTCTCAGCTTGCACGAATTAGCTTTGAAGTGATGATTGGTCTAAATAATGGCTTGCTATTCGTTTTTTAATTCGAGTTGTTTTTCTAGAGGGATGTTAGATTGTAACCGCCTAAGCCCACCGCTAACAAATATTGTCCTCTTTGAGTTTTCTCTTTCGAAATTTTTAAAACGCCTATGCTAGGGAGAAATTTCTAGACCCTTATATAGAATGCTTCATTCCCCCCTCCAACCACGTAGATGAGGAACATTGAGTTTTGAAGTTCATGGAGGAACTTATGAAATATTTTATTTTTGAGACTCAAAATACTTGCTTTGCTTTAAAAATTACATCGGCCCGATGATGGAATACTCCGATTGGAGCAGTTACTAATGATCTTTATTACTAGCCTTTGCCATTAACCAGCACATACATAATCTCTCTCTCTCTCTCTCTCTCTCTCTCTATATATATATATATATATATATATATCTACACACATATCCATCTATAATCCATCCATTTGCTTTGTTTGTTTCTTCTTTTCTTAATGAGTGGTTAAGGATGTGTAGAGGCTAGTAATGAATGTCAACAGTCTATCTAGAAATGATAAATAATGTTAATGAGATCTGAGGGCATCTTGAAAATGGTTTACTTTTCATTAAACCATAACTGTTGTTCTTGTCAGATTTTACAATAATCTATTTTTGATGTGTTTATCAATTAGAAACACTGTTTTAAAAATTATTCTAAACGACCTGGTAACGTTGTATTTTTAGTTTGATCTTAAAAGACCAATCAAACTAATCCATTTTCTTCAAGGGGGGAATACCTGATGTTAATTTCTTTCCTTTTTTTTATTTTTTTTTAAACTTTTATACATGTTGGTTTGTTTTAAGTAGTTCTATATCTTTCTCTTAAGACAAGTATTATGGTGAAGAAAGCTATGAGTATTATTAGGATAGTTTAGATATTAAATTAGTATGTTGATGATGATTAATATTGATAATGATTACGAAGTAGCAAAATGTGAGATCCCATATCGATTGGTTGGGGAGGAGAGCAAAACATTCTTTATAAGGGTGTTGAAACCTCTTCCTAGCAGAAATGTTTTAAAAATCTCGAGGGAAAACTTGAAGGGGAAACCCAAAGAGGACAATATCTGCTAGCGGTGATCTTGGACCGTGGCTCGACTGTGTATAATGTTGTTATAGTTTAATTTTTTATTTACCATTTCCTCTAGCATCTTAAAATTTTCCCTGCCCAATGATGGAAAAACTCGTGCTTTGGAGCAATTGCTTTGATTTCTAATGCTAGCTTTTGCCCTCAACCACTGCTATCTCTTTCTCTCTCTCTCTCTCTCTCTGTGGAAACACACATGCAAATACACATATATATATATATAAAGCCTTTTCCATTTCCATTCTTTTCTTTTATTGTGGTTGGAGATGATGAGTAGAGGCTAGTATGCAAATCAAATGCAAACATTGTCAATGAGGAACTAAGCTATGAGATCTGAGGGCATTGTGCAAAACTTTCATCCCTTTTCCTTCTTAATGATGCACTTGAATTTTGATGCAATTTAACTTTAAGTTGACGCAGTTGTTTGCTTAGTCTTCTCCTGGTGATGGGAAAGCTTCATAGTTTCTGGTATCTGCCGAAAACAAACGCCTGAATCGCATGCGTCAATGGCAGAGGTATGCACAATGCCCTTATCTTGCATTCTACTATGCCCTTTGAAGCCCTTGCATGGCCTGTTGTTGTTGTCTTTGCTCAAACCTTTGATGCTTGATTGTGGCTGTGAGTTCTTTGAGATCTTCTCTTGGTATTTTCTTTTAGGTTAAATTATATAATTTACCACTGAAATTTGAGGTAGAACTATAGATATAAGTGTGGCCTAGCTCTTGAATTTTGCAATTATTCGGAAGAAACTCTTAGAGTTTTCCTTCTTCCTCTAACCGGCGTTGCCTGATGCGATTCTATCAATCTGTCTGATAATTATTGGATCTGTTGCCGTCCATGCCGATGCCAACCGTTCAGCCTCACCCATCGACATCCAGCCGTTAGCCACACCAAACGCCCATTGTTGCGCTTCGGTTCGTCGTCCGGTAGCCTTTGCACATCAAGCACCTCCAACCAAGCAAACTGAAACAGTAACAAATCTCAACCTTTCTCTTAGAAGTTTTGATTAGGAGTTAAAAAGTTGAATTTGTTGATATTTTTGGTTATGTTTAGTTAGTGGGGGAGATTTTGTGTTATATTGTGTGTTCTCTCTATAGAACAAGAAGAAAATAAAGTCCTTGTTCTTAAAGTAAAATTAGTTGTTCGTCACAAAATACACACGCACTTAATGTATTACTTATGATTTATGTTTTATGCTTATGGTTTATGAATTATAAGCTTACATTTGGACTGTTTATGATTTATGATTTATGATTTTTACTTTTATGCATACATTTGGACTATTTTGAAGCATATTATGATTTATATATATATATATATATATTTGAATTTCAGGATCTATCCTTTCTTCTAGAGGATGTACTTTACTTTTATAGTAACCAATTGCTCGCGTTTATTTGCCTTCGGTTCTGTGGCAATGTTCTACTATGTTTTTCAAATTGAGACCAGACTTATAAACACAATTTTTGCTTGTTGTTGTGATTATATTGACGAAGAATATGTGTTGTTTAAATGATGGATTAATGTGTGTTTGTGAACTTTTAATATTTTTCCTCAATATGAATAACCGAAAGAAATATTTTTTTTTAAAAAAATAAATGATTAATTTTCATCTATATTTGACTCTACTTAAATTATTTACAAAAATTAAAAATAATAATAATAAAAAAATGTTAACCTACTTTGTAAATTTATAATATATGAAAGTCTTAATTTGGATTAAGTAACAAAAAAAAAAATATTAATGCTCCTTATGAGTAACTTAAAAAGGATGCCACGGTAAATACCGACACATTGTTTTAAATCCACGGAAACCAATGGCAAGCAAGACAAACTTGTCAAGTTTAATTGGTAAAGTGCATCAGTCTACTACATTGACGTATTAACTAGGCCACGGATTCCTTAAACTTAAGTAATAAAACAGAGCGGATGACATTTAGAAATCCATTTTCCAAAAGAACTTGGTCGAACTTTGGTGGATAGAGTTGGAAGTCTGGACTTGTTCAAGCAAATTGGGAAAAGATATGTAACTCCTTTAAAAATCTCGAGCCCCGAGATATCTCTTCCTTTAGAAATCTCGAGACCTGAGATATCTCTTTCCTACTGAGGCACGAAAACTCCCATCACGAAAGTAATGTTTTCTTTGTAACTTGGCCAACATGAATTGGATCCATATAACAACAATAAAGGTTGTGGCATAGGAATGTACAACTCGAAATCACTAACATCCTCACAAAGTTTGTCTATGGAAAAAAGAAGAGGCATCATCTATAGTTGAAAACCAATCTTCATGGAGAAAAAATGGTAAGTTGGCTGAGAAAAACAGTCATTGGTTGGTTAAGACATATAAAACCACTGAAGATTGAAGATCACGGTCCACCTTGAAGTGAGCATGGAAGAACCTTTTATCCTGCATTCCACACAACCCAACTCAAGTATCCCACAAGATTATTAAGTAATGGATAGCAAATACAATACAATACAACACTTCTAACCTCCTTGAAAGAATGCGATTTCAGAAAGTCCTTCAGTGGTCTCTCTTCTGATTCAAACAATACAATGTGACTCGGGACCGTCCAGTTTTTAGCAAATTCTGATGCAAAATCAAGCGGGTTCGTCAAGAAACGGTCTGAGTCGACTGGAATTTCTGTCTCTTCGCTGCAAGAGACATCGGCACATTTTATGCATTGCATCACAAATGATCAATAGTTACAGGTACAAGACAAAGACAAAGAGCAATGTAAGTTGTCAATCATCCCAGATTTATATGGGAGTTACTTCTTGTCTCTCGTCTCTGTAATTAGACCTTAAGGTATGGAAGTTTCTTGGTATTGGTTCATATCACCTAAATTTCTCGATCACAATCAACCAACCTCTCAAATTTGCTATTACATAAACGTGAAACTATTTAACTAAACATTATTCAAATGTGTTGAAATGATAAGATGGAGAAGCCATGACACTTCAAGAAAAGGTGGAAGAAATAGACGAAGAAAAGCATCGAGTAGCGGAAGGAGAAGTTTTGAGACACCAATACTTGACAAGCCTCAGAGGCATTCTCAACTGTTATACATTTCTCCCCGCTGCTTTCCTATGTGCTTATAAACAGTGAAGAATCACGAATCCGACCTTTTTAGTAGATGTGCTTTCCTATGTGTTTGAACGGTGAAGAATCACGAATCCACCTTTTTAGTAGACGTGTTTATGGCTCAAGGTTCTGGTTGTTTTAAGCAAAACACGCCTTTGGATGGGAATTTCCAAGACCCTGCCACATATTTACTTATCTCTCTCTCCTACTACTGAGTCATGTTAGGAACCACGAATCTCTACAATGGTATGACATTATCCACTTTGAGCATAAACTCTCATGGTTTTGCTTTTGATTTCCCTAAAATGGCTCATACCAATGGAGATGTATTCCTTATTTATAAACTCAGGATCATCCTCTTAATTAGCCAACGTGGGACTCCCTCCCAACAATCCTCCCCTTGAATAAAATACATCATAAAGCCTCCCTTGAGGCCTATAGAACCCTCAAACAGCCTCCCCTGTGGAATCCACTTCTCTTTTGGCACTTGGAGCAGCTTGTTTCCTCCTTTTTGTATTTATAGTTCATCTATCCTCGTTAACCAGTGAATGTATATTTTGTGATTATTATCAAATAGGAACTTTTGTATTCCATTTCATCATACCAATGAATGGTTTCTGAAAGCAAAAAAAAAAAAAAAAAACAAAAAAAGCTTTACACACCTTGGTGTGCAGTCTAGAAACCGCATTGGTAAGTTTCGGTGCAGAGTCGAATAGTATGGCGTCGAATGGCAGGGCATCAGAAAAAGGATGCTTTTGACTTTCTCAGACACGGCTTCTTTAGCCAGATGATTCATTACATCCTCTGTTCCTCTCTGCACAGTATATCTTCTGGTTAGATAATAGAGCAGAAGAAACAAAAACACAACCAACTTTGAATTTTTCTTTTTACTCATTAGCCAACATAGATACCTGATGAACCAAACTCATGTACAAACCCATTGGGATATTTGTAGCCAGCAAAAATATTACAGCCAACTTCATTTTCATAGGACATTTACTGTGGACGTCTCGCGATTTTTCCCTTTTACCATTCGGAGAAGCAGGATATCTAAGGGCGGCTAACGAATAGCCCGAAAACATCAATGCTATTGGAAGAATGGGAAGGACAAACCTGTAAGTAACAAAGTTAAAAGAAAACGAACACATACTTCAAACCAATGCCAAATTGATATAGGTTGGGTGTTGTCAATAGTGTGAAAGAGATACCTGAATTCTTTATGGCCAAGTAGACTATGAACTCCTAGAACCCAGATGACAAGACCTGTGAGTTTCCATTTTTTTGAGGAAATGATGCCAGAAATGGAAAATGGAATGAAACTGAAGAGCATGGCAGTAAAGCCCTGGGTGAAGTACCAGTGCCATTTGTGAGTTCCATAAAAATCTCCACCAGAGGAAAGGACATTGAACTTCAGAAAATTAAGAGGGACAAATACCCAGGAGCCATACATTAATCTATCCAACAGAAATGTAATCCCAAGAACCAACGACCTGGTATAACAAATTTGAGGGATAAAGAAAGATTTAGATACTCTGAAATCTTAAGAGAGTTAAAGAAAATGAGTGCGAGAATCTCCTAAATATTCGACAGAGTGCCATGCAAATTAATCGACCCGAAACAGCATTTGGTCTATCCAGGAAAATAAATGGGGAGAACAATCATCTCATCGGTTCAGGAACGAATATAAAGGGGCAACCAATAAAATCTCCATCCGCCATTCATACAACACCATTCTTATTAACTTACCTAAGATCTTTACAATGGTTTTGAACTTTCATCATAAACGTTTGAAATCATAGTCAAATTCCAAAAAAAAAAAAAAACAAGTTTTTAAGAACTACATTTTTAGTCTTCAAAAATTATCAAATGCAGCCAAAGGAATCCACTAAAAATACAAAAGAAAGGGCATGCATAAACACCGGTCAAACCCAACAAAAGGGGACTTAAAAGATTAAAACACAAGGCTCCAACTGTTATCAATTAAAAATAATGAAAAACCACAAAATCCTGTATCAATGGATACTCAAAGGGAGACGATGAATTATGCAATACTCAGTCTCCTCCCATTGAACTTTTCTTAATCGATGCTATTATTACACTTACAGATGGTGGAAGATCAGAGTGAACTGTGTGTGTAAATATAATGGCAAGAGGATATGATAGAAAAGAAAACTAGATTTGTCATGATTTATTACCATTGTTCCCCGTTAACTTGGCAGATTTTTAACTTACTCCAACTTTCAAATTATTCAAGAGGTGAAAGTGAAAACAGGATTGAATTTCATTTCAATCATGAGATTGTCAAACTTCAGAAATACTAGCTTGGTGTGGAAAGTTTCCTCTATAAACGATGAAGTGACACCAAGAAAAAAAAATCCTCTTGCAGCACTTCCAGAAGTTGAATGTGCAACCATAAAAATTTATTCCAGACAGAAGGAAATCAAAAGGTTGGCTTTGTATCAACATATATCCTAACCGCCACCTAAATTCACATCTCTAGGTTTTTCCTTGATTAATTTCATCAATTTGCACCCATTAGATAAAACACCGCTCAATTTTATAGACATGATTTGAATGATTAACCAATGATAACAACTTTGTTCTATAACTGATTGACATCTTGGTTTTTACATCACTAATTCTAAAAATGAAGTTCAAAGAAAATGATAGGAAAGACAGGGAAAAAAACCATACCTATTCAAGAACCAAGAACAAGAAGCTAAACATGTTATAAGTTATAACAATTAGGAGATTTGGTACATACCCAATAGGAGCAGCCTCTAAGAAAATAAACCTTAGTCGATCACGTGCTGAAAACAGCTCAAGCATACCAACATACAGCCAAGTAATCGCACTAGTTGGGCGAATAGCACACGATAATGCTGCCATAAACAAAGCCATCTTCCTCGAAACCTTGGAAGATCTGGTGGGAGAAACTCTTATACAAGGCCAATAATACAAGCTGACAAGTGTAAGAACGGTCTCTAAGCTGTTCGATAGAGTTCGATTGAAGCAGAAGAACATAAACCAGTTTGTGAGCTGGGAAAACAGCTGAAGTAGAGTTAAGTATATTTTGTCTAACAATCACAATGTATTTCTCTTCTTTCAAGATTATAAACATATGTCAATCAACAGCAGAAGGATACAGCCCATTTTGCAACATAATCACCAAAGAGGGCAGAGGAGAGTTTGTAGAAGTAAAAATCACCAGCTGCAGAGAATATGGATTCCAACAGCCTGGGAGCTTTAATCTATAAAGCATGGTAAAGAAAATTTCACAATTCAATTTTCCACAGCCAATCAAACAGGTTTACTAGATTATACATAGTTGAATACTTTACCATGAACAATGGAGTATCAAGGCCAAGTATAGCAAGTAATTTATAAAGACAAGCAAACGGCAAAGGATGGAAGTAGCTACGAATTCCCCTCTTCCACTCCCATGTCAGATGACCATACCTACAAAATGGATACTCATCATTGAATTATAGCTTCGTAAAGCTATTTCATCAAGTAATTACAGCCCAGAAATCAGGAAAATTAGAAGCGGAAAGGAGATTAGTAACAAGGAGAGGAGGATCACAAGAAGGAGAAACGTTACCCGAAGGCGATGCGGTGGGCAACTTCAAGGGCTTGCCAGTGTTCATCTGGATTGAAATAAGTCTGCAATAAAAGCGCATTTGCGAATCGAAATGCCAAGCAGAGCACAAAGAGCTTGTTAGTGGAACAGAAATCATCATAGGTTTGAGATTTGGGTTTCTCGGATGGAAGAAATTCCGGCGAGTCCTCGATTCCGCCGGAATTTGATGCTGCGACTGAAGATCTTTGCCTTATCTGAACCATTCTCCGATCTGAGATTTTCGGAGTTTGAGAATCAGACCGGTCTTCTTACACTTCAAAACTCTCACAAATATTCTTAAATTTTTTTAAAAATTTACTTTTTAAAATTTTAATATTTCAAATATATATTTATAACGTTAAAATGTTTGCAGATAATTGTCAGATAAATAATTTTTGTTTATATATCGATAGTAAAAATAAATAAATAAATAAAAATACACGTACTTTTTAAATATAATACTAACGATAAATGTATTTTTGAACTTTTTAAAAAATAGGTCAAAAAGTATTAATAGAAAATTTTAAATTTCAAGGGTTTTTTTTGAAAAACTAAAGTTCGAGAATATTTTCAAAACAAAATACTAACGGAAATAATTAAAACATTAAAGGTAAAAATATTTTATATTATCCTAAGTTTAAGAAAATGAAATACTACAATCCTTTGTACGTGTCATGATCTCTACTAGTAATGTCGTCGTTAGCCGATCATGGGTGTCTTGCCTTTACTTTAAATAGAAATAGCACACGACTTGAGTATTTTAAGAACTACTATTAGGGTCAAGGAATATAAACACGTGCAACTTATGGTTAAGAACTTACCGTTAAAACCATTACGAGGGTGTTGTCCAGTCTGAACAAAATTGGATGTGAGTACTTCCCTACACATAACCCACACGGGCAAGGGTGGATCCCCAGGTGGTTAGTGACACAATCGCACTTTCGAAGGCAGCGAACTAGCGATTGTGCGGCACTCACTTTCCTACGACAAGTGAGTTAAGCCAATTTGTTCTTGCGTCGCCTACGGCCAAGCGACGTATGATCGAGCCTCTAGCCTCGGTTTTAAAAGAAGATTTTAGAAAACGAGGAGAGAGGGAGATTTTGGAAAGAGACGTTATATAAGCAAGCAAGAGAAAGATAACAACGGCTTAGCATATATAACCTTGGGTAGGGAGAAGTTGACAACTAGTCATATCCCCCTATAGTACATTGTGAGCCATTTTATGTCTGGTAGGCCTAGACATGATATTTTTGAGGCGTCATACGCTCTAGAACTAGGAGATTTTGGAAAGAGAGGAGAGAGGGAGATTTTGGAAAGAGACGTTATATAAGCAAGCAAGAGAAAGATAACAACGGCTTAGCATATATAACCTTGGGTAGGGAGAAGTTGACAACTAGTCATATCCCCCTATAGTACATTCTGAGCCATTTTATGTCTGGTAGGCCTAGACATGATATTTTTGAGGCGTCATACGCTCTAGAACTACAAAAGGAAAAACACTAGAATCAAAAGACATGACAAGGGTTTGGCTTGTCATGGTCATGCGGCCATGGGCAACACGCCCTGGACGAGCATGACCGTGATAGTTAGCACCCCCTAGATTCATCATAGTCGAGCTAGCTATCCGTAGTGACTGTCTGGAGGTCAGCAGACGCCTGAGTGTCATGCGAGGTATGATCATCATCGTCATCATAGTGTACGCGTTCATATTCATTATCATAAATGGAAAAGTAACCCAATGTTTATGTACACACAAAATGCATGAGGTCTCTATAGTTTTCATCTTTAAATCATCTTTATGACACAATCCTATACTCGTCCACATGTACTAAGTAACATGCATGCATCGGCATTCATACGATTCTCTTCATTAACATTAATTAGGGTTGTGTCTTAGAAAAAATCGTCGTCATAATGGATCATGACATTTAATACATATATATCATCTTAATATGGAATAACATTATAGTAAGTCATCTCATCATCATACATCTTACATCATCATGTTATTATGCATCATCAACATCATATCATATCATATCACATCATCATATAACATTATCACGTCATCACATCATCATACAACATCATTCCACATCATCATATAACATAAAGCATAATGACATGTGCAAGGGACATTAAACATGTGTCTTCATACATAAGGTAAGTCTTTCGATCGACCGAATCGATAGTAAGACCACTTATTTGGTTGACCTTAGCCAAAGTTCTATATAGCTTCAAATTTGCTTGCTTTTCATCATTCAAATTCGTTCTCACTCATACGGAGACTTCACCTATTTTGAATATAAATTTAATTGCCTCAGTGAAAACCAAATTTTATATTTTTATTATTTCTAAATTATGTCCGGTAGTAAAACTTAAATTAAAAATATGTCAATATTATATTTAGTAGGTACAAACAATAATACTTTTTTTTCTTTTATTCTATTCAAACATTTTTTGTATATAATTTATGACTAAAATCTAAATAATTTCGTCCCATTAAGATAAAAGAGGAAGAAAATCTAAAATATAATTTATTATGATTTTTTAAAACATAAAAATTTGTAAGGAAATTAATGAAATTCGGACCAAAAGTGAATTTGAAAATTGACTTGCGTATCCGAACAATAATATTACTTATTGTGAGCTTGAATCTGTGCAATATAACGGGTAGATTATGGGCTTGAATATGTGCAATACTGCGGGCAGAATAACGTCGTGTTGAAGACTTATGAAAAAATTCTTTTTTTTATATATATATGTAAAAAGAACTTTTACTGTAAAATAGAATTTTTTTTTTTTGGGATGGTAGGAGGTTACCATTTTTTTTTCTTTTTTTTTATTATTTTTTTAATAACTTTAAACTGTGAAAAGTAACATTAAAAAATTTAGACTAATATTCAAATTTGTATATAAAAATTAATATTTATTTTAATTATGTAATTACTTTCTAACACTTTTACTATATTAATTAATTCTAGATAATTAGTTATTATTAATTTATTTATTTTATTAAAATCATTGAAAATAATTTTAACCAGTTAAATTTTAAAGTAATTTTTGTTCCTTAATAAATAAATAAATGCCTTCCATTTTAGGTTTTTGAGTTAGACAGTAATACTTTACTCTTTACTTTTTTTTAGTTGGCTATCGTACACGTGTTACTCACTTTTATTTTTACCACAACAAGAAATGAATTATCTTGGTACGACTGTAACGACCCAGATCCACCGCTAGCAGATATGGATATTTTCTTTCGGACTTCTTCTCAGAACTTTAAAACGCGTCTGCTACGGGAATGTTAGGGGAAGGTTTCCACACCCTTATAAAAAATGTTTTGTTTTCCTCCCAACCAATGTGGGACATCACAATCCATCCCTTTGGGGCCAGTGTTCTTATCGCACACCATCTCGTGTCTATCCCCTTTCGAGGAACAGCGAGAAGGCTGGCATATTGTCCGGTGTCTGGCTCTGATACCATTTGTAATTACCTATATCCACCGTTAGCAGATATTGTTCTCTTTGGGATTTCCCTTTCGGGCTTCCCCTCAAGGCTTTAAAACACGTCTAATAGAGGAAGGTTTTCACACTCTTATAAAGAGTGTTTTGTTCTCCTCCCCAACCAGTGTGGGACATCACAGCGACACCTTGAAAAAGAAACACGAATGTGATGGAGGAAAAGGGGACACGAGAGAGTTAGAATCAGGTTAAGAAAACCTTCACCTAGTGTATTAAATGATACCCGAAAAAAACAATGATGCATATATTTTATACTCGAAATGTTTCTCCCTAACCATTTTCTCTTTCATCCACAATTGTTCATGTAGTGTTCATCGAGTTATATGATCGAAGTACTGCATTCACAAGTTAGTAAATCGTCCTATCCTAAGAGAATCGTTTGTTACACTTTGAGTCCACCGTTGAGGTTGAAAAATGCAACCATATACAACATGTTTCATGATCGATGAGACCTACTTTTCTTGACCGTTAACTGAACTCCAAATATTTTAAACTAGCTAAAAGGTAGTCATACTAACCGTGAACACATTTGAAGAGTTGAAACTAGTAGAAAAGAGTCTGAGCGTATCAAACCCAAGCTGGATTAGCCGAAGAGCTGACCTAGAGCTATTAGAAAATGTATTATCCAATAGACTCCGAACCGTCCAAATAGGATGAAAAGAAGGAATTGTTGTAACTCAAAAAATCACGGGATCTTCCACTTATAATGGATTCCCACTTTCTTAACCTAATAAATGTGAGACTTTCATTTTTTTTCTTTTTAATTTTGGGTTATTAGAATGCATACAAGAGCTAAACGTAAATTCCTTATGAGATGTACGTACCTATTCATTATATTTCATTCATACTTATCATACAGCTATATCATAGTTCTCGTAAGGCATAAACATGATCATATTAACACGTGTACATGCATTGATATGTATTTTTGTGCATCAATCAATGTCATCCAACCCAAATGATATGAAATCAACTCAATGGAAAGTTCGGATGCCAAATGATTACAAAGGGAGTAAGATTCAGATTACCTTATTGATCGAATATCTCAAGGCAAGAACAATTGTTTGAGATTCGAATTACTCCACAAGCAAGATCGATCCTATCTGGCTTGAATGATTCTTGTTGATCAAATATCTCAACGCAAGAACACTTGTTTGAGATTCGAATTACTTCACAAACAAGATTGATCATGTCAGGAATGATTCTACATGCAATCTAAATTGCATAGAATTGCAAAGAAACTTAGTCATTGATTAAAGAAAGCACAAATGCTCATTTTACTACATTTTCCAAGTCTCTTGGTTTATATCACTAACTCATAAGTGTTCCAACCGTAAGCTCACATACAGTTTCA
Organism: Cucurbita argyrosperma subsp. sororia; assembly: GCA_018691285.1. Classification (NCBI taxonomy): domain Eukaryota; kingdom Viridiplantae; phylum Streptophyta; class Magnoliopsida; order Cucurbitales; family Cucurbitaceae; genus Cucurbita; species Cucurbita argyrosperma. The sequence goes on along the minus strand of CM031889.1, from coordinate 5,873,758 downwards.
GACTCAATTTAGTGCTCCTAAGCTTGCTTTGGCTGAATGTTCCTAAATTCATATTCCCGTTATCCAATTTCACCTATGATATTTCATTCATTCATAAAATTGAGCTTATAATCTATTCTTGAGTCATCATCACTTAATTATACGCTTTTCTAGCCTCAACTGACCAAAAAGTGCTTTAGAAATAGTCAAAATGATCGAAACAAGCCGAACCAACTGAAGCCAAACCGAGCTAAGAAAGCCGACCATGTTTCTTTTTCCAACTATTACATTCAAATTACTTTCCCACCAAGAAAAATAAAGCAAAGGTGTAATGTATAATACCCATTAAATAACACAACTCACAATAATAATTAAAGAAAAATCTTAAGTAATGTATTTCTAGAAGGCTTTAATTTCTTCAAATATTATTGAATTCTCATCTCTAATAATTAATTTCCATGCCTTAGAACCCTTTCGTTGACAAAATAAATACAATTACGTGACATAAAAATTCTATATCAAAGAAAATTACATACATTTGTTGACAATACCCAAAACTAACCTTTTGGTCATAATTTAGGTACTTAAACAAGTTTTCAAATGAAAAAAAAGGGAAAAAAAAGTTTGAAAATTGCGGGAGACCTAATCGGAATTCAAATATGTACGAGTCAAAGTAGAAGAAAGAGGTCTCGACGTAAAATTGTCTTAAACCAGTTGGTTAATATGAACATAGTTAGCCGATAAAGTCATTAATTGCTTGTGATATCCCATGTTGGTTGGGGAGGAGAACAAAAACACCATTCATAAAGGTGTGGAAACCTTTCCCTTGTTTTAAAACCTTGAGGGGAAGCCCGAAAGGGAAAGCCCAAAGAGAACAATATTTGCTAGCGATGGATCTAGGCCGTTAAAAATGGTATTAGAGCCAGACACTAGACGATGTACTAGCCTTCTCGCTGTTTCCCGAAAGGGGTAGACACGAGGTGGTGTGCCAGTATGGATGCTGGGCCCTGAAGGAGGGTGGATTTGGTGGTGGTCCCACATCGATTGGAGGAAGGAAAGAGTGCCAGCGAGGACACTAGGCCCCGAAAGGGGGTGGATTATGATGTTATAAGGGTGTGGAAACCTTCTCCTAGCATACGCGTTTTAAAGCCTTGAGAGGAAGTTCGAAAGTGAAAGCACAAAGAGGACAATATCTGCTAACAGTGGATCTAGGCTGTTACATTACTATTCAAAAGTCGATGGTTCGATCTTCATCTTCGAGCAGAGATTGAAAGTTCATTTATTCATTTGATATTTTTTTAAAGTTCAAGCCCACTAGACCACTGTAACGAGGCGCTCTTCCTCAATAATTTTCATCGCTCTTTTCTATCTGCCACATCGATCGAGTATAGCACAACAGATCTATACAAAGTGGTAATCTCTATTCTTTGTCTTGTACATAGTGTACATATCTAAAATTAGAATCCAACAGTTGTACATAGACGAGTATAGCACGACTGATCTATACAACTACAAGCGGTGTGTTCTTTGATTTGATACCTTTAGGTCGATTATCGTCGTTCATTCTAAATACTGATTTGATAGTTCTTAAAGTTAAGAGATTTTAAACGAGAATGGAATCGAAAATGAAAATATAGCTTTTAAAAATTTCCACCAAAAGAAAAAACAAAGTAATACAAACAAAAAAGGGGTTATGATGAGATTAATGAATAATTAAGAGAAAGATCCATCAATTAAAGAGTAGATGCCGATTTAACACCCAATTAATAATGAAAGCCTAAGAGGAAATGGCTATTGATTTTCACATTAAAAAAAAAAATTAAATTTTGTATTAATGTAAATCTTGAATTTTTTTTAAATAGGTAATTTGAGGTTATTTAAATGGAATTGAGTGATAATAGTCATGAAACTAGGGGTTCGATATCGGTATCTGTCTTGAATGGAGCGGAGAATCCTTACTCAAAACGGAGAAGGATGGAGGGAATGAGAAGAGATTTCTTTCTAGCTAAACGAGATGGAGAACGATGATCATTCTCCGTCTCCGTTTGAAAAATGGGGAAAAAATTTCTCAATAAGAAACCCTAAATACTCGTGGGTGACCGGTAGTGAAGTAGTATCGTGAGGGAAGGGTGAAAAGAACCCTCATCAGTGAGTGAAATAGAACATGAAACCGTAAGCTTCTAAGAAGTGGGAGGAGACAAGGACTTTGACCACGTGCCTGTTGAAGAATGAGCCGACGACTCATAGGCAATGGCTTGGTTAAGGAAACCCACCGGAGCCGTAGCGAAAGCGAGTCTCTATAGGGTGATTGTCACTGCTTATGGACCCGAACCTGGATGAAGGACTCCTACAAAAAAAAAAAAAAAAAAAAAAGAGATTTTGTGTGAATGAAAATGGAAATAGAAGACAAAAACAGAACAGGGAAGACTTTCCCGTCTCCACCTCATGGACATCTCTAGTTAAACAGCGATTAAACTCACCTCTTTCAGACCAAAGCCTCAATCGAGTGTCTCAAATCAATCAACTCAACCACATCAAGTTTTGCTCGTTTGACAAAAGTAAACTATACCCTAAACCCTAAACTCTAAACGATTTAAACCCTAAACCCTAAACTCTAAACGACCGAAAAAAATCAAATTAGAAACGTAAGCAAGCAAAACTTGATTAAAACAAGAAAGGGTTTGAGGGATTAAGAAAGAAGCAGGAAATTAAGAGGAGATACCGATGTCATACCCAATTAATAGAGGGAAATGGGTATTAAAAACTCATATAATTAGGTGAGGTATAGAGATGGTCAACTAATTAAAGTATGATGTAAATACATGAACCATTTTACGCCATTATCATCAATCCAATCCAATCACCTGGTTGACAAGAATTAGCAGAAAAAGAAAAAAGAACGAGAACAAGAACACGAAGAACACGAAGAACAAGTAAAGAAATTTGGTTTCGTGGGATATCAAATCTTAATCACTTAAGAAACCATTTATTAATCTTTTTCTCAAATGCTGTTGTTGCACGACATTTAGATTTATTAAAGCCAACAACAACAACAAAAAAAACGTCTCGGGGGAATTGAGAAATTGTTTGGTATACGTTAGAGGAACGCAGCTTGCCAAACCCTAGATTTTCAATTTTGTGGTACGTTTGTAAATTTTGAAAAATGTTGAATAGATCGAGTATCTAATAGAAATGCAAAATTGAAAATTTGTGGACCTATCAGACATTTGTTAAAGTTTAAGGACTAAATAGATACATCATCTTAAGTTCGTACTAAGGATGTTTGTGGATTAGGTTGGGTCAGGTTCAGAAATTTTTTAGACCCGACCCAATTATTTAAGTTGTAAGTTTTTTGTCCTCTCGAACCGACTATAATTTTCTGGGTATGGTTGGTTCGGGTTGTTTGGGCCGTTTATTCAAATTTTTGTTTTTAATAAAAATGTTTATTTTCAAACATTTAATTAAGATTTACAACTCAATTTCTTTTCGGGAACCCGTAAACTAACCTAATTCATAAAATTTTTATTTATTTGAACTCAACTCAAATTTACGAGTTGGGTTAAACGTTGATCACATTTTTTCAAATCATCAAATTTTTTGAACACAAACACACGTAGTTCATATAGTTAAATTTGTCGTTTTTTATAATACCGTGTTTACTTGGTCATTTCACGTTCAAATTACGTTACTAAATTTTGAACGTTGGCATAACACTTCACATATTCATTAGAGATAACACGAGCCCTCGAACATTTAAATTCAAATAAAGAAATGCATATCAATTATCATTGAGCTATGTTCATTTTGACATAAACTTACTAATTAAACTATATTTAGACATCGATCCAAAAATTAAAATATTTCAAATGTTAAAAATATTTTTTTATATAAAAACAAAATTTTTATCCTTTCATAATTAAAATATTTTATTAATTATTTTAATTTTTTTTTTTATGGTTGACCTATATTTTAGAGTAATTAACATTATATTACACTTAAAAACTAAGATATTATGAATAACCAATCTAAACCATTAAATAATTATCATGACTTTAACAAGTTACCAAGAATTATTCTTCAAAAATACTTTTCAAATAAAACAAAAAACAAAATTACTACCAAATATATATATATATATATATATCTTAATTTCTATCTAAATAATTTATCGTCTGTATTCTAAAATTAAAATAAAATGCTTGAATATTAAAGAATAAGACATTAAAAAAATTAAAATAAACTCGATAATATAAATTATCTGATAATAATTATATATATATATATATTTGTGTAAAAGTAAAATCGGAAAAATAAATTTACTAGGAGAAATGTCGTTGTTAATTAAACTACATGTCGAACCATAGGGACTAGGTTTGATTTTAACGTATTACCATGAACCCTCGTAATATATTTAAATATATTTTTTTAAAAAAATAAAAATTTAATTACAGGTTAAAATAATAATAATAATAATAATAAATTCTAATAAAAAATAAAAAATAAAAATAGTGTGAAACCAACAAAAGTGACTTACCATCCACAGCTTCAAACCAAACCTATCAACTTTCTCCTTTCTTCCTTTATATAAATCTCTTCTCCATTCTCAACCTACCCGCTATGGACGGTCTTCTCGTTTCCGCTTCGACTTCTGGGGATGATACTAAGTCGTGCCCACGAGGACATTGGCGCCCAACCGAGGACGAGAAGCTCCGTCGGCTAGTTAAACAGTATGGCGCACAAAACTGGAATTTCATTGCCGAAAAGCTGCAAGGAAGATCAGGTATGTTGTTTCTTGTTCTTGTTTTTGTTCTTGTTGATATCGGGAAAATGAAAAAAAAATTATGCTTTCCGAATTTATTTATTAAATTGTTTTTATTTTATATAATAAAGTTGATAATTTTATAGGGAAGAGTTGTAGATTGAGATGGTTTAATCAATTGGATCCGAGAATAAATAGAAGACCGTTTACAGAAGAAGAAGAAGAGAGGCTTTTAACAGCACATCGGATTCACGGCAACAAATGGGCATTAATCGCAAGGCTTTTTCCGGGAAGAACTGATAACGCTGTGAAGAATCATTGGCACGTAATAATGGCCAGAAAGCAAAGACAACAATCCAATTTCTCTGCAACTAAACTAAACTTTCCTGAATTTTTCATCGGTTCCAAATCCTCTCTGACAGCATCGACGATAGCAAGAACAAGAATGCACGGAGGCGGTTGCGGTGGAGGATTGTTTCGAAGATTCTGGGAACGTCAAAACCCTAATAATCAGTGGAACAATAGCTTCTTTCCCCATTTTCCGTCGTCTTTGTTCTTAAGATGGTATCAGAGTTCGTTAGATTTGAGAAATTTTAAAGAGAATCAATCGAAATCGATTAATTTTGAGATTTCGAAGGAATCGGTTGAAAAGAAGGATATTAAATTCATAGATTTTCTTGGGGTTGAGCCGTGAAAAAAAATAGCGTATGATATTATGATGTAATTAATTTGGCTTTATCTAATGTAAAAATTAGGGTTTTATTTTTTAGTTAGCGTATATTTAATTTTGATTTTTTTTAGTTCAAAGGTCGTGGGCGTAAAGAGTCGAGAATCGAATCATCGACTATTAGAATAGTAATTGATATCTTATCTATTGAGCTATACTCAAATTAGCATTGAAACAGTGTTTTATTCGTGGGTTATGTTAGATTAGGTCAGAACAGACTTTTTGGATCTAACTCGTGTAAACAGTACTAACATTTTTTCTTACAACGGAGTCTTCAAAATACGTACTCGAGACAATAATCAAACCAGATAATCGAGAGAGGAAATATTCTACTAATTTCTTTCAAAACGAGCCTCTGATTCCTTCCCGTCCGTTTGTGGGTTGAACGTTTTTCAAAATGCTGACATTAAATACAAAAGAATATGAAATTTCAGAGATCTATAAGATATTTTTTAAAGAATACGAACATGAACGTTCATAAACTAAACTTATAATTTAACGGTTGAAAATTTTGTTTCAACTCTAAATTTGCATTAACGAATTGAATGATATATTAAATGTTAATTTAATTACAATTTTGACTTCTATTTCTTGAGAAAAATAAACATGTTCATCATTAATTTCATTTAAATACTTTTAATTTTCCAAGTAAATATATAAATTACATATAGATAAGAATTTCAAGAATAAATGCCTTCTATGGACGCTTATTGTTAATTACATATATAAACACTATTATTGTACATAATTTTAGCCTAATTACTCAATTTATAACCTCTATTTCATTAAATTCTCGTGCCTTCCATATGACCTGATAATCCGACCCACCTGAACTACACAACTCAAGTCATAAATGTTCGGTTGAGTTATATTCTTTTTTTCGATTTGGGTTGGGTTGAAGTTTTGTAAAATTAAGATTTTGGGTGGTTCGTGATTTGACTTTTTTCTGGTCGGGTCAACCCAACTAACCTGAAAATGTGGTTAGAACACGACTCAATCCTACCCTAGTTTTAAGATTATTACGATGATTAAGAATATATTTTATGTTTATTAATAATGTTAGTGATGACTTCTGAATGTTTTATATTTGAGCTCTATGAGATTTTAGTTATTTAGAACACGACTCAATCCAACCCAACCTAAAAGACTGAGTTGAATTGGGTTGTGAACTCTATTCAGGTTATTCGAGTCACCAACTCAACCAACTCGAAATTTATACCCCCACTATGGTTCCGGCTTGAACTTACCTTGAGAGCCTCGCCAGGTAGTAACCTAACCTTTAAGAGTCTGTTCAAGGGGGGTGCCCTCTGGTTGGTCCAAAAAAAATTCCAACCCAATCCACGTACACGGTTAGAAGTTGTAATATTATAGATATATAACAGTGTTGATTATGGGTCGAGAAATTGTTACGTCGTCCCATAAAAAAAATAAATAAATAACAAAATGAACCATATACGTATTATCTGTTCACTTGGATCTTGTTAAAAGATTTTTTAAATTCGATCAAATTATTTGGGTCGTAAATATTTTTAAATTTGAAAAATTATGAACTCGATCCAACTTAACCATTAAAATACTTCAGTTAGGTCGGTTCAATTTGTTTAGATAATTTATTAAAAAATTTATTTTTAATAAAAATAAAATTTTAATATATATATTTTAAATAATTGAAGAAATACTTATACAGAATAAAATAAAATATTGATATAAAAAGTAAAAAAAAATTGTTTGAAAAATGACATTTAACTTTATAAATAATTTATTCTATTGTAAGCATGAATAATTCTAATATCTATTATTTCAAGTTTTGTATAATATTCTCCATAATAAAGCATTTGATTTTGACCATAGAGTAAAAATGAGAAAATGAATGAAAATGCTAATTAAAATCAAGGTTGGTGGCACGGTAAACGTCTCACGTTTTGTTGAAATAATTTTGAAATCAAGACGAGAGGAACGAACCATTTTTTATATGGGTGTGAAATCTCAGTCTAGCAGATAGCGTTTTGAAACTATGAGGTTGATGACGATATGTAACGGGTCAAATTAGACAATATTTGATAGCGGTGGGCTTGAATTGTTACAAATATTTTCTTTTACATATATAATTATCGAACACCAAAATTATAGTATTACCGGTGACTCAGGACTAACGGTTTTTGTTTAAAAACATGTCTAGCTATTTATATTGTTGTTGTAGTAATTACTTGACACGTGAACATGGCCTATGCATCGAAAAAATAAAAATTCAACTTAGGGGTCATATCTTTCACTTCCAATATAGGACTTCTATTGAGCAGGTGTTGATCCATTTAATAGTTCTTGCCATAATTTTCTTGAAAAGTACTTTGAATGACCCTCTTTTGTGACTAGATAGCTCTCGAACGCTCCTCCACCTCGATTAGCAGCTTACGAACACTTGAAAAAGAAAGAGGAAATGGGCGAGTATATAAATATACTCATTAAGCAATCTACTTGTAAGCTCTCGTCTCATCGCATATTTAAGATTTAAATATAAATTAAAACTGACATTGTCTTTGGAGTTAGTTCAAACAATTTACTCAAAATACACCAAAACGACATTTTAAGATATTAAAAAGAGGAAGACGACTTGATCTAAGTGCACCTTAGCAGCTGCACAGCTATGCACATTCACACCCTCAATTGTGATCGGTACAGGCAGTCTAACCTGTAGGCTCTCGTCGAACGTAGTCTTTGTAATGATTCTTTAAGATATGTGCTCATACACTAACTCTAGCTTTAGGTCTTCCATGGCTTACCGTCCATGCTAGTCTTATAAGCCTATCCGTACCTAGACACTATACGCTCCTGCACTAGGGTGTATAACTAAACCCTTCGATTCATAATGTAGGATTAGGTTGTACTTAGCTTGCTGTTTACATTTCCCATAGTCTATCATTCAGTCTATGCTACTAGCACGTTAGACTGATTTACGTCAGGTAAGCACATATTCCATACCTTTACTTGAATTGAAATTCAAACACTTATTACATAAGTGGCTACCTCGTATTATTGTGGTCTATTTGGCAATGTTATTTTGTGATAAGCTTGATAATTAAACCCACCACTAGCAGAAGTTGTCCTCTTTGGATTTTCCCTTTCGAGCTTTCCCTCAAGATTTTTAGAACGTGTCTGCCCCACACCCTTATAAATAATGTTTTGTTCTCCTCCCCCAACCGACGTGGGATCTCACAATCCACTTCTTTCGGGGCCCAGCGTCCTCGCTTGCACTCCATATGATGCTTGTTTTTTTGTTTTGTAATGGAGGAAAGTTCTCCCAAAGAATATAAGAAAGAGGCTAAATCTTAAGTTTCAAAGTGTCAGTAAAGGACTGAACTTTCAATTTTGCATCTAGAAATCCTTCAACTTTCAATTTTGCTCGGGAATATGGATGTTTATTTCTCGAATGCAGTACAAAAACTCGGGTCAATATGGAGCAATGCTTTGATGAGCTTGTGTTGAAGGTACATGAAAACTCGAAACCATCTTCAGCTTCCAAAATGACGTATCGCTTTATACAAACTGTGCATCTTTGAGTTCGAATCCAAGAATGAAGTGTTTCGTTCAACTAGAATTGTATTCTTTTAGTCTTCGTTACTAGGTTGATGATTAATTGATTTATTCAGGTGTGTTTTGATTTATCATGAACTTATAACTTTACAAATACAAACATTTTAAGGTTGCAACAGCTTCCTCAAATGAGGTTAATCGGTAGCACAATCGCCTTTTTTTGTTTTTGTTTTTGCAGCGAATTTGACAATTGTGCGACACTCATTCTCCGCACTGGTGAGTCAAGCCAACTTTGGATCGTGTCGCTTACGGCCGAGCAACATATGCTCAAGCCTCTGGCCCCGATTTGAGAAGAAGGTTTTAGAAAGCGGGGCAAAGAGATTTTAAAAGAGAGTTTTAAACAAGGTTGAATGAGAGATTGAAAACGGTGTTATATAGCATGCAAGCAAAATGCAACAACGGCTTAAACAGTATATAACTTTTCGAGTAGGGTGAATTTGACAACTAGTCATCATTCTATAGTACATTTTGGGATATTTCATGTCTATGTCTACCAGGTGTAGACATGATTTTACCGAAACATCATATTCTTAGAAAAAGCAAGAAGAAAATTATATAACATGAAGGCAGTAAAAGAAAGCGATAAAGTAGTATAAGGAAAGAGTTTCAGCATATAACGAACAAGCGGCCATGGGCAACATGCCTTGGACAAGCATGACCGTGACAGTCGACGTACCAACCTCTCCAAAATTTGAGGTTGGCATCGATTAGAGCCCAAAACTACCTGTGACCTAGGAATTAGTTGCTAGGTGAACTCAATGCAGTATCTAAGACTCGTAAGGGGAGGTACCTTAAGTCATGCTCGGGTTGATGAATTCTATTGAGGGAGTAGGAAGAGTATACCTTAAGGCGTTCTACGTCGCCTCTAGGTTCATTTATCTAGGTCGAAGAACACAACACGCCCCCATAAGTCCAAATAATTTGATTATGAATTTCATATCAATTTACATAAGCACATCATCATTGTCAAGAGTTCCCGACGAGCATCATTACTCACTGAGACGATATTACATTATATCGAATCATACGAGTTTACACTTATTTGGCTCAAGCTTCGAGTTTGAATCAAGTAAGTATGCACACATTAGGAGACTTGACAATATGTTTGATAGAATCTAAAGAGGAACATCAGAAGGATAATCTTGTGGGTACCTCTTCGTTGTTTGCCTGAGTACTTCCTCTTGTTCTTGAAGGTTTGAGGGTAAATGGTCATAAACATCGCTGAACAACTCTGAAAGTGGAGGCTTCTCTGTCTTCTCTGCATTCTGGATTGCTTGTAACAACTGAACCAACAAAATGGGTAGCTTTAGCAGATTCAGCACCATTAAATCCCAATAGATTTAATGAAATTCTAATTTTCAGTTTGGGATTTAATGAAATTCTAATTTTCAGTTTTTGTTCATCACGTTGATTGGAGAGGAGAACGAATCATTCTTTATAAGAGTGTGAAAACCTATTCCTAATAGACGCATTTTAAAAACTCATGCTCATTGTGTGTTCGAGGGCATAGTTCTCGAGGTTATCAAGCTCTAAAGCCCTTACATTTTCAAGTAGAGGTATAAAACTAGAGACCTTTAGTGTGTTAGACTGCGTGATAACCATCTACACCACGAAGGGAAAGCCTATAGAAGACGATATAGGCTAGCGGTGGGTTTAGGCCATTACAAATGGTATCAGAGCCAGATGGGCAATGTGCCAGTGAGGAGGCTGAGCACCGAAGGCAGTGGACACGAGGCGATGTGCCAGTAAAGATGCTAGGCCCCGAAGGGAGGTGGATTGGAGGGTCCCACATCGATTGGAGAAAGGAACGAGTGTCAGCGAGGAAGCTGGACTTTGAGGAGGGTGGATTGTGAGATCCCAAATCAGTTGAAGGGGGAACTTGAAGGGGGAACTTGAAGGGGGAACGAAACATTCTTTACAAGGGTGTGGGTTGGACAAGAGGCGGTGTGCCAACAAGGTTGTTGGGCCTCAAAGGAGGTGAACTGGAGTGTTGTACATTGATGGGAGAAGAGAACGAGTGTCAGCGTCCGTAGGGTCTCAAAGGGGGTGGATTGTGAGATTTCATGTTAGTTGGAGAGAGCAACGAAACATTTTTTATAACGGTGTGGAAGGCCTCAAAGGGGAGTGGATTAGAGGGTCTCACATCGATAGGAGAAAGGAACGAGTGTCAATGAGGATGCTGGACTTCGAAGGCGTGGATTGTGAGATCCCACATTGGCCGGAGAGGGGAAGGAAACATTTTACAAGGTTGTGAAAACCTCTTTCTACCCGAAGCGTTTTAAAAACTTTGAAAGGAAGCACAAACGAAAAACTCAAAGAGGACAATATTGGCAAGAAAAACAATGTCCACCAGCGGTAGGCTATCATAGCATTGACTATCATAGCATGAACTCATTGATTACCAGACCCAAGAATTCATCCAAACTAAGAAGTTTATAACAAAAGCATACTAATTCTCCTACTTTCTTGTATTGTTATTTACAAATCTTTGTTTTCATTTCTAGAATTTAGTTTAAGAAATCAAACGTTCTAACAAAAGGGAAAGGGAAAAACTGACCTGTTTTTTAATGGTGGTTTTATGCTTGGACTCATCTTCTACACTCAACCATCCATTATTAGTAAGCCATTTAGCAAAGCGATTCACAGGGTTCCTCTCCATTTTCCAGTGCTCAATCTCATCAACAGCGCGGTACTTACTGGAATCATCGGAGGTAGAATGGTGGCCAACTCTGTAAGTCAAAGCCTCGATCAGAACCGGCATTTGCTCTGCAACCGCCATGGATCGAGCTCTGCGAACCGCACTGTAAACGGCTAGGGCATCGTTTCCATCGATTCGTATGCTTCGGATTCCATAGCCCTGGCCTTTCACTACCACGCCATCGCCTGCAAAATCAACGCCAAGATATTAATTAGGGCTTCGAATTGAGAGCATGAGATTATGGATTTTGAACGGAATTTGGGGATCTGGTACTCCGGAATTGTTCTTGGACGGAAGTGCTGATAGCCCAGCCGTTGTTGCGGCAGATGAAAATCACCGGCGCTCCTAATACGGCTGCGAAGTTCAACCCCGCGTGGAAATCGCCCTGTAAATCCAATTCAATTTCATCCTTAATTTTAACTTTAATATATATATATATATATATATATATTTATATTTATTTATTTATTTTATTATTATTATTATTATTATTATTATTTTCCGTATAGATTAGAGATGTTTATTTCACTCACAGAAATTATCTAATTCTTTTCAATATATTTATTTAACTCTCATTATACTTTATTTAACTCTCGCCTAATTTATAGATAATAAAATTGAGGAGAAAAATAAATAGATTAAAATATTTTAAGCTATGAATTAAAAAGAAAATACCCGAACATTAGCAACTAAACCTTACCTCGCTGGTGCTGCCATCTCCAAAATAAGCTACGGCACAAGCATCTTTTTTGTCCATTTTAAGCGAATAAGCAATGCCAACTGCTTGTGGAATTTGTGTTCTGTAACATCAAAACGTCATAAAGAAAGTAAGATCAAGTTCGATAACCATTTACTATTTACTTCTAAAGAAGCGGTTTTAAAATCTCATTTAACCGTTTTGTGTTTATTTAGTCTCTCGTTGTCCATTTACTTTTTTAATTGTTTTGTTGTGTTACGTCAAATCATTGTCGTAAAGAGAGATTAGTGTTTATAAAACGGAAAAAGTTACCCAAGAGGCGATGAAATCGTGAAGTAATTGTGTTGATTGGAGCCATAGTGAATGGGCATTTGTCGACCCTTCCCATAATCGCTTTTGTTTCCGAACAACTGGTTTGCAAATTCTTGCAACGTAAACCCACGCCATAACAACACTCCCGGCTCTCTATACTGTCAACCCAATTCACAATTAAAAAATAAATATCTTAATTTTCTCGATAACATAACTAATAAGTCAGTGAGATCAACTTGAGCATAGTTCAACCGATTAATGAATGTCTTACGTCAAGCGATCAAATGTTTGAATCTCTAAATCTGTAAAACGAAGTAAGTTATAAAAGATGAAAGTAAGAACGAAGGCTCATTTCATTTACCTGAGCTAAAACGACGTCGTCGGGGTGAAGGGCAGCGGCCGAAGCAACCGAAATGGCTTCTTCTCCCGATGAAGTTAAGTAAAATGAGATTCTTCCTTGCCTTTGTGCTTCGTAGAATATGGTATCCATTGTTTGAAGGGTTATCATGTCTTTGTACATCTTAATCGCTGCATCTTTGCTCAACTATCAAGAACAAAAAAATATTAAGGATGTTGTAACAACCTAGATCCACCGCTAGCAGATATTGTCCTTTTTGGACTTCCCCTCAAGGCTTTAAAATGCATCTGCAGGTAAGGTTTCCACACCCTTATAAATGGTGTTTTGTTCTCATTTCCAACCAATGTGGGACATCACAATCCACCTCCTTTTACCTTCCTCCAATTGATGTGGGACCGCTCCAAATCCCCCCGTTTGGGGCCAGCATCCTTACCGGCACACTGCCTCGTGTCTACCCCCTTCGGGGAACAGCGAGTAGCCTGGCACATCGTCCAATGTCTGGCTCTGATACCATTTGTAACGGCTCAGATGCACGACTAGCAGATATTGTCCTCTTTGAATTTTCTCTTTCAGACTTCCCCTCAAAGCTTTAAAACGAGTATGCTAGGAGAAGGTTTCTACACCCTTATAAACCATGGTTTGTTCTCCTCACAAACCAAGGTAGAATATTACAAATGAAAATTGGAATATATAAATAAATAAATAAATGAAAATAATACCTGCGTGAAATTATTCGATGTAGTTGTCTCTCCAATTTCATCAATAACACGATAACACGGAGCTCGCTTCTGAGTTGTCAACTCACCAATGAATCTCATTTCACTAGTAAATGGAACTTTTCCTCCCGGGAAATCCAATTCCTATAACAATAAATATTTTTAAAAAAAAAAAAATTCTACAACAATATATTGCAATATTTTCATTATATCGTGAAAATGGATAAAATGTAAAAAAAAAAAAAAAAAAAAAAAAAAAAAAAAAAAAAAAAAAAAAAAAAAAAAAATTGTCACTATAATAAACATAAGATAAATAATAATTTTAACTGATTAATGAAATATATATATATATATATATATTAAATATCCATTGTTATCAACATTTTGTTAATATCTTTATTGACATTTTTATATGATTTGACAACATTTTTTATATTAAATATTATCCATGTGCTATGATATTATTTATAGTGACATTATTTATATGATATGACAAGCTTTTAATATTAAATATTATCCTATATATATATATAATGTATGTATATGTATAGTAATGTGTTAAAAATTAAGGACAGTAAATATTAAAAAAATAGGGGAAAATATTGAGTAAAAATGGTAGTGAGATAAAAATTATAAATAAAAAAAACATGTTTGGGTTAAAAAAAGATATATAAGATAAATATTTACAGAGAGAATAAAGTTTAATAAAGATATTTAGAGAAAAGTATTAATAAAAGTTTAGGTTGGCAAATTCTTTTACCAAGAATAATATATATATATATATATATATATATATATGAGTCGGACATCTGACTAGTTCGGACCACCTAACTCTAATCATAAAAGTCGAGTTGGGTTGATTTTTTTTTTTTTTTTTTGGTGGGGATCGAATCGTGTTAAGATTTTGAAATTTTGAAAATTTGAGTCAGTTCACGGGTTGACATTTTTTTTGTCTGATCAACACGACCAACCAAAAAATAGAGTTACAACTCAATCCTATCCCACCAGACTTTTAAGGTTATTATGAATTTTATTTCAGTTGCTTAAGTTACTAATTAATTTCGAGCTGTCCCAAAATATTTCTCCAACTTAACCGACTCATAAGACGAATATGTGGAAAAGTTACCGAAAAAAATTTAATATTACTTTGTTTAGTGTATTTTTACCTTCACAAAATTCATTTTTGTTCCTTATACATTTAATTTTTATTTATTAAATCAAATAAAAGAGTTTATTTTAAAATTACAAAAACTAAAATGAACTAATATTTATTTATTTATTTATTTGAAGTGGGAAGAAAAAATATAAATTTTAAAAGAATTAAATCTAATTCTATTTCTTTTTTAAAAAAACAAAGAAATTAATTAATTATTAAATTCACATTAAAAAAGAAAAAAAAAAACCCCTTCAATATAATACATCCTTTAATTAAATAAATAAATAAACAATATATTAAAATGTGGGGGACAAAACTGTCAATTTTACAAATAAAAATTAGTAAATAAAACAATTTTTATAATATTACTTCAATTTTTTACTCTCTATAATTATTAACCTCAAAAAAAATAAAAATTTATTTTTATAGATAAATTGTTAAATAATTAATCAAATTTAGATAAAAACGAGTTTAGTTATTAATTTTGGATTGTTTGATTAAGATTTAAAATTTAATTATTTATTTATTTAAGTTAAAAGATATAGAACACTGTTCAATCTCGAAAACACTTTGTTTCGGATTTTATCGAATCACAAATCCATACCATCTCTAACTTTTAATTTATTCCATAAATAAATTTTTAAAATTTCTTCAATTAAAATAATAAAAAAATTGACGTGACAATTATTATATAAAGTTAATTTATTCCGCTCGATAATATTTTTGAAATCCACTAAAAATATTTTTTTAAATAAAGTACTAACCATTTTCATTTAAAGCAAAAAAAAAAAACACACACGCACATGCATGATAGAGAAAAACGTTCAAAATACTAATAACCAGCCACCGAACCTGATCATCGTTGTCATGAACATATAGTTGATCCACATCACGCACGGCTTCCGTGGATTCAAATCGAGGAGTGAACCAAAGAGATCCAGTCCAACGAGCGCCGCACCGCACCAACACAGGAAACTCCGAAACAGAACAGAGCAAAGACGGGTAGCGATGGTTTTGGTTGAGAAGGGCGAGTAAATTCCGAGACGACGATCGCACGAACGGAATCATAGCGACGAGAGAGAGAGAGAAAAGAAGAAGAGGAGGAGGAGTTCAAAATGATTTGAAAGTGGAAATTTGTAGAAGAATGAAGAAGATGAGAATGGAGAGTGTCCTATTTGGATTGGGTTTGATCCTTATCGGGTGAGTTGGTATGGTCGGGGCTGCTTCAATGCTCGTCCAACCCTATCACAATTTAAAGTGTTTTTAAAGAAATAGGTGTGGAACCACTTTTTTTAGGACACCAAATTCGACACGTTGTTTTTATTTTCGGTGAATATTTGGGTATCGATTCATACGCCGTGGTTGTCGAGTTACCTTTCGAAGAACGTGCCATTTATGATATTTATTATCAGTTCAATTCTCATCGTCTAATTTTTTTTAGTTAAGAGATTAAATTATTTCAATTTATAAAAATAATTATGATTCTTTATTAAAACTCTTTACGTCGTTCTTATGATTTGAAAAGTAACGGAATTAGTTAACTATATTAGGTATTTGTTCATTGTGAGTGTGACAGGAGAGTAAGAGAGGAGTACATGAATGAACCGAGGAGAAAACTCGTAAGAATAGGATGATTAAAAAATATTAAAAAAAATGGTTCGATTATACGAACTTCAGGGTTAAGTGTGGTTTACTCGGAACAATTTCACGTGGGTAAGAACAAAACATGCTGAAAAGACTTTGTTAATGATTACGTTACATAGAAATACAGAAGCATAGGAGAGAGAAATTCCGTAGATGTTTGATGTTTTTTTTTTAACTCAAGGGTAAAAGAAAATCACTTTTCACAAAGGTAAAAAAAACTTTTTACTCTCGATTTTACTTTTAACCTAACGGAATGGTGACTCGAGTATTATCTATTGACTTAAAGCAACTTTAAGCTATTTTTCATAACGAAGGTGTAATATTGACAGCTTCTCTCCAACTTCTTTCACTAGATTAGATGTAAAACTCTTTCTAAGTCAGTCGCTAATAAAAAAATTAGTTTAAAAAAAGAAAAATTTATGGGCCCAAACATTGAAATGTAGAACAGCCCAACCCAAGCCCAAATAGTGGTACAAGCTTATTGGGCTTGGGCCTGCATTTATTAGAATTAAATCAGTTCAATATTTTAAAAATTGAATTATTTATTAGTCAAAAAAATTACAAAATGAAATATTAAAATTATAATATAACTAAAAAATTAGTGTAAGCAACAAAAACTATTAAATAATAATAATAATAATAAATAAAGGTGATATTAGATTAAATGGGTAAATGAAATATATTTCTTATTTAATACTTTATACTAAAAATATTAAATATATTTCCAAAAGTATTATTTGTTTATTTATTTATTTTCCCTCTTTATATTTATGTATTCTTACCATTTAATTAAAACTCATTAATTTATTATAGCTTGTAGGCATAAATAAAATTAATTAATTTTTATTAAAATAAATTGGTAATAATTAAATCAACTACCAAATTATATATATATATATATATATATATATATATATATATATGCTTACTTGATAAGAAAAGACAAAAAGGAGAAAAAGAAAAAGAAAAAGAAATAAAGTGTTAATTAAATGGAGAAAATTTGTTTGGTGTGGGGCAATTGGTGTGTGCTACAACAACACAAATATAAATATAAATAAAAATTAAGTTTAATTAAAAGTTTAATCAATTATAAATTTTTATATTTATATTTATTTCTATTCTGCCCGTAATTTTAAAGTATTTAATAAAAAAAACGGGTTTTAAAAAACATTAATTATTTGAAAAATTCCGTCAATTTAATTATTTGGATTAGATTCAGTCAAATATACGAAAACTTTATATATTGGGTTGGTGCCGGGTTCAATTACATTTAGTTGAACCCTACCGTTAACTTCAATTTTTTTTATTTATTTATGAGGTAATATATATATAAATATATTTTATTTTTATTATTTAATTTTCAACTCCTCTTTAAAATAATTTTTAACTATCGGTAAAATAAATATATAGCCGATATTGTCGCTAGCAGATAAATTTCTGAAAATATATTAAAATTGAACGTGTAACGCCCAGATCCATCACTAGTAGATATTGTCTTCTTTGGACTTTCTCTTTCGGGCTTCTCCTCAAGGCTTTAAAACGCGTCTGCTAGGGGAAGGTTGCCACACGCTTATAAACGGTGGTTTGTTCTCCTCCCCAACCAATGTGGGATATCACAATAAGATATGAGTCGTTACATAACGAGTTTAAAACACCTCTATTAATGAGAGGCTTTCATACTCTTGTAAGTAATGTTTCGTTATGTACTTTTAAAAAAATATATATATATATATTAAAATTGAATGGTAAAATTTAATTAAATTTTTAAAAATAAATAAATAAATGTTTTATGAACTAATATTTTTATTTTTTTTTATTAAAAATAATTTTTTGAATAAATAACTCGACCCAACTCAAAAAAAAAAAAAAAAAAATAGTTGAGTTAGGTTGTGTTCATTATTTGCACTGAAAAAAATTTAAGACTGGAACAATTACATTGTGTCTAAAAAATGTTCAACTCAAATTAATAAGTTTATAAACATTAAAAAAAAAATTATAAATCTTTGAAAATTTCAATATTAAATGAAACTTTGAATTTGGAAGTTTTTGTTTAGAAAATTCATAAACTTTTTAAAATCATCGACTAGATTAAGTCTTCACGGTTTTGAAATGGAGAAATTTCTACACACCCATAAATAATATTTTGTTCCCCTGTTCAATCGATGCAGGATCTCACAATTTACCACTCTTGTAGTGGATCCAGCTATGATACCATTTGTAACAGCCTAAATCCGTCTCTAGCAATATCGCCATCAGCCTCACGGGTTTAAAACGTGTCTATTAATGAGAGGTTTTCATACTGTTATAAGGAATGTTTCGTTCCTTTCTCTAACTGATGTGGGATCTCAAGTTAAGTATGAACGTTAACCGGTACTAAACTCGAAAATTTAGGTAGAAGGAGTTTTATGAAAAGGGTCCATTGGGTAAAGTGAAAGGAAAAAGGAGGCATGTGAGTCCCTTAATTTTAGGCACCAAACAAACAAACAAACAGTACCTTTGAATTGCCAACACCATTTCTATGAGTAAAAGCTAAGTTTTGGAATAAAACAAATGAAATCATGTCATTCTCCTTTTTGTTTGTTGTCACATATTTTTTTTAATTTTTGTAAAGACGTTTAAAATTCTCTTTATTCCTCGACCTTCGTTGATATATATATGATTATTTACGACAGACAAAGAATATAGAGTTACAGTGTAACGACCCAGATCCAGACCTTTAATCCAGACCCAAATCCACCACTAGCAGATATTGTCTTCTTTGGGCAAAAGCTTCCCCTCAAGACTTTAAATTGCGTCAGCGAGGGGAAGGTTTACACACCCTTATAAATTGTGGTTTGTTCTCCTCCCCAACCAGCGTCCTTACTGGCACACCGTCTCGTGTCTACCCCCCTTCGGAGAACAGCGAAAAGGCTGGCACATCATTCGGTGTCTGGCTCTAATACCATTATAACGACCCAGATCCACTGCTAGCAGATATTGTCCTTTTTGGATTTTCCCTTTCGGGCTTCCCCGCATATGCTAGGGGATTGTTTCCACACCCTTATAAATAGTGGTTTGTTCTCCTCCCCAACCAATGTGGGACATCACAATCCACCCTCCTTCGGGACCCAGTGTCCTCGCTAGCACTCTTTCTTTCCTCCAATCGATGTGGGACCCCCCTCCCAAATCCACCGATCCACCCCTTTCGGGGCCCAGCGTCCTGCTGGCATACCGCCTCGTGTCTACCCCCCTTCGGAGAACAGCGAGAAAGCTGACACATCGTCCGGTGTTTGGCTCTAATACCATTATAACGACCCAGATCCACTGCTAGTAGATATTGTCCTCTTTGGGCTTTCCCTTTCTAGCTTCCCCTCAAGGCTTTAAAACTCGTATGCTAGGTGAAGGTTTCCACACCCTTATAAATGGTGGTTTGTTCTCCTCCTCAACCAATGTAGGACATCACATACAGGGTTACAGATCTTTATTTGATGATAATATTTATTTTAATTCGATAACTTTTGAAATTTATAAAAACTATAGTGTCGTCGAGTTTGAATATTAATAGTATTAATGAGGCGATAAGAACATATATTAAAACTAAAAAAAATTGAATGGGGAAAAAATTGTGACAAAGATTGGATGGGATAGGGAATCTTATTTAAATTAGGCATGAAATTTCCCTTTTTTGGGGACTTGGACAACGAGTTGACCCATTTCCTATTCTAAATTCCAAAAACTATTTATTCACGTTCTTTTATTACAAAATATTATACATTTTTTTTGTGACGTCCGACCCTATTGGAAAGGAGAACAAAACATCGTTTATAAGGGTGTGAAAACCTTCCTCTAATAGACGTGTTTTAAAGCCTTGACGGGAAGCGTGAAAGAGGAAACCCCTAAGGGGGTGGATTTGGTTGGTGCCCGTGACGAGTGATGTTCCATGTTAGTTGGGAGGAGAACAAAACACCCTTTATAACCCGTTCTTTATAACCCACATTGGTTGAGAGGAGAAAAGAACGAGTGCCAGCGACGACGCTAGCCCCGAAGAGGGGTGAATTGTGATGTCCCACATTGATTGAGAGGAGAACAAAACACTCTTTAGAACAAGAGTGCGGAGAATCCAAAGAGGATAATATATATATTTAAACCTAATATAAATTTTAAAATTTAATTATAAAAATATTAATTTTAATTAAAGGTAATTTGTGGGTTGAATCCAAATTTTATTCCGCTCAAATATTTTTTAATAAATAATGATTTTTTGTTTCTAATTAAAGTCTATTTATTTATTTTCAAATTATTTTACAAAATTATTTTTTAAATAGTTTTAAAAAATATTTTAAAGAGAGGGAGAAGAACAAATAATAAAAATTAAATAATTATGCAATTAAATATATGAAATAATTCAAATTCATAAATTTTTTTATATATTTAAACCCGACCCAACCAAAATAAGTTTATAACCTAATCCATCTTATAGATGGGTTGATATAGTTCTTCGAGGTATCGAGTTTTTTTAACCCTCGAGATTTCAATTAAAATTTTATTTTAATTCTCGTACTTAATAATAATATTTTTTTAAAAAAAGAAAAAGTTTGGTACATATATGGTAATTACAAATTTTGATGTGAAAATTAAAAAGATTTAATAAAAGGAAAGAAATCCCACAAATATTAAATAATTAAATATTAATGGAAAAAGTAATTGATGAAAGCAACTTGGATCCATAAAATAATACAATTACTTTTTAAACTCTAAATTATATGCTAGAAATTACAAAAGCTACCAAATTTACATTAATTAAATTAAATTAATTAATTTTTTTTTAAAAAAAGGCAAAAATAAATAAATAATAATAAATAAATAAAATAAAATGGTCTATGATTGATTTGATATCCACTAATTTGCCGTGTGGTAACTTTTGTAAAGGAACTTTCTGGAGTTGAGATGACGAGTATACGTGTGTGTGTATTTGTAATAACAACCCGGGAACAATATTTATTAGCAGTGGGTTTCGGCTGTTGCAAACGATATCAGAGCTAGACACTAGGCGGTGTGGCACTGAAGACGCTGAGCCCTGAAGGAGGGTGGACACCGGATGGTGTGCTAGTGAGGACGCTAAGCCCCAAATAGGGGTGGATTGTGAGATCCCACATCGATTAGAGAAAGAAACGTTGGGGCCCAGAGAGGATGGATTGTGAGATTCCATATCAGTTGGAGAGAAAAATGAAGCATTTTTTGTAACAGTGTGGAAACTTCGAAGAGGACAATATCTGCTAGCTATGAGCTTGAACTGTTACATGTAGTTTATACAAAACCTCGATCCATCTCAGCTTCGTAGTCTTTAATCTCGAGTTGGTGTAAAAAAAAATTCCAACTCAATCTGTATACAACCCTAATTAATATACTGTGCGAACAATTTTTAACGAGATTAGTAACTGATAAAAAAAAAGGCTCATAATCACAAATCATTAGAACGGTACACTAAATTGTATAACTAAACAATCAATCACGCTTTCAATTTCATCAATTCCACATGATATTTCATTATCAATCGAGCTCGAGCATATCTATATGCTTTCTACTTAAATCAATTCTACGAGTCAAAGCTTAAAATTATGTTTCATTTAGTTACCACAGATACTTTTCAAAATCTCGTAATCAGATGTTAAATCATATTAAATGTTAGTATAATTGTGATCGACCCGAAAAATATAGAAGAATAGATTGAACAATCAATCCAATAGAACCGAGTCATTTTGAATCGTAATTCTAGTATACTAAATAGATATTAGTTTATTTGATAGAACGTGACAAATAAATGACGAGAAAGACGTTAACTAAAGTAATTGTATATGCACAGTAAACATAGACCCAAGCCCACCGCTAGCCGATATTGTCCTCTTTGAGCTTTCTCGGAGAAGTTTTCACACCCCTTATAAAGGGTGTTTCGTTCTCCTACACAACTGACGTGGGATCTCAAACAAAGAATAAAGTACGTCGATAAAAAAAATAATTTTTTTAATAATTATATATAATTATTGAGGATACAAAGTCATATTTTTTTAATAAAAAAAATTATTTTTCGTAGAGAAAATTTGAAATATATTTTATAGTTGCAATCAATAAAGAAAATGTGATAAACCTTGATTGATTGCATTGTCAATGCTGAGATGACTGTCATGTAATTCGCGGTAACAATAACAATGACACCGACAACTTTTTTTTTTTTTTTTTTTTTTTTTTTTAATTTGTTTTGTAATATTGATTTCTAAATTATTAAATAATTTAAACTAAATTATGCCATTGTTTTATATTATAAAAGGAATCAATAATGACATCATATTGATCATCATACCATATGATGACCTCCAATCAATGCCACATCATAGGATAAGCTAGAGCCCACCCGTGTCCATATGTATGAAATTTGTTGTTACAATTAACGCGGTTGACTCGCCCGATAACTGAACTAATCTGAAATACCCAACTCAAACCAATTTGGGTTAGGTTCTTTTTTGTTTGGGTTGAGCTGAATTTTTCGAAAATCGATGATTCAATTTGGTTTGCAGGTCGATAACTGAACTAATCTGAAATACCAAACTCAAATCAAGTTGGGTTAGATTCATTTTTGTTCGGGTTGAGCTGAATTTTTCGAAAATCGATGATTCGATTTGGTTTGCAGGTCAACATCAACTTGAATTATAATCTAACTCAACCGGAGATTAAAAATATTTAACATTTGTAACAAAAGTGAGTGACACGCACTATTTACAAATATTTAATATTTAAATTTTGTGAAATTTTAGTTATTAATATAACATAGGCAGTAAATAAATAAAATTTTTTTATTAATTAAATAAAAAAAAGACAACCCAAAAATAGAAGGTCCAGTTGAGTTAAGGTTGTAATTCAAATTGGTCGGTGTATAATTATAATTTAGTTATTAATATAATATACACAATAAATAAATAAGATTTTTTTCATTAATTAAATAAAATAATTATAATTTTTTAATTTTTTAAAAAATATTGCGAAGAAAATTTTAAAAATTTAATATATACTTTTAAAAATGGGATAATTAAAATTAAAAAGGTGTGCATATAGAATTCGAAATTCTTAATATAAACAAAATTAAAAAATTATTTAACCATTAATATTTTGAAAATTTTAAAATATATTAAATTTGAAAATAATATATATAATTTTGAATATAAATAATTAAAAAAAAGGAAATAAGGAACTCAAAAGTCAAAAAACGGAACAGAAGCGAGATAATAATATTATATTAAATTAAAAATTCCACGTCATCATCGTGTTCTTCTAGAACCCCTAGACTTCTGGCTCCCATTCCAAAATCCTTATTTATTTTTATTTTTAATTTAAATAAATAAATAAATTGAAGAGAGGAAAAAGACCCACAAAGCGTCGCCCATGATAACGACTCTTCTTCTACAATACTTCCACTACCGTAATCGTACCGCCATCGCCATTTTTTCACCTTCAATTTCTTCCTCTTCCTTCTCCATTTCCATCGGTTATCATCATCATGCTTGGTTCTAGCAGAAAGCTGCTCTCAAGCCCTACCGAATCCCCTGATTTTAGGGCTTTTGACGCCATGGATTTCGGTTCTCCTGCTTCAACCAGGTCCAGGTCCAGCTCCAGGCCGGCGTTGAATCATGACATCTTCAGGAGTTGGAATGGGAAGCAGATTCATCTTAAGGATGATGAGGCGGTGGAGTATGGATTTCGTTTGAGTAGTCCTCAACGGAGCCCGCAGTTTTACCGATCTAATTACCAGAGCCTGTCTCCGCCGTCGAAGGCTCTTGCTATTGCTACTGGACAGAAGGAGCTTATGGAACTTGTGAATAATATGCCGGAGTCGTGTTACGAGTTGTCGTTGAGAGACTTGGTGGAGCAGCCGATGGTTTTAGGACAGCAAGAACCAACTGGAGCGAATGAGAGGGATAAAGGCGGTGATCGGGAGGTTTTTGCGATGGAGAATCGGAAATCGAAGAAGGAAACTAGCGCGTTGGTTGGGAGAAGTTCGTGGAATATGGAGAATGGAGGTTTGTATCTGAAAATGGGATTTCCGAATTCTATTGGAACTAGAACGAAGAAGAAGAAGAAGAAGAACAACGATTCTGGTTTGAACACGAGTGCTAAAGTTTCGCCTAAACCTTCTCATCCGGTGGAAAAGGATTGGTGGAAGAGAAGACTCTCAGTTTCATCTGAGACTGGAAGCGTTGCTTATGATTCTAGTGTTAACAATGGAAGCATCAAGAGCAGTAGCAGTAGCAGCAGTAATGGCAGCAATGGCAGCAACAAGAACAGAACAAAATCCTCCGGCAGGTAACACCATAGCTAGTAATTAATGGTTTCTCTGATTCACACTCCACTTTGTAGCTTGAGAAATGAATGTTTGATCTTCTTAGTTGATATTAAGAACAGAGAAATTCACCATTCAAAACAACTACTTCTACTTTGAATCATTTCGGCTAGTAATTTCTCAATCTGTTCAGGGATCTAGTATCATAACAATTTCCTGAGTTGAATATGAGGTTTTTGAAGAACCTGCAAATTCACTGTTCGAGATAGAATCATTTCTACTCTGCATCATTTTGGATAGTTAAAATTTCTCAAGGTGTTTCATGATTTAATATCCTAGGAATCTGCTGAGTTGAATTGAATATAAAAGGGTTTTCTCTGAAATGAAGAACAGGTAGGAAAATCTCCATTAGTAAATAGAGAATCATTCTAACTCTGCATCATTTTGGGTAGTAAAAATTCCCAAGCTATGAACATAAGAGAATCTGTTGAGCTGAAGATGATCGTTTTCTCTGAAATGAAGAACAGACCAATGGATCGACACTAGAATCACTTCTACTCTGCATTGTTCTGGATTTCAGAATTTTTCAAACTGTTCATGAATCTGTTAACATAAGAATGTTCTTCAAACTGGGTCTATCACAATTCTTATGAATCATAATTGAATTACAGGCATGCGTATAGAGGTTGCTGGTCATGCATTTATCCCAAATGCAATGAACGGGATGAATGAAGAGGCTGCTGATCCGCCATAGGTATATAAAGATATGGAGCATTAGTCTTACACAGCGTCTGTAAATTCTCTTCCAGTTTTTCAACTAAAATGCTCCCTTTTTTGTTCTTGCTTCTATATATATCTATATATATTGATATATATATATATATATATATATGTATGTATGTATGTATACCCTGTGTCGTCCTCCAGGGTTCATCTTCTTTAAGCTAATTGACAGAATGAATCTCCTCTTCCAGAGAAATTGATCTGTTTGTTTATTCCATTTTCATTTTGATCGCTTTCAACTGTTCTGATTACAGATTTTCCACGGGCGAGACAGCAATGTTCCTGTCGTGTATCAGTTCTTGACACCTATTTCATTCTTTGTCCGTATAAAATTCTCTATCTATTTTTTAAGGAAATGGGACAAGAATTCTCGGGGATTAGATTCCTGAAAACTTTATATATAGCAGGTAGAGATTGGGGTGGGGCTATGGTAGGTGACAAGGATGAGCTCGGTATAGTTAACGGGGAGGGATCTCTCTTCTCCCTCGTCCATTCCATAAAAGTGGAGTCGTTTTAGTTCTAATGTTTTGCCCAAAAAAGTAGTATGATCCAATTTAGGTTAAAATTTTATTTATTTACTTTTACTACCAAATATATGGGTCGGAATTTTAAACTCAGGAATAGATACTCAAATCGTTGAGCACATTACAAATGGACAGGATATTGCATCATAATCACTTATTTGATACTTCCACTCGCAATAAATTAGTTTTTTTTTGTAACGTGTAAATAACAAATTAATTATCGTTTCAAGTATTCTTTTTTCGGTCGAAAACTTGCTCAAAGAAAATCCTAACCCACCAATTATTGACGTTTTTTTTATTAATTTAAATATATACTCTTAACGTAAAGGTCTATTGTTTAAATGTCACGCTCGCACATAGTTCAATCAGTTTAGCTCAATTGCTATCATGCATTAAGTAACGAAGAGGTCGAACATACGACTTCTAATATCATATTAAATCAAATAAATTTAATTCTAAAACGCATCGAAATCTCGTGCATAAATAAATAACTTATCATACGATGTACCTTACGTTTAAAGGTAAACAAATAATTAAATGAATAAATAAATAAAAATTGTTTTGAAAATCATGACTTTTCAACAGCTTTGGAATATTGATGGTATTTTTTGGTTCATGACTTACGTGTGAACATATCCAAATAATATAGATTTTGAGCTTAAAATAATAATAATAATAATAATAATAAGAATATTATTTTTTAATTTTATTTAGATTAAAATAAATAATAATATTCATTTATTTCAAAGTCAAAATAAATAAAATATAGAGAAGAAAACTAAAAGAAAATATATGAAATAATTTAATTTTAATCTAAACAATTTTACCCGATCGTCCTCAAGAGCTTGCATCGACTAGAAGATTTGGGAAGATTCAAAGAACGTGAGAGGTCAAAATTAATTTTTTTTTTATAAATATAATAAAATAAAATTAACCGAATAATTATAAATTTTGATGACGTACAAAGAAAAAAAAAAAAAAGAATTGACTGTTGCGATAAAACGACTTGAGCCAAACATATTATTGGGCCCATAGGCCCAATCAAGTCAAGGTCGATGTCGAGGTAAGCAAATGACCTATAGAGCATACACGTGACACATGACAATTTAGGAAGACTTTGATGAGTCGGGTTCAATCTCTTTCGATTCATTTGAAAGGAAAACAAAAAATCATCAGTCAACCCTCAAGTACGTATTATGAATTAATTGCAAGAAAAAAAAAAAAAACTTATAAAAATATTGATCTGATATGGAATTGAAAAAAAAAAAAACTTAGAAGATTAATTTATTAAAATTAAATAAAAATAAATTATTGCAGCACAATATTATTTACTAATTTTTTTTATTATTTATTCTCCAACTACTAGAAACATAATTTACAAATTTTAATTAAATATTTAAAAATAAATAAATAAATATTTTAGGAATTAACAGTTTTATTTTATTAAAAACAAAAATTAGAATAAATGATCGTACTATTGTATTGAAAAAAAAAAAAAAATCGGAAACGAAATGAAACAAGTACAACAACCAAAATAATATTTTAAATAATGTTGTTTATGAACACTCATCAATCATAATAATTATCAATTTATGCATATCCTAATTTTCGCTATGATTACAATTATTTTAGTTCTTGGGCTGCATTTTAGGGGTGTACATAATCTGGGTTAGGTCGGGTTACTCGGAACTAGATTAAACTCCTCTCCCTTTTGGTCTCACAGTAGATTTTTTTTTGACCCAATCCAACCCAAAACTTTTCAAACCCAACCCAACCCGGGGTTGATTGGGTTGTCAATTTTTTTTTAAAATTTTACTTGTCCACAATTTATAATTATTCGGATATAAAAAAAAATTGTAATATTAACGTAGTTTCAAAATAACTTTGTTCTAATGTGTTTTAAAATAGTACGAAATATTAAAGTATTTTTAATATATATATATAATAAACAAATTAAAAATAATAAAATAATAAAATAACAAAATAATATTAAACAAAATTAAACAAAATAAAAATGTATATATTATATAAAAGAAACTAAACAAGTATTTTTAATATATATATATATATATAGAATAAATTAAACAAGTTAAAAATAATAAAATAATATAAAAGAAATTAAATAAAATAATAAAAAGGAAATATATATATATATATATATATATAAAGAAACTAACCAAAGAAATTATTAGGAAAAAAATTAGAAAGATGCGTGAATGTTTTTAGATTGACCTCAATACTACTCTACAAACCTATTAATACGGAAATTTTTTTAATATATTTTATATATTTTTATTTGGCTCGGGTCAATCCGAACATTTTGCTCACGAACCCGAAACCGAACCGATTCAGTTCGGGTTTAGAAAAATGAACCAAACCCTACCCAAAATGTTTATCCAACCCAACCCAATCCTTATAGTTCGGGTTGGGTTGGTTCGAGTTGTCTAGTTGAATGTACACCCCTACTGCATTTCACTCGATATCGCTTCAACCCCACATGCCAAACACGTTCGTCAAATACAGATACAAAGACAAAAAACTCGATAGTAGAATATGTCAATTTGAGAATAGCTTAGCTCATTAAGACATATAAACGATCAAAACGTGAGATGAGTGTTTCTCCTATGTATTGCACTCTTATAATTTGGAAGGATTTGAGTAATCAATGCTTTATACATACAAAACAGAGAGCTACCTCAGCTTGGGCATGGAGATCTTCCAAGATCTTCACAACCTTGTCACGGCATATTATGCTTGTTTCACTTTGCTCCACTAGCATTTTTCTCAATCTACATTCATATACATAGACATCCAAACATGTTCAAACTCTAAGGTATCGACTCGAGATGTTGTAAGATCAAATATATTGTCTCGTCAAATAAGTCAATATACACATAAGTAGCTAAAGAAAAAAGAGAATGAAGTAGTTATGTCTACCACGGTCGTCTTAAACTATAACTCTCATGATTAGAAAAGTATCCCTGTAGCCGTCTGAGCCCACCGCTAGGAGATATTGTCCTCTTTGGACTTTCCCTTTTGGGCTGTCCCTCAAGGTTTTTAAAACGTGTCTGCTAGGGAGAGGTTTCCACACTCTTATAAAGTATGTTTCGTTCTCCTCCCCAACTGATGTGGGATCTCACGTAACCCAAGCCCACCATTAGCAGATATTATCCTCTTTGGGGTTTCCCTCCTGGGCTTCCCCTTAAGATTTTAAAACGCGTCTACTAAGGAGAGGTTTCCACACTCTTATAAGAAATGCTTCGTTCCCCTCTCCGACCAATGTGGGATTTCACAATCCACCCCCTTGGGAGCTAGCGTCCTTGCTGGCACAGACCACCCGGTGTCTAGTTCTAATACCATTTCTAACAGCCCAAGCTCATTGCTAGCAGATATTGTCTTCTTTGGACTTTCACTTTCAGGTTTCCCCTCAAGATTTTAAAACGCGTCTACTTGGGAGAGGTTTTCACACCCTTATAAAGAATGCTTCGTTCTCCTCTCTGACCAACGTGGGATCTCACTGTTATAACGCGTCTACTTATAAAGAATGTTTCGTTCACCTCTCTGACCAACGTGGGATCTCACTGTTATAACACCTCTCTGACCAACGTTGGTCAAGATTTTAAAACGCGTCTACTAGGGAGAGGTTTCCACACCCTTATAAAGAATGCTTTGTTCACCTCTCTGACCAACGTGGGATCTCACTGTTATAACCAAAGGTTGTGCCCACCAATACTAATATCCCTTTCAACAAGCTAATCATCTTTCCCGCAATCCGATAGCAAAATAATTCGATTGGTGAAAATGAAAGCTAATAATATAGCACAAGGGGAGGTGATAATAGAACAAGCTTATAACAGCCCAAGTCCACCACTAGTAGATATTGTCCTCTTCAGACTTTTCCTTTCGGGCTTTCCCTCAAGGTTTTTAAAACGTGTCTGCTAGGAAGAGGTTTCCACACTCTTATAAAGAATGTCTCGTTCCCGTCTCCAACCAAAGTGGGATCTCACAATCCACCCTTCTTCGGGACCCAGCATGGATGCTGGCACTCGTTCCCCACAAAGCTAATCACATTAGCCTCCCAGAGCTAAAAGGCACATTGAACTCAGCTAACAAGTTTTTCATGGATCAAAGTAATTACTACATGAAAGCTTCTAATGGAGCAGGCAGAAAGTGTTAATCCCAGTAACACAGAAAGGTGGTCTGCAGAGTTTTATCATCCATGTTCTAATACGTGCTAGATTCTTAGCAACTTAACATTGATACTCAAAGGCAGTAAGAACATACAACACTAAATGGAAATGATATCTAATCTCAGAAGCATTAAGCACATACCTCTGTACAAGTGCTATGTCACCGTGACCCGTGCACATAATAAGCATAGCATTCGTAGGTAGCGAGGCATAGAGGCTATCGATTCTTGAATTGATACGAGCCAAAATTTCTCGTAGCTCGACACAGATCTTGGGGCTGTTCCTTTTCTTGCTGACAGATTTTGTATCACAAGTAACTAATGACAACAACTCTGCAAGCTTTACATTCAATCTTTCATCATCATCTGCTTGCTTCTTATGGTAAGAATTCAATTCAGAAAATTGTGTCCAGACGAAGTGAACTCTTTCATTCATTGCCTAAAACAATAATAGGCACAAACAAACTATTAGGATATGAGTTATGAATGAAATTTCATACAAATGCAATCAGCAGCTAGCCAACCTCCTTTTTGGCCTTTGCAAGAGCTTCATCATCAGATGTTACAGGAAATGCATGTGATGATTCGGAGGAATATCTCTTCACGGTTGAAACATCGTCAATGAAAGAAGACGTCTTTCCGCTCTCACCAAGTATGTTAAGTAGCTTCTTTCGGACTAACGATGGAGGTGAACCGAACTCTGGTCCTGTTTGAAAACAAGAGAAAAGGCATACAATAAGAACCCTGCAGAGTTTATAACACGACGTGAGGTGATCTAAGGACCGAACTCTATAATGTAAAAGTGTAACGACCCAGATCCACCGCTAGCAGATATTGTCCTCTTTAGGTTTTCCCTTTCGGGCTTTCCTTCAAGGCTTTAAAACGTGTCTGCTAGGGAAAGGTTTCCACACCTTTATAAATGGTGGTTTGTTCTCCTCCCCAACCAATGTGGGACATCACAATCCACCCTTCTTCGGGGCCCAGTGTCCTCACTGGCACTCTTTCCTTCCTCCAATCGATGTGGGACTGCCCCCAAATCCACCCCCTTTGGGGCCCAGCGTCCTTACTGGCACACCGCCTTATGTCTACCCCCCTTCGGGGGATAGCGAGAAGGCTGACACATCGTCTAGTGCTAGCTCTGATACCATTTGTAACGACCCAGATCCACCGCTAGTAGATATTGTCCTCTTTGGGCTTTCCCTTTCGGGCTTCCCCTCAAAGCTTTAAAACGCGTCTACTAGGAGAAAGTTTCCACACCCTTATAAATTGTGGTTTGTTCTCCTCCCCAACCAATGTGGGACATCACAAAAAGACAGTAGAATGTCACTTACCATGTTTAATTTTAAGAACTGCAAGTTCCATAGTAGCTCTTGCATCTTCGACACTATCGTGGCCAATGCTAGATTGCTGTATCTCCCTGGAAAGAAATCTTTTAGCAAGAATCCGAAGGGCGGATTTATGAGAGCCACCACGGGGATGCTTATATAGAACGGCAGTATCAACGACGAGATCGTGAGAGATCTTCAATGCCATCAAGTCATTCTCCAGTGAATGGCCAACTAGAACAGTCTCCTTGTGAACAAGATTCAAAAAATCTTTCTGCAATGTACATTTACCACCAATACATTAGACAGTTCCCTCAAACAATGATTGCTGCAAGTAAATGAGTGCAGTGTCAAAGAGAGAACCTGAACATCTTCTAGACTAGTGGTCACCTCATTTAACATTTCACATGTAATTCCACTAAACCTGTTAAAAGACACATGAAAAAGCGAACGAGATTAGCTCCTCGTTTTCATTAGTATATTCCCCCTTGAGACTATATGAAGACAAGTGAATTAGAGAAAAGCAGCCATACGGACACGTTGGGCGCCCGGCATTAACACCCGATAAGCTAAGAACTTCTTGTACACCCAAAAGTTCTCTACCCTTTAAGCATTAGTTACCTTAGTGGAGATCAACCATAAAGATTTCTTTTGGCTTCAGTGAAAGGAAAGGAATCTTAGACTATTTGTGAACAAGTTGAATGTTGAGGCTTCTTTTGTTTTTAGTATCAGAACTTGACCTCTTGGTAGTGTTCAAACCATAAAAATTTCTTCATTAATTACAGTTTTATATTTTTTTATGCAAAGATCTTTGTGATTACAGTTTTCCGTGATTATTAGAAAATAGAAAGCCTTTTTGTGTTAGTTCTTCTTCGGGAGGGGGATTCCTCTACCCCGAGCCCAAAGGTATCTGTTTTAGTTAGTTTGAATATACTCACTTTTGTGAGATCCCACATCGGTTAGATAGGCAAACGATGCATTCTTTATAAGGGTGTGAGAACCTCCCTAGCAGACGCGTTTTAAAAACCTTGAAGGGAAGCTCGAAAGGGAAAGCCCAAAGAGGACAATATCTGCTAGCGGTGGACTTGGGCTATTACAAATGGTATCAGAGCTAAACACCGGGCAATGTGCCAGCAATGAGGCTGAGCCCCGAAGGGGATTGACATGAGGCGGTGTGCCAGCAAGGACGCTAGGCCTCGAAAGGGGTGGATTGGGGGGTGGTCCTACATCGATTGGAGAAGGGAACGAGTGCCAGCGAAGACTCTAGTCCTTGAAGGGGGGTGGATTGTGAGATCCCACATCAGTTGGGGAGGAGAATGAAGCATTCTTTATATGGATGTGGAAACCTCTCCCTAGCAGACGTGCTTTAAAAACCTTGAGGGAAAGCCCAAGGAGGACAATATCTGCTAGCGGTGGGCTTGGGTTATTACAAATGGTATCAAAGCCAGATACCGAGTGATGTGCCAGCAATGAGGTTGAGCCTCGAGGGGGGTGGACACGAGGCGGTGTGCCAACAAGGACGCTAGACCTCAAAAGGGGTGGATTGGAGGGTGGTCCCACATCGATTGGAGAAGGGAACGAGTGCCAGCGAGGACGCTGGACCTTGAAGGGGGGTGGATTGTAAGATCCCACATCGGTTGGGGAGGAGAACAAAACATTCTTTATATGGGTGTGAAAACCTCTCCCTAGCAGACGCGTTTTAAAAAACTTAAAGAGAAGCCCAAAAGGGAAAGCCCAAAGAAGACAATATCTGCTAATGGTGAGCTTAAGCTAATACACACTTACACGTTCTTATCCAAAAACAAAACAAAACAAGCATCATTGTCAAAGGTAAGTAATTTAAAGAATAGTAAAACATGCAATATAACTAAAACGGCTTCATAAACCATCATATCAATCAACTACAGGAAGCTACAATTTTCACATCATAAAAACTTCTCTTGATGAGTTTTTTTTTTTTTAATATGAGACATCGTAAGAACTTCTAATCATCCACATCAATCTATTGTCTACTAAAAGCTCAAGAAGATCTTACCTCGTATTGTAATCAACAATTGCATTTGACGGTTTTACCAATTTGTCGAGGACGATCTGAAATAACAGGAAAAGGTAATAAATAAAAAAAATCCGACACGTAGAATTATAACATAGTAGCATAAAGACAAGATCAAATACAAATAGCTGGTCTAAAACTTTAGTTCAACAAACTGGAGCTGTATGCTACTGAGGTAAACTTCAGTGGCTCAATTAATTGAATAGACATTTTAACTTCAAAAAGAAGCATAAGCTGAGAAAGATGACTGAATTAACTTAGCAAGATGGTTGCACAAACTATCAAGAACTTGATTTAAAGTCTTCAAAGCATTAGTTAAGTTTCCTCGTACAAATATCCAACGCTTTCGCCAAAGCACGTAACCGAAGCAGAGATGGAGTGCATACCTGTCCTGCCATGTCCACCAGGGTTATTCTTGTGAGCTCAAACCCTTCACAGGTCACACACTAATAAAAGTCCAAAAAAGAATTAAATGATTATCTTAAATCAAGAATTACAATCAAAGAGAATTATCGAGTCTTCGCTGACTAGGTAGACAGTAACATAAACATTCCACTTATATAAACAACTTTAATACAAACAATAGACTTACCATTTCACAGTCAAGTGCCAACATTTCATAAGGTGAAGATCCCATAGGAGCAGGAAGTGTTTGGATAAAACCTGAATCAAATGAATAATTAAGTTACAGAAATTTCGAACTCGAAAAAAAGTTTCAGTGAGGGTGGGAGAGAGGGGGCAGGGGAGGATGGAGAGAGGATCCATGGTAGTTAACTTCGGAAAAAGGTGAAAATAGAGCTTTCGAAGCGAACGAAAACAATTAAGTAATAAAGATAAATCACCTGGTTGATTGAATGGATAGCCATTGTCTTCCAGTTCTTTGGCAGTTAGTGTATAATATGTAACAGGGAAAGGTATCTCCTTCGGTAGTTTGATAGATATTGGTGTGTCTTTTTCAGGGCCAAATATTTCTGCACAGTCCAGAAAGTATATTGAGAGAAAAAGAGAGAAAGAGAATGTAAACAAGCCAAAAGGTTAGTTCATCATAATGCAAGAGTGGATGAAAGGCATCAAAACCACTTTCAACAAATATATTGCCACTAAAATGTCTTCTTCCCTAGCAGATAATGTCCTCTTCGGGTTTTTCCTTTCGGGCTTCCCCTCAAGGTTTTTAAATCGTGTCTACTAGAGAGAGATTTCCACACCCTTATAAAGAATGTTTCGTTCTCCTCCCCAACCGATGTGGGATCTCACAATCCACCCCCCTTCAGGGCCCAACGTCCTCGCTGGCACTCGTTCCCTTCTCCAATCGATGTGGGACTCCCCAATCCACCCCCCTTCGGGACCCAACGTCTAGCACACCGCCTCGTGTCCATCCCCTTCGGGGATCAACCTCCTCACTGGCACATCGCCCGATGTCTGGCTCTGATTCCTTTCAAGCTTCCTCTCAAGATTTTTAAAATGCGTCTACTAGGGAAAGGTTTCCACACCCTTATAAAGAATATTTCGTTCTCCTCTCCAATCGATGTGAGATCTCACAATCCACCCCCCTTCAGGGCTCAACGTCCTCGCTGGCACTCATTCCCTTCTCCAATCGATGTAGGACTCCCCAATCCACCCCTCTTCGGGACCCAGCGTCTGGCACACCGCCTCGTGTCCACCCTCCTTCGGGGATCAACCTATTCGCTGGCACATCGCCCGATGTTTGGCTCTGGTACCATTTGAAACAACCCAAGCCCACCACTAGCAGATATTGTCCTCTTTGAGCTTTCCCTTTATGGCTTCCTCTCAAGGTTTTTAAAACGCATCTACAAGGGAAAGGTTTCCACACCCTTATAAAGAATGTTCCGTTCTCCTCCCCAACCGATGTGGGATCTCATAATCCACCCCCCTTCAGGACCCAACGTCCTCGCTGGCACTCGTTCCCTTCTCCAATCGATGTGGGACTCCCCAATCCACCCCCCTTCAGGACCCAACGTCTGACACACCGCCTCATGTCCACCCCCCTTCAAGGATTAGCCTCCTCGCTGGCACATCGCTCAGTGTTTGGCTCTGATACCATTTGTAACAGCCCAAGCTCACCGCTAGCAGATATTGTTTTCTTTGGACTTTTCCTTTCGGCCTTCCCCTCAAGGTTTTTAAAACGCGTCTACTAGGGAGAGGTTTTTACACCCTTGTAGATCCCACATCGGTTGGATGGGCTTGGGCTGTTACAATAGAGGTCTTGATGCCCTCATAATTATGTAGACTCACCTTTAAACTCCTTGTAGCACAATTTTATACTCAGAAAAGTTTATCACCACGTTATACCCCCAACGACGAAAACAAGATAGGTAACATTGATAATAGCAATGTGGTAATAGAGTATAAAATTCCCTACTACAAAGGAATAGAAAGAACACTAAAACAACACAAGAAGAAAATAAACAGCCGAAGAGCTAGACAAAATCTAAGTTTGCCAATGGCTCACAAACCTTGTTCAGACGTCAATTTATTCTTTAAGTCTACACTGTTTGCATCTCTCTTCCTCTTTACCTTACACGTCAAAAGTGCATCAATTGTTTGCATTCTATCTGAAATACAGCTACCAAAATACAAAGAATGAAAACATAAGGACTGCACCATAAGTAAATCCCAGAAACATTCTAAAACGTAAATAAATGCAACGTTCAATAAACGAACATGTACCTAAGAGCTAAAACTGGCCTTGGACTGCCACAGAATCTTTTAAATGTAGGAAGTATCTTGGACAGTGACATGTATAGAGCAGCATCCAGGCCAGGGAGATAAACCATGACCACTTTTGGGATTAGGGGTTTATTCTGCAAATATTTAACTCTTTAAGTACTTCCAAGAAATCTTACATATTTGTAGCAAAAGTATGCCATCAACCATGGATAAAATAACAAAGCAAAAGACAATTCAAATAAGCATTCTAAGGCAAACTAACAATCTCAGTTTAAAAATAATTATATGTGATGGAAGTGAATGTTGAGATATGATTCAAAGTATTCAAAATGAAGATATGATTTAGAGTAGTTAGATATGATTCAAATATTCAAACTACCAAGATTTTAGGAGATTGTTATTAGATTTGAGTTTATCTAGATTTCTATGATTTACTATTTCTAGTCCAGTGTATTAGCTATAAATACTGGAATTGTGTAACCCTCTGAGTATTGAGTCAGTAGACAATAATAAAGCACTGCAACTTTCATCTATTCCTATCCATTCCTATCTCTTTCACTATCCCTCTTTCCAACAGTGAAGAAGGGAAAGGAGGAAACTCTCTTGAAGCAAAAATGACGGAATGCAGCCACAACACTCTGATACCACTTGTTGTACTCAAATGCTACCACTAAAATGTTCTGATACTCAATTGTTGTAGTGGAAGCAGAAGCAAGATCAATCACACTCACACACCCACAAATAGAAATCAAACAAAAGAGACACAAAGATTTACGAGGTTCGAAGAGAAGAAGTTCCCCTATATCCACGGGTGGTAGTCAATCACTATAATCAAAGTGTTTACAAGTGTATCTCTCACACTACAGAGTCTCTCTTACAAAGTTCCTCTCAATTGCTTCTAGGCAAATACAAAATGACAATGACTTCACACCTCAAAACAATGTTAGACAAGGCTTTATAGAGGCATAGCAATACTAATTCTCATACATGAACCAGATAAACGAGAATATGAACCAAAAGGGTTATGACGATACATCACAACATGAAGTCTATGTTGAGGATTATTGGGAGTGAGTCTCACATTGGTTAATTTAGTGGAAGATCATGGGTTTATAAGTGGGGAATACTATCTCCATTGGTGTGAGTCATTTTGGGGAAACCCAAAGCAAAGCCATGAGAGCTTATGCTCAAAGTGGACAATATCATACCATTGTGGAGAGTCGTGTTCGTCCAACATGATATCAAAGTCATGCCCTAAACTTAACCATATCAATAGAATCCTCAAATATCGAACAAAGAATTGCGAGTCTTGAAAGTGTAGTCAAAAGTGACTAAAGTGTCGAACAAAGGGTGTACTTTATTTGAGGGCTCTAGAGAAAGGAGTCGAGCCTCGATTAAGGGGAGGCTCTTCGAGAGCTCCATAAGACTCTTGAAAGTGTAGTCAAAAGTGACTAAAGTGTCGAACAAAGAGTGTACTTTATTTGAGGGCTCTAGAGAAAGGAGTCGAGCCTCGATTAAGGGGAGGCTCTTCGAGAGCTCCATAAGACTCAGGGGAGGCTTATAGTGTACTTCGTTCGAGGGGAAGATTGTTGAGGATTATCGGGAGTGAGTCCCACGTTGGTTGGGGAGGAGAATAAAACACCATTTATAAGGTATTGACCTTAGATTACGTTCATAGTCAGGTCTCCTTTGTGTAGATATCAAGGAAAAGTTGAAAAGGTATTGACCTTGATAAAAACCCACGATGGCATGAAACCTTCCGCAAGCACCCAAGTTACAAGCCCTTGAACATCCTACAAAAAAAAAAAAAAAAAAACAACGAAAAATCTAATAATCACTTAAGATATCAACATTATAAGAAACTTGGCAACTAAGCAAACTCACTTGCAGACTTAAAGTTGAATTAGATTCTGGAGTTTTGAAAAGAACCTCAGCTTTAGCCTACAAGAGGAATCAAAGTAAGCAGAATTCACTACGTGGTTCTTGGAGGATAAAAAACCTATGCAGTTCAAGGAAATACTAACACCCCTTTTATTGATTTAACGACAATAAGAATCAAGGGCTTGAAAAGGCAAATGGGCAGCTGAATGATGAATAAGACAATACATACATCGGTTCCATAGATATCGAAGAAGCTGGGCTTCTCCTCCTCCTTCTCCGTATTGCCCACGTTCGACTTGCCCTCTTCTTTGGCATCCAAAGCTGAAACACTGGAAGATGGCATAGTCTTGTGTTCTGGGCAGAGAGTGAACAGAGAGGCGAAAGAAGTTTCTGCAAGTCTTTTACTCGAAAGCCCTGCGCCCATGGAAGGCTGCGAATCAAACAAAACCCCCCATTGATTCGCCCTACTCTTTGTGCTTAAAAAAAAAAAAAACTAGTAACCTTTCTACTTCTACAAGTGTCCTATAATCAAGTGTAGAACAATGGTGAATGGTGTAGGGTTTGTTAGATAAAACCTGATTTTTTTTTCTTACATTCACGATTACATTAATTGTCCGTTTGACCCAATTTTGTAGGAGGTGCCACAAAATCAGTTGGCCATTCTCTATTTTGTAGGAGGTGGCACAGAATCAGTTGGCCATTCTCTAGCCATTTTTAGAATAGATTATATTTAAATAGGAAATCTTTCACAAGATTTTACAACCGGAATGAAAGTCGCAGTCAAGATTTCATCATTCTCTCTTTCTTATTTTAAGCATTTTATCTTTCTTCCAACAACCTCCTGTCGACAATTTCCTCTCACGGAAAAGAAAGGATTTCCCGGCCGATTATTGAATTCCAACAAGTGGTATCAGAGCCAAGTTGAAGCCATCGATGTATATCATTGCGGAGGAGCCAACCTATCAACAATCAAGTTGAATAGCTCAAGTGGTTAGAGCGTTAACCTAACAACACACAAGTCTCAAGTTTGAGTAGAAGAAAATGCAAAGTGCGAAAATAAACACATCGTGGGGTCCTTCCCGAGCAGGCTCGCTCACTCCTCCACGAAGAGGCCAACGCCGTGATGACGGGCGTCGAGTTGTTATTGAGCGAGTGATCAGGGAGACAACGACCGCCGTCGTTCAGTATCCGATATTGACAAGGTCCAACTATAATGAGTGGACCTTGTTGATGCGCGTCAACCTACAGGCGCAAGGGTTATGGCATGCTGTCGAGCCAGAGGAAGGAGAAACGATTGAGTATCGGGAGGATCGGTTGGCGTTCGCTGCCATATTACGATCTGTGCCCCCAGAGATGGGTGCGCGATCGGCCTGGGAGGTAGTCAAATCCCGTCGGGTCGATGTACAGCAAGTGCGGGAATCCAACATCGAGCAGCTACGGAATGAGCTCTCGGAGATCCGCTTTAAGGATGACGAATCCGTCGATGATTTTTCAATGCGGATCACGGGGCTCGCCAACAGCATCACCACACTCGATGGCAGCATCAGCGAGACAGAAATCGTGAAGAAGATGCTGCAAGTCGTTCCCGATCACCTCGAGCAAGTCGCGATTTCAATCGAGACATTGCTTGACGTGAACGACCTAACGGTGGAAGAGGTGATCGGAAGACTGCGTAACGTCGAGCAGCGGAAGAAAAATACCATTTCAGCTGTCGACAAGGAGGGTCGTCTACTCCTCACTGAGGAGGATTGGCTTGCACGCCTAAAGCTCCGTGACGACACCGGCGAGAGCAATGGGCCCTCCAGCCGCAAAGGAGGTAAGAAGCCGTGGAAATCTCGCCGGCGCATGCGCGAGAAAGAGGCGGATCAAAAGAAGGAGGAGCCGACTGATGACGAGCCGATCGAGTGCTCGTACTGCGGGGAGAGAGGTCACATGAGCAAGAATTGCTGGAGGAAGCTCAGGAACAAGGAGACAACCAAGAAGGCCCATGTGGCTCAATCCGAGGAGGACGAGCCGACCCTTTTCATGGTGACTACATCAGTCCTACCTGACGTCAAACCCGAGGAAGAGCTCCCCAAATCCACAGAGGTAATCGACGACGGCATAACTGCTCCGATGAGCGTCGAACCCGAGGAAGAGCTCCCCAAATCCACAGAGGTAATCGACGACGACATAACTGCTCCGGTGAGCGTCGAACCTGAGGAAGAGCTCCCCAAATCCACAGAGGTAATCTCGATGACAGCATAACTGCTTCGGTGAGCGTCGAACCCGAGGAAGAGCTCCAATTGTGCATAACAAAGGCACCGGCTGGGGAGCCCTGTGGGGAGAGAGGTCACATGAGCAAGAATTGCTGGAGCAAGCTCAGGAACAAGGAGACAACCGAGAAGGCCCATGTGGCTCAATCCGAGGAGGACGAGCCGACCCTTTTCATGGTGACTACATCAGTCCTACCTGACGTCAAACCCGAGGAAGAGACAGAGGTAATCGACGACGGCATAACTGCTTCGATGAGCGTCGAACCCGAGGAAGAGCTCCCCAAATCCACAGAGGTAATCGACGACGACATAACTGCTCCGGTGAGCGTCGAACCTGAGGAAGAGCTCCCCAAATCCACAGAGGTAATCTCGATGACAGCATAACTGCTTCGGTGAGCGTCGAACCCGAGGAAGAGCTCCAATTGTGCATAACAAAGGCACCGGCTGGGGAGCCAATTCAACTGAAGGAGGAGCGAATGTTTGCTCAAATCAGTGAAAGAGGTGAGCAGCGAGAGCACCGGCGATGGGTCCTCGACACAG
This sequence comes from Cucurbita argyrosperma subsp. sororia, assembly GCA_018691285.1. Lineage (NCBI taxonomy): Eukaryota > Viridiplantae > Streptophyta > Magnoliopsida > Cucurbitales > Cucurbitaceae > Cucurbita > Cucurbita argyrosperma. The sequence continues at coordinate 5,832,575 of CM031889.1, read as the reverse complement.
GGGCAACAAACCATATGACTGGGGCCAAGTCTGCGTTCTCTGAGCTTGACTTGGGGATTCACGGGACGGTGAAATTCGGCGACGGCTCTGTCGTCGAGATCGAAGGGCACGGCACCGTCCTGTTCGTCGACAAGGGAGGCAATCATCACAAGCTGACTGGCATCTACTTCATCCCGAGACTCAAGGTTAATATTGTGAGCCTGGGTCAACTTGATAAGGCCGGCTGCCACATTTCCATCAAACGCAGGCTACTTAGGATCCGCGATGATCGACGGCGGTTGCTCACGCAAGTTCGGTGCAAGACAAACCGCCTTTACATCTTAAAGCTGGAGATAGAGCAATCAGTCAGCCTCTCGGCTAGGTACCGGAAGATGGAAGACCTATTAGGAAGAAGTGAACCACCTGGACTGGCGGCGCGCCAACTCGAAGAAGAGGCGGCCGAACAAGACGTGGAGTCTGAAGGACATGCCGCTAGGGACACCGAGCCATAGGGCTCAAAACGGAGTTGAAACGAAATAAGGTAGATATACCACAGTTTTAGGAGGAGATTGTTAGATAAAACCTGATTTTTCCTTATTTAGATTCACACGATTACATTAATTCTCCGTTTCACCATTTGACAAACACGTACAATGGATTAACTAAGTTTTAAACGACAATTTTGTAGGAGGTGGCACAGAACGGTTGGCCACTCTCCAGCCCTTTTTAGGATAGATTATATTTAAATAAGAAATTAGGGGTGGCACAGAATCAGTTAGGCACTCTTCAGCCATTTTTAGGATAGATTATATTTAAATAGGAAATCTATTCACAAGATTTTACCACCTCAATTAAAGGGCAGTCAAAATTTCATCATTCTCTCTCTTATTTTAAGCATTTTATCTTTCTTCCAACAACCTCCTGTCGACAATTTCCTCTCACGTAAAAGAAAGAATTTCCCGGCCGATTATTGAATTCGAACAGGGTTTTCAAATTAGGGTATTCGTGGGTTAAATTGGGTCCGGCCAGGTGTCTTTTATTAAATAATAATTATTTATTTAAAGTTTATTAAAATATTAATTTATAAAACTTTATTTACGTATTTATAAAGAATTTAATTAAAAATTTTATATTAAAAATTAAACTTATCTTGGATTAAAAATTATTTTTAAGAGTTATTAGACCCTAAATAATAATGAAATTAAATAGAGATAAATAATGAATTATTTATTTAAATTGGGTTCAGGTTTTAAACTAAATAGATATTATTAAACAATGAATTATTTATTAAAATATTAATTTGTAAAACTTTATTTATGTATTTTTAAAAATTTTAATTAAAATTTATCTCGGATTAAAAATTATTTTTAAGAGTTATTAGACAATAAATAATAATGAAATTAAATAAAGATAAATAATGAATTATTTATTTAAATTGTATGGGACGAGATGTTTCTAAACTAAATAGTTTTTATTAAATAATAAATTATTTATTTAAAATTTATTAAAATATTAATTTATAAAATTTTATTTACGAATTTATAAAGAATTTAATTAAAATTTACTTTGGATTAAAAATTAAACTTACCTTGATTAAACATTATTTTTAGAAGTTATTAGACCATAAATAATAATGAAATTAAATAGAGATAAATAATGAATTATTTATTTAAACTAAATAGCTATTATTAAATAATGAATTATTTATTTAAAATTTATTAAAATATTAATTTGTAAAACTTTATTTATGTATTTTTAAAAATTTTAATTAAAATTTACCTCAGATTAAAAATTATTTTTAAGAGTTATTAGACATTCAATAATAATGAAATTAAATAGAGATAAATAATGAATTATTTATTTAAAATTTATTAAAATATTAATTTGTAAAACTTTATTTATGTATTTTTAAAGAATTTAATTAAAAGATCCTATTAAAAATTATTTTTAAGAGTTATTAGATAATAAATAATAATAAAATTAAATAAAGATAAAAAAATAAAAATATGTATATATATATTTATATGAGAATAAAAAATGCATATTTAAAATTAATAATAAATTCGAGTTAATTTCATTCGGGAATTTACGAACTAATTCAATCTATAAAATTTTTTATTTATTTAAATTTAATCTTGAACTATATCGACATCTTATAAATTATCTTCAAATATTTTAATATTATTTTTGAAAGCTCATCAATAAACCTGGTATAAAAATATTTTTGAATTTTTTTTTAATTTAAAAAAAAAATGATGTGTGGAAGTATTTTTAAAATTATTTTAGAAATAAAAGATTTTGAATTTTTTAAAAAGTCAGAATATTTAAATTAATTTAGCATAAATATGTTATAAAAATACATTTTCAATTATAATTTACATTTTTATTTATTTATTTATTTATTCTAGAAGGATCGGTGTCACAAAAAAATGTGTAAAACCGGTTAGGCTTATAAACTGGAGGGGCGAAGCTTCGTCCAAGATCAGTATTATCATCGCTTAGCCATTCTTATTCCAATCGGCGAAGTTTACGAAGACGTTTGAGCGAAGATGTCCCGATCGCTGGTGCAGCCGATCGGGCAGAAGAGGCTGACGAACGTGGCGGTTGTTCGTTTGAAGAGACACGGTCTGCGCTTTGAGATCGCTTGTTACAAGAACAAGGTCCTTTCTTGGCGCTCTGGCGTGTAAGCTCCCTGCCCACCTCTTTTAGACCCTGTGATTTCACTTTCTTAGTTATTGGATTTTCTCTGGTTGTTGTTTGCTAGGTTCTTATGGATAGAAGATTGTAAAGGCTTGATGTTATATTAGGATTGATTTTGTAGATATATTTGTCAAATTGGAGGATTTCATTGGCTAACGGATTCGAAAAAATTTCTTTAAATTGCATAATGTGTATGACACAGCTTTGATTGTGGTTATATGTGTCGGTTTGCTAATTGAGAGTTTGGGGAGGAAGAAGAGTTGAGATTATCTAACCTCCAATTGCACACGATTATGCCCAAAATTTTGATGTTCTTCTCATTTTCTTGGCAATCAAACCTAATAGGGTGGTAGGTTAGGTGGTTGTCTCAGCTGTGTGTAAGAGTGATAGATTCTTACTGTTTTAATAGTTTCTTTCTAGCTCTTTTGTGCAAGGGAAGGTATCTTTTTTTTTATTTGTTGAGTTCAACAACAGGGGTTTGAACTTTTGGGTGGTTTTTAGCGAATATTCTCATGGTATTAGAGCCCCTCATTTTAGCCACCAATATCCTTCTCACTTTTGAGTCTTGGTACCATGAGAATGTTTGCTAAAATCACCGCAACTAAAGGGGTTAGGATTCTCTATTTATAATCATTTACATATTCAAATAAATGGAATGAACAATAAATGGATACACGATATGGTCAAATATGATACCTATGGTAAACAGTAATGGAAAATTAAATATCTTCATTCATACCATATATTTGCCTATAATAAGGGTCAAGTATGATACATATGGTAAACCATAATTCAAGATTAAATATCCTCAAACACTTATAACCTATTGATCGAGGGTAACGTGTCTTAGCATGAGTTATCCAAGTTGACATTTTTCCTTGAGAGATATTAAGTCGATACCCCATAGTTTTTACAATTTGAAAATAATTGCATGAACTATATAGTTAGCTAAAGAGCAAAAGACACTACTTTTAAACTTCATTGTTTATAACTATTCCATTGGCATGCCATTTTTAGTAGATTCCACAGTATTGCCCTTTTAGAAAATCTTATGATTGTGGGTAAATATATTAGTTAAACAGACCTCTCGTCAACTGACGACATGAGTTGGAGTGGTAATTTATTAAATTAGGTGGATGTGAATATAAACTATCAGATCATTTCGAAACTTCAGTGCTCAATTTGCAATTGGATCAAACTGCAAGGTTGTCTTTTGCAGTTTTCCTTTTGTTAATTCATTTTCCTTCCCAAATGTGTACTCATTGACCTGGCATAGTTGTCAACTATGAACATGATAATGGATGTTTCAACAGGGAGAAAGATTTAGATGAGGTCTTGCAATCGCAAATTGTTTATTCAAATGTTTCGAAAGGAGTTCTTGCAAAAACCAAAGATTTAAAAGCAGCTTTTGATACAGATGATCAGGCGGAAATTTGTTTGAAGGTTCGTGGAATTTTTTTTCTAGTTTTTTTTATGAGTGTATGATTTTGTGGTGACTTTTTATGAACTGATGAGATCATCAACTTTCTGGTACTAGATTCTTAAAGAAGGGGAACTTCAAATTGCAGGGAAGGAGAGGGAGGCTCAATTATCTAATCAGTTCCGTGATATTGCAACCATTGTTATGCAGAAGACCTTCAATCCTGAAACTAAACGCCCTTACACGATTAGTATGATTGAGCGACTCATGCGTGAAATTCATTTTGCTGTTGATCCAAATCACAGCTCAAAGAAACAGGTAGCTTGATACTTTTTGCTGTATGTGATATTGACATTCTTCTGCTCGAAATTTGTATAATTCTAAATTCAAGGTCGCAATATTAATCTGACATTTTTTTTTTTGAAATGCAGGCATTAGAGGTCATTCATGAGCTTCAGAAACAGTTCCCAATTAAACGTTCGCCTATGAGAATACGCTATACTGTACCTGAACAGAACTTTCCATCTCTCCTTGATAAGTTGAATTCCTGGAGTGCTAGTATCATTTCCAATGATCAGTCTGGAAATCAGCAACGAAGCGTTGTAAGTCTGAGTCTTCTCATTGATGCTTTGAATATTTTCTTTCCCTCCAACTTGCTAATGGTATCATAATTTCACTCTTTCTCCTTGAACAAGTTGAACTGTTGTATTGCATATTGGTTCCTGCATGGATGTCAATGTGCTAGTAGTTGCCCATGTGTTGGACTAGGCCATGATAAATCGTGTGAACCAAGATTTTAGCAAGCTAGCCATTTCGACCTAGCCATGAACGTCGTTCTTCGTGAATGATTCCCTCTTGATGTTTGTGTGATAGAAATTTCAAGCAAGGTTTAGAAATTTAGTTCTGCTTAAAACCAGCTGGTGCTAAGAAGATTTTGAAAATGTGAATATTAGTTTCCCTTGCTCATATCATTGTGTCATTGCTTCTTTTTGCTGGAGGGGGATTGAGGGAAGGAAATTGTTTGAAACACTATACTAGTACATGGATGCATCAGTACTGTTTTTTTTTTTAAAAAAAAAAATAATTGCCATAATCACTGCCATCAAAGAGTTGTAGGTTATTGTAACAGCCCAAACTGCTAACAGTTATTGTCCTCTTTGGACTTTTCTTTTCGGAGTTCCCTTCAAGTTTTTAAAATAGCTAGGGAGAGGTTTTCACACCCTTATAAAGAATATTTCGTTCTCCTCTCCAAACGATGTGAGATCTCATAATCCACCCTCCCATTAGGGCTCAGTGTCCTTGCTTGCACACCGTCTCATGTCCACTCTCCTTCGAGGTTCAGCCTCCTTGTGGGTACATTGTCCGGTGTCTGGCTCTGATACCATTTGTAATAAGCTAAGTTCACCGCTAGCAGATATTGTCCTCTTTGGGCTTCAGGCTGTTACAATGGTATCAGAGCCAGACGCTGGGTGATGTGTTAGCGAGGAGGCTGAACACCCCAGGGGGTTCATTAAATCATTTTTGTGTAGTCAAGTTTCATGGTTTCTCGAGTCATTTCCTTGATAGCACTGAAGCTTCTGTTTTACAAGGGGGCTGTTTTTATCTACTTCTTTGTTGGTTCAAATGCTCGGTGATCGAGTATAGACTCATGAGTTCGCTATTGATTGTTAACCATCTCTTCATATGTGCACTTCTCATTAAGTACTGACGATGCCTTACATTCAATAATACTTGGAACTTAGTTTTTGTGGTTGATTGTTGCAACAGATTTGTGAATTGGATCCTAGCTTTTATCGAGACTGTAATCCTTTAATGAGCGAACTGCAAGGCAAGTTTGAAGTTCTCTCTTTCTGTTTGCACGAGGAAGGGGACACCAATGTGGATCAATACGACGATGACGATTTTGAGAATGTGGAGCTGCCACCCCGACACGTCAAGAAATCAGAATCAGCTATTCCTCAGCTAAGCGAAGCTTTACAAAAACAGGCAATCTCTGTCGATGGCGGGAATACCGTAAAGGAGGGAAAACGCTGCAGCACATGCAACGTAGTCGTGGGGGATGCTATTCAGTTTAGAGAGCATCACAAGAGTGAATGGCATAAGCATAACGTCAAGCGCAAAACCAAGAATCTCCCTCCTTTAACCGAAGAAGAGTGCATGGTAGAAATAGCTATGGGCGACTCGGAGTCCGACCTGAAGGAGTATTCATTTTGAACTTCCTACTGTTTAATGCTTGTCGAGTTAGTATAAGCTTTTTTGGTTTACGTCAATTTGGTACGAAAGGAAAATACAGTAATTGGCTAGTCATAGGTAATGCTCAGCAGTCACAATGGTGTGTTTCAATCTCGGTTTTCATAGTTTTCTCTGTTTCGAGTTTTCAGTGATATACATATACCTTATTTACGACACAAAGTAGCCTTTTCGTACGCTAGAAATGGCTCTTTATCGCCACTTATGACTCAAAAATTAGAAACTTTAAACTGAATTATAAATGGAGGCAGCCTGTTACAGTTCTATGACACGAAACAAAAAACTCCATTCAAGTAAAAAAGAGGAATTTGGCACTGTAAACTTTTACGTATTCCAAAATTACTCCTTTAAGCCCAAGAAAAAGGTAAAAAAAAATTCACATAAAGGGTAAATAAATCTAAAATGCGAAGGGAAAACTCAAAAAGGGGGAGAAAAAAGGGTAAAAAAATCACAAGTTGTACATTAGAAATCAAAGAAACTCACTCGACCCAATCAGCAACACCGCCGGCAGCCGCCACCACATTTTAACCTTTATATTTATAAATAACAAATCAGTTCAGAACATGAGCCATACCCTGTTTTCATTTTGAGCGGTTCCATCAGTTGAAGGCCATTCTGCATATCCTCTAAGCTGCACACAAGAAGCTTCAATAATCGAATTGAAGATTATTAAATCCATTCACAGCTCCCAGTCCATTAAGAAGCTGGTCACCCAAATCTTGATGATTTATGCTCTGTTCTCGGGCCAATGACGCCATCCCGATTCTCCCGTTCGAAATAGAGTTGTTTCCCATTGCAGACTTCATTCCATTGACCATAGAAGCCTGAGCAAGTCCTGCGCCCATGGAGCCATATCCTGTGCTCCTCATACCAGAAACCCCATTGGCAGTTCCACTTCCAATGAGACCGTTTCGTCCATTGAGACTCATAATGTTGTTTCCCGGCAACATCCCGTTAACGGTTTTCACATCATCTCCTAGAGAGGAAACGCCAGTCATTGTGTTCATCCCGTTTAGATGGTTCGACATCATGTATTCCTGAATGATCTTTTGTACAGAGCTTTGGGAATCATTTTGATCGGCTTCAGAAGAGTGTGTTGGCTGCTGCTGTTGCAAGGGAACATTTGCTGGAGAATTAGTGGCACTCATGTGATTAGTAGCGGTTGCAGTGCCAATTGATGACTGTGGGTGATTGTTAGGTGAAGACAATGTAGGCGATTGGAATGAGGAGTTTGCTTGTGCCTGAGCAACCGAGGAGGAACCCGGGGACGGTATTTGCGCAGAATTCCCGGCGTAAGGGCTGCCAGCACTATTCATAGAGTTCTGCTGTCTGGAGTTCATGGAATTCTGGTGGAGTAACCCAACAATTGCACTAGCAGGAGATGATGTTGATGTTGGATTAGCAGAGTTATTTGCACTTGGAACGCCATTGTTAGCAGCAAGCTGCATAGCAGCAGCCTGGACCGAGCTTTGGTCACCGTTTGCATTTTGATCAATTGTTTGCTGAGGCTGAGGTAATTGTTGCTCGGTGTTCTGAGCTTGGCTGTGGAAGCATGGTGAAGCATTCGTCTTCCGTGGAAACTTAGCCAAACTCTCTGCAAACAGTCGCAAGAACAAAGAAGGCATTTAGACTGAAGAAGCACTTTAAAAGTGAATTAAGTTTATGCGGTGAAACAAATAGACAATAATGTCGATTTTTTTTCTTCCCAGACACTATCCAAGAATTGAAAATAATTCATCTTCCAAATCTTGTATGTGCAAGCATATGAATGATTGACGTCCTAATGTTGCTACCTGAGCTGAGGTCTCAAATTTCTTCCAATTTAATACTCAGTAATATATATGATGAGAGATTTGAATATCCGACCTCTAGGTTGAGAGTACATACTTATTCATATATTTGATTAAATTATAGATAGAAAAAAAAAAAAAAAAAAAAAAAAAAAAAAAAAAAAAACACTTACGTTCGAGTAGAAATCCTATCAAATCTCGGATGAAAGTTGGAACCTAGATCGATTGACCTACAACAAGTGATGATCTAAATTTTCGCTCTAGGTTACCAACACAGTACCATAGCCCAACTTTCGTTCAAAATTCTAAATAATTTTTAATCTAAAGGTAGTTTTGAAATGTTTATGAAAGGTGAAGGGTAATATTGCATCTTTCATAGGGGTATGCTTTTTTAAACAAATAGCAGATATTACTATGGCTATATTTTCATCATTATGTTGTTACCAACTTGGGACTTGAATACACTGGTGTGTTTGGGAACAGAAAACATGGAGGTGAACTCAGGTATAATTGGAGTTGTTTCCTTCATGAAAAACAAGACATCTAACCAAAGCCAAGGAGATTATCAAGGAAGCATGGATATCGGCACGGTAAGGAGACGATTATTCTTTTCTAAAGACACCAATTTTCCAAGAACATCAACAGTAACTAATCTGGAATCCCTGTCAAAGGATTTTCTACTGTGCAATATAAACAAACTATAAAGGAAGCATCCAGCACAGATACATTTAACAAAAGGAAGCATGACAAACACAATATTAATGAAGGTTAAGCTTACCAATTGGCCCAGTCATAGTTTCTTGGCTGTAATCTATCAAGTCCTTCATACTGTTGACGACTTCCGATATCTACATTGTACCCAAAAGATAGCTATCAGAAAACTTGGGCTAATAACAGTTTTCTTTTTTTCATTTTGTCTTCAAAATAATAATAATAACAAGTTTCTTTTTGTTTTTTCTTGAAAAAACCTAATTAAACTCGAGAAAGTCTAACTACAGGTACACACTCCTGAACTTCTTGATGAAGTTCATCAACTGTTTACAATAGATTCAACTTCTCGATATAGCTGTAAATCATTCCCTTCTTCAAACCATTTCATAAGAATAGAAATTATACAGGTTAATTTTTAATTGGAATCAAGTACAATTTCAATAATTTTTTTTTTCTTTTGTCCAAACTAAAGATCATGCGGCTAACAACAATACAGTGTTGGGAAATTTTGATTTTCAGTTCCAAAAAGTAGTGAATAATTGAGTCAGCCCGGAAAATAATAGTAATAATAAATGACAAGACTTGATATGGTCACTAAACAAAATACACATCATTAAAGAAAAAAAAAAGGCCAAAGTCAAGACTTGGAAAACAAACCAATAATTAGGTAGGCACTAATTTCTTCTAATTTTTTAAAATTAGATAAAAAAAAAAAAAAAACAGGAATGAAACCAATGTTACAGAAGAAACTTGCAGGTTTAAATCAAAAAACGAAAACAAAAAAAAAAAAAAAAATGAGATAGTTACACCCCAGAAGGGCGAATAAAGCAGACAAGATCACTCTAAGTGGCATTTTTTTGACAATTTACTTTTCCATATGTGAGAGAACCACTTTTAACAATATAAACACAAAGCTGTCACTCTTGGTACATATACCCATCGATACTTGGTAAGATATCAAATGGAAGACCAGTTAACAACCTCCAGGCACATTTCACTTGAAACAACAATTTGGATTTCGCAATGGTTCATTGCCAAGTGTTACTATAAACCAGAAAGGGGAAATGCATGAAGCTATACTGAGTATAAATGTTGAACAAGTTAAGCAATGAGTAATATTCACCTTGGGCTAAGAAAACAACTACTAAGGTTTTGACTAACCAGACCAATCTAACACATTGCAACCTATAACCCAAACACTGCATGCAGAAAAACTGAAGATTTCAAATCAAAGAAAGAACATGGAAGCGTGGATGAAAATATCACCAATATTGACCAAAGTATCACCGATTCTTCCCAAAACATTACTTTATTATCTATTTCTATATTAATGTATATATTAATAACATGTATATGTTTAAAATGATTGCTTAGGACTTGAATTCCTGAATGTTTTATCAAGAAATTCACAAATCTCAAAAAATTTCCATGATATCTATAATTTTTTCCAAAATATCCATTGATCTAAATACTGTCAATATATCTATAAATTGAAGTTAACGATATTGATATCAACATCAATATTTTCATCTTTATATGGAAGTAATCCTAGCATGTAACCATAAGCCGATGTACAACATTACCTGAAGGCATCGGACATATCTCTTCGTATATCCCAAGTCATTTACTAATGGCACTTCCAATGCCTTGGCCAATTGTCTAGCTGAGCCCACAAACCTGAAAAAGTTTTCATTAAAATTATAACTCTTACTATTTGTAGGATAAAAGCTCAAAAGATTGTGAATGTCATTTAAAAAATAGAAAATAAAAAAGGACGCAAACTTTTGATGGAATTATTGAAAAGTTGCCATTACAATAAGTTCCAAAGTAGAGAGTTTTACCGATGTACCCATTCTAAAATTAGTCAAAATGAGAACTATACCCTCCCCAGAATGTATGATCCCCACCACATATTAACAAAATTCTAAATCATTCCACCAAGTTAACAAAAATAAATAAAAAAAATAAAAAATAAAAAATAAAAAGCACCAATCTAAGTAAATGTAGAAGGTGTAATTACAGAATTCTTTTTTTATTGAGCATCATTCAACTGCACGGAATCGAACTTTTTCAACCATTTCCCAATTTCTTGATTTTGTTTTATTTTCTGATTTTCCCCAAAATAACTCTATAATAACTTTCGCCAAACAATACCATAAGACTTGTAACAGAATGGTTGCCTTAATTTCACTTCCATTACTCTACTGCTATTGTCAATTTTTAACACAAGTCAAGGAGATTACAGGACAACAATTAAACAGCAACTTCTCTGAATAAACACAAATTATCGATACGCTAGAAACTCAATACCTAATTTCAATGATGTCTGTATGACACATATTCCTAATCAGTAAACATCACTAACATAGTTTACTGTACCACAAAATGCGAGGGCAATCAAATAATCAAACTATAAAAATAAAAAGCAAACATTGAGCACAATTAACAGCATGGTAACTGAAAGTTAAAACGATTCCAGAGGATCAAAAATGACTTTAACCCTAACTGCTGCCAGATATAAGTGCATCAATTTACCATCAATAGACTATAGTGCATCATATGTACAAAGAAAACGTAAAAAGCCAGTCAAAAGTACAAATATGAAGATGAAAAATAGGACACTCCATGATGAATTTATTTTTTGAAAAAGTAGGCATTACATGTTGCAGTTATTTTGCAACTCTGAAGTAGACAAGTTGGATGACGCATTTTGAATTGCAGTCTGATACTTCTGAGCAGCTGCCCCCAGCTGACTAACCTGCACATCACAATCAAGTGTCAGCAAATCAAACAACCAACAATAGTCAACAATGACATATTAATCTTCTATTTATAAACAGTAAAATTTTCACCAATAGTCCAAGAAGGATTTTGACATCCTATGAAATGCAATAATAGAGACATGAAACAGATAAACTGGGAGTATATAGTTGGTACTGTACAAAGACATGCACAGAAGTCAATCTAACAAAATATGTAAATATCACAAAGCCTATTAAAGAGTTTGTATTGACCTCATTTTATCAATTAAAAGTAATTCCTTTTTAATTCTGTCCATATAGTAACCACCATGCAAACCAGACAACCAGGAATCTTATTTTCAAACCATCATCACTCGACATTACATCAAGAAAAAGGAGGATTAAGGTGATCAATAGCTCTAAGGAATGTTAGTATAAATTAGAGAATTAAAAGAAGCTTTTATTTTTTAATTATCAGTGGGTTTTTACTGAAAGAAGGCAATATTTAGAACTTCTTTGAAACTGAGTGTATCAGTAATTTGTGGGAATGCCCAAGCAGTATCACATTTACATAGGCCATATCCTTTAAAGTAGATGGTTTCCTTCTTCACTCTACGCTTTAATCCAAAATTGAGGATCCTCCGGTCTAACCCCGACTTAGATGTATGTTGGAAGATGTTGGAAAAGGAAATAGGAGGATTTACAAATCAATTTGCACACAGCAGATTTAGGGCTGGGTTCAATTTATTTGCAAGCTATCTCTCTACAAGAATTGTGTAATTTTCCCTTTCTCATTGATCAATAGAATAGCCTTTGGCAAACCAATTAGTTTTCCTCCTTTCAGGTTAGAGAAGTTGTTCCCCTTTGTAATATTGCTCAATAACATAAGTGTTTCTTCACGAACATGAGTTGGTACATAAATACATACGTGAATAAAATTGGGTAAAGGAATTATGAAAGAGATAAAAATGAAACCGTATATAGTAATCAATTAGCAGATGTGATTCGAAGCCATTTCTGGTGGAAACAGGTTGAAGAATTTTTAAAACCTTATATTAATCTGTTCTTCATCAATACCTGCGGTATAAGTAACCTTCGAGGAATAAGCTCTTCATGACGTCGAGCACAAAATTCCCAAGAGCATATCTGATAAAAGAAAAGGTAGGAAGGTAAGATACATAACATACTGCCTAAGAAGAGAAGGAATTGTGGAAAAGAAAAGTAAGAAACTTCCGAATTTGACCTTCAAGTCTGGAGAAAAAACTATTCGAAGTTGGCCATCGCGAACAACACGAAGTTGCTCAAAAACACTTTCTTGTATTGCTTTTGCATAATCTAGGACAATTTGTCCAGATGCATTATGGTATTCACGGGGCATATCAACATAGAGAAGCTCTTCAAGAGTTCCACTCTCATACTTGATCTTGAACAGCCTTGGAAGAACTTCAAAAGTCGCTTCTGAAATGTTGAGAGAACTTAGATACAGTTTGTTAACGAAAAATACATGAACCAAAAGAAAAAAAAAGTAATATGTTGAGAGGAAATGAACACGGAACCAATTAGACTAGTAGCCAAGTGCACAAGTATAAAATCCACAGAAAGCAATTTGGACAAATAAAAATTATGACATACCAAAACCTCGACCAGGCTTGCGGTTGCATATTTCACAATGCCAAACATCCTGCAAAATGCACCACAAGGATTATTTCTTTTACTTACATTTATGCTATACATTTTTAAGCAAATTAAAAAGAACTCCGTGAATCTTCACCAGGACATTAGATTATTGAAGGAATAATAACAAAAATCCAAAATTCACTAGAAGTAACGATCAGTATAGTGAGGTTTTCTCTCTCTCTCTCTATGTCTAAACATTTGGGCCATCCCCTACCCCAACCTTCGTTGCATCCCAAACAATTGCAATCAAGGAGAACATTAAAATGTAGCGGGAGTAGGGCTTTAGTCCAATTTTAAATTTGTGCCGTAGTAGTTGCAATCTCATCCACTCTTAATGTCAGTGCCTTAAGCCCCTCATTCCTCCCTCCCTCTCCTGCATTGCAATCATGGAACAAGATGAAGACCCCCCCCCCCCCCACACACCCACCCACCCCACCACAAGTTCAAGAGAAGCCAACGTTACAGGGTTTTCTTGCAGCAAACCTGCGGAAATACACCAGTTGTTTGGCGACCATTTCCATACATGGAAACGCACCATTTCTTTTTGGCATGGGGAGCAAAGAAATCTGCAACAAATTCCCTCCAGAACTCAATATTGTTGTCCTACAAAACAGACGTGATTACACAGATTATATGGCTTATATTCTAGGTTGTACTGCTACCAAATGAAACAACTGAGTGACATAATCTTACTTCAGGCCTCTTCTGTTGTGAGCACATATAATTTGTTAAACGTCGGGCACACATGCCAGGTTCATAAACTGGTTTTACAGGGGATCTCAAGGGCAAATTTTGTTGTTGAAATTGTTGAGGCAAATGCGGTCTTTGCTGAGGTATAGCCTTCAGGAGTTGCTGTTGGTGTTGAAATTGCAAGAGTCTTTGGTGTTGCAAAAGACTAATCTGCGCAGCAGTAGCAGCCTGAGAGGACTGCCTAGACATACTGAGTAACTGTTGTTGTTGCTGTTGTTGTTGATGTTGATGTTGCTGCTGTAGAAACAATGACTGATCAGATTGTTGAGGTTCCAATTTCACAGGACCCAAGTTTCTCATTGCTTGAAGTTGTTGCGGTTCCAGTTTCACAGGGCCAAGATTCCTCATCGACTGCAACTGCTGCTGCTGCTGTAGTTGCTGCCCTTGAAGATCATTATTATTCATTTGAGGCTCTAACTTGACAGGTCCAACACCGCATAAGCTTCCCTGAATAGGTTGGAATTGATGTTGTTGTTGCTGCTGTGACTGCTGTGTGTTATTAGAGGAAGCGAACTGTTGCATTGAGTGCTGACTATGTTGGAAGTTCTGGGGTTCAATTTGCTGTGGCTGCTGTTGATTGGGTATTATTTGGCTGCTAGGATGGTTTGAAAACTGTTGCCCTGAAACTTGACTAGATGAACCAGGGTTTGGTGTATTTGATGCCACCAACGACGACGGGGTATTGTTGAAGTTCATACCATTGCCAACAAGTGAAAATGGATCTGACTCGGTAGCAGGGTCCATACCTACTCGTTGGCTGTTTCCAAGGCCTGAGGACCCAGAATTTGGAATTCCATTCCCAAATGACTGATTAAGGAGAGAAGACATACTGGGTGTATTACCAAGCATATTCATACTGCTAAACTGAGTTCGTGGGGATACAAGAGAAGGAAAAGCTGACTGAGAAGGCAGCCCCCCTTGTGCTCCCATCATTCCAGAATTAGATCTCAAAAGCGACGGTGGAACAGACTGCGCACCACCAACGGGAGTAGATGGCCCCGAAGGTACCATCTTCTTCAAAAATCTATACACACTCGTGAAGAAGGGGGATTAGGAAAACTATCTAAAGTAACATTAATTGACTAATACACAAGAAATCGTTCAAGGCACATAAGAGGGCTCAGTCCAAAGAGCATTTGTTCCCAACAATCCTGGTTGCAAACTTCATGGTCGCTATGATGAACGAATAGAAACGGAAAAGTTTTGAGCCTCAGCTCATGGTGCGAATTTTTACTGAATAGTAGTCGAAGACCAAACGATGCTGAAACGATGGAACAAGCCCTGTTTTTTAACATTCTACAGCCAGACAATCTTCACTAGAGTAATCCTTGAATGGCTTTCGCATGAATCTGTATACAGTACAATGAATTTTAGGCAACATTCACTTCATCTTTACAAACGAAAACGCTAAAACTTCATCAAAGAAATCTCATAATACAACTCAAAATGTACATTGAAGTCATCACAATTTAAGGAAAAAAAATCAAACATCAGACAAACACAAATCCCCAAGATTAAAAAACGACAAACAATTGGAAAAAGATTGTATCGATAACGACTATCTTCGAAACTCCAAACTGAAATTCATCCCGAACTAAGATAACAAAAAAAAATTGAAAATCATTAGAGTAGAACAAACACCTGATGATTATAAACGAAATAATAATAATAATAACAAATACAAAAAAAAAAAAAAAAACATAGAGAAAATAGGAAACGATCCGAAGACTGAAATAGTGAGAGAAACAAAACCACATCAAGTTAAGCGAAGCAAATTCCAAAATGAAGTAGAACAGCAGCAAAAAAACTCACCGGCAAGTAATACTTGAAGAGAGAAAAGTTCCAATTCCAAAAGCCCTGACGAGATTGAATGGAAGATTTCAACAAAAACCGATCAGAGTATTTGAACAAACACAAAACTGCTGAAGTAGAGATGAAATTTGACTTGAATTATTCCAAAGCTATCTCCGTCTTTCACACTTGGTTCTTCAGAAACCGGAATCGAGTACAGAAACTGCAACTCCTTGGCTAGGGTTCCACAGAGTGAAGTTGCGGTGGAGTGATATTTTCTCTCTCATTAACCAAAATTGCAAAAATCCAGTTCTTCGCCGTCTGCCGTAGAGAGATATAGAGAGAGAGAGAGAGAGAGAGAGAGGGGAGAGGTTTAGAGAGAGAAAGCTGATGGGTGTCCTTGTGGACGTCAAACTTCTATTCGATCTGATTGAATTTTCTTCATTCCTTCTCTCTCTTACTCTATGCGACAAACCAAGTCAAACGCCATTCTTCTTTCATTACATACATACATACATACATACATACATACATACATACATACATACATACATGCATGCATGCATGCATGCATACATATCATTATCATTATCATACATTCATCCATGCTCATACATATCATCATTATTGTCATACATCCATCTTCGTTCTATTATTATTAGGATATTATGTTTTTTTCGTCATAAAATAATATTTTTTCTTAAATATTAATCTTTTTAAATTTCGATAAATTACAAGTTTCGAGTTTCGTCCGTCTATCAACCTTCCATTTTTTTTAACACGGTTAATAATTATTATTATTATTATTATTAAAACTATTGAAAATTAAAATTAGAGATTGAATTTAATCTTATTCGTAATAAAATTTAAATAAGATTCCGATTTAAGACTTAGCTATAAAATTTAAATCTCACCACCTTTAAATCTCGAGTGAGTTGAATAAATCTATTTTTAGACAATTTAAAATATTTTGAGATAAATAAGGGAGGAATAATATTGAGATTTATGTTCGAAGTCTCCTAATTAATTATTTAATTTTTAAGAATAATTTTGATTATATTATTTATAATTTAATATTATTGTAAGAAAATTCTGATTAGATCGAGCCTTTCCAAACGTTTTGAAGCTTCGAAAGTTTGATACTTCTACGAGAATTGAGGATCATGTTTGACTATCTCTTTGACTATTATCGACTAGTAACTTTAGTTACAACAAGAAGGTGTTTCGATCCTAAGTAGGTCGGTTCGTAGACATAAAAGGCAATGAAGATATTTTTATTATGATGTGCTGTATTATTACGTTTTCGAAGAGAATTAAAATCACAAGCAGTTTTAAATGTAAGATGTGAGATCTCACATCAATTCGAAACGACAACAAAACATTTTTTATAAGGATGTGGAAACCTATCTCTTAGAATGTTTTAAAACCCGAAAAAAAATTAAAAAAAAAAAAAGAAACCTAAAGATGACAATATCTTCTAGCCGTGGGCTTGGAGATGTCCACAGAACAAGACTAAGACGGTCGAGCCTTCTTCATTCTAGTCCCCACCTCCTATATCAATCACCATTCTCGCCAAGTTTATAGACGTACTTTCCAAATTTTAAGGATTCAAAGTGACGAGTTTATATTCGATTGCATCTGTATTTCAATCATATTAACTTCAGTTCTTTTAATCAGTTTTTTAATATTACCATTTAAATTCAGAATAAAAATTTGAATCTACACCGACCCATTTAACCAATTGAGTTATACGCTGATGAAATTATTTTAATTAAAAAATAATTTATCAATTAATGGAATATTTCGAAGTCAAAAGGATATATTTAACACCATACCATAAATAACATTAATATAATATAACACACAAATTAACCTTATTTTAATTTTTATATTTATTTCTTTATTAGGAAAGAAATCATATTTTGTTGGTAACAAACAAAATTTTCCACTTCCTCCTCATCTGATTGGATAATAACAGCTAGATATTTATTTATTTTATTATTTATTAATTTTCAATAATCTTTCCAAATTAATCCACATTATATTTTCACATAAAAATATAATAAATTCCTTTTCTTTTATTTTAAAAAGAGCCACAATCCTCTGCTTTACATATCCCAAACTACATTACGCGGCAGATTTTGAGTGGCTGAAACCTAAACCACACGATAGTTATCATGCACTCAGCTGTACTTAACCGGACTTTAAAATAATATTTTATTAAGATTAGAGAATCTTCTTTGTCCGCTTAGCTGACAATTTCCTCTTTAACGGCCGTTATGCCCTTTTCCCCACAAAAATATAACGGCGCCTTCGAAGCACGTGACGCCATTCAAAACCACGTGCCACTATGTATGTGTTGATGAGGCCATGCCCATGCATGGACATACATCGAATTAATTAATTAATTATTATTTTGGAATATATTGGGTTCATAATTAATGGAATTGATGAAGGGGAAAACAATTATTTGTTTATTTATTTTTTTGAAAAATAATGAAAAGAAAGGATGAAATTACTCTTTTGCCCTCCCTTTCGTATTTTGTCTCCTAAAGTTAAGAATTTTTAATTTAATATTTAAAGATTAAGGGTTTAAATGTGTGACATTTTATTCGAAATTATATGATTCAAATATTTTAAGAATGAGTTATTCTAAATATATTTATTAATTTAATTATTTATATTTAAATAATAATTAAAATTTGAATTTTGAAGATTTCTTGTTTATATGAGGAGACATTTCGTCGCTACAAAATTATTTAATCTGACCGTCCATTATTATTATTATTATTATTATTAAAGAGAAAAAGTTCATATGAAAATTAATGTGAATTTTACAAAATTGAATAAAGCACATTGGTTGATTGGAAATAATTAAATAGGTTAAAATCAAAGTCAATTCAATTAAATTCGTGCCGGGATTATACAAAGTTACGAGGCTATTGGAATATAATGAGAATTTAAACCAATACTTGGGGTGGTAAATGACCAAAATACCCCTAAGAGAATTCTAAGATGTTTCCAAAATCGTAAAGGACTCGAAATAATAAGGAAGTTTATATGAGACTCGTTTATGATACAATGGGTAGCTGTGTGAGATCTCGAGGGGATTATGACAACTTTGGGATATGAACGGAGAGAAAAAGTACATAGCTATCCTCCAGACACTTTATAAGAAATCAAGGTTCTTATAATTACCATGTGACAAGATGTCTATGAAAGATTTATGCATGCGAAGAAATGATTATGACTTATATGGATTAGGGCACACTTGTTAAGAATTTTCCTATGTTGTGCTTCAAGAATTAACAAAGAACTTTTAGAACTAGAACCCGAGATATCCTAAAGACCTCTTGATGAGCAGTGCAACATGATCCTATGACGTAGACTATGTCGCAGGGAACGCATGAAGTCCTGGACGTAGGTATTCATACTATGTTGTAAGGAACACATGAAGTCTTTGACATTGGAACACAGATTGTATCGCACGTGTCATGTGTTTGATATGATGTGTTATGCTATGATGATATGTTACGATGACATGCGATGAGTGACAATATGATACGTTACGATGACATGTATATATGAGATGCTATGTTACACTATGACATGAATATACTTAACAATAGAATGTATGACATGTATGACAATGATGAATTTTTTGATGCACAACTCCGTAATGTTATGAATGATGTAATGTATGAAAGCTTACACATGATGCACGACGGTCATTGTAGCTCCGGGTGTCCAAGGAGTCCGAGTTCATCTATTAGACAAGCAGGCCTAAGGGGTGTGCGAGTCCGTCTGGTGGGCCCACGCTCGCATATGTTGGTCGTGTGTAGGAAAATACTACATATTCAATTTATCCGAACTGGCCACCTAGGAGAGTGTACATTCTTTGACCCCAACAGTGTACTCAAGCCATGTGCTAGTTTTATATTTCAGATAAAGGTAAGACACCACTGTACCATTGTCGGCGGCATCGCATGGAAGACTATGTAACATAATCACTTTTAACCTTTCTCGTGTTCTATATAAAATTAAATATTATACATAAACACAATCTCTTTTAAATATGAAAATTTAAAAATACAAACGAGTCGAGATAAAAGAATGTTTACATCCACGAAAAAAAATCCCGTACAATTAAAAAACGACGATAGATATAAAAGAATAGAACTATATCGAGTTTACATACTTAAAGTTGAAATTTCTCGAGCTGAACATCTCTAGGCCTCAACGGCATATACTCTCCCAATAGATAGACCTCGAGGTGATCCGAGAGGGCCGACTTGTCGATATTTTCATGATGGTATGATTTGCAGACGAAATATAATACCGTCTCCGTCACCAGCTTCAATAAAAAGCAAATAAAAAATAATAAAAAGCAAAAAATTCCCAAAATACCCTTGGTAAGCACACCCAATGACTCGGTTCGAACCACCAAATTCCCAAACACAAAACGCACCGTTCCGAGAGGGAAGCTTAGAATGAGGATTATAACAATCGAAATCCCTAATTTCCCTTTCACCAGACTGTAGCTTTTGCTCATCGCTTTGAATCCGTAAGAATCTTCGAGAACGGAGACGACGTTCGAGAGCTGCCAGATCGCCGTCAGGTAGAAGGCGCCGGCGAGGTATATGATCTGGATGATGTAGAGAAGGATGATGACGCCGGCGCCGACCGAGCCGAAGATGAGGATGATGAGGAAGAAGAGGAAGGAGATGGCGAGGACGCTGGCGATTGAGTAGCCGATGAAGGAGATGAACACGCAGAGGAATGTGAGGAGGAGCCGTTTCCAGACCTTAGGAACGACGCTCATCACTGGCTTGTAGGTGACGTCGCGGCCGGTGTAGATCGACGCGACGGTGTAGACGACGGCGGATGTGGAGAGAAGCGAGAGGACGATGAAGATAACCAGGTACGCGATTTGAAATAGGAAATAATATACCTTCTCTGATGAGACGATGTCGGAGAGTTTATCGAATGAGGCTGTACTGGTTTGCGTTTGGTCCAATACAAATTCGTCGAACATGATTTTTCGTAGGAATAGATCGGAGATCTCCATGTGAGCCAAGAACAAAAAGGAGAGGGGAAGAATCAGAGCTAGAGTGATTTGAGAGAAAATCCTTCTCCATGTGAAAATTAATTTGGCGGTTTCTCTGAAAATTCCATAGGTTCCGAGAAATTGCATCTCTTCTTGTTCGACATCCATGATTAGGTGATGAAGAAGATGGGAGAATTTGCAGAGGAACGAAGGATTTTTGGATGAGGGGGAAGGATTAATAAAAGGAAAAATTGGTCTTCTGAATGCTTTTGAATTGCGTTTGAAAAGTCTTTGTTTGGAATGGACCAAAGAAAAACAAAAGCAAAACCAATTGGCTTTAACAATAAATAATATAAAAATAGTAAACTCTTAACTATATTTTTAGAGAATTACAATATAAATAGACATTTTGTTTCCTCATTGTTCTTCGATTATTCCAAATGTTAATTATCTTATTTCTTGTTTAAAAGACAATCAATTTTAAATGTTTGAGAATGTTGGCAATTATGTTTGTTTCTTGCAAGGATGTTTTACATGAGTAGTGTTCATTGATTGAATTTTAGGAGGGATTTCTAAGCCTACGATTTTAGCTATAGATGATCGACTCACGGTTTGCTTTGATGAGTTATATGTACCATACTTACGACTTATGACATTTATGTTCGCCATGATGTTATACGTGTCATTTTCTTCCATAGTGTCCAACAGCCCGTTAGCAAGTGCTAGCTCGATGAGCCAAGTCGAGGGGGTACGCGAGTTTGCCTGGTTGGCCTATGTTCGCATGTGTGGGCCATGTGTAGAAAAATACTGTACGTCTAACCTTGTCCAAACTTATCTGCCTAAGGTCATGCTACGATGTTTTAAAATAATAGGTCTCACCATATTGCATGTACTTGTATTTCTCGATCCCCGAGTGAGATTACTTATTGAGTATTTCTTAAAATACTCACGACATGTGCTATTTTTATTTTTTTTAGGTAAAAGTAAGACACTCATGTATGAATGACGGCGTTGCGATGAAAACTATGGAGCCAGTACCAAGGTAGTCACATTTGCGTCTATTGTGTATGATCATGAGATCGTTTTATTCTTTTCTTTGTTTTATTTAACTTTCATGTTACTTATTTTTTGCTCTTTCGTTTTAAAACTTTTATTACGAACGTTTAATTCCATGGCATGGTTATGAAATATTTTAAATGACCTTATTTTTAATAGAAAAATTGGGTCGTTACAATTTTCATCGTTGAAATATATTTTGATTTGAGAAATTATAATACATGCTTCAGACAATGCAACTACAGGGACCTGTCTCAAGTGGGTTGGAGAACTCCGTTTAGACGAAGAATGATGGATAGAATATGGAGAAGTGTCTCTTCGTTAACTAAACAGGGTCGGGAACAGTGATTACATTCTTTGTCCCTAGCCTCGAATCTGTCTCGCCACTTTTATTTTTAAACATAAATACACACAAGTAAATAAATATAGAAATGAAATAGGTGGCTAGGATGAGCTTCCTCGCCTTTCTCCACCTCCACCACCTCCACCTTGTGGACATCTCAAAATGGAGCTGATATGTTTACAAAATTGGTCTTTTCGTTTATTGTAACCTCGATTGCGATTTATTAGATGATGCATCGACACGTTGTTGACACGTTATGTCAGATACACGTTATGTCAGATAATACATTCAAACAAACCCCACGTAATAATGATATCAAACAGCTTGCAATTTCGCAAGCTGCACATAGTCATCAACAACCTTCAACTGGACATAGTGATCCGACAGATAGCCTTGAAGATGCTCCGACAGCGCCACCTTATCAACACTCTCACAATGAAACGATTTGCACACAAAATACACCATAGTTTCCACCACAAGATTGACCAAGAACAACACCATAAACAACACCACCCAACAAATTCCCAAAATACCCCTGCCCGCCACCCCGACCGACGCTGACCGAACAACCAAGTAGTAAAACACCAACTGAGCCACTCCCAATGGCAAATTCAGCAACATTGTTAACTTCACCACCATCTTCATCTTCCCCTTAAGCAAACCCTTGCTTTTTGCCATGGCTTTGAACCCACACGACGCCTCCAAAACCGACACGACGCTCGAGAGTTGCCAAATTATGGTCAAGTACCAAATGGCAGCTAAATAAAAGATGGTAAAGAAGAAAAAAATGGTTCCAATGCCGGCTAAGAAGTGATGGTCATTTGGGCCATAGATTATGATTGCTATCACAGGTATCAAAAACACCACACCAAAAGCAACAAAATTGAAGGCCAAAAAGGCTGCAAAAACACACAAGAATGTAACAAGAAGCTTCCTCCAAACTTTCGGGAGGACCCGGATCACGATATCGAAAGAAACGTCACGTGCTGTGTAGATACAAGCAACGGTATAGACGACGGCGGAGGTGGAGAGGAGAGAGAAGATCGTCGAGAAGATTAAAGACGCTAAAGTGAAAAGAACCACATAGATTCTTTCGGAGGATACGAGGTCGGAGAGTTTAAGGAACTGGGGTGTGAATTTTTGAGTGTGTTGTAAAATCATTTTATCATGGGAGATTTTGTGAAGGAAAAAATTGGATATTTCCATGTTGGTGAAGAACAAGAGAGAGAGAGGAAGAATGAAGGCAAGAGTTATTTGAGTGAAGATTTTCCTCCATTGGTGTATCAATTTCCAAGTTTCTTGGAGAATTCCGACGATTCCGAAGAACGGTAAGTTTTCGAGTTTTAGTTCGTCCATGGCGTTTTGGAAGAAGATGAAGAAATCTTGAGAAGATTGGAAGATTTATTGGGAAGAAATTATTGGATTTGAAGCTTCGAGGAAATGAAGTGATGGTTGAATATTCATAGGGAAAGGGATAGCTTCAAGAATTTAATTGGTGTGGAGAAAAATTGGTGAAGGATTGGAAGTACTCATCTAACTATTGACTTCTAAGTTTCCTCTCACATTCAATGTTCACATTGTTCTTATTATCATAATTGTTTAGGTCAATTATGATTACCAACTTGTGACAGTCAAGCGTTTATAGCGATGTTGCTTTTTGATCCTTCGATGTTGGATCTTCCTATCATTGTGAAGCTGAATTCACCGAGTGTTGGATTGTTCACCCACTAATAGAGAATGTGAGCTGGGTTTAAACCGTTGTGAGATAGGTTAGTTTTACCCTATTGATGATAGTGTTGTAATAGTGACCTGGTACGAGAGGAATCGTTGATTTGCACAATTGCTTACCATGTTTGGTTGAAAAGCCAGTGGAGCGAAGCTACTGTGCGCTGGATTATGACAAAATGTCTCTAGGTTAGAATCCGTGCTAGAAGTGACGCATGCCCCTATTGCTTGATTACCGACTAGCAGTAATAAGGGCCTTTTGGTCCCCAAAGGCACGTGTCATTGGCTAAGCCCTTGTGATAGATGAGTCTCAAGGGCCACTTTGTAGTGTAATTCCCACTGAGCGATGAGTAGAATCCTTTGCAGATGACTTAAATATGCGACAGGGTATTGTAAGTGGCACAGTGGCCTTGCGGCATGATTCATTGAGATTTAACCCTTCGTCGCTCTGATTCGTCCCTCCCCACACAATAAACAAATTTATTTCTTTGAAGTGTCATGAAGGTTATAGGCTAAGTATACAATCGTACATGTTAAGTATTGATGATTGGACATGCTCCAATGCATGCATGAGTTGAGTTAGTTTGGGTTTGGGTGTTGATGAGAATGATGCATGGGCAGGAGCATGGCCTGAATGGTCAAGGTGTGCTCATGGGCGCCCGTGTTGGACCCTTTGAGTGCGCGCCATGTTGGCCCTGCATGAGGGCGTGTGTGGGCACCCTGCTTGCGCGCCCTAGTTGCTATTGAGTGCACGCGTGCCTTGTTGGCCGCATGCTCGTGCACTTTACATGACCTTGAGTGCGTGTGCGCCAAGTCCCAAGCCCCACGCCGCATCAACACCTCCTATCACCCTTGCATGCACATCATGCCCACCAACACCTACCCAACCCAAGCACAAATACAAGTCCATGTTCACACCCTTGCCTACATATTCCCTCCAAAGGGGTTTTGTGGAGCTATATGAACATAAATTATTTATGATTTTTACTATAAAGTTCTATGCATTAGGATTAGAATAGAGACATAAGAAGTTTGAATCACTCAATTCTGTAACGTAAAAAATGTTTATTACAAATCAAAACCACTAATGTTGAACGAAGGAGATTTAAGGTCTGTTTAGAATAACTTTTACGTGGGTAAAAGTAACTTCTTACACCATTAAAAAGTCATCCCGAACATACGATCAGACAACTTGCAACTTCTCGATACGAACATGATCGTCAACCTTCAACATATCGTTGTAGTTTTCCAGTAGATGAACTCGAAGATGGTCGGATAGAGCCAACTTATCAACAATCTCATCGTGGTCTAATTTACAAACGAAATACAACACAGTCTTAGCCACCTGAGTGACCAAAAAGAACACCGAAAACGACAAGATCCAAATAATTACCAAAACACCCTTGCCCACCATCCCAATACATGTTGGTTGAACAACCAAACAAAAGAACACATATTGAACCACTCCAACAGGCAAACCCAAAGCCATGACTAACTTCTTAACCATTCTAACCTTCCCTTTAACCAAACCCTTACTCTTAGCCATAGCTTTAAACCCACATAGCCCTTCCAAAACAGCCACAACGTCCGATAATTTCCATATTGATATCAAATAAAAAGTTCCCATGAAGAACATTATCAAGAAGATGAAAAGAATCACCACCAAGTTCTTATTTGAAACAACTATCAAAAAGACGACCAAACTACCAACAAAATTTAAGGCAAACAACGTTGCGTAATAACATAGAGACGTCCCGAGAACTGGCTTCCAAACATTCGGGACGACTCCGATCACGTGCTTGAATGATATGTCACGTTTTGCATAGACATAGGCGACAGTGTAAACGACGGCGGCGGTGGCAATGACGGTGAGGACGGCGGTGATGATTATAGAGACGAGGTTGAAGACGAGAAAGTAAATGGTTTGTGAGGCGAAAAGGATGAGTGCAAAGTTGGTGAAGGCTATGAGATAGGAAGGAAGAATGAAGAGAAGAGTGATTTGGGTGAAGATTTTTTTCCATTGGTATATCAATTTGATGGTTTCTTTGATGATTCCAAAGACTCCTAAAGATTGAAGCTTTTGGAGGTTTGAATCCATGGCTTTTTTGGGTGTGAAAGAAGAAAGAAAATGGAGGAAGATATATAAGAAATGAAGGATGAAGTGATTGGTTGAATGTTCTAAGTTCATCATTGATGGGAATGTTAAACAATTATTTGATTTGAGAAGAAAATGATGCATAGATTATAATATTAGTAGATTCGTTTGAATATGAATATTGATATCAAATTATAAGTTTATACGTAACCGTCCTATTGCTAGCAGATATTGTCTGTTTTGGCTCGTTACGTATCGTTGTCAGTCTCGTGGTTTTAAAACGTCTACTAGGGAGAGTTTCCACGCTCTGAAAAATAACTGTACGTTCTCCTCTTGATGTGGGATTTGACATTCAAATCTCTAAACTTCCAATTTTATGCCTAATATAGGAAGGGAGTGAGAATAATATTTTTTTTCATTGGCCAAATGGGATCCCGTAGCGGATTTTATTCCTAGTTGTCAACCTTATCCGCTTTGGCCCATTACGTATCGTTGTCAGTCTCGTGGTCTTAAAACGCGTCTACCAGGGAGAGGTTTCTATACTCTTACAACAATGCTTCGTTCTCCTCTCGATGTGAGATTTGACATTCAACTCTCTAAACTTTCCATTTTATGCCTAATATAGGAAGGGAGTGAGAAGACGTTTTTTTTTTCATTGGCCAAATGGGATCGGGTAGAGGATTTTATTCCTCATAGTCAACCCCATTTCCCACCTCGCCCAAATTTTTGTTATACCGCCCTTCTTATATAGATTCTTTACTTAGTTATATATATATATATATATATATATTTGAAGGGTAGAATACTAGGGTAACAACGGGGACAAAATTTTCTCAATTCCAATCGATTAGGCGTGTTGTGTCGATTCTTTTGAGTAATATATTCAAAATAACTGTTACTCGAGCATTTTTACCCTTAGCTATGAACCTCCCTTGTATTTTTTATTCACGTAACTCTTCTATTTTTCGATCCAAAATGGAGAAAAGTAAGAGAAGTTGGTAACTCGAAATAAAATTACAATATTGAAATTAAGCTTTAAGAAATTTTGTTGGAAAATCAAAATTACTCGGAAATGAATATCTGTAGGGAAATCGATCTTCGTAAATTATCCGTGTGGAATTTCCGCTCCAATCTCTATAAAAATAAATGGAGACTTTCGGGAATCATCATAAATTTATATTTTTAAAAGTTCAGATATCGAAATAATTGACCCGTAAACTGTAAAAGTCAAAGTCAAAGGTGGTTATTATATTTATTGGTAATGAGAAACATGTTTGAAGACGCAAATAAGAGAGGAAGCTCTTACAAGTCTTCCTGTTTTTATTTTTTTCCAATTTTTTTATTATTATTTATTATTATTTTTATTTATAAATTATAAATATTCAACATCAATGAAATTTACATATTTAGCCTTTGCTGCATTTTTTAATAGTTTTTTTTTTCTCTTATGAAAATATCTATTTAAGTAATATTGCAATTAAATATTTTTTTCTTTTAATTTCGTATTAAAATTATATTAAAATTAAAACAATATATTAAACTACTTTTTATTTCAAGACTTATTTTTAATTGGTCAGTCTTAACTTTCAATATTCGAGCAATTTTTAGATCATTTTCCATGTTTATTTTCGACTATTTGTGACGTTAATCTTCTAACTGTTACCGTAAAATTATGTTATACCTTACGGTGAAAATAAAAAATAATTATTCTTTTTTATTATACCTATGCAATAGCTTTGACTTTTAGAAACTCTAGATCGACTGAGTTCTTACTGATGCTGACGTTATTTAAAAAGAGAGAGAAAAAAAAAAAAATTTAAGATGCAAGTTACAAACCCATATATTACACGAGGTAACATTTGAAATGCATAGTTAGTAATCACGTGCCGGTGAAACGTAACTTTTCTCATCAAAGTCTTGTACTTAGAGATTTTAGCAGAAAAGTTATTTGTCAAAAACGTCGATCATTTAGTCACAAAATAAACTATCATAGTTTATACATGTACTACCGGAACTGAATCTAAAAACCAAATCGGACTAGACAAACCAAACCGGACCCACCCGACCATTCTTGAATGATAAAAACAACATTTTGACTTATTTTATAGTTACCCCATTTCGTACCCGACATCTTGTCTTGCTGAAGGTTTTTTTATAGTCATCATATCTCTTAGTTACCGAATAAATTCTTGTGATTTTTAAATGAATCTAAAAATCAGATAAGCCAGACAATCAAACCGAACCCACTTGACCATTCTCGAATGATAAAAACAACATTTTGACTTATTTTATAGTCAGCCCATTTCATACACGGTATCTTGTCTCGCTGAAGGTTTTTCATAGTCATCATATTCGTTAGTTACGGGATAAACTCTCATCATTTATACATATACTACTACAACGAAATCTAAAAACCAAATTGGACCAGACAACCAAACCGGACCCACTTGGCCATTCTGGAATAACCAATTTCTTACACCGTATCTTATCTGGCGGAAGGTTTTTCGTAGTCATCATATCTCTTTCGTCACAGAATAAATTCTTGTGGTTTATACACGTGCTATGACAACTGAATCTAAAAACCAAACCGGACGAGACTAGACCAAACCAAACGAAACCACCCGACCATTCGGTAAGAACAACATTTTGACTTGCCTTACCGTTAGCCCATATCTTAAACGGTATCGTGTCCCGTCGAAGGTTTTTCGTAGTCATCATCGTCTTCAACCTTCAACTACACCGGCAAATAACCTCGAAGACAATCACAAAGAGCCGATTCATCGATTCTCTCACAGTGATACGATTTACAGACCAAATACAACACAGTTCCAATCAACAAGAACATAACAAACGAACACATCCAAACAATCCCCAAAATCCCCTCACGCACCAACGCAGATTCAACGCAATAACGAATCACAAACAGAATCAATCCAAAAGGCGAACCGATTAAAGCCAGAAGAATCAAACCTATCGCCATTTTCCCCTCAATCAGCTCCTTACTTCTAGCAATGGCTTCGAATCCGTACGCCTCTGTTTCAAAAACAGAGACAACGCTCGCGATTTGCCAAATTAGGGCAAAATAAACGGCCGCCGCAGACAAGAATAGAATCAATGCTGCCTTGAAAATTTCAAATCGTTCATAGTTGAGAAGAAAAGATATCACGAAAATCAGTAGAATCGCGGAAACAGCGAAGAAATTGAAGGCTAAGAAGTCCGCGAGAAGACAGAGGAAAGTGATGAAATGTCGCTTGCAAACCTTGGGCGCGGCGGCGATTACTTGTCGGAAAGAGACGTCGTGATCGGCGTGAATGCAGGCGGCGGCGTAGACGGCGGTGGAGGTGGAGAGGAAGAAGAAGATGGCGGAGAAGAAACTACGAAGCGAATTGAAGGGCGGAGAATGGGTGGATTGGGTGAAGATTAGGAGAGAGAGAGGGAGAATGAAAGCGAGAGCGATTTGGGCGAAGATTGTTGTGGGTGTGAAGATCAATGTGATGGTTTCTTTGAGAATTTCATAGATTCCGAAGAACTGCAGCTTTTCATGATTTAGATTCATGATTTGAGGTTGAAGAAGAAGGAGAAGATTTGAGGGTTTTTCTTAAGGAATTCCATTGTTCTAGCTTGTGCTTGAATTAAGCTTGAAAAGGTCTTTGTTCAAACATAATCATTGTTACGAAATCAACACCGGAGACGGTCGAACCGCCTTCTTTTCATTAGCCAATGTAGGACTACTCTTAATAATTTTCGACAATCCTCGGGATGAACAAAGTACACTATAGAACTTTCTGTAAGGTTTTTAGAGCCCTCCAATAGTCTCGCTTTAATCTACCTTATAAACTCATGATAGATCTTTTTTTTAATTAGTGAATGTGATACTAGTCCTCTCAATAATTTTCAGATCAGACACATGAGTAGCAACTGAGCTCAATAACACGCTTCGACCCACTCAGATGCTTGTAGTCCGTGACCCACGTACCCGCACGCGACTCGCGCCTCGACCTAAAGCTGCTTGCACACGCGTCGGCCTTTGATTGTACCACATGGCACACCTGCAGCGCGACACCTCCCATGGCTCAGTTAGCTTAAACGGCTCGAATCGACTCTACGGCTCAAAAGTCGCTCGTTCGGCTACGTGAAGGGAAAAACAGTCATTTTCCACTGTTCCAATCATCCCGAATCTGAATTTAACATTGTTTAAGGCAAATAAGGTCCATATAAAGGTAAATTTCTCAATTTAAGTTCAATTGAGTTAGGAATTATTAGATCACTAATGAAATAGGATGAATATTCTAATAGAGAAGGACAACCAACGATAATTTGGAGCAATTTTGAGGAACGGGAGCAAACGTACTCAAATTAGGGAGAACGCCAGCTAAGGCCAACCAAGTAAGTTGCCCTACTGTCGTTTCGTTATAATTGTGTGCTGTATGATGACACGTCCCCATAGCTTCGTAGGTGTCATATGCCCATTTATGCAAACAGTTATGAGATGATATGTATATGTTATGAGATATGATTGTTATGTTTATGATATGATATGTTGAAGACATGCTCGAGATATCTTATGTGACTCTTATGAT
The DNA here is from genome assembly GCA_018691285.1 of Cucurbita argyrosperma subsp. sororia. Lineage (NCBI taxonomy): Eukaryota > Viridiplantae > Streptophyta > Magnoliopsida > Cucurbitales > Cucurbitaceae > Cucurbita > Cucurbita argyrosperma. The sequence continues at coordinate 5,801,920 of CM031889.1, read as the reverse complement.
ATATGATGTGTTATGTGCATGATATGAATTGTTATGTCTGAAAGCATGAAAACGTTATGATATGATATATGTGCGATATGAATGTCATATGATATGGTTGACATGCAACACGATGAACTAGCATAAGATACAACCTCGACATGCGCATGAAAGTTACGATAAACTATACGATAAACGTTATGAGAAATGATATAAAAAATGATACGTATATGCTAGCAGGGTTGTATTTAACGTTAATGAAAAGAAAAAAATGTTGGGACCTCATGCATTATTGTATGCTCATACATCGGAGGATACCCATACTCCTTCACAATAGTACGGACTTGTATGCTACGAGTCAGGGGAACGATCATTATGTTTATCATAATGCTGCCATAACGATCTCTATTCCTAACGGGTGTCCTGTGTCACGGTCATGCTCGTCCAAGACGTGTTGCCCATGGCCACATGCCCATGACAAGTCAAACCCTTTATGTCTTTTCATATTCTACTATTTATTTTTGTACTTCAAGGAAGTATGAAGTTGAAATATCATGTCTAGGCCTGTCACACATGAAATGCCTCAGAATATACTATAGGAGGATACGACTAGTTGTCAACTTCTCCCTACCCAAGATTATATACCGCGAGCCGTTGTTATTTCTCTCTTCCTTGCTTATTTAACGTCTCTTTCAAAAATCTCTCTTTCGAAAATCTCTCTGTCCTCGTTTTCTAAAACCTTCTCTTAAAACCGAGGCCAGAGGCTCGAGCATACGTCGCTTGGCCGTAGGCGACGCAAGAACGAATTGGCTTAGCTCACTTGCCGTTAGAAAGTGAGTGCCGCACAATCGCAAGTCCGCTACCATCAAAAGTGCGATTGTGACATCCAACATCAATAGCTACCAGAGAATGCTAACCCGACCAGAAAGGGGCCTAGGAAATGTGCGTACCGACTAGTGGGTCCATACTCGCACGTGTGGACCGTGTGAAGAAAAATTAAGTACACATCCAAGTTGCCTTTTAGGATAGCCACCATAGAAAAATAGACTGTTATGATATGTTCCACTCATAAAATTGTATGTGTTTGCATTTAAACCCTAATACGAGGAGCGCTTCCTGAGTATTTATTAAAATACTCAAGGCATGTCATATTTTACTTTTCATGTAAAGGCAAGACTCTCCTGTATGGATGATGACGACATCGCAACTATAAGACTGTAGTACATATTTTATTATAAAGTTTGAAATGAATATTTCCACATAGAAAGGTTCGAAATTACATGAGAGGCGTCTCGTAAATGGGTGAATGGTCCAATCTTCCGTTTGAGCCAGTAGATTCAATAAATGAAGCCTACCCCACTCCATGACCAATTCAATGGTTGAAACTTCACACGCCAACAACTCTATTTATATCTCTTCATCTGTTCTTCACAAAGACATCACTTTACCTTATCTTCTTCTTCTTCTTCTTCTTCTTTCACTTGAACACAAATCCAATGGATCTGAGTCACAAAGACGTGCAATTCCATGGAGCCTTTGGAATCTTCAAAGAAACCTTCAAAATCATCAACAAAAACAGAAGGATCTTTGCCATGGCGGCTCTTTGCTTCATCCACCCTCTAAACTACATGCTCTCAGGCTTCATGGAGACCTTAAATGATCTCCTTAGAAACCTCCATGAATATGGGAACATGTCACATCTCTTCTCTCACAATTGGTCTCTCTTTTGGCCCTTCCAAGTCTTTTGCATCACATTCCTTTTCGGTTGCTCTATCTTGTCCACCGCAGGCGTCTCTCAAACCGTCGTCGCCTTATACTCCGGCCGAGAACCGTCCGTTAAGGACACCATGAGCGTCGTAGTCAAGGTTTGGAAGCGAGTTCTAGTCACGTTTCTTTGTGTTGTTTTGGCTTTCTTGGCATATCATATCATAGCTGGATTTGGTTTGTTCTTGATTGTTTGGCCATTTGGGAAAGTTGATGGAACAATTTTGGGTGTGTTCTTGATTCTTTACTTAATTGGGTTGTTGTATTTGATCATTATTTTCCAATTGGCTGGGGTTGTTTCTGCGTTGGAAGAGTCATGTGGGTTTAAAGCCATGGCTAAAAGTAGGTTGCTTTTGAAGGGAAAGATGGTGTCGGCCGTTGTCGTCGTGTCGGCGATTTATTCGAGTTTTGGGATTCTCCTATGGTTAAAGTATCATGTTAAAATGATGCTTTTTTCGCCGTCTTTGGTTATATGGATGTATGTGTCGGCGAACCTTTCGTTACTATTGTTGATTTTGGTTTTCTTGTTGTGGAGGCTCGTGTTGGAGACGATGTTCTACTTTGTATGTAAATCATATCATCAGGAGAGTATCGACGTGTTGGCTCTCTCAGATAAACAACTTGTTCCATTAAGAAGCTCAAAATGTTAATTATTGTCACATATCAAAGTTGAAGTGTGATATGAATCAAGACATCTCAATTATACCGTATAAACTCGAAGGAAGTTGTGAAGAATGTTGTTCAAATTACCACACGATAAAGTCAAGTTCTATTAAAGTTGAATTCAAGTTGCAATCAATTTCAGGTTAAAGAAGAATCAAGTCTCATCTATGGAGCAAGAGCTTCAAGTACTTCAAATGAGATTTCACCATTATACTAGATGCTTAAAATTTAGATTTACGATGTTTCAACATGTATTTTAAGTTTTTAGATTTATTTATTTATCTTTCGTTACATCTGTATAGTGACTAATTATGGTCACAAAGTATGAATGTTACAAACTCTTGAAATGCCTAATAGAATATTGAGAGTTTCATTTTGAGGTTATACAAAACCACGAGACTTGAAAAAATGTAGTGAAAAAAACATTCCTTATTTTCTAGTCAATGACTAAGTTTCTTTGCAATTCTATATAGTTTAAATTACACATTTAATAGATATATGAAGATATTTTTTTTATACTTGATTTGGGCAATTCTATCGAGATATTTCTTTCGAAAAGTTTATTTGCAATTCTATATACTTGATTGGGCAAAAGAAAAAAAAGTGAGATAAAATAGATATATCGAGATATTTTTTTATACTCAATAATTGGACGGAAAGGTGGTTGATCTTTGTAGTTGTTTTCTTTTAACTGATGTCATCAAGATGATGAATCTGAGTTGAAATTGGACTTTGAGGAGTATATTCAGCTTGTTAGCAAGTGCTAGCTTGACGAGCTAGATCAAGGGGGTATGCGAGCCTGCTTGGTGGAGCCATGTTCACATGCTTGGACAATGTGTAAAAAGATGATGAATCTGAGGTGAAATTGGACTTTGAGGAGCATATTTAGCCTGTTAGTGAGTGCTAGCTCGACGAGCCAGACTCAAGGGGTATGCGAGTTTGCTTGGCGGGCCCATATTCACATGTGTGGAGTATGTGTAAAAAAGTACTACACATCCAACATTAACGGGAAAGTTGCATAAGGTTATGCCTTGATGTTTTAAATCTATAGGTCCCACCATATTGCATTTGCTTGCATTTCCCGACCCAAACAGTGAGGTTACTTACGGCCGTGCTACTCTTATTTTTCAGGTAAAGGTAACACACCTCTATACGGATATCGACGTCACAATGAAAATTATAGAACCAGTGTTACGACAGTCACATTTTTATCTAGTTTTGTAGCATTTAGGTTAGATCATGTCGTTGTTTTATTCTTTTCTTTTATTTTATTTGAATTTCATGTTATTTATTTTCGGTGTTTATTTTCAAGCATTTACTACTAACATTTAACTCCATAACATCATTTTAACTAAACGATTCCGTACTTAACAATTATGTCACGACTTTATTTGTAATAGAAAAATATATGGCTCTTTTAACTATAAAAGTCAAAGTTGATTATTCAATATAGAAATAAATGATATTTATTGATAATGAGAAACAGGTTTGAAAACCAGGCAAGGAAGCTCTTACAAGTCTACTCGTTTATTGTTTATTTTCATTTATTTTGATTATTAACTCTAAATAACTATTTTGATCAAATTATTATATAAACCGTTGTTTAGGATGGTTGAGAGTATTGATTTTAATTTTATATTTGACTAGACATAATTTGGGAAAAACTTTGTTGAGAGACTTTATAATCTGAGAGCGTGAGATTACATTTTGTAAATATTTTGATTATTGAGATTGGTGGCAAATCGGTGGATGATTTAGGAGAATTTCTTATCTCTTAACCACGTAAATCTGTCTCTTTGTTTAATTTTTGTTTGTGGGTGTGTAACTACAATCGATATTGCTTCTGCTTCTGTTACAACACAAAAAACACTGAAGGTTAAGAAGTCCGCGAGTGAGCAGAGAGAGGAAGGTGACGACATGTCGCTTACAAAACTTGGGAGCGACGACGTCGAGATATACACTTCGTAAATATTTTGATTATTGAGATTGGTTGCTACTCATTGATGTAAGAGAATTTTTTTTCTCTTAACCATGTAAAGCTTTGTCTCTTTATTTAATTTGTGTTCGCCGGTGTCTAAGTACAATCAATATTGCTTATGTTTTTTTTGTTACAACACGAGCAAACAGAGGAAGGTGACGATATGTCGCTTAGAAACCTTGGGCGCGACCGTGATCACTTGTCAGAAAGAGATGTCGTGATCGACATAAATGCAGGTGGCGGCGTCCAGATATACGCTTTTTGATTATTGAGATTGGTTGCTACCCATAGACGCAGGAGAATTTCTTCTCTCTTAACCACATAAAACTTTGTCTCTTTGTTTAATTTATGTTCGTGGGTGTGTGAGTACAATCGATATTGCTTCCGCTTTGTTACAATACAAGAGCAGAGGAAGGTGACGACAAGTTGCTTGCAAACCTTGGGGATGACGACGATCACCTATCAGAAAGAGATGTGATCAACGTAAACGCAGGCAGCGACAGAGGTAGAGAGCGTTGGAAATTGCCCACCATCGAAATATGTCAAAAACAAATGATAAGATAAGGAATCAATACAAGGGGAATAAGATTCATATTACCTTGTTGATCGAATATCTCAAAACAAGAACACTTTGTTTGAGATTCGAATCACTCCAGAAGCAAAGATCGATCATGTCTAGCTTCAATGATTCTTGTTGATCAAATATCTCAATGCAAGAACACTTGATTGAGATTCGAATCACTCCACAAGCAAGATTGATCATGTCGAGCTTGAATGATTCTACATGCAACCTAAACTACATAGAGTTGCAAAGAAACTTAGCCATTGGCTAAAGAAAAGCACAAATGCTCTTTTTACTATATTTTCCAAGTCTACCTTACAAATACTAACATGTATGGCTTTATATAGCCTCAAAATGAAACTAGGAAAGACATACAAAAAATTGTAACATACATTCATACTTGATGACCATAATTAGCTATTATGTAAATGTAACATAAAGTAAATAAATAGTCTTAAAATACATTAATGAAATACAATATCTCTAATAAAATTTATAACATGAAGCTTCATTCTTCTTCAATATTGCATGAATTGAAATATCTTTTTGATAATTTCAACAATATTTTCTTTGCATGTTCATTGAAGTATATGTTATGATTGATGTTTCTTGGTTCATATCAACAAATAACTGAAGCGAAAGAACAACTCGAAGGAAGAAAGCTTTTGAATAGAGGAACCTAAGCACTTACGGTTTATTAATTCTTAAATCTCATAAGTATTTACGGTAGATTTTTATTTTATTTTATTTTTGGAATCTTCCCTTTGAGCATTATTTTCAAACAATGGAGCCTACCCCACTCCATGACCAATTCAGTGGTTGAAACCTCACACGCCGACAGCTTTATTTATATCTCTTTATCTTTTCCTCACATAGACATCACTTTACCTTATCTTCTTTTCAAACCCTTCCCCCAAATCTTCTTCTTCTTCTTCACTTGAACACCAATCAAGAAGATCAATCCACAATCCAATGGATCTAAAGCACAAAGACATGCAATTCCTTGGAGCCTTTGAAATCTTCAAAGAAACCTTCAAAATCATCAACAAAAACAGAAAGATCATTGCCATGGCGGCTCTTTGCTTCATCCACCCTCTAAACTACCTCCTCTTAGGCTTCATGGAGACCTTAAGTGACCTCCTTAGAGACCTCCAAGAATATGGGAACATGTCACATCTCTTCTCTTCCCCCTTCAATGTCTTCTACATCATATTCATTTTTGGTTACTCAATCTTCTCCACTGCGGGCGTGTCTCAAATCGTCGCCGCCTTATACTCCGGCCGAGAACTGTCCGTTAAGGACACCATGAGCGTCGTAGTCAAGGTTTGGAAGCGAGTTCTAGTCACGTTTCTTTGTGTTGTTTTGGTTTTCTTGGCATATCATATCATAGCTGGATTTGGTTTGTTCTTGATTGTTTGGCAATTTGGGAAAGCTGATGGAACAAATTTAGCTATGTTCTTGATTCTTTACTTAATTGGGTTGTTGTATTTGATCGTTATTCTCCAATTGGCTGGGGTTGTTTCTGCGTTGGAAGAGTCATGTGGGTTTCAAGCCATGGCTAAAAGTAGGTTGCTTTTGAAGGGAAAGATGGTGTCGGCGGTTGTCGTCGTGTCGGCGATTTATTCGAGTTTTGGGATTGTTCTATGGTTAGATGATCTTGTTAGAAAGATGCCTTATTTGCTGTCCTTGGTTAATATGATGGTGCATGTGTCGGCGAGCCTTGCATTACTCTTGTTGATTTTGGTTTTCTTGTTGTGGAGGCTCGTGTTGGAGACCATGTTTTACTTTGTATGTAAATCATATCATCAAGAGAGTATCGACATATTGGATCTCTCAGATCAAGAACATGGTCTTCCAAGAAGCTCACAATGTTAATTATTGATGTTTTTGAATAATGAAGAGGATTGGTGATGACTTAAATATGTATGTAATTTAGTTTCTAAAGTGTAGTGTGGAAATAAAGTTTGTGGAGATTGTACATTGGATTCTTTTTAACTTGGTGATGGTCTATGTGTATGCCTTCGATGAAATCTTGGGGTATTATTCGTGATCGATTATAATCGAGTGTTGTTTTACTAGACTTCATTGAGATTTTTATGATGGGTTGATTGTGAGATTTCACATTGATTGGAGAGAGGAAAGAGTGTTAGCTAGGACGTTGGGCCCCGAAAGAGGTGAATTGTGAGACCCCACCTCAGTTAGAGAGGGGAATGAAACTTTCAGGCGTGTGGAAATCTCTTCCAAGTAGACACGTTTTAAAATCTTGAGGAAAAGCTCGAAAGGGAATGTTCAAAGAGAACAATATCTACTAATGGTGGTGTGAGATCCCACATCGGCACATCGATTAGAGAGGGGAACGAAGTATTCCTTATAAGGGTGTGGAAACCTCTCTCAAGCAGATACGTTTCAAAAATGGAAAAGCTCTAGAGGGAAAGTTCATAGAAGACAATATCTGCTAGCAGTGGTGTGAGATCGCACATCGGCACATCGATTGGAGAAGGGAATGTTCGAATACAATATCTTCTAGCGGTGGTGTGAGATCGCACATCGGCACATCGATTGGAGAAGGGAACGAAACATTCCTTATAAGAGTGTGGAAACCTCTCCCAAGCAGACACGTTTTAAAAAAACTTGAAGAAAAGCTCGAAAGGAAAAGTTCAACATTCCTTATAAAAGTTGAAAACCTCTCGAAGTAGACACGTTTTAAAATCTTGAGAAAAAGCTCAAAAGGAAAAGTTCAAAAGCGGACAATATCTGCTAGCGGTGGTGTGAGATCCCACATCGGCCCATCGCTAGCAGTGGTGTGAGATCCCACATCGGCCCATCGATTGGAGAAGGGAACGATACATTTCTTATAAGAGTGTCGAAACCTCTCCTTAATAGACGCGTTTTAAAATCTTGAAGGGAATCCTAGAACGAAAAGTACAAAGAAGACAATATCGGCTAACGGTAGGCTCGGACTATCGTACGTGCTTGAAGCAAAAATATAAATAAACCATCTATTAGGTTTCAAGCAAGTTTTATTATAGACAAAATATGTTAAAAGTACAACCTTTTTCCTTAATTCCTCGTACCAAACAAAAGAGAAACACAACATATAAACACAATCCCAACAAAACAAGCCAATCCTACGTTTGAACAAATCAAACTTCAAGGTTTTCAAGCTCAACATTTTTACCCGTCAAAGGAACATAACCATTCAACAAATAAACTTGAAGATGATTGGACAGCGCCGACTTGTCGATATTCTCTTGGTGGTGTTCTTTGCAGACAAAATACAATACCGTCTCCAACACAAGCTGCCATAAGAAGAAACTCAAGAGCAAGAACAAACACACTATTCCCAAAATACCCCTCCCCACCATCCCAAACCAAACTCCATGAACAACAAGCTTCAAAAAAGCTTGTTGAATGATCACTAAAGAGGCATTGATGAGCAACAACATGATTGTGGCTACTAACATCTTTCCCTTCAATAGTGCCTTGCTCTTTGCCATTGCTTTAAATCCACACGACTCTTCTAAAACCGAGACGACGCTTGAAAGTTGCACTGTGACGCTCAAATATAATAAGCCAATGAAGTAGATAGCGAAGAACACGACGAAGATTGAACCATTGACATTGCCATATGGCCCGTATTGTATTAGGAGAATGAAAAGAAGTAAAATAAAAGCAAATATCGCGAGGAGATTGTATGCGAAGAAGGAAGCAAAAACACAAAAAAATGTCACTACGAGTCGCTTCCAAACCTTGGGCACGACGCTAACAACTTGCTTGAAAGAGATCTCTCGACCTGCGTTTAGAAATGGAGTAAGAAATTTTTCTAACTTTTTGATAAAAAATTAAATTTTTTAAAAAGTTAGAAACCAAACATACAGAAACCATATAAATATTTAGAATCTCGAAAATTTCATGATCCAATTAGAAAGTAAACATCTTTCTTCGCTCTTACCTGTGTGTATGCAAGCGACGGTATAAACCACGGCGGAGGTTGAAAGGAGAGAGAAAACGAAGAGGAAGACGATGTACGAGATGTTGAAGAGCCAAAAGAAGGTCCATTTAGGAGTGATGAGATCCGAGAATTCATCGAATTTTCGAAGATCTTGATCGTGGTCGTTTTTGTGTAGCAACCATAGGTAATGGAAGAAGTTGCCAAAGAGAAGATTTGAAATCTCTATGTGAGCCAAGAAGATGAAGGTAAGAGGTAGAATCAATGAAAGAGCAATTTGGGTGAAAATTTTTCGCCACGTGAGGATGATTTCGTAGGTTTCTTGAACGATATCGACGATCTCGAGCCATGCCATGTTGGTTTTTGCTCTAAGGAATCGTAAAGATAGAGAAGAAGAAGAGGATTTATAATGAGAAATGGAATTACATAATCTAGAAATATGAACTTGTCAAAGTCGTACCTAAAAAGAAAGAAAAAGAAAGAACTTGTCAAAATGAAGAACAATTAAGCGTTGAATTAGCAATACAACGCGACATAGTATTTGTTAATTAATTTATGGATTAGTTTATTTGGTGGTTGAATTTAAAAGAAGTGTATAAAAAAAGTTTTAAAATTTTTAATTTGGTGTATAATAATTCTTTAAATTTTAAAAACATTTAACGAAACCCTAAACTTTTAATTTTGTGCCAAATACGTCTCTAATATACTGATAGAAAGACTCTAAACGATGTTTTAGACACAAAATTAAAAATGTCTTTGTTATCTGAAATGCCTAGCTATAATCCCATGGTCAAAGTAATCGCGGACTAACGTGTAGTTTATTTGGACTGGGGGTTGTGTTTCAAATGATTTGTTTAATCCATTTATAAAAATACAGTTGTACGTCGGTAAGCAGAAAGTCTCATGCTTTTCCAAGATTTTTGTCGTTTTTCTTCTTCACTTTTTCGTCTAACCAATGATGTTAGCCAAGTTCTTTGTCGTCGTTACTCTTGTCATCGTCCTACTCAATTGTAGCTTTTCCCATCGTGCACTATTGTGGGTTTCAAATGTCTTTGTTGTCATAATTGCCTAGCTATAATCCCACGGCCAAAGTAACCAGTGTAACGCCCCTAATTTTCTAAATTTGATTAGTGACGTCACCCATGCATTCATAATTTATTACGCGGAAGCTATCATAAATAACCTTGGAAACTAAACAAATTCATTCATAAAGATTCATAAATCCAAACAAAACCTAAACTCCGAAAATAAACCTTCAATACTGAATTCAAAATAAATCCAAATAAAACAATACTGAATGCTATAACTTAGAACAGTCTAATAAGAGTAAACTTCTAAAAATATCCCGTCTCCAACTTCCATGGTGGCCTCAACTCCGCCGTCAACCGTACATTGGCGCCTTGCCTTTACCTGAAAAATGTAGATAGCACGTGGCTTAAGTATTTTATGAAATACTCAGTAAGTGACCCCACTGTTGGGGTTAGGAATGCAAACACATGCAACATATGAACGGGACCTAACTTTTCATAAACATTTCATAGCCTTGGGCGCTTTTCTATTTCGGGTAGGGTTGGATGTGTGGTACTCCTTCACACATGGCCGATGTACGTATACATGGACCCACCAGGCGGGCTCATATACGTACCCCCTAGGCCTAGCTTGGTCGGGCATAACGTATTACACGTCGCCGGACACCACAAAATAGAAAAGGGCCCGCATGATATCACGACGAACATAAATATCGTAATTCATTCTTTCGTATCATAAAGGGAAAGATTCCCGATGCACGTGATATACATATATGCATGAGGTCCCTTAACATATCTAACATGACATTACATAAGCAGTGCTAACATCGCATTTACGTTTCTTATATCATATGGCATCTCACATGACTTACATTACATGACATATTACATAAACATTCCAGTTGCATAAACATCTCATGACATGACTCGATAATTCTACGTGTATCTATGACATCAATCAACATATTCATGGCATATAATACTAACATCTCATTCATGACATAACATAAACAATCAACAGTCAACATCATTCATACATCACATAACATACACAATCTACGGTCAACACAATCTATACATCACATAAATATGGTGCATGCAGGGGCCACAGGGCACGCACCATCATACAACACGTAGTAAGCTAACTCCAACAGTAAGATCACTTACCTCAATGGTCTTGGTTGAAGTCACTCACAACGAGCTAATCCCAGCGGTTAAATACGCCCTATGATAACCACATAAAAACTTAGAACCTTTCATGACATACCCTAGCTAAACCTCATGCTATTTATCAAAATAAACTCCCGACCGAATCTGTCTTCAACGTTTAGGAACCATACTGACCTCGAATGATAAAATTAAGGGCAAAAACGGCTTCGGAAGGGCCAAAAACCTTAGAATCGATATATAATAGTGATACCTTGCCGCTAAGCCTAGTTACCGAGCCGGCCAACTAAGCCGCCAAGTCGAGCTGCGAGAATTGACGGAACCGAGCCGATTTTGTACACGTGCGAGCCGACCCGCACTGTGTACGTGTGCGAAGCTGCTGGGTGTGCGTCTATGGCTCGACCATTCCAAAAACCTTGCCTTCCTTACCCAACAAGCGACGAAACTCTAGTTTCCGCCTTCCCGATTCCGGCGACGCGCCGACAATCCCACAACGTCCTCAACACCGATTTCCAACAGTCAACCTTCTTTGACACAATGATCCCAACATCAATGCCTTACTTCTACTCGATTCTTCCTCCAAAGAGCAACCCCAACGTTCCGGACGAAAGTTTGGAGAGAATCGTTTTCAAGGGAGGTCAAAGGTTGGACATAGGAATATAAAAAATAATATGAAGAAATTTGCATTCTAGGGTTCTAGGATAAGAAAATTTAGAGAAATATGAATGTTTCTATTAGACAATAAAAGTTCGATTTCCGGGGAGATTACATTTAATTATTTATTCTATTTTTATTTGATTTGATTTTATTCCAGAAACCCAAACCGTTACAATTTCTAATAACTTCCTTGGTTTAAAATTGCACTTTTACGACGTGAACAAATACATAACATAATATCTTGTCATCTAGAGAAATAAAAATAATAATCAACCAAATAAGGTAAAAATAGAAAATCTGAAACGTTACAACCAGAGACTAACGTGTAGTTTATTTGGACAAGAGTTGTGTTTCCAATGATTTGTTTGATTTGTGATAACAATACAGTCTTACATCTCTAAGTTGATAGTCACATGCTTCTTCAAGATTGTCGTCGTTTTTTCTCTTTCACTTTTTCATCTAGCCAGTGACATTAGTCTAACTCCTTACTGTCATTACTCTTGTCATCGTTGTACTCTATGTAGGTATCAAAATGTCTTTGTCGTAATAAATATAGAATTCTGATAGTGTAATACAAAAGAAATCATACTATCATATCCGTAACGTGGAGAGGCTCGATGTAGCATCTAATGCTACGACGTTGAGCCTTCTCTCTATGAAGATGTGCACGTTCAGTAAAAAGTTGGCTTGTTCTCTAAAATTATGTTTTCTACTGTCTTATTTTCTCCGAACAATTTTGAATCTATCCGTACAGTGAAAAATTAGGTTAAACATAGATATATAGTGCCATTATTGATATAGATAAGGATAGTAAAGCACCATACATATCATTGTTTAATACATAATTAAGAAGTAATCTTCCCTCATTAATATTTAAGGAGAGGCTTAAAGGATGTGAGGGTCCATGATTGCTCCCATGGAACATCCCACACGATAGCCTCATAGATATAAATCCCATGTTCGCCCTCTTTTGTTGCCCTTACCAGAAGGCGGTAGTTAACTCCAGACACAACTTGAGTCCAACCATCATCAACATGTGAGAAAATCAAGTGTTCCTCACTTTGGTTGTTGTGCTCCATCACTGCAAACCTTCCCCTCTCTTGCACTTGTGGGTCGTTGATATCCTTAATGTGACTCCACCCACCAGGTACTATATTTTCTCGGTTTGTGATGGGGGCATCGTTTTGGGACGCAGCTGCAACAGAACTCATCGTAACTTTTGATAGATGGTTTTGAAAAGATTTTTAATCGTGGTATGCTCTCGATCATGTCGGAGCTCGAAATTTATACTTGTGATATGAACTAAGACAATACTGATAGCTTCGAATCTAATTCATAGAATCTCTTGTGGATAATACTGATAGCTTCGAATCTAATTCTTTGATATCAACGATGAATCTTAATAGAATCTCTTGTAGACCTCCTTAATGTACAAGAGCAATAGCAATAGTATTTCATGCCTAGTAGATAGATAGCTATGAATCTAAGTCAATAAGTTGGGGACCAATATTTCTTTATATCTTATGATTTAAACTTATGTGATCCCACGTAGGAGGGAAAGAGCGAACGAAGCATTCTTTATAAGAGTGTGGAAACCTTCCCGTAATAAATGCGTTTTAAAAATCCTGCGGGGAGCCTGAAAGGGCAAGCCCAAAAAGAATAATATCTACCAGTTGTGGGTTTGGGCTGTCCGAGGATGGAACGCCACTGGTGCTCTTGACTGATCTAGACTTGAGGAGTCAGAACTAAGAAACCTAGAGATGTGAATCAATTTCAAGATCGCCAAACCACTCTAGAGACCTAGAAAACCACCACGACAACCCTAGAAAGACAAAGATTGCGTTCTAAGCTGATAGCAACTAGTACAATGTCTAAAGAGCTTCCACTTCCCTTTTCACTATGGTACGATATTGTTGAGTTAGGCGAGAGGTTGGTTAGAGACGTGTGACTCGATGGCTTGTTAGATTATCCTACTTGATGGATTCGTCCTGTAGTTGGACATTGATTATGCAGTAGTCAGTGAATACCTAGCACAGATGATCCATCCTGTGGGTGGGCGTTGATCATGCGGGTAGCTAGTGGAGTTGGAACCTATTGAAGAGTTGGTCTCCAATCTTGGACAACTACATGGCTTGTGGGATGAGTTTGCCAGTTAACCTCTCATGGAAGACGAGCAAGCTAGCACTCACCATGTTGTTCCCACCTAATACATACTTATTTGAGGTAGCACCTCAACTTCGGACACCTACTATCACTTTATAGGCTAAACTAGCTACTCAAGATTGTGCACAACAAGACCAGTATACCTAGACCCTGGAATAAGTCTGTGGTCACCAGCTAGGTCTGGATGTGATGAGAGCCTGAAAATACAACTAGGTATATTTACAAACTCATCCCCTTTTCCCTTTCTTTTTTAGGTGTTTGTAGGTTGTTGGTCAAGGTAGAGGAGCGTTCGAGAGCTACATGGTCATAAATGGATCGTTCTGTAGCGTCAGTCCGTCTTTGTATTTGAGTCTTTTGTACTTTTTTTTTTTTAATTGTATCCAAACTCATTTTTTCGTTTGTAATAAATTTGAATACTATCTTCTTATAATTGGATTTTATTATGAATTTTACTTTGGTGTGGTTGCTTTTATTTCTTTTTAAATTTTATCAAACTTTCATCTTTTATTTTATTCAACCTTCTTAGTCTCGATCTAGGTTTTGAAACCTCCTACAAATTTTTCTAAGATGCATGTGAACGAGGACAAAACATTAAAAAATGAGCTATTCTAATATGTGAGGGAAAATCTTCCCGCTCAAAAGTAAGAAGTATCGTGATCATATTGCAGAAAATGCAGTGGAATGTCAGGGCTATTAAGTGTTTACTTTCGATCCACCCTCGGTATAATTCATTCTTTACGTCAACGTGAATTAGGGTTTACCTTCGATCAAGAGGAAATAAAGAAAGAAAGGAAACATAACCCAAATATTAGGCATAGATAGCCTTTATTTTATTGATAGATAATGATATTGCATCGTTCATAGAAGCAATTAGTGGGTCAGTTCCTGAGTAAAGGTATAAACTCTATGAGCTCCCATGTCTGCTCCCATGGCTTAACATATACAATAGCCTCATAAGTCCCAGGGAAACCAAGTCCATTACATGCTTCAATAATAAGCCGATAATTTTTTCCAGCTACAACTTGGGTCCATCCCTTTATCACACAAATGAACTTAAGATGTCCCCTTGTGTTCTTATTGTTCTCCATCACAGCAAACCTTCCCAACTCCTGCACGTATGGGTCCATGATATTCACAATTGGTTCCCATTGACCACATTCAATACCCTTTTGGTCTTGGAACACGGCTTCATTTTGTCCCGGAGCAGCCTCCACATATGAACTCATCGTCACGTTAGATTGATACTCGTAAAAGATTTCGTAATACTCGTTTGCTCTAATTGAGTAACGATTCAATATTTATAGTTGTAGTTGAGTCTAGAAGTGATATCATGGAATCATTAATTATCTTGTGAACCTTATCAATATAGAGGGCACATACGATTTTCATAAATGACTAGATAGCTTCGAATTTGAATAAATTATTT
The DNA here is from genome assembly GCA_018691285.1 of Cucurbita argyrosperma subsp. sororia. Taxonomy (NCBI): domain Eukaryota; kingdom Viridiplantae; phylum Streptophyta; class Magnoliopsida; order Cucurbitales; family Cucurbitaceae; genus Cucurbita; species Cucurbita argyrosperma. The sequence continues at coordinate 5,786,584 of CM031889.1, read as the reverse complement.
AGGACCATTGCTTTCTCATCGTCTTCGTTGACCAATATCTTATATCTTTTAGGCAGAATTTTCTTGATTGGTACAAAAGATTTGAAAATGTAACCTTCTAATTTGTACTAATTTATTTCATAGTGAAATTTCTCATCGTGAATTATGGTTTTTATCGAGTTTTCGAGTTTTTAATCTAAACCGTGAAGTTTTGACAAGAAAAAGTGAAGCTGTTTGATATCTTTTTTTTTTTTTTTTTAAACTTGTAAGAAAGTAGTTGGTTTGAGTTTTCCCTTTCGGGCCGTCCCACCCTTTTAGGCATCTCCTCAAGGCTTTTAAAAGCCTACACTCTTGTAAAGGATGTTTCGTTCTTCTCCCCAACTAAGGTGGAAATCTCATAATCCACCCCCTTCAAGGCCCAGCATCCTCACTAGCACTTGTTTCTTTTTCCAATCGATGTGGGATCCCCACAAATCCACCTCCTTCGGGACCCAGCGTCCTTACTGGCACATTGCCTCGTGTCTACCCCCTTCGGGGAACAGCCTCCCACTAAATCCACTCCCTTCGGGACCCAGCATCCTTACTGGCACATTGTCCAGTGTCTGGCTCTGATACCATTTGTAACGGTCTAGATGAGCTTTCTCTTTCAAGTTTTCCCTCAAGACTTTAAACCGTGTCTACTAGGAAGAGGTTTCCACACCCTTATAAAGGGTGTTCCGTTCTCCTCCACAACCAACGTGGGACTCTTATAATGCAAGGAATAGAGTAGGGGGATTTTATTTCATTATACATTCTATAAATAAATAAATAAATAAAAAATGATAGTTAAATCAATAGATGAAATATGAGCACCTCCCATTCTCGTATGTTCCTATAAGAAAGTTGTGATAATTCAAAAGAATCTGATTGACTTTGTTTGTTGTGTAATTCCTACTTTTGAATGTGAATATACAATAAAGAGAATCCTCTTTGAATATAATATCACATCACAATTGTAAGGGTGAGAATGTTTTGGGTGTATCCCCAATGTCTTATGCCTACATTAATTATATATTCAAAGCTTATTAATATTATACTATTTCTAATTTTGTTTCAAAAACATAATAATTTGACTTCTTCCAACTCAAAGATGAATTTGGTGGTCACAATCTTTATTTTGAGTCTTCGAATCTCGAATCACCAAATAGGTAATCGACAAAAGTAAATATAGTAAAATTTTGTACCATTTAAAAATAAAAAAGTTATAATTAAAAACAAGTACCATTTTTAAACTATACACGGATAAACTTATGCCCTAGATTGACTCCCTCTCAGACCGCAAAGCTCTCATCACTCTCCCATCTCGACCGGCAATCAACAAACAAATGAACAAAGACATGTAGAACTTGCGTGCAAGAATACTTAATAAGCAGCCTATTTATAGGTTCTTATCACATCCTAAACCAAAACCAAGTAAATTACCACTGATTTTCTTTAGGTTCTAGAAATTTGAGCCTCATTTTATAGGTTATCTAAGCTTTTGGGACTTCAAAGTGATTAGCTATTTTTTTATTTTTTTTATTTTTATAGAGCTTATCGATGCCTGAAAATTGTTCATTGGTTCTAGCATTATGGATCTACTAGACAACGTATCTCATCTTTAGGTGAACTAACTCTTCTATTCTCATACTTAGTAAGTTTGCATAGTCATAATAGTGAATGATCGATATTGTTGGTTAATGCGCAATCTCATCATATTCATTGAGAACGTATGACATCATCTCTTATAAACATCATTTGTGGAAGGTTTGTTGGCGACCCTTAACAAAGGGCCATAGTATCATATTGAATCGGGGGGAGTGACTGCAAGTACGTGTCAACTAATAAGTTTAGCTGTGTAGTTTCTATTCCCTTCTATACAGATTTACGATAGTGCAACTATGTTTATGAGACCCTAGGTCATTGCAACACTCACTAAAGGAACTCATTTTGAGCTAATGTGAGATCCCACCTCAGTTGGAGAAGAGAACAAAACATTCTTTATAAGGGTGTGAAAACATCTTCTTAATAAACACATTTTAAAATTCTTGAGGGAAAATCTGAAAGGGAAAGTCCAGAGAGGACAATTATCTCTGCCTGCGGTGTACTTGGGTTGTGATAGCTAACTACACATGTAGTCTCTAGCCTGCCTTCATGACTAGTTTACAAAGTCATGACATCAACCTTTGACATGTTCTACACTCAATAGAAACTAGAAGATAGACCAATCTTGGTCAAGCTTGAAGGTATAGATTCTTGATTACCTACAACTTGACCAAGGCGTTACTTGGTTTGACCGTGGCCGCCAATTAGTGCTATGATGTACTCATGGAAATAGGAAATGATATTGGCTCTATATAGGGAGGGCCACTGCGTGGTTGGCTAGCGGAAGGGACATGATTCATGACGTCATTCGTGGGGAGAAAATCAAATGAAAATGTAACGTCGGGCAAGACTTGAAGTTTGGCAGACCGCAACCAAAACCCGACGACCCAAAAAATCGCGCACAACCAGGTCTAGTAGCCCCCATCCAACTCGATTCCTAGTGACCCATGTATCAGCCTAAGAAATTTTAAGGGTTCCCAGCGCACGCCCCAAGATTCGAACTTCTCGTCATTGACCTCGAAATCGGCAATTGGTGCGCGCCATGTTGCATGTTGAAAAAATGGGAGTTTCATCTCTGTTTCAATAATGACCTTAATTTTACTTGAGTCAGGATCTACTAGTTAGTTTTCAAAAAATTTGGGGCTTCCAACTAGTGTAAAAGCAAGTTTCGAAAGGCATGCTTCATCCCTATAAATAACCACATGGACAATAGGCAAGTAATACTTGAAGGATTGCTAGGACGTATTAGCATGCAAACATAGTTTACCTTAGTGGTTAGAATATACATTTTAAGACTTAGAATCTACAATTTGGATGAAAAGGATACCTATGCTACTAAGAAATTGCCTATAAAATGAGATACTGAGAAGCATGTCTATCTTAATGTCTTCTGCTATGTTAAAATGGAGGATGAGACTTTGTGATCTGTACTTCAAGTAATTGATGGATGTTATCTCCCCGTTTAGGTTGTTTGATTGCATGTATGATTTATTTTTTATAATTTCCATGCACTAGGCAGTTGATAGGAATACCTACCTAATAAACATGTACGGATGAGTAGAACACATTTTTCATGCTATAACAACAGCCCATACGTACAAAAAAAAAAAAAAAAAAAAAAAAAAAAAAAAATGATGATGATGCATCTTGCGTGCTTTAAATTCATAAGAGAACTCAACTAAGAGATTAGGGGGCTATAACTAGTGAAGAATACATGTTGAATCAAGTTTGCACGCTAGGATGGTGAGCAATCAGAGGTTTAGACCTATGCGCATGCAGAGACTAGTTTAGCTCGAGGAGGTAATCCCGAACGTTCTGAAAATGAGAAATGGGGTGTAAACTACCTGAATGCCCCTAAGAACCTAGTAGACCTTCACGACATCTAATTATGATTAAAGTAGCTTATCATAGTCCCGAGACTAGTTGAGTTGTTATTGAGTGTAGATCGGAGACATGGTTGAAGTCGTGATCGCTTTAAACTGGGTCTAAATAAGGATTAGGGACTACACAGGTAGTTAGTTTAAGACAGAGACCCTTATTAAGTGTACAAATTGGTGAATCGGTAAGCCAATTCTTGTTAGACTTGGGACTACATGGGTAAGCATCAAGATGAAAACCTCTATTGAGTGTATGAAGGGGTTAAGGCCGACCCGCAACATTGTAAACCAATCTTGGAAGAGAATAGGGACTACACGGGTAGGTGATTTGGGTGAACACTTGTATTGAGTTTAGGAAAGTGTCAAGGTTGATATTGTGACGCCGTAAATCCGTCTTGAAAGTGGACTAAGGACTGTACAAGTAAACTACTCATGATGAATCATTTGGACCTTTGAGACCTACACAAAAACTTAGAACACTTGGAAGGAGGTTGCCAAAACATCCTAGAAACCAAAGAAAAGCAATAGATACAAACTAGGAGATGGAAGCAATTAGGGCCTATAAATAGGTTTCTTACCGAGTATTTGTATACTCACCCGTTTTTTCTTTTTTTTTTTAAGGCATCGTTGGTGAGATCAATAGGAGCTGCACTATCACAAGAAAAGTGTCGACCTCGAGCATCAATTAATTTGTGTTTTTTTTTATTTTTTTATTTTAGGATTGAAATTCACATAAAATAGTCCCTATGTTACTAAAAATTATAGCTAATTTATCATTTCCTTCCATGAATCCTTGGCATAATTGAATCCAAATCTAGAAACAATAGTATACATAGATACCACTTTCATTTTATTATCTCATTCATATATCATAAAAGGAAACATAACCCAAATATTAGGCATAGATAGCCTTTATTTTAGTACCCCATTTGTTCACAGATATGATTCATAGAAGCAATTAGTGGATCAGTTCTTGAGTAAAGGGATAAACTCTATGAGCTTCCATGTCTTCTCCCATGGCTTATCATATACCATAGCCTCATAATTCCAAGCCAAACCAACGTCGTTTCTCGCATTAATAATAAGCCGATAATTCGTTCCAGCTACAAGTTGGCTCCATCCCCTTAGCACACAAATGAATTTCAAATGTTCCCCACTTTGCTGATTGTGCTCCATTACTGCAAATCTTCCTATCTCTTCCACATATTCGGTGATTTTCTCAATCGGTTCCCATCGACCATATTCGAGATTTTTCGGATCTTGAATCAGGGCTTCATTTTGCCCAGGAGCAGCTTCGACGTATGAACTCATCATAACGATTTGATTGATAGTTTTAAAAGACTTTGTAATGATGGTTTGCTCTCGATTGAGTAAGAATTCAGTATTTATAGCCTCAGTTGTGCCTAAAAGTTGATATCATGGAATCTAATTCGTATACTTTATAGACAATAATTTATAGAATTTGATATCGTAGAATATCTGATAGATATCTGAATATAGAAAAAGTATAATTTCCTTCGTTGAGTAGATAGCCTCGAATTTGATTCAATTATTTTGGACCATTGCTTTTGCATTGTCTTCGTCCTTACAAGTTACACCAATTATATTTTCGTGAATTATTATATTGATTTTTTAGGCAAACACATCAAGAAAGTAAAGAGTTCCAAAGTAGTATACAAAAAGTTTATAACATTTGGCTTCAAAATATTTAAGTTTGGAATTGTGAGATCCCACGTTGCTTGGAGATGAAAACATTATTTATAAAAGTGTGAACGCATTTTAAAATCATGATGTTGACAGCGATAGATAACGAGTCAAAACGAACAATATTTGTAAGTGGTAGACTTGTATTGTTACAAATGCTAAGCCATCAAGTTGACGATAGTACGTAATGATCCAAAACGGACAATATCTACTAGCTAGAGACCCAAAGCGGACAATATCAACCAATAGTGTCATTGGGTTGTTACAAATGGTATCAGAACCAAATACCGGGCATTATGCCAACGAAGACGCTTGCCTCCAAAGAAAGTAAATTGTGTGATCCCACGTCTAGTAGGAGAACACTTCAAAAGAATCTAATTGACTTTCTTTATTGTGTAATTCCTACTTTTGGATGGGAATATTCAATAAAACTAATCCTCTTTGAATTTAATATCACATCCAATTGTGAAGATGAGAATTTTTTTTTGGTGTATCCAATTAGGTACGTCTACATTATTTCTTCGATTAAGAAATTAGATGTTTAAATCTTCTATTTTGACGGATCGAATTTAAAAAAAACTCAAATAAATTTTTTAATAATAAATAAATAAATAATATTTGTTCCATTTTGTGCTCTAGAGTATGAATTATATTATGAACCATATAGTCGATATGGAAATACTCTCTATGTATTTATTAGAGGTGTGAAAATGTGTTTTTATGAATGTGTTGTTACCCTGTTTATTTAGTATGAGGGCAAAATGTTGGTTGATTTCATATATTCTTTCCTACCCTTGAAGTTATCTCGAGCACTTTTATCTTCTACACCTAATTTAAATTCAACTTTTAAGGCTTTTGATAAAATTTCAGAAATTCGTAATTAAAAGAGAAAAGTTATAAAACTCACGTACCTGTTGGGCTCGGGTGTTACATATACCATTTTCCTTATTCACCTACCGTTTGTCTAACCAAGACTCAAACTTGTAAGGTTTGGAATGAAGCATAGTATGTGATACTATCAAAATTAGTTTAACGGCTCATCTTGTCGTCTCTTTTTGTCTTTGATTATCCTATGATCAATATAAACACTGTAACAAGAAATTCGAGTGGTAGGCATTAGTGAGTCAATAAACATCACGCTGACTCATACAATCATGTTAAAACTTGAAGAAAGTCTTTAAATCATTGCTTCTTGACTAGTATTCTGGAGGGAACCTTAGTTTCTAGGAAAATAAATGTCCATCTCGCTACCTTGATCAATTCCTTATATTCATTGTATCGCCACTTGGGTCAGTTACTTCCTCTAAACGGTCAAGCTAATGCACTCAGTATGAACGTGTGAGGTCCTACCTTAGCAACTCAGATGTCCGTGGCTTGGTCTATCTTAGCCCTATTATATAATTCTATTCATATCTTAAGGACTAAGAGTGAGTTTATAACTCATGCTCTTTATTTAAATCAACCTCTCGTGTTGACAAAAATGGTAAATACTTAATTTAATCTTAATTAAAACTTTTCTTCATTTGATTTAATCAATTTCATGTATTACTTTGTTCTCCAAGCTACACCTTTTAAACCTTGCTAAAATTTCCCACCATCGACCTCTTTGCCTATACGAACTCAAAACTTTATTTAAATATTTTTTTTTTCTATAATCATAGTGAATAACATACTCAACAAAGAGGTTAGTTCATCCCACTTTCTTTGTAAGGCTATGGAAGGGGACTTGACAAAACTCCATTAAACTACTGCTTTCGTAAACATGATAATTAGCTTTGGATATGAAAGACAACAAATTACTTGAGAAGTCGGAGTAAACAAAATGAAACCTTAATTAAGGTAAAATCCTTAGAACATTACAATATAGCCAACAAGTCCATTACAAATTTACTCGGGGTCAGTCATACTAGCGTAGAGCAGCTTCAATATATGTTGGCTAAGCGAACTTTGTGTGTGTTTGAGTTTATGTCGTGTCTCGTTAGAAAACAAATCCATGTTAGCCAAGCACTCTTAAGCCAACTTCTTCCATTCTAATTCTGTCATATGTGTGATGTACCATTGATCAATTAGAGCTACGAAATATAACACCTTCTCAGATTCACGATATGAAATAGCTTCGGCTTTACTTTTCCAGCAAATTCACCAAAAATTAATGTTTCATCCGTAAATCCTTTCAAATACATAAATATTTTACTTTCATCAAGCATGTCCTTCCCATTCGGACTTTATAAATGAAACAATCCAGCACCTCAAGGTCTCGACATTCCATTGATTCCATTGCAACATAGTCACTTGTGAGCATAAGTAATGACTTTCAATTCTTTTTAAGTCTTTTTTAATCATTCTATCCTCAAGATCCCTCTCATTCAGATGTCGTCTCGATTGAAAGACCAAATATACCCGAATTAAATTTTAATAAAAATTTGAACTAAACTTGTAATTAATGATTTGAATCCATTCATATAGTAATAAATTTGGGTTGTTCTAAACAAAAGAGAAGACGAAAATTAGGTTAAACATAGATAGGTTTTATTTAATAGTGCCATTATTGATATAGATAAGGATAGTAAAGCACCATACACATCATTGTTTAATACATAATTAAGAATCAATCTTCCCTCATTTATGTTTAAGGAGAGGCTTAAAGGATGTGAGGGTCCATGATTGCTCCCATGGTACATCCCACACGATAGCCTCGTAGAAATAAATCCCATTATCGCCCTCTTTTGTTGCCCTTATCACAAGGCGGTAGTTAATTCCTGATACAACTTGAGTCCAACCATCATCAACATGTGAGAAAATCAAGTGTTCCCCACTTTGGCTGTTGTGCTCCATCACTGCAAACCTTCCCCTCTCTTGCACTTGTGGGTCATTGATATCCTTAATGTGAGTCCACCCACCACATATTATATTTTCTCGGTTTGCGACGAGGCCATCGTTTTGGGAGGCAGCTGCAACGGAACTCATGGTAACTTTTGATAGATAGTTTGAAAAAATTTTCTAATTGTGGTATGCTCTCGATCATGTTGGAGCTCGAAATTTATACTTGTGATATGAACTAAGACGATATTGATAGCGTCGAATCTAATTCGATATCATCTTAATAGAATCTCTTGTGGACCTCCTCAATGAACAAGAGGAATGATATTCATGGCTAGTAGATAGGATAACTATGAATCTAATTTTTTAATTAAGACATCATAGAATCTCTTATGGACAAACAATACTATTTTCATGACTTTGTAGATAGATAGAATTGTTATGAATCTTATTCGACAATATTCATTTATATTGGAATGTCCTATCCACCCCTTAGATGTCCAATGTCTTTGCTGGCACACCGCCTCGTGTGCACCCTCTTTTAGGGTTCAGTCTCTTCGCAGGCACATCATCCGATGTCTAGCTCTGATACCATTTGTAACAAGTCTAGTCCACCGCTAGTAGACATATTGTCCTCTTTGGACTTTCCCTTTCGAATTTTCCCCTAAAAATTTTAAAATGTTGTCTCTTAGGGAGAGGTTTCCACAACCTTATAAAGAAAGTTTTGTTCTCCTCCCCATCCGATGTGGGATCTCACATTAACTCAAGATGAGTTCGGTTAGTGTTGCAATGACCTTGGGCCTCACGAACATGGTTGCACTATCATAAATCTGTATAGAAGGGAAAAGAAACTACACAACTAAACTTATTAGTTGGCAGACACATGCAATCACACCAAGATTAAATGTGATACTATGGCCCTTCGTTAAGGGTCACCAACAAACCTTACACAAATGATGTTTATAAGAGATGATGTCATAGTTCTAAATGAATATGATGAGATTGTGCCTCAACCAACACTATCGATTATGGCTGTGGAAGCTTACTAAGAATGAGAATAGAAAAGTTGGTTCACCTAAAGATGAGATACGTTGTCTAGTAGATCCAGTATGCTAGAACCAGTGAGCAACTTTTAGGACTCAATAGGCACCGTGAAAAATAAGAAAACAGCTTGCAACTTTGAGATTTACCAAAAGCTTAGAAAACGATAAAATGAGGCTCAAACTTCCCATAACCTAGAGAAAACTCGTGGAAACTTACTTGGTTGAGAATACAATGAGAACCTATAAGTCGGCAGCTTGTTGAGTATTTTTTGTACTCAACTCATTCTACATATATTTTCAAGTTCTTGCTAGTTGTCAGTCGAGATAGGGGAGCGACTGGAGATACGCAATCATAGAGGGGTCGACCTAGGCCATAAGTCAGGTCGTGTAATTTGAGTCTTTTTGTATTGTTTAGAAATGATATTTGATTTTAATTACTGATGTTCGTTTTTAAATTGCACAAAATTTTACTTTATTTACTTTTATCGCTTGTCTTTTTCGTCATGGTCCGAGATCCAAAGACTCAAAATTTAGATCTTAAAGAAGTGACAAATTATGATGTTTTTAAGACCAAAATAAAAATAGTATAATATTAATAAACTTTGAATATGTAATTAATGTAGGCCTAAGACATTGGGATACACCCAAAACAATCTCAGCCTTACAATTTTGATGTGATATTATATTCAAAGAGGATTCTTTTCATTGTATATTCACATTCAAAAGTAGGAATTACACAACAAAGAGAGTCAATCAGATTCTTTTGAATTATCACAACTTTCTTATAGGAATATACAACAATGACAGGTGCGCATATTTCATCTATTGATTTAACTATCATTTTTTATTATTATTATTATTTATAGAATGTATAATGAAATAAAATTCCCCCGACTCTATTATTTGCATTATAAGAGTCCCACGTTGGTTGTGGAGGAGAACAGAACACCCTTTATAAGGGTGTGGAAACCTCTTCCTAGTAGACACGGTTTAAAGTCTTGAGGGAAAACTTAAAAGAGAAAGCTCATCTAGACCGTTACAAATGGTATCAGAGCCAGACACTGGACAATGTGCCAGTAAGGATGCTGGGTCCCGAAGGGAGTGGATTTAGTGGGAGGCTGTTCCCCGAAGGGGGTAGACACGAGGCAATGTGCCAGTAAGGACGCTGGGTCCCGAAGGAGGTGGATTTGTGGGGATCCCACATCGATTGGAAAAAGAAACAAGTGCTAGTGAGGATGCTGGGCCTTGAAGGGGGTGGATTATGAGATTTCCACCTTAGTTGGGGAGAAGAACGAAACATCTTTTACAAGAGTGTAGGCTTTTAAAAGCCTTGAGGAGATGCCTAAAAGGGTGGGACGTTACATGCATGGACCCTTTGGCCGGAAAGGGAAAACTCAAACCAACTACTTTCTTACAAGTTTAAAAAAAAAAAAAAAAAGATATCAAACAGCTTCACTTTTTCTTGTCAAAACTTCACGGTTTAGATTAAAAACTCGAAAACTCGATAAAAACCATAATTCACGATGAGAAATTTCACTATGAAATAAATTAGTACAAATTAGAAGGTTACATTTTCAAATCTTTTGTACCAATCAAGAAAATTCTGCCTAAAAGATATAAGATATTGGTCAACGAAGACGATGAGAAAGCAATGGTCCTAAATAATTTATTCAAATTCGAAGCTATCTAGTCATTTATGAAAATCGTATGTGCCCTCTATATTGATAAGGTTCACAAGATAATTAATGATTCCATGATATCACTTCTAGACTCAACTACAACTATAAATATTGAATCGTTACTCAATTAGAGCAAACGAGTATTACGAAATCTTTTACGAGTATCAATCTAACGTGACGATGAGTTCATATGTGGAGGCTGCTCCGGGACAAAATGAAGCCGTGTTCCAAGACCAAAAGGGTATTGAATGTGGTCAATGGGAACCAATTGTGAATATCATGGACCCATACGTGCAGGAGTTGGGAAGGTTTGCTGTGATGGAGAACAATAAGAACACAAGGGGACATCTTAAGTTCATTTGTGTGATAAAGGGATGGACCCAAGTTGTAGCTGGAAAAAATTATCGGCTTATTATTGAAGCATGTAATGGACTTGGTTTCCCTGGGACTTATGAGGCTATTGTATATGTTAAGCCATGGGAGCAGACATGGGAGCTCATAGAGTTTATACCTTTACTCAGGAACTGACCCACTAATTGCTTCTATGAACGATGCAATATCATTATCTATCAATAAAATAAAGGCTATCTATGCCTAATATTTGGGTTATGTTTCCTTTCTTTCTTTATTTCCTCTTGATCGAAGGTAAACCCTAATTCACGTTGACGTAAAGAATGAATTATACCGAGGGTGGATCGAAAGTAAACACTTAATAGCCCTGACATTCCACTGCATTTTCTGCAATATGATCACGATACTTCTTACTTTTGAGCGGGAAGATTTTCCCCCACATATTAGAATAGCTCATTTTTTAATGTTTTGTCTTCATTCACACGCATTCTAGAAAAAATTTGTAGGAGGTCACGTTTAAGGACCCAATTTTTGAGGTTTCAAAACCTAGATCGAGACTAAAAAGGTTAAATAAAATAAAAGATGAAAGTTTGATAAAATTTAAATAGAAACAAAGGCAACAACACCAAAATCAAATACATAATAAAATTCAATTGTAAGACGATACTATTCAAATTTATTACAAACGAAAAAATGGGTTTGGGATACAATTACAAAAAAATGTACAAAAGACTCAAATACAAAGACGGACCGACGCTACAGAACGACCCCTTTATGACCACATAGCTCCCAAACGCTCTTCTACCTTGACCAACAGCCTACAAACACCTAAAAAAGAAAGGAAAAAGGGGATGAGTTTATAAATATACCTAGTTGTATTTTCGTCATCGCATCCATGACCTAACTGGTAACCACATATTTATTCTAGGGTTTAGGGGAATTTTTCTTGCTGTGCACTGTCTTGGATGGATAGCTTAACTATACAGTGATAGTATGTGTTCGAAGTTGAGGCAATACCTCAAAGAAGCCTGTACTAGATGGGAACAACATGGTGATTGCTAGCTTGCTCGTCATCCATGAGAGGTTAACTGGCGAACTCATCCCACAAGCCATATAGGTGTCAAAGATAGAGAGCCAACCCCTCAATACGTTCCAGCTCCATTAGCTACCCACATGATCAACGCCCACTCACAAGATGGATCCTCTATGCTGGGTAACCACTGACTACCGCATAATTAATGTCCAACTACAGGACAAATCCACCATGCAGAATAATCTAACAAATCATCGAGTCACGTGTCTCTAACCAACCTCATGCCTAACTCAACAATAACGTACTAGAGTAGAAAGGGAAGTGGAAGCTCTTTAGACACTGTACTAGTTGTTATTAGCCTAGAACGCTACCTTTGTCTTCTAGGGTTGTCGTTGTGGTTTTCTAAGTCTCTAGAGTGGTTTGGTGATCTTGACATGGATTCGCATCTCTAGGTTTCTCAGTTCCAACTCCTCAAGTCTAGATCAGTCAAGACTTTAAAACACGTCTCAATTTCATCCTCGGACAGTTCAAACTCACATCTAGTAGATGTTATCCTTTTTGGACTTTTCCCTTTCGGGATTCCCCTCAAGGTTTTTAAATCGTGTCTGTTAGGGAATGTTTCTACACTCTTATAAAGAATGTTTCGTTCTCCTCCCCACCTATGTGGAATCTTACCGTATTTGTTTCCATGGAAAAGAATGGGGAAGTGAGATTCTTATTTCATAGCCATATAAGTTTTAATCATAGATATAAAGGAATATTGGTCCCCAACTTATTGAATTAGATTCATAGCTATCCTATCTACTGGCCATGAAATACCATTGCTCTTGTTCACTGAGGATGAGGTCCACAAGATATTCTATTAAGATCTATGGTTGATATCTTTAAATCTAAGAATTAGATTCGACGCTAACAATATTGTCTTAGTTCATATCACAAGTATAAATTTCGAGCTTCAACATGATCGAGAGCATACTACGATTAGAAATCTTTTCGAAACCATCTATCAAAAGTTACGATGAGTTCTGTAGCAGCTAAGTCCCAAAACGATGCCCTCGTCGCAAACCGAGAAAATATAATACCCGGTGGGTGGACTCACATTAAGGATATCAATGACCCACAAGTGCAAGAGAGGGGAAGGTTTGCAGTGATGGAGCACAACAACCAAAGTGGGGAACACTTGATTTTCTCACATGTTGATGATGGTTGGACTCAAGTTGTATCAGGAATTAACTACCGCCTTGTGATAAGGGCAACAAAAGAGGGCGATAATGGGCTTTATTTCTATGAGGCTATCGTGTGGGATGTTCCATGGGAGCACTCATGGACCCTCACATCCTTTATGCCTCTCCTTAAATACTAATGAGGGAAGATTAATTCTTAATTATGTATTAAACAATGATATGTATGGTGCTTTATTATCCTTCCCTATTATCGATAATGGCACTATTAAATAAAATCTATCTATGTTTAACGTAATCTTGCTCTTCTCTCTCTTTTCTTTAGAACAAGCCAAACTTTAAATTTTATATCTAATAAAATCTTTAACATTGAACTTTTTTCTCTTATAAAAAATATAGACATGAAACTGAAGGATTATGGACCTATTAGACATAAGAATAAGCGTCCTAGAATTTTTGTAATATCCGAGTAAAGGAGGAGTACATGAATGAACCGAGACTATATCTGAATGAGAGGGATCTTGAGGATAGAATGACTAAGAAAGGGTTAAAAAGAATTGAACATTAATACTTATACCAATAAGTGTATCTACCTTCTTAGTGGCTCAATCATAGAAACTTTATGGTTAAATATGTTTTATTTGGAGCAATTTTATGCTGGGTGACCTTCTAGAAATTTTGCTCGATGCATGTGACTGAGGACAAAATATGCTGAAAGAACTTTTGGTTGCATGTGACTGAGGACGGTAAGATATGGTTTGAGGACTAACCAAGACAAGACATGGGGTGTGTTACAAATGGTATCAAGGTCAAAGCAGCACCTCTCCTAGTATACAAATGGTATTAAGGTCAAAGGAGCACCTTTCCTAGTACGATATGGTTTGAGGACTAACCAAGACAAGACATGGGGTATTACAAATGGTATCAAGGCCAAAGCAGCAGCTCTCCTAGTAAGATATGGTTTGAGGACTAACCAAGACAAGATATGCGGTGTTACAAATAGTATCACGACCAAAGAATTTCCATACTTCAAGGTCCAATTACAAGGAGGAGATCTCCCTTATATGTATGTGCAAAGTTAGCTTCAAAAAGAAAATGTATTAAATGTACTTTAATTTGCATTTAATGAACTCAGTTAAATTTATGGAATTAGTACACAGAGGGTTAATAAGCACATTTGATTTTGTTTATAGAAAACTGATCTAAGTAGCTAGATGTCTTTCATATGCAAAGCTAATTACCATGTTTACGAAGTAGTTTTAAAGGAATTTTGTCGAGTCCCCTTCCATAGCCTACAAAGAAAAGGGGAGGAACTAACCTCCTATTGTGGATGGTTATTCACTATGATTATAGGAAAGAATATTCAAATAAAGCTTTGAGATCGTATAGGCATAGAGGTCGATGGTTGGAAATTTTAGCAAGATTTAGAAGGTGTAGCTTCGAGAACAAAGTAACACATTTGCAATTTTTTTCAACACACGATGTTGATTTCAATAAAGAGTGGGAGTCATTAACTCACTTTTAGTTCTTAAGATATGGATAGAATGATTTAGTAGAGCTAAGATAGACCAAGCCACGAACATGTGAGTTGCTAAGATAGGACCTCACACGTTCTAGCAGTAGCAATAGTGAGTAAGCAATAAAGTGTAGTAAATTTTGCTACAGGAGAAAATGTCTCTTTGTAATCAATACCTTCAACCTGAGTGTATCCATTTGGTAATAGCAGAGCTTTATAATGTTCAATAGAATTATCAGAGTTGTATTTAATCTTGTACACCCAACGACAACCAATTTTTTATGGCTATGTGGTAGAGGAATGAGAGACCAAGTATGATTTCGTTCAAAAGATGTAATTTGAGCATTTATAGCCTACTACCATAATGGGTTACCAACTGTCTCATCATAGGTTTTCGGTTCTGTCTGGGCTGTAATAAGAGCTAGAAAAGCACATTGAGTGGAAGAAAAAACGAGAGAATGAAAAGTAATAATGAATGGGATACTTGGTGTCAGTGCTAGGACTTGAGCTAGAGGTTAAATGAATGGGTGAAGAACATCTCATAATCATTATGTCAAGCTAGAGATTGTTTGGTACGAGTAGAACATTGGAGTGGAACTGATGTATCAGGTGAGATAGGATTAGAACTAGTGAGTGAACCTGGAGAAGGAACAGAAGGTGAAGGAGATGATGAAATAAGATGAAAATGGATGTTTGAATCATGGAATGGTAAAATGGGAGTTGAATGAGCTAATGTCAAAGTTTGTGAAGCTAATGAAAAAGAAAAATAATCTTCACAAAATTTAGCATCACGAGTGATAAAGAATCTATGAGATTGTATGTTATACAACTTGTAACTTTTGTGACCACTAGGATATCCTATGAAAACACCAGGAATTGCCCGAGATTCAAATTTTTGTTTAGGATGTACTATAATTGCATAACATTTACAACAACAAAATTTAAGATGATGAAATGCAGGTGGTTGTTTGTAAAGGTGCTTCAAAGGGTGATTGTTAGATAACAACGGTGACGGTGTTCTATTTATAAGATAAACAACAGTTAAAATGCACTCTTCCGGAAAATTAAGTGGAATATGTGATTGAAAGAGAAGAGACCTAGCTACATTTAAGATATGTCGATTCTCACGTTCAACGACTATTTTGTTGTAGAGTACAGACATAAATACTCCGAAATTCAATAACATAAGAAGTAAAAAATGGTTGCAAAGATAGAAACTCAGTTCCATTGTCTGAGAGTACTATCTTGATAATAGTGTGAAATTGGGTTTGAACGAATTTAATAAAGTTCATTAACAAATAATGTAGTTCTGATTTATACTGCATAAGAAAAACTCAAGTACAACGAGTAAAATCATCAACAACAGTGAGAAAAAAAAAACGCAAACCAGAATGGGTAGAAATTTTATGAGGTCCCCAAATATCACAATGTTTCATATCAAAGACATAATGTGTTGTTATTGAGCTTTTTGAAAAAGACAACCTATTTTGTTTTGTTTTATTGAGAAAGAGTAAGCATTAGTAAGATGCAACTGATCGGCTAGAAATTTAAAACAAGAACAATATCTTCGAACGATGGGCTTGGGCTGTTACAAATGATATCAGAGCTAAACACCGAGTGATGTGCCAGCGAGGAGGCTTAGCCCAGAAGGGGGGTGGGCATGAAGTTGTGTGCAAGCAAGGACACTGGGCCCCGAAGGGGGTGAATTGGGGGTTTCCCACATCGATTGGAGAAGGGAACGAGTGACAGCGAGGATGCTGGACCTTGAAGGGGGTGGATTGTGAGATACGTCAGTTGGGGGAGAACAAATCATTCTTTATAAGGGTGTGGAAACTTCTCCCTAACATATGCGTTTTAAAACTTTGAGAGAAAATCCAAAAGGGAAAGTCCAAAGAGAACAATATCTGCTAATAGTGGGCTTGAGCCGTTACACCTCGAAAATGAGGTAATATCACATTCACGCCTCTACCACATACGTAAAGAGTATTTCCATACATGTATATGATTCATAATATAATTCTTTAAAAACTCATCTCGATGGAATGAAAAATAAATTATTATAAAATTCAACCTTAAAAGTACAAGATTCAAATATCTGACTTTTTAGTCGAGAAAAAAAATACTGTTACTAATTTGGTAAGGTTTGAAGATATAAGTAATGGGGGACAAAAAAAAAAAAAAAAAAAAAAAAAAAACATGTCACCTTTACAACAGCCATGTGATATTATATTCAAACAGGATTCTTTTTATTGTATATTAGACAACAAAGAAAGTCGATCAGATTCTTTTGATTTGTAACAACTTTCTCTAATTGGAATATACGAGAATGAGAGGTACACTTATTGTATCAATCTATCTTTGATGTAGGATCTCAATATCTACCTTTTCGAGGGTTAGCATTCCCCCTAGTCCATTACCTGGTGTTTGACCCTAATATCATTTGTAAGAGGCCAAGGCCAAGTTTACTGTTAGCAAATATTGTTCACTTTAACCTGTTACGTATTGTCGTGAGCCACACAGCTTTGATATCGTTTGTAACAGCCCAAGCCCACTATTGGTTGATATTGTCCGCTTTGAGCCACCAGTTAGTAGATATTGTCCACTATAGGCCATTACGTATTATTGTCAGTCTCACGACTCTGTTATCCTTTGTAACAATACAATCCCGCCAATGACAGATATTGTCCGTTTTGGCTCGTTACGTATTGTCGTCAGCCTCACAGTTTTAAAATGTGTTCACACTTTTATAAATAATGTTTCGTTTTCATCTCCAATTGATGTGAGATCTCACCATTCTTATCTTAACAATTTTAAAGCCAAAGTTATAAGCTTTTTTTTATACTACTCGAAACTCCTTACTTTCTTGTTCCTCTCCGTAATGAGATTTCTCTCTTCTATTAGTTTGTCTAAAAAATCAACACAATAATTCACGAAAACATAATTGGTGTAACTTGTAAGGACGAAGACAATGCAAAAGCAATGGTCCAAAATAATTGAATCAAATTTGAGGCTATCTACTCAACCAAGGAAATTATACTTTTTCTATATTAAGATATCTATCAGGTATTCTACGATATCAAATTCTATAAATTATTGTCTATAAAGTCTACTAATTAGATTCCATGATATCAACTTGTAAGCACAACTAAGGCTATAAATACTGAACTCTTACTTAATCGAGAGTAAGCCATCACTACAAAGTCTTTTAAAACTATCAATCAAATCGTTGCGATGAGTTCATATGTCGAAGCTGCTCCTGGGCAAAATGAAGCCCTGATTCAAGATCCGAAAAATCTCGAATATGGTCGATGGGAACCGATTGAGAAAATCACCGAATATGTGGAAGAGATAGGAAGATTTGCAGTAATGGAGCACAATCAGCAAAGTGGGGAACATTTGAAATTCATTTGTGTGCTAAGGGGATGGAGCCAACTTGTAGCTGGAACGAATTATCGGCTTATTATTAAAGCGAGAAACGACGTTGGTTTGGCTTGGAATTATGAGGCTATGGTATATGATAAGCCATGGGAGAAGACATGGAAGCTCATAGAGTTTATCCCTTTACTCAAGAACTGATCCACTAATTGCTTCTATGAATCATATCTGTGAACAAATGGGGCACTAAAATAAAGGCTATCTATGCCTAATATTTGGGTTATGTTTCCTTTTATGATATATGAATGAGATAATAAAATGAAAGTGGTATCTATGTATACTATTGTTTCTAGATTTGGTGTGCTTTTCTCTTTCCTTTCACTTTGACTTATGATTCACCCAATTTTGATTTACTCAAATATAAGGATTCAAGGAAGGAAATTGACTTATGATTCACCCAATTTTGATTTACTCAAATATAAGGATTCAAGGAAGGAAATGATAAATTAGCCATAATTTTGAGTAATATAGGGACTATTTTATGTGAGATTAAGGGTGTGGAAATCTCTCCCTAACAAAAGCGTTTTAAAACTTTGAGGGGGAAACTCGAAAAGAAAAGCCAAAAAAAGGACAATATATACTCGTAGTGGGTTTGGGCTATTACAAAAGACACTGGGTGATTTGCTAACGAGAATGCTGAGTTCCAAAGGGGTGGATTGGGGGGTTCCACAATGATTGGAGAAGGGAATGAGTGCCAGCGAGGACACTGGGACCTGAAGGGGGTGGATTGTGAGATCCCACATTAGTTGGGGAGGATATCGAAACATTTCATATAAGGGTGTGGAAAACTCTCCTTTATGGCTGGTGACGATACATAACGAACCAAAACAAACAATATCTGCTAGCGGTGAGCTTGGGGGATTGTGAGATCCCACATCAGTTGGGGAGGATAACGAAATATTCCTTATAAGGGTGTGGAAATCTCTCCTTCATAGTTGATGGCGATACGTAACGAACCAAAAGAAATAATATCTGCTAGCGGTGGCCTTGGGTATAATGTTCTTATCTAGGTGTGCAGTGATCACAATCGTTGTGAGTGTTAGTTGAACACGACTCTCCACAATGGTATGAGGTATGATATTGTCCACTTTGAGTATAAGCTCTCATGGCATTGCTTTGGGCTTTTCCAAAAAGCCTCGTACCAATGGAGATAGTATTTCTTGATTATAAACTCATGATCATTCTGACTTTCTTTGGACACCTCCCTTCGAACAAAGTTCCTTTTTTTTTTTTTTTCTTTTTGAGTCTTCGAACAAAGTATACTTTAGTCACTTTTTGACTATGCCTTCGAGGTTCAACTTTGTTCTACATTTGAGGATTCTATTGGCATGGCTAAGTTTAGGGCATGGCTCTAATACCATATTAGTTGAACACGACTCTCCACAATGATACAATATTGTCCTCTTTGAGCATAAGCTCTCATGGCTTCCCTCTGGACTTCCCTAAAAGACCTCATACCAATGAAGATAGTATTCCTTGATTATAAACCCATGATCATTCCCTAAATTAGCCGATGTAGGACTTTTATCCAACAGTGAGATCCCACATCGGTTGGGTAGGAGAACGAAGCATTCTTTATAAAAGTGTGGAAACCTCTCTCGTGAAGATACGTTCTAAAAACCTTAAGGGAAAGACCAAAATAAAAGACTAACAAACAACAATATTCGTTAGCAGTGTACTTGAGCTCTTCGTGTCATAGTAGGGTATATGTATGCCTTTTACATCAAAAACAAAAAACTAGAATCTCAAATCGACCTTATCAACCAACGTTTGCATGCACTAATTCGAAAGAATATTTGTTTCCATCACAAAGGGAATACGTTAATAGATTACAACAAATATAAAGAGATATTGGTCCCTATTAATTGAACTCCATTCATAGCTAGTAGAATTAATTCTCTTTATCAATGAGGTCCACAAGAGATTCGATGATATCAAGATTCAAAGCTATCAACACTTATCTTGGTTCAAATCACTAAGTATAAATATTGAGCTCCTACATGATCCAAATCATTTTAAACCCATCTATCAAAAGGTACAATGAGTTCTATAGAAGCAGCTTCCATACAAAACAATGCGAGGCTCCAAGACTCGGATGATATCCATTATGGTGGTTGGGTGGCGATTATGGATATCAATGACCCATACGTGCAAGAGCTTGGAAGGTTTGCGGTGATGGAGCATGCCATGCAAAGCAAGGAAGATGTGACTTTCACGAAGGTGGTAAGCGGTGCGACTCAAGTTGTGGCTGGAAAAGCCTATCGGCTGGTGATAAAGGGAGTAAGTAATAGCGAGAAAATGTTTTCGTATTTCGAGGCTGTGGTGTTGGATATACCATGGGAGCACTCATGGAAACTCCTGTCTTTTAAGCCTCGCCCTATAGTTTAATGAGGGGAAGATGAAGATGACCTCTTAATGATCTATTTTACTTTGATATGGTATGTATGGTGCTTTACTATCTCTACTTATATGAATAAAGCTTACCCATAGGTATATATTTAAATGACGCGTTTTAAAAACCTTGAAGGAAAATCTAGAAGGGAAAGCTAAAAGAAAACAATATATGTTAGCAGTGGGGTTAGGCTGTAACAAATGATATTAGAGCCAGACACCGGGCAATGTGCTAGCAAGGATGCTAGGCTTCGAAGGGAGTTGGATTGTGAGATTCTGCATCGGTTGGGGAGGAGAACTAGACTTTTCTTAAGTTTTACTTGTAGAAATCCGTTGAAAGTCTATATAAGCCCTAAGTTAAGTAAGATTTAATGAATTATGGGAGAATTAAGTCAAGAACCAAAAGTTAAGAATCTAAACCGGATAATTTCCTTCGAAATTAAGTGACTTTAAAATAACCCACTACGTGGGTTTGATTGCTCATGAAATTTTAATATAAAGTTTAATATTACCTGATAAAATTATGCATAAAATATTGTGGTTATTGGATTATGTTAAGGGGTTAAACGAAGAAGAAGTGTAAAATGACCAAAATGTCCCTATAATTATGCGTCCATTGGTTTGTAACCCAAGTGACCTCTAAACAACAAGAAATTTGATAAGGAGTCTCATTTCATGGTTTAAAGGAATTATGTAAAGTTACAATGCTATTGGAATAAGTTAAGGACTTAAACGAAGCTTTTGAGTGGTAAATGACTAAAATACCCTTATAAGAATTTTGCGATGTATGAAGATTCGAAAGGACTCCTAAGTGATAAGAAACTTTATATAAGACTCATTTATGACCTTAAGGGTAATTTTGTTAGACCCCACTAACGAATCATAACATGTTGGGGAGGTATCAACCTAGAGGAAAATGACGAAACTACCCCTAAGATCCTTTATAAAAATGCGTATTTGAAACTGATTATTAGCTATCTTTAAGTTTTACTACACGTAAGAAATATGCATATGGTCGATGGTTGAACATTTGAGCAAGGTGTGGAGCATGTGTCTTGAAGGACAAAGTAGGGCATGTCTATACACACATGAGCTACTACTGACCAAGGACTTCACACGCTTCAGCATTTTTCAGAAAGTGGATTAACTCTGATTGTTAAGAGGAAAAGGTTGGCACACACGACGATATTTTGAACATGAGGAACTTATCAAGATAGTAATGGAAAAACATGAATATATGAACCAAGAGGGGTAAGGATTAAAGGTTTTCTCCGAGTCTGAGAAGGATGTGTGAATTAGAGCGATGTCGTGGACTCAGTAATGCCTTAAAGTTTATGTAATTGCTATGAATCGAGTATTCAAAGAGGGTTCTTGACATGTTTGATGGCCGTGCGACGACATCAGTAATGCCTTAAAGTTTATGTAATTGCTATGAATCGAATATTCAAAGAGGGTTCTAGACATGTGTTGATGGTCGTGCACCTTATGAGCTAAGTCTTGGTTAGACAAAGCTATAGTAGACCAATTTAAAGGAGGAACGGTTTGTAATTGGTCTAGACTTGTTCAGAGACATACAGTTGTAAGCTCTCTTACTTGGATGATGTATAAGGTTTTATTCGAATGTTTTGAGTTTAACTCAGTTGATTCACACGAACACAACTTGCACTTACAACGAGAATGGGAGAAAAGCTTTCTAGAGTTAAAGAATTGGTTGGCCTTAGCCTTAGTATAAGGATGTACGGGATGACATATGAAAGTTAGTAACGTCTAATAATGTTATGGAGAGATGACTAGCTAAAGTACTAATGTAACATCAAAGAGTTAGCGTCCTACCTCATATTTACTAAAGAAATGTAACGATCCTAAATTTCCTTATTTAACTTAGGTTGATATTATACATTTAATTTGACATTTAATGCTAAATTACTTTAATAAACCCTTATACTAAATGCAACATTAATTCATACCTTATTTATTACCTCGGGAATAAATGATATTTAATGCAGAATTACTTTAATAAACTCTTATCATAGCCACATTAATTCATACTTTATTTATTACCTCGAATAAACAAATACAAAGAAAAAACATTACTGAATTAAATGGTCGATATTAACCTATAACTTATTAAATATAAATATGACTCAACCTATACTAATTTATACTAATAAATTTAAAATGTGAACCTATTCTAAGCATGTACCACGGTCTCGAGGTTGTGGTGTCTCTATCAGCCTTACATGGGCGCCTTACTTTTATCTGGAAAATATTCCAGCCTCGTACTATGGTTTAAATTATTTAATTAATTTAATTTAATAAAAATAAAATAATTAATAATAATTAATTATTTAAAATTAACTCATGTAATAAAAGTATGAATAGTAATTATTTATTTATTTATTTATATAAAATTACAAATATTATTTATTTATATAAAAAAAAAATTATAGAATTTTTAAATATTTTATTTTGCACGCATCTTATTATCTAAACAATCATGAGGGTCGTTTGGCTGAGTTAGGTAGGGGTGGAATAGGCTTTGATAATCTCACCTCTTGTTTGACACAAGGTGAAACTCGAGGGTCAAGGCCCACCACTTCATTTCCTTCTTTTAATGTGGGCCCCACCTTATCTCATCTCTTCTCTCTCATTTATCTCCATTTTATTTTGCACATTTTTTTAAATTTTTTAATTTAAAAACTTTTCTTTATTTATTTTTTAAAAAATTATATTTTTCGTCTATTAAGGTGCATTGTAACCGGTTGATTCTCTATGTTCATGAAAAACGTTGGCACAACGAGCTTGGCATCCTAAAGTGTGATAGCCTACATTGGTTGGGGTGGAGAACAAAAACATCTTTTACAAGGGTGTGGAAACCTTTCCCTAGCAGACGCGTTTTAAAGCCTAGAGTAGAAGCCCAAAAGGGAAAAGAAAGTCAAAAAAAGACAATATCTACTAACGGTGGATCTGGGTCGTTCCATTTAGATTGATTCAACACTTACGAGTATTCATTCTATATATTATTGGTACCTAAGAGCTTTAATTTGAGGTGTTCTTAATTGAAACATAGTGTTTTTAGGTAGAGCTCTTATCACTTTCAAACATAGCCCATCTTCAAAAGCAAGCAAAGAAAAGTTATAGGAAAATAAATGGCCAAGATCCCTTCAAATGTCCCCCACAAAGCCAAATTAGAGTCTTTTTTGCTTACTTTAATTGCCATTCTTTTATCGAAAAAAACACCACGTACAAAGTGACCAAGCACGATACAAAGCGTTTTTATGACGTGAAAGCAAGATTCAAAAAGTATAATTAGGCTCGCACTAATGGGCTTTAGTAACGTCGGTTTAGGCTAGTCAAGTAAATGGCTCTACTATTGGCTTAGTTGGATGAATTGTATTATGTATGATGGTGTGTATCACGTGGATCCAGCACATGTCATATGTATGAATGATATGTTATGTCATGTCATGATACGTTATAATGCATAAACATTGATAGACCATGTCATGAAAGCTATGCTATGTACAAAAAAAAATGTACAGGAATTATGTATGCAGAATTCATAGACTTGTGTTATGAGGGGAGATTTGTCTTGCATCATAAATTATGTCATGATCATAAGCTACGAGGATCTCATACATATTTGTGGGTCATGTTGATATGAACTAAGAGACATCAATCATACAATATACTTCAATGAAGATGTGAAGAAAAGTTGTCAAAATTATCAAAAGATGTTTCAATTCATGCTACATTGAAGAAGAATAAAGTTTGATTGTTGTAAATTTTGGGTGGGTTACAATTTAGAGTAATTTAGTGTTATTGTATTTTAACACATTTTATTTACTTTAGGTTACATTTACATAATGGCTAATTATGGTCATTAAGTATGAATGTTACGGAATGCCTTTAATAGTTTCATTTTGAGGCTATATAAAGTCATGTATGTTATATTTGTAAGCAGACTTGGAATATATATAGTAAAAGAAGCATTTGTGCTTTTGTTTAGCCAATGGCTTAGTTTTTATGCAATTCTATGTAGTTTAGGTTGCATGGAGAATCATTCAAGCTCGACATGATCAATCTTGCTTGTGGAGTGATTCGAATCTCAAATAAGTGTTTTTGCATTAAGATATTTGATCAACAAGAATCATTCAAGCTAGACATGATCGATCTTGCTTGTGGAGTGATTCGAATTTCAAACAATGTTCTTGGCTTGAGGTATTCGATCAACAAGGTAATCCGAATCTTATTCCCCTTGTATTGATTCCTTATCTTATCACATGTGCATTAAGATACTTTCTCATTATGATAAGTATCGACTTACGATTTATGACATTTATGTTCGTCATGATGTTATGCAGGCTCTTTCCCTCTCTGGTGTTTGGTACAACTCATCAACGAGCCAAGTCCAAGGGGTGTGCAAGGTCGTCTGTGTGATGTCCCACATTGGTTGGGGAGGAGAATAAATCATCATTTATAAGGGTGTGGAAACCTTCCCCTAGCAGACGCGTTTTAAAGCCTTGAGGGGAAGCTCGAAAGGGAAAGCCCAAAGAGGACAATATCTGCTAGCGGTGGATCTGGGTCGTTACAAATGGTATCAGAGCCAGTCACCGAACGATGTGTCGGCCTTCTCGTTGTTCCCCGAAGGGGGGTAGACACGAGGCGGTGTGCCAGTAAGGACGTTGGGCCCCAAAGGGGGGTGGATTTGTGGGTGGTCTCACATCGATTGGATAAAGGAACGAGTGTCAGCGAGGACGTTGGGCCCGAAGGGGGGTGGATTGTGATGTCCCACATTGGTTGGGGAGGAGAACAAATCACCATTTATAAGGGTGTGGAAACCTTCCCCTAGTGACACGTTTTAAAGCCTTGAGGGGAAGCCCGAAAAGGAAAGCCCAAAGAGGACAATATCTGCTAGCGGTGGATCTGTGGATCTGGATCGTTACAACCTGGAGGGCTCATGCTCTAGAAATACTATACATCCATCCTTGTCTGAACTGAAAAGCTGCTTAAAGTCATGCTATGATGTTTTAAAAGAATATGTCTCACCATGTTGCATCGTGTACTACCCAGGTACATTTGGGTACCCTAAATAGCTACTACGGGTGAATTCTCTAAGAAATAAAATATTGTATTTAATTAAATTACCCTTTTTATTTATTTATTTATACTATATTTTACATTTTTTTTCAAGAAAATATTTTAAATTATTTATACAGTAAAACGTGTTTTTTATTTCTTAAATATGGTAATGGAATTGAATTCAGCTGTAAATTTATATATAGACGAGAAATACTAACAATCTCGCAGCCTTATCTTCTTCTCCGGCGACTGAGCTCGAACAACGACGAACATGGCCACCACCGGAGACGCACGGCGGAATGAGTTTTCCATCTCCACGCTGCTGCTTCTCTCACTCTCCATCGTTGTCGTCGTCTTCCTCCTCCCTGTTTCCTCCGCCGGCGAAACCTCCTCCTTCTTTAACCACCGCAAGATGTCCGCCGTTGGAACTTCTTCCAACTCTACCTACGCCGTCATCTTCGACGCCGGAAGCTCCGGCAGCCGCGTCCATGTCTTCCACTTCGACCGGAACATGGATCTCCTCTTCATCGGTTCAGACATTGAGGTTTTCTCACAGGTACTTGAACTTCAGAGCTCTCTCAAATCTAATCTATAACTACTTAGTTTAATCGATTTCCATTTCTCTTCAGATAAAGCCAGGGCTGAGTTCGTACGCTGATGATCCTCAGAAAGCCGCGGATTCTCTAATTCCTTTACTGGAGAAAGCAGAAATCGCAGTTCCTGAGAAACTTCAATCCGTGACGCCGATACGCCTCGGAGTTCGTAAATCATTTGTTCTTCAGTTCCTCTCCTAAAAAATTCTCGAAAATGTTCCGCTAATAGCTGTTCTTGATTTTCGATCTTTGATTTTAGGCGACGGCAGGGCTTCGGTTCTTGGAAGGCGACAGATCTGAGAGGATTTTGGAAGCGGTAATCGACGATTTGATTGCTAATGAAAAACGATCCGAGATCATTTCTGTGAGTTGATTTTGATGTTGCTACAGGTCAGGAATCTTCTGAAAACGAAGAGCGGATTCATGTACGGAGCGGATTCGGTTTCGATTTTGGACGGAAATCAAGAAGGTTCTTATCAATGGGTATGTGTTCGTCCTTGTTTTGCAGTCATTATCATTTGATTTTGTTGTGCGCTGTTGCTTAATTAATGGCTTTCCGTTGCCGCCTCACGCCTTTTTCATCTAGAAGAAAATTTAAAAAGCATGAAAACTTTAAATTTTTGTAATATTATTTTAAAATTGGTAACAAATTAGTCCATCCAAAAATATATTATTCAAAATAAATAAATTTTATAAATAAAAAATTATTTGTTCTTTTCTCGGGATCTCACAATTCATCCAATTGGATCCGGTGTAATGTTTCGTTCTCTTCTCCAATCTATGTGGGATCTCACAATCTGCCTCTAAGAGAGAATGTTTTGTTCTCCTCTCGAGCTGACATGAGATCTTACCCTATCAGGTGTAATGTTTCGTTCTCCTCTTCGATCTATGTGAGATCTCACAATCTGCCTCTAAGAGAAAATGTTTTGTTCTCCTCTCGAGCTGATATGAGATCTTACCCTCTACCTTTTTAGGAGCTTAGCTTTCGGGCTCTACTCAGTATTTTATTCTGATACCATTTGTAACAACTGACACCTAACTAATATCGTCTGTTTGGCCCATTAGGTTAGGGAGAGGTTAAAATGTATCAGTTAGAGAGAGGTTTACACGTCTGCAACAAATTTAGGTGATTATTATCCAAAGATAATATATTCATGAACTATAGAATCTTATTATCTTTATTATTTATTTGATAAATTTTTTCGAATTAACTTTTAACCGAATTTTACGTTTGAAGATAATATTGTTTGAAAATTTGAATTATAAAATCACACACTAGATAAGAACTTGAAGAGGCTATTAGATGAGAACGACATGAAAGTTTAGAAGATTTATCAGATGGTAGATGTAATAATTTTAGTTCATCGCTAGTGGATATTGTTCGCTTTAGCCTATTACGTATTGTCGTCAGCCTCACAGTTTTAAAACACATCTACTAGGGAGAAGTTTTGCTTTGTTTGCCAATATGGGATCTCACAATCCACCTCCCTCGGGAGAGTTCAGCGTCATCACTGGCAGACCACTAGGTGTCTGACTCTGATACCATTTGTAACAACTCAAACCTGCCACTAGCGCCATTTTGGTTCATTATGTACTCTAATACCATTTGTAATAGCTCAAACTTTTTTTTTTTTTTTTTTTTTTTTTCTTCTTTCAGTTGACAGTAAACTATTTGCTGGAGAATTTGGGGAAGAGATACTCTAATACGGTGGGAGTAATTGACCTTGGAGGTGGCTCTGTTCAAATGGCGTATGCAATCTCTGATGAAGATGCAGCCAAGGCGCCCATTTCTTCTGATGGCTACTCCAAATTTGTTCAGAAATTTTACCTCAAGGGCGCTAATTATTACCTCTACGTTCACAGGTTCGAGATCTCTTTGGCTTGGTTAAAAAAATTGGTTGGATTTCGATATGAGTTAATTAAGGGGAGTATCGTGGGTATATAAGAACGAGATACTATCCCTTTAGAACTCATGCTCAAATGGACCTAAGTCCACTACTAGTAGATATTGTCCGCTTTAGCTCATGATGTATCGTCGTTAGCATCATAGTTTTAAAACGTGTCTATTAGGGAGAAATTTGCACACCCTTAAGCTTCGTTTTCCTCTCCGACCAATGTGGGATCTCACAATCTACCACACTTTGGGGGCCCAACGTCCTCACTAGCACACCTCTCAATGTCTGTGTCTAACACCATTTGTCACAAATCAAGTACACCACTAGCAGATATTGTTTGTTTTGGTCCGTTACGTATCGTCGTCAGCCTCATGATTTTAAAATGCGTCTCTTACATATAGGTTTCCACACCTTTAAATTTTGTTCCTTCCTCCCATCGATGAAGAATCTCACATTTATACTATTATAGAGTCGAGTATATACAACAAAATTAAAAAAAAAAAATGAATTTATTAGAAATCTTTTAATTTTAAACAATTTAGGGAAAGTTATTGATAATTGGTAAAATAGTTTTATTAAAATTGGAGTGAAATTTTTGTTTTTGCAGTTATTTGCGTTACGGTTTACAAGCTGCCCGAGTTGAGATCTTGAAGGTGACCGAAGAGCTTGGCAACCCCTGCATTTTAGCTGGCTATCAAGGTATTCATAATATATATATATACATATATATATATATATACACACATATATATATACACACATATATATATACATAAAAGTTTAGGGTTTATTTAACATAAAAAATTCAATTCAAGAAAAATCCTATTTATAAAATTTAATTTATATAAGTAAATAAGACGGAACAAATATTTTTTAGAATATTAATTTAAGATTTATGAAAATACAATAACTAAAATTGGATATTCAAAAGTATTATGACTAAATAATAGTAATAGATCCATACCTAAACCGTTAGAGTTAATGTAATGTTTTGATTATGATTAAGGGTCGAGTATTTTTTAGATCTAACTCAGTTGTTCAGGTTGTAAATTTTTTCAACACAAACAACTTGTATTAAATAACGAACTCAATCCAACTCGACCATAATTTTTTGGGTTGGTTGATTCCAGTAGTTCGAATCGTTTATTTAAATTTTTATTATTAATAAAAATAAAATGTTAATTTGTATAATATTTTATTAAAGTTTACAACTTAATTTAAATATATATTTTGAAAATTTATATTCCAAATAGTTTCCTTTTATTTTTAACTGTGGTCGGAGATAAATAATAAAAAAAATAACTATAAAAGTAGATAATATATATATATATATATATATAATCGTATCATTTAACCTAATATAGTTTTAGGAAAGGTTAGGTTACGTAGTCTTGGTATACATAATAAACCTATGTTAGCTTAATCAACTGGTATACATAATAAACCTATATATTAATGACAGTAAATTATAGTAAATAGCTATGATAGTAAAAAGCTATATCACATATATGGTAAATAGTTATATCGGGTAAAGCTATATGTACAGTAAGCTGAATCATGAATGCGAAGCATTTAAC
Organism: Cucurbita argyrosperma subsp. sororia; assembly: GCA_018691285.1. Lineage (NCBI taxonomy): Eukaryota > Viridiplantae > Streptophyta > Magnoliopsida > Cucurbitales > Cucurbitaceae > Cucurbita > Cucurbita argyrosperma. The sequence continues at coordinate 5,756,805 of CM031889.1, read as the reverse complement.
TAATATTCTCTTTGCATTTTCTATTTCCTGTTATTTGTGTTCTTCCTGTTCATCTAGATCAGTATATGCATTGTTATGCGATCCTAATCCGAATTTATTTTAACGTCATTCATTATGACACTATTGTTGTGCGTTGAGTACTAAACTAAAAGTTAAATTCAAATTTCAACGACTAAAAAATAAATTTAGAGAATTTAGAGACCGATTAAAAACTAAATTCAAATTTCAGGTACATACGCATAAGGTGGAAAGGAGTACAAAGCATCGTCACCTCGATCGGGGTCGAGCTTTGCCCGTTGCCGGAGTGTAATTCTGGAGGCACTGAATATCAACAAATCATGTGGGTATAACGATTGCAGCTTTGATGGTGTATGGAGTGGCGGCGGAGGAGCCGGCGTGAAGAACCTCTATGTTGCTTCCTTTTTCTTTGACAAAGCAGCTCAGGTAATAGCAATGAACAAAAATGTGATTAAATGAAACTTCAAATAATGACATATCCAATTTGGACAGGCGGGTTTCATTGATTCCGACAAGCCAGACGCCATTGTGAAGCCCATTGATTTCAAGAGAGCTGCGAGGATTGCTTGTCAAACCAAGTTTGTTGATGCAAAGGCCAAATACCCTAATGTTTACTCGAGCGACTTGCAATTTGTGTGCATGGATCTCGTGTACGAGTACACGCTTCTTGTTGATGGCTTCGGTACGTTCCTTCTCAAATATATCTTATACGTAGGTTTTGAGTGATAATAATGCATCAACATTGAACTCGAAACTTTAAACTGGAATTTTTTTGGTTCAAGCAGTGATTCATCTGGTATCATAATAAAACGTTATGGTCCTCTCTAGGGTTTTCCTTTTGGGTGATTTTTAAAACATGTCTGCTAGTGAGAGGTTTCCATACCCTTATAAAGAATATTTCGTTCTACTCTTTAACGAATGTGAGATCTCACAATCCACTTCCTTTTGGGGCCTAGCGTACTCGCTCGCGTTAGTTTCCTTCTCTAATCGATATGATACCCCCCAATCCACCCCCTTCAGGGCCCAACGTCCTTGCTGGCACATTGTCTTGTGTCCACTCCCTCCAGGGCTTGATGTTGGCACTTGTTCCCTTCTCCAATCAACATGGGACCCCCCCCCATCCACCCACCTTTGAAGCCCAGTGTCTTTGCTGGCACACCCCATCATGTCCACCCCTCTTCAGGGCTCTGCCTCTTCACTTGCATATCACCCTGTGTCTGGCTTTGATATCATTTGTAACAGCCCAAACTCATCGCTAGCAAATATTATCTTCTTTGCACTTTTCATGCTGGGGTCTCCCTTAAAGTTTTTAAAACGTGTATATTAGGGAGAGGTTTCCACATCTTTATAAGGAATGTTTAGCTCTCTTCCCAATCGATATGTGATCTCACCCTTATTGAGAAGTCTCACATCAATTGGAGAAGAGAATGAGTGTCAATGAGAACGCTGAACCCGGAAAGGGGTGGATTGTGAGATCTCATATCTTTTAGGAAGGAGAACAAAAAATTCTTTATTACGATATGAAAATCTCTCCCTAGTAGAATCATTCTAAAAACCTTGAGGAAAAGTCTATAAGTAAAAACCCAAAGAAAGACAATATCTACTAGGCGATGGACTCGAGCTATTAGATTGCATTCGATTAAGCTTCTAAATTCGATAGTCATTTAATTTACCATAAGCTCATAAGTACGAAAATAATAATAATTTGGGTGACATCTTTGTGATAGGCATTGATTCTCGGAAGAGTATCACATTGGTGAAGCAGGTAGCATATCATGGTTCTCTTGCAGAGGCGGCATGGCCATTGGGCAATGCTGTAGCCATCGCCTCATCCCCAAAGTACTCAACTGCAACTTATTGATCAAGCTAAATGGCAACTTTGTGTTCTATTATGTTTCCTAAAACTGGTCGTTGTAGGGTTGAGTTCGAATAAAGTCACGATTTAATGGAGCTAGAAAGTTATCGTCGGTACTTTTTAACATTACAAGAAATTACTCACGTGAAGACAAAATTTTAACCCGTGTCTTCAAAGTTATCAGTCTTGCGAGCTCTCGAGCTGCTCTACTTCGTTGACACGTAAAAAATATAAATAAAGTTTAAAAAATGTCGCTAAAAAATATGATGATGCAAAAATTTGTCACTCAAAACGTTGTAGGATGCAAAAATGGGAGTGCAAATTGATTCGACACCTGTGTGCCTCGACATTTTCTTACATAGTCACGTTATCCTACATACCATATCGAGTTTTTCCAACATGTTTTGTCCTTACTTACATGATCTCAAGAAAATCTCTAACAGATCATCAATATAGAATTGCTCCGAGTAAAAAACGTTTAACCATGGAGTTCCTATGATTTACAATTTTAAAATGAAATTCGGATTGAGATTGCAGATCGATACAGCACCTGTGTGTCCTGACATTTTCTTACATCTCTAACAACACGTTACATACTCCTCGATTCGTAAGAGTGAACACTATCCACACATACCAACACGAGTCATTTCAATATAATTTGTCTTCATTTTAGGAGAACATCCAACATAGAATTGCTCAAAGTAAAACATGTTTAAACATGAAGTTCATATGATTGAGCCACAAAAAATAAAGTTAAAATAATAATAATAATAATAAATATATATATATATATATAGAAAATAGAAAAGTAAGTGACCTCGAAAATTCCATTTCCCCCGCCCCAAGTTCACCTCTGTGCTTCCATTTTTCTTCTCATATATAAACCCATCACTATCCATCAGCTGATTCTCAATTTCTTCTCCGATTTTGACCCGTAAGCTTACTCTTCAATCTCTCCACTTTTCAAATTTTATTTTCTCTGATACCTTTTCTCAATCATTATGTTACCCCGATTTTAGGCTGCGAATTTGTACTACTGGATCTCGTTGAGGCGCAAGAAATTTCTCAATCTCCTTTTGATTGAGCGGATAGACGATTTTTGCTCTGGCTTGGAGTCCCACGGGTTTGAATTCTATTTTGATTTTCAAAATTTTGAGCTGATTATTGAATCCTCTGTTTCTTAAAGTGCTTTATTGATGTTCGGATTTATTGTTGTCAATTTGATCGCCAAAATTTTATGGCCTTGGGTTTGAAAGAGGATTTCGTGGTTTTAATATTTGCTGGATTTCATTAGGGTTTATCTAGAATGTGTTTCCATGGTGTTTGTGGAGAAAGAAAAATATAGTTTGTTGTTTGTTCGAATGCGAGATTTCTCCCAGCTTATAAATTTGAAAGTCAACTGTGTCGAGAATCGACGTAACTATTAAATGAGTATAAAATGAAAACAACCACTGGAAATCTGCAGTGCATTGGTCAATCTTCCAATTCTCGTCTGTCTTCGTTCTGTTTACGTTTAACTTAATTGAAGGAATGGGATTATGATGAGTTGTATGTATATTCAGGAAGTTCGCGTGAGAAGAGGACTCCGCTGAGGTATTAGAAGGATGGCCAGTAATGCAGCAGCCTGCACGGAGAGGGCAACCAGTGATATGCTGATTGGTCCAGACTGGGCCATAAACATCGAGCTATGTGATATTATTAACATGGATCCTGGGTAATTTTTTTGTTCATATTTTCCCTTTTCAGGTTAATCGTATTAAATTTAGACTGTGAGGAAGTATAACTTTGTTGCTTCTAATATATGGAAGAACAAGTTTGGAGCGGTATCATCTAATATCATTTTGTAACAAATGTGGAGGAAGTGTAGCTTTGTTAACTCGCTACTAGAATTTTCCTGTTCTTAATCGTACAGTCTACATTGCATGAGAGTCATTTGATTTTTAGTTACATAAATTCTTAGTTTTACATTTAATATTTTGAACAGCTATCATTGTTGTCTTTGACATAAACCTCTAGAATATCGAGGTAGTTATCTCATGAGAATAGTCAAGGTGTGCAAGAGTCGGTCTTGAAAAACAAATAAAAAAAGAGAAACCTTGCGATGGTGGAGGTCCAGGTCTCGCCTTGAGGTTCAACGCCCTCGTTTAGGTCTCTATTACCAAGGATTGCTCATTCTTTTGAACTAGAGTCATTGAAAAAAAAAAAAAAAATTTGTGGTTTGTTATCTTTTTTCCTTTTTGGCTTCTTCTATTCTGGGTCTTCCTTTTTTTGTATCACCCTTGTGTATTCTTGTATTTTGTCCCAATGAAAGTTGTTTTCTTCATCAAAAAATAAATCAGTCACAACAAGTTGCTTGGAACTTCTTTAATCTACGTTAAGAAAGAAATTTAATCATTGGCTAACGTCATTACAATTATACTTTGCTTAATGCTACGGTCTGCACTAGAGATTATTTCCGGTTTTAGATATACTGATTTTTTTTTCTTAATGTTTTATTGTTAATGGTTTGAACCTCGTATCACTCTTCAAAATTTCTCTTTCACGTCTCTTTCGTATTAAAATCAATATACCCTTTCTATCAATTGCATTGGTATTGAACTTTGATCATCATTTCAAATTGGTAATGTCAGGCAAGCAAAGGAGGCATTGAAGATACTCAAGAATCGGCTAGCAAACAAAAACTCCAAGATCCAGATTTTGGCTCTTTTTGTAAATTTCTCTTTCCCTTGTCAAATCAAAACTTATCCAATATGAAAAGCTCACTATGTCTTCTTTCAAATATAAATCATCTAGGCATTGGAGACTATTAGCAAAAATTGTGGTGAGAACGTGTTTCAGCAGATTATTGAGCGTGACATCCTGCTTGACATGGTTAAAATAGTGAAGAAGAAGGTGACTTTCTTATTAACCTATGATATATGGCTGTTAAATGAAGGACTTGATTCTGTACTTTCGTTTTTTTTTAGTTCATTGCTTGCTCTGCTTTTTTCTTGTTTGCAACCTTAGACAAGCATGATAATGCTTTCTTTCAATATGTTTCAATTTTTCAGCCAGCCTTGACTGTGAGGGAGAAAATACTAAATCTGATAGATACTTGGCAAGAAGCATTTGGGGGACCGAGGGGAAGGTACCCCCAATGCTATGCTGCTTACAATGAATTGAAGGTGATTAATTTTTTCCCTTTATTCATTCTTTCTCAAGCCTGACACTATGTATAGTGACCACCTTTTCCTTTGAAAGTTCTTTTAGAGCTCCCAATTTGGAGATATTATGATGTTTTGTTTTTTTCTTCTTCTTTGTCTTTGAATCAAATCATGTCGTTTTCATTGGTTTATCTTTTGAATTATTTCAATTCATTTGTTTTTATGAAGCTACACATTGAAACTATTAGATTGTATGCTCTTCCAGATTGTTTTAAATGTCAGTTTGTTGCATGCATAAGGTATTATGGTGCTGCAGGGCTTCTATCTTGAAATTCCTTCATTTTGAGAGAAACTAAGCAAAGTAAACAGAGGGATTCCCATTTTTCCTTTCATTTATGTCTGTTCTCAAAGAAAGCCCCTTCCCTATCTCTCCACCCCCTCCCACGTGGAAGAGAAAGTGGTAAAAGATTATCCCTCACGTTCCTTTAATTTTTCCACATATTTTAAAAATTGGTCTTTTTCCTTTGTGTATTGTGTATTGATGGGACTTTGATTTGATTTCTTTTCCCATTTCTGCCATGTCCCCATCATTGCTTTGGTATTCGAGTTCTTTCGTTCTTAGTAGTACTTGGTCTTTCACAGAACGCTGGAGTTGAATTTCCACCACGAGAAGGGAATAGCGTTCCTTTTTTTACTCCACCTCAGACCCAGCCCATCCATAATCAGCCTGCTGCAACTTATGAGGATGCTGCGATTCATGCTTCTTCCCTTGAATCTGATGTTTCTGGCCTGAGGTACTTTTTTCTTATAGTCTTCTGTGTTTGTTTGTGACATTCAATTGCCAATCCACACCTAAGTCATCTGCGTATCTATTATTCTGTTAGTGTCCTTCCATAGCCCCGTGTACATTTCTCTCAGAAACTAGTTTACTCTCAATGTTATTAACTTTTCCCAATTGATTATATGTCATGAGGTCCTATTTGATGGGCAATGACTTACTTCCAAATAACAAATTCTATTTTATAACAGCTTGCCAGAGATACAAAATGCACATGGACTTGCAGATGTTCTACTGGAAATGCTTGGTGCCTTGGACCCTAAAAAACCAGAGGTAGCTTTTTTCTACATCTTCCATCGATTGAATTTTGTAGCATGAAAGTTGTTTGAATTAAGCCGATTGACATAGTACGAAATTTATTCGAAGATGCAGGAAGTTGTATACTTCTAGAAACTTATCTACTTCACTCTTGTGGCGTTAAACTGCTTGAAATAGAATAGGCACTGAACTTGGAACAGCCTAAGCCCACCACTAGTAGATATTGTCCTTTTTAGGCTTTTCCTTTTGGGCTTCCCCTCAAAATTTTTAAAAACACATCTTTTCGGGAGAGGTTTCCACACCCTTATAAGGAATGTTTCGTTTTCCTCTCCAACCGATGTGGGATCTCACAATCCACTCCCCTGGGGACACGGCATCCTCACTGGCACACTGCCTGGTGTCTGGCTCTGATATCATTGGAAACAGCCCAAACCCACTGCTAATAAATATTGTCCTCTTTGGGCTTTCCTTTTCGGGCTTCCCCTCAAGTTTTTCAAATGCATCTGCTCGGGAGAGGTTTCCACACCCTTATAAGAAATGTTTCGTTCTCCACTTCAACCGATGTGGGATCTCACATAACTTGTTGGAAAAATAGTTAAATAGGTATTAAGTTTGTATAGGCTTTTGTCCCTAATATCAAAAGTTTTCATGTCCACTTGTCTCATTAAAACATGAGAGAAATCAAAAACATCAATTCCATTGGGTTCTAATGACTGAATACGATGATAGGGCGTGAAGCAAGAAGTGATCGTTGACCTAGTTGACCAGTGCCGATCTTATCAAAAGCGTGTCATGCTGCTTGTAAATAGTACAGGGTAAGTGTTTACTTGACCCCAGCCTTTTTTTTTTTAATTTTTTTTTTTAATTTTTTTTTTTATAAGAAACAGAGATATATATTCAAAAAGAGGCCCATTGACTAGCCTAGCTGTTATAAGAAAAAGAAAAAATCAGATGTTTTGTTTGCATCGCTGATTATCCTTTTCACTTCACCAGAGATGAGGAGCTTTTATGTCAAGGATTGGCTTTGAATGATATTCTGCAGCGAGTTCTTAAACAGCATGATGATATAGCTAATGGATCTGCTACTAAGGAACCAACAGGAGCTCAATCATCATCTCTTCCAATTATAAACGTTAGCCACCAGGACGACGAATTCGGAGACGATTTTGCTCAGTTAGCTCGGAGGTACTTAACAAACTCTCTCTACAAAATTGATTTCCATAATAGTCTGCCGAGTGTTCATTGTGATCTCTGATAGTTTGATTGGGACTATTAAATGGTTACTTCGTGTTAGGAGCTAGGACATGGTCATTGTATATAACTGTAAGCTCAAGGGATGTGCATTGTAACTGTTGCAGATCAGGACTGAATAGAAAACCAGCCAGTGTTAACACTGAAGCGACTCGTGTCGGTCCTCTTCTACCTCCTCCACCGTCGTCAAAGAAGCCTGTTGTTGCAGGTAGCAGCATGGTCGATTACCTCAGTGGTGATGCCTACAAATCAGAAGAAGCTTCAGAAACCTCACGTCCACCTTTTACCGTTCCAACTTCGACCCTGCCATCTTCTTCACCCCTACCCCATGTCGAACGCTCTATCCCATCCACTGGACAACCTGTGTATGACGAACCAACTCCCACGAGTAGGTCTGCCGATCCACTGCCTCCAGCACCATGGGGCTCACAGTCCCAAAGCCCCACCGTTCTTCCACCCCCGCCGTCGACATATGATCAAAGACACCAATTTTTCGACAAACAAGAAGCTCATGGGTCAGGTTCCTCCTATGATAGCTTAGTTGGACATACCCAGAGCCTCTCTCTCAGTCCACCAACACCAGCCAAACAGGAAAAGCAAGAAGATGTGCTATTTAAAGATCTGCTCGACTTTGCCAAAGCTCGGTCCTCTGCGTCGTCAAGGCCGAACCGATCTTTATGAACGTTCGAGTAAATATGAAGGTATATGGTGTTGGTATAGATTATATAATGTTGTTTTAGCCCATCAGGTTTTGCACCAGATTGGAGAACTATCAATTACCAAATTGTCTCTTGGAATTAGGAAGCCGGAGTTTGGGTTGTGTATGTATGTTATTTCTTGGTTGTTAATGAATCTGAGAAGTTTATTGCACATATTTGGCTTTTATATATATATATATATATATATATATATAGAAAATAGCTGCTGATGGCACCCCGACATCGGTCGAACGAAAACTGGCCAGGAGTGAAACAATTTTTTGGTGCTGGTTGCCGATCGTAGGTGTCGAAATCGTCGAGTTTCAATGTTCCTCGCAAAATTGTCGAAACATTATTGAATGTGACTTTTTTTCGAATGGCTCAATCGGGGCTTCAAAATTATGGTTTCGGTTTTAATCCCGTACATTCAGTGCTATAGGCTATTTTTCTTCGATGTTGGAGTCCGAGCATAGCACTGCTCTCCAGGAGAATATTAAGATATTGGAAAGAGAGGGCAACTTTTTGGAATTGCCTTTGAATGCGAGCAAATAGCCGCTGATGGCACCCTGACGTCGCTCGAACGAAAAGTGGCTGGAATCAAAACCATTTTCGGGTGTTGGTAGTCGATCGTAGGCGTCGAAATCGTCGAGTTTCAGCGATCCTCGCAAAATTGTCGAAAATTTATCGACTATGACTCGATTTTTTTTCAAACGGCTAAATTGGGGTTTCTCAATTAGGATTTCGGTTTTAATCCCGTATGTACAGTGTTATAGGCTCTCTTTGTTCGAGCACTACTCCCCAGGAATATTAAGATATCTGAAAAAGAAGGTAGCTCCTCAAAACTACCCTAGAACGTGAGCAAATAGCGATGGATGACACCCCAACGTCTATCGAACGAAAGTTGCTGGGAGCGAAATAATTTTGTGGAGCTGGCTACCAATCGTAGGCGTCAAAATCGTCGAGTTTCAACATTTCTCACAAAATTGTCAAAAATTATTAACTATGACTCAGTTCTTTTCGTATATATATATATTTTAAGTATTAATGGAAGTACTCATAAAATATACAAATAATAACAATAATATCAGCAAGCTCAATATGAAGATATACAACAAGGTGTTGAGTTAATTTAGAAATAAAAAGAACTTTATTGTTAATTGAATGTTAAAATTATTAAAATGTATTAAATTTTTTTAACAATATTCATAAAACATTCTTAAATTTCCAAAATTTTTATTAATTTTCGTAAATTTTAGGTTTTGTTGGCGACCACCAAACAAGGGTAATGACGTCATTTTGATGTATTTGAAAATGTTATTAAGCCTATAATTACCCCTCTGATTGAGTTAACGAAAAGGAAAGTGCATCTTGTTTTTATAAGTCACTTTAAATTCTTTTTAAGTGGATCACTTTCATTCGGATATAGTCTCGATTCATTCATGTATCCTTCACGTTATGAATCTTGAAATGAACTTCGATGGCTACCAAAATGATCATCGTCACATGCTAAAGATTCGACATTAGGCATATCGGGAGCTAAGAAAACTCCCTTTCCACATGGAGTTCTTCGCAATCTCCCTACAGTATAAGACGTTTTTATTTGGTGCCAATAGTAACAACTCGAGCCCCCGAGTAAATCTCTAAATTGTGACCATTTTCAACCAAACACAAAGAGCGGACCTCTCCAACCTCCATCAAATTAAAATATATAATATTTTCAACTAAATTAATAAAAAGGAGACATTCTAATGTCACATCATTATCTTATTTATACAAATAAATACTTTATTATAAAAACAAAGAATAAACAAAATAATCTTTTAATGTAAAGTCAAAATACTAAATTTAAAATGCTAGCTGGCCCTAAAATTAATACCCTTTTCAATTTAATTTAATTTATTAAAATTTTAATATTATAATCATTAAATAGTCAAATTTATTTAAAATAAAAGTAATTTTGACCTAAAAAAATAAATTTATTGGGAAAATAAATAAATATAATATTAGAAAACCACATGCTCTCTTCCCCTATAAATACCATAAAAAATTAAAATAAAATAAGTTAGCCCATACAATAATAATGGACCTCTAATTTTATTAATATTTACTTTATGTTATAAAATATTTAAATTATGTTTCCTAAATGGCATACATCACTGTCTCATAAACTGCTTGAATTCCATTAATCTTATTTTATTTAAAATATATTTTTTAATTTTTTTTTTAAATGAGTGGTTTTGTTTTAGGTTTAATAAATAATTAAGTAAACAAAACCAATTTTTTTTCTTTATTTAAAATAAATAAATAAATAATGATTTCATTATTTAATAAAAGTTATTTTCGTTTGGTTTGAAAGTTTTTTATAATATAAAATCTGATAAAAATAGCGGGTATTGAGCGGAGTTGATATGTAGCTGTAGCTGAATAATTATTAGAAATGTTTATTTCATTTGTTGGGATCAGATTGGTCTTATAGGAGATCGAGCCGTCTTTCTTTCCCTGGCTAGTATGTTTTTCCGCTTATCGTGCAACTAGCTAACTAGCTAAAGAGCACTCTGAATGGAGCGGAAAGTCATAGTTTAAACGGGGAATGGAAGGAGGAGAGAGATTTATCCCCGTCCCGTAAGCTAAACGAGGCTGGAGATGGAAATTATATTTCTCGTCTCTGCCCTTTTCCGCTTATCGTGCAACTAGCCAATTAGCTAAAGAGCACCCTGAATGGAGCTGAGAATCATAGTTTAAACCGGGAATGGGAGGAGGAGAGAGATTTCTCCCCGTCCCGTCAGCTAAACGAGGCTGGAGATGGAAATTATATTTCTCGTCTCTGCCCTCACCCCTAATCTCGCACTGTCTCATTTATATATATTTTACAACGAACATCTCGAGAAATCATATCGTGTCACAAAACTATGGTGGGAATTGAGACAATTAAATTTTACTAAAATAATAATTTTATTATCGAGGGATTAAAATAATTACGATTATAATGATTAAAAAAAAAAAAGTATATTCAAGAATAAATAAATAAATAAATAAAATTAATTAATTAAAATGAACAAAAACTCAAGATTAATGATTCTTAAAGTAAAGAAAAGCTAAGGTTCTACGTGCGGCTTAACTCATAATTACTACTTAAACCACACACTTTCAAAATAACAACTCCGACAGCAAGGATTTCAAAACCCTAATATTTATACTATATGGTCGTAATTAGTTCGCTAGACAAATATTGTCCTCTTTGGGCCAACATGGAACATCACAATCCACCCTCTCCCGGGGCCCAGCGTCTTTACTGGCACACCGCCTCGTGTCTACCCCTTTCGGAGAAGAGCGAGAAGGCTGGCACATCATCCGGTGTCTGGCTCTGATACGATTTGTAATAGCCCAGGTCCACAGCTAACTGATATTGTCCTCTTTGGCCTTTCCTTTTCGGGCTTCCCCTCAAGGCATTAAAACGGCCCAGATCAACAGCTAGCCGATATTGTCCTCTTTGGGCTTCAAGGCTTTAAAATGCGTCTACTAGGAGAAGGTTTTCACACCGTTATAAAGGGTGTTTTGCACACCGCCTCGCGTCTACCCCGTTCGAGGAAGAGCGAGAAGCCTGACACATAGTTCGGTGTCTGGCTCTGATACTATTTGTAACGACCCAGATCCACAACTTACAAATATTGTCCTCGAGACTTTAAAACGCATCTACTAGGGGAAGGCTTCCACACTATTATAAAGGGTGTTTTGTTCTCCTCTCCAACAGGGACATCACAATCTACCCCCTTCGAGGCCCAGCGTCCTTACTGGCACACCGCCTCATGTCTATCCCCTTCGGAGAAGAGCGAGAAGTCTGACACATCATCCGGTGGGGTATCTAGCTCTGATACCATTTGTAACGGCCTAGATCCACAGCTAGCAGATATTGTCTTCTTTGGCATTTCCCTTTCGATCTTCCCCTCAAGGCTTTAAAACGCGTCTACTAGGGGAAGGTTTCCACATCCCTTCAGGGTCCGCGTCCTCGCTAACACTCGTTCCTTTCTCCAATCGATGTAGAACTGTCACCAAATTCACCAATCCCACCTATATTTCTCAGACTTTCAATCTCACCTCAATTTCTCATTCTTGACGTGATAACCGAGCTTCCCATTCTTAACATGGTATCAGACCGTCATTGTTAACGTAAAAGTTTACGATAAAGGGCTTCAATTTTATAATATTTACAAAAGCTTCATCTTTTTTTGTGGTATTAGGTAATGAAAGGCATAACATGAGGGACATGATAGGCAAGAATAAGCAGCTTCCCTTTTGTCTGCCATTGTCATAACTTTTCAGCTACAAAACTAGTTGGCAATTTCCTTACATTACTCACCATGTCTCCTTCCATGCCCTCTCAAAACCCTCACACTTCATCACTAAATCCACCATCTCCATCATGTTTCTTTCTTTCAACCTTAGATTCGTTTTGTTCTTCACCGTCGTTGTTGCTTTCGTCTCCGTTTCGTCGGAGGCGGCGAGAGTGCCGAGAGCGTATTGGGAACAGATGTTGCCTAAGAAGTTGCCATCTCCGTCCTCGGCCCCGTCAAAAGGGTCGAACTCTGTTGATCCTTCTTCGTCTTCTAAAGTTGTGAATGGTGATGGGAATCTGACTATGAAGGATGGAAACGTTTAGGTCTCGGGTTGCATCGGGAGGTTGATGCTTCCGGCTTGCTTGACAAATTATTCAATGGAGCTGTCATAACGTGATAGCTTGCTTTTCGTAATCATTAGTCCAAATCCACCACCTTCATCCATCATGTTACTTTCTTTCGAGCTTTGATTCGTTTTGTTCTTGACGGTTGTTTTCACTCTCACCTCCGTTTTCTCGGTGGTGAGAATGTCGAGAGCGTATTGGGAGTCGACGTTGCCTAAGAAGTTGCCATCTTTGTCCTCAGCGCCGTCGAAAGGGTCGAACTCAATTGATCCTTCCCTCTTCTTCTAAAGCTGTGAATGTTGATGGGATTTTGACGATGAAGGACGGAAACGTTTAGGTCTCGGGTAGCATGGGGAGGTTGATGCTTTCGATTTGCTTGACAAATTATTCAATGGGGCCGTCATAATGTGGTAGCTTGCTTTTCATAATCATTTGATGTAGAATCAAAGTACCGTCCAAATCCACCACCTCCATCCATTGTTTACTTTCTTTCAAGCTTAGATTCGTTCGGTTCTTGACGGGTGTTCTCTCTCTCTCACCTCCATTTTGTCGGAGGAGGCGGCGGGAGTGTCGAGAGCATATTGGGAGCATCTCCGTCCTCAACGCCATTGAAAGGGACGAGTTCTGTCACTTCTTCCTCGTCTATAGCTATGAACGTTCATGGGAATCTGCCCACGAAAGATCGAACCATTTAGGTTTCAAGGAACATGAGACGGTTGATACTTCAAATTCGTTGAATGATTATTCAATGAGACCGTTACAATACAGTCGTTCCCTTCATACACGATCAAAATACGATACATTAATTTCTCTCACGTACCCACCATGAAACGATACACGTGGGAGCGCAGGACGAGGCGGCAAGGTGGCGGTTTACGGCGGTGGAAATGCTGTGGTTTCAGTGTTTCACGGCGGATTGATTATATAATTACAAGAACATGTGATATGGGTTTAGATTATTATTTTTGATTGGTCTAATTAGAGAACCCTCTTGTAAAGATGATGGGGTGGATCATGATCCGACCAAAACTGAACAATAACAGAGGAATATCATACAAAAATTGTTCCTTAAAAGTCTCATTTTATGTCTTTGGATCTGTTTCTTATCGGGATTAAAGTAATGAGATGGTATATGATATGTATCAGTGTACTCGGGCTCGTTCTAACCGCCAATGCACATTTTGTTATCATTTCGAGTTAGACCGTTCATTAATTTAACTTACGAAGGATTATAAATGGTATCCCTTTTTGGGTTCTTATTGGAAATTGATGAACTTTCCGTAAGACTCACGTAACAGTTCAAGTCTACTTGAACTGCTAGCAGATATTGTTCTATCTGGGCTCTCTCTTTCGGGCTTACCCTCAAGATTTTTAGAACGTGTCGGTTGGAGAAAGGTTTCTACACACTTTGGGTGTTTCGTTCTCCTCCCCAACCAATGTGGGATCTCACAATCCACCTCCATTCGGGACCCATCGTTCTCACTGGCACTTGTTCACACCAAATTCATCTCCCTTCGGGCCTAGCATCCTTGTTGACACCGCCTCATGTTTACCCCTCTTTGGGGCTCAATCTCCTCGCTGACAGATATTGTCATCTTTGGGCTTTCTCTTCTGGGATTTCCCTCGAGGTTTTAAAACGTTACGACAACACATCTTGGACAAGTATGACCAGGACATTCCACACACGACTATAGGCAACATGTCTTAGACAAGCATGATTGCGACATCCTCCCTCACTTAATTGGTTGACATCCCTGAAAACCAACTCTTCACGAACACACCAATGTAGGATGAAACTAACTTCAAGTCTCTCGACACACTTCCAAATGATCTCGGTATTGAGAAGTCTCTTCCAATATACCAAAAACTATTGAAAATCACTTCTCGATTCGTCAACTCTTCGTGTCTTTTCTGTTGAAGTCTCTCATACTTTCTTCGTGGTGGAATTCTTCTTCGTCACATGAGGTCGTACCACCTTCTTGTGCCTAGTGTCTTCCACGTCGAGATAATAATGCTTCAAGTTATTGACGTGAACAAAAGGGCTAGTCTGCATGCATAGGAGCAATTGAATCCTATATGATGTCTTCCCGACATTTTGAATGACTTTAACTAGTCCATAGTATTTTCGCACCAATCATTGATTCTTGTTGCCTTGAAATCGGGGTTGATCTAACCTCAACTTGATAAGAACGCTTGCTCCATTCTGGAATTGTCATGGCCAACGCTTTCGACCAACCCTTCTCTTCATCTATCACGATGGTATTCGCAAGTAAACATTAGATGTTTAAGAGGTTTCTCCCTATTTGGTTCAAGTCGCTCTCCCCCCTCCTGGACTCTATGGTCTAAGTGAGCTACCCTTGTGACACATACATGTGTCACAGTGTAGACGAACGTGCCGAGATGAGTGTCTCGGGCAACTTCCTTTGAAATTGATTTTTCAAGGACAGTACCAGGAGACACGGGTGTGCCGGTATTGCGCCCCAGCCCGCGTGTTCGAGGTTGCTACATACACGATATGAGCACGGGGTTTGTGAATTAGCATTTCATATATCTATGCTTTTGTCACTAATATAAAACGTGAATCAACATTTTTATTATATTATAAAAAAAATCGAGCGACAAAAGAAAAAAAATCACTAACGTGAAAATAATATAAATAATAAATGCATCGTAAAATATTATTTATTAATTTAAATATATTTCATTTTATTTAATTTAGTTTTTTTTTAATAGGAGGTTTATAAATGGATTAATTTAGATAGTTTTAGGCATTAAATTTAATTTTCAGATAATTAATTAGGTTTTTTTTTTTTTTTTTTTTTTTTTTAATTAGAAAATCAAAAGTTAGTTGCGTTTTGTTGTTCTTCTTTTTAAATATAGATTGATTTTTTTTAACCTTTTATTTATTATATAATTATATATAATGCAAAACTACAGACTCGAGTACGGATTCTCTTGCTTCAGCTTCCTATTTTTCTTGTAATTTTTCATCATCGATTCGGGTGGGGAATGTTGTTCATCATTCTCCATCGTTCTCCATTGCCTGAAATTCATCTCTTTAGCTCTTCATTGATGATTCTTGAATCCGGAAGGAAGTTCGTCTCTGTTCTGGATTCAAATTTCTAGATTTCCAATCCACAATCCATTTCCAAGATCGAAATAATCGCTCATTCTCTTTGGAATGCATTGACATTAATCTAGAATTACATCTTGATTTTCGATTTTTTTTGGTCAGTCATGGACTTGAGATCCGGCGGTAGAAAGTTGTCTTTCGATGTGCTTCGCGGAAGCGGTTCTTATGAAGAAGACAGATCCTTAATTTTTGGCTCAAACTCTGATCCAATTTCAAATGGCGTTGAAGAATCCGTAACGCCGAATTCGATTGAGAAGCCGAATCGGAAAAAGAAGCGGCATCGTGGCTCAAAGAAGAATAAGGCGACGACGGCACCTACGGATTGCTATATTCCGGAGGATCCGATTGCTGAAAAATGCATGATCTCTAATTATGTTGTCGACAAGCCTGAAGACTTTGGGCGACTGTCCGTGGATAGAGACGATATTTGTACAAATCGATTGGAACTGCAATTGAGTTACCGTGGCTGTTCTACTGAGACTGTGGTTTATGAGGAGTTGCCTGTTCCCGAGGAGAGGCGAGGAAGCATATCGATATTGGCGCAGGGAACAGAGGCGGACTGTCAAAATGTGCGCAATGATCGGTATAATTTCAGTGAGTTGAGGCAAAGAACTGTGAATGGAGATGATGTATCATCAAGGTTTGGCGATGATAAGAACGTGGAAACTTGTGTGGAAGCAAACTCTGGATTGAAGCAAAAAATTGAGCCAAATAGAAATGCGTTGCCAAGATTGGAGACTTCAGGGTCCTTGGACTGGAAGCGGCTCATGGCTGAGGATCCTAATTGTAAGTGAACTTTCCTTGTTAATTATGGTTTTTCTTGAATTCTCTTACCATTTTTTGCTTTCGATTTAGGAAAAGATTTGACTGGAAATTTTAGTCTGCATGGCTGAGGACTATCTCACGTTTGCATTAAAACTAAATCAATCAAGCACTGCAGAAAATTACTCTGCTTCTGTTTTTATGCTTTTGGAGAACCAAAAAATTGTTTTAGAACATAATTCTGAGTCTATGCTAACCCTTTAGGCCGGAGTTTATCAAAATAGTATTCAATTATTGCAAATTGGAAATTCAGTTATTCCAATTCTTTCTGGTATGATATAATTTCCTGGAAGAAGGAACGTATCTCTTCCAATTCTTATGTAAGTTGTTTAAAATGAGCATGCTAGTTAATCATTGTTACATCATTACCACCAGGATATCGACCGTCTCTTTTTCCTTTTACCATTTTTTGTAATAATATCAGATTACTAATCAAGGAAATAAGAGTTGTATAGCATGTTCAGAAGGTGTCACGGTAAATTGGATACGAATGGAAGTTCTTCGTAAAGGAGATGAGAAGAAAGGAAGGTTGAGATTTTGTGCAGTTTGCTTTATCCTAGTAATGGTTACTTGTTTGGATGATATGTTTTTGGATTTGGTACAAGCCCCCATTGATCCTAGAAGTCTATAGGCAAAGAAAAGTGGAGAATGGAACCTATTGGGATCAAAGGACGTTCACTAAAAAGAGGATGTTTCACGAAGATATTTGTCCTAGGAAACAACGTGGAGGGGACAATTATGTAGTTCTTGTGGAAATGGAGTTGGGAAGATAAGAGTTTGTAGCACTTCATCTGACATTTTGATGTGAACTCATTTAGAAAGAAGAATTAGTTGGTTTTATCATTTGCTCATCCCTTGTTGATGCAGATGAGATTACATAGGAGTGTTCTTTTGCTCTGAGATAATATTTATAAAATGTGTGGGAAGAGTCCATGGTGGTGATGTGGCTTTGATCCTATAATGATTGGTACTTTTTTTGGAAAAAGAAAAACTCACCTTTAACAAAATTTCACTTTTTTTCCCTTCTTGTTTATTCTTGAACTGCACATGAAGGTAACTGTTGAGATTACCCTTTTATAATCTCTGCGATTGTGGTCATCCTTTCCAATCCTTCAGTAGGAGAAGAGTTTTTTTAGTTGCTTTATGATAAAATAAGTAAATAAATGAAATAAAAAAGAGGGAGGCAAAGGAACTTTTTGATTTTGTGTTCGACTTTGTTCATATTGTATTTAACATTTTGTTTATTAAGAATTTGTTTTTTGTTTAAAGCTTTGGTGTTCATTTTTTTTTTTTTTTTTTTTTTCTAGTTTAACATGTGGAGATTAAAATTTGAATCTCTGGCCTTTTGGTTGAAGATATAATGCCTTTAATTGAGCTATGCTAACTTAGTTGATATATAATTTTTTGCCATATGAGAAATAAAAATCTTAAATTATTTTTCTAATGCCACATTAATTTTATAAAATAATTATAAAAATGTCTAGTCAGTTTTTTATAACTATATCAAACAGGAATGATAGGAACTGGGACCATTCAGACCTATTTCTAAAAACTTGGGGTTTAAATTCTATGATTTTAAAATTTAGTGGAAAAGCTTAGGGATTAAAAGCGAAATTTGGCCAGAATTTTGATAAATTCAATATAAGAAATTTTATTGTCATTCCACAATTTGTTATTATGATGATTGATTTTCGTCTTAGTTTCTCTTATTCTTGTTCACATTAAGTAAATGGGGTTAAGTAGATGCAAGCAGAATCTAGTTAGAAGTCGTGCTGTCCTGGTTCCTATGTGGCTCAATTTATTTCATCTGTTCTGTTTTCTTCGTATGACTGATTTTTTTTCTTCAGATATGTTTTCTGCAGATAAGTCACCATTTAAATGCTACATGGAGGAAATGTTTAGTGGAAATTCATTGCGGATCACTACCACTTTTGGCAATGAGAAAGAACGAGAAAGAGTTTATGATTCTATCTTCCGCTTACCATGGAGATGTGAATTGGTAACCTTGGCTCTCCTTTCACAATAACCAATTAGAAAGCTGCTAACTTTTTAGTACATGAGCGTAGTCTTAGTTCTATTGAGACTTGGCTTCTTTATCATTTTGATCAATCCAATTATTTGACAATTATGTCTGTCACAAGTGTAGTTTTAAGTGTTTTGTGCATTGTTTTGTAACCGTGACTTGGTTTATACTCTATTGATAGATAGATTTAAGCTTACTCCTATTTAAAAAAATAATGATAAAAAATGTCTCCATCCATTTCTTTAGGGCTCTGGGGCAGGGGTTGTTTGAGTACAAGTGCTTTTAGTTTTGACAATTATTTTCGCAACATTAACTCCTAAATTTGAACTTGTTGCAGCTCATAGACGTCGGCTTCTTTGTCTGCCTTGATTCATTTCTTTCATTGTTAACCGTTATGCCAACACGGATTTTGATAACTCTTTGGAGGCTTTTTATTACAAGGTTAGTTATCAGCTTCAACATCCTTTTCTTGATGAAGTTGATATGAAACTGCAGATTATGCATGTGCCTTTGAAGTGCCAAGTCATTCGGGAATCTAGCCTTTAAGTGCAACTATGTACTAGTAGATATTTTCAAATTTATCGTATGATATTTGGATGGCTAAACACTGATGCTTGCTCAAAAGTGAGATTCTTTTTTTATAATTAGATAACAGGATGAAGGAGCTCCTATATCGTTGTGTTCAATATCAGCATGTTATTATGATTTGATATTTTGGCTGCCGTATTCCTAGAAAGCTACACTTGGTAGTGAGAAGTAAACAATTCATGCTACACA
The DNA here is from genome assembly GCA_018691285.1 of Cucurbita argyrosperma subsp. sororia. Classification (NCBI taxonomy): domain Eukaryota; kingdom Viridiplantae; phylum Streptophyta; class Magnoliopsida; order Cucurbitales; family Cucurbitaceae; genus Cucurbita; species Cucurbita argyrosperma. The sequence continues at coordinate 5,737,311 of CM031889.1, read as the reverse complement.
GATCTTTACAAGTTTCCAAACATAAATAAACGTAGATTAGAGAAACATTTATGTCGTTTCCTCCAAAACCAACTTACATGTTAATTGCATTTTGTTGTGTGACAGAGGTATCTTTTGTTCTTTATTGCTTGTTTGATCTGTTCTAGAAATATTATTGCAGATGCTTGAAGCCTATAATTAGTGACTAATGTGGAGTATTTGCTTGATATCTCTCGCCTGTACATGCATCATGTTCCTGAACAAGATACTTTGATTAGTTCGCTGCCTCTGTTATTTATTTTAACATAATTTTAACATAAGGTAATTAATGATATTTAAAAATTGACAGTCACTTTCATGACAGGAAGTTCGAAAGACCTTCTTCAGCAGAGTTGTCTGATTTAGGCTGTTTTTTAATAATGGCATGCGGAGTTTCTCTCTTAGAATTGACAGGTATGGGATATGTCTTCAGATTCCATTTTTCTTAGACTTGTGGATCGAGTACCTAAGGAAATGTAAACGTAGACTCGGTGCACAAACTTTTAATATATGCCATTTTAAAAAAATAATTAGTATGTTAGTGATTGGGACACAAAACATGGAACAAGTTCAGACATACAGAGTAGAGTCAATTGATTTAAATATGCTTTTAGATTTGAATATGTTTAATGCGCTTTAGTGCTTTCAAATCTTATGAATTGTGTTGTGTTTATAAAGTTTTACTACATGTATGTATGCTAATCCCACCTTTTAGTTTATGAATTGAATATCAAAAGAGAAATATATTTCATCCTTCTCAAATATGGCTGTAACTTTTTGTTGCCAACACTCTAAACAGAAGCCTTGTGCTTCAGTGTGAAGCTTCTTTCAACTTCATCCTTACCTCTTTGTTTCTGCTGAGACCAAGTGACAAAATTTCCTCTGAAACTTCTTACCTTTTTTTGTATGTTGCTGTGTAGAAAATTTTAGTTTTTTCTTTTCCTTATAAGGTGTTTAAGTGCTCATTGTCTGTTTTTTCTTAAAACTATTTTTGCATCAGCCTTCAATGACAATCACTTCAATTTTCATTTTTGGCCTGTGATGGTTGTGTCCCACATGGTTTTCTTTGCAAGAAATTGAGTATAATTCTGTTCAACTTTGAAGAAGTCTTATCTGTAACACATTATAATTTATACATTTTTAAGTTGCTAATTTTTATTTTATATTGTAAAACCTTTTCAGATATCAGCTTAATTTATCACATGATCCGTGGCCAAGGAACAATTAAACTATATGTCGTTTACAATGTATTGGAGGTTAGTTGAGAATCAGGTGTAGAATAATCATACTTTTAATCTAGTGCTTTATCAATTTGATAGATTTTCAACTGCATTGATCTTTAATTTATGGAATTGTTTTCATTATGTTCTTCTCGATATTTGGAGACAAATACAAATTTTTTAGGGGAAAAAAATATATTTCTCCATAGACAAAGAACAGTCTGAGGGACGGGGGTAGAGAGAACCACATAAGAGCCTTCCAATCATACTAAATCATAAGGAGGTTATAGTTACAAAGAGTTTCTTATAGTTTGTACTCCATCGAAGAAGTATGCTTTTAGTTTAAGCTTAATGTTTTTGCAAAAAGGTTTAATTATTTTGCAATTTAATCTATATTTGTCGAACTTTTTGTTATTTTGCATCTCTGGGAGAATTTCTTGTAGTATTGTGCTCCTGTTCATTATTGATTAATGTAAAAGTTCTTTTTTCGTTTCAGAATAATAATATTCGCAATTCTTGTTTCCTGTTTCAGATATTTGATAAACTATTTCAAAGTTTTGGTGGAGACGTGCTGCAAACTTTATTTAATTCTGCAGATGGACTAGCAAATTGTCCATCTGAAAACGTGGGCTTCTGGATTGGAAGATTCATTTCTGATCAAATTTTGGCTGTGGCTGCCTCAAATATCCTTCTCTTTGAATTCTACAATCTTTCTCATATAGTTTTAGATATTGTGATTCTCCTTTGGCTCCTTGACTATTCATACTTATTCATTCTTTTATCCTATTAGCTCAGGCAATTACCCTATCAACCTGCATTGTGGCACATAACAACGCCTTGCTCGCTTTGCTGGTGTCTAATAACTTTGCAGAGATTAAAAGCAATGTGTTTAAGCGTTACAGCAAGGACAATATCCACAGCTTGGTTTATTTTGGTATGTCAGCTTCTTTTGTTGCATAATCACAATTAGGAGTCTTAAAGCAAATGAAAAGCTTCGACAAAATCGTACCAAATAAGTTCCATAAGTAATAGAAATACAATAGAAGCATAGCATTTGCATCCTAAACTGCACTATTGAAAGATTCCTGTTATTGATTGTGATGGATTCAATTGAAATAAGTTCCTGTTATTGATTGTGATAGATTCAATTGAAAGATTCCACATTTTGGCATTTCTCTTGTTTGTTTTGGCTCAAAACATTTTGGAGGCGGAGGGTCCCTGGTTCTGGAATTTTCTCTATGTAAGTTCTCTCATGACCATCTTTACTTGTAACATTTCTTTACAAAATTGATCTGTATAATTACTTTTCCAGTTATTTTTGTTTGGTGGCTGCAGAACGCCCTAATGGTTTTCATCTGTGAAATGCTCATTGATATCATAAAACACTCATTCTTAGCTAAATTCAACGGCATAAAGCCTATTGCATATGCAGAGTTTCTTGAAGACCTTTGCAAACAGGTTACTTTCTCATTTTTTTTACCTTTATTCGTTAATACATCCGCCAATTTGATCTCATATATGCATAATCTAACCTTTTTTTTTTAATTGTTCTTACATCCATTCTTAGGCTCTAAATATGCAAAGTGAAGATGCAAAGAAAAATTTGACATTTATTCCGGTTGCGCCAGCATGTGTGGTATGGATGCTTGTTCTATAATTTAGATGTCTTTCTTTGAATGGAAAAATAACTTAATTCATGATTGAAAAGTTGCAATAGTAAGAGATTTTTTTTTTTTTTTACTATAAAAATATAGCGTAAGAAACCCCCAAGTATGAGCTCATCCAGCCCGCCCCTGACCTGCTGGGTTGGGTGGCTGGGTTAGCACCCCTCGTTGCCTCTGTACCCGAAACAGATGCGCTGCGCTAACCAGAGTGTAACCTTCTTTCCCCTACCTCTCTTCTGGTTATGCCATTACCAATCGCGGGTAGCCCCCGGGCCAGCGGCCCCTGACCTAATAAGAACCATTATATCCTTATGACCAAACAAGGACCAGCTTACGTAGGACATGTGCTTCTTGGATTGTCTTGCCTCATGATATGATCATTGAGTCTTTAGGTTTAAAACATTTATGCAATAGAACCCTTGAATTGTCCATGGATTATGATCACTTTTGCTATCATGTATGAACTAAAGATTCAGGAAGATTAATCCAATTCCACTTGAATAGCCTGAAATGGACCTATACTTGTGGAGTATGATATATTTGGAAGTTCAGTTAAAAAATTTGGATGCATAAAGTTGTTCGCATTCGATATAGGTCATTCGCGTGCTGACGCCGGTATATGCTGCCCTTTTTCCTTACAATCCTCTCCCATGGAGGTTTCTTTCGGTTCCGCTCCTCTTTGGTGTGACCTATGTGATGCTCATAAGCCTCAAGCTTTTGGTTGACGTAAGTCTGCAGAAGTATGCAACTTGGTATATCGACCGATGCCGAAAGAGGAAGCACCATCTACATGCTGACTAATCTGAAGAAGGATCTAATATTAAACTTGCACATATTACGATCAAGTGACGTTGCTACTTCAAGTGGTCGCCATGACATGCACAATGTGTAGAGGACACAACTCACCTTGCTCATGCTGTGCGTCGAAGCAGCAACCTTGAAAGCGTTTTTGCCACAGGTTTTTTGCAGTATTGTTATATTTTTCGGTTTCGAAATTAAAAATGTGAATATAAAGGGAAAAAGAAAAATGAACTTTTGCATCAATTGCAATTTACTACCATCTTATAGGAAGAGGTTGTGGCTTATGGAGTTGGCAATCACACTCTAATATGGTCCACACAAGAAATTGTATTACTGAATAAAAATAATAATATTAGAAAATATTTTGCAATATATTTCCCCAATAAGTATTTTTTTTAGGAGAAATTCTATCATTTTTTAAATTTTGATGATAGGAATGTTTTATATTATAATGTTTATACCGATGCATTTGGAGAGTACGAACTTTTGCTTGAAGTTTAAAATTTTAGAGCTATTACGAGTTTTTTAATTTTCAACTTTATATTTTGTCGCTTTTAATTTTGTCACTGAATTTTCATTAGGAATGAAAAAAAAATCGTAATGAATGAAAGATTAATTTGAAACTATAGACTTATCTATAGTAATGGTCTAAGGCCACTACTAGCAATATATATTGTCCTCTTTGGGCTCAATGTCTTTGCTAATACGGACTATTGTGATGTCTCACATTGGTTGGGAAGGAGAATAATACACCCAGGGTGTGTAAACCTTTTCTTAACTTTTAAAGCTTTGAGGGTAAGCCTGAAATGGCTTTATAAGGTTGTGGAAACCGCTTTGAGGGGAAGCCTGAAATGGCTTTATAAGGTTGTGGAAACCTTCTCCTACGCGTTTTAAAGCTGAGGGGAAGCTCGAAATGGAAAGCCCAAAAAGGACAATATCTGCTAATGGTGGATTTGGGTCGTTACAAATGTTATCAGAGCCAGACACGGGACGATGTGTCAGCCTTCTCGCTGTTCCTTGAAAGGAGGGACGGACGATGTGTCAGCCTTCTCGCTGTTCCTTGAAAGGAGGGACGGACGATGTGTCAGCCTTCTCGTTGTTCCTTGAGAGGAGGGACAATGCGTCAGCCTTCTCGGTGTGCTAGTAAGGACACTGGGCCCCAAAGGGGGATGGATTTGGTGGCGATCCCACATCGATTGAAGAAAGGAACGAGAGCGAGGACGCTGGGCTTGGAAGGGGGTGGATTGTGATCTCCCATATTGGTTGGGGAGGAGAACAAAACACCCTTTATAAGAGTGTGGAAACCTTCTCCTAATAGTTTTAAAGCCTTGAAGGGAAGCCCGAAAAGGAAAGCCTAAAAAAGACAATATATAGTTAAAACCTTGAGGGGAAGCCCGAGAAGAAAAGCCCCTCCAAGGGAAAGCCCAAAGAGGACGATATCTAGTAGGGGTGGATGTAGGTCGTTAGAATTGATTTTTCGATCGAATGGTTGACAGTATGTAGTAGCAAAAAAACAAAGAAAAAATGGTCAACAACCGGTTTTATTATATTTATTTATTTTTGCATCCATTTTTAGCCGTACACTCCAATTTCCCAATTACTCACCATATTTTTCACTAAACTTTCTGGCCCAAATTGAAAGGTCCAACAACTATTTGGGCCAATTGCGAAAACGAAGCCCATTTAGAGTCCGCCAGTAAATGATGGGCCTTGCAATAAACCCCAATTCGGCTGCTAGGGTTTTAGCGGCTCCACCGTTTTTACTGCTTTGCCTCTATAAATTTCCCTGAAATTGCCGCTTGTATTCATTCAAAGCGAAAGAAAAATCAGATCTGAAGCTTCTGCTACTGTGGTACCGTCTTCCACCTCCATGTTTATAGTTCGTGGTACAATTTAATTGGTGGATGTTTTAGGTTCATCTTTTCGTTTATTTGAATCCAAGAATTTGGTTTCTGTGGTCATTGATTTCTCATTGTTCTTCAGTTTGCTGCTCAAATTTGGTGTGTCGAATTTGTATTTTTCGAATATGATTCGTTATTTTTTGGTTTTGTATGTCGCAAACTGTTGTTAGGTCGCCTCTAAGGATGATCATAAAAATTAACTTTCGTTCTTCCGAGATTTTCCATGCGGAAACGATTTGGAGACCTGAACTGAAGAGGCTATAACTGCAGTGCCTTTTGTTTTTGTTTCTTCTTGATTTTTAAAAGTTTTGGTTGCTTTGGTTTTTGATGTTCACTCTACTAGGGATATGGTTTTCTCTTTCCATCTCATTTTACGAACACGAATTGTTATGTTCCTAGGAAATTTACTATCTCTTTCTTGTTCTTTAGATTTGCATGATTGGTGGATATGTTAAATGTTCTTGGCCCTAATGATGACCATAATTGAAACTTTCGTTCTCCTGAGGCAATCAATGCTGAAAAACATTGGAGACCTGAACTGAAGGGTTAAGATTATTTTCATAGACACTCTTGAAGAATGTTTTTGTCTCTATTTTTCATTATCTTCTTGGGCATCTTCTCTACAACGCTTGAGACTCATAATTTCAATAGAATTGAGTCCAGAATTTTCAAAACCATAATGGGTTTTCACTTTTCAGGGTCATATTTTGCAGGAAATTTTGGGAATAAAGAATTGTGTCGGACACTTGTTTGGCTTTTGAAGCATGACTTCCCTCTTATGCCTTTCGTAATTTGATAATATGAAGTCTTGGACACGTTAGTGATACACACAGGCCACATACATAATCTATGTTGAGATACGTTAGGACATTGGAAGGATGTATGGAATGCCTCTTCATTGAAACGATTTTTGTTTTTCATCATAGCAAAGAATAATCAACTAATGAGACATCAAAAGATTGACCCAAAATGTGCTTATCTCAATGCCTTGGTTGGGGCATTAGGATGTGGGAGGTTTGAATTACTTTTGTAATGCTATAGTTTCCAACGATAACATGGCTTCACAAGCTAGACAGAAAAGGGAAGGTTTGATTAAGCTTTTGTGACATTGTCAGGGCCTTTGACCTGTATTGTAATATGATCTTGTGCTATGTCCGAGAGATGTGGACATTCTATTTTCTTAGCACTAATCCTTCGGCTCCTAGGAGGAGGGGGGTATTAGGTGATTAATTTAAGAGACCTATGAACAACAAAGAGACATGTTCATAATCAAGAGTCCATCGAGAATATATCAAAGGGAAAAACAGATTGCATAATTTTTAACCATCTAATCCGTGGAGTTGAATACCTTTTTAATTAGAGTTTCAGCTGGGTTCTTTCATCAATCTGCTGGTTCTTTCTTTAACTCTTTGTTCTGTAAATTGATTGCTGGTTGATCTGTAAATTGATTGCTGGTTGAACTAATTGTACCTAGGACTTGCGAGAGCCGAGCCAGGGAGGACAGGAGGCTCAATGAAGTCGCACTTTTAACTTCCATAAAGACTCCTCTCCAGATCATTGAATGGTCTTAATGATGATTTGTTGTTGATTCTATGTGACCCCCAAGGATTTGGCAGACGAGAGATGAAATTATTTTATGTAATGAAAGGTGGCTTCCAATACGATCATCAATTATAGTTTTGTCATAATTGTGATATATATATATCCAGTAGATGCTAAGAAATCTAATTGCCCAGTATTGGAATCCAAATGTCATCTGTTGTAATATATTTTATACTTGATTGCTCAAAGAACAATGCCAGTATAAGGAGCCTGCCATTTCATTAGATTCCGAACTTTGAGAACCTAAACATGTCTTACTCCCCACTTGAATGAAGAACTCCCTATTTGTGAGTACTTGATGAACCATATTGTCTCAAATTTGCATCTACTGATTCAACCTTCATCAAGGACCATATTTCTTAGCATCTTCGTGGTGTAGTTTTTTTAATCTGCAACACCATGCTTCAATTCTTTTTAAAAGAAAAAACTTCATATTTGATGGTGTTTCAGATCTATGTTTTTCTTTCTCCCTTAAGGGTGAAACAACAGGGGAAGATAACGAAGGAAAAATGCTTCCTGTTGAGTTAAATCATTCCATATTTGTCAATTTGTTATGTTTCCTCTCCTTTCATCTGTCTTCAGATCTTTCTACCCAAGAATGGTGTCATTATTGTTCTCTAACCGATTGAACCAATTGAAGCATATCGGCCTAGGCCAATGTTCATCTAGAAATGTTCATTTAACTTATATAGGACCTCGGCCAAGAAATCCTCATTTAAACATGGAATGAAAACATAAAATGAGAAGAGAGTAGAGAGATTTCTTTTAGATGGCTAAATGAGATCAATAACTAGATTATATTCTTCATCCATGTTTCTGCCTAAGGATTGAATATGAAGTAGGGCGAGGATAGAGAAGGCTTCCCAATCCCTACCCACCTGTGACTTCTCTATGTTCCCCACTTGGTATATTCCTACTCCCTCGTAGCTGAGCTACTTAACTAAGCTAATGGAGAGATGGGCCCTCAGATTGATGAGTTACCAGAAGTTTTGCCTTCAGATACTACTAAAAATTCCGACTTCACTAGCATGTCTTTTGAATATTTATCCAATAACTTGAAAAACCATGGAAGATACTAATACTACTGGAAAGGTCAAAAGGAAGCACAGTTACGTAGGGTGATCTAGCTAATGCCATAACTTGAAGACCTTAAGCTAATGCCATAACTTGAAGACCTTAAGCTAATGCCATAACTTGAAGACCTTAAGCTAATGCCATAACTTGAAGACCTTAAGCTAATGCCATAACTTGAAGACCTTAAGCTAATGCCATAACTTGAAGACCTTAAGCTAATGCCATAACTTGACGACCTTAAGCTAATGCCATAACTTGAAGACCTTAAGCTAATGCCATATAAACAATGTTCTATAGATACCAAACAAAATGAGAAGCTCAGTTTGCTGTACATGATTATCATATGGAAGCATAAAATATGTTGAATAAACAGAGACTACAACGTAGATAGATACAAAATCCCAAAAATATAACATACATTACAAAAAATGGTAGAATAAATATTCATGTAAGATATCAAATGCCAATTATAGTAATAAAGAATGCCTAAGAATGCATACAAAAAGGCATCGTTTCCTTTGATTGCCATAGTGTTAAATGGATTTTACAACAGAACCGAAACATCAGCATTGTCACAATCCCTGGAGATTTTATACTTAATGGTACAAAATGAGTAAAAAACAATACAAGTTTGATTCTCACCTGGATCTCCTTTTATCAAACAGCATCCTGGTTTCTCAGACTCCTCATTTGAAGATGTGCCAAGTTTCTTTTACACAGCCTACAGATATCATTCCAAGTTACAATTTCCCAAAAAGTCAGCATACCTAAATGTCCAAAAACTAATGAATATTACGTCCATGAACATATTAAAACAAAATTCTACGAGAATTAAAATGTGTAATCAGTCTCATGGAATTTTTCGTGCTCCAGACCTTTCTTCGACTCAGCTATTTATATCAAAGGTTAGTCAGACCCTCTTCGTAATTTAGAGTCTTGGCTGCTGTAAGAAGCATATCCATTCCTCCCCTGCCTGTATCCGATTCTTCATCACCTCCATTGATCCGTTTCTTGCCCGACTTTCCAAATGTATCTTTACCTCTCTTACTTCGCTTGTTTTCAAAATTCTCATATGCCATTTTCACCCTGCGAATTGCCTGGATTCCAGCTTCACATTTGCTACAGAACCATTGTCCTTTTGGAATTGCAGCAAGTGGGGGTCTCATACAATAAATGTGGTATCCGTGATCACAACCATCGCATAAAACAATCTTGTCGTCGTCTTGATTTATGAGGCATGCTCTGCAAAGACAAGAAGGGCAATACCAGCATGTATCGTAAGATTTTAACTGGTTTTTAGTCAAGCACCTGGTGTGATAAAATTGATGAGGGCAGAATAGGTGGCTACACATTCTATATTTATCACCGCCTTCTACTCCATTTCCACAAATTTTGCAAGGGCCTAAGTCTTGGCTGTCCTTTAGTTGTTCAAATCCATCATCCGTACAATAATTCGGATTGTCATCCCCATGAAAATGATTGTGTTCACTTGTTTCCAGAATTTCACCAACTCCATTGGCTAGCATTGTGGGCGTATTCAACCTCTCACACACTACACAGTTGTCATGACGCAAACTAAATCCACTTCCAGTGCAACTCGCACAGTACCAACTCTTAAGGGGAATCTCTTTGACGGGAGGTTTGATGCAGGATATATGGTAAATTTCCTCGCATGAATCACAAACCAGACAATTAATCCCTTCTGCTTTCTCTCCACAACTTCTGCAGGCACAAACTTTATACGCACCATAACCATCCATATGCTCTGCTTTAGCATGAGAGGGTGATTCCCAAGTAGAGGACTAAATGGACAAGAAATTTGCATGTCAGTAAAAATAACAAATCATTTTAAAATCCAACTCTATACAGATGAATTCAAGAGGAGGCAATTAGTAAATTAGCTTTGATGACGTTACAAACCCTTTAAACAAATGAATGAACTTAAGACCCACAATGTGAGGACTAGGTGCATTCATAATTGTTACACGTTGATATCCAATCATAATATACATACAACATTTTTTAGTACAACTTGCAAGGTGGCGGGTCGAACCATTGATCTTTAGAATGGTAATTGGTGCCTTAATCATTGAACTATGATAAGACAAACATAGTCGCTTTTACCTTCATATTTCAAAACCACTGGTAAGAAATACCTCTCGGGGATGAAGAAATTTTCATGTTCTAAGTGGGAATTCTAGTTTACCCTCTGATGTTAAGTGATAACATACTGAAGAGTGGGGACAAGACTCTTAGGAGAGACCTTAATATATAAAATATATAAAAGGAGAAATAAAAGATGCAAAAACCAGAACCTTTTAACTCTACAGAACCAATTGAGTGGGAGAGAACCATTCAAGAGAAAGGAAGCCAACGGGAAAATGCAGTATATTATTCCCATAAATATCAATCTGAATATCTGTATCTCAAGCATGACATAGGCGACATGTGAGATATACCATTTTTAAAGAACTGAAACAAATTCAAGTATATAATTTTTTTTATATGTTTTTAAGCTCCCTTTCATGTAGCCTTCCAAAGAAAGTCTTACTTTTTATATCAAACAATTAATATGCCACTTGTTATATCAAACAAATAATATGCCACTTGGGCCTCCTTTTTGTAGCCCTTTGGTCTCAGGGGGACTCCTCATCTCCCCTCTATTGTATCTTCTTACCTACAATATATGGTCTCTGTTTCTTATAGAAAGGAAAAACAAAAAACAAATACCATTGTGCCACTATTTTAGGCATTTGGAGATGACTTATTGCACATCAATAGGATGCTTCTTATAAAAAATATCCTTAATTAACATGGATGGACGTGAAAGAGTCCTACATGCACGAAACACCAAATAGATGAGGTTGATAATTCAAAAGGTAGACCTATGATGCCAAGATACCAAGACCCATATGAGGTGTTGGTCACATAGTGGATAAGGATGAACCGAGTAAGGGTAATTCACTTAGCGTACAAATAGTCTAAAACTTAGCCTACAATTACAAAAGAACTTAATTTGAATAGACAAAGTTCTACAACTAAATGAAAGTTAAATCCAGTCCAGTTAAACAACACCTCAACATCGTGGTGTCTTAGTGCTTCAATCTTCCTTTTCGCATATATTTGTCTAAAGCAATATAGTTATTAAATTTTTGTACAATTTTTCAATAAAATAATAAAAATGCAGCATAATACAAGCTCTTTTACCTCATGTTTTCCATCTTCAAATACATTGCGTCCTGAAACTCCTACCTACATGGTTGAAAATTGCAAGAAAATCAAAGATAGAAGGGTCAAACACCAGTGGTAACCACAATAGATTGCAGATTAAACCAGATAGCATTTTAAAAGAAAATAGGATAGATATGATTAAAATATATAGTCTATAATTCTTATAGCATCATATCAATTGCTGAAGATACTTGTTTTCACCTTTTCTCGATAGGTAGTTCTGGAAAAGTCTGAGAGGCTTTCTGCCAGTGATACCAATTCTGTACCGATGGCTTGAAATTTTCTCCATATCTGAAGAAGATCAAGCATAACTGTTATGTGATGGCAAAGCAAGACAAAGTAATGGAGTACAGCTGTGGTTGAAAGTACAACTCCAACACCAACAAATACTATCCAAACTTCCCCGAGTTTAGAAATCAGAAAATGGGGAATAGCATATTTGAAGCAACAGTCCAAATGATATCTAATGTAGAAACAAAAGTGCAATAAGGAAACAAACAATTTCATAAAAGTTATTTTTCAATATGAACGATGAAAATATAATGTGAAAAAAGGTGTGTAAAAGAATGCCTGCTGAAATAGAACATAGGGACTGTCAGAAATACAAAGAAAGCAGGCATTAAACATGAAAAATTGGAAAAGAAATTCAGCAAAAGTCTAAGCACTTGTGATAAATAAAAAGTCTCGCAAGAAATAAATATTTAGCTCATTTTCTAAGCACTTGTGATAAATAAAAAGTCTCGCAAGAAATTCAGCAAAAATGTAAAATAAAGGAAAGAATAAAAAGTGAAACAAGATAATCAAATATTGCCTGTTGTACGTCAGAGAGGAAGAGCGTGGGTGAATTTTCATAAGCTCCTTCTTTGATCCTTGAGTTTACAAGACTAAAGTCAAAAACATTATCAGCCTTGATTCCTCTGAAATTTTCAGATAGAAGCTTACACAATGAGATAAACTTCTGAGAATCTATAATACTCAAGAAAGCTCGCCAGCAACTCTCATTAACACTACATCTGTCTGGGTTTTCTAATGATCCATTTGATACAACACCATTCTCTCTATGAGATGCCATCTGAACTGTACTAGACACTGATCCAGTACGTGCAAGGTCATTATTGCTGTTTGCATCTTGAGCATCAAATTTCTGCAAAAATATTGCAGGAGGTGAATGAGAGTGATTTAAAAACTGAACCAAAAGAAGAAAAGATTCCAGAATAAGATCTACATGAAAAACATATTTTGAGCTAACCCTAAATCTTGAGGGGTCATTGGCGCCTGAATTAGTAGCAAGGCCATCATTGACACACATCGGTACATTGTCCCCATTGACACTTGATAAGTGGCACATCTGCTTTGAAAAAACCGATCTCCAGAGGTCATCAGGGGACTCATCTAAATTGACCATTGGAGGATGGACATGATCACAGGAGTTACTGCCTCTTAGCAAATGTAAAGTTTCTTCAACAGTCTGAAAACAAAGGGAAGTAGACTGAGAAGAGAAAAAAACCAACGCACCATATACCAAAGCACCTAAACTTTCAAGGATATAGAGAACTTTATTTTTTGGTCCGCTGCATTAGATAAATCTATGTAATTACATGGTTCTTCGTTTTATTTGTACGATTACAATATTTGTATGAAAACTGTTCCATTTATCTTCAACCAAACTTCCCATAAAATAAGAAAACATCGCAAAAGCATATAACTTCCTTTTTGTCTTTGAACTTGTGATCACCCAAAGAATGTGTACTAAACTGCCCATTGGCCCCCAAGGAGAAGCCCCGTTAGTAAGGATTTGAGATGTTTGGGGAAAGTCATCAACGTCTTTAGTTCAAACCTCCAAGTGGAAACTAATCAATGATGTTCTTGAGGTCTCTAAAGTCAGTATAGGGGCGTGCAAAGTCTTCCCATAAAATAACAAAGTGGGCACAAAACCTCAAATACAAACCAAAGAAAACTTCAATGCTTTTGAAGATAATGACACGTTGGGCATAAGAGAGAGAAAAAAAAGAGTAATAATAATAACAGTGAAGCGTTTAGGAATCAGGTGCAATAAGAATACCAAATAACCTCAATAAGAGAAATCCCTGTCAAAGGTAAAGGAATAGATAATCATGTTTAAATCTTCTTAGAGATATATAAATAAATAAAATACTCTATTTTTATGTCCTTTGGTTTGACATGGTCTTCATTTCTAAAATAATGTGCCAATCAATTAAGATAATTTCATATAGCATGTTCATTTTTGTCTTTTTGTTTCATGGTCAGCATGTTTGAACTCCTATCTAAAAATTGTTCCTATTCCACCCTAAACAAATTTCTAATTACAGCAAGATTTGAATAATTTGACCTTATAGTGCTAGGCATTCAGCCAATAACTGCCCAAGCTTTAAAAGAACTAGGCTCCATATAATGGAAGACAATGCGTCTCTTAACCACATGGTCACAAAGAACGCTGTGGTAGTTGGAAGCACCCTTGCAAGATTTCTCCTTAGGCAATATCCTTCCCAAACACCATCAAGCAAGAAAAAAAAATTAAACTTTATTCCTAGATTAGGGTGCATTTGGTTAGGGACCAAAAAGCATAAATTTGAAAATGAGGGATTTATACAGATACTACACTTGACACTTAGCCACGAGGACAAGAAAGGCATTGAAAATGAGGGATTTAATGACAGATGGAGTTTATTCCATGTTTACATTATTTTGAGTAGCAGATTTCGAATCTGACAGCACTAAAAATATGAGAATATTGTTTTCAAAATTTCTACTTTCTAAGACATAGAATCCAGATATTACTTTCAGAAGTAAACCCACCGAACAAAAGTTCACATAGTTCATATGACTCGATGATTCTGAATCTGAAAATAAAATATTGCATCTTGATAAGATACTAAATAGACCCTTAGCTTTTCAGACAAACAAGAAAGAAATGTAAGTCATCTCAAGAATACCAGGTGATAAAATACATTCACATAAGTTGAAAGAAAAACTACGAGAAGTTATTCTTTAAAATGCTACAAAAGAAAAAACATGAGTTAAGCATCATAAATATGAACTTTTCACTTTGTTAAGATATCTGCAAAGAAAAACTTATGCAAAAATTTCACCAACGTAAAAATTCTAAAGAAAAAGAAACCACAATGAGCTTGACATGCCTAGTCTAATGCCAAACAACTTGATCTGTCTCGAGTAAACTCAATACCGGAGAGTTTCTCTCCAAAGAAAAACCCCAACTGGTTTCCAACTATATAATTAATACCCAAGAGAACCAAAGTTGCACAATCCTATAATACGTTTTCTCTTTGATGCTGCCAGCCAAATCATTTTCTCTTTAATGACTGCCAGCCAAACCATCAACAATTTCGAGACATTTTTCAAGTACACATTTCCATTAAGAACATTGTTCCACAATCACTTTGTAAATTGCAATTAGTATCAAATAATCAACGGATAACACAACGCAGCAGCATTGTATCGCTGAACTGAGGGATTATTTATTTTTAAAAAATCATAACAAGGAAAAATTAAAATAAGGACCACCGAAGACCTACAAAAACAGAAGGTTAAGGCCTCCATAGCTTGCAAATATAATTACTTGAAAATTAGATAACAACTTAACCATTTCTTTTACCCCAAAAAACAATAAAAAGCATTAATTCTTCCAAATTCCTAAAGCAAAAGAATATCATGAATCTTTAAGGGTTTCATCACACTAAATCTGGTTGAAGCATCTCTACATTCCAAAGTCTCCTACCATCCGACAAAAAAAGTCAGTTCACCTACAAGTTTTTCACCTAGTATGGAGCAGTATGATAATGTCAAATTCGAAAACAGATCAACAGCTTTTCCTAACCACCATTATTTTACCTTAAGAACCTCACCTAGTATGGGGCAGTATGATAAGGTCAAATTCGAAAACAGATCAACAGCTTTTCCTAACCACCATTATTTTACCTTAAGAACATATGCACTTAAAGCAACTTAAAGTAGATGTTCTTACGTTTTATACAGTGTTCAAAGGTTAAATTCTGTGTAGAATCCAAAATTTCAAGTTCTGGCTTTTCCTGATCCTTTTATGAATTTAACACGATTTGTATATATTACATCTCATAAAACTTACAGTCTTTAATACAAGTACGTGGCCTAAGTTCAAATCCAACAAAAAACTGCCAAGAAGAATACAAGGGTAAACTAATTTGGAGTAAAATGGAACAGGCGCACATAATTAATTGAATTTGTAATAGATTGAAAGAGGGAGAGAAATACGGACCACAAATTGACCACTAGCTTCTACATGAGTCTTGCCATTTCCTTTGCATTCGCTCCCACAAGTCAACTTAGTCTGCTTCCGCCTCTTGTAAGTTCGAAAACCATCGCTAGTTCCTGGAACCCCTTCAGTTACAACATTCAAAATCCCCATCCCGATTCCATTTTCCCCTGCCTCGCTCTTCACGAACTTGACCTCCAAAGCACGTCCCGTGAAATCCCCATTGCTTTTCCTATTTTCAATAATCATCTGTCCGGCACGAAAAAAAAAAACCCTAAATTCCGGATAGAATTAGGGTTCCGATGGTCGCATGTGTTACCAGATTCTGAAAATTCCCGTGGAATCCACACTCCCAAGCTTCGAAAACTAAGTATAAGAACCGAAAAGCACACTTAGTTCACTAGAAGAAATCAATTCCATTTCACAAGAAGAACACAAAACCAAAAATATTCACACCACTAGCACTATAATTCTCTCTGCAACTTCCCGTCTAGGAAAAACCTCAAGTTCGACATATTCAACAAATAATCAGCTAATTCAAACTAATCAAGTGGCTCCAAAACAAAATTCTGAACAATGAAACTACAAAACTCGAAAACACTCCATTCTTCTTCGTTTCTCAGCACGAATTTCTCAGCAAACCAAACAGACAGACAACAAGAAATGAATTTGAAAAAGAATGAACAGAATAAAGATTAACAAGAGAGAGAGAGAGAATCATACTTGAGCAAAGGAAATGTGGCGAAGAGAAGATGCAGCTGACAGGGAAACTCCGAATCCAAGAGGCGGGAGAGCAGTAGATGAAGTCTCTTTTGGTTAAACCAGCGGTTCTATCTTGGTCCCCTTTTTTCAAAAAAAATCTGAGACTGTCAGCAGTTTTGTGCCGACGAAGCGGTTTATTTTTCAGACCGGACCGGTTACTACGCGGTTTGGATGTGCAGTTTACTTAGTTCACTTCAAAAATAAATAATAAAACTATTAAATATTATTTTTATCAAAACTAAAATTAATAAAAATATCACTTATTTTTATATTTTATTCTAAAATATCTTTAAATTTTAATAATATTTCACAAATATATTTCGCCTTAAAATATATATATATATATTAATATCATTCAATTTTTTAAAAAAATTTTAAAAAATTTTAGGTTTAAAAAATACCTTTTAAATTTTAAAACTAACAACTCGGTACAAATTCGGGACACCAAACAACCGTAGCTACTTTATTCCGCTAACACGAGGAAGATTCTCCAATGCTGCCCCTCGTGGAAGTCCGAGCCGTGTCTCGGCCCCAGTATGGTTGATCATTCGAAAACATCAGCTACACGTCATTGCTTGGTTAGCCTTTACCTGACCAACGACCTAATACTATGGCAGGGTCATCAAACGGCGCTTTTTAGCTTGATTCAATATATGGACAAAAATTGTCTATTAACATCTATCTTCAAACTTTTTAATATTACTTTTGTATTTTTTTTAAAAAAAATTTAAAACATGATAGGGACGTAAGATTATTTTTGAATTTTTTAAAAAAGATTTAAAGGTACTTTTGTAATTTTTAAAAAGATCGAATTTTTTTAAAACTTAAGAGTATTTTTTAAATACTTTTAAAATTAAAGGGTATTTTTTAAAAATCTTTTAAAAGTTCGACAGTATTTTTGAAATAAATTATTAATAAATTCTCTAAAAAAAAACTGATCGTTTACAATTTTCATAAAGAGGCTTTTGGTCCAGAGCTGCCTGACTCGGTAGTTCATATTCTCAATAGAAGTCTAGCATCAACGGTACATAATAAGACACTAGAGTCGAGAAGCTTGGAGCGGAAAAAGACCCGTGGGATATTTCAAAGTTTTTGGATGCGTGGTTCATGTGCATACGACGGCCTATAACTCTCGAACTAAATTGGATGAATGAAGTGTAGTCTGTATTTTTTTTGGGAGTTAGTGGGGAATCCAAACTGTATCGACTCTGTAATCCTATTAACAAAAAGATAGTTAGCAGTCAAGATATTGTATTTGAAGAGGATAAATGGTGGAATTGGAGAAATTGGAATGATAATGAAATCAATGTTGAACGAGATGATGACTACGCAGAAGAAATAGAAAATGATTTTGCACACGACGGTTGGTCATCAAGAAGTTGTCCAATAAGAAGAAGTCGTGGAACAACAGCTTCCAAGAAGGCGGCGTATTCGACCTTTTTGAATGCTATATTATGTAACGGGTGAAATGTTATCTGACAGTGAGTGTGAACTACACCTAACTTTCAGTAATGGAGATGATCCTATCCCCCGTGAAGAAGCAGCAAAGAATCGAGTTTGGAGAAAGCCGTGAAATAAGGAACTGAAGCTATAGAAAGAAATAGAACATGACAGTTAACCGAGCTTCTAGATGGTTCCAAAAGGATCGAGGTTAAATGGAATCTTCAAAACAAAGCAAGATGAGAAAGGACATGTCATCATGATCGGTGATTCGAGGATATACTAAGAAAATATGGAGTAGATTACAAGGAGGTGTTTGCTCGTGTAGCTCGTATGGAGACTATCAGATTGGTCATTGTTGTAGCGGCTCATCATGGATGGTCCATTTTACTGGTTAGATGTCATATCTGCCTTCTTGCACGGGGAACTAACTGGAGATGTTTTTGTTGAACAGTCACGAGGATTCAAAACAAAAGGGGAAGAAAAAAAGTCTACCAGCTGAATCGTGCGTTATATAGATTAAAACAAGCACTTCGAGCTCGGTACAATCGCACTGTACAAAATGAGAGAATGAACCCACTTTATTCACTAAGGTAAATGAGAAGAGAATTACCGTTGATTCAATTTTTACCGGGAATGATGATGTTCAAGAAATCAATGATGTCAGAATTCGCAATGACTGACATGGGAAAATGAAAAAAATTTCGTGTTCTTGAAGTAACACAGAAAGCTGATAGTATTTTCGCGTGTCAAAATAAGTATGTGACGGTTTTCATTGGTGATCTAGTGCAACAACCACCAACGTTGATGATTCCCTAGCTCGTGACGCGCTCAATGACTCATGTCATTTCCAATGCTTGCACAACCTGCAATGAGTAGCAAATACGTGAACGAGCTTCATTCTCGAGCAACTACCACTCGGACGTAGTCATGACCAATGTTTCAAAAAATTTGAGGTGGGGTTGAGGCGTTTTGTCTCGGAGATGTGAGGTATAGCTCTAAAATGATAAGCAATGTCTTCGTTGTAAATAGAAAAAACTTCGTAAATTATAAGTTTTTGTATTCTAACATTAAACGTTCATATAAAAACCCAAACCATACGTCAAAACTAACAATGACGAAGAAATTTTTTTTAATAACACACCTCGGTTAAATTAGTGCATTCAACTTTTCTCGAGTTAATATAAAGCTAATCTAATCTCGTTCACAATATATTAGTATCGTTCATAGAGCCGTAATCATATCTATTAGCTCCCCAACCAATGTAGGACATCACAATCCACCCTCCTTCGGCCCCAGCGTCCTCGCTGACACTCTTTCCTTCCTCCAATCGATGTGGGACTGCCACCAAATCCACCCCCGTTCGGGGCCCAGCGTTCTTACTGGCAATCCTCGTTCGGTGCTGGCTTTGATACCATTTGTAACGATCTAGATCCACCGCTAGCAGATATTGTCTTTTTTAGGCTTTCCATTTCAGACTTCCCCTCAAGGTTTTAAAACATGTTTGCTGGGGGAAGGTTTCCACACCCTTGATATTTTGTTCTCCTCCCCAACCAACGTGGGACATCACAAAGTTTTTAGTTTCATTAGCAAAGACTAAGTTTACCCTTTTTAACGTACTTTCAGGCAGAGGTGGTCGTATGACCCGATAATCTGATGAACTCAAACTACGAAGGTTTATTTACGTTAATTTTTTTCGATTTTGGTTGAATTAAAATTTTGATTCAATTTATGGGTTGACATTTTATACAATCAACTCGAAAAAAAAAAAAAAGGGTTACAACCTATCTCTACCATATTTTTAAAAAATTAAAAATATTTAACGTTTGTCACAAATGTCAGTGATGCATTATGATTAATAAATATCTGATATTTGAACATTACGATATTTTAGTTATTAACGTAATATTACAGATAAATATAATTTTTTTTAATAATTAAGAAAAAAGAACAACTCGATAACACAACCCAACACAACCCAATTCAAAATAGAGGTCGAGTTGGGTTGTGAATGTTCGGGTTACTCGATTCACCAACTCAAAATTTCGAGTTGGTTCAAGAAGGAATTAAATTTTTTTTTTTTATTAAAATAATTTAAAGTAATATTAAAAAATAATTAATTAAAAGTAAAAGAACTATAAAATATAGGGTTTAGGGTTTAAGATGTATTAAATAGTTTTAAAAAAATTAGACGCTAAATAGATATAAATTCAATTGACATTTTCCGAAAATACCCTTTCTTATTTATTATATTCCAAAAATGCCCTCGAGTTCAGTGGAGTTTTTAAAATTGCCCTAATACGCCAAAATACAGACGTGGACCACATTGGCTACTCATTAATTCCAGTTTGAAAAAAAATAAATAAATAAATAAATTATTTTGTTCTTCAGAACAGAAATTGATCGGCGTTCAAAAAGTAATCCTTCATCGATCATCGTCACTCTCTTTCAAACCTTTTCCGTTGAATCGAACGAACGAACGAGAATCTTTCACTGAATTGCAGCACCGACGACGAACTTTCCGATGCATCGCCGCCGGTGCGTGTCGTCCAGAGCCATTTCGGACGCAGAGAGTGAGTCCGATAACGAAATGATGAAGTGCTTGTCGTGTCTGGAGGATTACAGGTCACGCGACGCCGGAACCTGCAAGGAGTGCTACGAGGAAGCTAATGAGACTGAGGAAGAGCTCAAGCGTGAGATCGAAGACTTGAAAGCTAAAGTTGCTTTCCTCAGGTTTTGGTCCCCTCTCGATCATCTTCATAATCGGTCGAATGCTCCTTGCTTTACTGATGTTGTTTTGATCGCCTCCGGCGATGGCGCTGAGGGATATGCTGTGCCACTTCCCGCTCATAAAGCTGTCTTGGTAAGTACGAATTTTATAGTTTACTCGAATATTACACTATTTTGTGGTTTTGTTTTGATTCCTTAGTATGATTTGGAGTTGTGTAGTATTAAACGATTACTTGTTTCGTAGGAACTAAGAGTAAGATATTTAACCTTCAGATGCATAAGCATTTGAAGTTCTGGAACAAGGTTGCATAATATACTTTTATACATATTGAAGAGACTACACTTTTAACACTTGCTTGACTCTAGTTGATTTCTTCTGCTTGTTTATCCTACAATCTATTTGATTGTTCATGAGATTGTGGATTAGGTTAGATGTTGAAGAAATGGATACTTCTTTTGAAAGGGGTGGAATTAAAGGGAGTAGACCACTTGGCTGATTGGGCTACAACTTTTATGGCAATGAAGCTAGTGGCCAGTGGCTTTGGATGTGGAAATCTAAGGAGAAAGAACATGCTTGTCACGGGTAAATGCCTTTTGGGATTTTCTAGGAAGCCATTTTTAACATTCCTAGTAAGTAAGGGTTCGATTTTAATAGATTGAGCATTTCAGTGGTGGAGACAGCTTGCTATTGAAGTTCTCAGATCTTAAATCAATCCTTCGGTGACCTAAATGTGTGTAATGGTGGAAGAATCATGCCTTGGAAAGACACTTGATCGAGGGATCTTGTGGCTGGCTTTTCAAATCTGTTCAAGTGTTCTAGCATCTCATTTGACTATTGGATACAACCCATACGTTCAAATGCAATCTACTTCATGGAATCTGAAATTTTGAATAAATTTATTTCGAAGCTGAGGATGGACCTCTCTATTTGCTTTGAGGGAAATATTTACCATCTTGAACCCTGATTCTAAATTGTGATCCCTGTAGAGATCTAGAACATCTCTTGCAAACCTTTCCGACAGCAATATTGAGGGATAGCAAAGGTGCCCAGCTTCCTTCAAGTTAATGATCTAATAGGTCTAAGAAAATCCAGTTTTCTATCCTTATTGAAAATCAATACTTGTGGGTGATCTGAGAGGCATCCAATTCAGTATTTCTAGTCAAGGAACTTGAAGGGAAACTGAAGAGTTGGCCATAATCAAATAGCTAAATATCCTTGATGGCTGAACGGGGAACAAAAGATCTTGGAGGAGCCTACAATCAAAGAAACGAGAATATGGTTGAGAAATAGGTGATGGCAGATAAGCGATGATGCATAGATGGTGCTATTTTTTTTTTTTTTTCTCTCTTACTCGGGCATGGCTAGTGTTATGAATTTTAGGAAATCACTTTGATGTATTTGGTAAAAAAAAAGTAAACACGAGGATTTAAATGGGGTCGAATCTGTGTGTTCATAAGAGGGAGATTGACTTTGGTTCAACCAGTTTGGAGCATCTTCTGTGAGTTTAGCTTGCAGGCTCAATTTGGGACGATTTTTAAGGCTTTTGGTGTACTTGGCTCGGATCAATGTCTTTGTTTGGCTTTTTGTAACCAAATTTTTACAACTATCCTTTATCCCTTATTCTAAATAATTGCAGTCCTTTCTTTGTCACCCTCTGCTCTGGTTAGCAATGTTTGTTTGTAGCCCTTTCTTGGGTCCTGGCTTGGGTGTTCTTAACCATGTCAAAGCAAAATTGCTTCAATAAGAAATTAGTTGTCGAGATCGGCTCCTTTTTTTTTTTTTTTAAATTATAATTTGAGTTTCTTTGGCATTTGATCACTGAAAGCTAATATGCGTTAAGTGACAATAGGTGTGATCCCAGTCTTGCTTCGAGGAAATCTCATGTGAATCTTTGAAAAATTTTCTTTTGCGGTTTGATTTAGTTTCTACTTATCTCATCTGGTGTATTGGCCAAATAAAGAAAATAGGTTGTTTGGTGATCTGTGAATTCTGTTATTGTTCAAATTTTTTGATGTCTTTACTGTTTCTTTTAGCCTAATAAGGTTGACCATTAGGTGATAGCAATACACTTCTCTCTTAATTTAACTCATCCTTTATCAACTTCAAGTGTCAAGTTTTTTGGGAAGTTTGGTTGATCAAAGAAATATCCAGGGTAATTTCTCCAGCAAATCTCATTAGCTGTTTGCTTTTCTTTATAGGGGATTTAGACATTGCTCCCTCGGTCCCAACATATGATTATTTCGTGTTGTTATTGACATGGAGTATTTATTTTCCTCTATAGAGGTTTTGGCAAAAAGTCCCTAAAGATGTTGCTATTTTTTCTCCCTTTTTCTAGGATTGATGTCTGCTGTGTAGTTTGTAATTGTAATTGTTTCTTATTTAGGATAACCATTTGGCTTTTAAAAATGTGCTCGTTTTCTTACAATTGCTTTACAATCCTTTGTATTTTTCTTTAGAAAACATTTGAATTTATAACCAATTTTCAAATACAAAAACAAAATTTTAAAAACTACTTCTTATAGTTTTCAATATTTGTCTTCGATTTTGAAAATACTCTTAGAAAGGGGATAACAAACAAACAACGAAATCCATTAGTGGAGATAGTGTTTATAGGCTTAATTTTAAAAATTCAAAATCTAATAAATAAGGCTCCGTTTGATAACAGTTTAGTTTTTAGTTTTTGATTTTTGAAATTTATGTTTGTTTTCTCCAAAATTTTCAATTATGGTTTTCACCTTTACTTGAGTTCCTACTCAAATTCTAAAAACAAAAACAAGTTTCTGGTAACTATTTTATTTTGTTTTCAAAACTTGAATGAGTTCTTTTAAAATAATAGCGAAAAGTGGATAATAAAACGTAGAAACTTATGGGTGGAAGTAGTGTTCCTAAACTTAATTTCTTAAAATAAAAAACCAAATGATTATCAAGCGGGGTCTTATTTTTTTTGTTTTAGAGAACATAGATCGTATGAGTTTATAACTGATGCTTAGCAAAAAATGTACTTTCCATGTTACCTGAAGACTATGTTTGTTTTCCAAGAACCAAAAGCCTTAAAACAATTCAACAAAGAGATACTTGATACAGAATATAATTTTTGAAATTGCATTGAATTATGAATATTTTGTCATCGTGGGCACGTTCAACTCAGCTGCTACTTGTGATATTTTCTAAAGTTCTGTATGTTTTTTTGGGATCTAGAATGACAAACTGATACTTGTCAGCTTCCGAGGCTGAGGTTATTTTTCCAGGCAAAGTAATTGCATATTAAATCTTATATTCTTTCTTCCTTTCATTTCGTCTTTTATATTATGTTTGCTACCCTCTGAAATTCATCATGTAAACCATTATCATCGAAGGAAGGCAATCATACTTCCTTTGACGTAAATGATTCCAACTTTTTGAGAATAAATTTTCTCAGGAACATTTTTATTTCATTGGATAGGAGCATTGAGATGACAGGCTACTAACGTGCTTAACCGTGTGCATCTCTGAACATGACTTTCACGTCTGTGCTGCATATTACATTATTTTAACTTTCAGGATTAGTTTAGTAAAATTTTGGAAATGACTTGTTTTATTTCCATATTCCTTCTGCTTAGAGTAAGAGCTCAAATTCATCGCTTGTAGATATTGTCCACTTTAGTCCGTTACGTATTGCGGTCAACCTCACGGTTTTATAACGCGTCTGCTAGGGAGAGGTTTCTACACCCTTAGCAATGTTTCGTTCCCCTCTTCAACCGATTTGGGATCTCACAATCCACTCCCTTTGTGGGTCTAGCATCTTCGCTGGCACACCACCCTGTGTCTAGCTCTGACACCATTTGTAAAATCTCAAGCCCACTGCTGGCAGATATTGTTCACTTTGACTAGTTACGTATCGCCATCAGCCTCACGTTTCTAAAAACGCATCTCTAGGAAGAGGTTTCCACACCCTTATAAAAAGAATGTTTCGTTTTCTTCTCCAACCGACGTGGGATCTCACAAATCTATTTTCTTTATCCCCCATGAACATTATTGCATTAGCAACTTAAAATTTATAAATGGGGTTTATTAATTCCATGAACCAAATTCCTCCTTTCACCCCCAAAGAACTGGTTTTACATCGTAGTGGTATCTTTGACTCAAATAACCTATGCAGATGTCATTCTCTATATGATATTCTATGCTCCAATTCATTCTAATGGAGAGATGAGAAACCTCTTCTCTCTTTTTCATGCAAATAAGAGATTGGATACAATTTGATCTGAGTTCCACATACATTTGCATAGCCACCGGGGTTTTCTGGTCTATTGTATTGTTTTATTATAGACAGGAGTCTGCCATCCATCCTTTTCCTTTTCTAATCACAAATAAACATTCATTTTCATGTTTGTTTCAGGTGAGTCGCTCGCCCGTTTTCAAAGCTATGCTTGAGAATGAAATGGAAGAAAGTCGTAGTGGTACCATAAAGATCAGCGACGTTTCATTCGATGCCCTCCGCGCCTTTGTCAATTATTTGTACACAGCAGAAGCCTGTCTTGATGAGCAAATGGCTTATGACCTTTTAGTTTTGGCTGAGAAGTATCAGGTGAAGCATCTGAAGTCACATTGCGAGAAGTTCCTAATATCAAAACTGAACTGGGACAACTCAATCATGAACTACACCTTTGCACACCAGCACAATGGCAAGCATATGATCGATGCAGCTCTGTCGGTGATTATCGACAACATGGACAAGCTTACCAAGAGGGAGGAGTACATGGAGCTCGTCGAGAAGGATCCACGGCTTGTCGTGGAAATCTACGAAGCATACATGTCTAAACAGGTAAATACTGCTGCTTGTAAGGATTGTTCTGTGAAATAAAACTCAAGTAGATCTTATAGCCATTGTGATTTGTTTTGTGTGCTTGCAAGAACTGTTTTGTTACTTAGATTACGATGAGCATGCACTCCAATAATACCTCGAATGTATCTTGTTAAACAAAAACTAGAACGTAATCCAATCGATATAAATATGCTTGTTTGGCTATGAGTTTTTCGTCGTTTTTGTTTTGTTCATCATATAACGGTGGTTAGGAATGAAGCTAGAGGTGTCTATTTTTTCCTACCAGATGAGAAATCTACCTCTAGTAGGACAAGGAACGAGAGAGTGAGCGGATATGATCTTTTTTTTTCCTCGTGAGATAAAGGGAGAAGGGGATGATAAATATATTCTTCATCTTTGTCCTCGCCTCGATCCTGGCCTTTGCCTCGTTTACTCTTTTTATTTTATTATATATGAATATTACAATTATTATCTACATATTTATTCAAATTTGAAGTTTATTTTAGTAACTTACATAATTTGATATGTTTGTATAGGTTGAATATTTTTACACTGTTGATAGAAAATTAGATAATTAGATAAAGACAATTATTTTATTTATTAAACCGAGATATAAAATAGATATTTTTTTCTATTTACCTAAAATAATAATAGATATGATTCTAAAACTAACAATTTTTTTTTTTTAAATTTAATAAAAAGTTATAAATTAAAATACTATTTTAGTTGGTGGCTTTAAGCGTAAATTTCAATAAATCTTAAATTTAATTTTGATGTTTTTTTATTTTTTATTTTTATTTTAAAAAATATAACATAATCACTCTATAGAGTAGGGTTTACCGCTCAAATTAAAGCCATAAAATAAGTACCCGACAAATAAAAAAAAGGAATTCGCTTAATTTTGTCGATAGAAGTCCTCGCACAATTCGATCTTGATAAAGACCAGAGATCAACGATTACGTGAAAAAAGGAATTGGCTTAATTTGTCGATGTAGAAGTCTTCGCAGACCAGAGATCAACGATTACGTAAATAGACTAGCAGACTATTTATACCGAGACAAAAAGTTATCTTGATTCATTAGACTTCCAAGAAATAATATTTTCCATCGAGAAATTCACTAAAGAAGCGGAAATACTTTTGAAAGAAGCTATTCAATATTAGATGAAACGTTTTCTACTTCAAGATCGAGAAATTATTATTATTATTATTATTTAATAAAATTAATTTTGATGGCCCGTGAGCGCGGTGGGAACGGGCTTCCCAAAAAGCCAGCTCGGGGATAGAGTCAACATAGAATGAAGGGGACGACCCTAATCTTGTGTTGGCAAAGCCGACTTCTTGGATTGCAGGCAGAGAAGAGCGGACATGGAGACTCGAATCAGGGCACAGCGTAACTAAGAGAGCCATACCATTTAGGGCGAGCCCGTGTAGTTATGGGGGCGAGCACGCACCAAAAAAATAAAATTTATTAAAAGTACAGAGGCTAAAATTAAATTAAAACATCAATTTAAAGGAAGTTGGAAGAGATAGGAGCAGTTTTCATCCACGTTCACACGTGGAAAATTGACCGAAATTAATTTAGTTTGACTTTTATTATTATTATTATTTATGACACATTTGCCCTTTTCTTTTCTACCAAGATTACCCCCAAATGTCGGCGCGGCTTTCATTGGCCGACACGTATTTAATTATAAAATTGTCTTACTTTTCGGTCGGGTGGGCCCCAATCATAAATTTTATAAATATTAAAATAAAAATCTTATATTTTCAATAAATATATATTTCAAATATGTTTAATTTAATTAACTTCTAATTTGAGTTTTTTTTTTTTTAATTTTAATTTTGTTTTTATAAAATAAATATTGTCAATAAAAATACTTTCATATTTTAATATTTATATTTCGAATATTTTCTATTAATATAAAATCAGTAAAAAAAAACTTAAAAATACCATTTCCATTATTTATTTATTTATTATTGAAAGTGTTTATAGAAAATTAATTTGGAGAGTCACGGACTCTCAAAAGACAGAAAAAATTGAAATATTCGTCAATATATCGACATATTCATAAATAAAGGGTTCAATGTCGATATTAATTATTATTAAAAAATAACTTTATTATAATTTTTATAATTTTATTTATAAAAAAAGTCTAATATTTTTGTAAAATAGTTATTTATATATTTTTAATATTTTCTATATACCCATTATATATATAATTTAAAAACTTGAAAGAAAATAATGGGATTAATTTTATGTTTGAAATAATTTGTTAAAATGTATAATTTTAGGTAAAATCAAATTTTCAATATAAAAATTAATAATTTAAAATGTGTCTATTGTAATTTTTTTTTTAATGATTTTAGATGATCATATATATATATATTTAAAAAAAATGATACATAAAATTACCATTAATTTAAAACATAATTTTAAATTAATTTAGATTTTTACAAAAATCATTCCAAAAAATTATATTAAATATACTTAGAAATTGTTATTTTTTTTAATATACTTATAAAAAATTGGTTTTTATGGATCTAAATATTTAATTAAAATATAACAATTGTTACCCATAATTGTTTTCTAAAATTTAAAGTTTTTTTTTTAAAAATTTGTGCGACTAAACTCGATACTATACACATGCAAAAGATGATAAAAAATTATCGAGAAATTTATGAAAGAAAATTTTTTCTTTATGCTAAATAAAGTATTTTATTTAAAATCTCAATGAAAATATTATAAAAAATGTTTAAAATTAGTTGAAGATTCTCCATAAAATTATGACTGGACTAATAGTCGAGCCTAAAATTTAGTTTTGGTTTCCATTATCGGGAGGTCTATCACTTCGGTATACAAAGTTCTATGTACATCACTTTTATATAAACCAAATCGTCTAGACATGCATTGCTTTTATGGTTCGGTTCTCGAGGTGTACATCACTTTCAAATATAAATATGATACACGGGCTCTACATACCACACTTTTATATACTTAAAATCTTTAAATAGGCTTGTTCCATTAGTTTCAAATCGTTCCAAAATTAACCAAGCTTATCAAAACAAACCGCTTTGTTGCTGTCATTGCTTGCTGCACATTGGTGCAGCCGGAGTGAGACGCTCCACCGACCACTTGCCGATGAGACATCCGTCGTCGTTACCGGGAGGAGGGCTTCACCGGCTGTGGATTGAAGGAGAGGAAGGAGATGCTATCGAATGAAGAAGAGGAAGATGATGCTTGCGGCCTATATTTATTATTGTTATTTATTTTATTTTATCATAAGTTTGTTGAACTCAATAGCTTATATTTCTTTTCTTTTATCACAAGTTTATGTTTTCGGGTCAAAACGGAATTCTTCGTGAGAAACAGCAGGTAAAGCTCGAACACAGTTATCCTACCTAATAGGCCCATAGGCAAAACAAGAAGGCTCGATAATCATACCACCGCTTTTGAAAAAGCGTGCTGCTTTCAAATAAGACGCACGGTATTCTTTGCTTTGTGAGAAACAACAAGTAAAGTTCGAACACTGTTATCCAAACGAGAAGGCTCGACAATCATACCACCGCTTTTGAAAAAGCGACACACTATTCTTTGGGATCCTTACCTGTATTCTTTGGCATCCTTTTTTATTTTTGTAACAACCCGCCCGTTACGTATCGTCGTCAGCCTCTCAAGGTTTTAAAACGTGGCTATTAGGAAAAAGTTTTCACACCTTTAGAAGAAATGTTTTGTTCTCCTCTCCAACGGACGTGAGATCTCACAATAGAATGAACAGAAGTAGAATCAGATTGATTCCCTAAATGTTTTTCTAGATATTGCTCAATGTCTCAGATATTCACCAAAAGTGAGAAGCAGATGAATGATAATTTAAGAACTTCCAGCTAATTCGAGATTAGCTCTGAAATTCCACATTGGTTGAGGAGGAGAACAAAACAACAAAGTGTGAAAACCTTTTCTCGCAGAAGCATTTTAAAAACCTTGAGGAGAACACGAAAGGAAAAATCCAAAGAGAACAATATTGACTAGCGGTGAACTTAGATCGTTACATTAACTTAATGAATAAAACTTGAATCACCATCTCAAAAGTGGACGGTTTGATTTTCACCCCTGCTAATTAAGAATTTATGAATTTTAAGGAATTTTAAAACATTTATTAGTTCTTAAAATAAATATATCCATTAATTCTCTCCCTTGTTTAGGCTAAAAGTTTTGATATATTCATTAACTAATTTATATACAAATTTAAAAACCTAAAACTAATTCGACATAAAATGAGAAGTCAGGGAGGGAATGAAATTGAGAAAAGAAGATAGAAAAATACGAGTTTTTGTAATCTAATAAACAACAAATCAACTCAAAATCAACACGAACAAGAATCAAACTCACTAAAATCATCAATCTAAGACGAAGAATTAGAAGAGTAGTTCATCATGTTCTTGAATTCCTCAAAATCAAGCCGCCCATCCAAATCGACATCGAACGCGCCAATCATGCGCCTACAATCACGCACACAGCGCTTATCATCCCAAAGCCCTAACCTCACCAACACATTGTGAAGCTCATCGCACGAAATAAAACCATCGTGATTTTCGTCGAACACTTGGAATGCATTCAAAAGATCGCTCTCAATCTCCTCTCCTCCTCTGTTCATCTCCGAAATCGATTCATACAGAGACAAGAATTCATCAAAATCAATCATCGATTTACCTATTAACGATTCGAGATCATCCGAAATGAAATCGACGCCTGTTCGATTAAGAAGCCAATGAAGCTCCTCGATGCTCACGAAGCCGTCGCCATTTCTGTCAATCGTTTCGAAAATCCTCTGTAAATCGGAGGCGTTGAATGGAGACATAATCGATGAGGAACATCAACGATTGAAGATTGTAAGTTCATCTCTGGTAGTGATTTTGATCGATTTATAACGAGCAGTTGAAGAGACGGAAGGTCGCAAGAAAGTTCAGGTATGGCGGTTTTGGTTTCTTTGCATTGAGTTTCCATTGAAGCTTCGCATGAAAATACGATACCCCTTCTATTGGGAGAAATTTATACTGATTTCAGGAGCATGACGTCACCAGGGCTGCCCCAGGAAGGGCAAAATCGTAAAACAACACAAATATTTTTTTAGAGGTAGTAAAAAAAAAAAAAAAAAAAAACTAAATTAATAAAAATGTATTTTTTTTTTCAAAAAGTTTTTAATAATATCTTAATTTAAATAAAAAATATATTTTTTAAATAAATCATCAAGTTTAGGAGTATTTTTATCCATTTAGTCCAATAAAAATACTAAATTAATAAAAATTTCTAATTTTTTCAAAAAGGTTTTAATAATATTTTTAAATTAAATAAATTTTTTTTTTAAAGAAGGTTCAATAAAAAATTTCACAAAAGATAATAAAAAAATTGAATGAAAAAAAAAACTAAATTAATAAAAATAGTATTTTTTTTAAAAAAAAAGGTTTTAATAATATTTTTAAATTAAATAAAAATATTTTTTTAAAGAAGGTTCAATAAAAAAATTTCACAAAAGATAATAAAAAAATTGAATGATAAAAAAAAAACTAAATTAATAAAAATAGTATTTTTTTTTTCAAAAAGTTTTTAATAATATTCTTAAATTAAATAAAATTATTTTTTTTAAGGTTAAAAAGTATTTTCTTTTTGGATAAATCTTAAAGTTTAAGAGTATTTTTTATTAATTTAATCTAATAAAAAAAACTCCACAAAATTAGAATACAAAGATAATAAAAAAAAATTGAATGATAAAAAAACTAAATTAATAAGAATGGCTATAAAATTTGTATTTTTTTTAAAAAAAGTTTTTAATAATATTCTTTTATATATATATATTAGAAGGTTAAGAGTATTTTTTTAGACAAATATTAAATTAGCAAAAAAAAAAAAAAAAAAAAAAAAGAAGAAAAAAAAAAACTCCGAAACTTTGTCATTTATTTAAAAAATATTCGTATTTTTAAAAAATTACAATATTACCCTTAATGTTTCGTAATTATATCAAAACTATAACTTGGAGTAGAAATTTATAAAAATTGAGAACTAGAACGATGTAGCCAGAACCTAACAATGATGTGATGGTCCAAACTTTTGTTGTAAGTCAATCATGTACTATGTTTGGTCAATTTTTCGTTAGAAATTTGGAAAGATTTCTACGTAATTTTAAAATCGTATGAAATGTCAAATAATATTGCCGCTTTTCAGAAGAATAAAGGTATTTTTTTAAAATAAATAAATAAATAGTTTTCACATTCTTATTTGTATTTTTATTCATAACCGTGATTTATTGACGATATTTTCTTATCTTTTGAGGATATATTTATATGAGATATTCAAACCATTTGATTTATGAATAATCTTTGGAAGCTACCAAAACATTCTTTATAACCGACCATTTTGTATTAATAGTTCGTTCTCTAAGTAAAAAAAATGAATGATGAGAGCATTTGAATGAGCAAATTTTAGGTAAGTAATAATCTCGAACTTTGGATTCTTGTTGTGAGATCTTATCTCGGAGAGGGAACAAAATATTGCTTATAAGGGTGTGAAAACCTCTCTCTAATAGACACGTTTTAAAACCGTGAGGGGACGATACGTAACGGGCCAAAATGGACAATAAATGGTATTAGAGCTAGTCACTGGGTGACATGCTGTCGAGGACGCTGGCCTCCAATGAGGGTGGATTGTAAGATCCAAACACATCGGTTGGAGAAGGGATTGAAGCATTTCTTATATGGGTCTCCCAAGTAGACCGTGAGCCTGATGACGATATATAACGGGCTAAAGCAGACTTGGAGGCGGATTGTGAGATCGCACATCGGTTGGAGAGGGAAACGAAACATTCCTTATAGGGTATTGGGGGCGGATTCTGAGATCCCATATCAGTTGAAGAGAAAAACGAAGCATTCCTTATAAGGGTATCGAAACCTCTCTCAAGTAGACCGTGAGACTAACGATGATACATAACGGATCAAAGCAAACTTGGGGGCGGATTGTGAGATCGCACATCGGTTAAAGAGGGAAACGAAGTAGTCCTTATAGGGTATTGGGAGCGGATTGTAAGATCCCATATCGGTTGGAGGGAAACGAAACATTCCTTATACGGCTGTTAGGGACGGATTGTGAGATCCCACATTAGTTGGAAAGAGATCAATAATAATTATGATCCAATCATAAACTAAGTTCTTCTCAAGCTAATGAGAGCGTGTGACCCATTGTTCAAATTAAAGAACCGATAATTATATATTATTAAATAATAAAATGTTAATTACGATGCATTAAAAGGGAATATTTTAGATTTTTAATGGATTAAGGGTAAAATTGTAAATATCAAATCATGGAGGACCGAAATTATAAAAAAAAAACATGTTTTTTTTTATTATTTAAATTTTAATAATTGACCTTCGAATTGATCAATGATTCTTAAAATTATATTAATAAATATTAACTGAATAAAAATAAATTTATATTATTGTAAAATTATATTAACTAAAAAATAATTAATATGATGAATATAACACGAGTTTTAAAATAATAATATATTTGTTGATGTCATTGAATTGAACATATTTATAAATAATTTGTCACATACGTGTTGAAAAAATATAATTTTATTTTGTACAAATTGAAATGGTCATTTATTTTATATTTTATTAATTTAATCTACTAATATATATTATTTTTAATTGGAGTATTAAAATTTAAATTTTTTTTTAACCTGGTGTGAACGAGTTAGGGTATGCACGAGTTGGATTGAATTAAGAAATTTTTTTGGACCAGCCCGAAATTTCAAGTTAGTTGGGTTGGTGACCCGAACAACGCGAATAGAGTTTACAATTCAACCCAACCTAAAATTTCAGGTTAGTTGGGTTGGTGAACCCGAACAGCCTGAATAAAATTTTCAATTCGACCTAACCTAAATTACAGGTTATGGGTTGGTGACCCGAACAACTCGAATAGAGTTGATAATTCAATGTGACTTGAAATTTTAGATTAGTTGGGTTGTCAAGTTGTTCGTTTTTTTATTTATAATTATTTTTTAAAAATTTAGTTATTCACCGTACATGTTTAATTTATAATTAAAATTTCATAAATTAAAATATTTTAATTTTTTATAATAATTTAAAAATATGGTAAAGTTAGGTTGGATTGTTACCCTATGATTTCGGGTTGGTGGGGTTGACTCGACAAAAGTCAACCCACGAATTAACCCGAATTTTAGGTTTTTAAAAAATTCAACCCAATTCATACGAGATAAAAAATTAATCCAACCAAATCTTTATGGTTTAGGTTGGGAATCTTTATTGGTCGAATTATCTTATTGACAAAAAAAAAAAAAAAAAAAAAAAAAAACCACTGATACGATGATCAGTTAACTAATTAATACGAAAATTGTAAAACGCAATGTCGTTTCTCATTTCATCATCTTGGTTCTCGATGACACGACTCACATATTTCTACATCTATTTGAGACTTCTCAGAAACTTACCAAGACCTTCTCGGGTATATAACGCTTTTCAAGATCTATCGA
The DNA here is from genome assembly GCA_018691285.1 of Cucurbita argyrosperma subsp. sororia. Taxonomy (NCBI): domain Eukaryota; kingdom Viridiplantae; phylum Streptophyta; class Magnoliopsida; order Cucurbitales; family Cucurbitaceae; genus Cucurbita; species Cucurbita argyrosperma. The sequence goes on along the minus strand of CM031889.1, from coordinate 5,703,249 downwards.
TCTACTTCGTTGCCTACTAAACTTTATGAAGCCATTATAACGCTTATCAAGATAACTCTAGCAAGTATCGTACAAATTAGAAGCTATTAAGTTTTAGCGACGTTTTGTGATGACATCTCAAACATCGGGATGTCATTTACTTTCGTATTCCTTTTGTTCTTGCTTGCCTCTTAGTTTGATAATCTTACCCACTCTTCTCGGCGTGTTAGATGATACACCATTTTCTTAGGTCCAAACGACACTTCTTTTTCGACCCTTGACATGGCTCGACAAATAGCACTCGTGTTTCACTACTAATAGACACATTTCAGTCTTTGTTACCGTTATATTCTACGTCCCCATCTTTACTTAATTCTTTCTCGCTTTATATTTAATTTATTCATTAATTTTTTTTAAATACTAAAAACTATGTTTTGTATTAAAATTTAAATTTTTAAAAGTTAAAGTTGTTATAAAGTAATAATATATTTTTGTTTATAAAATATTATTATATTTATTAAATGTTTTATATTTTTTTAATACAAATTATTCATTAAAAATATTCTATCAAATAAATACCACTGAAATAGATGGTGAAAGTTATCTATTTATAATTAAATAAATTATAAGGATATGAAAGAGTAATAAATGGAAATAACAATAAATAGAAAGATATCTATGGTAAGAAGACAAATATCTTATAATAAACTATCAAATATGATATATATGGTAAACTATAATTTATTACTAAATATCTTTAGTACTTACCGCAAGCTGAGTGTCGGATTTGAATGAATGTGAAGCTTGAATCTGAAAAATTCAAAGAGAGGTCGAGAAACACTTTTCGTGTAGATGTCAACAACCTGGTTTGGAGGAGGTGTAGAAAAACATTTTCTTGACCATCGAAAACTGCAGAGGGATCGTTGCTTAGCGGCGATACTACCTTGGCTTCGCGAGAATATATCTAACCCATGAAGAGGGATCGTCGTTTAGCGACGATGCTTCCTTAGCTCCGGTGAGAATATGTCTAACCCAAAAAGTAGAAAGGGAAACCTAGAGCAAGGGACAAAGACAATATTGAAGCTGAAAGATATCTCTGATAAGAAGGCAAATATCTTATAATAAAATATCAAATATGATATATATATGGTAAACTATAATTTAGTACTAAATATCCTTAATCATGGACATTTCGGATGTATAGTGGGAAATTTAAAATTTTGATTTTTTGGTCAAAAATATCAAACAGCTCAAGTCGGTACATTTCTAAATTTTTAAGCATCCGCTAAAACCGTGACCAATAAAATAATAATAATAATATGATGACGAAGTTTCCTACCATATCATATATTTAATATGTAATCTAAAAAATGTCACATCTTATTATTTTTATGTTTAATACTTTGTATATTATATTGTTTTTGAATTTGAATACAATAACAAAAATAACTCAAATAATTTTGGTCAAATCTTGAAATTAATGCTAAATTTTAATATTTATGGTTAGTTGACCATTATGTATTTTTATTAAAATTTCAAGTTTGGTTAATATAAAGTTCTCTTGTGAACATTGTCATAATAAAATAAATGTTAAAATATGTATTTTAATTAAAAATATTAAATATATCATGGTTGCACGCCGGTTGAATTTCTTATACTATGGTTCGTATTTTATACCATTGACATTGTTGGATGAAAGTCCCACATTGGCTAATTTAGGGAATGATCATGTCTTTATAATCAAACAATACTATCTTGAAAGTCCCACATCGGCTAATTTAGGGAATGATCATGAGTTTATAATCAAAGAATACTATCTTAAAAGTCCCACATCCCCTAATTTAGGGAAGAATACTATCTCCATTGGTATGAGGCATTGAATATTTTTTTACGACATGCTTACGTTACTTACTCCTCACTTCTTAAGAGTCCTTCCAACATGTTTTGTCCTCAGGACATTTGATAGTCCCGACATTTTTTTACGACATGCCTACGTACGTTACCTACTCCCGCCTCAGAATCCGAAATCTAGATTCGACACCCGGTAGTCCCAACATTCCCCTGCGATATGGTCACATTACTTACTCCTCTCTTTTTAAGAGTCTTTCCGACATGTTTTGTCCTCACTCACATGCATCCGAGGAAAGTTCCTAAAATTCTCCAGAGTTATCCAATATAAAATTACTTACGGTAAAATATGAAGTAACTTTCGTTTCTTTTAAATCTGTCTTAGTCATCCTATCTTTAGAATTACTCTATCATTTACTCGGTTTTATATTTTTAATAGAAATTATATTTAAAAATGAAAATAATCAATTAAAACAATTTTTCAAAGGAATATTTCATCATAGAAAAAATAATTTTCAAAAGATTAAAATAAAATGCAGAGTCAACGACGGAAAAAGGGTGGTCAACTACTAATTAGGACCAAAAGGGTAATATTAATAATATTATATGGTGTTTTCCAAAAAGGGTACGGAAGTCTTTGTTTATTGTTATGGGTAAACAAAAAGGTGTGAAAACGAGGCAGTTGGGGTCGTTATGACGATGCTTCAAAACTGATCTATACGTCACTACCTATGCAATAAATAAACCCTTCTAATTAAATAGGTATAGATTTAAACATTTCGTTCTTTTCTTCAACCGACGTAGAATCTCACAGTGTACCTTTTGGGGGCTAGCATCTCGCTTGTACACTGTCCGATGTCTGACTCTGATACCATTTGTAACAACCAAAAACTCGCTATTAGCAGATATTGTCCGCTTTGACTTGTTACGTACCTCCGTCCGCCTCATGGTTTTAAAACTCGTCTAATAGAAGAGGGTTCCATGCCCTTCTAAGTAATGTTTCGTTCCCCTCTCTAACCGTTGTGAGATTTCACGATCCACCCCCTCCTCCACCCCCCCTGGGGACCCATCGTCCGATGTCTAACTCAGATGCTATTTGTAACTGTTTAAGCTTATCGCTAGTAGATATTGTCTGTTTTGGCTCGTTATATATCGCCGTCAGCCTCGCGATTTTAAAACGCGTCTACTAGGGAGAGGCTAAACCATATAGTTACTTACATGCACCGGTGTTCCATTTTTACGCTAAAAGTACTCCTAACTCGCTCCAAATTCTTCCAAATCCCACCAAAATGTCCTACGATAAGAGAAATTAGGGATGCGATTTAAATCAGATCGAAAAACGAGCAAACGAAGGGCAAACATGCAAGAAAATTCACCCCATGCGCTGAATCACGAGCCCATACACTCGAAATTGCTCTCCCACGCGTGTCGGCTTCCCCATTTTCTTTACTTTCTCTCTTCTCTTCGGTTTCTTCTAGCTTCTGAACCGATTTTCTTCCCATTATTTCATGAGTTTTTTTTTTTTTTTTTTTTTTTTTTTGAATTTCAACTAGAATTGATAAGCGCCAACAATGCTTGATTTGCAAAGTTAGAGGTTCTTTTAGGATCGTTGCAAATTTTCACCAACTAACTTAACAAATGATTCCAAACAAGAACTAGTTAGAAGGATAAATAACTCTTAGATCGAATTTGGAATCTATGATGGTCAGTCTCTCAAGATGACTCTCTGCTTGATCAAAACTAATCCAATGAATTGATTTAACTTCAACCCAATATATCAATCACATATTACCGAAATAACTTTCAGATCGAACTTAGAATCTATGATGGTCAGTCTTAGATTCCAAGATGACTCACTTCATAATTAACTCGATCAAGACTAAGTAATTTTTAATTCAAATAAATTTTTTTTTAGTTATCCCATCTTCATAATCGCTGTCGTTGACACGTAATTTAGATTCATTCACGTACCCCTCATTTACTCCAGACTCAACACCTAGTGTGTATGTGGCCTATGGATATTATTAGACGAACACGACTCAACTCAAAGTGGACAATATCATACCATTGTGGAGAGTCGTGTTCGTCTAACATGGTATCAGAGCCATGCCCTAAATGAGTCGAGCCTCCTCGAATAAAGGACTCTAAAAGGAAAAGGAGCCAAGCCTCCTAGAAGGCATAGTAAAAAATGACTAAGACTCCAAAGGAGTCGAGGCTCGATTAAGGGGAGACGTACTTTGTTCGAGGGGAGGTGTTGGATAATGAAAGTCCCATATCGGGCTAATTTAGGGAATGTTCATTAAGCAAAGCCATGAGAGTTTACGATCAAAGTGGACAATATGATAGATTGTGGAGAGTAGTGTTCATCTAACAGATATTAGTGATAAAAATAGATTATATTCATGTCTAACTAGATCTCGAACCCTTGTGGTTTAACTAAATCTTTAAGGTTGTTTAATTAAGAAGACTATAATTATGAGTGGAATGTTGATTGAAATTATAGGTTGAAAATATTCATCGATTAAGGTGGAAGGTTCAATCCCTCGAGATGTTGGAAGCTTGAAGAAGAACATGATTTTTGATTCATACGTTGCGCCGCCACCGGAGATAAATTACAGAGCTGAAAAAGCTCGACGAAGAAGAAAATGGCGTTGCAGAGATTACCTCGCAGCATTCTAGTGGAGATCCTGTTGAAATTGGACCCCGAAACCCTCTGCTCCGTCGCCTGCGTCAGTAAAGCCCTACGATTCGCCGTCGTTGATGCCATTTCCTTTCTCTCCACTCTCCATCTTCCAATCGTACGTTAACATGCGTTTGTTTTTCTCAATAGTTGCTAAGCAATCGAGGCGAGATGTTTTGATGCTGAAATTTTCAATCGCAGGCTTTCTTTCCAGATTCGCGTACTCTGAAGACTGGCATTCTAGGTCGGTGTCGAGGCATGAGAAGCCTAACTGTTAATTGCCTTCGCCTTGATGATTCTTCTCTCGTGGATTTTCTTGGCCCTAATTTACTCGAGCTGAATTTGCTTTGCTGCTCTTCACTCTCTAGTAAATTCCTTGCTGAAGTAGGCAAACTTTGTCCCAATCTGAGGTGAAAATATCAGATATCTTCATATTTGGCAGTGCGATTGAATGAATCGAATGCTTTCTGTTCTTGATCCCTTTTTGGGTTGGATTTCTGCTATTCTTTGTTTGATTACTTGTTTATTGTCTGTTTTTGTGGTAGAATTAAAATGCATCTGGTCTCTTGAATGTGTGGATCCCGTTTCTTATTACGTATTTACGTGATTTATTCATGTTATGTTAGGGTTCTTGTGCTTGAATTGGCAGCTCAAGATGATTACGAAGAATTCAACAGAAACTTGGCTGAGATGCTCACAAGATGCTTGCTCTTGGATGTAAGTTGATACGATAATATATTCCTCTGGTTTAGTTCATCATTTCTTAACAATTTCCATTCTGCTTCGGTTCTTAAACAAAATTTTAACAATCATTGAGTAGTAATATCGTTTTTTTCGTCAAATGGCAGTCGATATCCTTAAAGATTCGAGGAGCAGGAAATGTTGAGGCTAATTCCTTTAGTGCTGTTGAAGCATTTCTTCCCAAAACCACCAAAACACTGAAGTTGAAGTCACTGCTTCATGATGATGCAATTTGCATCATAAACAAACTTAGAGATTCTGGGAACTCCTTAATCAACCCCTGTTCCAGAAACTTTGAATCTCCTCCATTATCTACAGGGTTAATGTTGCAGTGCTTGTCACTTACCTTGGATGTTATATCTGATGAGTTGATTATGACCATTGTTGATTCTCTTCCTTTTTTGGTAGAGCTTCACTTGGAAGACATGGCGAGCCCCGAACAGTTGGTGCGCCGTGACTTGACCAATAGGGGACTTCATTCGTTGAGCACTTGTCATAACCTGAAATCACTGTCTCTAATGCGTGGTAGATATAATCACCAAGTCTCTTTCAAAAAGTTGAATGATATGGGTATGTTTCTCTTGTCTGAGGGTTGCAAAGGTCTCGAGTCGGTGAGATTCTGTGGATTCTCTAAAGTCAGCGATGCTGGATTTGCGTCGATCTTTCACTCGTGCAATAGGCTGAAAAAATTCGAGATTCGTAATGCATTATATTTGTCAGACCTGGCATTTGACGGGTTTGATGCCATTGGTTGCTTTGTGACAGAGTTGAGATTGTTTTCCTGTAGTCTCATAACTTGTGAATCTGTGAAGCATTTGGCCTACTCTACACGCTTGGAAGTCCTTGATCTATGTGGCTGCAAGAGCATATCAGATTCTTGCCTTGATTCCATTTCCACTTTGTGCCATTTATCATCATTGATTCTAACTGCAACTGATGTAACCGACTTAGGTTTATCTGTTCTTGGTCAGGGAAGGCCACCCATCGTACGATTGTCTCTTCGAAGTTGTAAGAGAGTAACCGACGAAGGAATCTATCGATTGTTTCATGGTGGCGGGACAGTGAGCAAGACGTTGTCTGTCTTGGATATTGGACACATTTCAGGCATAACTGATAGAGCAATCCAAATAATTGCTTCTGTTGGTGTCGGTATTACCGAGTTGTGCATCAGATCTTGCTTCCATGTGACCGATTCTTCGGTGGAAGCTTTGGCGATGAAGAAACATTTCGAAGGTGAAGGTATGTCGCTTCGCAGACTCGATCTTTTTAATTGCATTGCTTTATCAATTGATGCTTGTAGGTCATTTAGGGAGCCTCTGTTTTCTGGGTTACAATGGCTAGGAATAGGCAATACTCGTTTGAGTAGTGATGGAAATGTTGGTTTAGTTAAGTTTTGTTCCAAACGACCTTGGTTGGCATTGTGTTTGGAAGGCTGTGAAGTTGGATGCCATGATGGATGGCAATTCCATAGATCAAAATGATTATGTTGGATGGATGGAAATATAGTATTACGTTGGAATGATATTTGAATTATGTGCAAGATATATGAGAGCCTTTAGCTGTTTTTTAGCTACTATTGTTTAAAAATTTTCCATTTAGTGTCTTATTGGGCTTTCCCTCGGGGCTTTAAAACGCGTCTGCTAGGGTAAGGTTTCTACCCCCTTATAAATAGTATTTTGTTCTCCTCCCCAACCAATGTGGGACATCACAATCCACAGGCTTCCACTCAAGGCTTTAAAACGCGTCTGCTAAGGGAAAGTTTCACACCCTTATAAATGGTGTTTTGTTCTCCTCCCCAACCAATGTGAGACATCATAATCCACGGGCTACCCCTCAAGGGTTTAAAACGCGTATGCTAGGGGAAGGTTTCCACACCCTTATACATGGTGTTTTGTTCTCCTCCCCAATCAATGTGGGACATCACAATCCATTCCTCTTCGAGGCCTAGCGTCCTCACTGGCACTCGTTCCTTTCTCCAATCGATGTGGAACTGCCACGAAATCCACCCCCTTTCGTGGCCCAGCGTCCTTACTGGCACATCGCCTTGTGTCTACCCCCTTTGGGGAACAGCGAGAAGGCTGACACATCGTCCAGTGTCTGGTTCTGATACGATTTGTAACTGCCCGGACCCATTGCTAGCAGATATTGTTCCTCTTTGGGCTTTCCCTTTCCAGCTTTCCCTCAAGCCTTTAAAACGCGTCGGTTAAGGGAAGGTTTCCACACCCTTATAAATGGGCTTTTGTTCTCCTTCTCAACTAACATGGGACATCACACTTACGTTTTATCATTATTCAATTATACTCTAAGTTGAGTGTTAAAATTGATTGATAATATTGAGTGAGTTAGGAAGATGAGAAATTATGGCATCTAAATCAAAGAGAAGCTGGAATTTCTCAACTTCCTAGAAATTTATAGGATGAATTATAAACTTTACTCTCACAGATAGTCTCAGTAGTCTTTTAAACGTGAAGCTAGAGCTCCTTTCATTAGCTGAAAGCCTCTGTAAAATGAACCTCTTTTTCGTGGTAAAATTGAAAAAGTGTAGCTACACTCGGATGAGTTCTTTCGTGTTACATACTACCGTTCAAGAGATTAGAAGTTTGAATTATCCACGTGTTTAACTAAAGAAAAAAACAGAAGTTAGTCAAAGTAAGTTTTGTACCGATCGTCGTAACACATAAAGAGTATTTTCTACCCAACATTAATGAGTTCTTAATTGATTTATTTCGAATGAATGTGCATAGAAATAGAGCTCTTCATAATTTTTTTTTTTTTTTTCTTTTCTTCTGAGGCAAACATAGAAATAAAGCTACATTAGTTAAACAAACATGCATGGAAGGAGTGCATATTTGAGCTCAATGCATGAAGCTTTTCAAGGGAAAAACTACGCTTAATTAAATGACATTAAAAATCATTCCCGTTTGGGACAAATGTAACAACATGGTGCAACAGAAAAATTAAGCATGATATTCTGACGCATTTTATCATCAATATTTTAAAGGGAAAATAATGGTCTTTGACTCCTACAAACTCTACTATACATTTCTAACCACACTTTCTCTGTAAGACCCTTTTACCTCTTCCTTCTCCAAGCTCGGGATATAGAAGAAGGAACCACAGGTTTTATTTTCTGTAAGACCCTTTTACCTCTTCCTTCTCCAAGCTCGGAATATAGAAGAAAGAACTACAGGTTTTATTCTCTGTAAGACCCTTTTACCTCTTCCTTCTCCAAGCTCGGGATATAGAAGAAGGAACCACAGGTTTTATTACGGAACTTCTCATAATGTTCACAATCACTTTTTTGAATCTTTTGTTTCATTTCTTCAAGAACAATCACACTTCTTTTTTTGTTTCATTTCTTTGAGAACAATCACACTTCTTTTATTAGGAATCTAATTGTAAAACATATTGAATCACACCTTATAGTATTACTATCTCAATCTTAAACATTAGTTACAATTTTTAACTCTAAAAAAAGTCCATTCACAATATCATTAAATAAAATATTCTCAAATTTCAACTACGTTATGAAAATCTGAGTTTTAGTTATCAACAGTTAATTGTTCTTTGATTAATCTAATTTTATTTAAATTAAAATTTATATATATCTCGTTAAAATTAGCAAGTAAATTAACTGAAAATAATCGAAGGGCAGAAGTTGCTACACGCTTGTTTAAGTATAAGGTCCACGGTAATAAAATTGAAAGTTTACGATAAAAACTGATACGAGAATTTTTACACAACTCACAAAGAAAAATACTTCTCCATCATAAGATCTGAATGTAGATAGGTGGAGAGTAATATGCATCTTAAAACAGGGAGAAGTATCAAATGATGATTTAAGGAAGTTAAGTCGACTCGACTGGTCTACCCTTTTGAGGAAGGCTTGCCTATTAATCTCTCTCGAATTACATACTGCATCCTCTAGAGCTAAACTGTGTCCTCATATGTGTAACAGATGGCCTTATGTAGAGGGAAAGGGAGGGAAATCATGCATGTTCAAACCATTTTTCACTTCTACAGCATCCATACATAGGAATTAAGAGCAAAAAACAAAACAAAACAAAAGAGATAGTAATTCCTATATCATGCTTTCAGAACCACTCAAATCCTAGCAGTATCATCGGAGTAGTACCTGAACTTTCTGTTGGCAGTTGGGCTTTCATATAAAAACTGTTCGGCCACCTCTTCGACTATGTCGGTCGTATGCAGTGTTGAACTTTTCGATCAGCTCGTTCATTATACTGGAAAGTAAGTGTTGGGTGTGAGGTGAGGAGAGGAAAAAGAACAGTGCGAACAGATAAGACAAGAATCAATGCTAGGACAACGCATAGGGTAATATATTATCAACTTAGTGCTCGACATTCTCACAATAGTAGTATACTCTCAAGGGAAAGTTTGATAATTACTGGTATGCATGCAAAACCAAGGAGAAAGAAGCACAAATGCTCCAAAAAGAAGTACAGTTAACTTATCCATCAACCAGATAACTTGAAATTGGCCAATTAAGAATGCTGCCCCTTAGTTACATTAGTAGAGGATCAGCTTATATATAGTCTTCCCTCATTCTTGTTCGTTTTTCTTTCACTCGGTAAGTAGGTTCCGAAGGGCCGAAGAAGAATCAACCTTTTTTTTTTTTTTTCACTAAAAGGAAGGAGTTTTGAACTTTTATAAATGTAAAAGCAAATATCAGTTGGAAGAGGTAAATGTACAGCGTACATATTTGCAAAAGCAGACTCTACATGTACACATGCATGGACGCATTTTAGGGACAAGATCCCAACTACGTAATGCTTGATAGCATTAGAAAAATTATACAAGCTACCAACACTGAGTATGAGCGTGCATCCACATTGAACATTCATTCAATATAGACATACTCAAGTACACTCAACATGCAATCTAGAACGTAAGTTTCTCCCTTCCAAATTCAAACATATACTTGGAATGAAGAAAATATACATATGGAAATGAGATAATTGATAAATTTTCAATTTGACTAGCATAAGTCGAAAAAGAAACATTTTAGTAACTAAAAAATCCACTTAAACCAATGATGTGACGAGTAAAGATGTGGGAAATGAATTTGAGACGCCAGCTTTTTGTTTGTGAGATCATCGTTGGGGAAATAGTAAATTTCCTTAAATTGACAATTAGAATGAAAAAAAAAAGTTTAAATTTGATATTATATAAGCTTTGAAAAGGTCAAAATGGGTAGAAATGTTAACAAATACTGCTCTAAAAAACGTACTTTGTTTACCACGCCCTTGGCATTTCCAGGGTATCGATTCTATTTTTCGAGATCATATGATACTGAGCATATGTTTGTGATTCTAATCTAGTTAGCAGCCACATACAGTATTCCACACCTAAAGTATACAATATGATCAGAAATATCATACCTTGAGCAATTAGTGGACATTGCTAGATATGTAATCAACATTGTGTCATTATAGTCCTGAAAGGAGGGACATTATGGAAGTAGAATAACTAGTCACAGAATCAAAGTAATGTCTAAATTTTTGGTGCAAACAATTAAATTTTTAACTGCAGGAAAAACCAGGGCCAGGGAAATAACATGTGAGATGCGAGATAGCACTCACCATCAAGAAATCGTCTTGAAACTTTATAGATTCAGTAACCGGCAATCTTCTGAGCAAACTTGACACTTGTCTTAGTAAGGAACTCTCCATGGGAACATCCCCTGATACAAAGAATAACAGATAGAAAATATCAATCTCAAATTGAGCCATTTAATCACAAGTTTCAGGAAGAATTAGAACCACTAAATGTAGCAGCCATCCATGTTCGGACAATGATCAGAAATCAGAGCCTAACCACAACTGATAAAAAGGAAAGGAATAGCCACCCTGGCCTTTTATACCCAAAATTTTTCATCATAAACATTTTTATGCATCGTACAGAAAAGAAAATACCATTTTGCATTGCCAGAAGATAACTGTGAAGTATCCTGATCCTGCTGTTTAGCATTTTGATGGCACTGTGAATACCCGCTAGGTGAGCAGCCACTACATTGAAGACAAAATTTCTCTCATTATAAACATATCAGTAACATATCAAATCATAATAATTTTCTTTCTGGCAATAAGAAATAACGAGGTTTAACCCCAGTTTGAAATACATAGAGGTATTGGATCACTCACGTTGAGTAGCAGCAGAGCCTCCATCAGATGGTTTCAAATGCGCAACATGATCAACAGAAATTCGCTCAGCTTCTACTGTCTTTAAAGAGTAAGAACAGGAAAATTTGCGAGAAACTCAATAACCAGAATTGCAACAAGTTTGAAGGACACAAGGAACGACCAAGCAAACAAACCTCTATAGTGTAACTTGAGCGAACAAAAATTAGCTGAGGAATCCCTTCAATAACATGTAGCTCTATAGTTGTAGAAACCACAAACAAAAAACAAGAGTTAATACCACCATGCAAACAATTTTTTTTCTCAATCTTTTTCTAGTGGAATTTTACCATGGGAATATTGTGGTAATGAGTAATTTAAGAGCAAGACAAGTAATTTTAATTGGGGTGCATAAAAACAAAACCTACGTCCACTTAGGCCACCTCATGACAATCACCCTTAGAAGGCATTTGGTTAAAATAGCTTTCTAAGAGCCCAAATTTTTTACTTTTTACTCATAATTATCTTGCCTGTCCCCTCTATATCAAAATCTAACAATCAATTTAGACAGTAAATGGCGTGACTGCGCACACCCTTGTCACCTGCCACATGCAATATGTTGTTTTCTAAGTGACATCTCCAAATTGAGGACAAGATGAAAATGTTTCGAGTTTTGAACAAATGTCCCCCTGAAGGTGAAATTGGGAGGATTGGTGTAAGCCGGCATTTAAAAAGACCTCATAATTTAAAGAGTCAAAGTTTCACATTCTCTTCTCAAATATATATATATAATCCATATTATACACCAAATATATATTTTTTATCTTAGAAGTATTATAGCCCAAAGACGAATACCATATCACCAGCATTCCAGAGTTTTCCTCTTGGCCATATACGGATGGTTCTTTCCTAACAGTTCCAGTTCCCCAGAAAACAGCTTACTAAAGCTTGGAATACTTTCCAATTTCTTTTGATCGAAACTTCACATAGAATGGATCAATTGCCAAGAACTCTGTTACTATCCTTGAACTTGTGACCATCCAAGAGAAAAGTTATTGACTTCTTGATGCTTCCCAACATGATAGTTTGAATGCCAAAAGATTATTTAAAAAGAAAAAAAAAAAAAAAAAAAAAAAGGTAAAAAACCAGGGTTTCAGAAAGATGACAATTCCTGAGTATATGAAAACCAAACTATGCGCACTAATATGCACCACCAAAGAAATCATGGATGATATACCTGAGAAGTGGCATGAGAATGATGAAGACAAATGATCATATAACCAAAGAAATTTATTGATAACACATAGTTTAGAAATTGAAGTACTGCAGACAAAAACCATGTAAAGAAGAAGAAAAGAAACAAGACATATTACCACTCTCATAAATCGTGACTGGGAGATCCTTTTGGGCATGATTAATTGAAGGATTGAGAAGAACATAGACAGGACTTTCATTGATATCCATCAACTGTTAAGTCAGAAAGCTCATCAAAATTAACACAAGTAGAATTGTATCCATTACCATATTCTAATTTCCCATCCAAGAAAAAGATACAATTACGTCTATCAAACTACATACTTTCTCTTGTTCAAGTAAGAAATTGAATTTCAACATTGAAAGCTAAATACATAAACTAAGCTACCCATCCTCCCAAAGAAGGCTAGGAAGATTACAAAGAACCTTCAATTGCCTTTGAACAGAGTTAGAGAACAAGCATATTATAAAAATATCTTTGAGAGAATAGAACTGGATAAAGGCTGGCCTTCAGAAGTTTTTTATCATACCAGAACATTCAATGTGGCACCTTATCATAAAAGACAAAGAAAAAGGAAAAAAAAAAAAAAATGTGAACATATTCTGAACTCTAGTAAATAAATAAATTTCCAAAGAGTAAAGACTGGAAAACATCAAAGAGTAAACTAGAAACTTCTCTGTAAAATGAATGCTAATATAGTGGCACGACACTACCTTCATTAAGCCCACCCCTAACTCCTGTCAACCCCCCCAACCCTCAAGGGGAAGGCTTATAATACTACTGCAGCAAAACTCCTTTGCATAGCCTTCAGGAAAAGTCATCAAGCAAGGGGATGAACCCTATCACCAATGCCCTCTCATTCTATGAACTTGTGATTTTAAAGGCATTTGAATGTTTGCGTGCTTTTTTCACCATTAACCAATCAGAAAAGGTAGAATAGGAAGTTCCTATTAGAACAAACATACCTAAAAATAGAAATCTTAGTGCCAAATTACAAAACTTTTGAGTGACCTTCACAAACTAGAATCATCGGTCATATATGTTGCAGGTCTAAATTAGCTTGTTGTTTTTCTTATTAATTTTTAAAGAGGTACATGTGCCTTTTATATAATACAAAAAGCCTAACTAAACCCCTAGATAGCAAGTAACAATAAATTTAAATAAATCCCTAGATACTAAGTAATAATAGAGATAGATTAGGGAGGTCGTCTACTTCCCATACTTAATGGTATTACACAAATATCTCCTAACTTAAGGCTAATCCTTCGACACTCCCCCTAAGCTGAGTAATAGGTATCATTCATTCATAGCTTGGATACTAACTCATGATGTAGTAAGCTATGAAGTCCTTTTGTCAGCAGATCTGTCAGTTGAAGTTGTGAGAACACATAACTCATGCATGCTATCCCCTTAGAGCACTTCCACAGGCATTACTTGCATCTCTCGTGCTCACCCCTCTTGGAGCACTTCCATAGGCATTACTTGTCTCTCTCGTGCTCACTCCTCTTGGAGCACTTCTACGAGCATGGCTCATCTCTCTCATGCTCACTCCTTTGGAGCACTTCCATGGACGTCACTAGTCTCTCTCATGCTCACTCTTAGAGTACTTCCACGGGCGTTGTTTGCGTCTCTAGTGCTCACTTCTCAAGTAGCGGCTTTTCTTAAGGTACCATCCGATACTCCCATCCGAGAATTGGAGTCCCACCTTGACGGAATTGGAGATCTTAGTTCTATCCCCTCCTTTTTCTTCCTCCAGCATCTTGGTTCCCTCCATTATTAAATACTTCAAATATGAATCTCAGAATTTGATGATTTGTGATGATAATTGGAAGAACGTTTCGAGATTTTTCTTGACATGATGATGAAATAATCAAAAGGGAAGAAAATAAATCCTATTTCCCATTTGAAGTATGATATATTATATTATGGGACCTCCTTGCTACTTGGACCTTCCTTAAAATTCTGGATTCTCAACCAGTTGAGTGCCAAAATTGCTGCTCAAACTTCTAGTGGAAATGGGCTACACACATGAAACTGCAACATCTACTTCAAGGTTTCTGCTTCATTTATGAATATCACAACCTTATGCGAGTGATTGTTAGGATGAGGTTGTTTTTCCTCTATTACAATAATATTTGAAAGGACCTTGTTCTTCCTCTATTGCTGGTTGGAATAGTGGAATGTGTGTCCGAATGGTGTACCAGATGAATTAGTAGTGAGGGCTTGTTGGATTTGCTCACTAAGTGGAATTAGAATAGTGGAGTAGCGGAATGCACGGATGATTTGCAGAATAGTGTAAATAGGTTTGTTGGGTGGGTTGCTGGGTGGAATGTGTGAGAAAGTGTGATTAACTTGCTTCTTTAGTAGAGGACTTGCAAGCGGTGAATCAATTGCGATTAGTTCTTTTGGGCTTTCAATTACTTTTTCTGAGCTTGCAAGTAGAGACATCAATTTTACCTACGGGGACCCCCGCCCCGAATGAGGAAGGGATCCCCCATTTAGACAGGGAATGGGGAATATTTTTTCCCCGTTAGATAAATGGGGCAGGGGACAATATTATATTCTCCATCCTTGCCCCCACCCAATTCCCCCTTCCGCTTAATTATAAATATATTTTTTATTTTTTCCCTGGACAGCTGAGAGATAGAAGAAGATTTAGTTTGATGGTTCAAAGTTTTCAGAGAGGGTATGGTAGGAATACAAATGAAACATTCCTTTGCCCTCACACAGAGAGCCAAGAGAACTAAAAATAAGAACTTCAGACCAATTACCTAGTTACTAATTTCCACAAGATAAACTAACTAAGGCATTGGTAGAAAGAAGAGAAAGGTGCTTCCTAGTTCCATGGCGGTGGGAGGCCAAGGTTAAGGTTTGAGAAGGGGAGGGAGGGAGCTTTGTGTAGTGATCATAATCTTATCTTTACTCTGAACATATCAATAGATCCTAACAATACCATTTTTTCATTCGACACTTAAATAACAACGCAAGAAATCCATTCTCCACGGTAGACCTCCCATCTAAATTTGATGAGCATTGAGCTAGTTGAAAGTCACACTTTGTAAACCCTCTTGATAAGAGGGTACTACTAAAAAGGCGATTGTCTTAGGCAAAAAGCTGTCAATAATCTAAGGTTAGGAAACCTAATAAAAAATACTGGAAATACATTCATCAGTTTCTTTTATGAGAAACTAGCTTTCATTGACATAGATAAAAAGGAAATACGGGCAATACAAAAACAAGCCCAAAAAAAAAATAGCCCACACATCCAATTGCAACAAGGGCTCCAAGCCAAAAGAATCATACTAAATAATAATTACAAAAAAAAAAAAAAAAAAAAAAAAAAAAAAAAAAAAAAAAATTGTATTAACAGTGCCCACATGGATGAATCAAATCAAAGACGTGTTGAAGGTCCTCCCTAGATTGCTTAACCCCACAAAAAAAATTCTACTATTCCTATTCAGCCAAATGGTCCACAACAAAGTAAAAAACATTGAGATTGCCAAAAAGCCCTTTCTTTTGTCACGAAGGGGACAATTCAAGGGCACCTCCTCAAATATCAAACAACAACCTCTATTACGAGCAAGTGCAACCCCAACGGTCCTAAAAAATTTGTTCCACAAGGAGGTAACAAACACACAGTCCCAAAATAAATAGTCAAGATTTTCTTCCTCTCTCCTATAAAGGGCAGACCATTAAAGACACAACAAAACACCATGGAAGAAAGCCTCTAGATAAGATCAAGAGTACTCACTCTCCCATGCAAAACTTGCCATGCAAAAAAAAAAAATCACTTTATAAGGAATTTTAACATTCTAAAGGGAGAAACACGTAGACCCTTAGGGGAAGAAGGGGCACAAAGAATCCAAACAAAATAACTATGGGAAATGCCCTCGAGAGCTTTGGAAGGCAAGTCCAAGAGTCCTTCTCCCCATAAGCATAGGAGATTGACAATCTAACAAGCCTCACGATCAAAAAGTGCACAACAACAAAGACAATGAAGAATTGTCAGAGGAAGGCAAGATAGAGAACATCAAGTGTAACATCTTCTCTGACAGGTGGTAAAGACTAGGGAACAAGGAACACTAAGGTTTCTCTCCCACCCAACAATCCTCCTAGAAGTAGGTATTTGAACCATCCCTAATAGAACATTTAACGAACTGAGAGAACAAAGGATATCCAACAGCAATAGCAAGCCATGCGCTCCTATAAAAACCGTTAAACCTACCACTAGAGACCCATTCAAAACCTTCGCCACAAAGAATCGGGCTCCAACTAAAATTTCCAAAACCATTTCACCAAAAATACATTCATTGTATTTTCAAGACGAAGTACGGATGAGCTTATTGAAATTAGAGGCATTATAGGAGTTCAAATTGTGTGATTCTAAGTAAAAGGAGTAAGAAATTGGGCTAAAAGTTGAGAAAATTGTTTTTCTTTGAAGGGAGTAAAACTACTAGCGGTGACTATGGAAGCGCTGTGAAGGGTCTGGAGAGTCTTTTCAAGGAAGCGATTGAGCAGGAAGATAGATCGAATTAAGTCAATTGGAATTCAATGTCAAACCTTGTGAGAAGGTTGGCCAGAGAATCAAAAAAAATTGGCCATCAAAATACTGTTCTCTAATCTAATTGGAGTCTGTACGCACATCCACACACACAAACGTACGCAGGGAGAGAGGCAGAAAGAAGTAATAGAGTTAATACTAAATCAATTGGACATCTTTTGAATCTCAGGTATGTGTTTTTTTTTAATGAGAAACCAAGTTCTCATCACATCAAGAAGAATGAAAACAAATACAAGAACATACAAAAATTCATCCCCACAAAAGGAATTCAAACCCTAATTAAGAAAGAACAGACTCCAATCTAAAAGAAAACCTATCTAATAACTACGAAAGTCCGGTGAAACTAAGACTCACAATTCTCAGGTGCGCAAATAAAATTCTATAGGAATTAAGAGTCCGTTTAAAATTTCAATAGGCGCAGTATACTTGAGAATGTGAAAGCCATGTAAACAACTCTGTGCCAAGATAGTAAGACAGCAGTTTAAATGGAAACTCACAGCCTTATGGATATGCATGTCAGACTCCAAGGCATCACTCCCAGTAGAATACCAACCCAAAATGTAGAAGTGGGGGAAAAACTTTCTTATCTGTTCCAAAAAAGAGAACAACTCAATCATCATAAACAACGAAATCAACACTAACCAAAAAGCGAGCGTAAATGAAAGAGATATCGGAAATTACTAACAGAGCTCTTGCTTCTTCTCAAGGAAAGTGCGGTCGAGTGATTGAGTTTTGGGGTCATAAAGAAGCTCAAAGCTGTTAAAGATCTCAACGGTGCGGCCCCTCTGAACACCAACAACACAACCGTAAACCCTAGGTGCGGGAGGAGAAGTGGTAGGGTCCACAGAATCGGCTACATCGGCGTCATTACTCAAGGCGCAAGGAGATGGAGCTGAGCAGCAAGATGACGGAGTATTCATCTGAGACTTAACCCTAGTGTAGTGATCGGAAATGTTCACAATCACAAGAGGGTGCAGCTTGAATGTCAATCCGCTGCCAGAGGACGCCATGATCGATTGCAACAAAACAAGGAACAAACGATCGAGGATCCAAGATTTGCTTGACCTAGAAATCAAAACCAGAGAGAATGGAACACACAAAGTAGGGATTCAACACTGTTTACCGAAATCTTCCAGTTCGTTATTCAATTCCCATCCATCATCAATGCTCTGTTTTCGGCAATCTCCGAAACTTTTCTGGAAGAAGCTGAAGAGAAAGTTCCCGTGCGCTTCGAAGCTTTACAGTTAACTCGTGCACATTTATGTATATTGTAATTTCACCTTAAAACTTTCAATTTATATAATATATTTTTATTTTTTAAAATTATTTATTTATTTAAATATTTTACATTATTAATGTTAAAAATAAAAACTAACATGATTATTTTTATTTTTTAAATTTATTTATTTATCTTGAATATTTTACATTATTAATGTTAAAAATAAAAACCAACATGATTATTTTTATTTTTAAGAGATTCCGCACTAAAATAGATATTCTAAAAGCTAAAAAAAATTAATTTTTTTAATCTTTTTTAAATAATAATATTTTAATTAACTAATTTTTTAGTCGAGTTAAAGCCAATATATTTTATAAGATTTTGTTCGTTTTGAGTTAGCATAGAATTTTGGCCAATGAATCCGAAACCCAAACCGAAAATAACATAGAATTTTGTCCAATAATTCGAAACTCAAATCGAATATTTTTGGTTTCAGAAAATTAACCCAATCCAACCCCTATGATTTAGGTTGGGTTGGTTCGGGTTGTCGGATTCAATGTACACCCCTACCATGAAGTAGAAGATCCAACCCAATCCTCAACCCCTATGATTCAGGTTGAGTTGGTTCAGGTTGTCGGATTCAATGTACACCCCTACCATGAAGTAGAAGATCCAACTCAATCCAACCCCTATGATTCAGGTTGGGTTGGTTCGGGTTGTCGGGTTCAATGTACACCCCACCATGAAGTAGAAGATCCAACCCAATCCAACCCCTATGATTCAGGTTGGGTTGGTTCGGGTTATCGGGTTCAATGTACACCCCTACCATGAAGTAGAAGATCCAACCCAATCCAACCCCTATGATTCAAGTTGGGTTGGTCCGGGTTGTCGAATTCAATGTACACCCCTACCATGAAGTAGAAGATCGAACCATCAATTTTTGAAATAATAATTAATGTTTTATCCATCGAGTTAATATTAGGTTTACTATTATCAATTTATGTCAAATCATTAGTCTCATCCGTGGTTAATATAACCAACGAAAAGTAACGGACTAAAGAAAAGAATTTCAAAATTTTACTCTCAAAACTAGTTTAATTAGACGCATCAATAATCATAAATGAAAAAAAAATTAAGCATCCAATCTTGCTCTATTAACGACAACGAGCCCTCCACAATAACATGAACCCACGTGATTCTATTTTAATTCACTCAAAAAATCTCGTGAAAAAAGAGATAATTGTCTTCGTTCATATGAAATAGATCCTCCCTTCCATAGCCAACATGAAACTTCAATTGTACGTACATCAAAATCAACTGATTTATCTCTAACGATGTCCAAACTTTCAATGCAACAAAATCCAAGCTCACCGCTAATAGATAGTGTCCTCTTTGGACTTTTCGTTTCGAACTTCTCCTCAAGGTTTTTAAAATGTGTCTTTTAGGGAGAGGATTCCACACCCTTATAAAGAATGTTTCGTTCTCCTCCTCAACCGATGTAGGATCTCACAATCCACACTCTTATAAAGAATGTTTCGTTCTTCTCCCCAACCGATATGCGATCTCACAATCCACACCCTTATAAAGAATGTTTCGTTCTCCTCCCCAACCGATGTGGGATCTCACAATCCACACCCTTATAAAGAATGCTTCGTTCTCCTACCCAACCGATGTGAGAATCTCACAATCCACCCCCCTTCAGCTGCTAGCGGTGGGTTTAGGTTATTACATTCAATCTATCAATCAACCAAAGCTTCCTATCACTTCTAGCAATAACGTAAGTAACATTCAGAAACGTTGAAAGCTTTAAAAGTCTATGAAGTTGCTGTTATTTGCTATATTCGACCGAAAAAAGACAAATACACCGTCATTGTTGGTCGTATGTATACTCTTTTCAAAGAATATTTGTCGAAAACTCGACATAGCTATACATTAAATACACGAAACTATACAATTCGATCCTAGATCATTGGTAGACTTGGTTTTTGACAAAGGGGTTCCCTGTAGGATCCAAATCAACAACAAAAGTATGACCAGGCTTTGGATCACCATAAAGGAATGCCTCACTTAAAGGGTCTTCAACTATCAAGGTAATGGCTCTCCTAAGAGGCCTAGCACCATAAGCTTGGTCATACCCTACTTGGCATATGAGATCCTTTACTGACTCTGATAACTCTAGACCCACCCCAAGCGACATGAGCCTATCCTTTACTTCTTGAAGCATCAGGTTTAAGATCTCAAGCATCTAATGTGAAACAATGCAAACCAATCGTATGAAGAAACTAAATCAGTGTCTCAATGAGTTCAATCCAGGTTTGCATTTAGGTGAAGATGAGAGAGGTCGAGCCGGAGTTATTTCGAAACAAAAAAGAACAAACTGGACTAACCTGAGCCTTTTGAAGGGGTTGGAACACGACTATCTCGTCTATCCGGTTCAGCAACTCGGGACGAAAATACCCCTTGAGTTCCTCTATCACAAGAGATTTCATTCCTGCATATGAACTAGATGATTCGTCTTCTGAAGTAAAGAAACTGATGGAGTGATGTCTACCCTTTATGATTGAAGTCGAACCAATGTTTGATGTCATTACTATCAATGCGTTCTTAAACGACACTCTCCGTCCCTGTCGGTCCCGATTTGAAATGTAAGACAGTGAAAAACAGCACTAATCTTGGAGTACAATGAGCACGAACCTGAGAATCTGTAAGGTGTCCATCTTCGAATAACTGGAGGACGATGTTGTAAACATCTGGATGAGCTTTCTCTATCTCGTCGAGCAATACAACTGTAAATGGCTTCCTTCTAATTGCATCTGTTAATGTTCCTCCGTCTCCGTAGCCGAGATATCCTGGAGGTGATCCGATTAGTTTACTCACAGAATGTCGCTCCATATATTCGCTCATGTCCAATCTTAGCATAGCTGCTTCCTGCACGTATGTTACGTTTAGTGTCGAAATGCAAAAAGATGTTGTCAGTAATATTCAAAGGCTAGCTTAAACTCTGCAGGCAATTAAGTCACGGAACATACAGTAGGGGACGAGTTAATGACGCGTTCGGACTTCTAATCTTTTGGTTACAGAAAAAGTGACAATCAAACAATATACGTGTAGAGGGCTGTAAATAATAATAAGGTATTACCGAACCGAAGTAGCACCTAGCCAGAACTTTTGTTAGCTCGGTCTTGCCAACTCCAGTAGGGCCACAAAAAAGTAGAACCGCTATAGGTCGGTCGGGATCCTTAAGCCCAACCCGAGACCGTTTAACAGCTCGAGAAATTGCAGAAACAGCCTCATCTTGCCCAACAACTTGCTTTTTGAGCTGTTCGTCGAGACCCATCAGAAGAATGCTCTCATCAACCGTTAGCTGCTGAACTGGGATGCCTGACCAAAGAGAAGTAACTGCTGCGACATCATCCGGTCCGACCACCACAGGTCTGGAACAAATAACAGTATGAACTAATACTCTTTTTTTAAAAAAAATTGTTTGGGCTAACAAATAACATTTTTCATATTGAAGTTTCGTACTCAAAATTATCGGATATTGAAGATAAAGTCGATTCCACGACGCTATTCCCAGAAGAACCCAAGCTTTGTACTTCACCATCTTTGAGTTTATTGGCCAGATTCTGTTCATAGCGGAAGAAGAGATATCAATAATGATCACAGATTTGAGCAATAATATCAAATATGCAAAAACAATACCATTTCATGCATAGCTTGAATGGCCTTAATTTCTTGCCAATACTCATCCTGTGATTTAGAGAGTATAGAAGTCTGCAATTCTTTTCTCTTCTTAAAGGCTTCCATACGAGCTCTACTACCTGCTTCGTCGATTAGATCGATAGCCTTATCCGGAAGATACCTATCACTTATGTATCTTGCAGACAGATATACAGCAGCGTTTATCGCTTCAAATGTGAACCTGCAGTTGTGGTGAGCCTCGTACTTCTCACGAATGCTCAGCAACATTCGCACTGCATTCTCCTATATTTAGGATCCTATCTCATTAAACATTGAAAAATGTATGGTTTGTGCATAACATACAATTAAGAAATAGAAAAATTACCTGGCTTGGCTCCTCGATCAGCACGGGCTGGAATCGTCGTGCTAATGCTTTATCTGTCTCGAATTTCTTTCTGTATTCACCAATTGTGGTGGAAGCAATACACTGCCAGCAATGAAATAGTTATGTACCAAAAATGACTGAGTGGACGACGGATATAACGCACACACGGAGAGAACAGATATATGATTCTTGATGGACCCAAGTAAATGATCAAGAGATTGACGTCTAAAAATTAAAATACAATGGTCTTCCTAAGAGAAAACAATTTGAACTTAGTCCATTTTGTTACTAAATTGTGAGATTCCACATCGGCTGGGGAGGAGAACGAAATATTATTTATAAGGGTGTGGAAATCTCTCCCTAGCAGAAGCATTTTAAAAACCTTGAGAGAAAGCCCGAAAGGGAAAGTCCAAAGAGGACAATATCTGTTAGCGGTAGGCTTGGACTATTACAAATGGTATTGGAGCCAGACACCGGGCGATGTGCCAGTGAGGAGGCTAAACCCCAAAAGGGGTGGACACGAGGCGGTGTGCCAGCAAGGGCACTGGGACCTGAAAGGAGGTGGATTGGGGGTCACACATTGATTGGAGAAGGGAACGAGTGTTAGCGAGGACGCTGGACCCCTAAGAGGGGTGGATTGTGAGATTCCACATCGGTTGGGAAGGAGAACGAAGCATGCTTTATAAGGGTGTGGAAACTTCTCCCTAGCAGAGGCATTTTAAAAACTTCCCCTCAAGGGAAAGTCCAAAGAGGACAATATCTGCTAGCGGTGGGCTTGGGCTGTTACACTACTATACCGTTAATGAAGGACAAAACACATGCAAAGACTCGTACGACTTAATCATAATATCAATTATGGCAAAGCCAATACTATCATCTAAGTGAGTTATGTCAAAACTAATACATGACATAGTATACATTATTTCCAAGCAGGAAAAGCTAAAAGCATAGTTCACAAGATCATTTAGGCACTTCAACATGATAACCGTTAAAAATTAAGTGAAGATACCTGCAGTTTTCCTCTCCCAAGTGATGGTTTCAATAAATTAGCGAAGTTAAGACCCGACCCTTTACTTCCACCTCCAGCAGCGCCAAGCTCAGCAAGTGAATGGACTTCATCAATGAAAAGGATAATATTGCCTGCAAGCCCACCGTAACATAGATGTGTAAACTTTCAAATGTTCTTTTGTACTTTGTGATCTATCATGTTTTGCCGGTTATCCATAAAAAAATTTAAAAAAATGTTACACTAAGCCTCGACCTGATTCTGTTATCTCGTTAATTAGTGCAGTAACACGTGCCTCCAATTCTCCCCTTTCCTTCGCACCAGACACGAGTCGTCCAATATCCAAGGACATTACTTGTTTGTTCTGTGGGAAAATGTTGTTTTGTTTCAATAGGATAAAGAGATAAATCATATGAACAATAGAGGAAACAAGCCATACATACCTTCTTAGAATTGCAAACAAAAAATCAGTTAGAATTACACAATAAATGTAACGCTCAAGCCTACTGCTAGCAGACATTGCCCTCTTTGGGCTTTCCGTTTCAAGCTTCTCCTTAAGGTTTTTAAAACGTGTCTGCTAGGGAGAGGTTTCCACACCCTTATAAAGGGTGTTTCGTTCTCTTCCCCAACCGATGTGGGATCTCACAATCCACCCCCCTTCGGGGTCCAACGTCCTCGCTTGCACTCATTCCTTTCTCCAATCGATGTGGGACCCCCACCAAATCCAACCTCCTTCGGGGCCCAGCGTCCTTGCTGGCACATCGTCTCATGTCCACGCCCCTTTGGGGCTCAACCTCTTCACTAGCACATCTCCCCGTGTCTGGCTTTGATACCATTTGTAATGCCCAAGCCCACCGCTAGCAAATATTGTCCTCTTTGGGCTTTCCCTTTCGGGCTTCCCCTCAAGGTTTTTAAAACGCGTTTGCTAAAGAGAGGTTTCCACACCCTTATAAAGGGTGTTTCGTTCTCCTCCCTAACCAACGTGGGATCTCACAACAAAACTTAAATTTTCCGTTCTATATGGAGTACTTTGTCAGAAATTTCTGTAACCGCGATGTTTTGTTGATTTTTTCCGACTGGAATCCTTGTTTGTAAGGCTATTTTGTTTGTTGGGACACACCTAATCTCCCCTGTAATTTCATTTGCTCCATTAAAAGTGTTGTTTTCTATCAAAAACAGAGGTTCGATTCATGAACGAGCAACGTCCAAGCAGGGGAAAAACCTATCGAACCTTGATTTGTAATCCTATTCCTTGCCCCAAGAAACACAAAATAGATTTAAATAGAGAAAATGTTGGATGATTTTGCAGACAACCATCTCTTATCATGACTCCAGCACAAAACAAGACCACAAAACACAGAAGCATCAAACCAAATCAAAGCTGAATGTAAACGTCAGAAGCGAATATGTGAAAATAACCGTAAAATAGCAAGCAGCGATTAAAAATCGTACCAACAGTACGAACGGAGCATCTGCTTGAGCAATACTGAGAGCCAACCCTTCAGCAATTGCTGTCTTTCCTACTCCACTCTCGCCAATAAGAATGGGGCTATTTTTTGTTCTGCGACAAAGGATCTCCACGACTCGTTTAACTTCAGAATCTCGACCAAAAATAGGGTCGATGAATCCTTCACTAGCACGAGCAGTAAGATCCACGCAGAACTGAGCCAAAGCACTATTCTCTGACACAATTATAAAAAAAAAAATTGAACACCTCTTTTCCATTGGTCAAATTCAAAACAAAAAAAATAAAACACATATATTCAACATCATAACGTATTACCTTTTTCTTTTTGAGAGGGTTTTATACGAAGAACTTTTCTAGAAGTCGATTTCTTAGGCACCCATTGTTGCAATGCACTAGATGGCTCTCTACCATCTTTGGCAAGCTCCCCCTTAAGCCTAGATATTGCTGCATCTACCAACTGAGTAACATTTACCCCTAAGCTGAAATCATTTCAAGATAACAGCCTATTCAATAGCAGTTAGGCACACGTATCTAAACTATGGTTGAAAAGAAATCAAAGAATTTTCAAAGACAAGCTCCTTTGTTGCTCAGATCGTTTTAAATTAGCTCGCTTAATGACTCCGTCGCCAATTTTTACATGATATCTATCTTAATTGGCATGCATTTATTGTTCCCTTGTAATTGTTTGTTGTTTTTTTAAGGTTTTTTTTTTTTTTGTTTCACTCATCTCTAGAGTTTGTATCTTTTGAGAATTAGTCTATTTTCATTAATTTAACGAAAAGTTGCATTTCTTGTTTTTAAAAAATCTTCTGCACAATTGCTGACGTTTATAAATAATGTTGATTATATAGAATTGCAATCCAAATCTCCTCCAAAAACCTCTAAACATCTCTAAATTCCCCTATATCTTTCGAGCCATAAAAGTCACGAAACTATGAAAATTAGTCCCTTGCCAAAGGGCAACCTTATTATGAAAAGGAAAATTAACGAATGCCTCCTCCACAGTCCACCATACTCATACACCCTCTTGGCAAGGTCAAACCAGGACCAAAGGTATCCAAGAGTACGGCCCAAAGCTTCACGATAAAGCACCGCTTCCAAAGCACATGATCTAAATCCTCACTGCTTCGTTTTCTCTACCCAGCCCATAGGGTTGTCTTTTTTAGCTCCTCTTTTAATATAGTGTTCTCACTTATAAACATAAAAGAAAAGAAAATTCTCCACTGCTTTTCTGCACAATGCAACACTAGAATCCAAAGCCATAGAAGATCTTTGAACAAAGTTCGCATTATATGTCCTACAAAATTTTAACATCCTAGGGATATGGGTCTTTTGTGTAAATGGAGGTAGATGGTGTTTGTGCGGGAGAAGAAGTAGAATTCTATTTTGAATAATTGTAAAGCTCAAACTGTAGGAACCTTAATACATCTAAGTTAAAAGTACTCAAGACTAAATTGAAAATTTTTAAGTACCATCTTTATTGATGTTTATGATTATTTATACAAGTTGTATAATAATCATTGCTACATCAATGGAACCAAGACTCAATCAGGGAGAAACATCCTC
Source organism: Cucurbita argyrosperma subsp. sororia (assembly GCA_018691285.1). Classification (NCBI taxonomy): domain Eukaryota; kingdom Viridiplantae; phylum Streptophyta; class Magnoliopsida; order Cucurbitales; family Cucurbitaceae; genus Cucurbita; species Cucurbita argyrosperma. The sequence continues at coordinate 5,676,720 of CM031889.1, read as the reverse complement.
TCCTAAAACGAAGGAAATAACTGAAAATAGAAATGAAAGTAGAGTTCCTATGACTATTGCTACATCAATACAGTCATGACTCAATCACGGAGGATCATCCTCCTAAAACAAGGGAAATAACTAAAAATAAAAATGAAGGTGGAGGACTTCTTACAGTACGGACACTGAAAACAAGGGAAATAACTAAAAATAAAAATGAAGGTGGAGGACTTCTTACAGTACGGACACTGAAAAAAAAAAAAAAAAACAGCATAAAGAAAAATTCAACCAATGGGTTCCATACGCGAATGCTTCTTTCTCCCATGAGTGTAACATGTGTACATTTATAGTGGCACTGTGATACAATACTTCCCGACCTCAAAGAAAGCTTCTCCTCAAACTTGAATTATGGAAATCGTTTGGTCATATCTTGAACATTTCCCAAGAGGCGTCAGCTGGTGAAGAGTGGCTCCAGTGTATCAAAACTTCTAACTATCTAACTTTAAATCGATGGTCCAAAATAGCAAGTGGTTGAGGAGGGTCAGGGGCTGGAATTGGAGAGGAAGTTTTGGATTATGATTGGCATTGCCTTCATGGAATGGTTTGTGTGTGGAAACGTAGAACACTGGGTGTAATTTTGATTCGGTTGGTAAGTTTAACTTATAGGTCATAGAACCAATTCGTTCTAATACCTCAAAAGGCTCAGAGAATTTTGCGGCAAGCTTTTGATTTTTCCAAGAAGCTAACAAAGACGGGCGATATGGTTGAAGATGAAGCAGGATCTTGTCTCCAATATTGAACTCTAATGGTTGGTGTGATATGTGCGATTGATCATATCGATCCTTCTTTCTATTCTGAGCTTCCTAAAGGCTGTCTCTAAGGATTTACCGCATGGAATCTCTTTTTTGAAGAATGACATTGATACAATGCCACTACAAGTGTACACACGTTACACTCATGGAAAAAAGAACCAATCGCGTATGGGTTGCGTATGGAACCCATTGGTTGAATTTTTCTTATGTAGTTTTTTTTCAGTTTCCGTATTGTAAGACCTTCATTTCTATTTTTAGTTATTTCCCTTGTTTTAGGAGGATGGTCCTCCATGATTGAGTCATGCATTGATGTAGTAATGGTTGCAAGGACTCCACTTTCATTTCTATTTTTAGTTATTTCCTTTGTTTAGGGGGATGATCCTCCGTGATTGACTCATGGTTCCATTGATGTAGTAATGGTTATTACACAACTTGTATAAATAGTCATAAACATCAAATGAATATGGTACCTAAAAATTTTCAATTTAGTCAAATTTAGTCTTGAGTACTTTTAACTCAACTCAGAGGTATTAAGGTTCCCTCCCATTGAGCCAAACAATTATTTAAAATAGGTCGAAAGAAGGATTCTACTTCTTCCCCCCACACAATATCATCTATCTCCACTTATGATAGACTCATAACTCGATCGCAAACTTGAGCACGTAACAATTTGGTATCAGAGCCAACAATATGGGTGAGTCTGTACAAGAATAGTTTACCAAACTCTTCAAGTTACTCTTATCTTAAGAGCAGGCCAATCAAGCGCGTAATGAGAAGGTTGAATAGCTTCATGCCAAATTGGATGCCATGTCCCTTGACTTGGAATCCACAGAGAAGTCAGGTTGACTTCTTCAAGTGCTGAAAGTCGAGCAAAAACAAGGAGAGATAAGGGAATTTCTAGGGCACCGTTTCCGAAAATTATGGAAGAAACTTGATAGTACCCAAATTCATGAAACTTGACTTTCCTCGCTTCAATGGGCTGGAAGACTCCTTGGGTTCGATTAGCCATTGTCAACACTTTTTCCGACATCAATCGACACCCGAGGAAGAAAAGATGAGCTTAGTCTCTTATCACTTAGAGGGAATTGCTCAACTATGGTATTTACAAATGATACAGGATATTCCACATCCCACCTGGACCGTGTTTGCCCACCAATGTAATTTACGGTTTGAACCTCCCATCCGAAGCAATATATTGGGCTCGCTAAGCTAAAAACAAACGGGTTCAGTGGAAGAGTACCAAAACAAATTCGAAGTGTTGGTTTCAAGAGCTGGAATTTTAACTCAAACTCAAAAGATTCAGTTGTATATTAGCGGATTGCAAGAGTCTATATCAATTGAGGTGGAGCTCCACCAGCCACAGGACTTGATAACCGCAATGAGTATGTCTCATTTGTATGAAAAGAATATATATCCCAGGGCCACCACCAACCAAGATAACAAACACAATTCACCAATTGTAGATACGCGCACCAACTGTTCGATAAAACGACTCACTAGAGAAGAAATGGAAGAAAGGGTTGTGTTTCAATTGCGATGAGACATTTGTGCGAGGCCATCAATGCAAGAAACTATTTTGGATTGACTTGGAAGAAGAGAACAAACCAGACGAGAAAATGGAGCAAGAACTATCACCAGAGATATCTCTCCATGGAGGTTAAAACATATTCCCCTCCACTCCAAAAGAAAATGGTATGATCAATGAACTACGAAGGAGTAAGATGAATTTTACCATCACCATTAAAGATCTTTTGGTTTTCCGAATGACAGCTTGGTTTAGAGAACGGTGTCCTAGACATCCTACTCGAGCCATCTAGAGGCAAAAATATTCCCCTAAGTTTTCCATCAATAAAGATAAAATATACGGCAGAAGACATACAATTCCATATCCAAAACCTCTATTTGAACCAAGCCCATTTTTCAAAGCACCTTATCCAAAATGTTCCAATCTACAAGATCAAAGGTTTTTTCAATTCCCACAATTGCCTTCTATTCTCCTTGCTAAGCCACAAGTTCCTCATTGCACGCATATGAACACTTCATCTAATATCTATACCGATCTCCCAACTACAAAAGTTTTTTGAATGATATTGTCCTCTTTGGGTTTACCTTTCGAGCTTCCCCTCAAGGTTTTAAAACGTGTCTGCTAGAGAGAGGTTTTCACACCCTTATAAAGAAGTGGGATCTCACAATCCACCCCCTTTCGGGGCCCAGCATCCTCGTTGGCACTCGTTCCCCTCTCCAATCGATGTGTGGTTTTCACACCCTAATAAAGAATGCTTCGTTCCCCTCTCCAACCGACATGGGATCTCACAATCCACTCCCCTTCGGGGCCCTGCGTCCTCACTGGCACTCATTCCGCTCTCCAATCAATATGAGGTTTTCACACCCTTATAAAGAATGCTTCGTTCCCCTCTCCAACCGACGTGGGATCTCACAATCCACTCCCCTTTGGGACCCAGTGTCCTTGCTGGCACTCGTTCTGCTCTTCAATCAATGTAAGATCTCCCATTGTTGCTTTAACCACTAGATCGATCTCAAATCTTAACACTCTTCACCAATTTCTCAGCATCAAATTGACTCTACTATTAGTCCAAGGAAGCAAACACCTCATCAATGGAGGTGTATATGTCAAGTGGTTCCACCCAAAAATATCTGCTCCGCTAATGAAACTAATTGGATTGCCTCACTAAAAACATCAGAAGCAAACCGCAAAAAACAATAAACATGAACAAGAACAACAGTAACTTCTGATATTAAAAAAACAAACATAATGGAAAACAATTCAGACCACGAACAAACAATGGCAGCCGATTTCTTCAAGTTCATGAGACAAAAGGAGCTGAGAAATCCTCCATGGTTATGCAAAAATGGTCTAGTGAAAGGAATGAATAAAATGAACAATACCTCCTCAAAATCAACTCTATGTTTCCATCATCAGCAGCAGCCAGTAAAGCAATGGAGAGGTGTTCAGGTCCAACGAAATGATGGCCCATTTTCTTGGAGTACTCAACAGCTGAATCAAACGCCCGCTTGGTGCCGACAGAAAAAGGAACATGAGGCGTAACAGCCGCACTATCAACACTCATATCCGCTTCCGCATCGTTGCTATGCCAAATGCCGCGAACAGCCTCACGTGCCTCATGTAGTGTTAGACCCGAATTCAAAAAACCGCCAGGAGACTGATTATGCTCTTCCTCAGCAATCAAACCCAGAAGAAGATGTTCGGTGAAAACCAAACCCTTCGAAAGGGTCTTCGCCTCTCTCTGCGAGAAGATCACAGCCTTCACCGCTCGTTCGGTGAACCGCTCAAAAATGGCGGAAATGATCGGAATCCTCAGCCGCCTCCTCCGCCGGGTTCTACCGCTGGTGAACTCATTAGGCGAACGAAATGATGTGAGAAAAGAACGGGAAAACGAGAACACGAGATTGGAAGAGGGGAATCCATTGATTTTCCGTCCAGATAAATGAGAAATCGATAGAACACTCAACGAACAAGTGGAATAAGAAACAGATGGCGGCGATATCAATCGATTGCAGCCATGAACATGGATCAAATTGGAAGATGGGGTCGCTGGCATTCTTGTCGAAAAATATCTGAAACTCCCACTAGAAATCTCGATCCCAAAGTCTCAGAGGAAATGGTTCATGAATCAACAGAAAGAATTGAAGAATTGCGCAGATGAAAGAGAAGAACAATCGAGGAATTGCAGACGAATTGCACGGCAAGTCAATGGGGGAATTAGCCAATCGGCCATGCTGATAAAGACCCGTTTGATGAACGCATACTATTTCAACGCCGACGGGGAGGACTCGGCCTTGAGAGTGTGCCATATTCAGACGCACTCCGTAAGAATTCAGTGCCAGTGATTTGTCTTTTACAACAACTTTTTAATATCAAAAGGACGTTCGTTTTGCCGCTCATCCTTTGCCACATGTTCCGGCAAAATCACGTAGTGGATGCAACTAATCGTCATTCGTCGTTGTTCGTCACATCTGAAGTTATATGTTATGTAAGTCGTTATATTGTCTTTCTCGCTTGCTAACCTATAACATTACTTTCAACCTTGCTTACAAAATCTCTCAGCTTCTGTTTTCTAGAACCTTATTCTCAAAACAGGGGCAGAGCCTTGGGTGTATGACGCTCGGTAGAAGGCGACCCAAATTTGAGTTGGCTGACTCACTCAGTGGTGAGAGTGAGTGTCACACAATCACCTCCAAACCTCTCTAGAAAGTGCGATTGCGACACCTCGCATGTTTTGATGGTCACGTCTCCCACTTGGTTAACCATAATGTATTCCAATCTGACATAGCTAGTTGTATGTGGCACCATATGTCCCAATGTCTCTAAATGTTAGATATTGAGTGGTAGTATCACGACACTCGAGTTACTGTAGATTTGTACATGTCTATCAGAGCTGATATGCACACGATATCTTGACAAAAAGGCAATGAAAAATTGAATCAAGAAGTAATGTTTTCGTTGTTACAAATATTGTGCTCGTATGTGGATGAGATGCATATATTTTCATATGTGACCCATTGTAAACAAAATAGGGTATGTTGCGGGGCAAGAGCACGATGGACGGTATGGATCGAGCCACATATGAAAAAACTCGATAACAAGTGAAGTATGACAACGTCGAAAGTAGTGTCAACCACGTACTATTTCAGATTACACAATTTTAAAAGAGATCAGATTAAATTGAAATAATACAATAATTATAATTATTAAAATTAAATAATTAATTACCAAAGCTTCTGTAACTTCTATCTCCATGTCTCAAATAAAAAAAAAATCAAATTATGACGTAAAGATCTATTGAGTTTGAACCCATAATAATAAAAATAAAAAATAAAAAATATCTTTAAATTTTTTTAAAAACTTTAAAAATACCTCTAAACTTTTTTTAAAAAATAAAAAATAATAATAAATATATTTACGTTTAAAAAATATTCATAAAATTTTAAAAGTATCATTAAAAAAATTTAGATATAATTTATAAAATTTTAATTGAAGATATTTTATTAAAAAATTTAAAGAATATTAATGAAACTTTTTAAAATTTAAATGTATTTAAAAGTTATAAGATTATTTTTTAAATAAAATATTAACCGTTTTCATCTAAAATTAAGATATTTTTTAAATGTATATATATATATTTTTTTTTTTGAAAGTTTAAAGATATTTGTTATAATTTTTTAAATATATTTTTTAAATCGTTTTTAAAGTTTAAAAATATTATTGAAACTTTAAAAAAATTATGAGTATTTTTTAAATAAAGTGGGAGATAATTTTACTAATTTAATTAATTAATTTATTATTTTTTGTCCATCCAAATATAGTTTAATTTAAAAAAAAAACACCAATTAAAAAAGAAAAAAATTGATATATTATCCATAATTGGTAGTTTTTAGTTTTCTTAAATTTTACAATGGGATTTAGTAAATTAACTTAAATATTATACTATAAATTAATTATTGATTATTTCATTATTTGATTATTTTTGGTTCGCGTCGCCGTAAGCCCTCGGCGGAGAAGAACAGGCCTTTCATATACCAATTTGTAGGTACGGATTGAATTTGAGGCGTCCGGTAGAAAAAATCCGACGAATTTCTTGTGGAGAGAGGATGGATTTTGAAATGGCGGGGAATCGCTGTTGGTAATTTGACGAATTCACTTTTCTTGATCGGGAAAACCTAATATACTCTTCTTGGCGAATCATCATCATCGTTGTCGTCGAGTGGACGGATTGGAAATTGTTGTTTGAATGAGGTTAGGTTTTACTTGGATTGCTTAATCGAATACCGTTTCAGATCCGTTCGAGTTAATATCTATTGGACTGGAGTTCGGGAATTCTTTTCGAATCGGATTTGGGAGGACATGTTTTCGCAGATTCTTGCGCCATTTGGAACATAATTTTCGTTTTATCGAGTGTTGGATTGCGTCCGAGGGTTTTGGTGAATCTTTTGTTTTGAACCGAGAGATTTTTGTTGTTGATTTCTTCTGCACAACGAAGATAGGGATTCTTCGATCATTTGTAGTGGAATCAGACGATTATTCCGATACCTAATTGCCTTTGAATTGTTGCTATTGTTTTTTTTTAAATTATGCATCCCCGTCACCGTAATACGGGTAATGGGTTTAGGTCTGGTTCCATGGGAGTTGGATTAGCTTCTTCTCGAATCTCTCCTGAGGGATCGGTTAGGGGCCATGGTGGCGCGTATGGCAATGATTATCGCAATTTTAGTCATCCGAGTAGCTTTGGGCGCGGTCAGGGATACCCCAAATCATATCAATCATCCCAATCACTGCCTCCTCCGCGAAGAGGTGGGGGTTCTGTTGACATTTTTATGGAAGCAGGTCGTCTTGCAGCCGAATATCTGGTTTCTCAAGGTTTGCTCCCATCTAGTGTTTTGTCTGGTAAATGGCAAGGTGGAAGTTTGAGGAGGGAGTCTTCTGAATTTCAGGAATTTGGTCCATTTCGCGAAGAAGGACGAACATCTAATGCTGCCCCTCCTCATTCAGGACATGTTGGACCTGATTTCGGGCCAGGTAGGAGGCAGCCATCTGATGAGTATAGTTTGGCACCGTCACGAAATCATTTGAGAGGACGAAGAAGATCCTCGTCTTTCCGAAGTAGTGGTTCTGATTGGAGTGGCCAAGAGTACAGTAGGAGCAATAATTACAATGATAGAGCTAGAGCTTCTTCAGATACAGAGGCTTATGACGACGCTGATAATCTTTCTGCTTATGGTAATCGACAGCAAACTGGTGAAGAAGTTGGTAATGAATTTCAAGTTCTCAAACCTTCCAAGTTAGGACGAAAAGGTGACACGCCTGAGGATTCAGGACCTGAACTGGTTAAGTACCCTTTGCCAGATGATGTAGGCTCGAAGGCAAGTATTTCTGCTGTTGCGAAAGACCTGCCAAATGAGCAGAAACTTGCTAAAGATTCTGATGATTTATGTAATGTAGATTCAGGGTTTGAGGAGGTGAAAAATAATACCAATACCAATGAAACTGAGAAACACTGTGTGGCGGAGAAACTATCAATCCAGAATAAAGCCGATGACGGTGATTCCGTGGTGAAGCCAGAGACTGATCTACTAGCATTCTGCAGATTTACTAAGTTCCCCACCAAAACTCGCTCTGCGTTGGCATACAAGGTTTCTAAGGCAGATCCTATTGCAACTGTGTCAGAACAACCTTCTGTTATCAACCCTATCAGATCTGAACTTTCAATTGACAGTAACTCGTCTACTTGTGCGTTATCTGGTGCTGTATCAGCTAAAATCCTTGATGTCGAAAATCTAAACTCTGAAAGATCTGAACCACAAGCTACTGAGGAAGCTGTTATAATGGAGGAGGCATATCCTAGATTTGGTGAGAAGGCTAGCTCTTTGACGTCTCATTCTTTCCAGCATGGACCATTTTGGAATGAGAGCAAGGAAGAATCTTGCCGAACTCCTGCCGTATTTGGAAGGAGTAATTCTATGTTTGAGGAAAAGGGTCAAAAGCGGTCATTGGATGAGAGTGATATGGGGGACGGGAATAAAAAACCAAGAGAATGGATTCCGTTGATGAATTCTAAGGAGGAAGATGAAGCCTTTGACCTTCTCAAGTTTGATAAAGTAAAAGTTAGTTCTGAGGAAAGCAAGCCAGAGTGTGATAATGAAGTTATTGTAGCTGCTGACTGCGTGAACTCAGTGGATGGTTTTCATTTCATAAAGAACGGAGGTGAGCAATGTGTAGATTATGCACAAGAAAAGCAGCTTTTTCCGAATTCATTTAAGATCTGCGACCTTAACCTTATGGAGGCTTCTGATATACATGATAATCATGAAAACAATCCTCTTCTCATCTTCCAATCTATTTCTGAATCAAAAAGAGAAAGAGCTCCTGTTGAAATCGGCTTGTCTATAAGCAATGCTACTGAATTTGGCCAAAATAGTGTGGTGGCTGGCGGTAAAGAGATCGAAATTATTGATTTGGAAGATGACTCTAATGCTCAAGTAGACAAGACCTTCCATAATCTAGAGACAAAGTAAGTTCACTCATCTTTTATTCGAAAGCTATTTTGGTTTACGTTTCCCTAATTCCGCTGATAATTATACCCCACCTCACCTATAGCTGCATTTGGTTTGAATTCTCCCTTTCTGTGAAGTTCTTAAACTGTAAACAAACATTGTGGTGAACTGTATTGATGCCATTTTCAGGAGGGAGCCTGTATTTACTGGATTGGACGGCTTTCCTAACAACGAACAAAACAGTGGAGATATGCCTGATGTTCACGATGGCTATGGACTAATGATTTCAGAGTTGCTTGGAGCAGAATTCCCCAACTGTGCTTCCGTACAAGGAGACATTAATTCAATGCACAATGAAATGTCTCTTTCGAATGGAGAAGTACTTCCTTGCTCATATCCAACTTCATCATTTATTGAAGATTCTCCTTTTTGATACTTTGCCTGGCTTCTTAAAGATTATATTGTTGTGAGGTTCTTTACTGCGTTAAATGTTAATATTATATATATTCTAGGACTGCTCAAGTCTCAATACCTCCATAATTTACTTCCATCTCCACCCTCTTATAGGTCTTTAGTGATTTAGAACTATAAGAAATCATTGGCTATAGGTTTAATGATCTGTCATTTGCTCATTTATTTCAGGGGGCTCTGGCGGATGATGATCTAATATATATGTCCCTGGGGGAAATTCCATTGAGTATGCCAGAATTTTAATTTCTTTTGTCCATCAATATAATTATGTGATCAATCTACCGAAGGTGCTCGGACACCCTTGAATAAGTTTAAATCAATTTGATGGTAGGAATTGTGTATTGTGTAAAAGAAGGATATGCAATTGTTTCCCACAGACTTTGAAGGTCTTAAGTGTATGTTGGGGAAGGAAATAGGTGAATATTGTAAGACAGAATGATAGCTAATGGTCTCTTTTAGCTTCTTCTCTTTACTTTCTTCATTTTCTTGTCACTTCTGTATATCTAGATCTTTCTTATTCGGTTGCACGCACACACGCACGTATGTTATAACCTGGAGCTTGAGAAAAGGACTTCCTTTTATCTAGTATCGACTGTGCTATTTCGAGGATGTCTGTTTTTATCTAGTATCATCCGTGCTGATCCGAGTCTTCCTAGGAATTATGTGATGAAAGTAGTTAGTATAGGAATGTCCAAATATGTGGTGCAGGTTGTCAGGTGTTGAAGATTTTAGGCTCTAGGATGAACTCAAGGGCTATGTTGCTGAAGTGTTGACAAGCTTGGTCCAATCTTCCATTGTTTTTCTGGTGAGCAATGAACTCTCGTAGGTTTTATGCATATCTGAGGTAATTACTCTTTAAGTTGATACTATGTGAACATAGCTGTTCCGTGAGTAACTTAGAAGTCACGATGTGATGTCCCACATTGATTGGGGAGGAGAACAAAACACCCTTTATAAAGGGTGTGGAAACTTTCTCCTAGTTTTAAAGCTTTTAAGGAAGTCCGAAAGGGAAAAGTCCAAAGAGGACAATATCTGTTAGCGGTGGATCTGGGTTGTTACACACAATCTCATAAATTAGCCCTCTCTAACCGTAATAGTCCACAAGTCCACTGCTAGCAGATATTGTCTTCTTTGAGCTTTTTCCCTTTCGGGCTTCTTCTAAAGGTTTTAGAACACGTTTGCTAGAAAGAGGTTTCTACACTCGTATAAAAAATGCTTCATTCTCCTCTTCAACCAATGTGGTCTTACATGATCTTATACTTTGTGGGCACCACAATATTCATCTTCTTAACATGCACAACACTCAAATCAATCATGCATCTCATCACAATTCCCATGAACAAATGCACAAAGACTAATAACACCAGCCCAAAAGGCATCTTGTTCATACCACAATTCTACGACCCAATTGTACATCGACACATAACATACTTCACAAAACCGAAACAAGTATATAGAGTCAGATACAAAGGATGAATGTGGGAAGATGCTTAGTTAGCTTTAGAGCATTGAAGACCAATGGATTCTTTGACGCAGAGGGAGGCAAAGAGAGGCCAGATGGGTAGTTTCCATAGAGATGAATATAAGTGAACATGATTGAGGCACAGTTATTGGTTAAATCATTGATATAATTGGCGTAGGGGCAACCAAATTCTTCCAGAGCTGAGCAGCGAAGATTGGCTGGGTATTCAGGCCCTTTGCACTTGCTTGTGATGATGCTGTAGTTCATAAATTCAAACTCCACTGGGCAATACTCAGCCTCCACTGGAGGACAAGCTGCATTAACCTTTAATTATGTACCCAAAACTCCGAGAACTTTTTGAACGAGCGAGCGTTTTGTTTCATTAAATTTCATTGACATGTAAAAATCGAAAAACAATGTGATGCTGTATACAAAATTTGAGTTCCTAATTTATTGATCAAAGTATGTCGAATGTTGTTAGAGTTAGAGCATTTTAGATATACAAACGTTAAACGGAATTTCATTTGATTTAGAGGTCAATTACTAATTTAACCTTGTCCCGTTTTATTTTTCTACAGATAAATCAAAATTGAATGTGTATTACTATTCAATTTTGAAAATCATGTGAGACTATACACAAATTGAGTTCCTAACTTATTGATCAAAGTACATGTCTTAACTGAAATAGAATGTTGTTAGAGTTATAATAAGTAGAAATAGAACATTTTAGATATACAAACAACGTTTTTGAAGTGTCGGTATGTTAAGAGGTAGAATTTCATATGATTTAGAGGTAAATTACTAATTTAACCTTGTCCCGTTTTATTTTTCTATTGATAAATCAAAATTGAAAGTCTATTAATATTAAATCTTGTATTTTTTAAAAAAAAAATTTTGGTTACTCAATGCAAACACAAAATTTTAAATATCTTCGCTTCGGATCTTTCTTGTTTACAATTTTTCACCGTTTGATGCATGAGGAGGAAGGATCTCGAACTTAGATCCAATGGTTATTAGAGGATATGCACATTACAACAGTCTCATTGAATAATTCATGTGTTTAAGAATCTACAGAGCATATAAATTCGAAAATCTAAACACAAATTCTGAGTACCTGAAGGGGAAGCTGGAGCAGGAGCGGGGGCCGTGGCAGCGATGGCAGCGGTGGAGGCGGCCGCAGTGAAGAATATTGAAAGAAGGAGAAGGAAGAGGAAGAAGCATGGTTTGAAAAGGAGAAGAATTAATAATTAATCTCAAACAAATGATTTACAAGAATAATTATAAAAAAAAAAATCATATTAAAAAAAAATAATAAAGAAATTTTTACAATAATAATTAATTATCCAGGTTATAAATTAAAAAAAAATAAATAATAAAACCATGCAAAACATAAATAATATAACCAAAAACAAATTAATTTCATATGAACATTCTGTTGGACAAATACTACTCTTCATAATGGTATGATATTTTCCGCATAAGTTCTCGTGGCTTTGCTTTGAGCTTCCTCAAGGCCTCATAACAATGGAGAGAGTATTCCTTAATTATAAACCCATGATCATTCTCTAGATGAGTCGATGTGGGACTTTTATCCTCCAACGCATTAAAAAAAACTGAAGTTTCAAATCAAACTTAAATGAATATCACAAACAACTCTATACATGTTGATGAGACACCAAGTCCCCTTCACAAATTAAGAACAAATAAGAACTTTGCAATTCAATCTCATGAACAAGAACTCATTTTCCACAGCTATAAGAGTGATGGATAGATAGATACACAAATTTATGTTATGAAACAATGACAATAAATAAATTGTAGTACACATAATTGCAGTTTTTTCAGTATGTTTTAAGGTATTATAACAAATTGGAATCAAAAAATGAAAAATGGTAAGCACTTGGACCTTATCATAATAGCCATAACAGCAGTAGGAATCCAGTCGAGAGGATCAGCGAACGAGATGGCAAACGTGCTATCGAACCCCAGTTAAGATCAGCTGAAGCGGAGGGCGGGAGTGCAGGGCATTCCAGACCTTGCTTCCCACCCTTGCACTCGCTAGAGAAGAGGCCAGGAGGGTATTTCCCATACAGGTTGATGTAGCTGAACATGGTTGAAGCGCAATCATTTGTTAAATCGTTGAGATCCTTGGCGTAAGGGCAAGCGAATTCTGTCAAAGCGGGACAACATTGTTCGGGAGGGTATCGAGGCCCCTTGCATTTGCTTGTGATGATGGTGTAGTTCAAGAATTCAAAGTTCACTGGACAAGCTGCATAAATTGTGCAACATCACATGATTAGATCAAATTTGTTTAGGCATAGCTTCAGAAAGCACAGATCTCTGGTAAAACAAAGATAATGTAAGCCATAATCCAACTACAAAGTTTCCGGACTTCTAGTTGGAATCTGAATAGGTTAAGCTTGGTGAGTGTTGAAGACTGTTGGGAGAGGAGTCTCACATCGGCTAATTAAGGGGTTGATCATGGGTTTATAAGTAACGTATACATCTCGATTGATATTAGGCTTTTTTGGGGAAACCAAAAGTAAAGTCATGAGAACTTATACTCGAAGTGGACAATATCATACCATTGTGGAGAGTCGTGATTTCTAACATGGTATCAGAGTCATGCCCTGAACTTTGTCATGTTAATAGTATCCTCAAATGTCGAACAAAGAAGTTGTGAGCATGGAATGTGTAGTCAAAAGTAACTCAAGTGTCGAACAAATGATGTACTTTGTTTGAGGTCCCATAAGCTTTAGGGGAGACTAATTGTTAGGAGAGGAGTCCCACATCAGCTAACTAAGGAGTTGATCATGGGTTTATAAGTAAGGTATACATCTCCATTGGTACGAGACCTTTTAGAGAAACCAAAAGTAAAGTCACGAGAACTTATGCTCAAAGTAGACAACTCCATACCATTGTAGAGAGTCGTGATTTCTAACCATCAGTAATATGATTATGATCACTAATAAGAAGGGGTGGGGGTTAAGCAATCTAATGATTTTCCAAACAAAAGACATGGCATGCACCAAATACTGGCCATTTCGAAACAACACCAAGATTTTGTTCTCCACCATAAAACACATAATTATGCACCAAAAACATCCCATTCGTTTCAAGTAAACAATATGATATCTAAAAGCTTATCAATTTTCATGTGTTCAATATATGGACAATAAAATGAATAACAGAAACAAAACGGCAAAAAGAGAAGAAACATGATTCAAGTGCCAGATCTCTAATCAAAAGCTAAGATAAAGCTTCTTTAGTTCTTTAATTTGCGTCTACTGAACTGAAGTTAATATCTAGCAAGTTGGTGGAAATTGAGAGGACGATCTTCATTAGGAATTGCATTTTCCACATGAACATAGAAGATGGAAAATCAGGAAAAATGCTTCTGCAGTCAGATAATAACTGCAAATATACCAAGCATTTAATTTTTCATTTTCTAAACGAAACTGATTTGAAGATTTATGAGGAAGAGAAAAAAAAGAGAAAGAAACAAATTATTCAAACCTCAAGCATGTATGAACAACATAATTTTCCCATAAATCCTAAACTATGTAACACATCACTAACACGAGACGATTAAAAGCCAAAAGCTATACAAGTAAGGCAGCAGCGAGCTATAGAAAATAGTGATCATAGAATATGATCTCCCTTCATAAGAGGCTACAATTTTATCTTCGTATATGTGTGAAATGGAAAACACAAGGAATGATAATTCCAGAATCAATTCAGAAAATTAGTTTATGAAAATGTGAATTAGCTAATTCCTGACAATTCATTGTCGTAAACACAGGGATCACATGAAAATGTTAAAGCCACAAGTTCCATCTTTTTCAACAAACTGCTCAGTTATTTGCGTATTACGAACTTATGAGAAGCCAAATTTGGACGATTTCATCTTGAGTTGGCTTTGGGAAAAACCCTAAAAGCATATACCATATGATAAACGACCCAAGTTTATTAAAACAGAATGAACATCGATTAATCTCAAGGTAGAAATACACATTTTCACGCTGCATAATTTTTCCCCCTCCCTTTTAATGTTATTGAATCACTGCGTAAATCACGGATGGATCATCCCATTACGATAATAAAATCAATAAATCCTGCTTCCCGATGAAACTAAGTTACTATGTCCGTTGAACTTCCATTTTTCACGGCGGTTGTGGCAAAAGAGAGATCCTAGAAGAGCACGAGTAGAAATCGAGAGAATCAAATGGTCAAACCAATAAAGCCACAACAAGTATCCTAAAATTCTACAACCTCGAGAGAGAAGAACACAGATCGCAAAGATCTTTAACAAACAAAACAAGCACAAACAAGACAGAGCTCTCAAAACCTAACCGAATCAAGCCAACAACTAAATTAAATCACAAACTCAACAAAAAAAAAAAAAAAAAAAGAAATAGGATGTTGAAGAAAGGAGCAGAACCTTTTCTAGCCTGGAGAAGGCTCCGACCGATTAAAACCTTCGATTCAAAGACATCGCCTGGAGCAAAAAAAAAAAACACAACGAGTTAAAAACACAACTAGAGAACAAGAAGGAGAAGCAAGAGAGCGACGAAATTTGACAATGTCGCCGTGATTATGAATCTGAAGTACCTGAAATGGAAGTGGATGAAGAAGTACTGAAAAGCAGTGAGAGGAAGAAGAGAAGAAGCATTGAGAAGTTACAGAATGAACGATCGGAGACCATAATTCCGGCGAGCGAGCGAGAGAGAGAGAGAGAGAGAAGGTTCTTCTTCTTCTTCTCCGACGAGCAGGTGAGAGACAGGCTGTTGAATAGAATTTCCCCTTCTATGTTTTTGTATTTTATTTTATTTTTTAATTTCCACGTCTGAAGTAATAAATAAATAAATAAATATATAGTGTGTAATGGACGGGATACAGCTAAACGCGGAAACTGGGTCACCGAATCGAACCGGTTCGGTTCATGTGGGTTACCCACCTTTTTTTTTATTTTATTTTAAAAAAACCAAAATAATTTTCTAATATTAAATATTCATTTTAATTTTAATGTTCAAATTATTATACATTTATTATACTAAAAAAAATTATTAAAAAATATAAATAGACCAAATGAAATGAAAATGATAATTATTAGCAAATAGAACACAATTTTGATCGCTGATCAGTTAATAATAGATCTATGAGTAATTGACTTATTAACACAGATCTATCACCGTTAAATTTATTAGATAGATTTAACAGTTGCCGAAGTTTATTAGTAACAGATCTATTATTGACTAAGGACCATCACTGATAGAGGTGTTATTGATTGTTTGCCAGCTTAAATTAATTAAAAAAAAAAATACGTATAAACTTTTAAAATTTTAAATAACATTCTTTAATTTTTTAAAAATATTTATTTTTAAAAAGTTGAAAAATATTATTAACATTATTTAAAAAAAAAAGTTTTAAAAAATTCAATAATAAACATAGAAATAGACTATTAATAGACATAAAAATAGTTTGTTAGTAATAAAAAGGTTAACCAAATAGTGGATTAGTGATAGACATGGATTTAGATTTTGAATTCGATAATTGATGACTATGATATTTTCCTACGATATAATTACTTTCTTTATTCGAGGTTTTTTAGCATGGATCATTCATATCAGGTTTCGGAATCTGGATTTGATACTTGATGATCCCGACATTTTCCTACGATATGATCAAGTTACTTACTTCTCGTTCCTTAATAGTGAAAACTATTCCCATATACCAACATGAGTATTTCCGGCATGCTTGAAAATTTTTCAAGAGGTCACCCAAGTAAAGCACATTTAACCGTAGAGTTCATATAATTAAGTTATCTAAAAAGAAGGTACACATTGTTAGTATAGATAGTAACATTCAATTATTTTAAGTCTTTCTTAGTTATTATATCTTTAAAATCGCTCTCATTCAAATGTAGTTTCGGTTAATTCATGCACTCCTTTACTTCGGTATTACAGTACATCAAAACATGCCTTGAATCGTTCAAAATCACTTTTAAACATATTATTAAAATTGTAAATTCAAATATAAAAATAATTATATGAAAATTCTAGAACATAAATGTTTTTTTTTTTTTTTTTTTTTTTTTTTTTTTTTTTTTGCTAAAATCACTATTTCTAAAACTAATTTATTAAATGGTAGAAAAACCTATTGTCGCTTTTTTTTATAAAAAAAATGGTTATTTTGAAACTAATTAGGAAAATATGATATTTTATTCACTTTTTATAGAAGGTGTCTTTTTAGAGTGGGTATCTTTTTTTTTTTAGTAATTAACTTTTTAGAATAAGAATTCCAGAAATGCAAATCCAAATAGATTTTGGGAGTGATGGGATTAAAAAGGTAATTTTTACTAAATTTATTATTTTTCCAAAAATTACGAAAAATAGAGAAAAGACAACCAAATACAAAAACTCCAAACTCCCTATTTTTATTCTCACATTTTTCTCTGATTAGATATATTTGAAAACCTACCATCAAAATGGATACTATACGGAGAACAAAACACTCTTTATAAGAGTATGGTTCACTTAGCAGGCGCATTTTAAAGCATTGCGGAAAAGCTCGAAAGGGAAAAGTCCAAAGAGGACAATATTTGCTAACGATAGATCTAGGCCGTTACAAATGGTATCAAAGTCAAACACCGAATGATGTGCTAGCCTTCTTGCCCTTCCCCAAAGGGGGTAGACACGAGGTGGTGTGCCAGTAAAGATGTTGGGCCCCAAAGAGGGGTGGATTTGGTGGGATCCCACATCGATTGGAGAAAGGAACGAGCGCTAGCAAGGACGCTGGGTCCCGAAAGGAGGTGGATTGTGATGTCCCACATTATTTGGGGATGAGAACAAAACATCCTAGCCATTTTAAAGCCTTGAGGGGAAAGCCCGAGAGAGAAATTTCAAAGAAGACAATATCTGTCTGAGGTTGGTCTAGGTAGGCCATTATATATATATATATATATATATAATTTTGGGGGGGAAATAATAATAAAAAAAACTCTGGTAGAGACGCAGTTTAATAATTTAAGAAAAGAAAACACAAAATGCACGAGAGAAATAATGACGAAAAAGTACTCAAATCTCTCAATAGTTTAAAACTCCAACCAATTTTCCTTTTTTTTTTTTATAGAAAAAACGTAAAAATCTAAAAAAAAAAATGGAAAGGAATGAATGACCCAAAAAAATAGTGTAACGGCCCAGACCCAAACTCATGCTAGTCGATAATGAATGACCCAAAAAAATAGTGTAACGGCCCAAGCTCAAATCCATCGCTAGCAGATAATAAATCACCCAAAAAAATAGTGTAACAATCCAGGCCCAAGCGCATCGCTAGCAGATAATAAATGACCTAGTGGAACGATCTAGACCCAAGCCCATCGCTAACAGATAATGAATGACCCAAAAAAATAGTGTAACAGCCGAGACCCAAGCTCATCGCTAGCAGATAATGAATGACCCTAAAAAAATAGTATAAAGACCAAGCCCAAGCCTATCGCTAGCCTTTGAACTTTTCCCATTGAACTTCCTCTCAAAATTTTCAAAACATCTTCTTAGGAAGAATTTTCCATACCCTTAAAAAGACCATTTTCGTTCTCTTTAAACGAGGAATCTCAAGTAGAGAATTAAATGAATGATCCAAGTCAATTTTCATGGACTTTTAGAAATTGGGCTATATATATATATATATATATATATATATATACTCGAAGCAGTAGTACATGAATGATTCATCTTTTTAAGAACACTCCTAAAAGAAAACAGAGAAAGCAAAGCATTTAAAAATTACTTGGAAGTCGGAGTGTCTATGTGCAAAGCCACGTTATTCACCCTTCTTTTCTGTACTGGGACCCTCCACCAAACCCTGAACATTAGCCAACCTTTTTTCTGTATACAATTTTGTCAGCCTTGTCTATTATAATAAAAACCCTCAAAATTATATATATATTATATATATAAAAAGATGACAGAAAAAGGGAGTGAAAAACAGTACTTCACGTGTATTCAAGCTTTGCCTCCTTTCTATCTCTCTCTATTGTCGTCTCTATTGCCGCCAGCAATTATCCGTTGGATATTGTCACTCCGGGCCCGCCAGCACCTATGTTGTTTCTTTGCTTCAAGGCTATGATTATTATTATTATGATCCTATGCATTTCACCAATCTATTCTAACACAAAAATCTTCTCGGCTGCACCACAGAAATCAGAGTTACCATTTTAGTAATGAAGCACAAGATCATCGTTAATACGCTTAAGGTTTGTAATTTAAAAATAAAAATATGCTTAAGGTTTGTGATTTAAAAATAAAAATACGCTTAAAGTTTGTAATTTATCTTTAAATTGTTCTAAATTTTCAAAAGTTTCAATAATATTTTTTAACCAAAAAAAAAAAAAAAAAGAGTAAAAATACGCTTATCATTAGTTTTAAACCAAACCCATTAGAAATTGAAAAAAAAATAAAATAAAATTTAAGATTACTTTAAATGTTTATGAACATTTTTTTAAAGTGATTCTAATGGTAAAGATATATTTTAAATTTTAAAATTTTTTTAAGGGTATGGATATTCTTGAAACACTTTTAAAAGTTGTATTTTTTGAAACAAATCATTAAATATTTCCATCCAAAACTAGTGGTAAGGAAAATTAAAAAAAAAAAATTTAAAGTTCAAGAGTATTTTGATATTTTTTTTAAAGTTCAAAGATATTATTGCGACAAAGTGTAAAGAGAAGGTCAAACTCTAGTTTTGACGACCCAAGGTATTTTTATTAATTTAGCCCATTAAAAAACCAAAATCTAAAGCCTAAAGTGTTAGATTTGACTATACTATAAGCCCGATCCCATTTGGTAAATATATATTTTAAATTTTAAAAAAAAAATTTAAAGATTATTTTGAAAGTTCATACATATATTATCATATAGAATATGACAAAATGAAATTAAAAAAAATAAAAAATAAAATAAAAAGATTGATTCCGTATATGTTGAAACAAAATATAAAAATCAGAGAAGGTCGAACCTAGACCTATCGAAATCTACAGCCTAGAGTGTTAATAGGATTTGACTATACTATAAGCGGGATCCCATTTGTTTATTTTTTGTTTTTAAAAGAAAATTTTGAAATCCGTCTTTCAAAAGGAAAACAAAAATAGCTAATAACAAAAAAGATGCTTTAAAAAGCTGCTTACTTGGCATTGGGACTCCCGCAATTTCTCCAGCAGCTCGCCTGCCTCAAGTTGCTTTAGAACAGTAGCGTGGAGTGTCTGAACCAATGAAATGAACGTAAATGTTAAGCTACAAGAATCAATCAAAAGAATGAAACTGATTAATCACATAAAGATAAGCTTACCCTTTTCGTTTTCTCCAGGTCAAATTCAACCAACTTGATTCTGTCCAATGATTCAGTAAGCAAATGCTCTTTCTCCAAAGGAATTTTAGCAGGCTTGTTGCTCAGCTCTACAAACATTTTTTCTAGCCTCTCGAGACGCTGTAAACACGGGCCGATGTAATCTTCTTCGTTTACGCCTTGAATTGCAGCAGCAGCATTGTTGTTTGTAATGTGTTCTACTGTGTTAGAAGGATATATATTGTTCTGTCTTTTCCAAAACTGAAACTGTAAACTTCGAAGAAATGCTATCAATCTAACCCAGAATGATATAAGAACTCTCCCTGTAGAATCAAGGTTTCTTTTCTCAAGTTTTTGCTTCAGAATTTCATGCTCATTAGTTATAGTACCTGAAAAGAATGAATTCAAGAAAAATCTGACCGACGAACGATATAATTCAAGAATAATTAGAAAATTATGCACATAATCCTACTATCCTAGTGTCAGGTGAGCCGTGAAGATTTTGATTTACAGCAAATTAGAATGAGAAACATAATCACATCAAGTACCTTCTGTGTTTGATGTCACTTTGCTCGAGAAATTCTCGTTCTCGATTATTTCAAGCGATGGATCCTGAGAACCTCCAACTCTTTGGTCACTTTTGGTTACTGTTCTAACGGGTCGGAAATCATCATCGTCACAACTGTAGTAAGCACTAGAGTCAGCTGCCCTTTGCTGCAAAAATTATAAATTCTTATATCCACATATACAAAACATTTTCACAGTTCATGTGCTACATGGTTTAAGACTTACTTCTTCGTGAACCGGAGCCAAACAAGGAACCAAAGAGACAGCTCGCTCCAGTGGGGAGTACGGGTCATCGATATCTGATCCTGAATCCGGTAATGATGTATCGCTACTTCTTCCCTGATGGAAGATAAAAATATGCATATCAATACAATATACACGTCATAATTACAGCATGCAATAATATGCAATATAATGATGGATGGTTAACGATGGCTGTGATGGGTGGTTTGGCTAGAATAGGCAACAATGAGGTCACTATTTTGGTAAATGATGCGGAGAAGGCTTGTGGCATTGATCCACAAGAAGCTTAGCAAACTCTTGAAATAGCGGAAGCTAACTTGAGGAAAGCACAAGGCAAGAGACAAACAATCGAGGTAAATTTAGCTCTCAGACAAGCTAGGACACGAGTAGAGGCTATGAATGGCGTACCTAGTTGATCCGTCTAAATAATCAAGTGAAATGAAATTTTCATGAAAAAAGAATTACAATTAAAACATGAAATAAATATAGAGCATAGATAAATATGGATCAGATCAAACCATTAAACCGACAGTTACCTTCAGTGAAGGCATTTGAGCACGTGAGTGCAATTTTGCTTCATTCTTGGCCACTCTAGTGTCTTGCCTTACAAAGGTGGCTCCTGCATTATGCACAACCTAGAAACACAAGACTGGGTTAATTTGTGCTAAAGAATTGAAACTACTTAACAAAGTCGGACTACGTTTGAAACATGATGAAAACCCACCTTCATAATATCGGGATCATTCCAGGGACCTTTATTCGATCTAAGGCATCCGCCTTCAACGCCACTACACGTACACGAGCCACCTAAGAAATCTGGCAACTGACTGAAAGAAAAACAATCTTAGCGAAGTAAATTGAAGATAAGAACCATTCAAATAAAGCGAGTGTAAATGGTCATACTCTGAATCAATGACTTCAAGTAGCTTTCCAATTGATTTGGAATCAAGAACCTACAATTGGAAATAGATGATTAATCCAGCATAAGGAAAAGGGAATGCATGTAACTTGAATATACCACAGCTATACCTGAATCTTGGCAACAGTTTTCATATCAAGAAATTTCTGAGCAGCAGGCCAGAGAAACTTCTTGAAACCAGAACCCGCATGGACAATATACATTCGATGTAATGTCTGCAGGAATAGGTGAAAAGGGAATGAGAGATGAAAGGAGAAAACGATCAGATATGTTTGTGTTTGGAAGGAATTGGATACCTCAGGATAATAATTGCTGTCTATCTTTGTCATGGCAGCTAAGAGATTTGCAGCAGCGCGGGAGAAATTTTTCATGCCCTGGAATCAAAATATTAGTACCATGATATTAAATTTCAATAAATTGATTTAAACCGAAAACCCTTCGTAAAAGGAATTGTGTATTTAAGATACCATTGTTGGGAGAAATGAATGATTTTTCATATCACAATTGATGATCCTGTTAAGATTATATACATATTGGCCGTTTCTTGAATAGGTCAGACATATAGAAGCAAATTCTGTTTGACTTTGGCTCCTAATGGATCAGGTGGGGTTCGGGATTTTCAAGCTTTCATACCGAAAAATATTAATTCCAAGCAAAGTTTCGATATCCTTTGAGACAATAATGTAATCGTGTTTAAAATTATATTTCAAGCAAACTGAATAGATAAACCTTTCAAGACTGTTTTCAACGTACCAAGCCCTGCACATCCAATATCGTTGTTGTTGAACAAATTCTTCTCTTAGCCGCAATTGTACAAGCAGGGAATTTTTCATGTAGAGCCCTTTCAAATTCTTGCACATGGTACTTTAAGTATCGATCAATCGTGGTGATATGCATGAGTCTACTTGGATGGGCTTTCCCAAGTCTCTCTATGTAAACTGGCCTGCCTTCTTTGTCAACTCCATGATATCCCTGAGGATAATACTGCAACACCTCTTCGAGCTCTTCGAATTCGAAATCCTACAGACGAAACACTTCACTTATATATTAAAGCTAAAAAACTGGCAAGTTGTCCAACTACATTATGCATTTCCCGAAAGTAATGAAGATGATGATATATATTGACAAAGAAAATATTGATATCATACTACTGTGGAACGCTGTGATTCCTAACATGGTATCAAGAGTCCTGCCTTTAATTTAGTCATGTCAATAGAATCCTCAAATGTCGAACAAAGAAGTTGTGAGCCTCGAAGGTGTAGTCAAAAGTGACTTAGTGTCGAACAAATGGTGTACATTGTTCGAGGACTCCAGAGAAAGAGTTGAGTCTCGATTAAGATGAGGCTGTTCAAGGGTTCCATAGGCCTCAGGGGAGGCTCTATAGTGTACTTTGTTCGAGGAGAGGATTGTTGAGGAATGTTGGGAGAGAGTCCCACATTGGCTAATTTAGGGAATGATCATGGGTTTATAAGGAATACATCTCCATTGGTACGAGGCCTTTTGAGGAAACTAAAAGCAAAGCCATCTGAGCCTAAGCTCAAAGTGGACAATATCATACCACTGTGGAGGTCCGTGATTCCTAACAGAAAACAACTCTCATCAAGGTACGACTGAAGCTCATTTTACCTCTACTATAGTATCAGTTCCATATTCCTTTCTCCAATTAAGCATTTCTTCCCACATCCGGATTGTCTTTTCCATGTTAAACTCTCTAGCTTTCAAAAATCTACAGAAAAATAACAAATAAATGAGGATACTAGTATTGACTCAATAAGAAATGTGCATGAACTTAGCAGAATGCTTTCAAAAATTGCAGACCTCAGTAAAGTATGATAATCATCAAGCCTAGAAGGTAGTAAATTCCTCTCAAGAAGTTTTTGACGCAATTCATGGACAGCACTCTCCTCTTTCGCATCTCGAACATCTTCTATGGATACTGAAGGAACCCTGTAGTCAATTTTCCTCTTTCCTCTCTTCTTAAGAGAGTGAGTAAATTTATTGGAAGCATTTATTGCCTTTTTCTTGAGGCTCCCAATTTTGGACAGTCGTCTCTCATCTTCAGAATTTTCAAAGCACTCTCTAATTTCATCACTAGTTCCAGGACCTTCAAAACCTTTGAATGAGAAATAAGGAAAAAGAGTTAGAAACATTTCTAATCCAACACAAATAGTAAAATCAGTAGAAATTTTAACAATTGGAAAATAAATGGTGTTCATCCATCAAGAAAATCGACTCAATATTTTAGCAGCTGAAACCTAATGCTCAATGACTCATGCATCAAATGAGGAGCTTCGTACACGTTATGGTTTTCTGTTTTACGCCCATAAACTACAAAACATACCTAACATTTCAATTCAGAGACAATGAGCGTGAAAGGAAAATGGCTTTAAGCTTCAAAGGACAGCGCCAAACCCACTGGAAACGATCCGCACGGGCACGTCAACCTGTTGTTGCAGGAGAAAATCAGAAATCATAAGAAATTTGCCATGTTAATTATATGAAGACGCGTGATTGAAGCATAGAAAGTGAAGTTGCATTTCGTAGGCGTGAAGCATTTAGATTCCTTTCAGGCTGAATAATCAGAAATAGCGAACAAAATACAGCACGCAAAACTAGCATTCCGTATCCGCCCTACTCTATGAAACGTCAAAAAACGACCGATTCAAGGACTTTTGAGACCAGATTCAAGATTCGAAAACTCTTTGGGCAGCATTTCCGAAAGATCAGAGAGCAAGAAAGAGGATTGGCCATTCCATTTGATGAAAAGGTCCCAAGCTAACGAATACGACATTGAGTTTTCTGCAGTCTTCCTCGAGCTACTACAAAAATTCGATCGAAAGAGTGAATACCGATCACTTCAAGCGAGCGAAGGAATTCGGTGCGCAGAGTAACTAACATTAAAGATAGATCCAAACAGAGAACGGTTCTCGAGACCTGATTTTTCACATAGTTTCATGGATGTCAAATCATAAAAGAATTTCGACCTTCCAGCAGCTCGCTCTTTTTTTTTTTTTTTTTTTAATCGGAAATGAAAAAAGGAAAAGAGAGAAAGAAGAAGAAAAAGAAAAGGAAACGTCATCTTCATATACATAGCGAAAACGGATGATCGGGAAAAAAAACGAAATCCAAAGCCGAATTAAAAAAGTGTCCATTAAGCTCCATCTTCAACCGAAAATTCCGGAACACACGAGAAACAGTGACAGTCGTCAAGAGGAATCTCATCGCAACAACCATAAATTCCCTTCCGCAAACCAAAACCGCTCAAGAGAAGCCACAAACACATTGAATATCGACAATGCCGGTGCACACCACTCGGATCTCGAATCAAATCCACAGCAACCAGTAGAAACAAACACAACACAACGGAGAACAAAAAAAACAGAAAATACGCAGCTGAATTAGAGAAAAACAAAGCCAGAAAACAGTAAGAATACAAACCTCGTGACAAAACCCTAAACACAGGAGCCGAAGGCAGCCTCAGAAGAGAACGAGCACGAAACATCGATGGAGACAAGAGGAATCTTGTCCAAGCAACGGCGATAAAAACAGCAGCAGAGGAAACGGAATCTGAAAGTTGAAGGGCAGATATGGAGTAGTTGTGGTTGTTGATGTCGTTGTGAGAAATTTTCTCGAGAAACCAAATACGAAATTTTCTCGAGAAAATCAGGGGAGAGGAAGGTGAAAATGAAGAACTGGAGAAGAACGATCTGAAGCTTTTGTTGGTTAAAAATAGTGTGTGAGCTTGCAACTGCGCGGCTCAACTCTTTGTTGTTATTATTATTATTATTATTTATTTATTTATTTAGTTTTACCTTTATACCCTCCGATTACCCCCTCGATTTTTATGGAAATATTTTTAAAAAATTAATATCAATTTTAAATTAGTAATATATTAAAAAAAATAAATAACATTCTCGAAAGAAAATTTATATAATATTTATAAAATATAAAGGGTAATATTGTAATTTTCTTAAATAATATAAGAACGATATTTGGTACAACGAACATGAACCAAAAGGTAAAAAAAAACTTACGAGCCTTCACATTGGTATGATATACCTACGAGTATAACATTGTCCACTTTGAGCATAAAAATAATCCTACTCTCAAACAAAGTACATCATTTGTTCGACAATTGAGTCACTTTAATTATGCCTTCGAGGCACATAACATTTTTATTCGTGACATGACTAAGTTAAGTGCATGACGGGGACTGACGCCTGCCTAGTGCCTGAAGGTCAAGGAAGTTGGTGACCTGATGACAAGGGAGCCTGTGGTCGAAGACCCGGTGAACGGTGGCCGTAACTATAACGGTCCTAAGGTAGCGAAATCCTTGTCGGATAAGTTTCGACCCACACGAAAGGCGTAACGATTTGGGCACTGTCTCAGAGAGAGGCTCGGTGAAAATAAACATGTTTGTGAAGATGCAGACTACCTGCACCTAGACAGAAAAGACCCCTTTGAAGCTTCACTGTTCCCTGGGATTGGCTTTGAGCCTTTCCTGCGCAACTTAGGTGGAGAGCGAAGAAGACCCCCTTTCAGGAGGGCCGAGTGTTAGGACAGACTTAATCTGACAACTGAAATCCTAATTTGGAAACCTTAATTGGGTCGTTTGAAGTACGTCGGGATACTATTGGCAGCTTTTTGCTCGCATTTTAAGGCAGTTCCAGAAAAAAAAGTAACGACTATAACTCAATTTTGTTCGCTCGTGTGTTTCAAACTACTGAGATAATATTCTTTACTTCTAAATTCATGATATTCCTCGTAATTAGCCAATATTTTTGTCTGATAATTATATCAAATTTAAATAAAATAAAACACAAAAAAAATAATTATATATTCATTTATGAGGGACCCACAGGTCTTATGCCACGTAAGACTAAACTTACTTAAATTGGAACCCCTCAAGGTTACACGTTTAAGGCTGCTTCTTCTTTGTACTTATATTCCCAATAATTAATAATTTAATTTTAATAATTTTTTTATCACTAAATATTAATAAAATAACCATTTTTTTTTTTTTAATTTTTTAAAACTTTTGTATTTATAAACTTAAAGTTTATATATTGGATTTTCAAAAAGAACCTAAATTTTTAGAATTATAAATATTTAAAAATAAAAAATTTAATATTTAATTTTAAAAATGAAAGTAATTAAATAAAATAATTAAAATAAATTAAAAAAACAAATATCCTCATTTAAGTAATTAAACAATAAAAATAAACATTATTTTTTTCACATTAATTTACATTTTTTTTTTAAAAAAAATTGATTTGTAATTAAGATTATTTTTTAAATAATAATTTATAATTATTCGAATTTTACGTTATCTTTTTGACTAAATAAATAAACTATTTAAAGTAGAAAATCTGTTTTATAAGTAAAGTAAAATTGAGTACCTCACGGTTCTCTTAGCAACTTTGAGCACTTTATTTTATTTTATTTTTAAAAATTTTTGTTATTATTTATTAAAAGAAAACATAATTATAAATCAATTATTATTATTTTTAGATGATTTTTATATTAAAGAACCAGAAAATAAATATAATGTTAAAAAAATAAATAATTATCACATAAATTATTAGTTTGTCTGTTAGTAAATCCCTCATAAATTCAACTAACCCTAAAACGACACCGTTTGGAAACAAATGAACCCGACCCTCATAAACCCGACCGACCCGACCCGACTGAGAAAAGGGTAAAAAAAGAAACGCCGACGACGAAATCCGCCGCCGCCGCAGCAGCAGCAAAGAAGGGGCAAAACGCGGGAGAAATTTGTCGTTTTAATGGCGCAATTAGGGCAGGAGGAATTGGCGATGAAAACGATGGTTCTGGTGTAGGGTTTGATTAAAGAATGATGATTTAATGGCGTTTTGGAATTGGAATCTGTGATAATGAAACCACGACTTGCTGCAGTTTCATAATTAATGTCGACTGTTACTCGGATGTGTCTGAAAAGTTCGCGGCGGCGATGACGGCGGCGGCTTACGGTTCAGGATCGGCTTCGGCTTCGGTGGAAGCGTCGTCGTTTTGTGAAACGACGAACAGACAGGACTGAGTTTCTGTTTGTCAATTTCTTAATTTCTACCATTTTTACTTTTTATTTTTTTATTTTTTTATTTTTATTTTTTATATTCCGTATTAATCCTTCAAATATTTAATTTTAATCTCTAGTTTAATACGTCATAAATTGTTTTTTTTTTTTTAGAAAATGGAGGTATTTTCTTATCAAATATTAATATTATTATTATTATTGAGGGTATTTTTTAAGAAATTAATGATTAAATTTAGGATTTATTAAAAAATAAGAAGACTAAAATTAAAGGTAAAAAAAAGAGACTAAAATAAAATATTATTTTAACTTTGTTTAAGGTGTGAAATGTAATTAATAAAATGTGAGATTACACGTAGTGGGAACCTTTCCCTAGCAGACACGTTTTAAAGCTTTGAGGGAAAGCCCGAAAGGGAAAGCCTAAAGAGGATAATATCTTCTAGTGGTGGATTTGAGGCGTTACAAATGGTATCAGAGTCAGACACCGGACGATGTGTCAGCCTTCTCGCTGTTCCCCGAAGGGGGTAGACACAAAGCGGTATACCAATAAGGATGCTGGGCCCCAAAGGGGGGTAGATTTGGGGGCGGTCCACATCGATTGGAGGAAGGAAAGAGTGCCAGCGAGGATGCTGAGCCCGAAGGGGGGGGTGGATTGTGATGTCCCACATTGGTTGGGGAGGAGAACAAACCACCATTTATAAGGGTGTGGAAACCTTCCCCTAACAGATGCGTTTTAAAGCCTTGAGGGAAAACCCGAAAGGGAAAGCCCAAAGAAGACAATATCTGCTAGCGGTGGATCTGGGGCGTTACAAATGGTATCAAAGCCAGATATCGAACGGTGTGACAATAAGGACGCTGACTCTCAATTGGGTAGGGATTGTGAAACCCCACATCAGTTCGAGAGGTGAGACATATAAAAAGTATAGAAACCTCTCATTATCCCACATCGATGAGCCCGACAATGATCTGTTAACGGTCGGCTACATCAAAATTTTCAAAGGATTAATTTATAAATGAATTTAAAGTAAAGTTATTTGGATTAGTTAAATATATTATTAAAAAAAATAAAATAAAAGATATTTTAATTAATTTAAAGGGAATTTAGTTATGGAATGTTGTTGGTTCATCCATATCGTGTTTGTCTCAAGGTCTTCTCCGCCCGATTTTGCAGCGTTTCAGAATGCCGATTCAGAGGCGACGCAGTGCCGATTAGTCGCTTTCACCTCGGCAGACCTAATCGAAACGCCAACACTCTCTCTCTCTCTCATTCCAATTTAACAAACATTCTTGGAGGAGAGAGAGAAAAATCGGCCCGTGATTTGTGTCTGCCGATTCAATTTAGGTTTTCGCGCCGATTTTCTGGAGATGTCGAAGAGGAAGAAGAATATTGACCAATCCGCTTCCATGGTCAAACCCCCCACCGGCCCTACGCCTCTCGTCTTCTTCTATTTCACTCATAATTTTTTGACCTTTTTAACCTTAATGCCAGCTAGATTAATAAAATTAAAAATAAAAATATTTGTGTCAAAACTCTTTTTAAAATATCTTTTAATTTAAAAAAAAAAAAAATTAAAATATCGGTTAATATTTTATTTTAAAATTACACTTTGAAAGTAGCGGACTTGTGACTGTGTGACACTCATTTCTTAGCAACAAGTGAGTTAAGCGTATTCGTTCTCGCGCTACAACCCAGCAACGTATGCTCGAGTTTCTAGCCCTGATTTTAGAAATGTTTATAAATCTTCACCCTATTTACTAGGGACGAGCATAGTTCAATTAGTTAAGATATATATCATCGATTAAGAGGTCAAACGTTCGTTTTTTACTCAAATGTTAGACTCAGGTATGAGTACCAAAGAGACGACCCAGTAAAAGAGAGAAAGAGCAAAATCACGTACAACGAAAAAAAAAAAAAGCTAAAAGTTTTAGTTGACTCATATACCGTTCCCTTTATATATATATATATATATATATATATATATATTTTTTTTTTTTTTTTTTGATAAACTCTATTTTATAATATAAAGGGATTTAAAAAGAGTGAAAAAGAATAAAAGAAATTTTGGGATATTGAAGAATAAATTAAATTTAGAATATTTTTTATTAAAAAAAAATAATATTTGAAAAATATGGTGGAATATTGGAGGCTTCCCTTTCAGCCTTTTGGGCCACTTGCAATTCATGGGGTCCACGTGTCGCTTTACAAGAGAGTGAGAGATATTTTATAAAAGTAAAAATATTAAATTTTAAATAGTAAATAATTTAAATTAAATAAATAAAATAAAAAGGAAATTAAAGTCAATAATGGAGTTCTTTAAGATAATTTTCAACCATTTTAATAATTTTTCTAAAATCAAAATATTTTTATAACTATATATATATATATATATATATATATATATATATATATATATATATATATATATATATATATGCAAATGGAGAATGAAAGCAATGTTTGCCCTGAAGACCATAAACAATCGAAGAAGGGATGTTAGAGCACATCCCATATTTGGGATGACAAAACATCGAAAGAAGCATGGGACACATTCGTGATGTTGTTCTCAAAGAAGAACGATGCGAGACTACAACTTTTGGAGAACGAGTTGTTGTCAATTTCACAACGTGATATGTCAATTGCTCAGTATTTCCACAAGGTTAAGTCGATCTATCGGGAGATTACTGAACTCGACCCAAAGTCCGCAATTGGAGAAGATCGAATGAAGAGGATCATAATCCACGGATTGCAACCAGACTATCAAATATATATATATATATATATATTTGTTACTCGGGACAAAATTGAAAATTAGCGCTCACCGTTAACAAAAGTAAAATTGTAACAATCAAAGTCCACTGCTATCAAATATTGTCCGCTTTGGCTCATTACGTACCGCCGTTAGCCTCGTGATTTTAGCGTCTACTAGGGAGAGGTTTCCACACCCTTAAAGGAAATGTTTTGTTCCCCTCTTCAACCTAGCTGTATATACCTATACTGTATTGATTGGATAGTCAAATCTTTGACCGTTAACAGAAGTGAAATTATAACAGTCGAAGCTTACTGCTAGCAGATATTATCTGTTTTGGTTTGTTACGTAACATATCGTCGTTATTTAACGGTTTTAAAACGCGGTCTACTAGGTAGAGATTTTCACACCCTTATAAGAAATGTTTCATTCCTCTCTTCAACTTAGCCGTATATACCTATACTGCATCGAATTGGATAGTCAAATCTTTGACCGTTAACAGAACTAAAATTATAACAGTTGAACCTTACTGCTAGCAGATATTGTCTGTTTTGGTCTATTACGTAACGTATCGTCGTTATCTAACGGTTTTAAAACACGTCTACTAGGGAGAGGTTTTCACACCCTTATAAGAAATGTTTCGTTCCGCTCTCCAACCAATATGCGATCTCACAAAAATACTCTTTTAACAACTTCAAATGAGACGTTCAAAAGATGGCATATGTGTACGTTAACTTATGACTAACACCCGTTAAGTTTGGTATGTACATTATACACATTAAATCATCATAAATGTATTCAAACTATGTGATTAATTTAAAATTTTCGAAACCACCTTTCAAGATTTTTTTGAGGTAAAAAAAGAAGATTAACGATTTATATATTTTCGTATATGAATTTAAGGGCTAAAAATGAAAATATTAGATGCTCGAGAGTATAATACAAACCAACCCAGCTCAAAAAAAATAGTAATATATGTCAATTAATGCTAAACTATATATATATATATATATATACTGGTTTGTATATATATATATATATTTCTTCGTGGGATTATTAAAACGTTACCTATAAATGAAAAATTTATAGGTAACGTCTAAAAAATCTCCGCCAAATTATGGGTTGGTATATATATATTATGGGTTGGTTTATATATATATATATATATCTGTATATATATATATATATATATATTTCTTCGTGGATTATTAAAACGTTAGCTTATATTTATAAATGGTAGGCTAAATGAATAGTACCTACGATAAATTCTCTACCAAATATTAGTTACCTATATGTTATATAGTTTCATTCCAAACATAGGTAAGCATTAAATTTTTAAGAATAATAGTATTTTATGAAAAATTTAGGCTAAATTAATAAAATTATATTTAAAACTTTATTTTTTTTTAATAATATTTTAAAAGTAGTAGTAATATTTTTTACAGTAAAATTTGTTACTGTGAATATATCGATAAAAATAGTTTATATCTTCAAACTTTTTAGTGTTGTTTTTGAAAATTAACTTTTTAATGTTACTTTTGAAAGTCGGAACATTTTTTTAAATACTGTCGTTATAGTAAACCTATTTTAAAACTTTTTTTAAAAATTTAAAAAGTTTTTGAAATTTTTAAAAAATGTTTAAATGTATTTTTTTTTTTAATTTTAAAAGAGTGGAAAGTTGTTAATAAAATTTTTGAAAAGCTGATATTTATGAACGAAAATATTACTAGTTTCCATGTAATGATAAGAATATTTTTGTCATTTTTTAAAAAAATTAAAGGTATTTTTGAGATAAATTATAAAGTTTATGTGTATTTTTATTAATTTAGTTAAATTTTTATTTTAAACAACATCAAATTTTTTTTAAAAAAATGTATATATTTAATTTAATGCTCATCCAAATTTTAAAATTATTTGATAAAATAAAAAAGTAAAATAAATAATTATTATTATTAAGAAAAAAAAAGCGCCGACACAAGTGGTGACCGACAGGTTTTGTAGTTTTAAGAAGATATCATGCCACGTGTCTTTTTAAATTTTTAAATTTTATTTTTATTTTTAAAAATTATAAGATGAAGAATTCATACAAGCATTTTCTCTCAAATTTTGTCCTCTTTTTTCGCTTTTGGATTTATCAATCTTTTCTAAAAATTTGAGAAATCATAGGTGTCCAAATTATATATATATGTATATGTATATATATATATGTATATGTATATCCAAATTATGCTGTAAAATGATCCCTCTCTTGTTAGTAAGTTTATACAATAGTGATGATAGTAAAAATGAGTACATTAGGTACGGGGGAGGACGGAGGTCTCCCGAACAATGTTTTCAAGATCGAAGAATGAAAATCGATACTATAGGAGTTAGTTTTTCATTAAAGATGTTCACAGGATAGGGTAGAAATAGGTATGACTTTTGTGCCACTATTCGATGTTATGTCCTTCCCGTATTTTTATTAAATTTTATAGGGAATAGAATAGACAAGATTTTTTTCATAAAGAATTAATTAGGATTTGATTCTGGAATAGTCTAATATTCTTTTTAAATCTCGATTCATTGACTTTTTAAAAGAATTTCTCCTTATAAGAAAATCCATTTGACTTGGTTTAACTTTTACTTAAATAATTTTTAAAATTTCCTAATAAAAACTAAATCATATTTTTCTATTCATGCTCGGGTTTCTTACTTAATCGAGAATTTCTTTTTCTACTCATGCTATGCTCCCAACGTAATCGAGAATTTCCTTTTCTACTCATGCTATGCTCCCTAAGTAATCGAGAATTTCCATTTCTACTCATGCTCCCATTCCCTGCTTTATCGAGAATTGCACACCGATATTTAGTGCATGATTTAAAAACGAATACTCTTCCATATTCACACATGAGTTTGAATCTTCATAGAAAAGGAAAAAAGTGGACTTTTTGAAAACACTTTTGAAACAAACTAAATTCAAACAAAACCCACAATATCTTTTTCTACTCATGCTATGCTTCCTACGTAGTTGAAAATTTCCTTTTCTACTCATGTTCCCATTTCCTGCTTAATCGAGAATTGCACACCAATATTTAGGGTATGATTTAAAAACGAATACTCTTCCGTATTCACTCACGAGTTTGAATCTTCATAGAAAAGGAAAAAAAGTGGACTCAAAATACTTTTTGAAACAAACTAAATTCAAACAAAACCCAACATTTAATTTTAGAAAAAAAACCTCATAATCTCCAAAGAGGCAATAATTTAAATGATCCCCAAGAACAAACAATAACTTGATAGAAAAGAAAACCCATATTTCTCCATCTCAAGAACAAAACAAGTTAAAAACAAACAAAATGAAAGGAGGAAGGAATAAGGATATGGGGAGGTTTTGAGATGGTTTGTTGGTTAGCCATTGGAGTATTATGAGTGGGTTTTTGTGGGTTAAAAGCGACATGTCGTTAACGTTCTTTCTGCCTCCATGGCTTGTCAAAACAAGGCCTTTTTCTTCTCTCTCTCTCTCTATCTCTCTCTCTCTCTCTCTCTCTCTCTCTCTATCTCTCTCTCTTAAATGCAGAGAATTGCATAATGGGCATATAATTGTACCTATACTCTGCCTTCTGTAGGGCTCTGCCAGAGGTCACGTGGGAGGATACCCTACAATTTCCCATCCCTTTCAAAGGCTCATATGTCCTATTCTCTCTCTCCTGAGCCCCACTTTCTCTCACTGCTAAAGGTATTCTTCTTCTTGCCTTTACTTCACTAATGCAAGGGCAACTTTGGGAAGGTTTATGAATCTTTTTGGGTTAAATTATAGGACTTACATTGGCATTCTGTTACCTAGATGGTTCGATGTTCGATCAATATAATTAAGATATCTAAAAGTTCGAGAATTGAACAGAAAACAAATACTTGAAATGTCAATACAAACATAACTCACTTAAACAAAATATGCAGTAATGAACAAGTAATGAACAAGTAATGAGCAAGAGGATAAAAATTTGAATCTCTCTATGTTCATATCCACTCATCTAACACAAAACGTATACTATTGACTAAAGAGGTCATAAATTTGTATTTTCAACCGTCAATATCAACTCAGACGACACAAAATATATACTATCGACTAAGAGGCTAAAAATTTGAATCTCCCATCGCCAATATCAACTAAACTGACACAAAATATAGAGGTCAAAAATTTGAATCTTCCCTATTGACCAAGAGGTCGTAAATTTGAATCTTCCACCGCTCATATAAACTCAAAGAAAAAAACCCCATTCAATAAAAACATATCCACTCATGTAAAATATATGATTGTGAAAGGGATGGGATGGAAGGTGAGAAGATGTGTGGAATGATACTATAGGTGTAATGATTTCCCTTCAGCTATCTACACCTCTTCAAACCACTGATTCTCTCTTTATGGACACAAACACTTCATTGATTACCTTCCTTGGCCCTTTTCTCACAATGGTCAGAACATAGTAATTGGCTCAGTCTTGGCCCCCTATTGGGTCCATATAATGGCACCAATTTGGGCCCAGAAGATTTCCGGATCCCAAGGGGCAAAAGGGTCTTTTTACTATCTAATTTTTTATAATGAAACAGTTATTTCAATCTCTATTAACTAAAAACTACATGTTTTTTTTGTTATATTTAAGTAGACAATGACAAAAAAACCTCGAAGAACATTAATAAATTATATCCAAAATTAATAATTATAACAATAAGCATTTATTTTTCCACATTGAAAATGAAAAGGTACGAAACTGACCTTTCTCTAATGTCAGAGAAGGTTGAGAGTAGGTGTGAAGTCAAGCTCCAACTCATGTTAAGACCCCTTTTTGTATAAGCTTCTGAGGGAGGAGGTCCAAAGACTTCAAATTATAACAATAATAATAAAATTATTAAGACAAAGACACGTATCGAGCCCATTGTAAAATGTTTGTGGTCAAAATCATAATGTTTTCAAAGAATGTTCGACTTATAGGTTAGACTCGTAAGCCATAGAGACCACATGAAAGAAAATACAAGACACACAAAAAGAAAAAACCGAACTCTAATCCAAAAGAACCAAACAATAGAAAGAGACGTCTCTCGAAACGAAAATCCAAGAGAACGAGTTTTTGCTAATCTTTGACAAAAACCCAAGCTTGTAAAAACTAATTTTAACCAATTCAAGGCAGTCATTCTCACAGACCAAATACAAAGTTACCAAATAAGTTACCAAATGCAGGTTCCTACACCTTTGTACAGCTAAAACAAATTTTACATCATCTCGGGCTTAACATATCTAAATTTATTAAAATTGGTAGGCATGGACATCTGAGAGGGAATCTATTAAAGAACATATATGGAAAGTACCAACCATCCTAAATTCCAAAATTAAGAACACAGATAAGCTAAGGGTTAGGTAGGTAGGACAGGAGAGATGAAAGAAAAGGGAATTAATAAGGCAACTTACTTTCCCTAGATGAGGTAAATATCATGAAATTTCACAAAAGTGAATACTTATGTTGTCTATAATCACAAAGCAAAGTCATATCACAGATGCTGATCTCAAAGAAAATTGTTGTTATACCAAACTACCTATAATCTTCGCAATGCAAGTCTAGAAGCTAACATCATTTATTGCATTCACAAACAACTTTGCATCTCAAGCATTTCAGTTCATTAAATTGTTACTTGAAATTCAAGCAAAAAGATTAGATTATCCAAACCTTGGCTCAAATGGTGTTCGAGCAGCAGCATCATCAGGCCGACTGTCTGGTTCGACCTGTCAACTATGAGTCCAAGTCCTTTTTGAGAAGCAAGATGTCATCTTCTCGAGCACATGGAGCCGAATGCGAGTAGATCTTCTAAGGCAGACTGGAAGACAGTTTGCCTTGAAAAACATATTTCAAAATCTTTCAAGACTACTAAGTAGTATAAAAGATTAGTTAAGATACATCATTGTAATATCCTGAGTACAAAAGTGAAGCTCAAGCAAAATTTTTGAAGAACAAAATTAATAATGATAATACAGATCTTAGAAGGCAAATAGACAAAGCTTTTCAATCTCTAGACCATATAAGAAAGAAAGAAATAAAGAAATAATAAAGAATGTTTTTCGGGACGGGGGGTAATGCTACTACGCCTATTACAAAGCACACGAACTGAAACAAAAGACAAACTTAATAAACCAATGTTTCCTGTGCATCACATTGCCTTACAAGCCTTAGCCTTTTGTCTTTCTAAAGTCCCAAAAGAACCCACCACCCTACAAAGTATTCAGAACTTCCATAATAACCTTATTAAAAAAAAAGCCTAGTAAACAACACACATTAAATTGTTGGAGAGATTTTTCAAACCATTGACTCCTAAAGCAACAAATATATATATATATAAGCAAGCCCCCCCACTCGCTAATAATTCTTAACTGCTTGACATTTCCATGTCAGTACATTATCTTCTCTTTCCAAATATTACATAAACACACCATATAAATTTTAGTAAGAACCTGCACGTAAGCGTGCGAGTGCCCCGATTGCAGTTGAAGGCATTGGCTGCAGGCAATACCTTGGAATGGGACTGCTGATTACTCCCAGACACTAGAAAACAATCTCCAAAAGCCTTTTCTATAAAGGAGCAGTTTATTTACCCCCTAGTTTTGGCTCTCTTCATTCCGAGGCTATTGTGGAAGGGAGACACGGAACTGGACATGGGCGACCCCTCCTCACGAAGTGTGCCATTAAGCATAGCTAGCTCTCGTAGCTGTTGCTTCTTGTAGAAATCGTGAGATTCATCCTAAATATATTATTAATAGGAAGACAAAATAAGAAAAAGAAATTATGTCAGTATGAACAATTAAGTCATCAACATACCAACCAAAATATATAGATTTCAAAAGAGATGCTCACCATTGGTTTGAGCAAGTCCTCGAGAATCTCACGGGCTTGCATAAGGCGAGCATCAATAATTTCAACTGGCAACTCTGCCTCAACTAGGATGTGGAGAGGCTCGTTCAAATGCTCATAACCCGGTTTTCCTCTCATCATTTCTTCCTGCAAGGCATTGAACAATATAACAAACTTGGTATACTGAATTTAGATCATAATATTTTAATGCTACAGAAGAAAAGTCCACTCCCAGGCATAACAAGTGTGAGAAAAAAAACATGTATAAGCTACTTCAAAATGAAATAAACATCATTACGTACAATAGTATATATTAGAATTTATGCCTGAAGGAGACCCTAAACAAGGATACTTAATCTCCCTTGAAGACAAGAACTGACGTGACTATGCTACAAATAAAAATCCTTTTAAAATTCGAAGGCCAGAGCATGCAAGAAATGAATAGAGATAGAGAGAGAGTGCGAAGAGAAGCAAAAGAACATTTTCACTCTAAACGTTTTTGAAATACCAAATTTCACTTCCAAATATTTTCATTAACATATGGGAATTGGTGTCTCTGTGAGGTATCATTTGATCTAGGAAAAAAATTGGCAACCACGTCCATTACAAGAATCTGCCTAGAACTCTATCAAAACTACTTTGTAAAGACCTATTCATAAGGATAACTCATCAAATGGGAGGTCGAACATGGAATGCACCCATAACCGCACAAAGACCAAAGAAGATTGTACAAAGCTCCCAATAGTCATAAAAACTAGAATAATTACAGAAAAGTACATAAACTCAGAAGAACATTTTGAAGAAGATAAATGATAAGGAGCTCCTAGAAGATGCTAAGAAGGAATAAGCAAGATATAAAACCTCCTTCGCCTCTCAATTTCTCTTAATATATTACAAATCCATTCAAACCAGATTCTTAAACAAAAATTCTGATAGCATTGACCCAAGACACTAGCCCAGCCACTTTGCATTCTTTTTTTAAGTCTATACCCTCTTTCTCTCTGAAGTTAAGTGTGTATGGCTCTTTTCCTCCCTTCTCCAAGTGATTCCATTTTATATTATATAATTTTTGTAACCCACGGCCCAGATATATTGATGTTATTGCATTAATTTATTTTTTATTTAGTCTTCATTTTGGTCCTAGGGCCATGGAATTCTATTTGAGGATTCTCAATTAAGACATGATGGGGGTGGGTGTTGTAAGTCATTTTCCCTACCATGTCAATTCAAAACAAAAACTTGCAGCGACATAAAATCCTACCTTTCCCTAAACAAACATACAATATTCCCAAAACATACACGTATAACTGAACTCCCCTCATGAGTAATTACACTTTACCCTTCCTTGTACATGTAGAGTATACTATAAGAGGTCTTACATTATCCCCGGGGCAAAGACACCTAGTCCTTGAAGATTAGGAAATTTTTGTAGGATAATGTTGAGTGCTTCCCATGTGGCCTCATGCTTAAGTATTTCCACTGTATCAGTAATTCCCACACCTTCAAATCCATATTCTTGCAAAGGCCATGACATTGAGGGGTTTAGCCACCCATTCAAACTCATCAGTCAAACACGGGGATTATCAATTAGATAGTGTAGACCTCTCCCAGAGTTGACCTTTTCAGATGTGGCACGCACATGAAGTACTAAGTGGATCATGGCCTTCGATGGAACTTTCAACTTGTATGTGACTGGTCCAACTCATGAGAAGGATGCGATACAACGAAAACACTTGGGTGTCAAATTTGCAAAAACCTTTCGAAGACTTTCAATGTGTCTTTCGATCATAGTAAAGAGTGTTACTTGACGGTGGAGGAGGCTAAATTTAGCCCAACCTTGAAAGGCATGAAAAGGGCCTATTGGTGTGCGTCTTTTTTACCTATTGTCAAAAGGAATAAGAGTATTCTGGAGAAGATGTAGATTTCTTTAGGTGTATGTTTCTAGAAGGTTTTATAACTACCCTTTTGTCTCTCATTCCTAACAACTGGATCCTTCAATAGAGAACTTTTTACTTCTGGATGGTCCATTTGTTAAAAAGAAAACAAAAGGCCCTCCCTTTTAAGCTTCTTTAGATGTATATTAAAAAATATATTTTTCCTACAATTAGACCTTTATTTCAATTTAGTTCCTACGATTTTTTAAAATTACACAATAAGATGGTCTTGCCATCGAAGAGAAATAATGAAAATCCAACATGACAAGTTGTTTCAAGACTTGGCATGGAAGATTAATCCCAAGATGTGGCAGATAGTTTTAATAATATAGGAATTTAAAAAGTTGAAAAGGTGAATGGGAAAAATGGGGGTAAAGGAAACAGGCACTAGAACTCGAAAATTTGGGCTTAGATAGGCTCGCAAAAAAAAAGGAAGTAGAAGCTTGCCAATAACGAGCACTACTAGGAAATCATCTTGAGTGATTGTCACTTGTCCATGATCAAACCAACATAATTCTTTTACTTAGTTCCAACATTATAGGTCATGTCCCTCCTTTCGTCCATACTTCCACAAGAAAGTTAAAGCTACAATTTCTCAAAGCTACATCAATCTATCTGCAAATCACCTCCACTCAGAAAATCCTATTTCAAAACTAAATTGTATGCAAAGGTCTTGTTTCAAAATCAAAGCGCTTCCCTTTTGTTGGGCTGTTTTTATTTGTCACTTTTGTATGTTAGGGCTTTCTTAATCAAAGTTAGCTTCTCATACAATTAAAGTAATAATAAGATAAAAGTGAAAATGAAATCGAGAACCATTATTTTAGTTCAAAATGGAATAGAGATTCAACCCTGTCTTAACCAATTGAGCCGTTTAAGTTCTCCCACTCCTTGTGCTATCTTTTCTTTTCTTTATCTTTTTTGAACAACCAAACTTTCATTGAAAAAAAAAAAAAAAACAAGAATACAAGAGCCTACAAAAAGAAGAGCCCACGATAAGGAAGGCAACCTACGACAAAGATCTCCATCTAGCAAGATAATCTCTTAAAGGCTTCCATTAACCTCTTAAAACTTGTCCATATTTACCCCTTTATCCTTATCAACCACAAAAAACTCAGTGTGATCTAAGCAAACTGGACTTCCACGTCATGAAAAAAATGGCAACATTTAAGTTCATTGTTATGTGTACAAAAAACACGCCACATGAGATTTCTAGGGATGAAATATAAGTTTCAATCAAAGGTTACACACAAGAATGAAAATGATAAGAGCACATGAGCCAAATTGACACAAACATTAAGAGAAATAAGATTCAAAATCTATTTTAACCTTGGGTATATTAATAGAAAACTGTAAAATA
Source organism: Cucurbita argyrosperma subsp. sororia (assembly GCA_018691285.1). Lineage (NCBI taxonomy): Eukaryota > Viridiplantae > Streptophyta > Magnoliopsida > Cucurbitales > Cucurbitaceae > Cucurbita > Cucurbita argyrosperma. The sequence continues at coordinate 5,635,929 of CM031889.1, read as the reverse complement.
CTACCCCTAACAGTTACCAATATGGTAGTCCTTTAATTTTTTGTTCAATTCATTATATCCGCTGCATCATCAGCCCTATGGTAATCTGTAAACTATGCTATTAAACATACCAAGAAAATTACAAACTCACCCTAAGCTATGAAGATAGTTACAATTCAGTCCCAGTTCCCCTAGGGAGGAAGGAAGAGGTTCATCATAAAATTTATAATTAAAAGTTAATCCATTAATCCAATACGTTTATTAATTAAAACATTTAATTACATAAAATTAATCCCAATCATTCGATGTAATCTTAATACAAATCATGGGAAACAAAAGTTGTGTTAAAGAAAGGAAATAAAAATGAAAAAGATAGGACCCCCATCAAGACTTGGGATTACAAAACAGATTCTCAAGGCAGAGATTTGCAAAATCTCAAATATTAAAAAAAAAATCCAATATATTTTGAAGAATAAATAACGAAAGTAAAACCAACAATATTATTAAATTGTCTATTGTGCTTCATCAACAATAAATAAATATACCAATATAAGGGCATAGGAGGTAAAGAGGGTTTCAAATAAGGAAAAAGGGGGTAATAGAAGCATAAGGAAAAAAGAGAGTGGAGGAAACTAAGATCTGGGGGTAGAAGTTATTCGAGAGACAGATATGAAAGAGCTGACTGGGCGAGCGATTAGAGAAAATAGAAGAAACGAGAGGAGGATTTACCTCTACCTCCTTACGTTCATATTAAAAAAGTTCCAAAAAAATATAGAGAAGTTATCAAATTTAAAGATATGAGTCATGTTATAACCATTCTCTCTATCATTCCCTGATTTAAAAGAAAAAAAAAATCAACAGAAAAATAGAAATCTTAACAGATTAAGTGAAAATAAGTTATTTTATTTATTTTAATGGAAAAGTGCATAGCAACCGTTCTTAATGAGGTTGTAATAGATAAAATTACAAGTTTGAAGACTAGAGTGGGACCATCTTAGAAGTTCAGCGATAGAATTTTTTATTTTCCGATATAATATAATTGCAAATGAATTATACGATCATGAAAGGGATATGCAAAACAATCATGACATGCAACATTATAAGAACATGAAATTTATAGTAAATTACCCTAGCTGGATCCTTAATGCTACCACGCCCTCTAATCAAAACTCGACAATCAGTACTTGCCTCCACTCGCTTGAGAGAGTTTCCCCTAGGACCAAGGAGGCGGCCAACAAAGTTATACTACAAACAAAGTTCAATCCAGTTCCATTAGCAAAATATGTTAAAAACAGAAATTAGAAAAAAAAAAAAAGAAAAAAAAAGGGAAGAAATAGATAAACAAATAAAACATGATGATAATTCATACATTGGGATAGTTGTCAACAGGAACGTCCACTCTGATGGTTTTCTTCACAATAAGACCTGATGAACTACCTTGGGAACTTAGCCAATTTTGTGCTGGTGAGGATTGTAATAAACTTGACATCTGCATATCATATCATTATATAGAGTTCAAACCAGAAAATTAAAATAAATCTAAACATGCTAGTTAAGATATGTACAGCAGCCAATATAGCTTTGGAATGAAGAACATGGGAGCTTTTCAGCAACAATACATATCAAAGTCAGAGATTCTAGAACAGCAATCAATGGGAAGTGAGAAGAGTACTGAACACAGTACATACCTTGAGAAATAACATTGTAACCATGCATAGAAAGTGAGAACATTTTGGTGCTCGAATGAGTAAAAGGAAATCCCAGAATGTGGAACTTAAAGTAGCCTTTTTTTTCTAAATTTCTTTTTTCCCTTTGTGGGGTTGGGGTGTACGTTCAAGGTAATGAATCTTCCTTAATGAACACACCATTAGACAACCATAGAAATGTGCTAATACTGACATAAATTACTCCTGGGGTCATTTATGTATTTTAAATTCCAAGACCAAGTAAAGTTTCTTGAAAACCCCTTCACCAAGATAACAAGGGGTAAACCAAATTCACTAATGAGTCAGCATTCTATATTAGAATATTAGACCCTTGTCACTAAAAAAAAAAAAAAAAAAAAACTGAGTCAACCCAGCTAACTACTCACAGAGAGTTTCCTTCACACACACACACAGAAAAATTTGAAAGTAAGCTCCTCAGATTTTATTGAACACCATCATCCTGTTTATCAAGAAGGCTGAAGGTGAAGAACCAATTTGTTAGAACCATTAGAGAAGCTAAAAAAAATAAAAGACCTAAGCAAAAAAAAAAAAAAAAAGAAAGAGTAAAACGCGTAACTGAAAAAGCTAAGGCTCATTTTTTAATTAGAGAAGTTGTCCCCAAGTGAAATTGTTACGAGTTAGCAAAAATGTAAAATGTTTGCGTCACAGATGCTTCTTAAGTACAGTAAATTAGATGGACAGTAAGGTCATGTTAATGGTTAGTATCCGTACTTCTGATTGAAACCGTGACGTCCATCCATTCATGTCAGCACCTCCATTTGAAAATATTCCTCCAGAAGCCAGGGGGCTGGCATGTTCAAGCCCACTTTGACCTAAAACTGATGCCTTCCCCAATAGTGTAGTTACACGCAATATTTCTGCTCCAAAAATGTCAATTTTCAAGAACAAGATGTACCAGTCAGCGCATTTGTTAAAAAGTTAGCCGTTACCACACAATGGACACACAACAAGGTGTTTTTTACTTCTGAGTCAGTGAAAAAAATATCCTTCATAAAGAAATTTGGTCAAACGTAGAAAAACATAAAATTACGAGCCCCAATACTGCAGAGCAATATCAATATGTAATATTGCACCAAACGCTAAGAAAGGAGGTTCATAAACTGTATAGGCTGCAGAAACTAAGAAAACAAACGAAGACAAGAGGCAGCAGAGGTAGAAAAAAAATCACATAAGTTCCAAATAGTTGTTAGGATTAATAGGTATATTAGAATTTCCATCAGAAAAATTAACATTTATGAATACAAGAAGTTAAGCAACCATTTAAGACAAGTATACAATGGTAGAAAGGCAATGGGTAAGTTAAAATAAAAATTAAAAAAAAAAAAAAAAGGATCAATTCTTCATGACACCAAGAAAAGAGACGAAAAAAAATATATTAGTCTCGCTACTGAACTTCTGGGTAACATCACTAGAGCACTTACATGTGAGCTTGCATCATAACTTGTAAGCTTTTAGCTTGATCCAAAAGATGTAAACCAGACAACCCATGTAACATGAAAAACGCTTTTTTACAACAGGTAGGTACGGTTGCTCCATATTAGAGATAGGGAGAAACTACATCCTCGTTTTTTAAGGAATAACTTCTCAAGTTAGAATGTATTCACTGAGGTTTATCACTATCGACTATAATATTATTGTACTTGTCATGTTTGTAATATCCTCTGGGTATCAAAAATCACCCTCCAGTATTCACAAACACACACAGTTTTATGCAAAGCCATTTAATCACTTCATACCTCTACCAACTTAAATAACCAAGGTATTAGCAGAATGGAAAGGCAACAATCAAGCAAAATCAATAAAGTTAGATCAGATAATTGCTCATCGCATTTACTCGTTGGATTGAGTTTCTGTTAGATTAGTTCAGTCACGCCTGTATATTGAACAACCATGCTCTGTTCTGAATTTCAACGAGCAATAACACCTCATCCCAAAGATTTCCAGCCAATCAACCAAACGAGAAACAACGATGCAAGCAAACTATTTCACAACAAGCTACTTCGTTGAGGCTACAAAGTTCACCTTGGTTCAGCAAGCGATAACTAATAGGCAGCACAGGCAGAAATGGACCAAGTTTCTGTCGCTCTGCCAATAACTCAGAGAGATACCTGCAAGAAAACAAAGAGTTGAGTTGTGAAAATTTTTGGGTTGGGTTGAGTTACCAAGTTTCTATTGATATTGTAATAAGATAAATATCAATAGAACTCGGACGCTAATCAACTAAACAGAAAATAGAACAGAAAAACGCGCACACACCATTCCATAATCAAGACAGTTTGGTCCACAAGCACAAAAAAGTGGAAAGAAACTCAGATCTTGCATCAACAATTACAACCAACAATCAAACAAGCATCACACAAAACAAGTAACATATTCAACTAGCCAAGTCCAAAACAAAACAGTTCAAGAGCTAACTATCCAGCAGGTCAGTCAGATGAGGCCAGTCACATGAGTAACAGCTCCGATCATACAAAATCAATCATCCAAAACTCAGAAACAAAACAAGACTGATCCAAAAAAACAATCAACACACAGATCGGCAACACACAAATCACAGATCTCACAAAGCAACAAACATCAAATAAAAAAACAAAACAAAACAAAAGCGAGAGAAAGAAGAGAATTCGATTAGTTACTTCTCTTGCTCGAGTAGAGCAGCGGCAGCCGCAGATACAGAGGACGGAGAACGAAGACCAGGAAGATGAGGAGAGTGAGGAGCCGAGGGAGAGGGAGAGAAAGCCATGTACATCCCGCCTGCAGACGACGTCATTTCTCTCCCTCCGGAGACGTGACTGGATATGGATAAGGCCAGGATTCAAAGTCGGCGGCGGCGATGGCGATAACGGTGGCGATCCCTACCAGACGCTCTGTCGATCTGGCGTCGGTGGAAAAATTATGCACACTACAGCAGCTGTGCCTCCTTCCCTGTCTATCTATCTCTATATGTATTTAATTTTTTATAAATATATAATAAATTATTTGTGTAATATTTTCTGTATGTTTTGTGATTATTTTATTTAATTTAATTTATATTTATATTTTTATATATTACTGTTCTGACACCGCATTTAGTGACCAAAAGAGACGCGGGACCCATGAATTATTGTTTTATTAATAATTGAATGAGAAAAAACCAAATTTTTTTTAATAAATTATTTGATTGATAATAATAATAATAATAAAACCTATTTTGGTGAAGGGGTTGGAGGGGAAGGTATTATTATAAAAAAAATATTAATTTTAATTATACTTCAAATTTTATAATATATTTATCTTTAAATTAATTATTTTTATTGTTTTATTTTTAATTTTATCCTAACCAATTTCAGTTGTTTTTAATTTTATGAGAACTACGTTAATATGTTACAATTTTTGAGGTTCTTAATTGAGTTTTTTTTTTTTTTTTAATAGTTATAGATTAATTTGGGTTTGTTTGTCTATGTTAATATGTTACAATTTTCGATCGTTGTTATTGAGTTTTTTTATTTTTTTTTTAATAATTATAGATTGATTTGGGTTTGTTTGTCAATTTTTAATTATCTTTTATTTAAAAGGAATAATTATAAATTGTGGATAAATAATTTTTTTTTAACAACCCAACGGGAGAATAAAGAGTTGAGTTGTGAAAATTTTTGGGTTGGGTTGAGTTACCAAACCAACCAACTCGAACTTTTGGGTTGGATCAAAAAAATTCCTCAACCCAACTCAACCTGAACCATGTACACCCCTACTACCTAATCTAATCCAACTGTAAAATTCGGGTTGGGTTTGATTTTTTCGGATTTAGATTAGGTTGAATTTTAGAAATATCGAAAATTGTAATCGATTAGTGGGTTGATTTTTTTTTTTTCTTTTTTGTCGGATCAATTCGATCTGGGTTAGATTTTTTACGGTTTGGATTGGGTTGAATGTCAGAAAAATCGAAAATTTCAATTGATCTGCAGGTTTTTTTTTTTTTTTTTTTTTCGTCGTATCAACTCGACCAACCAGAAAATAGGGTTACAACCTTACCGTACTTTCAATATTTATCATTTGTAACCATTGTTAGTGATTATTTATTACTTGTAAATGTTCGACGTTCAAATTCGATGAAATTTCCGTTACTAATATAACATAGAAATTAGAGATAAGGTTAGTTAAATACCTACCATGTGATTTGTCTTGAAATTTATAGTTTAATTTTAGTAAATATAAAATAAGGTTTAATGGATTTAATTAAATGTTATTATTAAAACATATAAAATAAAAATAAAATATAATTTAGGGTAATAAATTAAAAAAATATATTATTATTTATTTATTTATTTAGTTCACTTATTATAAAGATTCTAATTAATGAAATAGTTTCTTATAGTATTAAAAAAATATTATTACATTGTACTAAAAATAGTATGGGATAATATTTTTTGGAATTTTAGATTAAAAAATAATATAAAATTTTAATTTATTTTAACTCTTTACATATTAGTTATAATAAAAAAATAAAAAATAAAAAACACTTTTGGGTTCGAGACCTGAGCGAGCTAACTTGTGGCACAGATGTGTGTCACAACGTGGGCGAGCATCACAGGACAAATGTCTCAGATGACTTCCTTTTTAAAAAGGGTATTTCAAAGATAGTATCGTACGACATTGTCGGTATTGCGCTCCAACTCATGTATTAGAGGTTGGATTATGCACCACTATCTGAAACGTATGTCGTAAATGGTTTAGTAGCATGGACACGGGAGAGTCCGATACTCGAGAGCACCTGGATGGATGGATGTTCGAGATGCCCTGATGAAATGATCTACACGTGGGTCAGTTCCCAACGGATGTGTTTAAGCAAACCTAGATGGTTGATGTTTTTCTAAGATATGAGATGGTATCACGATGCATGGATTGTGTCGTTGGGAACCGAGATGACAATGAGATGTGACGTGATTGTATCGCACACGATTGAACATGCACGCACGAATGACGCGTGTGGCCGATCAAGCATGGATTCCGCACGAGTTGTGTTCGGTTGGCAAAGACAAACCTCGCTGATAATCTAAAGAAGCCACAAGACCGGACAAGAAAATGTGAATGGGACTTGAGTCATTAAAACTTGTCGTGAGCCTATCAAGATCACGGCACTGCATGGTTGAAGATGTACGACCATGACGGTCGGTAGATTTTGAAGATAAATTCATTATCAAATTAAACTAAAATTTTGTTTTTAGAACTTTTTAATATTACATTATACATTTTGACAAATAATTAATTTAGTATAATATAATATTAAATAAAAAATATTTAATTAAATAATAATAATAAATTTTATATAAAGAGTAAAATAACATAAAATATTACTATCAAGTAATTATAAACGTTAGTTAAAATTTATCTAAGTCCAAATAATAATTATGAATTAATATTAATTTACTAATTAATTAAAGATAAATAATAATTATGAATTAATATTAATTCATTAAATTAATTATGTTATATTTTTACCGTATTAACTCTTTTGTTTTTTTTTTTAATATCAAACAACAAATATTAATGTCCTAAATTTTTTTATAAGGACGTGGAAATCTCAGTGGATATTATCGGCTAGTGATGGGCTTGGGCTTTTATAAATGGTACCCGAGCCAGATTTCGAGAAGTGTGCCAGTGAGAACACTAGGCACTCAAGTCGCTCGAAAGAAAAAACCTAAAGAGGACAATATCTGCTAGCGGTGGTCTTGGGCTGTTACAAATGGTATCGGAGCCAGATTTCGAGAAGTGTGCCAGTAAGGATGCAAGGCACTCAAGCCGCTTGGAAGAAAAAATCTAAAGAGGACAATATCTGCTAGCGGTAGGCTAAGGTTATTACAAATGATATCAGAGCTAGATTTCGAGAAGTGTGCCAGTAAGGACGCTAGGCACTCAAGCCACCCGGAAAAAAAACCTAAAGATGACAATATCTACTAGCAGTGGGCTTGGGCTGTTACAAATGGTATCCGAGCTAGATTTCGAGAAGTGTGTCAGTAAGGACGCATGGTACTCAAGTCGCTCAGAAGAAAAAACCTAAAGAGGACAATATTTGCTAGCTGTGAGTTGGGACTACTACAAATGATATCAGAGTCAGATTTCGAGAAGTGTGTCGGTAGGGACGGTAGGCACTCAAGCCGCCTGGAAGAAAAAACCTAAAGAGGACAATATTTGCTAGCGGTGGGCTTGGGCTGTTACAAATGATATTAGAGCCAGATTTCGAGAAGTGTGCCAGTAAGGACGCAAGACACTCAAGTCGCTCGGAAGAAAAAAACCTAAAGAGGACAATATCTGATAGCGGTGGGCTGGAGCTGTTACAAATGGTATCAGAGCCAGATTTCGAACAACGTGCCAGCAAGGATGCAAGACACTCAAGTCGCCCGGAAGAAAAAGCTTAAAGAGGACAATATCTGCTAACAGTGGGCTTGGGCTATTACAAATGGTACCAGAGCCAGATTCCGAGCAGTGTGGGCATATTAAGTGATTTGCAGAACTATGTTCGATTTGATAGTTTATATCCCGACTTTAATCCATACAATTTATCGATCATCATTGACGTGGAATGCATGCATTCACATATCGAACAAACGATTGAGCTACCCTCTCCTATCATTACTATAGTTGGTAGGCAGCCATTATATACCCAACTTGTAACCATCAAGTCCTTATATCATTATTACGTTTTAGGTGTCACAATAGCGTAGCTCTTACTTTTATTATACTTTTCATTTCATTTTACGTATAACCTTATGGTCTCGAGATCTAAATTTAAAATTGGGATTGAGTCGTTCAATCATTGAAAATATTTGTTGTACCAAACACATGCTAAAGGAGTAGAAATCGAGAGATTGATTTGTGACAAGTATAGGTACGGTTCTTCTCGATCCTTAGTTTATATTTTTTACGCGTACGATTTCAGTAAAACAAGATTTTTTTTTTCAGTTCGAAATAATTTTTTGAAGTGTTTTTTTTAATGAAAAATAAAATATTTACGAGTATTTGAAGATAATTACAAACGAACCCTAAATCATTTTCCCGAGAAAGTGAAAGAAGTTAAAAGTCTTTCGTGTGGGGGCGAGGTGTTGGTTTTTCCTTTGCTTGTGGTGTTGGGTTGCCTACTTTATATATGGAGGGCCCATTGATTGATTAATGTTCATATTAAGGTTGTATGATGTGTTTTATTTTTATAGGAACTTCCTTGTTCCAAGCCTGATGCTGTTAGTAGATATTATTTATTTTGGTATGTTATATATCGCCGTCAGATTTACAGTTTTACAACGTGTATGCTAGGGAGAAGTTTTCGTATACTTGGGAGTACAGCGTCCTCGCTAACACACTGCTCAGTATCTAGCTTTGATACTATTTGTAATAGCCTAACCTCACCGCTAGTAGATATTTTCCGCTTTGGTTCGTTACGAATCATTGTCAGCCTCACAATTTTAAAACGCGTCTAGTAGAGAGAGGTTTAATACTTCGTTTCCACTAATGTAGGACCTCACAAATAATATCCACCGATGCAATCCGAACCAACTGAACCTATAAAATTTATGGTTAGGTTGGGTTGAATTCATTATTTAATTAGGGTTGTTTGAGTTGAAAACTTTACAACTTGAAGAGTTGGGATCAATTTGAAAAATGTCTCAACCTAATCTAACCCAACACAATCCACGAACACTCCCGCTTTCCAGTCCCAACATCAAGTACATTTGCACATGGAAACATATAGCGATAAGGGCAAAAAGGTAAAATCTCCGAACATTATTATAGCCTTTGATTGAGGGGAAGGGAACAAAACGTTGAAAAACAAACCATCGAAAAATCTAATCGTTGATATAACATATAATATATTTTTAATAAAAAAAAAAAAAAAAATTCTTCAAGATCATTACTTTTATTTTTATTAAAAACAAAAATTTAAATAAATGACTTGAACAACTCGAACTAATCGAAACCCAACATATTATATGATTACATCGGGTATATTATTTAATAAGGCTATTTAGGTTGACAAAATTAAAACCCGAACAACTGGGTTGGACCTGAAAAATATCCCGACCCAACTCACAACCCGCTCTAATTTCATATATGGAAGATTATTAGCAGATCAAAAAGGTGAACAAATTATACAAGTTCAAGTCCATACCAAAACAGCCGTCTTCCAGTCTAAAATTTGCTACGGTAAGCTTACTACACAAGGAATAGCGAAGCCGAACTTTGAGAGAGCCTGGGAAGAACAGAAGGCGAAACCATAATGAATAACTAATAATTTATGGGTTAGAACTTGTAATTGAAGCATTATAAACACTTACTATATACAGCAGAATCATATCGAAGCCGACTGCAAGTCCTCCGTTCGACTCCCGCTTTTAGTCTCGACGAAGTAGTCCTGAAGAGGAATCATCGAAACCGAGCTCGTTTTGAGGCTCTTTATGGCTTCTGCAGTTGCCAATGCTCCAGCCACTGTCGTTATTATAGGGACTTTGTATGCAAGAGCCATTCGCCTCAAATGACGTCCATCGATCTGATCGAGATCATCGCCAGAACTAGTGATAATCATCAGCTGAATCTGTCCATTAGCAAGTATGTCACCGGCGTGAGGTCGCCCCTCGTGCAGCTTCAGCACTCGCTCGACGGGAATGTCTTCCGATTCGAGAACGTGAGCGGTTCCAGAAGTTGCGATGATGCTGAATCCGAGCTCTAAGAATGCCTTGGCTATTTTGGAGAGGTGGGGCTTTGTTAAGTCGTTCAAACTGAGGAACAGACTTCCAGAAAGTGGTAGCTTATTCCCTGCAGCTATTTGAGCTTTTGCAAATGCAATAGGAAACTGGAAATCAAGACCCATAACCTCACCAGTGCTCCTCATTTCAGGTCCTAATATCACATCGCTGCCTTGAAACTTCTCGAACGGGAGGACGGCTTCCTTCACCGACACGTGTTTCGGGATCACCTCTTTGGTGAAGCCAAGCTCATATAGAGACTTCCCAGACATCACAAGGGAAGCATACTTCGCCAATGGGTGCCCAATTGCTTTAGATACAAATGGGACGGTACGGGAAGCGCGTGGATTTGCCTCGAGCAAGAAAACCTCCCCTGCCATGGTGATTGCATACTGACAGTTCATAAGCCCACAGACATTTAGCCTCTTGGCCAATTTTGTTGTCCAGTTCCTGATGGTGTCGAGGCAAGACGATGGGATTGTTTTCGTTGGGAGTGAACAAGCAGAGTCGCCCGAATGGACGCCAGCCAACTCAATATGCTCCATTATCCCACCAATTGTCACATTCCCATGTGAATCAGCTAATGCATCGATATCGATTTCAATAGCATCAGATAGATATTTGTCGACTAATACGGGACGTTCGGGATCCACTTCCACAGCATTTTCAAGGTAAGTAACGAGTTTGTCGTCACTGTACACAATTTCCATTGCCCTACCACCTAGAACATAAGACGGTCGAACAACAACCGGATAACCTATATCCTTAGCAATGGAGAGTGCATCAGCTTCACTCTTGGCGATGCCCCCTCTTGGTTGTTCTATCTTTAACTCGTTAAGGATCGCATTGAACCTTTCTCTGTCTTCGGCCGCATCTATGGAGTCGGGAGAAGTTCCCCATATGCGAACATAGCCATCACCACTGGCACATTTGAGCTTGTTCTCATCTAAAAACCGCTGTATGGGGAGAGCCAATTTCAATGGCGTTTGACCTCCAAATTGCACAATGATGCCGTCTGGACGTTCCAAAGCAATAATGTTAAAAACATCTTCAACTGTCAAGGGTTCGAAGTACAGCCGATCACTTGTATCGTAATCTGTTGACACTGTTTCGGGATTTGAGTTCATCATGATTGTCTCATATCCAGCATCCTGCAAAACCAAGAAGTTGAATGCAGATTTAAAGTAACAAGCTAGGATAAATAATAACCATCCATCGTACATGATAAAAAGTATGATATGCAGCACAAGTGCTAAAAGTGTTACTCAGAGTAACTTAGTATTATAAGATTGCATCAGATAGAATCGAAGTCAGTCATACTAGGTTACATGAGTAACCGCCCAAGCCCACCGCTGGCAGATATTGTGCTATTTGGATTTCCCCTTTCGAGCTTCCCATAAAACGTGTCTACTAGGGAGAGGTTTCCACACACTTATAAGGAATGTTTCATTTCCCTCTCCAATCGATGTGGGATCTCATAGTCCATCTCCCTTGGGGGCCAGCATCCTTGCTGGCACACCGCTCGGTGTCTGGCTCTGATACCATTTGTAATAGCCCAAGCCCACCGCTAGCAAATATTGTCCTCTTTGGGGTTCCCCTTTCGAGTTTCCCCTAAAGTGTGTCTACTAGGGAGAGGTTTCCACACACTTATAAGGAATATTTCATTCCCCTCTCCAATCGATGTGAGATCTCACAGTCCACCCCCCTTGGGGGCCAACATCCTTGCTGGCACACTGCTGGATGTCTGGCTCTAATATCATTTGTAACAGCCCAAGCCCACCACTAACAGATATTGTCCTCCTCTTTGGGCTTCCCCTCAATGTTTTAAAACGTGTCTACTAGGGAGAGGTTTCCACGCACTTATAAGAAATGTTTTGTTCCCCTCTCCAACCGATGTGGGATCTCACAATCCACCCCCCTTGGGGGCCCAATATCCTCACTGGCACACCGCTCGATGTCTGACTTTGATACTATTTTTGACAGCCCAAGCTCAACGTTAGCAGATGTTGTCTTCTTTGGGCTTAAAAAGCCTGGAAAGTAAGTCCAAAAAGAACAATATCTACTAGCGGTGGGTTTGGGTTGTTACAACTAATGACCAGGAAATACTGAAAAAAGGAACACAAACCTGCAGAGCAAATGAAGTATGGCAGCAACAGTAGTCAAATTCAATACCCTGACCAATACGGTTCGGGCCACCACCCAAGATCAAGACCTTTTTCTTTTGAGTTGGGGCTGATTCACACTCAAAATCATAAGAAGAATACATGTAAGGGGTGTTTGCCTCAAATTCTGCAGCACATGTATCCACCCGTTTATAAGCTGGGAGGACACCCAAAGATATTCTCTTAGAGCGCACCTCCTTCTCAGTTGATTTAGTGGCAAATGCTATCTGCTTATCACTGAAACCTCTTCTTTTCACTTCATAGAAATCTTCCTTTGTCAAATTAGACAAGCTTTGAGCCAAGAGGTATTGCTCCACATCCACCAACTCCTTTAACTGAGTAAGAAACCACTTGTCAATGTAACTCAGCTCGTGAATATCATCCACTTTCATTCCCTTCTTCATTGCAGCGTATACAGTATGAATGCGATCGGGATTAGGAACTCGGAGGCTATACTTCAATTGTTCCCAATCCCAATCAAGTTGTTTAATGGGTTCACAACCCCATCCAGAGTAGCCACATTCCAATGATCTTGCAGCTTTTTGAAAGGATTCTTGGAAAGTGCGGCCAAGAGCCATAGCTTCACCAACTGATTTCATCTGAGTTGTCAATATTGGTTGAGAACCCGGGAACTTTTCGAAAGCAAATCTGGGAATCTGCAACAAAGAAACATGCAGAAACGACTTACTATAAGGAAGAAGAGAGATAAAGACGTGGGAGACAGATGTGGGGAGAAAGCAGGGTCACTAGTAATGAAGATCAAAACATGTGTAAAGTATCAACTGTCATCAAGTAAGCTAACAGGAAGATATGGCAATGCTGCATTAATCCTATACGTACATCAAACTTTCTAAAAATGGATAAGAAAATTATAGCAAGGACAATTTGTCGTCTATAGATCACAAAGTTGTTAACCTGTAAGAAAGAATATTTAAAGGAAACTGGTAACACACAAAGGAAGAAAATGCATACTCAAAATCTTCTATGTAATACTCAATATTTATATGTGACATCCCACGTCGACGGGAGAGGAAAACAAAACATTCTTTATAAGGGTGTAGAAATCTCTCCCTAACAGACGCGTTTTAAAAACCTTGAGGGGAAGCCGAAAGAGGAAAATATCTGCTAGCGGTGGGCTTGGGCCGTTACAAATGGTATCAGAGCCAAACACCGGGCGATGTGCCGGCGATAAGGATGAATTCTGAAGGGGGGTGGACATCAGCCGGTGTGCCAGCGAGGACCTGGGCGCCGAAGGGAGGGTGAATAGTGAGATCCCACATCGGTTGGAGAGGGGAACAAAACATTTTTTATAAGGGTGTGGAAACCTCTCCCTAGTAGACGCGTTTTAAAATCTTGAGGGGAAGTCCGGAAGGGAAAGCCCAAAGAGGACAACATCTACTAGCGGTGGGCTTGAGCTGTTCCATCATAAGACCGTACAAATTTGGATATTTTATACACAAAATAACTAAGATAGATTTGGAAACCACAAACTCTGTTACTCCTCAGTTGACTAAATAAGATATGAGCTCGCTAGTTATCTTCCAAGACTAGGCACGCATATGAACTTCGAACAAAGTTAAAAGTGTTAAACGAATCAAAAGCTACAACCATGCCAAACTTTCCAGTATAATATGTTCTACATGCATAGCTTAATCCACGAACCAATATCCCATAAATTTCAATTCCAAAACAACTCAAAATATGACGAACAAATCTCAAGTAAAATAAACCTGCCTTTGTCACCACGTAATCAATGGAAGGCTCAAAACTTGCAGGCGTTTTCTTTGTTATGTCATTAGGAATCTGATCCAATGAATACCCAACTGACAATTTAGCAGCCATCTTTGCTATTGGAAAACCTGTAGCCTTGGAAGCCAGAGCAGAGGACCTTGAAACTCTCGGGTTCATTTCAATCACCATCACCTCACCATCAACTGGATTGATAGCAAATTGCACGTTTGAACCACCACATTCAACGCCAATTTCCCTAATGATAGCAATGGAATAATCCCTCAGCCGTTGATACTCCTTATCAGTCAAAGTTTGAGCAGGTGCCACAGTTATGGAATCCCCAGTATGAACCCCCATAGGATCAATATTCTCAATGGAGCAAATGATCACCACGTTATCAGCAAGATCCCTCATGACCTCGAGCTCATACTCCTTCCAACCTAGCAAAGATTTCTCCACCAGAACCTGCGACGTCAAGCTCGCCGCTAAACCCGCCTTACAAATAGACTCAAATTCCTCCCTATTGTAAGCAATCCCACCTCCAGTTCCCCCCAATGTAAAAGCTGGTCTAATGATCAAAGGAAACTCTCCAATCTCATGAGCAATTTCAACACATTCCTCAAGCGTAGTCGCAATCCCTGAAGGCGGTGTCTTAACTCCAATGTTCTTCATAGCCTGTTTAAACAAATCCCTATCTTCAGCTTTCTTAATTGCATCAAGCTTCGCTCCAATCAACTCAATCCCATATTTTTCAAGCGCACCACTCTCAGCTAAAGCAACCGCCAAGTTTAACGCAGTCTGCCCGCCCATAGTCGGCAACAGAGCATCAGGACGCTCCTTCTCAAGCACTTTCTCAACAAGCTCTGGTGTCATCGGAGTCACATAAGTTCTATCAGCCAAGTCCGGGTCCGTCATGATCGTAGCCGGATTCGAATTAATCAAAATCACTTCATATCCCTCTTCTTTCAACGCCTTGCAAGCTTGAGTACCAGAATAATCAAACTCACAAGCCTGCCCAATCACAATGGGACCTGCACCAAGAATCATAATCTTCTTCAAATCAGTTCTCTTCCCAATTTTCCCTCCTTTACTCTCTTTAATCGTCCTCTCGCCATTTTTCACGCATCGAACCAAACCATTTCGCCTATAGAGCTTCCCAAACGGAGAAAGCCGATCCGCACATGGCTGAATCTCGAGCGAAGTTGATCCAAATTTGCTGGAGTACGAAAAACACCTGGCGTAGCTGAGATTGGACAAACACGCACCGGAAGAAGAACGAATGGACGAGGATCGACACAAAATGGAGTTGGCAGTGAGAGATTGAGACGGAATCAAAGAGTAACCCATCTCCCAGCCCTACTCCGAGAGCACAACAGAAACGTCTATAGCGTTACAGAGCAAGAGATTCTAAACAAGAGGAAAGGCTCAGAGATTATCAACGTCGAAAATGGAAGGCACCGGTTCTGAAATTGGTGGAGGATTCCAATGAACTGCAACTCAAACAGTGTGTTGGTGGAAGAAGAAGAAGAAGATGATGATGAAGATTTAGTGAGATCATTAGGGTTTCTATTGCGGGTCCCTATGTGATGGGCCCTACAGTTGGCCCACTCCTTCTTTTCTAACAACTTTTTTTTAATCCAATTTTCCAACTTTATTTTTATTTTTTTTTTGTCGTTTTCTTTTTTTTTTTTTAACCATATTTTTCATCTTAAAATATTTAAATTCGTTAAATTAAAAAATATAAAGTTTAATATTTAATTTGTTTTTTTAATTAAACCTTTCTTTTTTGTTTGTTTCTTTTTTTTAAACCATATTTTTCATCTCAAAATATTTAAATTCTTAGTTAAATTAAAATAAAATAAAATTTATGACATCATAACTATTTAATTTTTTAATTAACTTTTTTTTGTCTGTTTCTTTTTTTGTTTTACTATATTTTTTATCTTAAAATATTTAAATTCCTTAAATTAAACAAATAAAATTTATGACATCATAACTATTTAATTTTTTCTATTTCTTTTTTTCAAACCATATTTATCATCTCAAAATATTTAAATTCACAGTTAAATTAAAAATAAAATAAAATTTATGACATCATAACTATTTAATTAAACTTTTTTTTTGTCTGTTTCTTTTCTTTTCTTTTCTTTTCTTTTTTTTTTTGGTCTGTTTCTTTCTTTTTTTTAACCATATTTTTCATCAATTAAAAATAAAATAAAATTTATGACATCATGACTATTTAATTTGTTTTTTTAATTAAACTTTTTTTGTCTGTTTATTATTATTTTTTTTTGGTCTGTTTCTTTCTTTTTTTAACCATATTTTTCATCTCAAAATATTTAAATTCATAGTTAAATTAAAAATAAAATAAAATTTATGACATCATAACTATTTAATTTGTTTTTTTAATTAACTTTTTTTTTGTCTGTTTTTTTTTTTTTTTTTTTTTTACTATATTTTTCATCTTTAAATTAAACAAATAAAATTTATGACATCATAACTATTTAATTTTTTTTTTAATTAAACTTTTTTTTCTGTTCCTTTTTTTTAAACCATATTTTTCATCTTAAAATATTTAAATTCACAGTTAAATTTTAAAAATAAATTTTATGACATCATAACTATTTAATTTGTTTTTTTAATTAACTTTTTTTTTCTGTTTCTTTTTTTTTTACTATATTTTTCATCTTAAAATATTTAAATTCTTTAAATTAAACAAATAAAATTTATGACATCATAACTATTTAATTTGTTTTTTTAATTAAACTTTTTTTTTCTGTTCCTTTTTTTTAAACCATATTTTTCATCTTAAAATATTTAAATTCACAGTTAAATTTAAAAAAAAAACAAATTTTATGACATCATAACTATTTAATTTGTTTTTTTAATTAACTTTTTTTTGTCTGGTTCTTTTTTTTAAACCATATTTTTCATCTCAAAATATTTAAATTCACAGTTAAATTAAAAATAAAATAAAATTAATGACATCATAACTATTTAATTTGTTTTTTAATTAATCCTTTTTTTTGTCGGTTTCTTTATTTAAACCATATTTTTCATCTTAAAATATTAATTTACAGTTAAATAAAAATAAAATAGAATTTATGACGTCATAACTATTTAATTTGTTTTCTTTTTTAGTTCAAATATTTACTTAGAATGGATAAAAATAATTTATTTTTAAAAACCAAATAAATGAAATTATTGTTACATTTTTCGCCCGACTTTATGACTCATCAAACCTTAGTTGCAAAATTTAAATTTATTCAACACACGGTTTATACCCATTTCATTTGTTTCAAAATATTAAAATTATTTGTCAACCAATTTTAATGATTAATTTATTTGAAATAAAATCTACTGATGTTGTTTAGTTACGAAATAAATATCGGGAAGTAGAAAATATTTGAATAAAAGATAAGATCCAACCTAATGAGATTGAATTATCTTTTGAAAAAAAAAAAAAAAAAAAAAAAAAAAAAAAAAAAAAAAGACTAAAGGTAAAAGTAAAAAAAAATCAAAAGATAGGAAGTGAAAAGTGAAAATTCTCGATTCTCATCAATTGATGCCACGTCATCTTTCTTAGTTATAATCCGAATCCATTTAGGTAACGAAAGATCTCTGCAATGGTATTATATTGTCCATTTTGAGTATAAGCTTTCATGGTTTTGCTTTCGGTTTCTCCAAAAGGCTGTATACCAATAGAGATGTTATTTCTTACTTATAAACTCATGATCGTTTCCTAAATTAGGCTGTAGGACTTTCATCCTAACCATTCTCGAGATAAATGGACCCAACAAAATTAGGGTTCTTTTTGTGCAATGTTCTTCACCATTGATATTGGAGAGTGAGTCCCACTCCATTCTCTATCTCTAGGTTAAGTGTGTCTTCCAAATGGATGGTAGTCCTAATCAAACAAAAAGAAACACTTTACATGGTGCCAAGTGGGAGGAATATGGGCTAATGGTAAGAGTGAAGGGGACGATAACGATGACAACTGACCTCGACGAGATCAGATGCTAAATGGAATATGGTGTCGTGTTGTCTAATTTGACTCGGCATATTTATCTTTGTTTCTATCAATAATCTACTTTAACATGTTCGATCAAATTCAAAATTGTCGTTGTTTTGTGTCGTTTTTAACATTAGCACTGCAAGAAGGCCTGTTTATTTAATGGGTAAGACGTCTTATAAAAAAGTGTGAGATTTCACATTGGTTGGAGAGGGGAACGAAACATTCATTATAAGGTGTGGAAAGCTCTCCCTAATAGACGCGCTTTAAAACCGTGCAGTTGACGGGGATACGTAACAAGTCGAAGCAGACAACATGTGTTAGTGGTGGGTTTAGATTGTTACAAATGGTATTAGAGCCAGACACTGGGTGATATGCCAGTGAAGATGTTAAGCCTCTAAGGGGAGTGGATTGTGAGATCCAATCGAGATCCCACATCGGTTGGAGAGGGGAACAACGTGTTCCTTATACGGGCATGAAAACCTCTCCCTAATATACGCGTATTAAAACCGTGAAGCTGACGGGGATACGTAACAAGCCAAAGTAGAAACATGTGTTACTGGTGGGTTTAGGCGATTACAAATGGTATCAGAGCCAGACACTGGGCGGTGTGCCAGTGAAGATGTTGAGCCTCCGAGGGGAGTGGATTATGAGATCCGACCGAGATCCCACATCGGTTGGAGAGAGGAACGACACATTCCTTATACGGGCATGGAAAACTCTCCCTAACAGACACGTTTAACAACCGTGAGGTTGACATTGATATGTAACAGACAAAAGCGGACGCCGAACAATATCTGCTAGCGAGGGTTTGGGCTATTATAAATGACACCAAAGCCAGATACTAGCCAATGTGCCAACGAAGATGTTGGGCCTCCAAGGGGAGTGGATTGTGAGATCCAACTGAGATCCCACATCGGTTGGAGAGGGGAACGATGCATTCCTTATACGGACATGGAAAACTCTTCCTAACAGACACGTTTTAAAATCATGAGGCTGACGTTGATATGTAACAGGCAAAAGCGGACGGCAGACAATATCTGCTAGCGGGGGTTTGGGCTATTACAAATGGTATCAGAGCCAGACACTGGGCGATGTGCCAGTGAAGATGTTGAGCCTCCAAGGGGGAGTGAATTGTGAGATTCAACCGAGATCCCAAATCGGTTGGGGAGGGGAACAACGCGTTCCTTATATACGGGCATGGAAACCTCTCCCTAATAGACACGTTTTAAAACCGTGAGGCTGACGTGAATATGTAACAGGCAAAAGTGGACGTCAAACAATATCTACTAACGGGGGTTTGGGCTGTTACAAATGGTATCAGAGTCAGACACTGGGCAGTGTGCCAACAAAGATGTTGAGCCTCCAAAGGGAGTGGATTGTGAGATCCAACCGAGATTCCACATCTGTTGGAGAGGGGAACGACGCATTTCTTATCTGGGCATATAAACCTCTCCCTAACAGACACGTTTTAAAACCGTGAGGCTGACGTTGATATATAACAGGCAAAAGCGGACAATATCTACTAGCGATGGACTTAAGCTGTTACACCGACTTATTAACTCCATACTTCATAACTCAACTCAGTGACCCAAATAGCACGTGTAAACGTTTATAACTCAAGCTAAAAGTGACGGACAATATCTACTAGAGGTAACCTTAGGTTGTTACACCGACCGGACGTAGAATTATTCCCATTTACAAAAGAAAAAGAAAATAAAAACAGATCCTCATGAAATCTGTTCTCATAGTTCAATGCCAATGTCCCAAAGATACAACTCTTTCTCTGGCACCCTCAAGCCAACAGTGATCAAACCAGTCCCCTCATCAAATATGAACTCTACGTCCTCCGAGTCGACCGCCACCCGCTTTGGTTTGCTCGAAGAATACGCCCCGAATGGCCCGGAACCGCGTACTTTCAATGATACATTCGAACTTCCAGGTCGATGGTTCAATTCTTTCACGGCTCCGCCCGAGTTGAACATCTTGATTAAACCTATGGGAGCAAACTTGACACCATTGGCCAGTTCCTTGACAGGAACAACAGTGAAGACATCGTATTCCCGAGGTTTCAAGGTTATCGGCATCGACGCATCCCGTGGTAGGTAGACAACTTCTCCTCGAAGATGGGAGAATATCACGGCATCCTCGGTCGAAGAATCGCCTGCAATCTTCGATAGATAACTAACATCTTTTGCTCGAATAACCCCCGTGATCGTGTCGGGATTTTCGTCGTGAATGAGGTTCTTCTTTTCGTACTTGCACCATCCCGCTCCTTGGCAATTAAACACTCCAAGAACTCCGGAATGATCATTCAAATTCCAAATCTTCAATAGACTGCAAAGTTAGAAATGCTTTAGAATACAATTCTGCTTATATCGACGCATCGAATTTAGACTTTGACGAACCTTTTTCCATCTCGAGCAGGATCCGTAAATAGGCAATCCTTCGTCGGTCGTCCGGGGAGCTTAGCTCTCAGAACAGAGCCATCAGGGAGCACGAGCTTCTTCAAAAGATCGAAGTCGTGTTGACCGGGCTTGTCGCTGTACAATCATGGTGACCGAGCTTAGCTCTCTGAATCTGTCGTTTGAAGTCGTAAGAAGGTTTTGAGAAATCATACCTGACATATATAGCACAGCCTCCCACGGCACGGGCTGCTCCGTGATACTCCGCCATAGGATGAACACTCTGAAATCAAGAACGTTTTCGAGTTAGACTCTAACATGTCATCGAGTAAACGAAAAAACCGATACTCGAACGATAACTTGTTCTTACATGGAACATATCCCAATCTGGCTGCATAAACTCTCCAAGAAATAGGGAATTGTAAGCAACTGCTGCTATGTGGGTCGTGTGAGTTGCCGGATCTTTCGGCCAGAAATCGTCCGACGTTCGGATAACAGCGTTCCGCTTCGAACTGAGGAAATCGTAAACATCAAACCATTGAGCATACATGATTATCAAACATGGAAAACAAAGATCACCTGTATAAACCGTCGGTATTGTGACTCATGCTCGAAATGATCCCGTTATCACGAAAGTTTCGGGAAACCGATGCCTCGAGCGCCTGGTGATACTTTCTAGTAAGTTTAACTCTTCCACCATGGCCTGCCCCGAGCGTCTCGAGAATGCTTTGAGCATCGACCTTAACTCCGTCGACACCAGCAGATGCAAGATAAGAGTGTTGTTCATTGTAGAAATCAAAAACTTTTTCAGGATTCACAAGACCAAGTCCAGTTTTCGTGATGCTATTCAAAGCATCACACGGCTCGCTCGACTCGACCCCAGGAGACGCAACGGGATATGCAAGCTCAGGCTCATATCGTTCCATCTCTTTAACTCCAGAACTCACACCACCCCAGTAGCCTGCCATGGCATGCCAAACATAGACATATTTCGTTGCGTGCTTCTCTTTCAAGTACGACACGATATGCTGGAGACCGAGCTCGGGATTCTCGACTCGCTCGCCCTTTTTACCATCTTTCTGAAACTTGTAATTCTCTTTTATGTTCGTTAACCTGTCTTCAAAGCTGAATATACAATCGAGTTAGCCCGACCGACGGTCGATTAACGAAGAAAACCGAACATCATTCGACATAAACGACGTACATAGTCGGGTTATAATCTTTGCAATCAGTGCTAGTAGCCTCCTTTCTAACTGATTGCCATCCATCATCAATAATCACAAACTTGGGAGGAATTCCCCCTTTCTCTAAGCTGCAAAATTCAGTGTCAGTAAACTTCAGCTCAGCTGAGGAACATGTCGGGTCGTGTCAAAAACTACCTCTCGAGTCCGTGCTTCACCCCGTCCGAGTCGACCTCGGTGTAGAAAGCGTTCCATGTGCACCAGCCGAACCAGTTCAAAATATCAGGCACCTGCCAACCATCAAACATACACTAGCTAAACAATACTGATTGTAAGCAATCGAGAGCTCGAATCGAGGAAACATGTTCTACGGGACGAAGGAAATACCTTCTTCCGCTCACGATGAGCAAAGGTTTGCAAATGATTCTCAACAGACCTATATAATGATGATTGTAATGGTTTCAAATGGATATGATCCAGAATTGAACATGAAAATGAGTATCAAAAGCTTACTTCACTGCATATGTAATGGTATCAAATGGGTCTGATCCAGCAGCCACAAAGACTAAATGGCTACCCTCAAACCCATCTACAGCAGGATCTCCTGCAACCAACCAAAGATTCAGGTGCCATTAGAAGAACAGTTAGAACAATCATAAGATCTTATCCAGTTCAATGCTCATGTGCATATAGATTTTGATGTTCTTGTTCTTGAAAGATCATGGGTTCTTTTAAGTTTTTAGTGTTGATTTTGAATTTGTAACCGTTTAGGCTCACGGCTTGTTTTAAAAACGTTGAAAAGTCTGAAATGGAAAGTCCAAAGTAGTGGATTTGGATTGGGCTGTTATAAATGGTATCAGAGCTAGACACCATGCGATGTGCAAGCGAAAAAGGCTGAGTCCCGAATGGGATAGACACGAGGCGGTGTGCTAGTAAGGACGTTGGCCCGGAAGAGGGTGGACACAAAGCAGTGTATCAGCAAGGATGCTGGGGCCTGAAGGGTGGACACAAAGCAGTGCGATAGCAAGGACACTGGTCTCAAAAAGGGGTGGATACAAAGCGGTGTGCCAGCAAAGATACTAGGCCCAGAAAGGGGTGGACACGAGGCGGCATGTCAGCAAGTACGCTGGCCCCGAAGGGGATGGACACAAAGCAGTGCGATAGCAAGAACACGGGGCCTTGAAAGGGGGGGGACACAAAGCGGTGTGCCAGCAAGGACGCTGGACCCGAAGGGGTAGACACAAAGTAGTGTATAAGCAAAGACGCTGGCCCTGAAGGGGGTGGACACAAAGCGGTGCAACAGCAAGGACGCTGGGCCCTGAAAGGGGTGGACACAAAGCGGTGCGATAGCAAGGACACTGGTCTCAAAAAGGGATAGATACAAAGCGGTGTGCCAGCAAAGATACTAGGTCCAGAAAGGGGTGGACACGAGGCGGCATGTCAGCAAGTACGCTGGCCCCAAAGGGGATGGACACAAAGCAGTGCGATAGCAAGAACGCGGGGCCCTGAAATGGGGGGACACAAAGCGGTGTGCCAGCAAGGACGCTGGACCCGAAGGGGTAGACACAAAGTAGTGTATAAGCAAAGACGCTGGCCCTGAAGGGGGTGGACACAAAGCGGTGCAACAGCAAGGACGCTGGGCCCTGAAAGGGGTGGACACAAAGCGGTGCGATAGCAAGGACGCTGGCCCCAAAAACGGGTGGACACAAAGCGGTGTGCCAGTAAAGACACTGGGCCCAGAAAAGGGGTGGACACGAGGCGGCATGTCAGCAAGGACGCTGGCCCCGAAGGGGATGGACACAAAGCGGTGCAACAGCAAGGACGCTGGACCCCAAAAGGGGTGGCCACAAAGCGGTGTGCCAGCAAAGACCCTGAGCCCCAAAGGAGGTGGACATGAGGTCATGTGTCAGCAAGGACGCTAAGCTTCGAAGGGGTGGACCGAGAGATCCCACATCGATTGAAGAAGGGAACTAGTGCCAGCGAGGAAGTTGGGCCTTAAGGGGTGAACACGAAGCGGTGGTGCCAACAAGGACGTTGGGCTTCAAGAGGGTAGATTGAGGGGTCCCAGATCGATTGAAGAAGGGAACGAGTGTCAGCGAGGACGCTGGGCCACGAAGGAGGGTGGATTGTGAGATCCCAAGTCGGTTGGGGAGTAGAACCAAACATTTTTTATAAATGTGTGAAACCTCTCCCCGGTAGAAACGTCTTACCACTTTCCAAGCAGATTTCGAGCTCATTATTCTCATTTCCCTGAAGAACAGCTCTGAAATCGCCTTCAAGTATAGGAAGAAACACAGTGTACACGGCGGCTCCCTCCTCTTTATTTCCGGCGACATTAGAGCCGTTACATACTTCAACCACCAGAAACTGAGTCTCGACCGGAATTTCCTTGCCGGAGTTCCCCATTCTTTGAGTCATCCACCACAATTTGAATCGAAAACCACACATGAATCTCAACCCACTGCAAATCCAACACAAAATTTCACATTCCCAGATTCTAATTTAACCTAAAATCAATTACAAGAACAAAAAGAAAAAACATACATCAGTTTCCCAACAGGGAAAACTCTCCGGCAACCAGTCTGATCAGATTTCACTCCGATGAAGGCGCCGTTCATCACGCCGCCGCCAGGCGCCGGCGAGACAGTGATATTAGTATGAACATCAGACAAGACAGGATTTCCCAACACCGTCAAATCCCCATTGGACAAAGTGATTCCAGCACCAACCGTCATGCTGTTCTTCTCAGCCTACACCGGAGGAAAATCCGGCAAAAACCCACCACCGGAAGAACAAGAACCACCGCGGGAAAGCGGGAAAAACAGAGAGGAATGAAGAAATGGGGAAAAGGGTTGATGGAAGACGCCATGGAAATGGGGTATTTATAGCAGAAATTAAGGAAATCCATTGAAGAAGAAGAAGAAGAAAAATGAAGAATTGGAACAGGGGCATGTTCTTGAAGGGAGTTGTCATTCATATGAGTAGCTGTAGAAATCGGATGAATCACAACCGTCCGTCTCCTCGTAAAAGATCAAAAATAAAATAATGTTTTTTTTTTTTCAGAAAATAATGTTTTTTAATTAGTTTTCACGTGGTTAAATAATATAAAAATATATATTTTTTAATTTTTAAATACTAATTTAATAATAAAAAAGTTATTTTTTATAATTTCCATAATATTGTTAACGTTAATTTCAAAACTTTGAAAAATATTTTAACTGATTTCAAAAATTATTGAAATTAATTTTAACAGTATTATTGAAATTATTTAAAAAATTACAAAATTAATTGAAAAATAGAAGGTTGGGATGGGTTTGGAATTTTATTTAAGTTATTCCAGGCCTCGACCCAACCCCAACAAACTTAAAAAATAGAGAGTTGGGTTGGGTTGGACTGTGAATTCTATTTAAATTGTTCGAGACATCGACCCAACCCAACAAACTAAAAAATGGGTTGGGTTGGGTTGGGTTGTGAATTCTATTTAAGTTGTTCGAGTCATCGGCCCAACGCCAACAAACTAAAAAATAGAGGGTTGGGTTGGGTTGTGAATTCTATTCAAGTTGTTCGAGACATCGGCTCAACCCCAACAAACTAAAAAATAGAGGGTCAGGTTGGGTTGTGAATTCTATTTAAGTTGTTCAAGTCATCGACCCAACTTACTTGAAACTAGAGGGTTGGATTGGGTCGGGTTGGCTGCGAATTCTATTTAAGTTACTCTGGTCATCAACCCAACCTATTCGAAAAATATAAGATTTGGTTGGGTTGTGAACTTTACTCGAATTACTCGAGTCACCAATTCGACCAACTCAAAATTTTGAATTGGTTCAAAATATTTCTCCCAACCTATCTGTGTACACTTTGTACATATGGAGTGTCTCGTTATCGACCAGAAAAGTTGTTTATATTTGAAATTTAAATTTTAGTTATAAATTTTTATTTTGTGTCCACTTTATTCCTTTATTTTTAATGCAATAAAATAAATTATCGATCATTTTTATTCTAAATTAAAATAAATAGTAGGCTCAAAATAAATATTTTAATATTTAAAGTTATTAAAAAAAAATTAAAGAAATTTAAAAAAAAAATTAAAAAAAAAGTTGTAAAATGATTTTCTACGATTTTTCTATATTAAATAGAAAAATTCTTTTTTTTAGCGGTTTGTCAGCTCGTGATTTATAGCCACGTGCTCGAAACTTATGAGTTACAAATATTCGAGAAATGATATTACCCACGAAATACGAACAATCATGATTTAAAAAAAATAAATAAATAAAATTATCAAAAAGTACTTTAAAAATTATGTCAATTTTAAAGAGGATCTATTAAAATTTCAAATTTAAAAACGATAGGTTTAAAGAATATAAGAATAAATAATTTTCAAAAAGTAGGTTTATTCTATAGTACGATGTTAGGGAATCGGACTGTTAAACTTAAACCATAAATATTCGACTGGGTTAGATTTTTTTTTTTTTTTTTTTTTTTTTGAATTGGGTCGATTTTTGGAAAATTTGAAACTTCGAGTTAGTTCGTGAGTTGATTTTTTTTTTTTTTTTTATCGAGACCCGAAAATAGGGTTACAATTGAATCCTACCTTACTTTTAAGATTATTATGAATATTAGGAATATTTGACGTTTGTAACTAATGTTAGTGATAATGTTGTGACTTATGAATGTTTGATATTTGAATTTTATGAGATTTTAGTTACTAACGTAACATGTATTGTAGATAATAAATATTAATAATAATAAAAATAACCCGACAATCGAACCCGACTCGAAAATAGAGGGTTGGGTTCGGTTGGGTTGTGAACTCTATTCGGGTTACTCATGTCACCAACCCAATCAACTCAAAATTGTCGAACCTGACTCGAAAATAGAAGGTTGGGTTGGGTTCGGGTGTGAACTCTATTCGGGTTACTCATGTCACCAACCCAACCAACTCAAAATTTTATGAGATTTTAGTTATTAATGTAACATGTATGGAAGATAAGTATGATTTTTTTAATATTAATAATAATAAAAATAACCCGACAATCGAACCCGACTCGAAAATAGAGGGTTGAGTTGTGAACTCTATTCGGGTTATTCATGTCACCAACCCAACGAACTCAAAACTGTCGAACCTGACTCGAAAATAGAGGATTGGGTTGGGTTCAGTTGTGAACTCTATTCGGGTTACTCATGTCACCAACCCAACCAACTCAAAATTTTATGAGATTTTAGTTATTAATGTAACATGTACTGTAGATAAGTATGATTTTTTAAATATTAATAATAATAAAAATAACCCCGACAATCGAACCCGACTCGAAAATAGAGGGTTGGGTTCGGTTGGGTTGTGAACTCTATTCGGGTTACTCATGTCACCAACCCAACCAACTCAAAATTGTCGAACCTGACTCGAAAATAGAAGGTTGGGTTCGGTTGGGTTGTGAACTCTATTCGGGTTACTCATGTCACCAACCCAACCAACTCAAAATTTCGGATTGGTCTAAAAAAACTCTCAACCGAACCGATAGAGACCCTTAATACAATGTTCAAAATTATGGGGCTTAAATCATTATTATAATTATTAAAAATGTTAATTATGTGTAATAGTTTTATGATATATTAAAAGAAATTAAATCAAAATGATTTAATAAATATAAATTTGAATTCATGTCTAATAAAATCCTAAACTTTCGATTTTATTTTTTTATTCATGAATTTTAAAAAATATCGAGCAGATCAATAACGTTCACGTTCGACATAAAATTAAAAATTTTAAAAATATCTAAAAGTAAGAAAATTTTAAAAATAACTATGAAGTTTCTATGATCGAGCGACCAGAAAAGACGGTACACCTTCTTGACATAAGATACACGAACGATACAATTATATAATCTCGTTTTTAGGTAGTATAAAGGGTAAATTGGTCCAAAAATTGATCGGGGTCAAGACTCAATCAGGTACCGGTAGCTGACTCAACGATCTCAAACTTGTGCGATTAAGGTTGTTGTATACGAATAGAATACTCGGGGTCAAGCGAGATTCCTAATTGAGGAAAAAAATCTAAGCCCGTGCAAAATCAAACTTTGAAATCATAAATAAAGGTTTGACCATTTAATTATTAAACTAATTATTTACCGCTAAAAGTTTATACGATTATATTAAAATAGTTTATTCGAAGATAATTAAATTAAGTTATACGATAAAATGGTTGGTAGTTGAAATAAAAACGTGTTTCGTCCAAAAGCGTTACTCTGAGATGTTATTGATTCATTAATCTCTTTCAGAAAATATATTATTCTCGATAGAATCGTGTTTAGAATAACTTTATAATAAAAAAGTTAACTTTTAAAATAAAATTAATTTTTTTATATTTTTTTAAAAAATATTATTCTCGACCTTGTTCAATCTTAATTATTATTATTTTTTTTTTTTAAAGAATCAATTTGGAATAACTTTCCAAAAATAAAATTGAGTTTTTTAAAAATAAAAAATAAAAATTATGTTTGGTATAACTAATTATGTGAGTGAAATTTTGTTAAATAATAATAATAATAATAATAACTTAATAAATAACAAAGTAGCTCAAAAAATTAAATTAATTTTAATAAAAACCTCAAAGTATGGACTTTATAATTCTACGTCTAGAGCATTCGAGTTGGTATTGATGTTGTAACAACTAAAGCCCACCGCTAGCGAATATGATCTGTTTTAACCTGCTACATATCGTTGTTAGCCTCACGGTTATAAAACGTGTTTGAAGTTGGTATCGATGTTGTAACAACTAAAGCCCACCACTAACAAATATGGTC
This sequence comes from Cucurbita argyrosperma subsp. sororia, assembly GCA_018691285.1. Lineage (NCBI taxonomy): Eukaryota > Viridiplantae > Streptophyta > Magnoliopsida > Cucurbitales > Cucurbitaceae > Cucurbita > Cucurbita argyrosperma. Next base: position 5,607,218 of record CM031889.1, on the reverse strand, counting down.
TGTTTTAGTTCGTTACATATCGCTGTTAGCCTCATAGGTTTAAAACGTATCTGTTAGAGAGAGGTTTCCACACCCTTATAATACTATTTATAATAGCTCAAGTTCACTGCTAGTAGATATTGTCTGCTTTAACCCGTTACATATTATCGTCAGCCTCACAGTTTTATAATGCATGTTTTGTTCCTCTCTCCAACTGATGTGAGATCTCTGAAATGTAAAATTGTTCGTGTAAACTAATCGTGAATCTAGCTTGTTGAGTTAGTTAGAAATAATAATATTTCTCCAACCTCTTCTCCATCGTCAAGTATGTCGACTTAAAGTATATTAAAAAAATATCATACAATAATTTTAAAGCACGAATAAAAAAAAATGTAATTTCAAAATAGATTCACGAGCATATCTTAGACTTTTTTTTAATATTAAATGTTCGTTAATAAAACTCAAATATTTAATTAAAAAAATATATTGAAATTAAATAGTAATATTTCCGTTATGAAGATGAAAATTTGTATTTATATTGTGAGAATTTATGAAGATAAATACCCTACAAAAAAATAATAATAATATTAAGTAATTAATTAAAGTATTCAATAATGGGCCGGCCCATGATCGATGGATTGGGCCGGCCCACGAATCCAATCAGATAAGGGGTTTTTAGGTAAATAGCAAAATTTAATTTTTAATTAAATCTTTAATTCAAATATTTTAAATTTTATTTTAATTAAAAAAATCAAAATCTCTATCCAATTAAATTTCCTTTTATTTTTTGCCATTTTAATTTTATAAATAAAAAGAAAAAATTGGAAACCATTAATTTGTTGGGATAAGATAAAGAATTACTAAATTTGTATGAATTTTTAAAAAATTATACGATTAATATCCAATTAAACATAGTTTAATTTTTTATTAAGATATATATAATATTAAACAAAAAATATATTTAGACACTAATTAAATAAATATTTAGATTTTATTTTGGTATCTAAAATTTAAAATTTATTCTGTCATTTTAAAAAAATTAAATAATATTTTAGGTCTTTATAAGTTTTTTTTTTTTTTTTTTTTTTTGACAAATTAAAATTAGATAGTAAAAAAAAGGATTTAAATAGTTATTTTAAAGGGGAAATAGTGGGCCCGCTTCTAGAAGAATGTGGGGCCCACATTTTGCAAACTTGGAGTACAATTGATTTGTTCCAACAAATGTAGATTTGGATTTACTTCTAGAAGCCCTGACACGTCACGTGTTCCACGTGGACAGGGACTTTCCACCCTCACTAAAATTTCCAAATAATTAGACTTTTTTTTTTTTTTTTTTTAATTTTTAAAAATGTTTTTAGTTATAAATATAATCCCTCTTTCATTTTAGTTATAAATATAATTTTTAAAATTTTTTAACACACTTAAAAAGAATTAGAAGTTTTTTTTTTTAATGTTTTAAGAGTAATTTTTTTGAGAAAAAGGCGAAGTTGAGAGTCATTTTTATTAATTTAGAGGAAGAAATAAATTCCAATTCCACGTCAGCACCCAATCCACTCCATTCCACGTCAGCAAATTTTAATTCTAATTTACACGACACTTTGGAAAAATCTCCCAAACAAAATTGAAAATAATAATAAATAAATAAATAAATAATCGACAGAGCCTCACGATTTCTTCATCAATCTTGATGCTAAGCCCCCGTTATAATCGCCATTAACGCCATTCCTCTCAACAAATTCCCCATTCCCATCCATGTCCGCCACCAAGCTCTTCGCATTCCCGATGGCCTCTCTCCCGCTCGCCACCGGATCGCGCCGCTCGCAAGCCAGTTTCTATGATGTTCTCCGCGTCAAGAACAACGCCTCCTCCATCGAGATCAAGACCGCCTACCGGAGTCTGGCCAAGATTTACCATCCAGATTCCACGAGAAGATCGGAGTGCGATTCTTCTTCTGATGATGATGATTATGGTGATGGATGCAGTTTCCTAGAGATTCACAGTGCGTACGAGACGCTTTCGGATCCGGAAACTAGGGCTCAATACGACCTCGCTTTGGCTTCTTTTACGAGACGGCCGTTTCTTCGATCGCGGTCTAGGCCACACCGGCGATGGGAAACGGATCAGTGCTGGTAGGGATTTGGTGTGATTTGTGATGATTTTGATTTCTGTACAAAAATAGTTTGAATGTTCTTCGTATTGGAGGAATTTTTCGCGGTCTTGGCCGCACTGGCGATGGGAAACGGATCAGTGCTGGTAGGGATTTGATGTTGATTTGTGATGATTTTGATTTCTGTACAGAAATGGTTTGAATGTTCTTCGTATTGGAGGAATTTTTCGCGGTCTAGGCCGCACCGGCGATGGGAAACGGATCAGTGATGGTAGGGATATGTTGTTGATTTGTGATGATTTTGATTTCTGTACAGAAATTGTTTGAATGTTCTTCGTAGTGGAGGAATTTTTCGCGGTCTACTCCTTATTTGATGTGATCTTAATTCTGTTTCTGGAGTTGAATTCTGAAGAACTTTGGATCGAAGAACTCGTTTTCTTTTCTTTTTTGGAACGTAATTTTGAAGGGATAATATTTGAAAGTATGGTTAAATTTCGCTGTAACTACAGAAAATGGGTTTTTGTAAGAAGGATTCGATATTATCTATAACGGACTCATATAACATTGAAAATTAGACTAAATTAATAAAAATATTTTTTTAATTACTACAAAGTAAAAAAAAAACTCAATCCAAAAAAGTATTTGCATGAAACAAAAGATACCATAGAGCTAGGGGACAGTTATTGTTTGAGGTCTACCAATGCTAGATGTATGAACATCATGAGACTGCATGAGTTGTCCTGTAATAAAACCTGTTGTTGCTGATACTTTCTTCTCGGTTCCTTATTCCATAATTTGAGCTCGGAGAAGGAAGAGATAAGAGGACCCTGTAGAGAATGTGGTTAGAAATCCATAATAGAGTCCAACAACCGACTAAATTTTTTTTACGACATCTCCAATTACACCAGGATATTAAATAAATGGAATTGGGAAACTTTTTTAAAAATAAAAAAATAAAATTGGGAAGAAAACATTTAATAATTTATTTTTAAAAAAATAAAATTGGGAAGAAAACATTTAATAATTTATTTCAAAAATATTCTTAAATTTTAAAAATGGTTAAAAAAAATATAACTTACAAAAATATTTTTGAGTTTTTTAAAATTTCATTAATATATTTTTTAATTTAAAAAATACTCTATTTTTTTAAAATACAAAAAATAATATTATTTAAAAATATCTATCAACTTTAAGAATAATATTAAAAAGTTTAAACATAATCTATAAGACGTCGGTTGACCCTTTTTTTTTTTCGTCTATATATTTACAACAATTATTTTAATTTCTAATTTCATAAAAAAAAAAAGCCAATGTCTAGCTACGTGTTGGCAATTGAATAAAAAAGTCACGTTTAATCTTATCTTGTTTCGTATTATTATATTTGTTCGTATAATTACTGAAAACCAATTCGACGTAACTTCAGTTACGGTCGGGAGGGCGATTTCCCTAGTAGAATTGAACAATTGTTAAGGTTGGGACGAGGAGTATATTATTTGCCCGCTCCAACCTCATTTTTGTCCCTACCCATCCTTTCTCATTCCTATCAAAATAAATAAATAAATAAATAAATATAATATATATATATATATATATATATTAACTAATTTAGTAGATACAAAATATTAGTTAGATTTGAAATTTAAATTTAAATTTGATAAATTAAATAATTTTTAAAATTTCAAATATGTTAACTGAAAACAAATCGTATAAACATTTATTTTAAAATTTATGAGATATTTTTTAAGTTAAAATTATAGAATTATTAAATATTTTTAACATTTATAAATTTATTAACGTTAAAATACAAAATTTATACTTATTTGAAATTAGAACTTCATCCATTTACATCATTAATAAAAATACAATTAAACTTTGGTTTAAAAACCCAAATAAAATAAAATAAAATAAAATAATATTTTATTAAAAAATATTATTGAACTATCAACCTTCGAAAATATAGTTTAAAAAATGTTTCAAAAATAAATTTAAAATTAAAACAATTTCACTAATAGTTCAAAATACTTTTAAAAAAACTTTAAAAGCACATTTAGACTTAAAAAGAAAAACAAAATTATCCTTATCGTTCATACCACATTTCGAAAATACTCATAAACTTTCAAAAGTAACATTCAAACATTTGGAGATAATCTATGAGGTGTCGATACACAGTTTCATCATATATTGATGATAAGAATTTTTTTTATAAAAATAAAAGATTTTAACGTTATTTTTAAAATTTTACAGCATACCACGTTTCAAAAATACTCACAAACTTTCAAAGGTAACATTCAAATATTTGGAGATAATCTATGAGGTGTCGACACACAGTTTCATCTGATGATGATAAGAATTTTTTGTATAGAGATAAAAAAATTTAATAGGAGATTTAGTTAGTTATATATTTTCTATATTTTTTTTTTAAGTATTAATTGATAGTTTGTATCCTATTTATAAAGTGATAAACATGAGTGGTAAATGCTTTTCATCTTAATTCTATTTCTCATTCATCGTTTTTAAAAGGTTGGAAAGTAATATTAATTTTTATTTTTTTGTAAGTTAATTGTATTTTTATTAATTTAGCGACGAAATTATGATGAAGCATTCCAATCCTTAGAATTTGAACGGCTTCAACAAACATCGAATTGAGGGATTGGAAAAGGCGAAGGCAAAAGAAAACCCAAATACTGTAGTCAATTACCTTTCTTAATCTCCAAGTTCTTCGTGAAGTTGAATTCGAGCTCCGCAATTTCACTCAGATTTCTCCGCGAAGATTCTCAATCCGAGGTGATTCAGTTTACAGAAGAAGAAGAAGAAGAAGAAGATGAAAATCACTGTAATGACAGCCGACGAACAGATTCTTTCCTTGGATGTTGATCCCAATGAATCTGTAAGTTTCTTTATCTTGTTCATTCAGAAACGCCCAACTCCACATTCCTGCATTATCTTCTTTGTTCGATTATATCTTCTTTGTTAAAGCTCTTCCTCTTCGCTGCCAAATAGGTGGAAAACGTGAAAGCTCTGCTGGAGGTTGAGGTGAGGATTTGTCTTTTGTCATGATTGTTGTGATCGGTAGCTGAGGAAAATTGGGATATAGAACTTGTGGGAATTGAACGTTTGGATCTTTACTGGGGAATGAGTTAGCCTTTTGGCGATTTTGCTACGTTTTGTGATCCGAAACTTCGTACATTTAAGATTAAGTTCAGTAGAAGCTCTCTTTTTCAATGGTTAGCTCATTCTATGTATGTGTGACTTTGTTGATGCTCAGACCCAAGTACCTCTTCAGCGGCAGCAGCTGCTGTACAATGGCAAGGAGATGAAAAATTTTGAAAAATTGAGTGGCTTGGGTGTTAAAGACGAAGATTTGATTATGATGGTGTCTGCTGGCGCTTCTAGGTGCGTTTCTCTCCTTCTCATACTGCAGAATCGTTTATTTTGATCTGGAGGTATAGTCTTATAGGATACTCGATAACATTGTTGAGGATCGTTGGGTGGGAGTCCCACACATTGACTAATTAAGGGGATGTTCATGGGTTTATAAGGAATACATCTCCAGTGGTATGAGGCCTTTTGGGGAAACCAAAAGCAAAGTCATGGGAGCTTATGCTTAAAGTGGACAATATCATACCATTGTGGAGGGTCGTGATTTCTGACAAACATAACCTAGTAATTGCACCCGAATAACTATGATTACCAATGGGTCTTATGGATTAGTTGATTAGTCTAGATTCATCTGCGTTTTAGTAATTTCCAAATTATTTTGTTTGCTGAGATCTTAACTAAACTTCTTTTTATACTACAATATATCATAAATGGGGATAAAATGTAAAGAAGGCCCCCGTTATTGTTTTCTCTAAAAATAAATATCCATATTCTCTCTGAATCGCCAATGAGACCTATGAAATCGAGAATTGACCACATTTTTCTCACCCTTTATCTAGATTTCTACCATCTCAGTCTTCTCTTTCTTAGACTTCGACAAAAATATAAAAAAGATAGTATGCTACACTTCATGGAAATACAAGCGGTTCCCAAACAACCCAAAGTCAAAGTTTGAGGCTATTAAGGACTCCCTAACCATTATCGTGGGAGCTGCTTTTGCCTCTCACTTTTTTGAAGACTAAGAAATACCTCAAAGAGTTGACTAAGATCATACTAATCAGGATGATAGCGACGAACAAGGACAAACCTTTCAATTGAAGGGTGGTGCTCACCTTGTTATTGGAAGGAGGTTCAAAAGACTTAGTGGTAATCTCAGCATTGATAACATCAGACACAGAAATATAGCCTCCTTAGAAAATGGATTTGGAAGTACATACACGAGGGTGAAGCTCTATAGTGCAGAATTGCCAAAGGGAAGTATGGGACTTACTCCATTGACTCTAGGAAAAATAATAAGGATAAAGCTATATAATCCACAAGACCTCCTTGGCATCATATCATCAAGCAAAAAAGCCTCATTGAACAAAACTCCATGGCTCACTCTCAATGCCTCCTCAATGAACCAACTCAGTGGCTCCCTAATGAACTAAGAATCATCTCCTTTATACACTGAAATTTTGAAAGACTCTTGTCGAAGGAAAATTAGTTTTTGCTTATGGGAGCATGCTCATGGTGATATCAAGACACAAGCTACGGTCCAAAGACTTTGACTATTGAGAAGCTTATGCGCCCTTTCCAATGGGTGAAGAAGGAGCGCACTTGGTTCAGTGGGAAGTATTGAGAAGCTTGTAAACTTGGGGGGTTAGAAATTGAGAATTTAAGGACTCGTAACAAATCTCTGTTAGCTAAATGGCTTTGGTGTTTCCTCGTTGAGCTTAATTCTCTTTGGCATAGGATTATTGCTAGCAAGTAGGACCCTCATCTTTTTGAGTGGCCGTCAGGTGGAGTTAAAGATCAGTGGGTGGGGGATATACACCTCTCCTCTACATTTTACTGTATCTATCATTTGTCTTTTTTTAATTTAAAATTGTTTGTTGTCTGACTTTTGGTCTGGTCGGGAGCTCAGTTTCCTTCTCTTTTGGGTTTCGTCACTCTTGGTTCAATAGGGAAGTGACAAATGTTGTCTTTCTATTGCCTTCGATTGGGGAATTTGGTTTAGGTTTGGGAGGAGAGATATTCGTGCTTGGAGTTCCATTCCTTTGAAGGAATTCTCTTGTAAATCCTTCTTTTGCTGTTTGATCCTCTAGTATATCCGTCTTTTCTGCTCTTTGGAGGTTAAAGATTTCAAGGAATAAGAAGTTCTTTACCTGGCAAGTTTTACACGGACGAGTTAACAATTTGGATAGGTTTTGAGGAAAATGCCCTGTTAGCCTATTTTGTTGCATTCTCGGTCGGAAGCCAAAGGAAGACTTGGATCACATTATTTGGAAATGTGAGTTCTTGAGATTCGTTTGAAATTCGTTTTTTCAGATGTTCAACTTCTTGCTAGTCCGTCACAAGGACAATAGTGATATAATCATAAGTTCCTCCTCCATTTGCCTTTTTGTGAGAGGGTCAGTTCTTATGGCTTGTTGGGTCTGTGCTATCTAATAGAGCATTTAGAGGTTTGGAAGGGCTCCTAGTGATGTTTGGCTTTGATTTTGAAGATCTTTTATAATTTTTCTATAGGTAAGATTGCATTTGGAGCCCCATTCTCTAATAGTACTTCCTTTTGTGGGCTTGGGTTTTTGTATGTTCTTGTATTCTTTCTAATTTTCTCACGAAAGTTGTTATTAGAAAAAAAGGGATTCTGAGTCACGACACCTCTTCATCCATTGCACCATAGCTCAAAATTTTGTGTCCTTCATCCTCCATAGCTTCAGCTGGTCCGCTGGTCTACCAGCTAATACATCAGATTTTATCTCCAAAATTATCATTGACCAACCTCTCCAGAATGAGAAGCAAAGTCCTTGGCTTTACCTTGTGAAGATGGCTGGACAGGAATCAAAGAACCTTAAATGGGACCAAATCTACTTACAAGTTTTTACTTAGCAATGTTCTTCTAATGGCTTTGTTTTGATGTCATCCCCCCTTTGGTTACTGTCTTACCATACTTTTGGCCTAATGAATGTCCATTCTGTAACTTCTTTTTGCAAAATTTCTTTCATCGTCGTCTTCCAAAAAGATTTCTTTCAAAATGAAATATGTTTCATCTAAAAAAAAACCATCTTTGTCAGACAATTTGGTTTAAAAATACACTTACATTCTTTAAAATAACTGTATAGATTAGGTCAATGCTCGGGACGTAATTCATTCACCTTTTTTGACTCTAAGAATGAAAGATATCAAATGTTGGGTTGCATATGGTTGTTTATACACTTGGGAACGTGATTTATGATGCCAATGACCAATAATATATTGGCTTTTGAAGCCAATAATATTTAGTTGCCACACACTAATTTTTACAAAAGGAAAGGGAGGGGAAAGGCCTTCCAACGACGAAGGTGGATTACAAAAAACTATAATTGTTAACATAATTATTTATTATTTTTTTTATAAAAAAACTAGAGTATTGTATTGGAATACGGTGTTCAGTAGAAAGGCTTTAACCATAAAGCTCCTTTGAACGTTGCCCTTGAAACTCAAATTACTACTCATCGCAATAGCACTTATAGTATTTTGTTCTTCTTTTGTGTGACATACAACGCGGTGTGTTTTTGGTTACTGTTCAAGGGACGAGAAGTGCTGTTCAAATTACCCATTATTTTGCACTCCTTTGCATGCTTTTTATTCAAAATCTAATATCAATAACATTGCAGTGCTTCTACCAATAACTTGAGCTTCAACCCAGATGGTTCTGCAGTGAACCCTGAAGCCTTTCAGCAACACATTAGGCGTGATTCAAATACAATGGCTCAACTTTTTCAGGTAAAAACTGACGTGTTGCTTCGTTACAATAAAGATTTTCTTTTGAGATAGAAGTCACAACTTATCCTTTTTTTCTTGGGGCAACAAAACAAAAATTTCATTGATATTTCAAGAGTTACAATAAGGATATAGAAACTCCACCTAAAAGGTCACGAGAAATCAAGTCAATTACAATTGATTGCACTTACATAATAATTACAGTCTTACAGAAGTCACTAGAATTAGCTCACAAGAAGCCGCTTGGTATTTAATTAATTCCAACCTAGCTTCCTACTGCTAGATTATTTGATTCCTATTGGCCCAAATTTCCTGAAATAGTGCTCAAGTCATATTAACTCACAAAAATTTTGCCTCTCATCAGAATGTATGTCCACTAGTTGCAAACTATAATTCTCAAGTTGCATCAAAATCCCAATTGATTCAATGTCTTTTGCATGAAAAAGTCCCATAACATTTTGATGAAAGAACAAATGAAACGTGTTATCCTTCCTTTGATCTCAGTACACGTACATAGGCTGATATTCCAGAAAAGACAGCATTTTTGAAGTGCTAGAGATATATTTTTTGTAGTGAACTTTCTGGTCTTCCATAATGCATACACCACGGATGATGAAAGAGGTTGTCGGTTTGAATCCCTCCACCTCACATATGATTTAATATTCTCAAATAATGCATACACCCACCTCCTTTGAAATCAAAGATTTTATCTAAAACAACACACAGATCTAATGAGTTAAAGCTCCCAAGCTCATAACTGGGAACCAAGAAGCTTTATAATCTTTCTTATTTATGCATTCGATTTACAGTCCTTGAATAGTTTAAACATAAACAAACAGGATAGCAAGATGCTGGATCGTTATTGCTATGTACACTGAGTGCAGATCAATTGATTTCATGTATTAACTAGTTTCTGTATTGAGCTTCATTTTCTTTATGACGGTTATGCAACTAGTGAGTAATTGTTCAAATCGTACATGGGCTTGACAGAGTGACCCTGAATTGGCACAAGCTATTGTTGGAAACAACCTTAATAATCTACAACAGATTTTAAGAGAGCGTCATCGTCAGAGATCTGTACTACAGCGTCAACAAGAAGAGGAGATGGTAAGTAGGTTATTTATTAGTCTTTATTAATAGCCTAATTGATCGAGAATCTGATATTGATCTCCTTATTCTGGTCTATTAGGCCCTTCTATATGCAGATCCTTTTGATGTTGAGGCCCAAAAGAAGATTGAAGCTGCAATTCGTCAGGTTAGAATATTTTATCATCCTATTTTCTTCCAGCATAAATTACAAGTTGTTGCCGGGTGACATTGATGGTCAAATGGTGAGTTAGGAATGGGTTGGGCTTATATGAAGATCATTTTTCCACCATAAAATTAGGATACCAAGAGGGCTCTGTCAGGTCTTGTTTTAGGTTTCTTCTTTTACTGCACACAGACATAATTCTCTCCTGGTTGAAATTTGAAGAGTTATTGACACTAAACAATGTTTGATACTGACTTCAGTTTTCATTATATGAAAAATGATTTCTGTTTTAAATTACCAATACCTATGCAGAAAGGAATTGATGAAAATTGGGCTGCAGCTCTTGAACACAATCCTGAAGCTTTTGCAAGAGTGGTAAGCGTTACATTGACCAACATTGTCCACTTGTATTGTATTTTGTTTCATGGTTTGTCGTTTCATGTGTAACTCTTCAGGTCATGTTGTACGTTGACATGGAAGTTAATGGTGTTCCGTTAAAGGTTAGTGGATTTAACACACATTATTCATTTTAATTTCTCTTCTACTACATTTTAGAAAATGTTAGAAGGCACTGCATTTCAACTGGTTAAAATCCTTATATATCAAATTCAACTGTTTGTGGTATATGGACATTTTTTTCTTTTTGTCAACTGAGGAGAGAAGGTTAATTGCTTCAATGGTATTGTTTTAGGCGTTTGTTGATAGCGGAGCTCAATCAACAATTATATCAAAAAGCTGTGCTGAGAAATGTGGGTATGTGGAATCTATGCATTATCTGATTTTCCCCTCTCTATACTTGCATTAGTAATTGGCTTTCATCATCATTATTTCTATGCGCTACCTGATTATATTTGTAAAATGCAAAGTATGTGTCATAGTCTAGCAAGACGGAAATTAGTTGATACTTAATGCCAGCTAATTGGCTGCAACATTTTTTTTTTTGATGAACCATTAGCCATGACATTATAAAATCTCTAATGCATTTCTCCCCAGCCTCGCCTTTCACCCTTAACGACCGTAAAGCCTCCGATCATGCTTTCTCTCCTTGGCTACAACTCATCCCTGTAACAGTGATCTTAGAACTGCTCCAAATGGGATGTCACACTTGATCGTAAGACATTTTCCATTGTATTGACCTTCATTATCATGATAGTCGAACAAAAATAAAGGAGTCCAGTAAGTCATCCTCCCATTCCCTCTCCATCACATGGATTTCTTTGAATGAGTCGGCTTCATCCTTCAAAAGTTTACCTGGAGAGCCCTGCTACTACAAGTTCTTTTCTAAACAGTGCAGTTAAGATTACGTTATCTGGATTGAGAAACTAAAAATCAGCATGGATACATCACTGAGATTAATCGATCAGCTTAGTAATAATGGAAGTAACACTCGGCTGACCATTTGCTCGCACAAAGAAAAAAGAGGCTGGTTCTCTTTCTTTTCACTAATCTCAGAATATCTTGTTGAAGCATACCAGAGGAAGACCTCCTCCTTCAAAGAGATCTTATGACTAAGCCAACACAGCAGGAAAAACATCTACCTACAGCTCAACGTCATACCACAAGTGGCTCCCATGATAACTCAATTCTCTAGCAAAGGCAGCCACAACAGCTACTCCTGCATGACTCAACCAGCACCCTTCACCCATCCTTTTGGAAGGAGATAATTATTGTCCATTGCCTCCATTCACATGATTCATGGATTGACATCAGAGCCTCCTTTCAAAATTTGGTCATGTGCCTCTCCATCAATCCTTTCCAGGAAAATAAAGCCTTCATCCATTGTTATAGCGCCGAAACGGCTTCACAGCTGTATGCCCACACTTATTGGACCTTATTTGGTAAACTTAAGTTTAAGTTTTATTCAATGACAACTCCAAAGCTATTTTAGAGATGAGTTGGTGAGCACCTATGGAGGTTGGATTACAATCAGAAACCTCCCTTTTCCTTTGTGGTGGGAGAAAATCTTTGGATACATTGGTGATTGCTGTGGAGGCTATGAGGAAACCGCTAATCACATGGTCCAAGGTTTGACACAATTCTATTGGATTCCTTTTGGCTACAATTGACCTCCCAACCGACTCACGGGCTTGGATTTTCTGTAAATTACTATCTCCTCCCAACCTTCAGGAGTATCCCAAGGTCTAAACATTTTTCAACTATGAGGATCTTTCCTACATCTTCTCACACCATTTCATCAAGTTCTATCGAGTAAAATATTGACCTTTTATCTTTGTGTGTCTGAAATTTAAATTGAAAAATTTGAGAGATGAAGTTTAGGTGGGTGGCTTGAATGGTGTTATGATATCCATTATATTTCTACTCGTGAATAATATTCTAGATACCTAACATACAATAAAAAACAATTCGGATTTTACATATTTCAACTGCTTATTCAAAGTATCTGCAACATAATATCTGATTGGTCATATACTTCCTTACTTTAAACTATCAGTGTTGATTTGCTTGCTGGTTATATCGTTAGTTCTGTGGCGGTGCTAGAGAATGAGGACCAATGCTGTTTAGATGGCTGCTATAATTTTCTTGCAATTGCAGATATTATATAAGACTGAAATATTGAGGTTGATTTTTTTTTTTTTTTTTTTTTTTTTTTTTTTTGTGGGTGGGGGTGATCATCAGATTGTTAAGGCTTTTAGATCAACGCTACAAGGGCATTGCTCGTGGAGTAGGCCAATCAGAGATCTTAGGTCGAATCCATGTAGCTCCAATCAAGGTATGGAACGCTAGTATATTCTTTTCTCGTTTGTAGCAGGCCCTATGTGCAGTAATGCATTGTTGTTTAACTTGGTAAACCAAGCTACATAATCTTTTGTATCATTTTTTTCATCAATAAATTTTTTTGTGCTTGGCGAAGTACTTTAATTTGCTTACTCCTGTCTAAAATCTTCACCGGTCTCTCTTATTAGATTGGTAATATATTCTACCCCTGCTCATTTCTGGTACTGGATCATCCAAATATGGACTTCCTGTTTGGTCTGGATATGCTACGGAAACACCAGGTAACACTCTATGTTGTACTGGACGTACTCACGGTTGCAATTGTTATTGAACGGATATCATTCCTTCGTATTTGTTTGAAAAGCATGGCCATTTTCTTGCAGTGTATTATCGATTTGAAGGAGAATGTTTTGAGAGTTGGTGGAGGAGAGGTTGCTGTACCATTTTTGCAAGGTTAGCATTTCTAATTTGCGAATTTCATCTCCACCTGCACATTTTTTAGTATACTGAAGTGTCCTCTCGTGTTTAAAATTCATGTACAGAGAAAGATCTTCCCCCTTCTCTTTTTGACGAGGAAAGGCTCTCCAAGGAAGCCTCTAGCTCTGGAGCGCCAGTGAGTTCTTAAACATCATTCTGTTACTAAATTTCTTATATGTGCATTTCCAGAAAATTTGAAAAAAAGTTTGCAGTGTCTGTACATTCACTAACATCTCAAAGAATTTTAAATCCTGGATTTCTGGATGCTATCTTTCCAAACTGTAGTAATCATGATTTCCAAAGATCAAAACAAACTGATATGTTCAAGTTTCTTGTACGACTCTGTATGATGAAGATGGGGAAAGATTTATGTCATCACGGGTTGCAACTCTCTATTCACCAGTTAGCATATTTTATGTATGATAGAAGAAGTTAGGGTGCAGAATGCAGGTAGGGGTTCCTAGTTGGCATTAATTTGAAAAAAAAAAATCATAATTATAGAGTTGATTGGTCATGATATTTAATATAATTTAGAAGTTTGTTGATACTAAAGTGGAATTCATCATTTGTTTTTTCCTTTCTATTCACTCGGATCTCTTCCGTTTCATCGATTTTGTCCGGATCCTCCTTAGAAGTATCTTTTTCGGTGGATCCCTCTTGTTCCTGTTTAGTCCCCTTCGTTTCGGAAATGGTTTCTATTTCTACATCTGTTTCTTCCTCGCTTTCCCCCCTTCCTCCGTTTCTTAGTAAGAATGGGTGTCGGTATTCTCCCAGGTACCAAAAATCTTCCAAAAAAGTTGGAAGTATCCTTATTCTTTCAACCCTGTTCCATAGAGAAGAGAACATTTATAGAATCAGAACATTTTATAGTATCCTTATTCTTTCAAACCAGTTCCATAGACAAGAGAACATTTATAGAATCAGAACTTGGGCCTGTCGGTTTTGCTAGACCCCAAAAGTACCTACTTTCCACTTTCCAGTCTTCTCCCAGGACGAACTCCACTCTAGGCTACAAGGTTGTGGGTTGCCATCCCAACCAATGATCATGACAACTATTCTTGTAACATTTTCAAAAGATTATATTATTACATTACAACAATTATTTTATAAATATTTCCTATAACAAAAAATTATTAGAAATATTTGGAAGGGAGTAGGAGATAATACTTTCAGGAAAAAGAAGCTCTAAATTATAAATCAAACATGTTCCGACGTAGAAGAGTTCAAACGCGTCTTCGATGAATAAATTTTCACATCTGTCTGTCTTTATGAACCGCCCGTTTTATCGTTTGCGTTTTCCAGGTGGCTTCATCCCCATCAGATAACAGCAGAAATGCAAGAGCTGGCCAGCCTACAGGTGAATGCAGTTTACTTCTCTACACTATGTGATGTCTTGATATCTTTGTTAGTTTCTTAACGAAAAGATGTTAAATCTCTCTGTGGTTATGGATATCCAAGGAGATTCTATCATAATATAAGCACTATTCTCCCACATCTGCACTTTCTATTGTTCATGGCTCTGCTACTCTACTTTATAAACTTGTGAGGCTTTGTATGTTCTTAGTCTCCAGGGATATGTTCATTTCTGATTCTTACATCTAATTTTTATTTGCTTTTTCTGTCTTAACAGCAGGACATGTTGGGGGAGAGGCTCAGGTAAATTTGTTGTAAAAGTTTGTCTAATTGCAAATTTCTTCTTCAAATTATGATGGTTGTGTGTTTATTCCCTAAGCCTGAAAAAGGTGTACTTATATTTCTAGATTTGAGTTGTGATTTTATGTATGATTTCACTCATTAGCTAACTAAACGATGACATGAGATACCTATTCGAAAAATAGCTGATTGATTTGGCACGTACTAGACAAGTTCTAGAAAGAAAGAAGCAGTCTAGTTAGATAAAATAAAGACGGTTCAGATACACTTACTTGCTCGTCCCGCCCCGACTTATGCCACTTTATTTTATGTATAACTCTACTTTCTTGTCACATGTTTGTTCTGTTGGGCTAAATTAAGTAATATCTGTGTTATGACAGTCATGTCATTCATTTAGTCCACATTGTTAGCAACAGGGACTCGTGTTTAAACCAAGGGACTAAATAGACAAAACGTTCGAAGTTTTATAGACTAAATTTATAATTTAACAAAACTTTTACCTCTAAACTTAGGTTGTTTTTCGATATTGTGATTACAGGGTCCGGAATTCGAAGCGAAAGTAGCCAAGCTTGTAGAATTGGGATTCCAAAGAGAGGCTGTAATACAAGCTCTGAAACTATTTGAGGGAAATGAAGAACAGGCTGCTGGGTTTCTTTTTGGATGAGTAATAATCTGAAGTCCATTTCTTTGTGGATTATCTATCTGTTTTAGAGTTTTCAATTATCAATTTAATCCACAAACATTCATATGCTTCCTTGCTATTCAAACAATATTTATGTTTAGGTTAAACCAAAAGCTCAAACATTATAATGTTATAATGAACAATTACTTTATTTATTTAGCAAGTTGATCTTAGAAAGAATTTTAAAATTACTTTATTTGTTTATCGTTTTTTTTCTTCTAATTTTTAGAATTTGATTTGGTTTTTGAAAACATGTCGTGCTCGTTTCCTACTTTATGCTTTCTTGTTCCCATCATCCCCGGTAACCGTAGGATGATCTACAAGAAAGGTGGCAGGATTCGAACCTATGATCGGCTCTCCCCTGACCTATTGGGTTGGGTGGTTGAGTTGACACCCTTCGTCGCCTTTGTACCCGAAACAAATGTGCTGCACTAATTAGCGCTTAACCTTTTTTTCCTTATCTCTCTTCTGGTTATGCCATTACTAATTGTGGGGTACCCTCGAGCCTTTCTAATTCAGTAGAATTGAGCTCCAGCACGTAGCCTTCTTTCTCCTACCTCTCTTCTGGTTGTGTTATTACAAATTGTGGGGAACCCTCGAGCTCTTCTAATTCAGTAGAATTGAGCACCAGTGCGTAACCTTCTTTCTCCTACCTCTCTTCTGGTTATGCCTTCCTACCTCTCTGTAATTGTGGGGAACCCTCGAGCCCTTCTGCCATTACTAATTGTGGGGAACCCTCGAGCCCTTCAGCAGAATTGAGCTAATTTATTTTACAATTTTAAAAGCCCACCCATTATAATAAATCAATAAAATCTCATTATTTGATAAAAGAATGATGAATTATTTTTCAAAGAAAAATTAATATACTTGTAAAAA
Source organism: Cucurbita argyrosperma subsp. sororia (assembly GCA_018691285.1). Taxonomy (NCBI): domain Eukaryota; kingdom Viridiplantae; phylum Streptophyta; class Magnoliopsida; order Cucurbitales; family Cucurbitaceae; genus Cucurbita; species Cucurbita argyrosperma. The sequence goes on along the minus strand of CM031889.1, from coordinate 5,590,613 downwards.
TTATTTTTAAAAAATAATTTGGTTAAATTACAATTTCCACTTTTGAATTTTGATATTTTTGTTCGCTTTTCTAGTCCTTCCATTTTTAATTTTTTTTAATTTAAGATAAATTAAACCAAAAATTCAATTTTATATCTAACAAAAAAAAAAAAAAAAAATTATTTTATTTTATTTTTATTTTTATTTCAAGAGAAAATTAATTTTATAAATTTATTAGTGACAAAATAATACAAGATTAAGCTTGTAATGTTATAAAAGAAATGGTTAAAGTTCAAATTTATTTATAATAAAATAATTATTAAATTAAAAGTTCCCGAATATATATTTATTTATTTAAAGTTAAGTAAGTAAATAAATATAAATCTCAAAAGGTCGGAGACTAAATTTGTAATATTATATTAAAAAAAATCTATAATTACATTTATAAAAATAAATATTTATAAACATTAAAAAAAAAAAAAAGCATTCAAATGTTTCAAAATTTAAAAGAAATTATGAATTGCAAGAGCGGGTCCGCTTAAAATTGCGAAAGCATAGACATAACAGATTCCTACAATATTCCCTCCATTCTTCCCGCCTTCCATTTCTGTCCTCTCCCCCTTCGCTTTTCGATCTCCTTCTTCTCTGCATTTTCAATTCCTCATCTCTTCAGATCGATTCACGGAGTTGGATCGGAGATGAAATCTTTTTCAGAGCGATTCACAGAGTTGGATCGGATATGGACTCTTGTTCAGAGCGATTCTTCCCAGTAAATAGCCGATCCAACTGTGTGGATGGAGTTGTAGTGTTGATCTTTTCGCTGAGGTACTGTTTGTGTTCTGTATTGGTTTATTGAATTGTAATGCGTTTGAAAATGTTGTGTTTGGTAGTGAAATTCTTCCTTGAAGCTTTTTGCCTTTTGTTGAGTTTTGAATTAGGTGATTAGTTTGCGAGTATGTGATGTTGTCGTTATAGTTCGACTTTAGTTGATTTTTATGGTTCGAGTTTGTGGAGCTTTACTTGATCGTTTCTTTAATGGCTAGCAGATTTTGGTTGATTTGGTCAATGCTTTCAAGGTTGGTAAGTTTTGTGTAATGTTGAATGTTTAATGTTGAATGCTTTTCTTATTGCGTTGCCAGCCTTAAATGCTGCTCGTACTCTGGTTCCAGAATTTATTACTCTGTGTATATTATAATCTTTTATGGTTATGGAAGTTTATACAATGCAATATATTGCTGAGAGAATGAACCTGAAACATCTGTATGATCGGGTTGATTTTCTTCTGCAGATGGCATTATGGATATCAGGGTACTGTGAGATCTTGTGTGATGGAAAACTACTAAACTATGTAAAAATTAAATTCCAAACACAGAACATGAAATTATTTACATTTCTTTCAATTGTATTTGTATTCATAACACCGTCATCTATCATGAGAAACCTGACTAATTTCAGGACAAACAATTTGGAGAAAGAATCACCTTTCGAGGTTACAAATTCTGACACTAAATCCTTGTAGCAATCTTATGTGTACACCATAGACACACCAACATTAATCATCCTCTTCATCAAGCTAGAAACCTTTCCAAGCATTAAGAATTTCATGGAAGATCTCAGCTATTAGGTCCCTTTCTGCATTTTGCAGAAAGACATTGAATTCATCTCGGATGTCGAGTATCTTGCCAAACTTCACAAGATACTGCATGCAGCTGGTCTTCAGTTTTGGCAATTGATAAAGAGATGCATTTTGAAGCCTTTCAAGAACATTTTTGGCATCAATATCTTCTAGCAGACTATCATGGCAGGCTTCTTTTAGGTCATCTATGTCATATTTATCAGCTGCATGAAGAAGTGCCAGTCTATGGACGAGAAACTCTTCATGTTGGATATTACCATACAGATAATTAAGAAGTGCCTCGCAAGCTTCAAAAGACATATCAGAGATGTTTATTGTAGATAGTTCCTTTTCTTTCAGGTCATGTGAAAACATGCTGTGGAAAACAGGTGATCGTGAAGCAAGAATAGCACGGTGTGCTCTAACACTTCCATCAGATGCATTAATTATGATATCGGTGTGGATGCTTTCCTTCAACATTCGACCCAATGAAATAAGAGCTCTTGAATTCGATCGTTGTTGTGTCAATCCATCCGCCCAGATGGAGGAAGGTTCCCCACCCTGTTAGTAATTTGACAACAATGAGTTAAAAGAGGAGCGAAATAGGTATTCAATCGTTCTTTCTTTAACACAGGCGTTGATAACTTTTTTTTCTTAATCTTAAGGCATAACTTTTATCAACTGCTTCTGCATTTGACTTGTTATTATCTATGATCCTTAGGTTCTGTGTTATTATAGCCAACTCCACAATCATCTTTGGAAGAAATATGCATGCACTAGCAACGGACAAATATTTATATGCTTACCTCGGGTGAGGCAGTCTTCAAGTCAAGGAATTCGACATCAATAATGAACTTTCCCGTTAATGGAACTTCAATTGGCCAAATAAAGTCGTCGTTGTTTTTAAGCTGTTTGTCTATTATTTCTGCATAGAGGAAGATGAGGTAACGTTATTGGTCATTAGAGGAACTGAAGGTCATCAAGAAAAGAAGTTTTTAATAAAAGTCCAACAACAAATCAAATTTCTTAACAGAGATTAGCCATGTTCCTCATCAAATAATTACGGATGTCTAATTTTATTTGGGTCAAGTATTTCAACTTTTATTCATGAATCAGAACCTGAAGATATAATTGAAGGTGAATGTCCTTTCAATCTGAAAACTAACTACTCTGTCTTGAAAATGTACAGGAAAGGAGAAGGAAATTACCTGGATGAGTCAAAGCCTTCCGATCTCCTACAGAGGAAACCACTCGGATGATGAAAGATACAATCGGGGGATTGGCCCTTGTTACGCTCGATATCTCTGGGTATAATTTAACATATAAAAGCTTGTTTTTTTCCACCGATAAATGCCTTCATCCAAACAAAAATATTAGATATCTATACATCCCTATCCTGTTTGGATAGAAGAGAAAAAAACATGCAACATCTCCAATTAGAAGGGGGAAAACAGATTATTGTCATTATCTTCCATTTTCTCTTCTTTTGAAGAGATGGCTAGGATCTTATCCTCTCCTTTCGTCACCACATACAAATCAGTTTCTCTTAGGATAACTGGGTTTCGATTTATTTAACCTTATTTCACCAAAATGTAGCTTTAAACGAAACTAATGAACAAAAAGAGATTAATTTACCATTTCCACTTGCCGATTTTGAAAGGATCGGATTTGCGGTAGGTGCAGGAAGCTAGATTTTCGATCCTCCATTGGGCAAGACGGGATGTGGTTTCTACCCTGTATGCTGAGTCACTCATCCTGGCGAACGCGAGGGCTGCTGTGATTTCATTGATGCAGCCGAAGATACCGTCTAGGATGTGCTCTCCGGACTTTCCCAGGTTGACGAATTCTGCAGATATTACTCATAAACATATACAGAACAAAACCTGTAAAGATAAATACTCTCTCTCTCTCTCTCGCTCTTTTCTGCACTGCTCACTGATCAAAGCATAAGAATATATGAGCGAACAAATGACGTTGATTCTTGTGTATTTATTGCTTTTGTTATCTCATGAAATTTGACGCTTTCAGTGGTACCCAGCACGCCAAGATGTTGTCGATGCTTTACGCCATTGTTCTTGAAGGTTTGATTCTGTGAAGAGGGTTTTGTTGTTTGGTTGATAGACGAAATGGGTTTTAAAACGCTTGTTTGTTGGCTTACACTGCACTTAATTGCGAGGGCGTATCTGGGTCGTGGGTGGTTGGATCGTAAAGCTAATGGATCATTTATTGGTCTTCTTTTATCTTTTTGGGTTTTCTTTCCCACATTGATATATGTCAATCTTGTTTCAGCATTTGGCTTGGAGGCGTGGTCTTTGCTCCTTCAAAGCAAAGTATCTACTTAATCCTTTATGGGGACTTATTTGTCATTTCCCGAGGAGTTGATTGTTGGTGAATCATGGAAACACCAGAAATAAGAAAAGCCCACTCTGCTTTCGTGGACCCCCGTCATGGAGGTATTTATCTTTTTTTCCTCACTCTATTTATCTTCTTGCTGTCCTTTTCTGGAGGCCAATGATGGTCTCCTGACGCATAGTAAGCCTCCGCAAAAGGCAACAACTAAATCCATGCTGTTGTTGAAAATGCTCTCATCTAGAATTCTTACCTCGATTAATTAATTTATGAGACGATTTAGTAATTAAAGTAAGAAATAAGTTTTAGTTACAAATTTAGTATATCTTAAAAGATAGTTTTAGAAGATGTGTGTGCTGAGCTTTTAGTTATTTTTTTTATTAAATTTTTATTTTTAAAAGCATCAATAAGTCTTAAAGCTTTGGATTATTTCTACTGAAAACTTAAAAACTAAAATACAATAAAAAAAAAACTTATTACAATTTTAAATTTAAAGAAGGAAAGGTTGATTTAAGTTGAAATTTATTAAATATCTCTAAAAATTAAAAAATAAACCTATATTTTAACCTAACATAAATATTGGATTTCATCATAAGAGTAAAACTAAAACTTGTGATTCTATAATGGTCTTGAGTTAGTGGTTAGTACAAAAGTAGAAGTAAAAAAATTTCAACCTTTCAACTTAGGAGTATTGGAATTATTTTGTATTGAGATTCCTAATCCTATTCCTATTCCTATGCATGTTTGTTATAGGAAACTTATCCGAACATACAAGAATAATTATCAAAATATCCCTTTAGTTCTAACCCATAAAAAACAGTGAAATTTATTTAAAAAGGAGGAAACCTTGTTAATTTTTTTTGTTGACGAAGAAAGGTATGAGAAAGTGGGACATGGAAAAGGAATCCTAAGGAATCTAGTTAAGCTGAAGAATCCCAAATTCCCAAGATTAGAAGCAACTTCCAAGCGCAATAGCCAACACACTCATCCTTTCCTTGTTATACAAAAGAACCCATTTAATTTGGTTGCGCAGAGGAAGGGTTATTGGATGGCCCATATGATCTCTCATCTCATCCATGCAGTTGGCACTCGTTAGCTTTCTGTCCTTTTCTACTCTGTCAAATCAAAAGACATCACTTTGAGCAACTTTGAGGGACGTGTTCTTATCATTTTCTGTACGTGTCTTCTTACCATTCAACTATTTATGATCTTATAACGAGGGCCACACCAATAATTCTTTGAATCATCAATCAAAAGTCTCTGCTTAGCACGTTTTGGATGACCATCCTGGGGTTCAAAACTTCAAACTTAGAAACCTTTTACTGTTAGCTTGAAACTGAAGTATTTGAAAAACGCATTAAAAAAGGTTGTTTTGGTTAGCCTTATATGCAACATTCTACTAGTACCTAGGAAAGGGTTACTGTATATACAAGAGTCTTTTTATTTTTGACGTAAGATTTTTATTATCAGTCAAATAGTACAACAACAAAATCTCATTTTATAGCTTAGACAAACGGATTACCTTTCTAATTAAATAGAAGAAACTCTTATCTAGATAAAAACAAGAGAACTAAAGTAGGTGAGTGAGTTGGTGTTTATTTTGTTATTTTAGAAAGTGTTAATAAATTTTCAATTTTTTATCAAATAAACTTAAAAAGGATTGTCATTTATTTAAAATCTACAAATTTACAAATACAAATGGTAAAGTTGGAGTTCTATAAGATATAGAATTCATATAATTTAATTTTGTAAATAGATTTCGGATTAATTAGAAACAAAATCAAAAGTTTAAAGATTTATTAGACAATTTTAAAGATTGCACGCATTTTAAATATAAAATTAAAAATTTAATACTAAACTTATGAGGCAACATAGTTGAATTATGATTAAGATAGGATGCTTACCTATGAGCATGAAAAATTTGTAGTTTTTAGATTGAGAAAAATTATACAAAGAAATCACACACAGATATGTAATGTTCGAGAATTTAAATATTTGACACATATACTAATTAAGATATGTTTGAATAAATATAAAAATTACTATATTTATAGAATATATATATATATATAAATATTCTTGTAAATTTTCTAATAAACATGAAAGCTTCAACCAACCCATTGCAACATTAACATTAATTACTTTTTTTTTTTTTTTTTCCTTTTCTTTTTAAGAATGAATATTCAACCTGTAAGATTATTGACTGGTGAAGTGCAAAGAAATTATAGTAAATGGGTGATGAGTCTAAGGTCATAATTTAGGACACTGAATTATTATATTGAGATAAAGGGATCTTGAGATCTATTTAATATTTTCTTTAGTAGAATGGGACCCTAAACTTGCATCGTGAATTGGTGCTTTAGAAAAAATGACATAAAGTTTGGTAGTGGTAGATTCATCTAAATGGGATGCACTAATTCTAAACAAACACGCAAATTACTTTTGACGAAGTCTTTGTTTCCCAACTTTTCCAATTTCTATTAAATTTATTTTAAATTCGTATTTTGAGATCTTAGCCTTTATTACATATGCTTGGTGGTTCCCATAATGTGCTCACTTGGGAACTTGTTGCCCCAAACCATTTCAAGAGCCTCCACTGATTGAACCAATAGAATCCTTTGTTTAGCTCATTAATATAAGGCAAGGGAAAAAGGTAATCGATACTTCGATCGTGGGTTTGGACCTTAGTTTTTATAAAATAGTTGGATTTAGCCTTTGAAATCAGGTCTCCATTATGTAGCTAACAAGGATACTGTGTGTGATGACATGGTATTTGTTTTGCTTTAAAAGTGGTAGCTAATACAACTTGAGTGCAAACAATAGATGCTTGTGTTAGTGTAGACAATAGAAGCATTTTTTTTTTTTTTTTTTTTTTTTTTGTGAATTTTGAATAGTTATAAGCCATATATTTGTTTCTTAGACCTAAGCGTGTGTCAAATTAGCTAAGTTGAAATTAATTAGAGGGAGGTTAAAGTTAATGTTCTAGGCAGACAAATAGAACGAGAATGGTAACAAGAGAATGAAAATATGAGGAGACTCGAAAAATGTAGTAGAAAAGAGTATTTTTGCTTTTCTTTAGCCAATGAATAAATATTTTTTATAATTCTATGTAGTTTAGACGTTTAGAATCATTTTTTAAGTTTGATATGATCGATCTTGCTTTTGGAGTGTTTCGAATCTCAATCAAATGTTTTTGTCTCGAGATATTTAATCAACAAGGTAATCCAAATTTTACTTTCCCTTGGAGTGGTTCCTTATCCTTAAGGGTAAATGTTAAGGGGTAATTAGGTTGCATGTTTAGAATCATTCAAGTTTGACATAACCGATTCTACTTGTGGAGTGATTCGAATCTCAAATAAGGTAATTGGAATAATGATAAGAAATGGCAAGAGGAGATAGAAAATAGGCTCAAATTAGGGACGTTTTGCATTGCATTGAAGTTGAAAGGAATTCCTTTGTTCCCTCAAACTCACACAACAACATTCAAAGTATCTTTCCCAAAGCTGTAGCTTAATTTCCACTAAACTACTGAAGTTCTTAGTGTGTTGCTAGTGTGCAGTAGGGTCAAATAGAAGAAAGAAACAAGAAAAAGTAGAACACTAGAACTAGGAGCTTCCAATGGTGCTTTTCTTCTTGTCTCCAGTTCCTCCTTGTCCAAAAGAGTCTGCAAGGATAAATATCTTCTTCCTTTTGTAATAAATGCACTCTTAATTGTTCTTCCCTCATCTGATTTAAGGATGAGATTTAAGGAAGAAAAAGAGATAGTAAAGAAGAAAATAGCACTGAAACCGAATTTATAGTGTTTGAATAAATAGGCGAAAGAAGGTGAAGGAGCAAAGACAAAAACAAAGTACTCGAATAGTGAAACTCGAGTTGGAGAGGTTTAGTAGTTCAGTAGACGAAGATAAAGTTCTCGAAAAAATGCATTCATCTGAGTTGAGTCTTGAATTTCTCTTTATCATTTACTTCTTTTAAGTGGACAAAAGTGATTCAGCTGAAAAGAAGCCAACTCAATAAGAGTTGATTCAGCAAGTGAAATTTTGCTCCTAGAACTGCTTAAGCAAAGCTCAGGACACCAATTATTCTTCAATTGATGCTGAACTCTTGTTTTAGCAATTCATCTACGAAGAATAATGCTCCCTTCAAAACCTTTGCTGAAATGATGTTTTAGCAGGTCCTCTATTTCACAAAATATACTCAAAATCGGAACTTTCGTTCATTCATTCATTGTAACACGTAAATGTTCTATCATTAGCAGACTCAACTTGTACAAGGGAATCATATAATTTGGGCTCTAAAAGGGGGATCAAATTACTAAAAGATTGAAGGCTTCTAAGCTTATGAATTTAGCTAATAACTTTTATTCCAAGAGTTTAAACACATTCATAGAAAGTCTTGTTTAGATCTAGAGGAACGACGATCTTGTCGTTCGAGTCTGAATTGGTGATGAGGGTTGATGGAGGGAGAGGAAGAAGAAGAGTTTTTTTTTTTTTTTTTTTAATTATTACAAAAATGATGTCATTTGAGACACGTAATTAGTGAAGATGTTAATTAAGGGACTCAATTAAATGATTTTCTAAATTTGGAGGCATAGGGTTATGTGAATTGAAATACATAAAAGGATGAAATTAGAGATGTTCATAGAGTGTGTTAGATGAACATGACTCTCTCACAATGATATGATATTGTCCACTTTGAGTATAAGCTTTCATAGCTTTGCTTTGGACTTCTCTCAAAGGTCTCGTACCAATCGAAGAAGTATTGTTTGATTATAAACCTATGATCATTTTCTAAATTAGTCGATGTGGGACTTTTATCATCCAGCATCTCCCTTCGAATAAAGTACACTTCCCTTTCCATGAGTTCCTCTAATTAATTTCGTAGAGATCATAGGATTGTGTTCTCCATTTAATTTTCTTTAAAAAAAATTTAATGAAACAGAATGATTTGTTTTTTTTTTTTTTAGAAAAATCTCTATTTAAATGGTTATTTTCAAAGAAAAAAAGTCTCGTTTAAAATAACAAAACATTTTTTTTTCATAAATAATTATCCAAAAAAATGGTTCCTAACCGGTTTCAGTACAAAGTTAGATGATAAAATCTTAATGGTAGACCAAAAAAGAACTCCAAATTTATATCGAGAAATTTATAAGTTGCAAAATTCACCCCTTTTTTTTCTTTTTCTTTTTTTAGATTTTAATATAATTTTATATACTTTTTAATTTTTATTATGTTATGGATTTTCAAAAGATTAATTTTAGTATTTATATATTAAAATTTTGTCTGGGTAGTTTCCAAATGTTTATTTTAGTTTTTGTATTATTGTCTTTTGTTTATTTTAGTTTTTGTATTATTGTCTTTTGTTTCAATTTTTTTATCAATCAAAACTTTGTCAAAACTATATATATATATATATAAAAGTTGAGATGTATGATTGATTTTTTTTTTTTTTTTATAACATTTGAATTTGAAATTATCTGACATTTCAAGTCCTCGATTTAATCACATTTTCTATGATCATGAATTATTCTCGAAATCCTCCCCCAATACTATACAATATAATCATTTCACTTTATTCAATGTTCTTCCAATTCTCATTAAAGATCAAACCTTCCATCTTCCCAAAATGCCTTTCCAGATTCTGTACTTGTCAATATATATATTACATTGTTGTTCTCAGATTTGATATCAATATGGGAAAGTCGTCCAGAAAATGGATAACGCATTACAGCAGCTCCCACGACATACTCCTTGTTGGAGAAGGCAATTTCTCCTTCTCAGTTTGCTTGGCCTCCTTCTTCGGCACTGCTACCAACGTGGTTGCCACTTCTCTCGACTCCGAAGGTACTTTATTCTTGAACAATATCCTTCCTCGACTTTTAAAAAACCATCATTTTGATCGATGTTATGTTGCTGTTGCTGTTTCTTTACCTTAAATTTGTTTTGCTTAATCTTCATGAAGAATTTATTAAGCTTAAAATCATTTTTGTACTTAATTTGTTATTATATATACTCGATTTTTTAAAGTTCTAGAGACCAAAGTAGTCATTTTTAGAATGAAATATTCTTTATAAAGGTGTGAAAATCTCTCTCTAGTATACGCGTTTTAAAAACTTTGAGAGAAACCCTGAAAGACAAAGTCCTAAAATGACAATATCAAAATGAAATGTACTTCCAGGCACAAGCGTGGACCAAATTGAGTGCAAAAGGGTGGACAAATTTAGTCCCTTTCATCCCGTGGTTAGGATATCGTCTTTTCATGTTGAAGAGACGGGTTCGATTTCCATAAGGGATAGGTACTCATTCCTGGCCGCTTTCTCTTAGTGTGAATTTTTGAGTGATCGCTTGCTATCTGGGTGGAAAAGGTGGTCTGGAAGCTTCCTCTCTTCCAGCAAGCAAGATGAGATCACCACTTTTCTCAGTAATGGACTTCATTTCATCCTTCCTTACGTAGTCTTAGATGTCCTTTCATAGATTCTTGCACTTTTGATAGACGAAATCTCTATGCATGTGTTCTTTTTTCCACCTCTTTTGGCCTCTTCAACACGAACTACCAACAATCAGATTTATAATTGCCCTTAATTACCAAAGATTAAAAAGACTTTTTGGAGACCAAAATACGATTTAAACTTAGTAGTTGCATGTTTTTTAAGGTTGTCCTAATTCGGTGTCTTAAAATCTAACGGTTTTGGTGTTTGTTTGTTTGTAAATAATTCAATAAATTTTGAAAAGAGACATTGTTGAGAAAGTACGGCTCGGACATTAAGACAACCTTGGAAGAGCTGAAGGAGCTGGGTTGCAGTGTGATGCATGGAGTGGACGTAATGACAATGAGCCAACACCCACTTCTCTGTCACACCTTGTTTGATCGCATTGTCTTCAATTTTCCTCATGCTGGTTTTCAATACTCCAGAGAACATGAAACCAGACAAATCAAGTAAGTACATATTCCCAGAAAATTATTGTTTTTTTTTTCCTGATAATTATTGTTTTTTGCAAATGGGTTGACTTAAGGTATGAGAAAGTGAGACGAATCTCCTTTAAGTTATATAGGCTTGGGAGATCGTTTTCTAACTAGTTTAGCCTTTAAACCTTTCTGCTCATTGTCATAGGTTCATAAAATTTCAACATTATTTAGTAAAAATTCTTTATGAACAGTCAACTTTGCTGTCTTTCTCAAACTAGTTTAGTCTTTGAACTTTCCTGTTTATTGTCTCAGGTTCATAAAATTAGAACGTTGTTGAGAAAGAATTCTTAATAAGTCTTCAAACAGTTAACTTTCCGAGTTTTCAAACCAATTTAGCCTTTTTGAACTTTCCTATTTATCGTCACATGTTCATAAAATTTCAATGTTTAGTAGGAATTCTTAATAAGTCTTCAAACCGTCAATTTTGGGATTGTTTTTAAACAAGTTTAGTCTTTGAACTTTCCTGTTTATTGTCACATGTTCATATAATTTCATCGTTGTTTCGTAGGAATTCTTAATAAGTCTTTAAACGATCAACTTTGCATCTAAACGAGTTTTGACATATTTGATCTTTTAAGTTTAAGAACCTGTTTTACAAGAATTCTAAACTGTTACAAACCACGGACTCTCCACACACAATAGTAGGATATTATTTACTTTGAGAATAAACTTTCGTAGATTTACTTTTTGCTTCCTTAAAAAGTCTCGTACCAACGAAGATGTGTTCTTTTCTTACAAACTCATAATCATCCCCTTAATTACTCGTTGTTGGGCTCCTCTTCCAACCATCCTCGACACACAAATCACTAAATCTTAAAAGTATCTAGCAAGTCCTTAAGCTTTCTATAACATTTATACCTGATTCGTGCCTCGGTTTTTCTTTTAACAGACTCCACCAGAATCTAGTGATAAGATTTCTGAGAAATGCAAAAGAACTATTGGCAGAAAATGGGGAAATTCACATAACCCACAAGATTTCATATCCTTACAGTGAGTGGGAGATTGAGTTAGTTGCAGAAGAAGAGGACTTATTTTTAAGAGAGGAAGTAGAGTTCAATGAAGGGGATTATCCAGGTTATGTCAATAAGAAAGTCTGTGGCCAAGGCTGCTGAATTTGCACAACTCAATGCTTCATCTATGAGTTTGAGTTAAGCTGGTTCGAGTCGAGAAAATTTTTAGTTCGTCCCAATAGTTTTGGAAATATTAGGCTTTTGTTGGTATTCGATCCTTTGTAATTAAGGTCGAGATTAGAAAAGACATCCGTGAAATATTAGGCTTTTGTTGGTATTGATCCTTTGTAATTAAGGTCGAGATTAGGCTTTTGTTGGTATTCGATCCTTTGTAATTAAGGTCGAGATTAGGCTTTTGTTGGTATTCGATCTTTTGTAATTAAGGTCGAGATTAGAAAAGACATCCGTGATTGCTTTGTTTGATATGCGTATGTAATAGAAGAGTTGTTTTGGTAATAGGTCTATTATAAGCAACATCGTACCCAACTCGTAATAGCTATAAGATTAGATTCTAAGATAAATTTGAGGTACTTTCATATTTTCTCTTTTTTACATTTGATCGTACAAAACTGTGTGAACATTGTGACGGTCGAAGAATTAAATACAAGAATTAGAGAATATTTTTAAAACTTTTTCCTAATAAGTTTAACAATTTTTATTTAAAATTAAGCGGGGAGTATTTTGGAACTTTTTAGTTTAAAATATTATTTAAATTTTTGAAAACTCGTTTTAGTGAAATATTTTTTTATTAATTAAAACATAAATATACATTAATATAAACCTTAATGGCTACGAAAAAAAAAAAAAAAAGGCCTATTCTCTTTTCCAAAGGTGTGGCCGTCTTAATTTTTCCATTTGACTTTTCTTTTAAGAAAAATTATAATTTTTATCTTCAAATTTGATTTTTCACATTTAAATTTCTAAATTTTCTGAAAATAAAAATATATAGTTTAGAAGATACAAAAGTACGAACGAGCGTGAAGAAACATAACATGGTAATTGGAGATGTGTCAGAAATTGAAAAATTGAGGAGGTCGGTTCGATCAACAATTTCATAAGAAATCGGTCCAAACTGAACTGCACATACCCCTAATATTATATCCATAGGAGTCGTCATTCAAAGGGTCGAAATAAAAGTTAATGAAACAAATATCATAAATAGGATGGTTAATTCTAATATTGAAAATAAAATCACTTAAAAGTCGTTCATAAAAAACTATTGTGTGAAATAATACCGATATATTTTATTTAAACTTGAAACGGGACTAAGTTCTTATAATTTATAACTAAAAATAGATATATAATTTTATAAAGAATGGTTTAATGTTGCATGCTTTTGAATTTAAAATTATAGTTTGCTTCTTCTAAATAGTAATAGAAGAAACAGTTGTGTAACTTTGAAGGGAGATAAGATATCTATAAAGTCAATTTTAATTTTTTAAATAATAAAAAATTTTAAAATTTTCAAGTAGAGACATCCGATTCTAAAAGAATCTATTTTAAAAAACGAGCATGGAACATATTTTGTGATTGACTTTGTAAAAAAAAAAAGTAGGGTGTTAAAAAAAATCATTAAGTTAAAATTTCTCAATAATCGACTTTCAACAATTTCAATATCAACCTCGACACACGTGAAAAGTAGGGTGTGTTTCAAGAAGTTCGTAATATCGCTACAATTTTGTAACGGCTCAAGCTCACAGCTAGTAGATATTGTCATTTTTTAGCTTCTCTTTCAGACTTCCGTTGTCTACTAGGAAAAAAAATTTCACATTCTTATGAAGAATACTTTGTTCTCCTCCCCAATCGATATGGAATCTCATAATCCATCCTCCTTCAAGGCCCAAGGTCCTCACTGACACACCGCCCAGTCTCTGACTCTAATACCATTTGTAACGACTCAAGCCCACCGCTAACAGATATTGTCCTCTTTGAACTTTCCCTTTCGAACCCCTCAAAGTTTTTAAAACGTGTATGCGAGGGAGAGGTTTCCATACCGTTATAAAGAACGTTTCGTTCTCCTCCCCAACCGATTTGAGATCTTACAATCCACCCCCTTTAGGAAGCCTAACGTCCTCATTGGCACTCGTTCCTCTCTCCAATGTCCACCCCCTTCATGGCCTAGCATCATCGCTGCACTCATTCCTATATCCATCCCCTTCAGGGCCTCGCATCTTCGTTGGCACTCGTTTCTCTCTCTAATCGATGTAGAATCTCACAATCCATTTGTAACCGTTCAAGCCCACCACCAACAGATATTGTCCTTTTTGGACTTCAAGGTTTTTAAACACATCTACTAGATAGAGATCTCCACACCTTTATAAATAATGTTTCGTTTTCCTTCTCCAACCGATGTAGGATCTCACAAATTTGCTTATAATGTTCCCCTATGATAGATATCCAGTGACATTAGGAAACAAAAATAAGAACAAAAAAGGTACTAAATTAAGAGTATAACATACCCTTTTCAAAAAAAAAAAAACTACACAATATAATCCTTAAGATTACATGGAATACATTAGATTAAATACATAAATGGCTCTCTTTTTGGAGTTTTGGTTAATGGAATTGCAATTCCAAAAGCTGAAGTTCTTCATTTCAAACAGAGACACACCTATTTGGTTTCAACTTTATTTCACCTTTTAGGACACTCCCTTCTTCTTTTCCCAATATCAATAACACAGCTCATTGGACCCACCATCCTTTTTCAAAAGCTTCTTTAGCTCCCATTTTTGTTACTTGAATCACCACCTAAACAGTTCATATAAACAATTTGGTAAAGATATCACCTTTCATCTTCTTCCTTGATTCAGAGGATTCTTCATACAGCCTTGCTCAGATGCCTCCTCTACCTCCTCTTCCGCCGCCGCCATCTTTTATATCTCCATCGACAAGGTCGCCGCTGTCCAGAGCTGCCGCTCTACCAACAACTATACTGTCCCCTGCCTCTGCTGCAGTCTCTCAAGCATCTGCTCAGAACCCTGCTGCTTCATCTTCAAGAGAGGCAGAGCTGGCTTCTTTGAAGCAAATAGTTGTGCAAAATCGAGCTATGAAACCGCATAGTCCACTGCTGAATTCAAATCATATTGATTCTAGTAAGTATAGTAAGCCACAGTTATTACAGCAAGCTCGGCCACGCCAAACGAATCCGATTATATGGTGTTTTGCATTCCTGTGTCTACTTTTTAGTCTTCTTCTCATCTTCCTTGGAATTGCCACTTTGATCATTTTCCTGGTTGTTAGACCAAGAAATCCTGTGTTTGACATACCAAATGCAAGCCTCAGCACCATCTACTTTGATGCACCTGAATATCTCAATGGAGACTTCACTCTTCTCGCAAACTTCACCAACCCGAACCAAAGAGTCGATGTGAGATATGAGAATGCAGACATAGAGCTCTTCTTTGGGGATCGACTCATAGCAACTCAAGCAATCCAGCCCTTCAGTCAAAGAAAAAAAGAAGTGAGGTTACAACCTGTTCATTTGATATCCAGTCTAGTTTTCTTGCCACAGAATTTCGGGTTGGTACTTCGACGACAGGTACAGAACAACAAGATTGTCTATAACATCAGAGGAACTTTCAAGGTCAAAGCTTCACTGGGTTTCGTCCATTACTCTTACTGGCTGCATAGCCGATGCGAGTTGGTGATGACTAGTCCACCAACTGGCGCTCTAGTTGCTCGGAGTTGCAGAACCAAGAGGTGAAGAAGCAGAAATATATATGTTGCACACCTTCTATGATATTTCTATATGCATTGTCCAAATCACAGTTATGGATATAAGTCTGGAAAGATCTGAAATATCAGTTGAACACCATTCATCTTGTTTGACATGGTTTACACCATTTTTAGGGTTGTGTGTGAGCTTTTTAGGTGATTCTTCTTTAACAACTAGCGCATAAGAGCCTTGGATCAACCAACATATAGACTACAGAAGCACAACTGATGAAGAAAAATCTTCAGTTTAACAACTCTGCCTGCTCTTACTGTAATTTGGCAATATCAATTTGACATTTTAGTTCTTGATGAGTAATAACAACCTCATTTTTTTTCCCTGCTATTCTTTCCTGATCTAATGCACTTGTGAACTAATGCACTTGTGAGATCCCACGTCAGTTGGGGAGGAGAACGAAACATTTTTTATAAGGGTGTGGAAACCACTCCCTAGCAGACGCGTTTTAAAAACATTGAAGGGAAGCTCGAAAGGGAAAGTCCAAAGAGGACAATATCAGCTAGCGGTGGGCTTGGACAATTACAGCACTCATCATCAATGGCTAAGGGGAAATATGCGTGACTTGTGAGTATTAACCAAATATCCCTTGAGGATTTTCTGCCAATAACTTTTTTTTTCAAACTAACATTTTTGTATGTTTTCCTTTATATAACTATTGATTTCTAGGCCAGCTTAATGCTACAGAACACTGTCCAATCTACCACATTTTCTGCTGGGAATTTTATAAAGATATTATATAACCTATGGCTACCATTGAATCCAAACCTTACAAGGATCTAGATTTACCGCTTGTTATTTGTTACCTTGACTGATAATCCAACTCCACTATACCATTTAGTATCAATTAATCCAATCAAAGTTCCCATCGTTAAGCAAGTCCACTAATGAATGTTTCAAAAAGAAAACCATGCATGAAATACAAAGTTTAGATAATTCTTTACTGGAGGGTTTGAAATTAGAGCGAATATAACATCCTGATCATTCTACCTTCAAACTGTGAGTGTATCAATACCAAAAGGGAAGATCAACTATAGTTGATTTAAAAACAAGCTGACCATCTTGAGTATCTCTGGAAGTTATTGACTTGTTCATGGAAATCAAGTACCTCATTTGGGAATAACCAGCAAAATACATACTCCTAGTGATTGAGCCTTGGTGGGAAAAATTGACTCCCTCACTCTCGAAAACAACCGCTGGATGGAGAGTGCATGACGAGATAGCTCAATCTTAAAATCAAAGACATTTTCCATGAGAAAGGGAAGGAAAAATAAGAAACGCCATCTCAACTCTAGGCTTGTAGAGAACTTGAAACATAAAAAGAAAATACCATGCCCTAAAACCTAGTAAAATCTAAACCGAAGGCGATTCACATGACAAGAAAATAAAGAGAACACTGAGAATTCCTATTGAAACATCAACTGATCTTCTTGATGAATTCTTTTTAAACAAGGCACAATATGAAGCCTGAAGTGGCTGAGAAAGCAAAGATTGGAAGATAATTCCTGAAGTTGAGATTTCAAATTGTGTTTTCATGTCTGATTCTAGTTGTTTGATGGGATAATAATTCATTCTGACATTTTTCAGAATGGAACTGAATGAAATCAGATTTTTTCCTCCATTTTTATACTTCTTATCCATCAATTTAATCAAAATCAGTCCCCTGTCCCCAACCAGTTCAACTACACAGAGAAGAAACCCCAAATTCAATGGCTAGAAGGTCCCTGAGCTTTAGATTTTGCCATAATTCGGTAAAAGAATGCATAAGATACTTACCCAAGTTCCAATGAAGAACAAGTACATTCGAGCTTGGAGGCAGTAAGAACAAAAGCCAACTTAGATCTCAGGACATTTTAGCAGAATTTGTTAATCAAAACCCACACGATAGAGAAATACATTATATCTGTTCTCTACCTATGAAATGAATGAATCACAAATTCCATTGGAAAATGATGAGTTTTGTTCTCTTTCTGTTTTCTACCTATGAAAAGATTGTTTACAGATCCATTGACACCATAACTTCAACATCTAAGCCTAACATTATGAAGATTATAGCATAAATACTCCACAGAAATCACAGAAAAATTGAAGGAAAAACTCTTTCAAGTGAGTTGTGATGACGAACCTTTCTCCATTGGCTTCAGAGTTCATCAGGTGTCTTTGCTGAAATGGCTAGGACGTCCAGTACACTCTGGAAATCTTCTTGCAACAGATTATCAACGAGCCTATGCCTTCTAACTCCTTCGACACAGCCTTCAAATTAAAGTGAGTTTCTCCTTAATTCTCTTCCCTCTACTTCCTCGTACATCAGAACTGCGATTTCCTTTATCTTCCGACTTCGAGTCTTCAACGGATTTCTCAGTATTAGATTCTGATTTTACTTTCTCGACAGAATCAACTGTTTGTGACGATGAAACCGCACTGCCATTGCCTTTTTCGGATTCCACAAGCAACCCAAGCGCCTTCTTCTACATCAACTTCAACAGATTCAAAGAACCATTATTTCTAGAAGGCGTTAAGCTCTGTTGAAGGCCAAGAACAACAACAAAATCAGGAGAAACCCTAAGAACCTCCTCGACAGATCGATTTGAAAGGCGTTGAAGGTTGAGCAGAGCAGAAAATCCAGAATTATGGGCGAATCCAAATTAGGTGAAAGATAATTTGAGATGAAAGTTTGAAACGTAGAATTTTGTGAAATAGATTTTTATTGAGCTGATTTTCAAAGATTTTTTAGTAGATTTTTTTAATTTTTAATAGGTCTATTTAAAATTGTTTATTTACAAATTAATTTATTACAAAATTATCAATTTAAACTCGCAGATATTATCCTCTGTCCTCTGAGCTTCCCTCCCCGATTTTAATACAAGAAGAGTTTCTACAATCTTGTAAGGAATTTTTCGTTCCCCTCTCCAACCAAGGTGTGATCTCTTCCACGTTTTAATACAGGGAGAGGTCGTTCCCCTCTCCAACCAAGGTGTGATTCCTTCGACGTTTTAATACGGGGAGAAGTTTCTACACTCTTGTAAGGAATGCTTTATTCCCCTCTCCAACCAAGATGTGATCTCACAATCCACCGACCCCACCTAGCTTCCCTTCCAAGTTTTAAAAGAGGGAGAGGTTTCAGTGTCCGACTAGAGTGGATTCTACTTGGTCCATCGATTTTTTGGTAGAGACAAAACGAAATTACATCTCAAGTTCGATTTGTCCTCGGTACATTGCAACAAGTGCAAAGATTTTAGAATCACTATCGTCCGAATCACTGTCCTCTTCCTCTCCAACATCACTGTTGTAAGATCATGGATAGAGTTAACATGGTCAGTTACGACTAGTTTATTGTATTCTATGCATTTTGTTGTTCATCCACGTATTTTTCCTATTTATGCTCATATTTTAATCAAACTCAAACTTCTCGAAGTCATCATGGTCGTCATCGCCACCTTCAAACTTGAAACAACATTGTTGCTTCGATCTTTTCCTCAATACTCATACAAGTATGTGAGTATTGAGTTTAACAAAAAGTCATAGTGCATATTAATATATGGGAGAAAAATCACACTATGAACATAGACATTAGGCACATACACGGTCTTGTCTCAATAATGATGAATAAGTTTAACTTTAGTATTTGTAACCAGCTTCGTAGAGGCTTTGGGAGGCCAACCCGCCGCCGCCGCCACTCCCGCCGCCGTACTTGCCGAGAGTGGCCTCCGAGTTGGCCTTACACCTCTCCAAGAAGGCTGCTTGAGCTTTCGCAACGTTCTCCGTCTTCCCACTCCATATCTTGAGCGTACTTTGCTGTAATGCTCGCCCAAATGAGAAGGAAAGAGTCCATGGCTTCAACACTTCCTGTTTGTTTATGGCATTGAGGTTAAGTGTGGCTTCTTCTTCACTTTGTCCTCCGGATAGGAAGACTATTCCAGGCACGGCGGCTGGGACCGTCCGGCGAAGTGCAGCCACCGTGTACTCGGCGATCACCTCCGGAGCTACCTGTCATCACATAACATCATTTTAATCCGACAGTGAAAACAAGGAAATGAACAAGGTAGAGAATTATCACACACCTTTGGGCTACCAACGCCAGGGGTGACCATGTTGGGCTTGAGGAGGGTTCCTTCAAGAAGCACATGGTGGTCGCTCAACGCCTTGTAAACCGCAGCCAGCACAATCTCGGTAGCAGCAGCACATTTGTTGATATCATGTGGGCCATCAGTGAGGATTTCAGGCTCCACAATGGGTACCAACCCATTCTCCTGACAGATAATGGCATAGCGAGCCAAGCCCTGAGCGTTCTGTTGGATAGACAACTCAGAGGGTTCAGAACCGCCAATCTTAAGAACAGCACGCCATTTGGCAAAGCGAGCACCGGCCTTGTAAAACTGTTGGCAGCGAGCACCAAGAGAGTCAAACCCTTGTGTTGTGGTCTCGCCATTGGTGCCAGCCAACTCCACAGTGCCCTTATCCACTTTGATGCCTGGAATCACATTGTTCTCTTGAAGCACTTCCACGAACGGCTTCCCATCTGATGTCGTTTGGTAAAGGGTCTCTTCGAAGAGGATTACACCTGAGAGATAAGAGAGAGCATCGGGAGAGGTAAAGAGAAGCTCACGAAGGGCTTGGCGGTTGGACTCCACGTTCTCAACGCTTATGCTAGCCAGCCGCTTGCCAATTGTGCCGGTGCTCTCATCAGCTGCTAATATGCCCTTCCCTGGGGTCGCAATGAACTTGGCATTCTTAATCAGCTCATCTGTACAAAGAGAAAATTGCACTATTTTCAGAACACATCACAACACAAACTGTTATTGGTTAGAGAAAGAGAAAGGGGCGTACCTGCATACTTTCCAACAAAGGCAGACATGGTTAGAGATGGGAAGGTGAAGGGCGAAAGAGCAAAAGCAGAAGACTGTAACTATATAGATAAGCTTGGTCATGGAATAGCCTGACAGAATTGGAGCCCATGCAAATGCAAGGACACGTGTCACATAGTTAGCCTAAAGGGGGTTATCGAGGTTGGATAAAGGAATGAGTGGTGGCTTTCTAAGCCAAGTGGCAACTCATTCCCTCAATTATCCATCCCGCGATGTACATGAACACAACTCAAACTCCTGTTATTCAAAATCTAAATGCTTCTAACAATCATTCTAAAATTTCTCTCGTACATTTAACGGTATAAAACAATGTAGCTATCAGCTACGTTGCTCAAAGATTAGAGTATAGAGCTAAACAGAAATCAGTCATATTCAGAATCTGTCTGAATAGAGTTAAGCAAGGCATGCATAGGCAAATCAAAAGTGAACTACACAACCAGTGAATAAGAATAGTAATAATAATCAATATTAATCATAATAGTAATAATAATAATATGGGGCGTGGCGTTTGTATCCATATAAGGCACTTATGAGTCATAATTTCTTTCTAAAGACCTCGTGAAACGCATCCTATAATCTAAGCACATTATTCTGAGGCAAGAAGATCTCTCTCTCTCTCTCCACAACCCACGACTGGTTATGATTTTTGTGTTCGTGGGGGTGTTTTATTACTTGAAAGAGCAACTACTGTGGAGAGGCCCGCACTTGTTCATCATCGTCGGTTCCAAAATACCGGTCCCCAAACTCACCCATACCAGGCACCACACGGGAATCTTCATTCAGGCCAATCTCAATTTCAGATGTCACAATCTTTATTCTTGGAAAGCGTTTACACACCACATGTACGCCTTGAGGTGCCTAAGGTGAGGAAGAAAGTGACATTTCCATAAGAAAATAGAGAAAACAGGCTCTTCGGTAGAAATGAATTTCACTAACACTTTGTAAACTTACTGATATGAGATTGAGAAATATAATATTAGGCTCTGGAACACCCTTACTTATGAGCAAAGAAATAGCTTGCACCGCCGAGTTTCCTGAAGAAATGTCAAGATTATCAAACCTACGCATGCGCTAGATAATTAAGTATAATTAATTGTGATTAGCTACGTAGAAAATTGTCAAATTTTTGTTCCTAGCCCTCACAACCGGCTTATTTCATGCCACTGATCACATGAGAGTAAGCAATGTCCATGACAAAGCTTAAAAATTAGAAATGAAAGCGAGCAGAAGCAGGAAGAATAAATTGTAAAACTTATATAAGAGTATGAGCTAATATCACAGAACGGCTAACCTGTGCCCAGAATGGGATCCAAAAGTAATACATGCCTATTGGAGATATCTGAGGGTAATTTTTCATAAATTAACTGCACGAAGCGTACAACACCAGAACCATGTCAGTTCATGTATGGAAATTGCGTACTTATATTATTTCTTAGGAACGAAACCAAAGACGACACGAGAACAAGAACATACATGTTGGCCATTGTCACCTTCCCTATGAATGAGAATCTTTCCAATTTTTATGCCTTTACAACATGCCCGAAGAGCATTTTCCATACTCTCACCACTGAAACCAGTGTAAAATACTTGACAATGTTAGAAGAATCAAGATAAAAACAGAATATCTATAGAAATAAAAGATACCCTTTTGGAGGAATGAAACAAACATTATGGTAATTAAGTAATAGAAGAAAAATGCCAAAGCTGAAAAAAGAATTTGGATGTACGTCTAACCTCCTGATGACAGAGACACCACATAACCTCTTGCAGAAATCAACGCCACTATACACAGATCCTGTGTACACACCAAAAACTTTCAGGTTGTAACAACAATTAATTTATTCCACAACGTATAATTAAGTGAATTAATTTATTCCACAACGTATAATTAAGTGTATAACATCATATCTCAACAAGAGAACAAATCCAAATGAGAACAATTGAGTTACGAAGCCTGCTGCATCATCATTGAGCTCAATACATATCTTGACGAGAGAATCACTACTAAGGGATGGCTAATTGAAAGTTAATCTATTATGATTTCTGGGTCAAGCAAGCAAAGACTTATTTATATGGACGGATGAGTTGTCAAATTCTTGTAACATAATATAATTTGTTGGTTCCAACCCAAATGCCAACGTTCATGCAGAGAAGAAAAACATGACAGTGTACACCTAGAACCTTAAGAATGAAGCTTTAGAAATAAATTTTTTTTAATTACAAGTTTAGTCCCAAACTCTTACATTTGTGTCTATTTGGTCTCTAAATTTTTTGTTTTGTGTCAATAAGGGCCTGAACTTTGAAAAGTACTATTCAACATATTTTTTAATTCTCGTACCTACAGCCTACTAGACTTGAAATTGAAATTTGAGGATCCACTGGACACAAAATTCAATTTTATATCCAATAGTTTAAATTATCAATTAATATTTTAAAGAAATTGAATACGTTAAAGTCCATTAGATACAAAATTGAAAGTTTAAAGAAATTGAATACGTTAAAGTTCATTAGATACAAAATTGAAAGTTTAAGAACCTATAAGACAAAATTAAAATTTAGGGACTTATTCGTCACAAAGTTAAAAGTTTGAAGAGTTTGAAGACCTATTGACACTTCTAAAAGTTTAGGGACTAAATAAACACAAACAAACTTGATAGTTCAACTAAATATATAATTTAATGTTTTTTTTTTTTTTACTAAAAAGAACTTTTTTTTTTCATTGAACAAAAATGTCTTTGGTAACAACAGCATAGATGCCAGAGAGCATAATGTAAATCATTCAGATTTGATTATTTAAGAATAATAAAAAGGCATTTAAATTTGGAAAAAAAAATAAAAAGGCATACAGTAGTAACTAATTGCATAGATTGACATCCTTAAAACAGATTAATAAATGGACATTTAATACCAGAAGCCTTAATGACATAAATACATTGATAAAAAGATAACTGGCTTACCAGTTGGAGTGGTCACCTGCTTTTCTGTAAATGGTAAATGTCCCAGACCATGTTCAACAACCTAAATCATGGGTCAGGAAGTCATGCTTATGACAGGGAATAAAAACCAAACAGAAACTTATAGGATAATTTCTATAAGCAAAGTTGACCACTGGTAGAATAAAGGTTTCTGTAGGCACAGAAGTTACCAGACGAATCAATCGGTCAGCATAAAACACAAAATCATGCTTTGTAGTTTTAGCATCTCGAATTAATGTATGCATGCCTCGTATCTGGAAGAAACAATAAAATGCAGCAGTATTAATCCCCAACAAAAGAAAAATACAAAATGCAAAATAATAATAATAATAATAAATTACATTTAGCATTCTTTAAGCTAATAGCAAAACACACAATAGACGGGTCACATACCTGAAATGTTGACTGGATGACGTATAAATTAGGGTATATTTTACAAAGATCATGCTGACCAAGCTTTGTGCGAATATGTTGTACGATCAAGTCGATGGCAACATGATTATCACCCCCTCTGGGGATGATGATATCAGCATACTTCTTTGTAGGAAGTATGAAGTCATCAAAAGCAGGCTTTACAAATTTTGAATACTGCATCAACAGGACAGAAGAAACATTATTATAAAAATAAAAATAATAAAATTATTAAAAGTAAAAAAGTGTAACTTAGAAACGACTGAAAATTTAAAAAACATTCATTCTGATGTCACATTACAGTGAAAGTCAAACGGGTGGAAAAAAAAAATGTAATTGACCCATTGGGATCAATACAAGATCGTAGATTAACTTCCGCATTTGTTATTAGCATATGCAGGAAAATCTAGTGAGTAAAAATTGAGAGAACCATTATCCCTGAAAGAAGCACTCCAATTACAAATAAAAAATAACACAGCATTTACTATTAACCTTCTGTGAATATTAGATGGCACAAACTACTAACCTGATCAAGTACTGTAGCTATGTCTCTAGCCTTCTCCGCTGTATCACGCCTTATCCTTCTCGCCAAACGAACATCAGCATCTGCACTGAAAAGTATAAAATGTGAAGCAATTATTCAAGACAGTAGGTTCAATATTTCCCCAAATTTTGGATGGGCCATTGAAAAATGTCTGGTTTATGATAGAACAAAGGGTTATCAGGATAAATGAAAGGAAACTGGAGCGTGTGAAAAGTATGTTTGGTTGCAGAATTTTTTAACTAACTAATAACATGATGATTTTATTGACACAGTTCTTTGAAAAAATTTAGACTAAATTAAGAAAGTTAAATAATTAGATTAACTCACTTTCTCTTCCACCCATTTAGCTAGAACTATTTAGTATAATTTAAAAATATATCCACAAATATTATAATATATTATTTTAAGTTACATTATTAAATCAGATTCGTTTAAATAAAGAAATAGAAATATAATAATTTATACAGCAAGAAAATAAGATTTGAAAACAGAACAAAATTTATATATTTTCCATTTGTTCTCTGGAATTGAATCCAAAAACTGTTTTCACAATTTTCATAAACCTTTCCAATGCATGATCTTTGTAATGGAAGTAATCAAAGTACCTGAAAAGATATAGAACATTTCTTAAACTACAAACTAAGTGAAGCCTTATTGTCTCAATGTTAATGAGAACGTTGATACTTTTATCTCAGCCACCATCTCCACCCAAAAATACATGCATAGTCCACAAAGAAAATACTTCATTACAGACCTGATAGTCTCTAGAGCTAATAGTTTTATCTAGAATGATGGGTAACAACATTTACAAGTAGAGACAAAGCCATAGGACCCTTATGACCTAATCTCAGATCCAAAAAGTCTCAAAAGCTAATAAGTTTCATTTCTTAGAAAAATGGAAACAGCACATTCGAAAGTAAGGACAGAGCATAGAGACCTGTATCAACAAAGATCTTCATATTCATCAGTTCTCGAACGCGAGGGTCATGGAAAACAAGAATTCCTTCCAAAATGATTACATCCGAAGGGTTAACCTGCAAATGAGAATTAGACAGTAACTGTCTGTAGAACAAAAAAAATTAAAAAGGAAATGCGTGATGCCATGACATATATGCTGGTTTTATTTGTGAGTGTCATATAAGATATTGACTAGATAGCACAATCAAGGCGAATAAGAAAATCCTCCATAATATCAAACACCTCCCCCATTATAATTCAAATAGCAACACCTTTGCTTTCACCTTTCAATAATAATAATTAATTAAAGCTTACATAAAAATTACCAATGTTTTAAAGGTATAAATGAGTCTATCAAGCATTCATCAATTTATAATTTTTACCTATTGTATAGGTCTCTTTTCTACAAACTTTCATGTCTCACAGATCACAATCAAGTTCTCAAAACCCGGAGTAGAAGTGAAGAATCAAATTCATTGTACAGGCATGTCTTAGTGCCCTAAAGATATATGACGGCACCTTGAGAATCTATTTTCATGATAGTAATGCCAAATCAGAAAAAAAATCTAGAAGCCAAAAAAGCATAAATAACATTTCAATTGCAGTGAAAGAATGGCAGTTATGTCTAATTTCCATACCCTTCTTGGTGGAAACACATTATTATTATAACTCTTGAAGTCATATTTTGGAATATCTACAGGCTCCCCGTGCCTCAATTTTTCCATTGAGCTTAGAAGTTCCTCTGTATCAAATGCATCTGATAACAAGAAATTTTACATCAGAAAGGAGCATTCCATCAGTTTTTCACACCCCAATCCAGAACACAGCTACAGTATTTACCAAACTCATGCAGTACATATAACCTGATCATTAGAAAGTCCTTCAGACTATTATTAAGAGTACAACTTGGAAAACATTAGCATTCAAGCTTTTCAAAGGGTAAAAACTAGAAGCATCTCTAAATTTTGCATAAAGGATATGAGTATCAACTGTAACAACTGTAAAACTAATGCAACCAGAATGTTCAAATTTTTAAACGAACAAGAATACACGGAAGATGAGTTGAGTAAAATAGATGACAGGAATACATGGAAGATGCAAAATTTTTAAACGAACAATTAGTAACTTCCAATGAAGAATATGCCATCAAGTAATATTAGCATCAAGCCCGAGGAATTACTCAATTATTCTAAGGTATGAATTATTAATGGAAACATTAAATTAAACTTACCGGGATGGTCAAAGTTGTATTCGTGTACTTGCGTAAGTTCCTCGGAAGATAAATTATGATAAAAAGAATCCTATAAGACAAACATATAATAACAATATCAGTGCCAGAAGCTCATCAGATTTAAATCCTCACTTGTGATTGTCCTCTATGCTCCATAGAGCCAAGTGGCAAAAGGTGGTATAAATTAAGTAGAAAAAATAAATAAATAAGGTGTCAATATATATAGGAGAGTGGTTAGAATTAAGACTAATTCCAAGCAGTTTATGTTCCCAAATTCTCCTTTTTCGTGGCTCAGATTTTCAAGTTAAAGGTAATTAATCTAACACAATACTTGTGGTGAACAATCTAACACAATACTTCTGATGTTCACCACCAGTATATGAAATTTCCATCGAGAAAATTACCTGGTTTACAAGAACAACTCGCTGGTCATGAAGTTGATGAATGATCATATCACAAACTGTAGTCTTTCCAGAGGCCGCACCACCAGCAACCCCTTCAAGAGAAAGAAGAATTGTAAGCTATACACATTGAAGATCAAAGAAACCCATTAATTTGAGTATGCTGGGAGAACTCAAAGTTACAGAGTACATTAAGAATGTCATAAAGATGATGCTAAAGTAGAATATAACAAAATAGATGAGTGAAAACCTTGTTAAAAAATAACAGATTGCCACGCCAACCAACAACATAAAAAAACAAATTAAAGATGACATAATTCATTATAGCTGGACCCTTGACGTCATTTTGAGTTTTCTCAATCAGTTAAAAAGGGGGAAAGATGAAAGAAAAAAGGCAATGAACGTCAGTTACTGTTACCTACCAAACAAATTACAATATCACGCATCATTACAGTTACCAGCTAAAAATTTAGGACACACGTCACTTTCTTCGGAAATAAACGTCAGTTTCAAGCATCTTTCATATATCCAAGACAAAGATATCAAGTATGTAGTGCATGAAAATACTTGCCAATGACAAAAGGTTGTTTATGAAAATTTTCAGTTTCCGACATCAATCTCCTTGTATGTCCATTTTGTTGCTTTCTATCAATAAGACGTCCAGAAAAGTGCACGCCAGAGGATGCCTCTATTAAATCAGCAACTGAAGCAGAGCCCATGCCCAGAATCTTAACTATAATAGAGAGAAACTAGCAGTGAGTATTATTCATTTAAGGAGGAAAACCATTTATAATATTTTCAACGGCACAAGTCATTCATAACTCATTTACTCTACACCCAGCGTAATAAGAACGAACAATACAAAAAATTCTCCTCTCTACAAGACATATAGACCTACTAGTTCAAGGACTAATAATTCAACAAATCAATCATAGAATAATTGGCCTCAAAAGATCTATAAACCACAACAATTATGTTAACCCCATTATGTCATAGTAGTTGAAGCGCTTAAATTCCCTATCCACACCATCCTGAATAACCGGGTCTCATTTAATATCGCTTTCCAATAAGAACCATAAAATTTGATCGCAGATGCTTTAATTTTAACTGCTCGAGTAGATTTAGAATGTCCTGCAACCCAGCAAACTACTTAACTCTCTAACATCCGATTTTTTCCGAATTCTAACTGAGCATGACACCTCAAAATAATAGAATCTCATTCACATAATTGAGGTAATCAAACCACAATCATATTTATCATCTTTACAGCAGAAGAACTAGAGTCCTAACCAAACACGCCTAAAAAACACTCAGTTTTGTAGACACAGAAATCGAGAGAATTAAACAATCAGAAAACCGAATCCGCGTACGACAAGCATCAACAATAATCTACATTAATCTACAAAAAAAAAAAAAAAAAAAAAAAAAAAACGAACGAATCAAAATCATAAACAACGCTACATGATTGATTTTTTAAAAAAATCCAAACAATCAAAGAAGCTTCAAAGTTGTCTCACATACTAGTACGACTATACGCTGCAGATCCAATCCAAATCCCGCGGCGATCAGCGAGCGAATGCAAATCTTTTTGAAAAATTATTGTTTATTACTGTCGTGATTAAAGAAACACAAACTGAGATTATTCTAAGATTCAGTCAAATTGATTGCAAAGAAATCAAATGCAGTTCGCTCCGAACGCACCTGCCGAAGTCGAGCCGGAAATTGGTTTAGAGAGAGAAAAATGAAGGTATTTTTTTCATTCCTGATACAGATTAGTGGGTGGTGGCTGTAGATATATATATATGGGAGCCGGAGACGGAGGAGGGGGAGCCCTTGTATCCCGATTCCATTTTAGAACGGTGGGCCCACTTTCTCCATTATTTTTCTCTTAATATTCCCATATTTATTCAAAAATTATTAGATTTTGACATATAATTATTAATTATCATCTAAATTTTATTTTTTTTATTTTATTTTTAAAATATCTTTATAGATATTTTAAAAAATTTTTTGTTATATATTTATTTTTATAAATAATTAATTAAGATGTACGAATGGTTTGGTTCAAGATTTTGTTTATGGTGGCCGTAAAAATAATGCTCGAGAATCAAATAACTGTGTTTACCCTTACGAGCGGCTTGGCTCAAGGTTTTGTTTATGGTGTTCGTAAAAATAATGTTCGGGAATTAAATAATTGTGTTTACCCTTACGAGCGGTTTGGTTCAAGGTTTTGTTTATGGTGTTCATAAAAATAATGCTCGGGAATCAAATAATTGTGTTTATGGTGTTCGTAAAAATAATGCTTGAGAATCAAATAATTGTGTTTACCCTTACGAGCAGCTTGATTCAAGGTTTTGTTTATGGTGTTCGTAAAAATAATGCTAGAAAATTAAATAATTGTGTTTACCCTTACGAGCAATTTGGTTTAAGGTTTTGTTTATGGTGTTCGTAAAAATAATGCTCGAGAATCAAATATACTCTTTCAAGTAGTTTTGTTTATGGTATCTGTAAAAATAATGCTCGGGAATCAAATAACTGTGTTTACCCTTGTGAGCGATTTGGTTCAAGATTTTGTTTATGGTGTCCGTAAAAATAACGCTCGGAAATCAAATAAATATTTTTTATAAATTTATTAAACAAGATTAAAAAAAAAATTTAATTTTTTTCACCAGTAGTTTAAAAGTAGAAAGTCATTAAATGTGACGATAATAATAAATGCGAAGAGAAAAAAAATATCCAATGGCATTGCTGTCCGAGCTGGCACTTCCGTACGGCTGTGCTGTGGAAGAACTTATCAAGAATTACGATTCCACCGTGGCGCTGACTTGGATGTGGGCCCACCTTTCTTAAATTGGAATAAAATTCACAACCCAATTATAATGGGTTAGCTTTTTTTTTATTTATTTATTATTATTTTTTTAAAAAAATCTTACTTATCCACTGTACTAAAAACTCAAATATTAAATATTTGTGATTCACAATGGCTCACTAACATTGGTTGCAAACGTCAAATATTCTTAATTTTTATAATAATTTTAAAAATAAAGTTGGGTTCGGTTGAGTTGTAGCCCTATTTTTCGGTGGTCGAGTTGACCTGATAAAAAAAATGTCAACTGGTGGGTCTTCCCTCTATAAATTATGAATACTAGGCAATCGTTTGAAGCAAGAAGCAAGACATATCGAGCTTTCAATCGAGAGTTATAAGTTTTTCAATTATGGGTATTGAGTTCTCAGGTTCACTTCAAATTCGAGAGCTACATTCCATCGTTTCCATCCAAGCTTGATCCCACGCCTTTCAAATACGATAACTCGAAAAAAGAAAGTCTCATGTTCGGGGTGAGAACTTTTCCGAGGCATACAAAATGGAGGGTCTCTCTTACTTTTAAGAGCTGTTTGATTGAACGTTTTGCTTAGGATGCCCGAAAAACTGCCTAGACATAGAATGTCTGGGAATACAATATTTGTGTTCGGTGTTGCATGGAAAATATTATAACAAAAAATTCAACCCAACCCAAAAAAAAAAAAAAAAAAAAATCTAACCCGAGCCCAACTTTTACAGTATACAAATCAAAAGTCAACAGAAAAATAAATGCAACTACTCTATGTAGATTTCATGGTCTGTGATGCGATATCACCGTCAATCGTACGGGTTGTCTTGCCTTTATCTAGTATCATCTGGCTTGAGTATTTTAAGAAATATTCAGTAAGTAATCCTAGTTAGTTAGGAAATGCAAACACATGCAACATGAATCAGACCTATGATTCAAAACTGTATTCTCTTTGGCATCTTTCCGGTCCGAGTCATCGGATGTGTATTTACTATTATACACACAGTTCATACGTGCGAATATGAACCCACCAAGCGATTCGCATACTCCTAGACCTCGTACTGGTCAGGCTAGCATCTCTAGTGTTGTCGTCGGACACCCGAAAGGAATAGCAACCGTCGTAGTATCATGTTACACATGACAATCATTTTCCTTTTCATAACGTATGCGTCCGTACTCATCATGTTACTTGAACGTTACCAAACCCACCAAACTCGAACTCTAAGAAATAAAAAAATAAAAAAATAAAATAAAATAACTTTTTTTTTCATTATTTTAAAAACAAAAGGTTTGCTTTTCCCAATAAATGGTCTCATTTAAATAATGTGTATTTATTTATTTATTTATTTATTTATTTATTTATTTATTTATAGTAAGTTCTTTCCTTTCAAAAATTCTGTCAACCTTTAATTAATAAAAAGTAATATTTCCGTACGGTCGAATATATACACTTTTAGAAAGGTTGGGTTTTAGATGCTTAAATATATTAATAAAACATTAATTTAATAATAGATTGATTTTTTTTATTTTAAATCTTACTTTCTACCAATTTTAACAATAAATATGGAGATATAAGGAATAAGAATATTCCAAAGAATCGGAATTAAAAAATAAAAATATAAAATATAAAAAATATTCAACCCGATAAACTATGCATTTACATGTGAGAGTCTCACATTGGTTGGGGAGGAGAACGAAACACCATTTATAAAGGTGTGGAAACCTTCCCCTAGTAGACGCGTTTTAAAACCTTGAGGGGAAGCCCGAAAAGGAAAACCCAAAGAGGACAATATCTGCTGTGGATCTGGGCCGTTACAAATGGTATTAGAGCTAGACATTGGACTATGTGTCAACGAGAATGCTGTTTTTCGAAGGGGGTAGACACGAGACAGTGTGCCCGTAAGGACGCTGAGTCCCTAAGGAGGTGGATTGTAACTTTTAAATATTATTTAAGTTTTATGATATTTTTGTTATTAGTGTAATATTTATGGTAGATAAATAGGATTTTTTAAATAATTAAAAAAATAAACGACCCAACTTGAAATATAGAGGGTTGAGTTGGGTTGGGTTGGGTTGCGAACTTTTTTTCAGGTCATTCTACTCACCACCTCGATTAAACTCGAAATTTGAATGGGTACAAAAATTTTCGACCCAACCCCTATGCACCCGATCTTCCAAGAAAAAGTAGGTTCTGGTTCATGTTCGGGTATGATCTTGTAATAACCTAAGCTCACCGCTAGTTGATATTGTATTCTTTCGGTTCATGTTCGGGTATGATAAACACAAGGTTTTTAAAACGCATCTACTAGGGAGAAGTTTCTACACCTTTATAAAAAATGATTCGTTCCCTTCTCCAATCGATGTGAGATCTTACGGATCCAATCTAATATGCTTTTGTTTGAGTCTACATTGGGTCCAGTCGAGTGGATCTCTTTTTAATTGTGGGGCAAGTCAACTCCTAAAGTCAATGGTCAAGGTTGACTAAGTCAACGATCCATAGATTCGACGGTTTTAAACCAATTTTTCAAGCTGATTTCGATGATGCTAGTACTTATTCTTATTCGAGCACCTATCTCGAGGTAAGTGAATTTATTGTTGAAATGCAATATGCTCGGTTAAACGAACTCTTTGTTGTACGTGATGTCACAATGTCGTTCTTGTATGAATGCTCGCCATATTATTAAAAATGAACACACATTAGTCATGGAGCTGATATGAACGTTTTATGAAAAAGATTAATATTATCCATTATTTTTAAATGATGTATTTATGTTAGTCGCACGTTTACGATATTGCATCATGTATCAAAACCGATGTTTTATACTCATCGGATCTCATGCTTGAGTGTGATTCATATCGACACCAAAAATTAAATTAAAATATTAGTAAATTTAATTTTAATTACTAAATTAAAAATAAAGAATAAATAAAATTTTTGTGTTGATAAGTTGTGGGACCCACCAGAAATTTAATATGTTGATTTAAAAGTTAATAAGAAAATAAACTTGATATATTCTTTTTATTTTTTAAATTATAAAATTTTAATGATTTTATTAAATATATTAAAATATAATCTAATTACTTAATCAAGTTTTGAGTTCGATTATTAAAACCAAATTACTTTCGACGTGGGCTTGGATTTTGGGCTCATCCTTTCGACGTGGACATGAGTTTAGGCCCAATTATTTCTTTAGCCCAATTGTATTATAGTTGGGCTTAACTAATTTAGCCTTTGGGCCCAATTACCATAGTGGGCTTGGATTTTCTTGAGCATAATCCATTTATTTTGCTAATTACACTAATTGGGCTTTACACTAAATTATTATCTTATTTAGACTAATTTGGGTTTTAAAATAATAGGGTTGTACACGGATCGAGTCGGGACGGATCGGGTTGGGTTGAAAATATTTATAGGACCAATCCAAATTTTCAAGTTGGTTAAGGTGGTGACCCGAGCAACCTGAATATAGTTCATAACGAGTTGGGTTGTTAGATTGTTTTTTTTATTTTTATTTTTATTATTAAAAGAAATCTTATTTTATCCACGTTAGTTACAAACATTTAATATTTTTGATAAGGTAGGGTTTGGTTGAGTTGTGACCTTATTTTCATGGTCGGATGAATCTGATAAAAAAAAATGTTAAGCTAAACTGAATTTTTCAGTTTTTAAAAAATTCAACCCAATCAAACCGAAGAATATTTAACCCAACTCAACGTTCATGGTTTGAATTTGGTAGTCCCGATGGATTGAGTTATCAGGTCACGTGAACGCCCCTACAAAATAGCAATAAGGGTAAAATTGGAATTTTACATGACAATAATGTAAAAATGTGAGATCCTACGTTGATTACCTGAGTTAGACTAATTTGGGTTTTCAAATAATAGAGTTGTACACGGACAGGTTGGGTTGAAAATATTAGTTACAAACATCTAATATTTTCAGGTTTACCGGGTTAATCTGACAAAAAAAAAAAAAATGTTAACCCGGAAACTAAACTGAA
This sequence comes from Cucurbita argyrosperma subsp. sororia, assembly GCA_018691285.1. Taxonomy (NCBI): domain Eukaryota; kingdom Viridiplantae; phylum Streptophyta; class Magnoliopsida; order Cucurbitales; family Cucurbitaceae; genus Cucurbita; species Cucurbita argyrosperma. The sequence continues at coordinate 5,556,754 of CM031889.1, read as the reverse complement.
TTTTTCACTTTTTCAAAAATTCAACCCAACTCAAATCGAAGAAAATTTAACCCAACTCAACGTTTATGGTTTGAGTTTGGTAGTCCCGATGGATTGAGTTATCAGGTCACATGAACGACCCTACAAAATAACAATTTGATTTTAGATTCTGCCTGATCTCGAAGCAATAAGGGTAAAATTGGAATTTTACACGACAATAATGTAAAAATGTGAGATCCCACATTAGTTGAAGAGGAGCACGAAACATTTTTTACGAGGGTAAAATTGGAAACGTCTCTTTGGTGGAGACGTTAGGAATACACCTTTGACTAAAGGAAAGAAAGTTGAAAAAGAGAAAATAATAATAATAATGATGATTTTGGTAGAGAAAATGTGGTCGAATAAATGGGTCACATAATGTAAAAAAGGTGGCATGGCCAAAAGCTTGCCTCCATAATCATTTGAGTTAGGAGGATCCAACGTTCATAATTCCTTTTACTCTTTCCACTTTTCCCGCTCGTCTCGGATACCCGAATGATTTTATTAAGGTGTAAGATTAAAGGAATAATTGATTGAATTAGAGATGCGAGTGTCGTACCATGACTCGGGTATGCAAGAAACGATAGCGTTTTTAGTGATTTGAAGTCTTTTAGCTGACACTAAAGAAAACTGCTCCGGTATAAGCTTTGAAAGTCGATAATTTACCATACTGTTATAGAAATACGAAATGGTAAAAAAGTAAAAAAAAAATGATCGAACTGTACTCAAAAGAGAACGTGAGAACATGGGTTGCAAGTTAAACCCTCGACCCTTTAGAATGATTCGTTAGAGCCATAAATGGTTGATGATATGTATTGAATTGGAGTACACGAGAAATGATCGTGTTTTTATTGGTTTAAAGTTCTTTAGCTGAACTCGAAGAATGATTTGTGGGTTTAAACTAAAATATGATCAGCTAGCAGATATTGTCTTCTTTGGACTTTTCCTTTCGAGTTTCTCCTCAAAGTTTTTCCACACTCTAATTTATTGTGCGATCCCACATCGGTTGGAGGTGGGAAAAAAGTATTCCCTACAGAGGGTCGGGACTTCTCCCGAGCATACACGTTTCAAAATCGTGAGATTAACGGCAATACGCAACAACCCAAAATAGACAATATCTACTAGCGATGGGCTTGAGATGTTACAAAGTCGGTCTCCTCTATAACAGATATAGGATCTCATAATCCACCCTTCTTAGGACCCGAGCACCCTCATTGACACACCGCCCAGTATTTAACTATGATATCATTTGTAACAGCTAAGTCCACCACTAAACATATATTCTCCTATTTGTGTGGGGTCAAAGTCGCAATGCCGTCCGTTGATTTTTGAAGGACCATGCGTACAACTGTGTGAGTAATGTACTGTAACAAAACCTAACTACTTTAAGAGGTCCGACGTGAAGGACAATGTACACGTGTCATTATTACATTTGTTTCAGGTAATGTATTTAATAAGTCAAAATTCTTCTTTAAAACTCAAAGCCTTTGACTTATTTAATATTAAATTTATTAATGCCGTACGGGGCTTCTGACGGTGCTTCGTTTATTGACGTCCGAATTTAAACCCTTCTTCCCGCCGTTAAGCAACGGCCGTTGTCTTAGAATCTTTTTCATTTTTCAAATTTTAAATTTGAATATTGTTTTTTTGTTTATTTATTGCATTTGTTTTATTTGTCATGGATAAAAATAATATTGGAATTCGTACCTCATCCCTTATATATATATATATATATATATATATTTATTTATTTATTTATTGGTTGTTTGTATTTACATTTATTATTTATTATTTATTAAAGAGTATATTCTTTTTACTATGCTTTTTTAAAAATAATTTTCTTGGAAATATTATGAGATGGGATATATATATATATTTTTGTTAACTGTACAATCCAGACCCAGACCCGCTGCTGGTAGATATTGTCCTCTTTAGATTTTCCTTTTCGGGGTTCCCCTCAAGGTTTTTAAAACGCATCTACTTGGGTTGGGGATGGTTTCTACACCTTTATTAAGGGTGTTTCGTTCTTCTCTCCAATCAATGTGGGATCTCACAATTCGCCCTCCTTCGAGACCCAACGTCTCCTTGCGGGACACTCGTTCATTTCTCCAATCGATGTGGGACCCCCACCAAATCCACCCCTTTCGGGACCCAGCGTCCTTAGTGACATATCGCCTCGTGTCTACCCTCTTTCAGGGCTCAACCTTCTCACTAGCATATCGCCTGGTGTCTGGCTTTGATACCATTTGTAATCACTAGCAGATATTGTCCTATTTGGGCTTTCCCCTCAACGCTTTAAAATGGGTTTGGTAGGGAAAAGTTTCCACACCCTTGTAAAGGGTGTTTTCGTTCTTCTCCCCAACCAACGTGGGTTCTCACAATCCACCCCGTTCATTCTACACCCTTATAAATGGAGTTTCGTTCTCTTTTCCAACCAACGTGGGATCTCACAATCCATCCCCTTTGGGACCCAACGTCAAATCATTGACACTTGTTCATTTCTCCAATCAATGTGGGACCTCCACTAAATCCACTCCCTTCGAGATCCAGCGTCCTTGGTGGCACATCGCCTCGTGTCTATCCTCCTTCAGGGCTCAACCTCGTCGCTGGCACATTGCCCGGTGTCGACCGTTAGCCGATATTGTCCTCTTTTGGCTTTCCCTTTCAGACTTCCCCTCAACGTTTTTAAAACATATGTAAGGTTTCTACACACTTACAAAGGGTGTTTCGTTCTCCTCCCCAACCAATGTGTAATCTGACATTAACGTTTCATTAGTTCAACTAATCCCAATAAATTTATCATATAAATTAAAAGCTCATAAAGCTTTGGATTTTGAATAATATAAATTAAGGCTTATGGAAATTAAAATAAAAAATTAGCAATATTTAACATAAAATCAATATATAAATAAAACCAGAAATATATATAAAGAAATAAAATGGGTAATATTTTATATTGAAAATAATATGGGGGAGATTTTGGTCATTTCACTAAGGGATTCATGGAGGCCATAAACACTCCATAACGTTACAATTTAAGCTTTCTTTAGATTCTTCTCTCTCTCTCTCTCTAAAACCTTCCCCACGTCGAAGCAGCACTTAATAAACCGCTTCTGGATTTTCATTTTGTTTTTGAAATTCTCATCATTTCAACGACGATCACGAGAAGGCTCGTTCAACTCTCTGCTACTAATTAATTTGAAGTTGAAGTTTCTTTGCCGGTAAACACTTTGATCACTGAATTTGTTAGGTATTTTTTCCTTTTCTGTTTTGTAGAATCGACATTATTTGATTTCTTGATTGTTTTTAGGTTGTGAGAAGGATTTTGATAATCTGTAAATCTGTTTGTTGAAAAAGAGGAACACGAGATTCATCGAAAATGCCGCAGGAATTAAGCTTCAGAAATTCGATTTTAACGTCTCCGAACAAGAATATGCCGAGAGGATTGAAAGCTCTGGTTACGAATTGTAATGATCAGGTTTCTTCTAATTCTGTGATTTCTGAGGAGGTTATCAATGATCATGAATTGGCTCAACGCAAAGCCGAAGAAGCTGGTATGAATTTTAAATTCGTTGCACTGATTTCTGTTTCTCTCGAATCGATGAACTGTTCTTTCGATTTTCTTTTTTCTTTTTCAAATTAGTTATTTAGATGACTCCTTCCTTTGCCAATTTGTTCATCTTCTGTCTTTTTACTCAACCACTTCACCTACCTCTTAAATTTCAATTCACAGCCACACCACACTCTTCTTCTTTCTTTCTTTTTTTTCCCTCTCTAAATTTGAAATTCACTCCGTAAACTACCAGAATTCAAAATTTAAAATGACTGAGAAAAATCCGTACAGTTCGTTTCTTGTTTACTTTTCCCCTAAAATTACCATCTAGATGATACTGTTCTAAAATAGAAATTCTTAAAAGCTTGAATTACAAATTTATTTATTTCGTCCAAAAACTTAAAAAAGTTTTGTATCTAGATTTTCTTATATATTTTTGTTCTAAATTCACAAATTTATCAAAAACAAAATCGAATGCAAAATTTAAATTGTTGTATAATAAATTAATTAATTGAAATGGTAAAAAATTTATTGTGAGGGCTAAAATGGTAATTTCACTATAAAACTTTCTTATATTGATGCTCATCAATAATACTAGTGAGATGTTTGAATGTGGGGAGAGTTTAATTCCTGGAATTTAGGAAAAGGTGAGTGAGTGGGGGAAGGTGAACAGAACAATAAAGAAAAAAGAGGGAGATGAGAGTAAAGTCGTGGGAGTAATGGTGCCAATGAAACCCAGAATTTCGCTTCAAGTAATCTTGGGTCCGTCTTCTAAAGAGATGGGTCCATTTTCAGCCGAAAGAAGTTTTTTTTTTTTTTTTTTTTTTTTTTTTTTTTTTTTGCTTCTCTTTGCTTTTTAATCTTTTGGAACAGAACAATTATGGTTAAAAACACCTTTAATCATCCCCACACTTCTAATCTTTTCTATCATGTAAGATTTCATCAAAATTATCATATTTTATTATGTAAAATGATTCAATTTTGTAGTTTATAAATAAATTTGATCCTAATCAAATTAAATATTTGGTGTATGTATAGAGGCTAAATCATTAATGAGAAAAGTATTTTTTTGACCAACAATTGTAGTAGGTGAAGAACTGGGAGTTATATTTTTGAGAGGGAAGGAGCTCTGTTCTTCATCATTGAGGCATTGCCTTTAGGTGTTATTAATGGATGGGAAATAATTATATTGGTAGAGATGGACCCCGTAGGGTCTTCTTCCCATTAACTATTACCCGCACGCCGTTAGATTACTCAATTATATTGAAGTTTCTCCATGGACTGAATTTGGCTGTAAAAGAGTTGTCCTTGGGAATTGAAGACAAGCTTGATTGAAAAATGTGATACCAACAAAAAGAAAAGAAAAAGAAAAATTAAAAGTGGTCCATTGACTTATATTCTTCCCTTGGATTTCTCATCTCTTAATTTTTTTTTAATTTTTTTTTTTGAAGCGTTTTTTAATTTCGTCAAGTTCCAATTTTATACTTCCATGTATTATCCTAAGTTTTGATTTGATTGGTAAGTTGCAGTATATTTTGGTTTGGGCAAGTTGTTGTGGCTCCAGATTTTCCGTTTTATAAGTTAGTATATTTAGGATTAAGGTATTTTTTATAAAAATGTATGTTCATATCATATTGATTTTTTTTTATAAAAAGAATCAATGTTAAAGATCACTAAGCGTGCATTAAAAATTTGAGATGAAACTAAAACTTAGTTGGCGCAATTGAGCCAAATGGGTTCAGAAGAGATCAAGCTCACTTAACTGTTGCTAATATTTTCTTATTGCTACTTGTAAATGTGATGTTTTTCAGCATTTAGGAGGAATCAAGCAGCAGGATGGCTACGCCAAATGGATCATGGAGCATCAGGAGTACTATCGAAGGAGCCCTCTGAAGAAGAATTCTGTCTTGCACTTCGCAATGGTCTTATCCTCTGCAATGTCCTCAACAAAGTCAATCCTGGTGCTGTTCTTAAGGTCATAATATACTTTTTGATGTTATTGACTTCATTCCTCTTGTGTATATTCTAGGAATAGTTCAAGTGGGGGTGAAAAAAATGAAGTTCTTATTTTTTTTTTTATTATAGGTGGTGGAGAGTCCAGTTGTAACTGTACAGTCAGTAGAAGGAGCAGCACAATCTGCAATTCAATATTTTGAGAACACAAGGAACTTCTTGGAGGCGGTTAAAGACATGAAGCTCTTGACGTTTGAAGCTTCCGACTTGGAAAAGGTTCTAACCTTCTTTCTCTACACCTTAATTAACTTCTGTTTAGTAGTTTTTTCTTGGTCACGAATCACATTATCTCAATATAATTCAGTCTATTTGAGTTGAATGAAAATTTTTACTCAGAATGTTCATGTTTTGCTTGGAATTTGGTGTATGCAGGGAGGTACTTCAGGAAAAGTTGTTGAGTGTATTCTCTGCTTGAAAGGATATTATGAGTGGAAGCAAGCTGGTGGGATTGGGGTTTGGAGATATGGAGGAACTGTACGGATCACATCTCTTGCCAGAAGTTCACCTTCCATAACTGAAAGTGATAGTACAGATGAATCGGTAGATGAATCGGATTCGTCTCAGTTTGAGCAGCTACTAGACTTCCTCCATCTTTCTAATGAAGTTTCAGTTGAAGAATCCAGAACTTGCAGTGCTCTTGCTTTTCTTTTTGATCGTTTTGGACTTATACTCTTACAAGCATACCTCCGAGAGAGTAATCGGATTGAAGATTTTCCTTTAAATGCAATGGTAGGTAAGGTTCTTTTTGTGTTATACACCATTCTTTTGCTTCAAAAAATCTACTCGAAAGCTTAAATGACTCGAACTAACGCTGAACCTGACATCACGTATTATAAACATTGTAGGTAATTGATGCATTACTTAGCAAGGTTGTTAAGGATTTCTCTGCACTGCTTGTGTCTCAAGGCACTCAGGTAATTGATGCAAACACTCAACAAAATGCATGGTAGTTTAAGGCGTTGTTAAGTTTTATCTATTTGTTTCTACAGCTTGGACTCTTTCTGAAGAAAATATTGAAAAGTGATTTAAGTTCATCATCAAAATCTGAATTCATTGAAGCAATATCCCGATACATCAACCAAAGAGCGAATATGGCATCAAGCGACTTCTCGAAATTCTGTGTTTGTGGAGGAAAACGTGAGGTTATTCATAGGGCTCCTGCTGACCATGAAGAACTGGTTCATGCTCAACAGAATCAGATTCAGGTTTTAATGCGATAACATACTGTATTTTGTGTGGATTTTGTCAATATACAGAATTCTCATAGACAAGCCAATTTTAGTTTTCATCTTTTCTAATATACCTTGATTTTGTTGTCTTCAGGAGCTAAAATCAGCGTTTCAAGAAACCAAACTTGAAGTTAAACACATACAGTCTCAATGGAATGAAGAAGTTGAAAGGCTAGGTGAGAACTAACCTTTTTTGTTCTTCTTTTCCTTATTCAGTTGCATCATTTGAAGTAGAATGAACTTATTACTAGTGTTATATTCTGTTTATTTTCCCAGAACATCATCTCAAGGGCCTTGAGATGGCTTCCTCTTCTTACCACAAGGTCTTGGAAGAGAATCGTATACTTTACAATCAAGTTCAAGACCTTAAAGGTAAATAATAATTTACTTTATTCATTTTATGATACACACTATAAAACATGGATGCTGTAGTTTGGATATTGTATCTACACTTCGACACTTATCAAACATATCATTTATTAAGTATAAAAGACATACATTGGACATATGATTGGAGACATGTCAGACACTTATTAGACACACGCAAATAGTCGTTGAGGAAACACACTGAACACAGGTTGGATATTGTAAACATACATGGATTTAAAAAACGTTTATTTTTAAGAAACGTGTTCTTGCTGTGTGGATGTCCTTATTGTTTATAAAATGACGTCTTATTTGGTGATGAGAATAATTGAATTGAGTGCTGAACCAAATGTCATTTTGTAAACACAGGAACAATAAGGGTGTACTGTAGAGTGAGACCTTTCTTATCGGGACAATCAAACCAGCATTCTACAGTGGACTATATTGGAGAAAATGGGAACATTATGATTGCAAATCCTCTAAAGCAAGGCAAAGAAGCAAGAAGAGTATTTTCCTTCAATAAAGTTTATGGAACTAATGTTACCCAAGGTATATTGATAATTAAGGTTTATAACTAAAGTTACCCATATTCAACATATGTGCCATATGGACTTCAATCATATACTAATGGCTGAATATGTCACTTTATCTGCAATTAGATGTCACTTACGATAAGTTTCCACAAATATTTGCAGAACAAATATATATCGACACTCAACCGTTGATCAGATCCGTTCTTGATGGTTTTAATGTTTGTATCTTCGCATATGGACAAACTGGCTCGGGAAAGACGTATACAATGGTAAGCACCAAGTTCTTAGTATTTTTCGTCCTTTAGAGAAGAGGAGAATTTGATATTGTTTTTTGTGACATACTACATGTAAACCAGTTTTATTTTCTCGCAGAGTGGCCCAGATTTGATGACTGAGGACACATGGGGCGTTAACTATCGAGCTCTCAATGACTTATTCCAGATATCAAATGCAAGGTTGGATATGATAAAGTATGAAGTTGGAGTTCAAATGATTGAAATATACAATGAGCAAGTGAGAGATTTGTTAGTCAGTGATGGCTCGAACAGAAAATATCCTTTTAGCAAAGTGGACCTTTCTTCTTTTGTTGAATACCTCTACAATTATATTGGTTTTCTTAGCCACTTGAACGTTAGATATACGAAACAACTCTCAACTCAGTGGCCTCAATGTGCCCGATGCAAGTTGGGTTCCTGTGACATGTACTCAAGATGTTCTTGGTTTGATGAGAGTTGGCCAGAAGAATCGAGCTGTTGGTGCTACGGCTTTAAACGAGAGAAGTAGTCGTTCACATAGGTAGAAGCTTTTCTCCTTTTGACTTAATCCTACAAATCTGTATTAGGAATCACGACTCTCCACAATGGTATGATATTGTCCACTTTGAGCATAAGCTCTCATGGCTTTACTTTGGGCTTCCCCAAAAGGCCTCGTACCAATGGAGATGTATTCCTTACTTATAAACCCATGATCATCCTCTAAGTTAGTCAATGTGGGACTCACTCCCAACAATCCTCCCCTCGAACAAAGTACACCATAGAGACTCTTGAGGTCTATAGAGCCATCGAACAGCCTCCCCTTAATTGAGGCTCAACTCCTTTCTTTGGAGCCCTTGAACATAGTACACCCTTTGTTCGACACTTGAGTCACTTTTTTTGCTACACCTTCGAGGCTCACAACTTCTTTGTTCGACATTTGAGGATTTTATTTACATGACTAAGTTAAAGGGCATGACTCTGATACCATGTTAGGAATCACGACTCTCTACAATGGTATGATATTGTCCACTTTGAGCATAAGCTCTCATGGCTTTGCTCTGGCTTCCCCAAAAACCCTCGTACCAATAGAGATGTATTCCTTACTTATAAACCCATGATCATCCTCTATATTAGCTAACGTGGGAGCAATCTGGACCCTCTCTAAATGTTTATGCATCTTCATCTTGTTGTAGTGTTCTAACAGTTCATGTACTTGGAAGAGATTTGGTCTCCGGATCCAACCTTAGAGGGTGTCTTCATCTAGTAGATCTAGCTGGGAGTGAAAGAGTGGACAAATCTGAAGCTGTCGGCGACAGACTAAAGGAAGCACAACATATAAACAAATCCCTCTCTGCACTTGGAGATGTGATTTCTGCTCTTGCACAAAAGAGTTCACATATTCCTTACAGGAATAGCAAACTAACTCAACTCTTGCAGGATTCTTTAGGTAACCTTTCAAGCTTTCTGTCGGACGATACTCGTTCTTGGCTTTTCGTTATAAATGTTGTCAAAATTGAATGACACTCGGTTCTGATTCGAAGTAAGTTATGACATGTTTAACATTTTCCTTAACGAACAGGTGGACATGCTAAGACCTTGATGTTTGTACACATAAACCCCGAAGTTGATGCACTTGGAGAGACAATTAGCACGCTTAAGTTTGCTGAGAGAGTTGCCTCTATAGAATTAGGTGCAGCTCGCTGCAATAAAGAAAATGGTCAAATTAGAGAACTTAAAGACGAGGTTAGTTCTTACCATTCCATTTTCTTCTTTTCCTTTCATGTAAGCTAGCACTTAACTTTGTGCTTCATATTCATGTTCAGATATCAAATCTCAAATCGGCATTGGAGAGGAAGGATGCAGAGCTTGAACAACTAAAAAGTGGAAACGCTTTAGCCTTCGTAGAAAAGCCGAAGCCGAGAGCTGCCTCTCCCTTCCGTGTTCTAAGACATGGTACCAATGGAGGTGCTAAGCCTGAAAATTGTCAAAGGCCTTTGGATGAAGCTAAAACTTTGGAGGTAAAAAAAAAATGTCAACTTATAAAAGAACCATTACTCTCTTTCATATTATGTGTTTTAACAACATTTGAATGATATCAGGCTAGAAGCTACTCTTCAGGAAAGCAAAGAAGGTCTAGATTTCCCTCTACATTCACAGAGAAAGATGCAATAAAAATGCCATTATTAGCTGAAGAGAGATCAACAACAAGTTCCAGCTCTGGAAACCCAAGGTCACCATCTCCACCAGTTAGGAGATCAATATCAACCGATCGAGGTGCCTTTATAAGAAGCAAGGTACGAACGGAAACGAACGAAAACCAACCAATATCAAAGCCTTCATTTCCAACGAAAGCGCCTGTTAACAAGTCAATGGCCTCGATTCAAGCAATCGATAATCGAGGAAGAGTAAACATCAGTTCTCAAGAGCATGAAAACGTCTCTGATGCATTGGTTGGTATCCAAAAAACAATGGCTTCAACAAAGAAGAAACAACTGGTTTGCCAAGAAAACAATGAAGATGAACAACAGTTGAAGCAGTCTGTAACTACAATGCAAGGTGGTACAAGGAGAAGCAAAAATGAAGGGAAAAGCAAAGCAAAGCAACAGCAGATGCCTGGTGCAGCAGCAGCAGCAGCAGCTAGGATTAACAACAACCAGAGGCAGCCTGAACATGTGGTAACAACATTACTTACTGACATTAATGCTGCTGGAAAAATGGAGGATGCAAGAAAGATCGACTTCTCTGAAATGGAGAATGAGCATTTTATAGGGGGAGATGGTGCTTTGAAGGCGAAAAAAGCTCGTCAGAACTTCCCAAGGAATTCTCAGAATCTGGAACCACCGAGGTACATTCATGCTCTGAAAATTTTGAGTTTAGCAATGATTAGATGATACTGGTAGAGTGAGAGTTATAAGTTTAAAATTTTGAGTTTAGCAATGATTAGATGATACTAGTAGAGCCGGAGTTATAAGTATGATTAGATGATACTAGTAGAGCGGGAGTTATAAGTTTAAAATTTTGAGTTTAGCAATGGTTATATGATACTAGTAGAGCGGGAGTTTAAAGTTTTGAGTTTAGCAATGATTAGATGATACTAGTAGAGCGGGAGTTATAAGTTTAAAATTTTGAGTTTAGCAATGATTATATGATAGTAGTAGAGCGGGAGTTATAAGTTTAAAATTTTGCGTTTAGCAATGATTAGATGATATTAGTAGAGCGGGAGTTATAAGTTTAAAATTTTACGTTTAGCAATGATGAGATGATACTAGTAGAGCGGGAGTTATAAGTTTAAAATTTCGAGTTTAGCACTGATTAGATGATACTAGTAGAGCGGGAGTTATAAGTTTAAAATTTCGAGTTTAGCAATGATTAGATGATACTAGTAGAGCTCGGAGTTTTTGTGTTTGACATAAGTCAAGTTAGCGTTTGAGCCCACGCGTGAAAGAAGGGTGCTAAGAATATATAAGAACGGTTAAAAGGTTTGATTATATCACATACAAAATTAAAAATAGAAAGGATCTTGAACACAGAGTTGATTGATTAAGAATCTATTAGATATTTTTTTAAATAGAGTTTGTGCCGACAATGAAACGATTTTTTGTGATTTACTATGGAACAGAGTAGCCGTTGAAAGTTTACTGACTACAAACAAAGTCGAGAATGAGAGTCGCAATCAAAGTGAAGTCACCGACAAATCAATGCCTGAATTTAGAAGGAGTAGATCAATACCTCGTGGGAAATTTTTGGTAACATCATGAGGTACGAGTATTAAAAAAATATATATTTGTAGCTTTATCTTTTCACTCCGTTATTCTTTGTATATTAATTATAATTCTCAAAATTCTTTGGGTGAAAAACATGTGAGTGAAAGATAAAACATTGCTGAAAGTAAACGTGTTGGTTTGTGGAGGTAGTTTTTTTCTTATAAAAATTTGTGTCACGGATAAACCAATAATACTCCCAAATGTAAACCTCGAGTAAAAAATGGTTGAGGGTAAGTTAAAAGACTTAAATGCCCTCAACTAAATTTAAGGATAAATGAGTGATTTATAAATAACAAAATATGAATGATAAAAAAAAAGTTGATAAAAGATCATAAATTACTAATCACTAATTTATAATATTTTCTTTTAATGATAAATATATATCATTATTGTATTGATAGTGCAATGACAATGGACATAAAAGTTAGATTAAAAAAAAAATTAGGTTAAAAAATACTTAATTTTAAATGATAACCATTTATTATTTGTATTTTAGAAGGAATAAATTAATAAAAATATTCATTAACTTTTTACTCTATCTAAAAAATATCATTAAAATTTTAAAAATTTTAATAACATTTTTAAATTTTTTATAAAAATCTAAAATATATCATTTAGATAAAAATCATTAATATTTTGTTTAAAAAATAAACTTTAATATTTAAGATTTAAAAAAAAAAAAATTAAATGTCTCGGTATCGTTATTTAAATGTAAGGTCCTACTATAACATAAATCAAATGATTACAAAATTTAATTTAGAGACTAAATGCGAAGTTTCAAAACAAAGAATAGTTAAATTATTAATAAATATATAATTGAGGCTCGACTCCTTTGTTCGACACTTTAGTCAATTTGAAGCTCACAATTCTTTGTTCGATATTTGAGAATTATATTGTCATCCTTAAGTTTAGGGCATGACTCTGATACCATGTTAGGAATCAGAGGAATCACGACTCTCTGATACAATGTTAGGAATCAGAGAAATCACGACTCTCCACAATGGTATGATATTGTCACAGGAATCACGACTCTCCAAAATAATATGATATTGTCCACTTTGAGTATAAACTCTCGTGGCTTTGCTTTGGACTTTCCAAAATGGACTTCCCAAAATGTCTCGTGCCAATGGAGATGGAGATAGTATTCCGAGCATCCTCAACAAAATATCTTTTAACTTTTAAAAAAAATTAAAAAAATACTTTTACTGTCGAAACCGTTAATATCACATTTTAAAAACACCTTAAAAACTTTGAAAAGTAACATTAATATCACTAAATTTTTAGAATAAAAATTAAAAAGTTTTTGTTGTTAATATTATTAAAAGTGAGATGATACGTGAATGGATAATAAACAGTTTCTAATAACCTTTAAAATTTTTATAAAGTATTTTTTATTTTTTTTAATATTTGTTATACAAAATTTATGAATATTTTTATTAATTTAGTCTTAAAAAATACCTTAAAACTTTGTGAAAAAAAAAAAAAAAAAAAATTAGGCCGATTTAATAATTGATTTCTTATAAATAAATAAATAAATAAATAAATATTACTTTAATTTAGAAAAACCAAATGGTTTATTAAACTGGGTCTTAGTTGATGATCGGAGAATTATTTCATCCAGTGAGCGGCCATGGCAGTCACCTGAAGAAAGTTCCAAGTTCAACGGAAGATTGCATTCGTGCTCCCTTCTCGACCACCACAGCGTTGCAACGGCAACGTCAATCATCTCTAGGTTTCACAACTCCGACGACGATTTTCGTGAACTCCGTCGACAAATGACAGCCATGGCGGGTTTCAGCGTCCGAGCCTCGATTCAGCTTCAACTTAGAGCTCTTTCAATATCCTGGTGATTAGTTTTTCGTAACCTTACTTAATTATTTCTGCCGGTTGTTTGATTTTCAAGAAAGGGATTCGAACATGCGATTGGATTCTCGTTTTTCTCATTCCATATTGTAATATCATTCTTGAAATACTTTGTTCTTGTGTTGATTTTTATGGTGGAGGTATTATCTCCAGGGTGAAGAACAGCGTCGTTGTTACTTGCTTGAATGCTAGAGTGTATAGCTCGTCAGGTCCTGTTAGGTATACTCCAAAAAGGTCTTTGAATGATAAGAAATTAAAAACACCTTCGGTACCGGAAATTGCAAATGGAAACGATTTCAGTAGTAAGTTGGATGTTAATTCTCCGAGGATTGAGGTTAAACATCGGGGTGCAGTACGGAGAAGTAATTTTTATGATAAATTTCGTGATCAAAATCCGGACGAGAAGAAAAACTATTCAGCAGGTGGAAGTATGGCAGGTATATCTATATCTATATCTATATATATATGGAGTTTTTTAATTCGTTGAAGTTGTTATATGTGTTTGCTCTTCATGATGAATGATTAAGTTGAATTGATTAGAATCTGTAATGCTTGTACTTTGGCGCAATATGTAGCTTTAAAAACATTTCTTTATGGCTGTACTCGTTCTGAAGTTGAAATATGTGGCTGAGTTTTACTTAATTGCTATCTTTTTTCGAACTTCGATAGACTGAAGATCCAGATAGGGGTTGGGAAGGTCATAAGTTTCACGAAGAAACTTGTGTGGAGTGAAGTTTTTTCGGGATAGTAAAGAGGATTAGTATGAAAAATAAAGAGTTTTTTCATCCAAGAGAGAGTTTCGAACGCCATACTGAAGCTTCTAAGAGGGGAAAGGTAGGTTTACTAGTGTCCTTATAGATCTCTTCCTAGAGTTTAAATTCATTTGAGTACTTGTGTTCCTCTTATGGTTATGTACGTGTGTTACTGAATCGACCGAAACTGTTCGATGAACTTCATGATAGAAACCAGTTTATTTATGCATCAGATGGTACAAGCCAAAGGAAATTTAGATTTAAAGTGCTCCCTTTCCCTGTCTTTTCCCTCTTGCCTCACTCAGAGATCAAGATAATTAATTCCTCGAAACGTACGCTCCCAAGAATCTGTCTGTCTCTCTATGTATTCCCTCCCCTAACTAAATAATATTTACAGCCCCACATAAGCAATATTGAAATATTACACATCATATAGTCTCGTCAGTCTTTCTTTTCCTTTGGGTGGGCTCTCGTGACATGACCGGTCCTATCACTGTACTTTTATCTCAAACGAGCTGAGATAAATGGAAGCTAGCAAGTCCTGGGTAAATTATTATTTTTCCATATTACTGGCCGAAGTTGCCGACCTCTTCTCTGACTAGAAAGCCAAATACTTCCTATGGTTCTTAGCAATGGAGGAATTAATACTTGTAACAGGGTTCAAGGACGCCTCTCTAAATCTCTAAGGTAACTTTTCCAAGAGAAAGAAACTGTGTAAGCAACGTGCTCTTGTTTTGAAGATTTGATTTCGAGACTATGAAATTTTAAGCCTAACTCTAGACATGATTTTTCAGTGCTCTTTTGGTGGTTGACTTCTTGTTGGTGTTTTTCTCTCCGCCTTTAGTCTTAACATTATTCCATTGTCTGATTGTGACCAATTAGGAAGGTTTTTATTTTTATTTTATTTTTATTTTCCTTCATTTTTGTGGTGGGAATTTCCTTTAGTGTTGGCTTCAGAGTATTTCCTATCTTCCCTTTCTTTTGTTCCCTACTTTTCTTTAATAGAAAGTTGTATTTTATCTCAATGAAGCTTTCATTTTTAGGACTTAAAGATGAATTTCATGACAATTTGAGCTATGTTGATGATCACTTGGAAGAGCCTGAGGCATTAGGTGAGAAGGAAAATATTTACGGCAAGAAAGGTTATGATGGAAAGGTTGATTTGCGGGGAAATAAAAGTAGGCAAGATGCTGAGAAATTGGCAATTGAATTACTTGCAACAAGGTAACTGTATGTAAATTGTGATTCCTGTCTTTTAATTTTGGAATCTGCACTGATCTGATTGAACTGGTGACACTGTCAAAGTAACACAAAACAAGTTTTGGACAGATTTGTGTGAGAATATTCTGCTAGGACTTTGAATTATACGTGTACTGGTCTTAAAATTTTGCAATTTTGTGGTGAATTTGACTCGAGAGTAATAATAGAATTTTTAGAGCGGTGAGAGATCAGATGAGCGATTTACAAGAGGGGGAGATAGAAATCCCTACATGCCTTTGGTTTTCAAAAAAGAGGCTCAGCTAGTGTAAATCTGAGTTAGGCTATAGCTACAAAAAAGAAAAAAGAAAGTTAAAAAAAAAAAAAAAAAATTGAAGTAGAACAGAGTAAAAACAAATAAAGTAGCTTATCCGAAAAGACATTTCCATTCATTTCTTGACCACAAAAAATTGTGGATTCCTTCCAAACTAAAGTGTCAAGAGGAGGGCAAAGACTCCATTGGAGCTCTGGCCCGAATAGAGCCTACCTCCGACACCTGGCTTTCTCCGGCGCATATTAGCTTAGCTGCATTTAATAGGCCGTTTGGCTTCCTCTTTGGTGGCCTCCTTACCTTACCCACCCTACACTCCCACTCCAAGCTACGCCTGCTGAGCAAGATGCATTACGATTTCCTCTTTTGTGGACGCATTAGAATACGATCCGGGATGAGAAGAGAAAGATTTTTTTCTCTGGCGGGCTTTCTCTCGTAAAGCCAAGCCCCAAGACAAGGTACAATTGTTGGGAAGGGGGACATGAGAAAGAGAACCTAGCTGGATTCGGGCCGGTCTTGTGACGCCCAAAGGATTTTTGCCTGAGCTTTAAAATGATGGCCATCAATGAATTGCTTGACCTACTTTTGTAATTTGTTACCATACATGTATTTTCTTTTGCAAGAAGAATATAAAGCTTGTGATTGCATTCTACAGAGCCTTCACTGCAGTTGAGCTGACGAAGAAATTGCTTGGCAAGAGGTTCTCTCCGGGCACAGCGGAAGCAGTTATCAATGATTTCAAGAGCAGGTCCTGAATGGCTACGTAACTTATAATAATGTTATTTCTCGACAAAATTAACCTTCTACACTTGACATGATAGATATGAATTTTGATGTCTAATTCAACCACCGTTGCAACTCATATGACATTAATCTTAGCCCTTTAATTATATTTTAGGGGGTTGATCAACGATGGCCTGTATGCTGAAGGATTTTCTCATTCAAGGTGGTCGTCCTCCAGTTGGGGACCCAGGAAGATCAAGCAGGTACGTACTTCTATTTTCATTTGCGATCCAGCTAAAGCGTTGATCTTCTTTATTTTCTCGTCTATTTCAACCTTTTCACTTCTCATCGTTGATAAGAAAGCTAGTCGATAGGACTAGAGAAACTCGTTTACCAATTGGGAACTTTTTGTTATGATACTGAGAATGAGAGGCTAATTTTCGAACCAGGCACTTGTAAACAAGGGGATAGGAGGGGAAGTTGCTGAGAAAGCAATTAAACTTGTTTTTGAAGATGGTGAAGAGTTTGGTGATGAAATGTCAAGTGTGAGTTTGTCAAAGATTTCAATGGATCATTTATTCGTTCGAGCCTCGAAACAGTGGCTGCGAGGTTGGGATATACCGAAAGAGACTAGAAAATTGAGAATAGTTAGGTGGCTTCAATACCGGGGTTTTGACTGGGGTGTTACTAGAGCCATTCTTAAGAAGTTAGAAACCGAGTACCCTCCTTAGTATTCTAATGAAGATTTTCAAGGATTTCCAGGCCTTTGATCCTCATCTGCTTGGGAAAGTATTGATTTTTGGAGAAATGGCTGAAACCAAAACTGTTCACCTCCTGAATTGGCACATTTGAGATCTGATTGCCCCGAGAATTGTTCTTCCTTTGTACAATGAATGAATGGTTGAGTCCCTGTTTATGATACCAAGTTTTGGTTTGATTTATATTATTGGGTTTCCTTCTCCCTCTCTCTCTCTTTTCAACACAAATATTGAATTAATGAAATTTCGAGACCAAAAGTAAAACTACCGTAAGAATAAGATCTTGTAGCACAGGGGTGTACATTAAACCCAACCACCCGGACCAACCCAATTCGAACTATAAGGGTTGAGTTAGGTTGGATTAGCATTTTGGGTAGGGTTGAGTCATTTTTCTAAACTCGAATTGAATCGGTTCAGTTTTCGGGTTCGTGGGCAAAACCCTCGAGTTGACCCGAATCAAACTTAAATATATAAAATATATTAAGAATTTTTTTCTTACCACTCTGGTCGGTCCAGGAGACTCATGCCCAAGTTCGAATCCAGGCAAATATATATATATATATATATATATATATATATATATTTTTTTTTTAGGAACTCAATAAGCATATATATATATATATATATATATATATATATATATATTTTTTTCTTATATACCATATCTTTAAATTAATTGTTTTTATTGTTTATTTAATTTTATGATATATCTTTATATATTTTTTTTTATTTTAACCCATTTTCAGTAAATTTAGGTTGTTTTTTTATTGATTTTTTTATTTTTATTTTTTATTTATGAATAATTATGGATTGATTTGTGTTTTTTTTTTGTGAACTTTTAATATATTTTATTTAACATTGTATTTTTTTTTTTATACCATAGTTTATTGTTTATTTAATTTTATGATATATCTTTATATATTTTTTTTTCTTTAACCAATTTTTTTCAAGAAATGTCGGGTTGTTTTTTATTGATTTTTTTATTTTTTATTTTTTATTTGTGAATCATTATAGATTGATTTGTGTTTTTTGGTGAACTTTTAATATATTTTATTTAACATTGTATTTTTTTTTTTCTTATCTACCATAGTTTATTTAATTTTATGATATATCTTTATATATATTTTTTCTTTAACTATTTTTTATTTTTATTTTTTATTTATGAATAATTATGGATTGATTTGTGTTTGTGGGTGAACTTTTAATATATTTTATTTAACATTGTATTTTTTTTTTTCTTATCTGTCCTATTTATTTAATTTTATGATATATCTTTATATATATTTTTTCTTTAACTATTTTTTATTTTTATTTTTTATTTATGAATAATTATGGATTGATTTGTGTTTGTTGGTGAACTTTTAATATATTTTATTTAACATTGTATCTGAATAATTATAAATTATAGATAAATAAAAGTTAAATTTTTTTTTGATAACCCAACTGAAAATATTGGGTTGGGATTGATAGGGTTGGGCTAAACCCAACCCGGACCATGTACACCCCTATCTTGTAGCCTTTCCAAACACACTCTAAATTTTAGATAATTCAACCATATCCTCACCAATGACCGTGACCTGAAAGGCCCATATTTTGCACAAAGTTCGGGTCGGGTTTAGCCCAAGAGTTGATCTTTGATGGATTTGTGCAAGAGGTTCAAGACATTGGTTGGATATGAACGTCTTGAATTTGGATTGAGCTATGGATTAGTCTACTAATTAAGCTATACACAGGCTATCGATTTGAGTCATATTTGTACGTGGGAGAATTGACGTTAAGGCAAGTACAGTAGAATTGATTTACAACGCCAAGATTTCACATTTTCAAAATCGAATGAATTTAGTCCTTTTTATTGCCACCATCATATTAAGATTTGTATAAGAGCAATTAATATAAATGCATATGGAATCATGACTTTTTTGTGTCAATAGGACGTCTTAGGAGGGTTGTTCGTATCTACTATTATCTCATAGCAACTACTTTTAAACTTATTAAAAATATAAGGACTAAATTCAATTCAACATTTTGTTCGTTGGGCCCAAACTACACTTACAAGACAAAGAGGTTGTATGCTTTAAGGAAAATAAAGGTAAGCATGTGACCCAACCCCTATGGTCGGGAGCTATTGAGTCACCAGAGGAACCATTTGTTGCTCGTCAAATATCGCTAGTCGTTAGAGGTAAGCATGCGGGTGTCCCAATCACACTCTTGTGGTAATGGGATAACAATTTTGTAGCACTTGTTCTAACTCGGTGAACATGTCAGTCATACAAAAGTCAGACTTTGTGGACAAACTTACATATGATCAAGCCTCGGGTCACGTTTGAAAAAAATTATTTTAGAAAACATGAGTAAGGAAATGTATTGAAAACCATTTGAAAAAAAAAAAATATTATAACAACAATCACAACTTTGATAGCATTATAACTCTGGTGGAAAGAATTGACAAATAGTCACATTCTCTATAATACATTTAGAGACATATGATTTTGGTAATCGATACACCTTTGGATTGACACAACATGAATAGTAAAGACCCATTTAACACCATTTAACATAAAAGGATGTAAAAGAGGTTTGAAACAGGCATGTAACCATCAACAACATGGCTGGAACACGAACACGAAGGAAGTTCACGTTCAGAAGAGGGTTGTGCTCTTGTTTCTTCCTTGAGAATAGAAACAAATCATTGATAGTCATTTGCTAAGTCGAACATATTTCATTGTTCAATCGTTCAGTTATTTGTAGATATTTGATGTTTGAAGTTTTTTGTAATTGATTTTTCAGTTCTACAAAGGAGATTTGCAATACAAAGATCCTTGAGACGAAAACTTCCTCTGCAGGGTCGATTGAATCACCACCGGCTTTTCCGCCTTGGGGTCATCGGCAGCAGCTTTCCCCACTTCGACACTTCGAATCTCCTCGAGCATGGCGACTATACTTTTCATGGGGGGTCGATCGTCGGACTTGACGCTGACACAGATCAACGCGACGTCTAGGGTTTGAAGAATTTCGCGCATTGTGGGTTCGGTTCTTTCTCTAAGCTTCGAGTCTAAAATGTCGGCTGGGTTTTTCTTTGTGGCTAAATGGTCTCTAACCCATTGCGCCAAATTGCCTTCTCCAGGTAATGTCGGGTCCAGAGGGTGCCGCCCTGTTAGAACCTCCATTACCACTATACCGAAGCTGTACACATCGCTCTTCTCTGAGACTGTCAATATCGACCCATGTTCTGTAATCATCAGGTAATTATGAATCCATGGGGTTTATTTGCCGAAGGGTTTGGAAAGGGGGGGTTAGAAATGAACATACCTGGAGCCATGTACCCGAAAGAGCCAGCAAGTTGTCTGAGTATTGGCTTCTTTGAAGCATCATTGCTGTTGTTTGTACTCACATTACTGGCGAGACCAAAGTCGGCTAGGTATGGCTCAAAGTCATGGCCGAGCAGGACATTCAGTGTTTTCACATCGCCATGTACGATTGGTGGAGTACAATCATGGTGAAGATATGCTAGAGCATGAGCCACTCCTAAGAGGATGTCGTATCTGGCCTCCCATTCTGCTCCTCCTTTTCCATTGTCATGGATAAAAGAGCTCAAGCTTCCATTTGGAAGATAATCATAAAACAGGAGCTTCAAATTCCTGTGGGATCCCCAACCCAGTAGCCTTATTATGTTCTTGTGTCGAATTAATCCCAAAGTACGGATTTCAGAGTTGAAGCCTCCAGATTCGTCGGTTGACCACATTTTCTTCACTGCCACTGTTTTCCCTTTGGGGTTGTGATTCTGTACACGGCACCAGAGCTTCCAGCACCGATCACGTTCGATTCAGTTAAGTTTTTAATGATGTAGTCGATTGAGATATCAAGTTTTTGAAACAGGGTTATTTCCCATTTATCGCCATCTATCAGTAGCATGAAATTAGCCATTTGTGTGCGAATTAGCAAGTAGATCGCTAAAAAGAAAAGCACTGCACTTATGCTGATCAAGATTGGCAGGACTATCTTTATTGCTTCTTTGCTTACGTTTCTGGATTCAAACTTGCCTTCAGGAATTACTGCTCACCTGAAACATAGAGGTCTTTGTTTCCAGCAATGGCGCTTTTACTGAGCTTTTGAAAGAATGGCGTGTCGGGCAATTCGCCGGAGAAGTGGTTGTAGGAGATGTTTAGAGTCACAAGGTTTTCAAGCTCTACAAGAAGGCTTAGGTCCCCAGAGAGGTTGTTATGGGAGAGGTCTAGAATACTTAGCCTGACGAGACCAGAGAATTCGGACGGGATTTCACCTGAGAAACGATTCCAACTTAGATTAAGAGCAATGTCAAGTGAAGAAATTATACCTAATTGCTTAGGGAGTTCCCCAGAGAAGAAATTGTTGCTGAGGTCTAAAAATTGAAGCTTTTGACAGGAAACAATTTCTGCTGGGATTTGCCCTGAAAGTTGGTTGTTTCTCAGGTCAAGTTTTGTTAGTTCCGTCAAAGCTCCGATGCCCGGGTTGACCTGACCTTCAAGCCTGTTGTTGGATATATTTAAAAACTGTAGGCTCATCGGCAGTTCGATTGGAAGAGTACCGGTGAACTCATTTGAACTGAGGTCAATAAACTGAAGAACGTCACAGTTCGATAACGATTGAGGAATTTCTCCAACAAAATGGTTTTCAGCTAAGTCCAGAAAATCTAAGCTCTTCAAATGTCCCATCTCTGATGGAATAGTACCTCCAAACCTATTCTTAGCCAGTCGAAACCTCGATAGTGTCCTACTATGTCCTATTTCAGGTGGAATGATTCCCGATAGATTATTTCGTATGAGAAGAAGTTTCGTGAGATTTTTCAAACCAAAGATCTCTTTCGGTATTGAACCCGTCAAGTGATTGTACGAGAAATCAATGGCCTGGAGATCAGGGCAGTCTGAGAGAGTGCTGGGAATACTGCCTGTTAATTTGTTCTCCCAAGCAAAAAATAAATGCAAGTTCTTAAGGTTGCCTACCGAAACCGGTATCTCGCCCGAAAGTTTGTTGTTGTCTACTTCCACATGAACCAAAGTCGAACAATTAAACATTTCCGGAGGTATTGAACCCGTAATCTGATTAAGACTTAGTTGAAACTCTTGAAGTTTAGGTAGCCGTCCTATACTTTTTGGTATGGTTCCATTTAGAAGATTTTCGGAAACGTCTAGGATTACGAGTTCCTCGCAGTCTCCAATCTCTTCTGGTATAGATTCTTCCAACAAGTTCAACCATAGAAAAAGTGTTTGAAGCTTTTTCAGCTTCCCAATTCCTCTAGGTATCCGCCCAGAAATGCTATTCTGATACAATATAAGAGTTTGCAACTCACTGCAGTTTCCGATCTCTTCCGGGATTGTGTTGAAAAG
The DNA here is from genome assembly GCA_018691285.1 of Cucurbita argyrosperma subsp. sororia. Classification (NCBI taxonomy): domain Eukaryota; kingdom Viridiplantae; phylum Streptophyta; class Magnoliopsida; order Cucurbitales; family Cucurbitaceae; genus Cucurbita; species Cucurbita argyrosperma. Next base: position 5,534,037 of record CM031889.1, on the reverse strand, counting down.
TTGTGCTTTATATATGACTATGTTCTGTATGTTTTTCAGCATCCCAATCGATGAAGGAAGAGCTCCGAAGATTCCAGTTTCGGCTAGGCCTAACATGACTAAATTGCTGCAGTTTCCAATCTCCATTGGCAATTTACCTTCCAGAAGTTTATTCCCTCCAGCTCTGAAAAGATTAAGCTTCTGCAACATTCCAATGCTCTTTGGAATCTCCCCACTGATTTCATTGTCTGCGAGTCTAAGATACACGAGGTTCGAAAGATTCCCAATCGTTAACGGTATCGTCCCTTCAAACCCATTGCTTTGAAGGGACAAATCCTCCAGCTTCCCCAGCCTGCAAATCTCTTCTGGGATTTCTCCCAAAAGGTTATTTTGGCTAAGATCAAGAACTCTGAGCTCGTTATAATCTCCAAACTCTTTCGGGATTCTTCCTGTTATATTCGTCTCAGATATCACCAGGGTCCTCAAGAACTTAAGAGCCTGGAAATTCGATGGCAATGTACCTCGCAAATCCAGTGATGCCAGGGTTATCTCCTCTACATATCCATGGGAGTTGCAGACAACTCCAAACCATGAACACGGTGTCGGGTCCTCCGGATTCCATGTACTCAAAGCATCTGTAGAGCTCGTTAGATTACTCTTCCATGTGAGAAGAGCTCTACCCTGCTCATCAATGGAGTAACAACATGGAAAGAGACGGATACTTAGTGATAAAATCAAGGCTATGGTGAAGAATTGAGAAGGAATAAAGGGATTTCTTAGAATTGCAGCCATTGTTCTTCAAAACTTATGATACAAAATGATCCGATTTGGATTGAACAAAGGGGAAATCCATGTTTTGTTTATAGGAGAAGAAGAAAAAGAAGAACAGAGGTATGTGAATTCAAGATCCTTCTCTCTATTCCTTCTCTGGTTTGGTTCTTAGTTCTTAATACGGGAATATGGTTTTTTCTCTCCCTGTTTTTAATCTTTATTAAGCAAACAGTTCATTTTTCCTTTTGTTCTTTCCTTTGGTTAGCAAATCCTCATAAAATGGTTGTTTTTTTTTGTTAAATATTCACCTTAGTTCATAATGTTTTAGGGAAATTCTCAACTTAGTCCTCTTAACTTTTTAAAATTCTCAATTTGTTCTATATCATTTTGTTCTTCTCTGTTTACTGAAAGGTGATTGATTGATCAATAATTTATGCTTTTATTGGACAGGTGCATTCCATGTGTCGTGTTCGATACGAGAATATGTTGATGCTTCGATTGAGAAAAGTCGAAAGATCAGGGGTAAGTTTAAAAATTTTAAAAGATTGAGGACCGAATTGAGAATTTTTCAAACGATGGTGGTTACTCGTTTTTTTTTTTTTATTAGTTGCAACATAAGTTGTTGGGGGAGTTTTGTTTATGGTAGGAACGATTAGAAATGACACGTCTTTTCTATTGATATGAACTACTTTAGCCAACTTATATGGTTATTTATGGTTAAAATATAACCTCTTCATATGGCTATTTGAATCAAGGTTTCGGGTTGATCGACCTCTCGACATTGGAGAAACCGTTGAGGTCTTGGCCTTAACTTGAATATAGTAATGGATAACTAGGCCCTTGGAGACTGATTTTTTTAAAAAAAGATGAGTGTTTTTAGGTAGGAATGTTTTTTTTGTATGAGGATTGGAGTGCTGTGTTCAACAAGACAGAGGAGGTTTATAGTTAGATAAATTGGGTCGGGGATGAAATTATATTTTCTGTCTTCATCCCTAACCAATTCCCTATCCACCCCGTCCTCGCCTCGGTTAATATAATTATATTTTGAACACATACACAATTATATTTTTAACACATACACACATGCATATGCTTTTTTTTTCTATATTAAAAAATAGAATGAAATAAATGGGGGATGAAGACGGGGTATGCTTCTTGTCCCTGCCTTACCTCATGGACATCTCTAGATATTATACGAGACACGTTGATTTTTTATTTTACGAAGAAATATGTCTATATTGGTTTTTTTTTTAAATTTAAAAATACAAGATGATAGGTTGTGTAGTGATATCAAAAGAAAATGTTTATTTAACAAACTTGTTCTGTAATAAATTATGCCATCAAAACATCATATAGTGAAATATATCGAGCAAATTATTATACTATTGATCAATTAAATACATGAACTTGTCAATTGAGCATAATTTAATAGATAAGACTCACCATTTAATCCGCACTCTCGAATGGTGAACGGAAAAAATAATACATTTAGCACGATATAGTTAGGAGAGAGATAGGTAAGATTTTCACGAAAAAAAACGACAATATATAATAAGAAAGAAGCGGGATGAAGTAATCTAGTTTCATTCTCTAGTGCCTCAAATTGTGATGGAAGAAAATAACAACAATGCCCCAAGGCCTTCACACCACCTTCATCTACTGTTGCTGAATAGCTCAGTCAATATGATGATGGGGATGAAACAACAAGAGAACACAAAAAATGGTGCCTGTAGCTAATACTTTTAGTTTACACACTCAGCAATATGTTGTGGATCGTTTCCCAGACTTCCCGAACGTTAACAAAGATCTCTAATCAGAAGAGAAATGTGCAGTGCACCTAGCGTATGCCACGTTGGAGTCGAGATCAACTACCAAAACATTTCATAACCGAAGACATAAGAGCGGATGACAAAAACTTCATCCCAGTAGACCCACCAGGGAAATATGAAACAGCATAGTATGCAAGTGCAAGAACCTGGAGGAATCATAACGTTTCAAAATCGAACCATTTGTGTCGTGTATGATAAAGAACGCGGTAGATATGAAATGTACCTTTAATATATGTGATAGAACTCGAATGTATTGAAATGTAAAACATATCAGAACTACAAGTTAAACGAAGTGTTTTGAGATATTTGGACTTTCCCTTCTGGAGATTACTCTCAAGCTTCCTCATTCCCCGCCCCTCTATTTGTAACCAACAAACAATAATACCCTAATAACCTTCCTACCAATATGTTATAGGTTGAAATTGACGTGCATGTGGTGCAGAACTATGTGAGCCAGGAGGATAATCATAAACAAAATAGTCGGGTGAGTCCTCTCTCTTCTCGAAGTTCTATGCATGAACTTCAAAAAAAGGGGTCGACCACTGCAGATTGATTGTCGGGATGATGTCCATTAGACTTGGAATCTAGGAAAAGAAGATTATTCAATAGAGAGGTAATGAAGTGGGCTGAACTTACAGAGAAGCTGGATTGTAACGGCCCAAATCGACCGCTAACAGATATTGTCCTCCTTGGGTTTATCCTTTTGGGCTTCCCCTCAAGGTTTTTAAAACACGTTTGTTAGGAAGAGGTTTCCAAACCCTTTTAAAGAATGCTTCGTTCTCCTCTCCAATCAATGTGGGATCTCACAATCCACCCATCTTCGGGTCTCAGTGTCCTCGTTGGCACTTGTTCCCCTCTCCAATCGATGTGAGATACCGGGCGGTGTGCCAGCAAGGACGCTGGGCCCCAAAGGGGGATGGATTGTGAGATCCCACATCGATTGGAGAAGAGAACGAAGCATTCTTTATAAGGGTGTGAAAACCTCTCCCTAGCAAACGCGTTTTAAAAACCTTGAGAGAAAGCCCGAAAGGGAAAGCAAAGAGGGCACTCTCTGCTAGCGGTGGACTTGGGTTGTTAGGGTTGTTACAATGCTGTTCAAATTGTTCAAATTGGGATGGATCAAAACAGCATTATTGGAAGCTAAAGGCTTAGGATGGTTTTCCAGCAAAATCAGCCTTCGTTCACCTTACTAAACCTGAAGCAAAGTTGAAGCCCCCTGATGGACTACATTTGGAGGCTTAAAGTCCCAGAAAAGTTGAAATTCTTTTAGTCGAAGATCTGTAGAAGCTTGAACACTGCTAATAAGGTGCAAAGAAAAGCTCCCTACTGGACACCCGGCCCCTTGCTCTGCTGCCAACGCTACTAAGACAGCGAGATCATCCACTGTGAGTTCACTCAAAACTTGGCTTTTCATCTTAAGTGAGCTCGTTTTGTCCATATGCTTTCCTCAAAGGTGGATTTATGGCTGGAATAAAGTTTGTAAGATAAATCTAATGTTTTGTGTGATTGTGCAGTTCAACTCCCTATTAGTCACTGAACTTATGAGACAGTTTCAAAGTTCAAGAACCTTTTAGATACAGAATTAAAAGTTCACCGACCTATTAGATATTTTTTAAACTTCAAGGAACTTTCAAACACAAGCTTGAACGTTCATGGACTAAACTTGTAATTCAACCAATATTGTTTCTTCTAAAATAAAAAAATAAATAAACAATTCTGAAGTAAAAGATACTAACTGCAATATGGGAATAAAATTTTGTAGAATAATGAAGAAAGAAGAGGCCTTGTGTTTAGATACCTGTAATACAGAGAAGATAACAGAGAGAATATAGCTGTGGAGCCCCATGGAAACGTACAAGGTGCCAAACATACATCCAATAAAGATCACCGTAAAAGGAAGTCTCTGCATTGTGAAACAAAGGAACAAATAACAGAATAGAATCAGCTAAAATATCGGGACGGTGTCGGTATAAACGTAATAAAAGGAGCATCGACCAAGGGTACCTCTTTTGAGAACATATGTGCAAGCTGATTCTTAGGACCCTTGAGTGCAAAGAAGGATCCAATGATGAAGCAACACCCAAGGGTAAAACAGATAGCAAACTTATGAGGCACCAGAACCATGATAGGGAGGAACAATGCAAACGCAATGAAAATAAAGAAAACCCCAGTTGCTAGAAACAAACCAAAATACATCAGGGCTTTTCCTGAGGGAACATTGCTAGTGGCAGATTGGAGGTTCCCAGGAAGTTCTCTTACTCCTTTAGAAACCCTGTACAAGGATCAAATTACAAAAGCAATCAGAAAGGATACTATCCTTTAGTTCGTAAGTAGTTCCTTTTGGAGGAAACCCTTCCATGGGATGTGTCCAAACACAGGTGAATAATCTCCTAGAAACTTTAGAAATATTGACAAGATGGCCTCAAACACATCTCGTGCTTCTGCTGGTGTTGTTTTTCTTTGGAGCGAATCTGGAAGCCTTAAACTCATTGATTATTGTAACAGCCCAAGCCTACCGCTAGCAGATATTGTCCTATTTGGGCTTTCCCTTTCAAGCTACCCCTCAAGGTTTTTAAAACGAGCCTGCTAGGGAGAGGTTTCCACATCCTTATAAAGGGTGTTTCGTTCTCCTCCCCAACCGATGTGGGTTCTCACAATCCACCCCCTCCCCCCCTTCGAGGCCTAACGTCCTCGCTGGCACTTGTTGTCTTCTTCAATTGATGTGGGACCCCCAATCCACCCCTTCGGGGCCAGAGTCCTTGCTGGCACACCGCCTTGTGTCCACCCCCTTTGGGGCTCAACCTCAGCCTCCTCACTGGCACATTGCCCAGTGTCTGACTTTGATACCATTTGTAACGATCCAAGCCCACCAATAGTAGATATTGTCCTCTTTGGGCTTTCCCTTTCGGGCTTCCCTCAAAGTTTTTAAAATGCGTCTGCTAGGGAGAGGTTTCCACACCCTTATAAAGGGTGTTTCATTCTCCTCTCCTACCGACATGGGATCTCACAATTCCATCTGTGAGTTTAAGGGTTTATTGCTCAATTTCTTTGACAGGAAGCGTTTCTAGTAGTAGGAGATTGAGTTGGTTTCGCGCGCCTTAGACGTCACTTGATTGGTTGGAAATTTTTCAATATTCTAATGCTAGCAGACTACAAAGGACAACATCCAGCCATTTCCCATTCATTTTGAAAACCAGTTCAAACACTTGGAGTACGAGTCATTTTACCGACTCTTACAATGTAGACGCATTTTAAAAACCTTCCAGGGAAGTCCAAAAGAGAAAGCTCAAAGAGGACAATATCGGTTAGCCCAAACATTCAATCAAGACCTTCAAACATGTAAAGCTATATTCAAACTAGCCTTAGGAGAATTTCTCTTCACGCTGTTTGGCAACCATAATGACATTCTTTGTTTCTTCAGATCCATTCTTAACTCTCTAATTCTCAAATGGAAGTTCATATGCTAGACATCCAACATTCTTAAATGAAAATCTCAATAATTCAAATGACATAAAAGACAAATCAAAATTCCAAGAGCCTACGGTAGAACATTTCCCAAACTTCCCCATAGCCAGCCAATCAAATCATGCTCAAGAAAAAATGTAACAGCCATAGCCAAAGTAGCAACACTACAGCAAATTTACCCAACACCAAACAGATTACTACTCAAGAACTCGAGTACCCAACGATCCAGAAAACAAATACAAAATTCAATCTCAAATTCTTTTGCTAAGATGGATATGAGGATCGATCGGAGACTTACACGCTAAAAGTTCCCGAAACGGTTTCATTCGCTGACCTAACAGCATTTTCAAGATCGAAACCGATTCTCGAATTGGAGCTGCTATCATCGGCAGCTTGTGATTCTGCGTAAGAATTCCAACTGGCGAGCAACGAAGAGGTCGGTTTGACCTGATTATCACTCCCACTACTATCCCCTTGCGTGAACCATCCCTGCGCCGTTTTCAGCATCGCTTTCTTTCAAATCGAAGCTCTAAAAAATCGAGAAAATGTCAGGATTTGCTCTGATTTGGGAGCAGAAATTGGGTTGTGGAATTGATATCCCCGAGGAATCGAACGATTTTGGCATGTTCTTCTGGAAGAAAATGGTGAGGAAGAAAATGGTGAGGAAGAAGCCTTCGCGACGAAGGGAAACCGCAACGGCCCATATTATGGTCAGAAGAACAAATTCTCAATAAAATAAATAAATAAATAATAATAATAAATAAATAAATAAATAAATAATAATAAATAAATAAATAAATAAATAAATAAATAAATAAATAAATAAATAATAAATAAATAATAATAAATAAATAAATAATAAATAAATAAATAATAAATAAATAAATAAATAATAATTAAATAATAATAAATAAAAAAATAATAATAATAATAATTAAATAAATAAATAAATAATAATAAATAAATAATAAAAATGCCATTTTTATTTTTTAGAGTTCAGCATATATATGTTTTCATGCCAAATTTACTCATTTACTTACAAAAGTTAATTTTTTTTATCCAACTTTATAAAATAACGACAGTAAAAAAAAAAAAATTACTAGTTTATACCGAAAAAGATATCTTATTTTTTATGCTTAAGCCAATGAAAAATTATTCGATCACTCACTCGATGTGGCTATCTCGAGAGATGTGGGGTATAGATGGAACCGTTCTTCTGCATTTCTTATTTTAATCTTTTATCTTTGTAAATTTTTTTATTTATTTACTTTTTTACCGAGATTAGGAGATTAGGCCAGTCTCAAGTTTTTAACAGAGATTATATAATTTTCATTTTTTTATATAATTTTTATTTAAAAACGTAAAAAAAAAAAAATCATATTATTCAGACAAAAACAAATTTCAAAACTATACTATAATTTTGGACCATAAAAACACGATATATTTACTCGAGAATATTATCATCGTACTAGGACAGATATTTAAATCTCTCTCCAATCCCTCCCCCGTAAGCTCTGTGGGGACCACAACATGAAGGATTGAAACTTTTACAATTTACATAAAATAATGCAAAACTTTATAGTTATACTAATCTTTTACAAAAAAGCACCATTCACCGAAAATCAAACACGAGATTAGATTCTAAACCTTATTTTCCAAAAAAAAAAAAAAAAAAAAAAACGAAGTTTGTACAATTTTGTTAATTTCATTTAACATTAAAGTTTTATTTGTTCCAAAATCTAATATTTTTACAAACAAATAGCTCAAACCATAACTCAAGTGTCCCACGAAATTTTGCAACCTTAGTATGTGGCCAAAGCTACAAAAACACGTGTAATTAGGCCAACGGGAGCACCCCGGGCCAATGATTTGATGGGTGTCAAGTTCGGAATAATAATAAGGTAGCAAGCCTGCTAGAACGCTCCTGTACTATACTAATAACATAGAAAGTCAAGGCTATGATCATCGAGAGTATGTTCTTTTCGGATACAACAAAGAAAATATCAACATTTGTCTTCTAACTTTCCGTCTTTTAATAGCAATTACACGTTCGTTCGGCCTCTGATTACAGTCGAAGTGCTATAGCCGAATAATGGCAAGGGACACACCACATAACGATGATGTGAGCCCGCTAGGAAAGAACTTTCTACTCATATTTTCAAATATCAACATTGAATATACAAGGGTTTAAGTCAATATCGACGGAGAATGATACTCATTGAACTTTCAAAAGTTGCACCTCAAATATCAAGGGCTCGTTCCGATGCGATAAAAGACTACGTCGAGGACCAAACTGCAACAAAGCGAACTTAATTTTATCGACCAACGTTGTCATGCTTAAGAAATAATACGACCATAATACAACCAAAACAAGTGATTAGGATGGATAATCTATAATGTTAATGCTGATTAGAGAAAGAACTTTGCTTTACCTCTTCAGGAATTGGGTTCAAATTCTCATTTATGTAACCCACAGACGGAGGGATAAGTGCTCTTCTTTTTCCTGATCACAAATAATAAACGCATTTCTGTGTTAAAAGGAAAAATGACACTCCAATAGAGGGTGAACTTTGTTCTTCACTGGTCCGTTTTGACCCGTTACGTATTGCTATCAAGTTCACAGTTTTAAAACGTGTCTGCTAGGCAAAGGTTTCCACGCCTTTATAAGGAATGTTTCGTTCCCCTCTCCAACCGACGTAGGATTTCACAATCCACCCACTTCGTGGGCTCTGTGTCTACACTGGCACACCGTTCGGTGTCTGACTCTGATACCATTTGTAATACCACAAACCCACCGTTAACAAATATTGTCCGTTTTAGCCCGTTATGTATCGCTGTCAGCCTCACGTTTTAAAACGTGTCAACTAGGTAGAGGTTTCCACATTCTTATAAGGAATGCTTCGTTCCCCTCTCCAACTGATGTGAGATCTCACAATCCACCCCCATTGGGGGCCTAACGTGTCCTCGTTGGCACACTGACCGATGTTTGACTTTGATACCATTTGTAACAGCCCAAGCCCACCGCTAGCAGATATATCTGTTTTGACCCGTTATGTATCACTGTCAGGTTCACGGTTCTAAAATGTGTCTACTAAACAAAGGTTTCCACACCCTTATAAGGAATGTTTCGTTCCCCTCTCCAACCGATGTAGGATCTCACAATCTATCCCCTTTGGGGGCTCTATGTCTACACTGGCACACCGCCCGATGTCTGACTCTGATACCATTTGTAACACCACAAGCCCACCGTTAACAAATATTGTCCGTTTTAGCCCATTACGTATCGCCTCATGAGCGTTGGCAGGTCCTGGAGTGCCTGTCAAGGGCTCCCGCGCATACCCTGGGGTGATCATCACCACTTGCACCTCACATCTCGGCACAGTGGAACGTGTAACCCGCCTGCTGTCTCATTCAACTACATTTGTTCCTATAAGCCAAGCGAGTCAACGGTCCGGAGAAAGAAAAGGACCTCCTTGACGGTTTTAAAACGTGTCTATTAGGCAGAGGTTTCCACATAAGAATGCTTCGTTCCCCTCTCCAACTGATGTGGGATCTCAAATCCACCCCCCTTGGGGGCCTAACGTGTCATCGCTGGCACATTGCACGATATCTGACTCTGATACCATTTGTAACAGTCTAAGCCCACCGCTAGCATATATGTCCATTTTGGCTCGTTACGTACCATCGTTAGCCTCACAGTTTTAAAACACTCCTGCTAGGTAGAGGCTTCCACACCCTTATAAGGAATGCTTCGTTCCCCTCTCCAATCGATGTGAGATCTCACAATTAACCCCCTTGGAGGCCCAGCGTCCTCACTGATACACTGTCCCGTGTATGGCTCTAACACTATTTGTAACAACCCAAGCCCACGCCTAGCAGATATTGTCCATTTTGGCCCATTACGTATCGCCATCAGCCTCACGATTTTAAAATGCGTCTGTTAGGCAAATGTTTCCACACCCTTATAAGGAATGCTTCATTTCTCACTCCAACCGACGTGGGATCTCACATATGAGAAATATCCCATTAACAGATGTGCAAGATTAAAGGTGATCTAGGAACGTTTATGTTTCTCGTTTCCTATTTCAGCCGTAAGTCGTGAAGCAAACGAAGCGATTATAAAAGGTAGAAGTTAAGACAATAGAAACCTAAAATACAAGGCTAATCCAAAGAAGTTGAAGAGGTTTCTGCATAATAAAAGCCATGAACAGCTTGATTGGCTAAGGGTAAAATAAGCATAAGAGCAAACTGAGTAAAGATGATTGAATATCCATACAATACCTCCAACTCTCATGCCAACCAGAACCTCTTTCAAGCCCTCTATTATCTGTAAGAAACAAATATCATCAGTAATAAACGCCAAAACTCGAAAGCTGATCCAATCATTGAATGATACAGAACTCGAAAGCTGATCGAGCAAACTAAGCGTTTTTAAAAAGAGAAGATTATACAAGCTAACTAACAGAGGATCTTCCAAAAACCAGCAAAGTTCTAGTGATAGGCTGCATAAACTGAAGCTATCCGCTATCGACAACAAGCATATCCGCTATCGACAATTACACACTCGTAAACAGATCATTGCACATCGAAAAATAGAACGACCATAATTAATATCTATTCAAAATTATCGAAAGTTTATCGCCCCCATAGTTTTCTTGAAGAACTGATGTAAAAGAAGAGATTACCTGGTTTTCTTTCAAAGGCAGGATTACTGGTGTGCTTTCTCCACTGAATTGATCTACCGTGCTGTGAATATGATAACAGAGGCAATGTGAATGATTTAGTCCTTGTACTTTTAGGGATTACATTCTAACTTCCTTTCAGCCTTCCCTCGAAGTTTTTAAAACGCGTCTGTTAGGGAGAGATTTTCACACCCTTATAAGAAAGGTTTCGTTCCCCTCTCCAACCAATGTCCCCACTGACATACCAGTTGGTGTCTAGCTCTGATACTATTTGTAACAGCTCAAGCCCACCGCTAGCAGATATTGTCCTCTTTGGACTTCTCAAGGTTTTTTAAAACGCGTCTGATAGGGAGAGGTTTCCACACCCTTCTAAGAAATGTTTCGTTCCCATCTCCAACCAATGTGGGACCTCACAATCCACCCCCCTTGGGGGCCAATGTCCATGCTGGCACACCGCTCGGTGTTTGGCTCTGATACCATTTTTAACAGCTCAAGCCCACCGCTAGCAGATGTTGTCCTCTTTGGGCTTTCCTTTTTCGAGTATCGCCTCAAAGTTTTTAAAACGCGTCTGCTAGAAAGAGATTTCCACACCCTTATAAGAAATGATTCGTTCGCCTCTCTAACCAATGTAGAATCTCACAATCCCACCCCCTTGGGGGCCCAACGTCCTTGCTGACACACCGCTCAGTGTCTAATTTTGATACTATTTGCAACAGCCCAAGCCCACCGCTAGTAGATATTGTCCTCTTTGGACTTCTCAAGGTTTTTAAAACGCGTCTGCTAGGGAGAGGTTTCCACACACTTACAAGGAATGCTTCGTTCCCACTCCAACCATGAACAAATTTGCAAGTTAGTAGCTAAAACACCAGAAAAATACATTACCTATGAACGAAATATCCATTTGAACGCCTGCAGACATAATTGAACTCCACCAAGTCTCCTTCATGTGCTTCTGCTCCATCTCCCTCAAGAACTTCTATTAATTGGAACTAAAAATGTTAGTACAGTGAAATCATTAATCATAGACCTTATTTGTTTCCATATTCAAGAATTATATAGAACAATCATTGAACACATTATGTAGTTTTCATCATAATCAGTATGAAGAAGGAACTAAATCTATACCATATTTAAAACGCCATAAAACGAGCCTGCTACGTTACAACCAAACATGTTCTTCTGTAAACACTAACAAGAAACCAAGGACTTGTTTGATAACGATTATAGCTAATTTTTTCTTGTAATCTACCTTTTAAAAGTGTGATGTCCCACATTGGTTGGGGAGGAGAACAAAACACCCCTTATAAGAGCGTGGAAACCTTCCCCTAGCAGACACGTTTTAAAGCTTTGAGGGGAAGCCCGAAAGGGAAAGCCCAAAGAGGACAATATCTGCTAGCGGTGGGCCTAGGTCGTTACAAATGGTATCAGAGCCAGACACCGGATGATGTGTCAGCTTTCTCGCTGTTTCCTGAAGGGGGATAGACACGAAGTGGTGTGCCAATAAGGACACTGAGCCCCAAAGGAGGGTGGATTTGGTGGTGGTCCCACATCGATTGGAGAAAAGAATGAGTGCCAGCGAGGACGCTGGGCCCCGAAGGGGGGTGGATTGTGATGTCCCACATTGGTTGGGGAGGAGAACAAAACATCCTCTATAAGGGTGTGTAAACCTTCCCCTAGCATACGTGTTTTAAAGCCTTGAGGGGAAGCCCGAAAGGGAAAGCCCAAAGAAGACAATATCTACTAGCGGTGGGCTAGGGTCATTACAAAAAGATTTATTAAATCTTGAGATTTTAAACAAAGAAATTCTACCTTGAATCCGAACTCCACTGTCGAGCTTTAGCGTCCTGAAAGCTTCAAAATTTAAACAACAATTCCAAATGAGAACATGTAAAGCACTTTTGATGGATGGTCATGGCAGCCCTCTTCATTGTGATGTTAAGAAAATGATATGAACATTTCAAGAAAAAAGTTACAAATGAAATACATACCGAACTATTTCCGGTTCTTGCACGTCCATCATCGGTGCACCGAAACTAGGATTTGCATATAACAAGATCGGATACGAACCAATGAACTGCGAGAACAGCCTTCTTGGAAATCGTTTGCCAGAAAAAATGTCTAAGTGATTGACCATATGATGCTTGGATATGGATACTTCATCAGCCATGCAAATGGCTTTGTGGAAACTACAAGAACATCCATTCATAAGCTGTCAAGAAGTGAGTATCGTTTGATATAGATATCTATTCTCAGAATTTAAGGTTTGGAGTTCTTGGATTGAAGAACAGTTTGAAACATTAAACAATCATCCTGATTGAAAGGAGGAGAGAGACGTTATGACATATTTTGACACCGGACTTAAAATAGTGTAATGGTCTAATCCCACCGCTAGCAAATATCGTCATCTTTGGGCTTTCCCTTATGGACTTCCGCTTGAGGTTTTAAAATGTGTTTACTATAGAGAGGTTTCCACATCCTTCTAAGGAATGTTTTGTTCCCCCCTCCAACCAATGTGGGGTCTCACAATCCACTCCCTTTAGGAGCCAACGTCCTCACTGGAACACCGCCCGATGTCCGGCTTTGATACCATTTGTAATAACTCAAACCCACCGATAGCGGATATTGTCTGCTTTAGCACATTACGTATCGCGGTCAGTCTCATGGTTTTAAAACGCGTCTACTAGAGAGAGGTTTCCACACCCTTATAAGGAATGTTTCGTTCCCATCTCCAACTGATATGGGATCACACAATCCACCCCCCTTGGAAGCCCAGCGTCCTCGCTGATAGACTGCCCAGTGACTAGCTTTGACACCATTTGTAACAGTCCAAGCCCACCGCTAGCAGATATTGTTCGCTTTGGCTCGTTATGTATCAGCTATCAACCTCATGGTTTTAGAACACGTCTATTACGGAGAGGTTTCCACACTCTTATAAGAAATTCTTCGTTCCCCTCTCCAACCGATGTGGGATCTCACAATTCACCCACTTTGGAGGCCCAACGTCCTCGCTGGCACGCTGTCCGATAATTGGCTCTAATACTATTTGTAACAGTCCAAGCCCACCGCTAACAAATATTGTTCGCTTTGGTCCGTTATATATCGTTGTCAGCCTCACGATTTTAAAACGCGTCTCCTAGGGAGAGGTTTCCACACCATTACAAACAATGTTTCGTTCTCCTCCCCAATTGATGTGGGATCTCACAATCCATCCCCTTCGGGGTCCAGTGTCCCCGTTGGCACTCATTCCTATCTCCAATCAATGTGGAACCCCCGCCAAATCCACCCCCTTTGGGGCCAGCATCCTTGCTGGCACATCACCTCATGTCCACCCCCTTCAGGCTCTGCCTCCTCGCTGGCACATTGCTCACCAGCTCTTATACCATTAGTAACGGCCCAAGCCCACCACTAGTAGATATTGTCTTATTTGGGCTTTCCCTTTCAGGTTTCCCCTCAACACTTCCTCAAGACTTTAAAAAGCGTTTGCTAGGGAGAGGTTTCCACACCTTCACAAAGGTATTTTGTTCTCCTCCCAATCAACGTAGGATCTCACGTAGTCCGAACATAAAATTTTAACACAGGACACCTGAAGTATATTTCAATGAATGCTACAAACGCAAAGGGAAACCTACTATTGTGTAGAGCAACACAAAATTCAACAGAATCCCAAATGGAGTAAAGAAATTCGCCATGGAAGAGCATACCTAGAAAATTTGACGGCGCAAGGAGAGCGAAACAAGCTCCAGAACGAGAGAACTCCCATGGCACAGCCTGAGAAGTTGCGAAGACGATAAATTAATGGATAAGTTGAAACGAAGTGGATGAGGAAGAAAAGGAGAGGATTCTATGGTGAAATTTATGACGAAGAACGTCGGAGAAGTTTTATTCTTTTTAGGCTAAATTAATTAAATTACATCTAAATCAATAAAAATATATATTTTTTAATTTCAAATTTCATTAATATCCTAAATATTTTTCTTTTTTTTTTTTAATAATTTAAAAAATACAATTATTGTTAGTACTATATTTAAAAATTATCTATTTAATTTTAATTTTTATAAAATTGGTATAATTAAAATCATCAAAATAATAATTTAAACGTGTTACTAGTAGATTCGTCCATATACTAACCATATGAATATTTTTAATTTTTTTTTTAAAAAATTAAAATTATTATTAATAAAAATTTAAAATTTATGGGTATTTTGAAATATTGTTTAACTGAAATTTTAAAAGAATTTTAGTTAAATTAATAAATATTATCTTTTAAAAAAAATATGCATAAAATAATACATTTAATCATCGTAAAAAAAATATTCTTAAATTTAAAAAAAATTTATTAAAAATTTTAAATTTTTTCAAAAAAATTAAAAAATAATCGTATAATTAATACTGCATTTACAAAATATTTGTAGTATCAACTTCATTAATTTTTATAAATAAAATTTTAAAACGTTTTTATAATTAATATACAGATAAAAATTATCTCTACATTTCATAAATTATCGCTAATTTTTTTTTTTTTTTTTTAATAAAAGTTTAAGAATATTAATATTACTTTTGAAAATTTATAAAATGTGTTACTAATGGTTCGGTCCGTGGGATAAGGGTACTAATGGAATATTCAAAAGTATTTTTTAAACAAAACATTAAATATTCTCATCTAACATTAAAAAAAATTAATTAATTTTTTTAATTTTAAGAATATTATTAAAATTTTGTTGAGATAAAAGCGAAAAACGGTATTTTTTATTAATTTATCATCGTTACAAAAATAGACAGAAATCGATTTTACAATGGTGTAGAATTCAAACCGAAACGAGAAAAAGGACACAAAATCCCTATAAGATGTGCAGAATCGATCGACAAATCTGTTTGTTTAAGATCTTCAAGAACTTTTGTTTAAGATCTTCAGAAGCTTAGCAGTTAGATTACGGAGAATCGATTTGCAACCTAGACCTAATTCGCGCAAGTGAACTGGGCCGTCGTCGAGCCAGAAATCAACGCCGTCTCTCTTCTCCTCCATTCCGATCTTCGGTCGTGAAATCAACGGCGATTCAATCCACCGGATCCCTGTGTTCATCCCACAATCCACTGAATCCCTTCACTTTCTTTTTATTCTTATTGCTATGGGAAAGAGAAGAGAGCGTCGCCGTGCAGCTCTCAGCAACGCCGGTCGCCGTGTCAAGCTTGATCTATTCGCCGAGCCCTCCGGTAGTTTTCCGTTTTTTGGTTCTCCCCTTTGTGTTATAGCGCTTGTCGATATATGTTTATTTGTTTGTTGCTAGTTTGATTGTGGTGGGAATTTGTTTATTTCTTCATGTAGGGTTGTGTTAGTTTCTGTTGAATGTATTTTCAATTTGTTTATTGTGTAATGGAAGCAGTGAATTTCGATCTCCTGGTGGCTAGTTTTCTTAACTCATTGAGTTGGTCTTCTATCTGTCTGGAATTAATGCTCACTCGGTTGATTAGGGCATGGGGAGTTGTTTGAATGTTATGTGTAAACATATTTTTTCTGTTCTTTCGTGAGTTTGTGAAGTGGTTCTTTTTGTTTGTTTGGTTTCTTAATTTTGTTCAGTAATGGCACGAGCTTTCATTGGCTTTATGTTGTGATTAATACAATGCTGCTCGGGTCTTTGATATGTAACTTTGTTTACTTGATATTGTATTCAACACATTACATCCTAATTGTTGCTCCCGGTTTCTTCTTTAAATTCTTGCTTTGGCTATATCCAGTCTTCAATAAACATAAATGTTCTGCATATCAGCATTAGTTTGGTCATTATTTGAGATCAAAAGTGGTTTATATGATTACTTAAAAGGAAAAAGTATATCTATGAATGCATCAAAGAAATTTACATTAGTTTGTATTGGAGTTTCATTGATTCAATCTGAGAAGGGTAAAATGAAAAGTATTTATTCATTTTTAAAATTTTTTTATTAGAAATTCTTTCAGGGGTTAGTGATATTTCTCTTTATATTAGTTGTTTCCTTAATATATGATCTTGGGTGACACTGATATACTCAATAGCAGCTTCGAGTAATTTTAGCTTCGGAGATCGTTAATATAAGGTGTCTGTATTTTAATGGGGGATATGTTATTCTTTGTCTAGGAGATTTAGATGGCTCTGATGCACATGAAGAAGTTGGAGGGGATATAAATTCAAGACAGACAACCAAGTTACCTAAATCAGCATCCTCCTCAGGTGGGTTCTATCAGTGTTCTTCAAAAGGACTATGTAAAGGGGATATGAGTGCTTCACATTATAATGGTGGATATTTCAAACTTTATGTACAAGACTTTGTGTTATTTGCCCCCAGAATTTGTTTTCAGTCTATAGGGTGACTGTGGTCTTTGGGACACCAATAATCAGATCAGGTCAGGTCAGGGCCACTGCCACAATGATCATGTGAATGACTCTCAATCATTATGCTGTTTTTGGAGATTTCGACAGGGAAAATTTTTCATCGGTTCGTATGTCTCTGTCTTTTCATTTTTGGTTATCACTGACATTTGTCCTTGGATGTGTAACAGGTTGATGTGATGCAAACACCTTCAATGTTCACGTTGAATTGCACTGTTTTAAATTTGAAAATTTCATGTTTCTAACACCTTGTGATATTCATGAAATTTTCAGGGAATTCTTTGACGTGCTGCTAAGAGATATGGTTTTGGATATATTTGATGTGAAAGTGTTTTTATTTTCAGGTCAACAAGCACAAAATCCCTTGCTGTTACTGGAGCAATATAGTGATGATGAAGTTGATGAGGAAGTGGATGAGGACTCGAATAAAAATTCAGATCATGATGGACAAGATGCGTTGTTACCTGACTGCAATGATGAGGTATCTTTCTTTCTTTTATTTTCGGGTTAGCTCTTGTGAGAGGATTTATTAGTGATTCAATTCCCCTCCCCCAGAGAATGTATTAATTCTACCTTAAATTCCAATAAAATGTGGGTTGAAGCCTAATTCATGTTATAAATGATTAGACTGTAATACTTCTGCAAGTATTGAGGTATTTGTTGCTCAGATGATTTTGGTGCTGTTTGGTATGGTAAGCTGAAAATATTTTCTATGGCAAAATCTTGAAAACGAGAATTTAGGTTTGATCCTAATTTGAAGCAAAATTTTGAATACAGTCATAAGGCATTTCACATGTTTTACCAGACGAGCCTCAAATGACACTTTTGTGCATGTTAACAAAGTTCGCTTCTATTCTTAATAATACTTTTTTTTTCACCGTTGTCCTTGATTCCAGGTTGCTGCCCTTCCTGCTGAGGGATGTGAGAAAGTGGAGACAAATGTCGGTGAAGACATCATTGCTGAAAAGGCTGTTCAAGAGGAACCCGAGCGAGGTTCTGCTGAATTTTCTGAGAACCTGGAGAGCAAAGATGAAGCAAAAACTGACACTAATAACTTTGGATATTTAAGCAAGGAAACTGATCTGGTTCAAACATCTGTACCAGCCACATCTACTGTACAAGCATCAGGGGATGTTATTTCAGGATGGAGGGTTGTCATGCATGAGGAGAGCCATAATTATTATTACTGGAATGTTGAAACTGGGGAAACTTCATGGGAAGTTCCTGATGTCGTTTCGGCTCAGACTCAGCCTACTCTATCAGCCACCGACGTTATAACTTCTCCGACTCAATTTCCAGAGAACGTTACAGTATTTAAACAGGATTCTGGCTTATCTAATGGTGGGAGGTTAGATGCTTTTTCAGCAGAAAGCACAGGTGAGTGGTCTGCTAATCACAATGCTTTATAATTATTAAAAATTTTAAAATATGAGCCTAACGTGAACAATCAAATTGAAGGTTACAAGAACGGCGTTCCAGTTACTGCAAGTCAGGGTTCCGAGGTTGACCAAAGCTACGCTGCCTTCAGTACTTGTTCAAATAATGTGAATATAGCAAAAGCTGCTTCTGAGATCTATGCTGATTACGCGGTGACTAATGAAGAACAGAAATCAGGGTTGGATCTTCCTTCACATCTTCTAAACTGGAGTTCGAGCTTGTTAGAGAGATTAAAATCATTACAGAAGTAAGATTTGACTTTTTCACCTCAATTGAATATTATTAGCTATTCACAACCTTCATTCAGCATTTAGTTCTTGTTCAAATGATGTTGAGCTTCTTCACTTGGGCAATCACTTTGATCACCTTTCCATTTGGCTTGTAAGCCTTAGGGAAACAATCACTTTGATCACCTTATAGATCTGTCAAACACTAACCAAAAGAAAAACCTAACCGTTTTCCATAAGAAACCGAGTTTCAGATGGCACCAGAGCCTATGCTTGGTATTGCACCTTATGGTGCTGTCAGTTCTCAACTTTTTCTTGATTACGAAGATTTTGTGGATGTCATTTTGATACAAGGAGACGGGCGAAAAGAGGAACCAAATGCAGTAGGAAACCTTAGAAAACTTGAACCTTTAAATTTATCAGTGATGTAATTGGTCTTAATAATCTTGTGCTCATGCATCCCTTTCTTCTTGATTATTGTAATATTATTTTATGTATAACATACATGCCTCCAATTGAACCTTTCTAATGTTATCCCTCTAAACCATTGGTTTTCTCCCGAAAAGTTTAATACCTTGTTTTTGAACAAATTATTTTTCAATCTAGTCGTGGCGGGATATATTTAGTGTTATGTGTATTCATTTCTCAATTTTATTCTTGACTTCTTATGTTAGCATTGAGAAATGGACTTCTGGTTTTACGTCACATTCTTGTACTGATGGCTTAAACATTAACTTCAGGTCTGGGGGTCATGAATGGACATTAAAGTACATATTGGAAACTCAGGTTAGACTTTCGGATTTGGAGTCGCTGATGCCGTATAAGGCATCGTTGCTTCCATTCTGGGAACACTTGGCAAGGAAACTTAAACAGATTGAAGATGACATTAACAAAGAAATTTATCAGACTGCTGTAGTATCGTCGCAATTGGATGAAGCCAAGACTACTGATAGTCCAAACATTGTAAGAGACGAGAAATTTCTGGGAAGGTCGGATGTTGCATCGGATGTTGCGAGAATGGAAAATGGTGGTGTTTCTGCTTTGGAGCATTCACATTTGCCTACTGATTCTGCTTCTTTGACTATCATTGCAAATGGAGAAAATATTTCACCGTCTAAGGGGAACTCTACTAGTGTGATTGAGCATGCAAGTGAAATTGCAATTGATGAAATGGCTTCCAAGAGTGAACATTCTGTGGAAGATGTTGACATGGAGGTGGATATGGAAGTTGAAGATGCCGGTTTTGCAGGTAGCTTGACAGTGGCTGGTACACCAGATATGTACAATGCTAAGTCGTTTACTTCGTTCGAGCAACCACTTCAGCCAGATCAACAAGCCCAGCCAAATCTTTCTTCAGGCTTTGCATACATGGGGCACGAGGATGGCAGTGTAGCACCACCGCCACCACCAGCGGACGAAGAATGGATTCCCCCACCACCACCTGATAATGAAGATGTTCCTCCACCCCCACCTGATGAACCAGCTGAACCATTATATCCTATGCCTCCATCTTATACCCAACTTGGGCAGCCTGTTTGTTACACTGAACCATATCAAGTGTCTTATCCTGATTCTAGTATTCAGTATTATGCACATCCTGTCCCTGAAGTTGTACCTAGTGCAGATTTTTACGGACATCCAGAAACGTGTAACGTTGTATTGGCTCAAGCACCATTTTGCTATGAGGCAGTTCCCAATTCGCATACGGGTTCTGCTCCCCTAGTTGTAAATGGTGTTGTGCCTGAAGGTTATGGTATTCTTCAAAACGCAACGTCCTCTCTTCCCGTCTTTAGTACTGCTGGGTCGTCTCAGTTGCATGTTGATTCTGCATCTGTGAGTTTTGATCCTTCTTTCACTTTTCATTATGGATCTTCTGATACTGCAAGTATGAATACTGCTTCTGCCGCTGATGAAATTGACAAGGGGTGTGGAGACACGAAAGCCTCTGTCCGAGTATCTACTTCAGTCTCCCCAACTAACGATGTTCCGCCAACAAGTAATGCCGTTACTGATCCTTCGGCTGTTGCTAATACAACTGCAATTTCCAAGGTTCAACCAAAAGGTATGACATTTGAGCAGTTATGTCAGTTTAATCATGATGTTTTTGCAAGGAGCTAAATATGAGTGGAGTGTTTATCTAGATAGTAGCTTCCGCAAAAGAGGTTGGAACTAGGGGAGGAAAATTGTGAGATCCCACGTCGGTTGGGTAGGAAAACTAAACATTCTTTGTAAGGGTGTGAAAACTTCTCCTTAGCAGATGCTTTTTAAAAACTTTTAAGCGGAAGTCCGGAAGGGAAAGCCCAAAGAGGACAATATCTGCTAGCGGTAGGCTTGGGCTATTACACAAATAGGATGACACCTGGTGATGTGCCAGCGAGGAGGTTGAGGGGGTGGACACGAGGTGGTATACTAGCAAAGATGCTGGGCCCCGAAAAGGGGTGGATTGTGAGATCCCATATCGGTTGGGGAGGAGAACGATGCATTCTTTATAAAGGTGTGGAAACCTCTCCCTAGCAAAACCTTAAGGGGAAGCCCGAAAGGGAAAGCTCAAAAAGGACAATATTTGCTAGTGGTGGGCTTGGGGCTGTTATATGGAGTTCAATGACCTAGTATTCTATTGAGTTCAATGGCCTAGGGTTTAGCAGCATTTGTTGGGGGTACAGTTTATTAAATTAGGTATCCATCAAACCCTGTTGTGAGCTCAAACCGTTGGTGTAGTGCAGTTTAACTCTTCTACTGAGATGTTCATGCTGTAATCTTAGCTCTTCACTTAAAAGTGGCCTCTCAATACGGCATCTGCTCTAATGTTCTGTTGCTGTTTTTTTTCCCATGCAGCTCTGCGCAGTAAAAAGCGGACAGTTGCGGTTGCTCCATCCTTGAGATCGAATAAGAAAGTTTCGAGTTTGTTGGACAAGGTACGTCTTGTGTCTTTCTGTGAAATCCCACATCAGTTGGAAATCCCACATCAGTTGGAAAGGGGAATGAAACATTCCTTATAAGGGTGTAGAAACGTATCCCTAGTAGACGCGTTTTAAAATCTTGAGGGGAAGCCCTCGAAGGGAAAGCCCAAAGAGGACAATATCTGCTAGCGGTAGGCTTGAGCTGTTATTAGTGGTATCAGAGCCAATTGGTGCAAGGCACTGGTTGGAATAGGGCTAGACCCTCTCCATTGTAGACGCGTTTTAAAACCTTGAGGGGAAGGATAATATTTGCTAGCGGTGGTCTTGGGCTGATACACTTTTGGCTCCATAGATACATTACCTCACGCTCTCTTTGGTCTTTCTGTATGGGATGCCATAAAGTTATATTTTTCATGCCTGACGAATCCTTTCTGTATATTCATTTTGATTGATCAGTGGAAAGCAGCGAAGGAAGAACTGGAAGAAGACGAGGAAGAACCAGAAAACGCTTACGAGATTCTCGAGAGGAAACGAGAAAGAGAAATAAAGGTTACGATACAACAGAATACATTTGATAATTTAATTTACTGCATCTGTGCTGGGTTCTTACCAATGTTTATGATGCAGGAATGGCATGCACAGCAAATTGCCAGTGGAGATGCAAAAGAAAACGCCAACTTTCAGCCTCTTGGCGGTGATTGGTATGAAGCTCAAATGAAAAAATACAATTCCTTAGTCCTTCATTTGTCTCGTAAATTATCATATTCTCAAAATCTCTCTTGCACTTTGTGCCTCTTCGAGTTTGAACTCCAACCAATTTTGCAAACTAAACTGGTTCGAGTTCAAGGACTCGTTTTTGGACTATGGTTTTGAGCTCTGCTTGCTACATTTTCTAGGCGTGAGCGGGTAAAGCGAAGGAGAGCGCAATCATCGAGTGATGTTACTCAATCCCCTGCTGAAGCATCCACAGATGGAAACCAGCAGCAGCCCGACCTGGCAGAAATCGCAAAAGATCTCCCCTCAGGATGGCAGGTAATTTCCCTTATAGAAACGATGAACTGAAATTACAAAGTAGAATGGAGCGTGGCCTTCAAGCCCCTTGTGATGAAAATCGATCTGAACACATCCGTTTTTAGAGGCGTCTTGTACAATAGCTTTTGATTTTCCTTTTGCCTTTTCAATACCTTTAAGTGCTCTCATCTGAATCATTATCAACATTGTTGTCTAGTCTAGAACTTGCTTTAGTAGAACCAAGTCCCTCGTGATGAAAATCGAACTAAACACATCCGTTGTTAGAGGCGTCTTGTACAACAGCTTTTGATTTTCCTTTTGCTTTCTCAATACCATAAAGCACTCTCATCTGAATCATTCATCAACGTTGTTGTCTAATCTAGAACTTGCTTTAGTAGAACCAAGTCCCTCACGATGAAAATCGAATTGAACACATCCGCTTTTAGAGGCGTCTTGTACAATAGTCTTTTATTTTCGTGTTGTCTAATCTAGAACTTGTTTAGTAGAACCAGATAGTTATCTTACTGGGTTTCTTTCTGGAACATCGCGTTTTTTCAGGCATATTGGGACGAGTCAACGAAGCAGGTGTATTATGGTAACGTTAACACCTCGGAAACATCGTGGACAAAACCGAGGAAGTGAAGCGATGTTTATGTCGTAGTTTAGTGATTTTGTTGGGAAGTTAGGATTAAAATGAAATGTGAAGTAGTAGGTGTTGTTGGCATTGTATAGCTAACTTGTTGTTAGGGTAGGGAAGGAAGGGAGATTGTTGAGAGGAACATGACAAAGTCTACAATTTTGCTGATTGATTTGTTCAATCAAATTGTCATTTATTCCTCTCTGGATGGTTTGTGCTGTAAGCTGTAGGCTCAACTTACCGTCTTTTTGTTAGCCTAATTTCAGTTCATTATTATTATTATTATTATTATTATTATTATTATTATTTTGGAATGATATGACATAAATATATTAGTTTTATATTTATTAAGTGGCAAAAATCATATTTATTATTGATTTTTAATATTAAAAATAAAATTAAAAAAATCTTCTTTTTTGATTCTCTTTCCTCCTCTGAGATGTCTATGAGCCTCGTTAAAAGTTAACCGAGTCGGTTTGGGTTCTGAAATATGAACCTAACCTATCCCAAAAGGCTAACCTAATTTAACGCTTATAGTTCGAGATGGGTTGGTCTGGGTTGTTGGGTTGAATGTACACTCTTATTATGAGGTGGGACAGTTGAGTTGAGTTAGTAGAATGTTCTCTTAGGAAACGTATTCATACATTCAACGATAATTCATAAACAAAAAAAAATATATAATATATTTTTTGAAAAGCTAAATTTTAGTATTATACATTGAATAAATTGACAAATTTTAATATTACAATGTAGAAATTTAGGTAAGATCGGGGGCATACTATAATTTTGAATCTTACATCGATTGAAGAGTGGAACAAAACATATAGAAGCTAAGAAAATAATATCTGCTAATAGTGAGCTTGTGTGGTTACAGATGGTATCAGAGCTATACACCAGTTGATGTGACTGTGACTATGCTGAGCCGCCAATGAGAGTCAATTTGGGTGGATTGTGAGATCTCACCTCGGTTAGAGAGAGGAACAAAACATTCCTTACAAGAGTGTAGAAGCTCTAAGAAAATAATATCTGCTAGTAGCGGGTTTGTGCTGTTACAAATGGTATCAGAGCCAGACACCAGTCGATGTGCCCGCGACTATGCTGAGCCCCCAACGAGAGTCAATTTGGGTGGATTGTGAGATTCCACCTTGATTGAAGAGGGGAATGAAGCAAGACACTCGGCAGTGTGCCGGCGACTACGTTGGGCCCCAAAGCCCCCAATGAAAGTCGATTTTGGTGGATTGTGAGATCCATCTCGGTTGGAGAGGGGAATGAAGCAAGACACCGGGCAGTGTACCAACGACTACATTGAGCCCCCAATGAAGGTGGATTTTGATATTCCACGTAGGTTGAAAAGAACAATATCAAGTAGTGTGCCAGCGAGGACATTAGCTTCCCGACAGAAAAAAAAATATCTTAGTGTCAATCAGAGCCTTAGAAAAAAAATATTTATTTATTTATATTAATAATCAAAATATTATCAAATAATGCTAAGTGGTCCATTGGGCTTTAAAATGCATCAACAACATTGACATCATTTATATTAAAAGTATATAAATCGGAGTATTACAGAAGCTCGAAGGTTCTTGAGCGTCCAAAATGTCGAATCGCCCCCGATCGCTCTCCATGAAAAATGGCTTCTTCTGAGTATAGTTGAAGGTTTTGATTCTTCGTTTTGTTCTTGATTTTGTTTTGTAGGTTATGTTTGAGCTTGATTACTTAAGCTTGAGTTTGATGAAACGAAAAGATCGACGGAGATGAACTATGAGTATAAGGTTTTTGTTCCAAGTCATCTTCACGGCCAAGATCATGACCGAGAAATCTAGGTAAAGATTCATCAATGTTGTTGGCGAAGATATCCAAGGTATGAATCTGACCGGGATGAGGTAATTACAAAATGGTGAATGATCTTATGGCTCTCAGAAATTTGTTTTTGTTTCTAAAATGCGTAAAAACAAGATCGAAGTTAGAAATCGGCCAATTTATTAGAACATTCAATACAAATAAAAGAATGAGAAACAATACAAAAGAGGATTGTATGAACTTATTCTTCGAGAAGTAAGTTATTGTTTGTTGGTAATTTCATTTCCGAATACAGAATCATCGAAGGACGAACACGAACAAACCCTGGGAAAACGATTCAAGGCGAATAGGATGTCATAAGGTCAGTGGATTTATGAGCCAACTCAGAGAGATTGGAGCCAACGGATCGGCCGCGGAGCATGCCGGTATGGCGGTGGTGGCGGCAGCGGAAGGAGCCGATGTGAGTGGTGGGAGAGCAGAGACAACTGGCCTTGGCGGAGGAGGGGGCCTTGGGCGCCAGTGATCGGGACGGCGAAGAGGCGAGCAGGTTAGTGCCTTGCTTAAAATCCTCTAGATCGAAGTCTGTGAATTGCGTTTTGTGGTGGTGATTGGGGTTGTTTCTGTCGATGGGCCTCGGAGCCCTGTGATCTGGTTTATGATCCATGGATTGAAGTTTCTGATGGAAATGGAATTAGGGTTTGTGAATCTGTGGAAGAAGAAGAAGAAGAAGAAGAAGAAGAAGAAGAAGAAGAAGAAGAGTTCTGTTCTTGGAGAAATGCAAGCACATTTTGACATTGGTACTCAACCCCTCAACTTTTGCTGTTTGCTCAATCACAACCTTTGGTTTATTTTTAGCTTTCCATGCTTATTTCTTTTTTTTCTTTTCTTTTTTTTTTTTTCCTTTTAATAATAATATTTTTTTAGGGTTAGAATAGACGCTACGAAAATAGTTTCGACATGGATTCTAATCATGTCTCTACCATCCGTTTCTCCCAGCTCGTGAGTAGCATCTTGGGTCAGTAGAGCTACAAGGTGGAGTTGGGAAAGGTTTCCTTGTTTCCGCCTCGTTTGTTTTGGCAAGGATTTTTCGAGAATTTGTATATGATAAATTAGTTGTGTCTGTGTGAGATCTCGTATTGGTTGGAGAGGGAAGAGTGTGAAAACCTCTCCCTAACCGATTGTTTTAAAACTTCGAGGGGAAGTCTGGAAAGGAAAGTCCAAAGAGAACAATATCTGCTGGCGGTGGACTTGAGACAGGTGTGCCAGCGAGAACGTTGAACGCCAAGGGGGTGGATTGTGAGATCTCATATTGGTCAAAGGAGGACAATATTTGCTAGCGGTGGACTTGAGACAAACATTGGGCGGTGTGCCAGCGAAGACGTTGAATGTCAAGGGGGGTGGATTGTGGGATCTCATATTGTTCGGAGAGTAAAACCAAACCTTATTTAAGAGTGTGGAAACCTTTTCCTAACAAATTGTGTTTTAAAACCTTAAGAGAAAGCTTACAAAGAGGACAATATTGGCTAGCAGGGAAATTACCGTACCTCGCATCGACAGTTTTCAGCCCAAGTTTTCTCGTTCGTTATTTCTGCCTCATGTATATCTTTGCCAACGAAAGATTTTCAACACTACTTGTACAACATCATTTGGATGAATTTCTATGAATTTTATAAGCTTCTCGTAACTAAGTCGATAATGGGGTCATGTTTACATCAACTTAACGATCCTTGACATCTCTACGATCTCGAAGATCAGTGCACTCAAAGCCTATTAATTCGCTTCACATCCAAGTAGTTCTATGAATTGTTTTAGAAGCTAAATTTGGTCTTTACTTGATTTCGGTACCAAAAGGCTATATATATATATATTTTGATAATGCATGTAAAATACCGAAAATTCAATTGGCTAAAGGTTTATATTGATAACTTTAAGTATGTATAATACCGAAAATTCAAAAAGTAAATAAGCAGCAACCTTTGAGTGCGGTTTGAACTATTGATTTACGTAATTGGAAGTAACCAATTAGGTTTACGACGAAACCTAGAAATCGATCATTGATCCAATTTGACCTATACCTCAACAGAAAACTGAAAAGTAACGGTAGCAAGTGATTGAGTTCAGTAGTTCCTCATATAAAATTATTGACTCTAGAGATATAGTAATATGGAGAAGACTAAATTGTTTTAAGCACCAACAGAACAGAAGCGTCCCTTGTTTCAAAGAGAGGAGGACGAGTTATTCACATTTCATTTAATAGTCAGAGGCAAACTGAAAGCTAAGCAGTGGTAATTCTAAGGATTCCCGAGGGGAAAAATAGAGATGTCTCCTACGTTACCCGTAATATGTGGAAGTATCGACGTGACTCCATAACCTAACACTCTCAACCATCTCTACTCTGTCCATGGCTTCCACGGCCATCTACCGTACTTCTCCTCTTTTTTTAATATCCTAACTCTTCTTCTTTCTTTTTCCTTCACTCTCGATTAAAACGAACCAGGACAAGTTGAAATGAAACAATCTCATCTCACGTGTTATTGAACTAAAAAAAATAGCAAAATGGCAGACAACAATGACACAACGAAACAAAGTCCAGGCAAGCACGAACATGGACGATAACCATTCTACGTGTCGGTAAAACAAACAAATACTATACATACATACACATAGACAGACATGTAGACACTGCAATCCAAGAAAGTTCTCACAACTTAAAAGCAGTGGAAGCAGCAGAATTCTGTTCTTATGGGCCTATGAATTCAACTCATTCAACTCATTCAACTCATTCAACTCATTCAACTCATTCAACTAATTCATGTGTGGGAACAAAAAATGAACAGAATTTGAAGTGATTTTTATCTTTGAAGTTGTTGCTTACAGAGAGGGCAGGAAGATGTGATCGATAGCCACTTATCTACACACTTGAGATGGAACAAATGCGAACAAGGCAACTCTCTTACTTCTTCTTCATCTCTGTATTTCACTAAGCAAATGCAACATTCCTACAAGAACAGCACAAGAAAACAAACAAACTCAGTCAAATTCTTCATTGCAAGTATATATTATATGCTTCACTTACTGGATCCTCCTTTGGAAGTCCTTTGTTGTTACTATCAGGTTGTTTTGAGCTTGCTTTATATCTCCAGCAAGGTAGCTCGGATATTTGATCATCCGATGCGCCTTTGTCGGTCGATGCCATGTTAATGTTATACCCGAGAAGGCTACTAATCAATGGCACACAGCAACATAGCAGAAGAAAAAGTATGAATGGAAAAGAGTAGCAGATGGCATTCCAAACTAACAGGAAGATGCATAGCAGATGAAGCTTGGGAGCTCTTTGGAAAGAATCGAAGCGAGAATCGACGATCCAAACATTGCCCATTACGAACCATATGGCAAAGAAAAGTTCAAGAGACGACCGACATTTGTTCATCAAGCGCAAGCTCCTGCACATCGTATTGAATAGGAGTTGTAGATAAGTGCATCCACATTCTAAATGAGGCGGTTTCAATGGTTGAGGATTGTTGAGAGGGAGTCCCACGTTAGCTAATTTAGGGAACGATCATGGGTTTATAAGTAAGGAATAGATCTCCATTTAGTATTAGGCCTTCTGGGGAAGTTCAAAGCAAAGTCACGAGAGCTCATGCTCAAAGTGGACAATATCATACCATTGTGGAGGTTCGTGATTCCTAACACCAATTAAACAGAGCAAGAAAAGCAGCATTTTTCGGTTGTACTTTCAGCTAACTTCTAAATGATTCTAAATTTCTTATACTAGAGAGAAAGTAGACCTTGTTTATCCTCCATCAGCTGCTTTATCCACTCTAATATAGAGAAAGTAGCATGTTAAGGAATACCTTGATGCTTGACTGCTCCTCCGCTGCTCGATGTCGGGAAGGCCAACGCGCGGCATTAAATAAACGTGCCAATATCGTCCGTAGAGAAGCAACAAGCTAAGAACGCAGCCAAGATCGTAACCAACTATCCACAGTCTCATAGGCCAAACAGGCTTCTCTGTCTCTGAAATGGCGAGAAAAAACACAGTGATGGCCAGCTGAAACACCATAGCTATCAGTTCCATAGCCATCCACGAGCTAGAATTGAAAGGATCGGACCCGAGATCTGACCTCGATCCATTCTGGTAGTGAAATACTCTTCGTAAGAAAATGAACCACCTGGCTCTAGACACCCTCATTGCTACCCTAACCCAGAAAGATGCAGGGAGAGAAACAGAATTGTCATCTCTAACATCTGCACCTGCACCATCTTCTTCCACCGACAAATTCGAGATAAAGGAAGCAGTGCCATTGTAGTTACACGGAGGCCCCGAAATGAAATAACCAGAATTGATCATTGAAAACGACCTTTCCTTATCTAGTACAACACAAAAAAACAGCTTGGATTCAGCACAAACATAGAAAACAAAGTGCTTTCATGGAGATTCAAGAGCCAACTTGACAATCATGACAGCACAAACATAGAAAACGAAGTGCTTTCACGGAGATTCAAGAGCCAACTTGACAATCACGACAGCCAAAACCACAGAACATTCACCCACAATGAATGAACAAAACAACCCACCAATTATCTATTCAAATTCATGAAAATCCCAAGCCAAAACCATATGATCACTCAGCAAGGCAAATCATCAAACACCAACTTGACAATCATGACAGCTAAAACCACAGAACTTTCTCCCACAATGAATGAACAAAACAACCCACCAATTATCCATTCAATTCAAGAAAATTCCAAGCCAAAACCATATGATCACTCAGCCAGGCAAAACATCAAACACCTATCGTGCACAAAATCAAAACACTTACTCGAAATCCACCCGCCCGAGCTTCTCAACCGTGTCAGTCCAGATCAAACCTGGAAAGCAATCTACAAACATAAACATCATCAGTTCATCACCCAAAAGAGATCAGAACAAAAGGGAAAAAAAAAAAAAAAAAAAAAAAAAACACAGAGACCCACCGACGAGGAAGACCCAGTTGGGTTTTAATGGGTAAATTGGATAAGGGTCAAAGGCATTGGGGAAAAGGGGAAAGAAAGAGGGAAAAGGGGACATGGAAGTGTAAATAGAAGGAAATAGGCGAAGGGGAGCTGTCGGAAATGGTGGAAAAAGGAGAGGAAGGTGAAATGAGATGGGGACTGAGGATCAAGAAGAGAAAACGAAGGGGAAGTGGGTAACTTCGATTGAAAGGGAATGAATCGGAGGTTTGAGAATGGTGGCGTCAAGGATAGGATAGGATTGGATTGGATTGGATTGGATTGGCCAAACTTTGTTGCAGCTTTTTGTTAACAAAGCAAGCAAACCCCCAACAATCGACCGTTTCGTTCAACTGTCAAAACCCCAATTCCTCCATCTTTCTCAACCGCTTTTCTTTATTCAAAATTTATTACTATTCTTTAATTTAAAATATTTTTTTTTCAACGCTAAATTAAAAAAAATATATATATATATATATACACACACACACGTTTGTGTGTATAGATATATATCCCAATTCTTTGGGGTTATAGCCAAGAAAAAAGAAGGGTAGGTCACCCGGTTAGTCAAATAAGTTGTGTGAGACCTTGAAGAGAATTTTGACTTAAATATACTTCCTAGTGGTTCATCCTTCGGGGAGTTGAGCTGCCTATCTTCTCCTCAAGTCATACTAGTAGACAAGCACGAATTCGTATTAGAAACACGTGGTGTGTTGAATGAAAGTCCCACATTGACTAAGTTAGGGAATGATCGTGGGTTTATAATCAAAGGATACTATCTCTATTGGTATGAGACCTTTTGGGAAAGCCCACAGCAAAGCCATGAGAGCTTATTGTCAAGAGTGGATAATAGTATACAATTGTGGAGAGTTGTGTTTATCTAACATGGTATCAGAGTCATGCCCTATACTTAGCCATCCCCAAATGTCGAACAAAAGACTTTAAAAGAAAAATGAGTCGAGCCTCAATTAAGGGGTCGGCTAATTTAGGAAAATGATCATGGGTTTACCATGAGAGAGCTTATGCTCAAAGTGGACAATGTCATACCAAAGAAAAAGGAGTCGAGCCTCGATTTAGGAGAGACGTACTTTGTTCGAGGGGAGGTGTTGGATGAAAGTCCCACGTCGGCTAGTTTAAGGAATGATCATAGGTTTACTGTTGTGGAGAGACGAGTTTATCTAACATGGTGTCACAATCCACTCCAGGTTTGTTTATATAAATATATATATATATATATATATATTATTTGTTTATAAAGTATGCTAATTGATCTAACTTAGCTTTTAATTTATGAAATTATACCTAATTTCAGACTTTTTTTTAATTAAAAAAATGTTTTCAACAACTCATAATTATAAGTCGGTAGATTAAATATTGTAATTATTACGAATTTAAATACAATTATTTGAATGGTCGGAAATCATTTTCTTCTACGAAAATCCATTTTTTAAATTAAAATTTAATAATAATAATAAAAAAATGTGTTCTTGATATTGACTGCTTGCCTATTTAACTTAGTTGATAAATCTATGTTTTGAAGGTAGGAGAGAAGGAGAGGGTGGCTACTCACAAGGTAAGATATTGTTTTCATATAACAACGTTCATTTGATGTTTTAATTAGTTGAATGCTCGAAGTTATCTCGAGAAAATAATATGATTCATATGAACACGTTCGATAATATTCTTTGTATAATTGTTTAATTATTGAACTTAATATCAATAAAGTAGTGTTGAAGTCGTTAAATTTTGGTATTCAGGTACTAAGTTTGAGACTAAGGAAAAGAACTTCTCGTAGTCGAGAATGAGTTTTGGTGCCACGAAATCACCCTTAGAAAGGTCTTTATGAAACCGAGTACGAGGGGGAAACTAGAATCTTTAATCAAAGGAGAGCGGGAGTAAGGGAACCTTCGTACTTGTAACAACTCAAGTCTACTGCTAGCAGAAATTGTCTGTTTTGGTCTGTTATGTATTGCTATCAACCTCACGATTTTAGGACACGTCTGCTAGGGAGAGGTTTCCATACCCTTATAAGGAATGTTTCATTCTCGTCTCCAACTGATGTGGGTCACCCTATAAGGGTCAGCATCCTCACTAGCACACTGGAATGCTTGGTTCTCCTCTCCAACTGATGTGGGTCACTTCCCATAGGGGTCAGCATCCTCACTAGCACACCGGAATGCTTCGTTCTCCTCTCTAACTGATATGGGTCACCCCCCATAGGGGTCAGCATCCTCACTAGCACACCGGAATGCTTCGTTCTCCTCTCCACCTGATGTGGGTCACCCACCATAGGGGTCAGCGTCCTCACTAGCACACTGCTCGGTGTTTGACTCTGATACCATTTGTAACAACTCAAGCCCACCGCTAGTGGATATTGTCCGCTTTGGCCCGTTACATATCGCAGTCAACCTCACAATTTTAAAACGTCTATTAGGGAGAGGTTTCTACACCCTTATAAGGAATCCTTCATTCTCCTCTCCAACCGACGTGGGATCTCACAATACTCGTTTCTTTGAGTTTTCTTCGTTTTCCAACAAGTTCTTTCCAAACAAACTTTACACAGCTAAACATGTCAGGGATGGGGACGGAGTCGGGGACGAGGAGACGGTTCATAGGTGTAACAAACAAGTTCTGAGGCATGAAGTGGGAAAAAGCACACTTGGTTTGTATTCATTAGACAAATACTATAGTTCTCATAATATCTACAGATAAGGCATCAATTTCTTGCTATATGTATCCATTCAGTATTTCAGTATATTTAGGTAACTGGTGAGCACTAGAACTCACTCAAGTAACCTAACCAATGTGGGACTCTAATCTAAACGAGAAAAGGCGAGGCAAGGGGCTCTCTCTAAGAAGATTGTGTTTAAGATTCGGTAATCTAAGACTTGCTTCTTCTAGTCGGCTCGTATTAGCCTGTGCATTATTACAGGCAGTCATTCCCCCCGTTCCTTTGGTCTTTTCAACGGTACTCGAATCTTCCGTCGTGATCATGTCTCGCCCCCAGTATAGTGATCGGTTCCGTTTTTCCCCCGAATTTCATCAACGGCTGCTTTCTTGGCGCTCTTATCTCTGAAGTTGTTGCTTACAGAGAGGGCATGAAGATGCAATAGCAAGCCACTTATCTACACACTTGAGATGAAACACATGGGAACAAGGCAACTGTCTCACTTCTTCCTTGTCTATGTACTTTGCAAGGCAAATGCAACATTCCTGAAAAATCGAAGGCAAACGGAAGTATTTTAGTTCCCGATCGCTCGTAAACGAAACGGTTCTTTTCGAGTTTCCTTCTGTAGTGCTTCCTATACCAGGAAAAGAAAGATTACTTACTGGGTCGTCTTTTGGAAGTCCTGTATTGCTGTTATCGGGTCGACTTTCGGGGTTGATGTCGGTGTGGACTGCTCGGTATCTCCAGTAAGGTAGCTGGGAGATTTGATCGTCCAACGCTCCTTTTTCGGTTGATCCCATGTTAATGTTATATCCTATAAGGCTACTAATCAATGGCACACAGCAACAAAGCAGCAGAAACAGAATGAATGGGAAAGAGTAGCAGATGACATTCCAAACTAGCAGGAAGCTGCATAGTAGATGTAGCTTGGGAGCTCTTTCGAACGAGGCGAAGCGAGAATCGAGGACCCAAAGATTGCCCATTACGAACCATATCGCGAAGAAAAGATCAAGAGACGTGCGACATTTGTTCATCAACTGCAAGTACCTGAATTATGTTCAATAAAAGTAGTCAGATTAGAGGTAATAAAGCACATTTCATGGCTATGGTTCCAGCTCAAAATCAATTAAGAGGACATTAGCATGTTGATGATGATTACCTTGATGATTCATTACTCCTCTGCTGTTCGTGTTCGATATCCAAAAGACTGTTCCCATCTCCCTGGATTCGATAATGATACCGATGGCGGCCATAGAGAACCAATAAGCTAAGAACACAGCCAAGATCATAACCACCTATCCACAATCTCATAGGCCAAACTGGCCTCTCAGTCTGTGAAATGGCAAGAGTAATCACTGAGATGATTAGCTGAAATAACAGGGCTACAAGTTCCATCACCATCCACGAACCCGAATCGAAAGGATTTGGCCCGAGATCAGATCTCAATCCGTTTTGATAGTGGAAAACTCTTCTCAAGAAAATGAACCATCTGGCTCTAGATACTTTCATGGCTGTTCTAACCCAGAAAGAAGGGGGGATGGCATCCAACGCCGTAGCGCCATCGCCTCCAGACACCGGAATCGATATGAAAGACGTAGTAGCATCAGAATTAAGCGATGGACCCGAAAGGAAGAAACCAGAATGAATCATTGCTAAACAACCCTTTCAAACTAGAATCAACCAGGCTCCTTATCAAGAACAGGAGAACAAGCTACACGAACATGGAAAGTTTTGGAAACATGAACAAAGAAGAACAGGGAATAGTTCTCATGAAAGGATAACTAAGACTGAAGGGCCAGTTCTAGCACAAAGACGACCAAAATCACACAAGTTTTGCTCCTAATGATTGAAAGAGAAACGGAATCCACTTTGGAACAAAAGCAAACAATTCAAACTCATGAAATTCTCATATCAAAACTTCCAAGTATTCATTGAGGCAAAACATCAAACACCTGACGGGCAAGCCCAAAACTGTCAATTCAGTAAGAACCCTATGAAGGGCATCTCATAACCAACAAAGAATTGGAAGCAAAGCGTATATAGAAGCAAAAAGAGCAACAAAAATGGTTGGAAAAGAAGAAAACAGGAAGGTGAAGTGGGTCGCAGAGGGTCACCAGAAATTCAAGAAATCTACGAGAAAAACCCAAGAAGATTTCCTAACTTTGATTACAAGTGAAATCAATAATCAAACAATTCAGAAACACGCCAAAATCGTTGGCCTAACTTCAAAAACATAAACAAAAAGCTCAAAATAGAGAAGAAGAGATGATCAAAATCAACCGTTTATCTTCAAAACAAAACCCCACATGGGTTTTCGGAAGTGCTTTTCAAGAGGGTGAATGGTTGGCCACCAAATCCAACTAGCAAGATTGAAGGAGGGGGTGTCGGGCGGAGTGGCCCTCAGAGATGGATATTTAAAACAAAGAGAAGGAATGGCGATTGGGCACACGCCATTGATGAACAGAGGGGAAGCTCCAAGTGGGCCGCCCCCATTTGATTTCAACGTGGAGGGCTAATCCAAAACGCAATCCCTAACAATCAAGAACACAACGAATTGTTCTTCATTTGTTCTTCCCCTGATTGTTATTCAATCTATTAGAAGACATCAACATCAGGGACATGGATGGGGCTGAGAAAGACCCATTTTTTGTATTTTTTTTTGGGGATAATTTGCTTATTGCTTCATAATTGAGAGAGATAGAGCAATCAAGATAGTGTGTATTTTGTGTTTTCTTTAAGCTTTGATTTTTTTTTTTTTCTCTCTTTTATTTAAATGGTCAAACCTGGTCAATTGTGTATGCAAGAATGCTCGTAGACTCGATTGAATTGCGTTAGAGAATTCAAAATTTAGTGTTGGTCAGGTTGGCTATGTGACGAAACCGTTCACAACCCAACTTAACCCTCTATTTTTAGTATGTTGGCTTGGATTCGGTTTTTGTGTTGTTCGAGTAAGTTACTCCATTGGATTAAGTTAGAGGGTTGACTATCTAAAGAAACCGTTCACAACCCAACTTAACTCTCTATTTTTAGTATGTTGGCTTCGGTTTGGTTGTGTGTTGTTAGTTACCCGATTGGATTGGGTTGGTCAGGTTGGCTATCAAACCAAATCCTTCACAGCCCAACTTAACCCTCTGTTTCTGTGTTGTTCGTTACCCGATTGGATTGGGTTAGAGAATTCAAAATTTAGTGTGGGTCAGGTTGGCTATTTGACGAAACCGTTCACAACCCAACTTAACCCTCTATTTTTAGTACGTTGGGTTGGGGTCGTTTTCTGGGTTCATTTTTTTTAATTAATTTAAAATTTTATATTTATCCACAAGATATGTCACATTAATAACTATAATCGAACAAAATACAAATATTAAATATTCTCAAATCACAACACTATAACATCGGTAATAAAAGTCAAATTGTCTTAATTTTCATCATAATCTTAAAAGTAGAATAGGGTTGTCAACAATATCTTTCGATCTGATGGGTTGAATAGACCCAAAAAGTTTCCGCTCGAAAAATTTGAAATTTTGGTTTTTCAAAAACCTTAACCTACCCGTGTAGTTTAGATTGGTTAGTCAAAATTGTTCGAATTATTATATCATATGAACATCCCGATAGATAGATAGATATATATATATATATTTTTTCAAGAATTTTATTTTTTGTTTTTTAACAATTTCATTTCAAAACTTTTGTTATAATTTAAATTTGTAATAATTTAATTCATACTAAGAAAAATTCAATAAATAAATATATATATATATTATATTATATTATAATGTCAAAATTAGATAAGAATGTAAATATGTGTGAAATCACTATCATATCCCGAATTCCCAATTAGTTACGAGAAATTTCCATGTACACGTGGCAAAGAACCAGCAGCCAACTCATCAAATTCTGAACCTACATGAAAATAACAGTTATGACGTAAGCCTACACTCGAGCACTTGATTGTTTGTTTGCCACGTGGCATATTGGTCAAAGGGTAAAATTGGAAAAGTTTCTAGATTCTACTCAATCCTAGCCATATGATAATTCGATATATCATTTATAATACTTTCAAAGAATCATTAAATTGTGATACACATGACAAGGAAAGACAATGAGTGCTTACCGACCCGACCATTATCATGACTACAATCAAAAACTCTCGAAAAGTAAAACGTATAATAAGGAAAGACGATGAGTCTTTACCTACCTGACCAACAACATGAATACAGTGAGAAGCTCTCGAAAAATAATACATATAATAAGGAAAGACAATGAGTACTTACTGACCCGACCATCATCATGAATACAGTGAGAAGCTCTCAAAAAGTAATGCATATAATAAGGAAAGACAAAGAACTTATCGACTTGACGAGCATCATGAATACAGTAATATACGTATAACGACGATGAGTACTTACCGTCCAGATCAGCATCATGAATACAGTGAGAAGCTCTCGAAAAGTAATGCGTATAATAAGGAAAGACAACGAACTTACCAACCTGACGAGCATCATGAATACAGTAATATACGTATAACAAGGAAAGACAATGAGTACTTACCGTCCAGATCAGCATCATGAATACAGTGAGAAGCTCTCGAAAAGGAATACGTATAATAAGGAAAGACGAAGAGTACTTACCGATCTGACCAACATCATGAATACAGTAATATGTATAACAAGGAAAGACGATGAGTACTTACTGACCTAACCAACATCATGAATACAGTAATACGTATAACAAGGAAAGACAATGAGTACTTACCAACCAATTCAGCATCATGAATACAGTAATACGTATAACAAGGAAAGACGACGAGTACTTACCAACCAAATCAGCATCATGAATACAGTGAGAAGCTCTCGAAAAGGAATACGTATAACAAGGAAAGACGATAAGTACTTAACGACCCGACCAGCATCATGAATACAATAATACGTATAACAAGGAAAGACGATGAGTACTTATCGGCCAGATCAGCATCATGAATACAGAGAAAAGCTCTCGAAAAGGAATACGTATAATAAGGAAAGACGACGAGTACTTACCGACCCAATCAGCATCATGAATACAATAATACACATAACAAGGAAAGACGATAAGTACTTACCGACCTGATCAGCATCATGGATACAGAGAAAAACTCTCGATAAGGAAAGACGACGAGTACTTACCGACCCAACCAGCATCATGAATACAGTAATACGTATAACAAGGAAAGACAATGAGTACTTACCGATCTGATCAGCATCATGAATACAAAGAAAAGCTCTCGAAAAGGACTACGTATAATAAGGAAAGACGACGAGCACTTACCGACGTGACCAGCATCATGAATACAGTAATACGTACAACAAGGAAAGACGATGAGTACTTACCAACCAGATCAGCATCATGAATACAGAGAAAAGCTCTAGAAAAGGAAACATATAACAAGGAAAGACGAGAAATACTTACCGACCCGACCAGCATCATGAATACAGTAAGAAGCTCTCGAAAAGTAATACATATAACAATATTGTTATATGACTTCATATATATATATATATATATATATATATATTTCTCTCAAAAACAAAATGATTTTACAGTGGGAAAATGGAGTCAGAAAGAGAGATACCACAAAACCAGTGTAATGAATAAACATAACTTACAAATTTCATACAATGTAATAGGTAAACTCTGCAGCTGTAGGAATGGCTTGTAAAGACTGATAGAGTTTGCAGACACCATAATTTACAAACAAAAGTAACTGCTGTGTCTAGCTGCGCTTTAACTTATCCTTTTCTTTCTCCTTCTCCTTTCCCTTGTTTTCACCAAGAACAAATTCCACGTACAAATCCTTCAGAGCTATCACCACCGTCGTAATCAACGGTCCCATAATCGCACCCTGTGAGAATAACTTCGACTTATGATCAACGACGGAGGGAGAAAGAACCCTCCGAGTTTGAGGGAACCCGAAGCTAAAGGATTGCGAGAAAATCTTCTAATTAGCCAAATCAATGCTAACAGATATTGTTCTCTTTGGGTTTTCCTTTTCGGGATTTCCTCAAGGTTTTTAAAACACGTCATGCTTTGTTCCCCTCTCCAACTGACGTGGGATCTTACAATTCATCCCCCTTCGAGGCCCAACGTCCTGGCTAGCACTCATTCCCTTCTCTAATCGATGTGGGATCCCCAATTCACCCCCTTCAGAGCCCAACATCCTTGATGGCACACTGCCCGATGTCTCATTCTAATACCATTTGTAACAGCCCAAGCCCACCGTTAGCAGATATTGTCCTCTTCGGGCTTCCCCTCAAGGTTTTTAAAATGCGTCTGCTAGGAAGAGGCTTCCACACCCTTATAAAAACTAATTCGTTCCCCTCTCCAACCAATGTGGGATCTCACAATCCACCAGTTTGGAGCCCAGCGTCCTCGCTGGCATTTGTTCCTTTCTCCAATCGATGTGGGACCCCCAATCCACACCTTTTGGGACCCAGCGTCCTTGCCGGCACACCGCCTTGTGACCACCCTCTTCAGGGCTCGTCGTCTTCACTAGCACACCACCCAGACCGATATGGGATCTCACAATCCACCCCTTCGGAGCCCAGCATCCTCGCTAGCACTCGTTCCCTTCTCCAATCAATGTGGGACCCCCAATCCACCCCTTTCGGGACCCAGCGTCCTTGCCGGCACACCGCCTTGTGACCACCCTCTTCAGGGCTCGTCGTCTTCACTAACACACCGCCCAGTGTCTAGCTCTAATATCATTTGTAACAGCCCAAGCCCACCGCTAGCAGATATTATCCTCTTTGGACTTCTCTTTCGAGCTTCCACTCAAGGTTTTTAATTTAAAACACATATGCTAAGGAGAGGTTTCCACACCCATATAAAGAATGTTTCGTTCCCCTCTCCAACCGATGTAGGATCTCACATTTAGAAACTAAAATGATCACACTCGATTTCCCTAAGCAGAAACACGTGAAAATGCAACGTAAAGTCGAGAAAGGAAAAGAAAGGGTACCTCCAATGCAGATGAAAACAAAGTCATCCCACCAATGATGCTAAGTCCCATAAGGTATTCACTGTGACCAGGCGTGCCCTCTTGGATTTCCGAGACGCCGTAATCCATAAGCGCAAGATGAATAATAGACAAACACAGAGCCACAACATATCTACCTTCCAGCAACAGCTGCAAGGCTGCTGGAATTGTTGCAAACCAATATGGAAAGATTGGGAAAAGAGGACTGAGAAATGCAAGAACAGTAGACACATACAAGAAATGTATTTCAAATAGTCTAAGCAACAGCCATGTAAGACATCCTTGATAGATAGCAATCTGTGCTGTAGCCAAAAGAACACCCGAGATCGCATTATCAAGAACTTCAACGCATCGAATTCGAGCCGATTCTTCAATCGGAAGCATATATATAACTTGTTCAGTCACACCACCAGACTCAGAAGTAATAAGATAATAAAGAACCCAAAAGAACACCATTGAATGAGAAACAAAGTTAAAAATCTCAGCTGCTCCTGAAATGATAGAACTACCAATGGAAAGCATAAGCTTAGCACTGCCTCCTAGTACCGACACACTACTAGCGAAGACTCGTTGCGAAATATCCATCCCTTGAACGGCTAATTCTTTCGCTTTCTCGAGTAAATCCTCCCTAGTGATTATCAACTCCCTAATAATTGCATCAAGCTCTGTATAAATCTGACCCCATTCCTTGTTACTAATCCGGTTTCTCAAGCTCATAAGCTTGTGCGTGTACGGCGATGGAGTCATTAGAGACGACGAAGGCCCCGAAGAGTTAGCACGAGATGATGATAAAGCCAAATGCTTAATCCCAGTGACAAACTCAGTGATATTATACTGCATAGCCAAGCTATCTATCTGTTCCAACATTGCATCATAAAATTTGGAGGTGTAGCTATCAATCATCCCAGCCATATCATTGTCTTCCATCCATTTCTTAACCCCAATTCTCTCAGCATAGTTGCTTTGTTCTACATGTATTTTCAATGAAATCATAGCATCTTTCCCTTCAACTCCAATTTTGTAAGAGAAAAACACCAAACCAGCCAAGAAAGCAAGAATCATAGCAACAATTAACCCAATAGCAACAATGGTTTTCAATCTTTTCAAAACCCCTGTAGTGAAAAATGAACTAACAGCAGTACGACGAAAGCTCAGGCTACGAAATGAAGAAACATTATACATAGTAGAATCCACAGATTTGGAACTAAACAAGAACCCTAATCCAAGAAGCGAAACAGACCCAACAACGCCAAAATTCTCATATGCAAGTATAAAAATCCAAAACGAAACAAGCCATCGCAATAACTTAGAAAACACGCTCTGTTTCCGTCTAATATGCCCTGGTTTCTTCCTCCTAAGAACAACACGAACACAAACTTCACGAAATTGAACAAGGGTTCCAACAAAAACCTGAAAAACAGCAACCGGGATGGCGAGAATGGTTTCGGTGAGGCCTAATTTAAGGGGTTCGGACCAGAAACCTTCAAGGGTTTGTTGAACGCCGCGAAGAGGGATAGAACAGAGGACGGCCCATTGAAGGGGACGGAGATAGGCTTCGAGGAGACGACCGACGGCGTAGAGAGTGAGAATGGTGAAGGCGAGGCCGGCGTGAGCCATGGCGATGTAAAGGGCGAGACGGACCTGAGGATCGCCGGAAAAGGAGGAATCGGAATCGGAATCGGATTGCGACGGGAGTTTGGATGATTGTTGGTGGTGGTGGTGGTGGTGGTTTTGAGGGTCGGGGCTTGGTTTTCGAACGGAGGCGGATCTGAACATGTCCTGCCATGGAGGGCTGGAGGAATTGGGATTGGAATTGGGATTGGAATTGGCATTGGGATTGGAATTGGAAGATGGGTCGGAGTAAGGGACGAGCTCCATTGGCAGGGGAGGTGGAAGTGACACAGAAATGGCGTCCGATGAAGAGGAGAAAGGCAATAACAGAGGGAGAGAAAAGGAGAGGGAGAGAACTCAGAGAGAATCAGCCTTTTGGGGGTTATAACTGTGTTAGTTATTGTCGTTTGCTATCTTCCTTCTCATCCTAACTCTCTCAAAAAATACCCTTAAATTTTTAACTAATTTCAAAAATACCTTAAAATTTTCAAAAATAAGTTCATTGTTCGATTTGTTGTGTTATGTTATAGATTCGTGTTTGTGACCATGTAAGTTTTATTATATACGAAAGATTGGGTAGAAATTATGTATGAATGATTTATAAACTTATGTAATGATTTTAAGTTACGAGGACCTTGTATGTTTTTGTGTGTCATATGTATAATAATACTTTTTTGTTATTATTAGTCCGAATGTGTATCTTATGACATTTGTGTTCGCCATGATAGTATGCGAGACATTTTCATTTGTGGTGTTTGGTAGCCCGTTAGTGAGTGATAATCTGACGAGCTAGGCTTAGGGACATGGAGCTCGTCTGGTGGGACTATGTGCACGTGCATGGGTTGTGTGTAGTGAAATTACACGTTACACATCCAACACTACCTGGACTGGAAAGAAAAGCCAACGGCCATGCCACGACGTTTTTAAAATGATAAGTCACATGCTATCACATTGCATTTTCTGACCCCAACAATGGGTTGTTTATTGACTCAAGTCGTGTGATACTCTTGTTTTAGGTGTCACAACCTCACTTAGAGAAAAATAAGTTGTGATCACACATGTAAGACAGGCAAGGGGCCTATCAATTTCGATATGAGCTTTGAATGGAACGTGTTTGTCAACATTGCACCTCAACCCATGTGTCAGAGGTTGGATTATGCACCCGTTAGTCAAAAAAAATTTTAAATGATTAAGCAAGGACACGGGATGGTCGAATGCCTCCATAAAACCCACATAGATGGATGATTGGGATGTCTAGACGATATGAATGACATGTGAGTCACTTTCGTTCAATATATTTGAACAAGCCAAGATAGTCGAACAGTCCTGAAATATGAGACGACATCATAATGCACGAATTGTTCGAATGGAAACCTAGATAATGATAAGACGCAACGATGGTTACAAGAGATCTTGGCCTAAAGTAAGACAAGATCGAGCCGAAAGACTTAGGCAACTTGGCTAGAACTACAGACAATCGAACATGCACACACGTGAGGCATGTGTGGCCAAAATAGCTTGAATATTACACGAAGACAAACCTCGTCTAACGTTCAACAAAGCCACAAAGATGGACGAAAAATATGAATGGAGCTTAAGTTCCCATTAAGAGTTGTCATGAGCATGTCAAGGTCATGAGATCATACAGTTGAAAACATACGATCATACATAAAATAGCTCATAGAACCTAAGTTAAGATAATTGCAATCCTATCTTTTTAGTAGCCTTAAGTGTTAGGATCGATACCAGTTGTTAGCTCTAATACTAATTGTTAGGATCACTCAACAACATACACACTCGATCAAGATGAACACAAAGAACAGGAGAGAGAAAAGTTGTTAGCTCTGATACCAATTGTTAGGATCACTCAACAACATACACACTCGATCAAGATGAACACAAATAACAGGAGAGAGAAAATACAAGGAGGAATTTTGGCTAATGGGATATATATATGGTTTCAATTTACTAAAGATTTAAATGTACGAGACATAAATTTCATTTAATTCATCGTTTTAGTCATGCATACCGTAGCAACCTAAAAAATAGGATCGTCACAACGGTCAAATTCAAAGCCAAAGCCCAACATATATTATATACAAAAAGCAATTTGGTCACTAATAAATTACAAATCAATATATTATATACAAACATGGCGATAACTTGGTAAAGGGAATCTATGAGAGAAGGTTATGGAACCGAGTTCCAACCAAATAGAGTGCAGAGTCAACAAGTTCAGTTGAACAGCATAACGAGTCTAAGGACGGAATCAAGCTTGAAAGGAATGAGCATAGGCTTAATAGTGAACACCACTTCTCAAAATGAAATCAACGACTTAAAAGACAGATGCCAAGAGAAAGAGACTGATATATTGCATTGCGAAGATAGATTTTCTGACGCTGATGGAAAAAACAGAGAAGAGAACAACCCACCAGAAGGGCATACCTATAGGAGCACCCTCGGCAAATATCGAGAAACACAAAGCCGACCTATATCTCGAAAGAAAAATGCAGGAAAGACAAATGAAAGATGAAAGCCAAAATCAGCTTTGAGAGTGTGAGATACGCGGACCGGGAGTACTCAGCCGAACGACCGCAGGTGCTTCCTGCCCTATAGCTTCAATGACACTCCAGAAATCCACAAGGGAGGCAACCACGACTTCAGCTTCCTCAGCAGAGTTCAGTCAATAGGAGTATTCAACTTTTCTCACTCAAAACCAAATTATTTCCAGTTTTCCAATAACTTCTTGTTCATCATACACACAGGATAGTAACAAAATCATCAAAAAAAAAAAAAAAAACCAGTTAAGCATAAATTTATCTCAATACCAAAAAATACAAGACCTTTCTAATCAACATATGACCTCTATACGGAGGCGTCTAAGCTAGTAGAATCGACATATCGATACAAGCGATCTTTCTCATTGTAGATTTCCTGCTCCCTCCCCGAAACAATCCTCTAAACTAGTAGAGCTAGGAGTTTTTTTTCTCCTACCAACAGTCTATCATCGACAAACTAAAGTACGAGTGGAAACTAGAGCATATTTATCGAACATAAAAACTCTATCTAGATATTGAACTAATGTGAGGAATAAACACAGCCAAGAAAAAGTATATGCTAAAGCCTACACCATGGCACGCTAAATTAAAATCGTACTAGATCGGGACAACCATAGTAGTCTCTACATGATAGTGTCTAAAAACCATACAATAAAATGTCTAATACACTCTTCGGGTCTTTAAATAGCTTCCTTGGGACGTCTAGTATTTG
Source organism: Cucurbita argyrosperma subsp. sororia (assembly GCA_018691285.1). Taxonomy (NCBI): domain Eukaryota; kingdom Viridiplantae; phylum Streptophyta; class Magnoliopsida; order Cucurbitales; family Cucurbitaceae; genus Cucurbita; species Cucurbita argyrosperma. Next base: position 5,489,384 of record CM031889.1, on the reverse strand, counting down.
TGAGAACCGCTTATCACTGGGCCACGAAACTATAGGAACCTGTGATTGAAGGCTCTATGGCAAATCTAAGCAAGACAGCAATGGAGTGAGACTTCTTTACTAGCTTGCAAAGGGATGGATGGTACTGACTATGCAACGATTCTACCTCGCGTAAGGATGATATCGACTACCCCCACTATAGCCTCCCCTTCCATACAAACCACTTGCTCCTCCATAACTAGCACCAGGACCGGAGTCGTAACCTCCACCATAACTGGAACTTCCATAGCTCCCATAGCCATCAACCCCTCGGCCATATCCTCCTAAGCCACTTGTGCCATATCCCCCACCAAAACCACCACTGTAAGGTCCAAATCGACTAGAATAACCAAGGGATGATTCACCTCGGTAGCCACCTAAGCTATTGCCTCCAAAACCTCCATAACCTCCGCCAAAATCACCACTACTGCCATAACCATACCCGCTCCCTATCCTAGCACCAAGACCACCTGGGGTCCTAAAGGGACCAGGTCCAAAGCCTGCATCAAAGTCCCCATAAGAACTGCCATATCCACCAAAGCCATCATTGAATGAACGAGACCTAGAATTGCTACCATATGCAGAAGCAGGTGGTGGGTTTGAGGATTTCTTTGGTTCAGCTTTCTTGATCTCCACCTACAAGAAAGTAACTTAGTCAACCTAAATCTTCCGAAATTTAACTATTCTGGTAGTCCTTGCCTTAGAAGATCAATACCTGTAATAACCTCCACCTAAAAGTAGTATAGAAAAGACATGACTAACAGCATAATGCTTAAAAGATACATTTGTATAAAATGAAAAGGTTGCAAATCATCCATTATTATTAAAACTGGAGAATACGACGGTGCAAAATTCATGGGAAACAGAATTCTGTTTACACTCTGCTCACTTGCATTCCATTGATATAAGCTCACCTGGGTACCAGACATATCTATCATATTTCCATTGGATAAAATTTCATCTACAACTTCTTCCTCCTCAAAAACTATAAATCCAAAGCCTCGCGAGCGGTTGGTTTCATGGTCACGTATAATTTGGTGTTCCGCGACTTTCCCATACTTGGAAAAGAAATGATTAAACTCATCTACAAGCAAGAAATGTAATAGCCAGATTAAACACACAACATATAAACTACCACAATATGAGAAAAATGAATAAATTAGGAAAATAAATGTTTAAACTCATCTACAAGCAAGACATATGAGAAGACGAAAAAAAAATGAATGAAACAAATATTGGTACCACCAATTAAAGAAAACATGCAAATATACCGAAGTAAGTCACAGGTATAGAAATATAACAAATATTGGTACCCTACCTTCAGTAACTGTTGATGGAATCCCACCAACAAATATCTTCTTCGTCTTAAAATCCTTCGACTGACCATGTCCTTTAGGGATGGTTCTCTTAATTTCAACCTACTTCCATATACCAAAGTAAGTCACAGGTATAGAAAAAAAGAAACTAATTGAATCCTAAATTTATGCAACAACAGATCATATTACAAATGTACCATGAAAGACGAGAGCGTACGGTGTAGCAAAGAAAAAAATATTAACCAACCAACAGAGTTCGGAAAAGGACTCATAATTAATCTTGTAGGACCATGGAAAGAAAATAAATTTAAACGCCATTTAACAATCAAGTGGAATAGAATGTTTGGTAAGCCAGTAAAAAAAACAAAACAAATAGGATCACGAACTTGTTTCCCATTGATGACATGTGTATCTTCGATAACCTTGTCAACCACAGAAGGATCAGCATAAGTGATAAACCCAAAACCTCTTGGCTGTCCCGTATACCGATCTTTCATGATCACCGAGTCAGTTATCTCTCCATACGTCCCAAAATGCTTGTTGAATTGAGCTGTTTTTTACAAAAACACAATGAAAAGAACATCAGCTACGGTCGGATTTAAACTAACATTGCATTTAATTAACTTACAGACTTAGCAAACAAAGAACTCATTTAATAAGCTCTTCAACAGATATAGTTGGAGTATAAACAATTGCTAAAGCACACGCCATACAAAAAAGAACACCCATCAAGAAAAACAGGCATTTTCAGCAGAATTAAGCACACCTACAGAAACTCCAATCCTACGAAAAAAATTTATAATTAAAAGTTAACAAGAACTCACTGTAAGTTGTATCTTTCGCCAATCCTCCAATGAAAATCTTCCTGGGAAAAACAAAAATAGCAACAACAAAAAAAATGAGAACACAAAATCAAGATCTGAAAAAATTGAGACAAAGGAACCGACTAGCAGGCGTACACAGGGGAAGGCATATAGTAATTAAAATCTGGTGCTTAAAAGCCCCAATTCGAAACTTTCTCCGAGAAACACCGAACGTAAATCAATCGAGAAAGGCACAGACACAAACCCGGGACTAGCGCCATCACCCGTGTGAGGGTTTTCGCCCTTCGATTTGGACGCCATCAGAAATTTGGCCACCGGCTGAACTTTTCTTCCGCTGTCGAAGAAGATCGATAACACGGTGGAGACGAAGAAAAAGGATCGTCGATTTAGGGTTTTTATGATGTTTCCAAATTGGAAGAGGATAACGACTTTAAACTGTCTAAGGAGAGGAGTACTCAATTTTATATGATAATCGAACCCATACTTGGGCCTGCCCAAAATTTGGGCCCATGTTCATGGAAGAACTACCGTTGCCTGTGTCGGATGTCTCGGTCATGCTTGTTTAAGCCGTGTTGTCTATGAACGTATACCCGTTTCAAACCTTTTTACTTGCTTTTATGTTAGATAGCCTTTACTATTCTTATTGTATCAGTACGGAGATGTATAACCGGTCAACAAAATCATGTCTAGACCTGCTAGGGCTAAAGTGTCCCAAAATATACTATAGAAAGACGTGACATCCCCGTATGGTTATATGTTATCAAAGGTGTGGTTGTTACTTATTTTCTCTTAGTCCGAAACATTGATTTCAACGCATTTTCTCGCTCACGTTTTCTAAAACATTTGTCTCAAACATGACCCGAGACTCGAGCATAAGCTAATATTGTCTATGACTAACTTATTCGTTAAGTTATAACAAGTGATACACAATCGTTGTTGTGCTAGTCAAGCCCAATTGAGTGACCTTTTAGTGGCAGACATAGCTGAAGAAGCCACCCGACACCTCAGAGGAAGCATTCAAGACATGGGAGAAGCTGCTGGAGCCAATGAAGTTCAAAGGATATTTGTTCAATGTCACAATCGCACTCTTTGCAGCAGCGGGAAAGTGATCGTGCACCACTTATTCTAATCCAGTGAACAAGTCAGTTGTGAGAAATTTGAACGTTGCGAACAACGTCGGCATACGCTCGGCATCAAGTCACATTTGCGAGATTAGAAAACGTGAATGAAGAAATACAACACAACGGCTTAAATAACATACAACTTCGAGTAGGGAGAATTTAACAACTAGTTGCATCCTCCTATAGTACATTTTGAGGCGATTGAGGTCTAGTAGACTCATACGTGATTTCGCCATCCCCCTATAATACATTTTGGGACATTTTAGCCATGATGGGCGTAGACATGATTTTGGTGAACAGTCATACACTGTCATATATGACACAACATGAAATATTAAAGACCTATCTTTAAGCATGCGATGTAACGGCCTAGATCCACCGCTAGCGGATATTGTCCTCTTTGGGCTTTCCCTTTCGGGTTTCCCCTCAAGGCTTTAAAACGCGTCTAGGTTACCACACCCTTATAAATGGTGTTTTGTTCTCCTCCCTAACCAATATGGGACATCACAATCCACCCCCTTTCGGAGCAACGTCCTTGCTGGAACTCTTTCCTTCTTCTAATCGATGTGGGACCGCCACCAAATCCACCCCCCTTCGGGGCCCAGCGTACTTACTGGCACACCTCCTCGTGCCTACCCCCTTAGGAGAGCAGCAAGAAGGCGGCACATCGTCTGGTGTCTGGCTCTGATACCATTTGTAACAACCCAGACACATCGTCCGATGTTTGGCTCTAATACCATTTGTAACGACCCAGGCACATCGTCCGGTGTCTGGCTCTAATACCATTTGTAACGGCCCAGATTTACCACTAGCAGATATTGTCCTCTTTAGGCTTTCCCTTTCGGGCTTCTCCTCAAGGCTTTAAAACACGTTTACTAGAGGAAAGTTTCCGCACCCTTATAAATAGTGTTTTGGGACATCACATGCGACTATGGACAAACACGTCTTAAACAAGCATAATCGAGACATCCAACATACAACTATAGACAACACGCCTTGGACAAGCATAACCGTGACACTCAACGTCTTAATAGCATTGCTTAACATGGGAGACGACCAGAAAGAAAAGTTTCTATACAAACATATCGTTATTAGGATCATGAAGAAGGATTGTCGCTACTATGAAGATCATCTCCGTTGTCAATATTAGAAAGCGAGCCGTTCATGATAAAAACCGATACCATTATTTCAAAAACGCTTCTCGTTCTTGATGCGATTACAAATGTTGATTCTTAGTAAACTAATGAATCCTACAATATGCTATCAACATATATAGCAGCAGCACACTACAGACACTAACATCTTCTATTACGGACAGAACTTCAATGAACAGGGCACCCTTTAACCACGATCCCGGGCGCAGTAGGACACGTGGCCAACGGACAACGGTCCGTGCTGTCGAGCCCCCACCAGTTCGGACCAATTATATCCTTCGATTGAAGGGTGAAATAGATAAGAACCCCCATGAAAGCAACCCCAGCATCCAAAGCAGCTGACAAGATATAGTTATGCCTAGCCCACCATCCCTTGTACTTCCTGTAGACATAGAAGTTAAAGAAAATCCCGACAGCCCCCCATGTCAGGTAGTTCACTGCTCTAGCTGGTGGAATGCCCAAGCCACCTCCAAAGATGATGGGCATGTTTATAAGCCTAATCCACTTTTGGTCGGGAAACTTGCGGGATAGCCACCAGACAGGAACAGGAGCAAGTAAGCCGACAAGGAAGAACCAGTTCATCTGTGGGTAAACGCCTAGCTTTCCGAACATTCGGAGTGGCCCGACGACTCCCCATATGATGGATGCGTTGTAGAACACGTCGTCACCCGGGCATGTCCATGGACTTCCTTCAGGAAGCAAGGCTGGGTCGCAGATGTGGTCGACGGTTGTAAGAAGCCACCAGGCCGTGCCGAAGTAGACACTTGAAGCAACTACTGTTCCAACTAACTGAAAGAACAAAAGAACGTTATGTAGAGGATGATCATGGGTTTATAAGTAAAGAATACATCTCGATTGGTACGAGGACTTTTCGGGAAGTCCACAGCAAAGTCACGAGAGCTTATGCTCAAATTAGATAATATCATACCATTGTGGAGATCAGTGATTCTTAACATGGTATCAGAGTCATGCCCTTACTTTAGCCATGTCAATAGAATCCTCAAACGTCAAACAAAGAAATTTCTAGCCTCGAAGGTGTAGTCAAAAGTTAAACAAATGGTGTACTTTGTTCGAGGGATCCAGAGAAAGAAGTCAAGTCTCGATTAAAGGGAGACTGCTCGAGGACTACATAGACCTTAGGGGAGGCTCTATGGTGTACTTTGTTCGAGGGGAGGATTGAATACATCTCCATTGGTATGAGGCCTTTCGGGGAAGCCCAAAGCAAAGCCACAAGAGCTTATGCTCAAAGTGAACTGGAAATCCGTGATTTCTAACCGAATCAAGCAAAAAGAACAAAAGAACTACCTGAACTAGGAACATTGATCTCGGGGGAATCTTCATATAGTGACCTAGTTTGAAGTCACTAAGAAACATCAGAGCTTGTGACATACTGATATATCCATACGTCTTGAACGTCACGTTAGCTAGCGGCCTCCCGGGATAAATATACCCAATAATCAGCTCGGTAACCACGTTAAGCCCTGGTTGCTGCACATTATCGTTAAGCAGAACATTAACACACTGATATTTCAATCTCGATGTTTCGAATACGTCGTTATGAACATACCACATTGGTAGTAGCTTGAATGATCCCAATGGGTAAGGTGAAGAACAGAGCAATCCCACAAGCTAATAAAATCCCCCACCAAGGAAGTTGGAGCTGTTTATCAAAGCCTTCACAAGCATACAACGCAAACGCCATCATTATTATCAACACGACATAGAACCACCACTGAGGAACTTGCTTGTAATTCTTCTTCATCAGTCTAGTATGCACATCTCCCAGCTGATCCCCAGCTGCACTTGCTGTCCTTATCCACATCTGCCAGATTGTTCTGTCCCAGACAACAAAAGGACAAAAAGATGGTCAAATGAGCCAAGAAATGGCTTGGTTTCAAAAAGTTCAAGTGTTTTTGAAGCTTACTTTCCATGAAAAAGAGCAACATGTGAGATAGTTGCTGTCAAAATGGCAAAACTCAACCCATAGTTAAAAGCAAAGAAGGCACTGACATAGAGTTTGCTATAGCCATCATAGTTTGCTTGATCTATATCAAACGTTTTGGCATTAAGAATCCGAGAAATATTGTAAGTTCTTCCAGTGAAGTCGAAAGTATGAGCTGAAATCATCGGGAATCGCTTAGCTTCATAAAGATTAAACCAGTAAACAATGGGGTTTAGTACATAAACGACCATGACGAAACCAATCAAGATGTTGACGATGGCGAAACCAGGTGTGGCTAGAGGGCTTCCGAGGAAGCCAGCAACGGTCGACCAGTCGATCCCGAATGAGCCAATGCCAAGACCACGAAGGCCGGAACCGATCTGTTGGGCTGTGACCGAGTTTCGCCATATCAAACAAACAAATGAGATGCATGATATTGAAGGGAAGAGGTAGCTCGGGACGACGTAGTAAGCAAAACTTGATATGAAAACCATGAAGAAGAATTGTAGCCTAGTGTGTCCTCCTCTTGGTCTCTTGTCTTTTTCATGTAATGCCCTGTCGTAAGGTTCATGTTCTTGATTCAAATTTGCTACTCATAGATGTTTTTGAGTATCAGTTCTTGAAGAATGTACCTGAATAGAGAGACTTGAACTAGATTTGCAGGCCACCACATGTAAGGGGAGTCAACTAGGAATCTCCTGAACAATCCAGCCCATCCATAGCCTAGCATCTGTTCATGGGAGAGTTTGTTCTTGATTTTGATATCTAAAAGCATGTTATAAACACAATGAAGATGAAGAAATCTAAAGATCGAGAGGCTTAATGAGCCTAATGTTAGGAATCACGACTCTCTATAATGGTATGATATTGTCTACTTTGAGTATATGCTCTCGTGGTTTGCTTTTGGTTTCCCTAAAAGGCCTCATACCAATGAAGATTCCCTCCTAACAATCCTCCCCTCGAACAAAGTATAACATAGAGCCTCTCCTGAGGTCTATGGAGCCCTTGAACGACCTCTCCTTAATCGAGACTTGACTCATTCTCGGGAGTCATCGAACAAATTACATCATTTGTTCGACACATGAGTCACTTTTAACTACAGGTTCGAGGCTTGCAATTTCTTTATTCGACACTAGAGGATTCTATTGACATGGCTAAGTTACGGGTGTGTGCAGGAGGGTGGCATGTAGGGGTGTGTGAGATTCCCTCCCAACAATCCTCCCCTCGAACAAAGTACAACATAGAGCCTCCCCTGAGGCCTATGGAGTCCTCGAACAACCTCCCTTAATCGAGGCTCGACTCTTTCTCTGGAGCCATCGAACAAAGTACACCCTTTGTTCGACACTTTAGTCACTTTTGACTACACCTTCAAGACTTACAATACTTTGTTATACATTTGAGGATTCTATTGACATGGCTACGTTAAGGACATGACTCTAATACCATGTTAGGAATCACGACTCTCCACAATGGTATGATATTGTCCACTTTGAGCATAAGCTCTCATGGTCCCATACCAATAAAGATGTATTCCTTACTTATAAACCGACGATCATTCCTAGGACTCCCTCCCAACAATCCTCAATATCTAAAAAATCACCTCACCTGAGTCGTTTGGGACAGCAACATGGCTGCAAGAGGATGAAGATTTCTATGGTAAAACGCCTTAACAATCGTGACGATATTCAAAGCATAAACACTATTCGATCCAGAATTGGCGAAAATGGTGATCAAAACATGTTCTTTGAGAGTAAACGGCCCAGGATTCATCGAAAATGACCACTTAGTGAGTGGAATTCGAAGTGGGGTAGCTGGAAATGTTGCAGCCATCAACTTTCCAAGAGGAAGAACAAGAATCTGTGCAGAAACTGAAGAAACATACAGCTGATTCTGGCGAAAACCAAAGAATTGGTTCACAAAAGCCAAAAGACAGCAAGATGTTAGCCCAAGAACCCATGTCCTGAATGTCAAGGCTAGCTCTAATGGGTCATCTGTTGGTGGCACTGTGAGCCTCACTTCCTCAATTGGGCTATCATTCTCCTCCCCTACATTACCAAAATGGTTGAAAATGCTCATAAACAAGAACAAGAACATGAACAAGAACAAGAACAAGAAGAACAATGGATAATCCGTACCATTTTTGTCGAAGTTTGATTCAAAATCTTCCTCTGGGATCCCATTCCCATCGTTTCCTTTTGTCATCTTCTCCTTCTCCAACCTGCAGTTACAGTATAATGCTTGTTTTTCTTGGGACAAAAAACATTCTAGGATTTCCAGAAGTACGAGGAACAGAGCAAAAGACAGACCTCGTTCAAGCGGTTCAGAATCCCAACGAGGAGGCCACTAATTTCTCAGAAACCCACCATTTGATGAAACATTTAATGGGTTATTTCTTCTTTCTTCTGGAATCTTGAATCTGGGCGGCTTCGTTAGCACATGGGGTTGCTTTAGCTTTAAATTGGCCCCAGCTGCAAAATCTGAAGATTTTGATATTGTCACATTTGAAAGTTCCTCAAAAAGAGGGCTCATTCCGGCTTAACTTGTGGATGAGGACAACTATTTTGAGCTAGAGGATGATGATGGGCGTGGTAGGGTATAGATATCACAACCGACATCGAGCGGTGTACTAGTAAAGACATTGGATAGGAAACGAATGGAGATTGACAACTATTTTGAGCTAGAGGATGATAGGCGTTGTAGGAAATAAGTATTAGAGCTAGATACCGGGCGATGTACTAGCAAGGACACTGGTCTTAAAGAGGGATGGATTGGGGGTTTCACATCGAATACAGAAGGGAACTGATGGGGATGGACAACTGTTTTGAGCTAAAAGATGATGGGCGTTGTAGGGAATAGGCATTAGAGCCAGACACCGAACGGTGTGGTAGTAAGGATGTTGGTCCCAAATGGGGATAGATTCGGGGTTCCAGATCGATTGTAGAAGGGAACAAAGGGGGATGGACAGCTATTTTGAGCTAGAGGAAGGTATCAGAGCTAGACACCAGACAGTGTGGTAGTAAGGACGTTGGTCCCGAATGGGGATGGATTGGGGGTTCCATATCGATTGTAGAAGGGAACAAAGGAGGATGGACAACTATTTTGAGCTAGAGGATGATGGGCGTGGTAGGGAATAGGTATCAGAGCCAGACACCAGGCGTACTAGCATGAACACTGGTCTCAAAGAGTGATGGATTGAGGGTTCCACATCGATTACAGAAGGGAACGAAGGGGAATGGGAAACTATTTTGAGCTAGAGGAAGATGGGCGTTACAGGGAATAGGTATCAGAGCCAGACACCGAGTAGTGTGGTAGTAAGGACGATGGTCTCAAAGGGGGATGGATTGGGGAGTTCCACGTCGATTACAGAAGGGAACGAGCGCTACCCACGTCGGTTAGGGAAGAGAGCAAATCATCCTTGTGTGAAAACATCTCTGTATCAAATACGTTATCCTGGATTTGGATCGTTACAGGCGCGGGTGGCGGTGGTTGAGAATGTGGACTTTTTGAATGGTTCAAAAGACCACTGAGGCTCACCGATTTGGGTTCCAACCAAGGTGAAGTTGTGGGTCCAGTTCCTTTTTTTTTATTTTTTATTTTTATTTCTTTATTGTTTTAAAAGAACATGATTTTTCTTGGGAATCTGCTTGAAGGCTGCTGCTGTGTGGATGATTTAAAAGTTATTTAAGTGATACTCAGATTTTTTATTTTTTATTTTTTATTTTTTATTTGAGCAATGGGCAGTTTGGATAATAGGGATGTGATTAATTGTTTCGGGATTGACGAACCGAACACGGCTAGAGAAGTCTATGGGGTCGGGTCGGGTGGAAACCTTTGTGTCCCTGTCTGTCTCTGTCTCTTATTTCATTTATCATTCTCGGTAAATTCTCTATTTATTTTTTGAGAAATTGGCATAGTGATTCTCGTCCCCGTCTCCTATTTCACTTTTTATCCTCCTAAATAAAGTGATTCTCATTGGGAAATTTTTTTGGGAACGGATTCCGATGAAAATTTTGTCCATATATATTAAAAACGGTAATATATATATATATATATATATATATATATATATATATATATATATATATATATATATATATATATATATATATATATATATATATATATATATATATATATATATATATATTATATGTGGGACAAGATCGGAAACTGGGAATGTAATCATCGTCTTTGGTTACCTTTAGATGAGTTCACTCCCTCCAAACAGGGATTCTCCCGCTAGTTCGAAGCGAGTCTCCACTAATTATGGACATCTTTAAACGTATATACGTACGTGTGTGTATATATATATATATATATATATATATATATATATATATATATATATTGCTCCCTCCAAACAGGGGTTTTTTCCAGCTTGTTTGAGGCGGGTCTCCACGGATGAAATGGGCATATTTAAACACATCTCGACTATCCTCGACTAAAAGGTCTAAGAATTGAGTCCCCTCGACCCTTTTTTTTTTTTTTTACAAGTTTGTGTAAAGAAACTCTGTCTCAGAACTGTAAATTTCGTGTCTAATAAATCCTTGACGTATTCAAATTAACCCTAACTTTTAACCTTAGGTTTATTATGTTTGTAAATTTTAAAATAAGTTAAAAGTTTATCAAATACAAAAATAAATAATTAATATTGAAAATTTAAAAAATATATATTTATTGTTTTTTTTTTTTTGCTTTGAGGAAATTAAATGTGTTCCCTAACTACTTTCCCTAATTTGTTTCTATTATAAAATTTTCCAAATTTGAAAAAAAAAATCAAAATTTATTATTTTAAATTTTAAATTTGTATTTTCTTTTAAGGAAGGTTTAATGTTATCCAAAATAATAATAATAAACAAATAAAAAGGTATGGTCTTCGGTTGACTTTCACGTCGTCATAAGTCAACGTAAGAATAAATTTTATAAACAACAACATGTGAGTTTTAATTAATTTGAGAAGAGATTCAAATACCTTATCAATTAAATTATGTTCGTATTTGACTTTTCTACTCTCGCATCCAACCTCGAGTATTTAGAAGGGGTTTTTACGCTTTACAATTGGAACAGGAGATCTCGAATGAGTCGGGTCTCTCGAGACGAGATATATATGATCGACATTTCGAGTGTCCCGATGATACAACAAGTTAATTGGAAGAAATGGAATTGAATAATCTAGCTGATTTCTGTCTTTCTCGGTGACTTTGCCCGACAATTAAGCTGCATTTTCTTCTATCAAATAGCTTTTTCGAGCGATTATGACAAGATTACTCGTAGAAAGTTCATGGAATCAATTATGATTATGATAATTTTGCTAAATTTATGGAGTCAATTCAAATTATGATATTTATTATAAATAATTTCAAAACTAAGCAATCATATCATATTAAATTCAAAGTTACTCCATGACTATGTTAATCATATTTTAGTCCAAGATGCATATAAAGGAATCATTGAACAATGTCTCATAATTTAAGGATATATATTAAAAAAAATGTCACATAATTCTAAACTAAAACTATATATTAAAAAATAATCAATGTTTAAAAAATATTTAAAAAATTAATTCAAAGATGTCCACATTGGTTGAGGAGGAGAACAAAACATTTCTGATACGGGTGTGGACTTTCCCCTAGCAGACGCGTTTTAAAGTCTTAAGGGGAAGTCTGAAAGGGAAAGTCCAAAGAGGACTATACCTACTAGCGGTGGGTCTGGGTCGTTACAAATGGTATTAGAGCCAGACATCAGACGATGTGTCGGCCTTGTCGCTGTTCCTCGAAGGGGGTAGATACAAGGCGGTGTGCTAGTAAGGACGTTGGGTTAAGGAAGAGTGGATTTGGTAAGGGAAGCCCGATTATGAATCTTTTCAGCCCAAACAGCACTGTTATCCAGACAATGTGTTAGCCTTGTCGTTGTTCATCGATGGGGGTAAACACGAGGCGGTGTGCTAATAAGGACGCTGGGCCTTAAGGGAGGGTGGATTTGGTAAGGGAAGCCCGATTATGAATATTTTCAGCCCAAACAGCACCGTTATCCAAACATGTGTCAGCCTTGTCGCTGTTCCTCGATGGGGGTAGACACGAGGCGGTGTGCTAGTAAGGACGCTGGGCCCCAGAAATGGGTGGATTTGGTAGGGGAAGCCCGATTATGAATATTTTCAGCCCAAACAACACCGTTTATCCAGACGGTGTGCCAGCCTTGTCACTGTTCCTCAAATGGGGTAGACACACGGCAGCATGCTAATAAGGACGCTGAGCCACAAAGGGGGTGGATTTGGTAGGGGAAGCTCGATTATGAATCTTTTCAGCCTAAACAACACCGTTAACCAGATGATTTGCCAACCTTGTCACTTTTCCTCAAAGGGGGTAGACACGAGGCATTGTGCTAGTAAGAACGTTGGTCCCAAAGGGGGGTGGTATCTGGACAATGTGCCAGCGACGGACGCTGGGCCCCCAAGTGGGGTAGATTTGGTAGGGGAAGGCCGACTATGAATCTTTTCAGCCCAAACAGCACCGTTATCTAGATGATGTGTCAGCCTTGTCGCTGTTCCTCAAAAGAGGTAGACACGAGACGGTATGCTAGTAAGGACGTTGGGCCCCAAAGGGGGGTGGATTTGGTAGGGGAAACCCGATTATAAATCTTTTAAGCCCAAACAACACCGTTATTAAATACAACCATAACTGTTCTAAATTGGGTGATCTAATACGTCTTTTGATTAGCTATGAAGTCATCAAATTTTCATCGATTTATTTATATTTTATATAAATAAAATACATTACCCAATCAAATATTTTATTTTATTTTATTTTATATTTAATTAATTTTGCTAGGAAATAAATTAAAATATTTAATTTCATAATTACTTTATAATGGCTTAAGAAATCAAGCCAACGTCCTTTTCCCACCAATTTCTTCCAACTTTGGAAAATTTTATTCAAAGCATTAATTATGTCATCTTTTTAGTTCAATTGTTGTTAGTTCAATCCAATCCAAATAAATTCGTGAACCAACCAAACTGCACCGGTTAATTGGGCTGATCGAGTTCTCCGAGCTGCTGAGACTTTTGAATACTCCTACTAAGAAAGTGTCACTGTAACGACCCAGATCCACCGCTAGCAGATATTGTCCTTTCTGGGTTTTTCCTTTCGGGCTTCCCCTCGAGGCTTTAAAACGCGTCTGCTAGGGGAAGGTTTCCACACCCTTATAAATAGTGGTTTGTTCTCCTCCCTAACCAATGTGGGACATCACAGTCACGAAAGATGCTTTTAGCTCATCGTCTTTGATAATTTCTCGTTTATTCTCTCTTGATCCACCTCTCTCTATCACACACCTTCTTCATAATGTAATCGGTGCTTAACACAGTCTGAACTCTTCTCGAGTTTCTCTCGTATCAGGAAAAACTTATCCCTCACTCGCGTTCGTCTAATCTAATAGAACGTTCGAGGTTTTATTAATTATCTGTCTAATAATTTCGTCTTTTTTTTTTTTAACATGAGTAGTCGGGAATCAATAATTTAATTTTTTTATTAAAATTTTAAACAAATAATTATATCAATTTAAACGTTAATTTCGATTAAACCCTTGACTTTAATAAGGAAATCAATTTAATTTAATTAATTAATTAATTTTTTTTTTTGTAAAATTCTTAGAAAATAATAATTTTGAGTTTAAATCACTAAAAAAATTAATTATAATTAATTATACAAATTATATTTTAAATTCATACGATGATTTAATAAAAAAATAATAAAATTTGGAGATATAATAATGGAGGGGAGAGAGAGAGAGAGATTTTTCCAATATAAAAAGAAAAAGGTTGACTTTGACCAAGTCAAGTGGGTGGACGGTGGGGACCACAGGAAAGCATGGCATGTGCAAGAGAAATAAGTTCATTAATAATAAAATATAAATGGTCGTGGGGTCCACATTAAAGCACGCCAGCATGACGACAAGCTTGCGCGTGGTATTGATTTTTTATTTTATTTTATTTATTTTTGTTTCTAAGTTTTGCTATGTCCCTTTCTATTCAAAACTTCAATCATTCTCTGTCTTATCTATCAAAATTCTATCCCTTCCATTTTCAAATTTATTTTTGGCATTGTTTGGAATATGTACGAACGCTCGATGATCGTTTTTTATTGTTCGTCTTTTAGTTTTGAGAAGTATTCTAAAAAACGAGGTTCGTTTTGTTCTGAATGTCGAAATTTTCGATAATTTGAATTTAGAATGAAACTTAAACGTCTGTAGATGTATTATTTCCAAAGAAGGAAATAGAGAGTTTTTTTTTTTTTTTTTTTTTTTTTTTTTTGTGATATCCTACATTGGTCGGGGAGGAGAACGAACACCCTTTTTACGGGTGTGGAAACCTTTCTCTAGCGGACACGTTTTAAAGTTTAAGGAGAAGCCGGAAAGGGAAAGCCCAAATAGGACAATTTCTGCTAGTGGTGGACCTAGACCATTACAAATGGTATTAGAGCCAGTAAGGACGATGACCCTAAAAGGGGTGGATTTGGCGGGGTCCCACATCGATTGGAGAAGGAACGAGTCCCCGCGGTGGACCTGAGCCGTTTCAAAGCGGTATCAGAGCCGGTAAAGACGCTGGCCCCAAAGGAGGTGGATTTGGCGGGGTCCCACATCGATTGGAGAAGGAACGAGTGCCAGCAGTGGACCTAGGTCGTTTCAAAATGGTATTAGAGCCGGTAAAGACGCTGGCCCCAAATGGGGTAGATTTGATGGGGATCTCACATCAATTGGAGAAGGAACGAGTGCCAGCAAGTACGTTGGGCCCTGAAGGGGGTGGATTGTGATATCTCACATTGGTTGGGGAGGAGAACATGAGAACGAAACACCCTTTATAAGAGTATGGATACCTTTCCCTAGCAGACACGTTTTATAAAGCCTTGAGGGGAAACCCAAAAGGGAAACGAGAAAGCCTAAAAAGGACAATACAGGACAATATCTACTAGCGGTGGACTTGGGCCATTACATTTTTTATCATCGGGTCTTATTTCCATTAAAAAAATGTAATTAAAATATTTGTTAATTAGTTCGAAAATAATAATAAAATGACGTTTTTTTTTTTGTCGGTGTAGAGATGTCACTTTTTATAGTAAGGACCTACCTCGAACGAAAGGGGGCGAGCGTTTTCACATTAGGTATGGGGATAGGGACCTTGTTTCCTGTACGTCCCCACCTAGCTATGTTTTTTTCTTATCTATATATAATTTAAATCCAACTCGTTTTCCCTAAATCCTAGACTTTAATGGAATAAGTTAAAATTTTAATTTTTTTAATTATGAATTTTAAGAAATTTCATCTTTAAATACGAATTCCGAAAATAACCGATAAATAATTTATCAGGGAAATTTTGATCGCTCTCGAATTTCGAATCTCGATTCTCTAAATTACAAAATAGAGTGGGCATGGAATTAAAAGTCAACAATGAAGACGAGGACGTTACAACTCGCCTTATTAAAAGTCAACAATTTTTAGTAGTGTTAGAGTTGACTTACTCCGTATAGAGTCATAGTGTGTGAATGTATAGACTAGATGACAAAAAATTTATCATCTTCTTCTTTGGATTTGAACATCTCGAGTCTTTGGTTATTAGCTCATGCTCGGTATTCATCGTGTGCAAATTGCACGCCCTCGAGCCAGATTGGCTAGACTCTACCTCATCCTAGGCCAAACCCGAGGTGGAGCACATGGGTGCTTCGATCGTGACTATTAAGAACAAGACTCATTTCGGCACTAGACTTGATATTTTATCTATTTATTAAAATGAAAATGTGTTACGTTTAATAAGTGAGTCGTGTTTAAAAAATAATTTAAAATGTTTGTAATATATAAAACATATTTTAAATAATAAATTTTATTTAAATTATTCGTAAGATTATTTTATAAAATTTTTAATTTCTCATCGTAAACAAGTCAGGTTCGAGAGGGCGAGATAAAAGCATCATAAGAAGACCCTTAATGTTCGAGCCCAACGTTAAAATAATTATTGAATTATTTTAATTATAAAAAATAAAAATAAAGAAAGGTGATATATAAATCTAGCTCGTTTCGAGTTATTTTATAGCCTTAAAGTGAGTTGGGGCGTATTATGACACATTCATAGCTTTTTCGAGGTGGGTTACCTGTTTTAGGTCAACTTTCGACACGTTCTCGGAAGTCTGGTAGTGAAATGTGTAGAATTGGTTCTTAAATTTTTAATATCGTATCTAATAAGTAATTGATCGTTCGAACATTTAAATTTTTTTTGTATAGATCGAACTAACTTTGACCGAAATTACTAAATAATATGTTCTCGTACTCGTTACGTGGTGTTAATTTCACACTGATCTTATTAAAGAAGTGAGAAAACGCTTCGTGATGGGTCGAGGCACGGTCGGTGTGTTCACGTCTCCCGACTCAACATTGAAGTGGTCTCGTGCGTAGAAACATAGGCCCACTAAGAAAAGCCCAAATTAAAAATATAAAATAATAATATAATGGATCAGAATATATATTTGTATTTTTTCATTTTTAAAATTCAGCAATTAAAAAAAAAAAAAAAAGTAAAAATCGACCGTTACCATGAAAACCGGTTTGGTTCGGTTTAGTTCAGATTTAGAAACCGAACCGGTATAATAGTTGCAGTGACCAAATCATATTCCCTTGCCAAAACCCTAAACCCCCGAAGTCGATTCTTCAGTGTCTCTTATATCTTCCGTAGCTCAAATTGGTTGCTCCGGTGGATTTTCATTCAGACAAAAAAATTCAGCTATCTTTGCTGAATTCAGCAGCTTCCAATGGCTGCCGCGAAGTTCAACAAGAAGAAGGGTGTGAAACGGGACGACCTTCCATTGAAAGGGAAGAAGAAGGACGAGCTCTTCACACGTAAACGTTCTCAGGAGGAAGATGATGATTCTGAGATTTCGGATGGTATGGATATGGAAGCAGTAGAGAATGGAGTGCTTGATGGTGATGAAGAAGGATCGGAATCTGGTTCTGAAGTTTCTTCTGATGGTGATGATCCTTTGGCCGATGATTTCCTGCAAGGAAGTGACGACGAAGGTGATTGTTTTGCTCATAATTGTTTACCGACAACTTTCGTGTTTCTCTTTCTAATTTGAATATATATCGTAGAGAATGGTTCAGGCTCGGATTCAGGTTCTGATTCTGATGAAGACATCGAAAACAAGTCGAGAATCATCGATGAAGAGAGGGCGAGGGAAGAAAAAGATGCTGCGGATGAAATGCAGCTCAATATTAAAGAAGAATCCGATGAGTTCAGATTACCTACCAAGGAGGTAACGGTTTCACCATGTTTAATTTATGTGATTTTGATTTCGATTGGTTTATAGTCTGTTGTTTCGCCAGGAACTTGAACAAGAGGCGCTTGGACCTCCCGACCTTTCAAATTTACAAAGGCGTATAAGAGAGAGTATGCATTTTTCATTTGTTTTCTGCAATATTTGTTCCCATAGCTTCTCCTGTTCTTATGTTACCCCTTTGAATTGTAATTTTAGTTGTTCGAGTTCTTACGAATTTCAAGGCTTTGAGGCAGGAGGGAGCAACCCGTAAGGATTATGTTGAACAACTTAAGAAAGATCTTTGTTCATATTATGGGTATAACGAATTTCTTATTGGGGTGCTAGTTGAGGTAACCACCCATTCATGTTTATGTTCTTAGATGTGTTAATGTTGGGAGTAAAAGTTAATGATCAACACTTGTTGTCTTCAGATGTTTCCAGTTGTTGAGCTAATGGAACTTATTGAAGCCTTTGAAAAGCCTAGACCAATATGTTTGCGGACTAACACCTTAAAGGTAATTGCCATACAGGTTTCCCTCTTTTTCATTTGCCACTCATTATTATCTGAATCTTATCGAAATATTTCTCTAGACGAGAAGGCGGGATCTGGCAGATGTTCTGATTAACAGAGGTGTAAACCTCGATCCTTTAAGCAAGTGGTCGAAGGTAAGGTGCTTCGTTTCGGTGAAGTTATCCTCCATTCTCTCTTTCTTTTTATTTTTATTTTTTATGATTAAGTAGTTATATTTCCTATACTGATTGCAGGTTGGACTTGTTGTATATGATTCCCAAGTGCCAATCGGAGCGACTCCGGAATATATGGCTGGTTTTTACATGGTAAACTGTGTACTAGTTCGATTATCTTTATGTACACTTCTTAGTCTAATTTAGGTAGTAAATAGTTATGTTTTGTATTGTACAGCTACAAGGTGCAAGCTCCTTTCTGCCCGTGATGGCCCTTGCTCCTCAGGAAAAAGAACGAATCATTGACATGGCGTAAGTGAATAAAGTAGTAGTGTAATGTCTTCTAACCAGTGTTACTTTATTGTGATCTTTTCTAAACTAATGAAAAGGATGGCATATCATGCTAAGTTGGCTTATTTGAAATGTATTCTCTATCTCATATTCATGGCCATTGTCTATAATCTCGAGTCCTTTTTTTACTCTTTGGTGAAATGAAGTGGCTGCTCGATTCCAGAAAGTAGCAACTAGTAATCCTTTATATGTTACAGTAGTATTATTAATATCAATGTAGTTGGATATCTGACACTTTATTTTATCGTCGTTTTCTCTTATAATTGCTTGAAACTATTGCAGGGCAGCACCTGGTGGTAAAACTACATACATAGCGGCACTTATGAAAAATAGTGGTATGTATTCCTTATTAAGATATGTTGGTATTCGTGTACATAGTGTTGTGGCTGAAGTACTCTGTTGGCCATGTCGTTTTCGAATGTCTTTTCATAGAGTATAAAAATTTATTCTTATGAGAAACAAGAACTACTTGAAGTGTAGGGGATATTGCAAAAATAAATATGGAGTTAAGGTGTGCATGGATATAGTTTTCTTTGGTTAATTTTGACTAAAACGGAAGAAACTAATAGAAAACAGTTAATATTAAATGCCTACGAGATCTAATCAACTGCGGGTCACAAACTATTTTTGAATAGAACTGGTTGGTTCAGTTCAAATCCAATTCAGTTTTTGCTTTAAAACTGTTATGACAATGGATGCATGCAAGTTCAAGTTCCATAGATAATTTTTTTTGAAAAGAAATATCTGTGTGGTTGGCCCTTACTTGTGTGCGCTTGACTATTCTCACGTGACAACTGTGTAAACCTCCGACATTTAGTTGTCAAGGAAACTTATAGGATGTTAAATCCCATACAGGTGGCCACCAAACTTCTCTTAAAGCCCTTATTATTTACATTGGACAAGTTCTTTGGTTATTAGTATTAGGATTTTAGCTTCTCAAAGAAATTAAATTTTGTGAGGCTACAAATGATCAAATAAGTGTAAAGAAGAGACTAGAGGAATCTAGTTTTTTTTTATTTTTTTATTTTTTTTATGGAATCGCATTCCGTTGTCTGCTAGCATATGTGAACTAGCCATAAGTTAATTTTTTTTCAATTCTTATACTCAATAATTGTGTTCTTTGGGTCCATTCTGAATATTTTCTTCAGGACTCGACTTTGATTTGATCAATTTTCTTTTTGTGTTTAATATTTCGAGAATAGTAATACGAAATTATGAAAGTAGTTTATCTGATGCTCTGATAAATGTTTAGAGAAATGCAGCTGGTCATATGTATATTTTAGAAATGTCGAGTTGTTCATTACACCATGGCACGATCCTTCATTGTTGCATCACTAATCAACTTTTTGTTTCCTTTCTTTGTCAACATCGATGTAAAATTTTGTGCGCTCTGATTCGATTTGTTCATTAATTATTCAACCATCTCAGGACTAATATTTGCAAATGAGATGAAAGCACCAAGACTGAAGTCACTCACTGCAAATTTACAGCGGATGGGAGTGACAAATACTGTTGTCTGCAACTATGATGGGAGGGAGGTCTGATTATCACTATTCTCCACCATCACCACTATTTTCCAATTTATTATAATACATATGTTCTCAAATCATATTTCATATCATTATTTTGTGGAAATTAGTTGCTGCATGTTTGTGTCATGAGAATCCCTAAAGTTTCTTTCTATTTATCGTGTATTCTCTTTCAGCTCCCGAAAGTATTAGGCAAGAACACGGCCGATAGAGTTCTGTTAGATGCCCCTTGCAGTGGATCTGGAGTAAGTACTTGACATTCATTGGGCTCTTTATCCCCTTGGAAGATCTTTTTGAACATGATTTTATTTTCATGTCTACAATGATTCCATTTTCTCTTCCATTTTTGTTCGATGAACCGAATCTTGGTTTTTTTGGTTAGGTTGTATCTAAGGACGAATCTGTTAAAACCTCAAAAAGCTTAGAAGAAATCCAGAAATGTGCTCAGTTGCAAAAGGTAGATCTGATCTTATGTGTTTTTGAGCGCTGACCCAACAAACATTCCGTTAATTACTGTTTACGTTATTGGTTCCATTTGACATAAGGCGATGTTCCTGTAAATCCTACTCTTTGTCCCTGTACAGCAACTTATACTCGCTGCAATCGACATGGTCGATTCAAATTCAAAATCTGGGGGATATGTTGTGTACTCCACATGCTCCATCATGGTTGATGAGGTTTGTATCAGTGCAGTCTGTTATTTTTCTTTTTCGATGCGATACTGGCTATTATTAATCGCTCGTTTGCGTTGTACAGAACGAAGCGGTTGTTGACTATGCACTTAAAAAGAGGGATGTGAAACTTGTGCCATGTGGCCTTGATTTTGGACGTCCCGGGTACTCCAACGTGCTTTTTTTTTTTTCCAGATTTCGAACAGAAGTTACTCCCAGTATCCTTGTTCATACCCTCATTTAACCGATCAATTTTTGTTTTAAGGTTTATTCGGTTCAGGGAAAAACGTTTTCACCCATCTTTAGAGAAGACGAGACGTTTCTACCCCCACGTCCACAACATGGATGGATTTTTCGTGGCAAAGGTAGATTTCAACCTTAAAAAATTGATATAAGTCGAGCTCTCTCCTTCTCAATTCCATCGAATAGGATTGGCTTGGCTGGGATATCAGGAATTTACACCTTGGAACCACACGTACCCAACTTTGGGCGTTTTGATACTGACACACTTAGACATGCTCCACACACGTTAGAACACGTGGTTCAGAGCGTGCTGTCTTTTTCATGACGTCTATGGATATTCAGACTTTTGATTTAGAACACCTTGGAACGACACGTCCTCAACTTTCATTTAGCAGTTTTATTTTTTCTTTTTTTGGTATGTTGAACCATGATAGCCCATCATGCTCGTTGCTTGGAGGTCGACGTTCCAACTGCAGCGAGAAAGCTATAGTTTTATGATTTATTCCATTTGGCTTGTAATGTAGGGCCTTTAGATTAGAACATAACTCTGGATTAATTTGCTTCCACTGTTATACAGTTGCAGAAAATGAGCAACAAGATTCCAACTGCTCAATCTTCAGAATTATTGGAAGAGACCGCGGAAGAAGATAGCGAGTCAGAGAAGAGCGGAAATGAAAAGGATGATGGCGAATGTCTCCACCCGAAAGTTAGCGACGGGAAAAAGAGGAAGAAGGTTTCGAAAAACCATGACGATGAAAATGGCGAAGAAGAATCCAAGCCGACTGTGGAAAAGAGGAAGAAGAGAAAATTTCCTTCAAGAGAGGAAATCTCAAAAGCTAGGTGAGAAAAAACTGGCTGATCATTCATAGCACAGAGTCGTTTCGCCTCGAAAGCTTGTTCTTATAGCAATAGGGTCGTATTTTATGATTTTTACGGTTCGTTTCGAACTCTCTGCAGGGAGGAAAAACGACAAGCTTTGAGGGAGAAGAAAACTGGGAGCAAGAAAGAGTAAAACCCCGAAATCCAATCATTTGAGGTACATGTTAAGGATCAAATAGTCGATATACGAGGTAAATAAAACTCTAAGAGAGATTTTTACGGTTCATTTCGAACTCTCTGTAGTGATGAAAAACGACAAGCTTCGAGGGATACGAAAACTGTGGGAGCAAGGAGGAGTAAAACCCATAATCCAATCATTTGAGGTACGTGTTAAGGATCGAATAGTCGATATACGAGGTAAATCGAGCCTCTAGAAGGCCTGATTCAACTGTGGAAAGAAAAATGTAGTTCTTGTATGAAATGTCCAATTTTGTTAGCTAAGGTTATTCATGTAGGATCTTATTGTCACACATTTGCTTTATAATTTATTTTTTTTATGATGAAATTTTCATTCTTTTATATAACCTATGATTTTGATGAATCCATGGTGTGCTCCCTTTTATAACTCCCTTGAAATGCCAATTTGCTTATATGCCCTTGAAGTTTACAACTTTTGGATTTGTGGCCTTTTTTATTTATGGTTGAAGTGTATATATTTTTAAATATCTTTGAAATTGTGGATGTATATGTAAATTTCCTTAATTATGGGATATTTTTAGTGTGTATATATATATTTTTTTATGGAAAAATATTTATTAGGATAATTTTAAAGAAAATTATTGAAAAATATTTTTAGCTATCTAAATCATTTTTTCTGCTATTGAAATTACATTTTTGCTATTTAAGGAATCTCGACTAAGATTCATGTAGCCATCTTGAAATGTGTAATTTAATTAAGATATTATGCATTCGTTTATCGAGTATGGATATCGACTTAAGAGTCTAATCTAGTTAAGTTACTATGCATATGAATATCAACTTAAGAGTTGGACTGATTTAATTTTCAATATCAATGAGTAGAGAATGTGATGAATTTGTCACATGTTCGAGCCATTTCTTCGTCCGTTTTTTTCAAAGAGTACTTGGTAATTCGAAATTTTGAGTTAGTTGGGTTGGTGGCTCGAGTAATTCGAGTAGAATTCAGAACTCAACTAAACCCTTTGGGTTAGGTTGTAACATTTATAGGTCTCAACACTAAACTATTATCGACTAAACTATTATCGGTTATAAACGTCAAATAAATGTCAACTCGCTAACCGATCTGAATCTTAGGTTTATAAAAAATGCAATCCAACCCAAACTAAAAATAATACAACTTTATGATTTCCAACCCAAACTAAAAATAATACAACTTTATGATTTGGGTTGGGTAGTTTGGGTTAGTCAAATTCTCAAGTCATATGAACACCCGTAAAAAATATTATGACTTTTTCCCCATTTCCAAATAAGCTTCATATGCCAATATAGAAACATACTTTACGAGCTGACTTTACGAGCTGGAACTCTTATAACAACAACAAAAAAAAAAGTGTTCGACAACAAAACTACATCTTTTAAAAATGGAAGAGGTCGCCAATGGCACCCTTATAACAACAAAAAAGGGTCGGACAACAAACTACCTAGACATGTTTTTCTCAATTATTTTCAGTTAAGAGTTACTCATTCAAACGAGAGTTTGTCCATAAATTAATTACTTTCGGCATCGACATAGACTAAACTCAACTGATATAAACTATGTACTCTCGAATGTTCGAACCTTCCACGGTCGATATTATTAAATTAAAAATATAAATTGAGTCTCAAGAAAGTCAACAAAAAGAAGAGAGGGCAAATAAATCAACCTAGGATTCAGCCATTCTTCTCTACCGCTACACCTTGACTTCCCACATTTCCGCCATGTAAAAGCGACCCCTAAACCCCACTCTCTTGCATTTACAGGCCGAACCCATTTCCCCTTTCCCTCCCAATCCCCTAAATCATGTCTTTCAACAGAGAAAGAGATGACCCTCTTTCCTTCGCCGCCGCAAACCCATCTTCCTCTTCTTCTCCCGTCTCCGTTTCCGACCCTCGTGATACCTTTCTCTCCGACCCAAATTCCCACATCGGAAGTGCCTCCGGCAGCTTCCAAAATGAGGGTCTTCTCTCTGATTTCACTGCCAATATCAGTGATGCCGAGTTTGGATTCTCTCGCCCTGAGTTCCGCCAGAGCCCACTTGCTGGAACTGTGGATTTCTATGACCGACATGTGTTTCTTTGTTACAAGAATCCTCAGGTTTGGCCTCCTAGGATTGAGGCTGCTGAGTTCGATCGCCTTCCTAGGTTGCTATCTGCGGCTGTAATGTCGAGGAAGGGCGATATGAAGAAAGAAGTAGGTGTTTATGTTTAATGCCCATCAACTGTTTGTTGTTTTGTCTGCACTTTTGTCTCTTGGGTTCTTTTTGGTTTTAGCTTTGGAATTGGATTTGCTCTGTTCTTGGAGTGATTTGGGAATGTGGGTTTTGCAATGTGGTGGTTTTTGTGCTGTTTGAGATGATTTTCCTTGTGGCTAGTGGTGGTTTTCAGCATTCAAACGTGTTCTTATAGTTAGGAATCACAAATCTCCAACAATAGTATGATATTGTTCACTTTGAGCATAAGCTCTCACGGCTTTGCTGGCTTCCCCAAAAGGCTTCATACCGATGGAGATGTATTTCTTACTTATAAACCCGTGATCATTCTCTAAATTAGCCAACGTGGAACTCCCTCCCAACAATCCTCTCCTTGAACAAAGTACACCATAGAGCCTCCCTATGGAGCCCTCGAACAACCTCCCCTTAATTGAGGCTTGACTTCTTCTCTTGGCGCCCTCGAACAAAGTACACCCTTTGTTCGATACTTTCGTCACTTTTGACTACACCTTCGAGGCTAGCGATTTCTTTGTTCGACACTTGAGGATTCTATTGACATAGATAAATTAAGAGCATGTTAGGAATCACGACTCTTCACAATGGTATGATATTGTCCACTTTAACGTGGGACTCCCTCCCAACAAAGTAAAGTAGGAGTTCTTGTATGATTCCTAACACTTATCCCTCTTGTTTCCTCTCCTTATCCCTCTTGTTTCCTCATGAGAGTTTAGGAGGCAATTCTTGTGGGGGAAAATGCTGGCTTTTGCTCTAATGTTGTTTGTTTCTGATTTAGATCTGGCGGTTTACTGAATATATGAACTCATAATGGTTTTGAGCATAGATTAGAAGAAAACAAAGAAGAAGGTTTGTAAATCAGAAAGCAAGAAACGAAAAGATTATCAAATGTGTGCTTTGTAATGTTGTTCTAACTATTTCAAAATCTTTGTTGTGGTTAATGGGGTTCTTTTGTTCCTATCTTTAGCTAGATTTATCACTAACATAGTCAATTCCTCTTAGAATATGCATCCAAATGCTTCATATTTTTACTTCTCTATGTTCAACATTTGGTTTCTTCTGGAAACATTAGACCCGTTTAACGATATGTGAGGGGCACGACGGAACCGAGACATCGAATGGGGATGTTTTGATCTTCCCAGACATGATAAGATATAGGTCAGTTAGTTGTGCACCTATTTTCATTCTGATGAATTCCTTGCTTATCCTTTGCCGTGATGATGCAAACTCCCACTGTTTTTGAAAAAAATCGTAGGAGGTTGACCCATTTTGATGTTGACACATTTGTTGAAGAAGTTCTTGTGAAGAATGGTGAGTGGCAGCCTGGATCTCCTGAAGCATTGAAGGGTTCATATGTTTTTGTATGCTGTCATGGGTCCCGAGATCGTCGGTGTGGCGTTTGTGGTCCTACATTGGTCAGTCGGTTCCGAGATGAGATAAAATTTCTTGGTCTTCAAAATGAAGTATCTGTTAGACCATGCTCGCATATTGGAGGCCACAAATATGCAGGAAATGTCATTATATTTAGATCAAATGCCAATGGAGATGTCAGTGGGCACTGGTATGGGAGAGTTATCTATCCTAAGTGATACTTCTGCTCAAATTTGATACCGAACTTTGCTCGTAAACCCGTTACAGTAACAAGACACGTCTCTCAATTTGTTTTCAGGTATGGATACGTTTCCCCTGAAGACGTGTTTTTATTGCTTCAGCAGCATATTGTGAGAGGGAACATTGTAGACGAACTTTGGAGGTATGTTCTTTCTTTGCACTGATAACTCTTATAAATGTTCGGCAAGTGTTGTTTTAGATTAAATTTCGATCATTTTCACTCGATTTATCTACCTTGCGCTGAGTCGTTTTTGCCTTCCATATTTAGAACAAAAGCGTAAATTTTGCATCAAGTTATTTTGGTCTTTAGATATGGGTTTGTGCAGAGAACTAGGTGAACTTCTAATTCTGACGTGGTTTGTGAAAATGGTTAAATTACCGTTTTAGTTCGTAAGGACGTGACAAAGATTGGTGATGAGCTAGTGTCTTTCAAAACGTGTCATATAAGGAAATGGTTAACATCTAGTAGCGACGATGGGATAGTGTCTTTCAAAACATGCCATATAAGGAAATGGTTAACATATAGTAGCGACGATGGACTAGTGTCTTTCGGAACGTGCCATATAAGGAAATGGTTAACATCTAGCAGCGACGATGGGATAGTGTCTTTCGAAACATGCCATATAAGGAAATGGTTAACATCTAGTAGCGACGATGGACTACTGTCTTTCGAAACGTGCCATCTAAGGAAATGGTTAACATCTGTAGCGATGACGGGATAGTGTCTTTCAAAACATGCCATATAAGGAAATGGCTAACATCTAGTAGCGACGATTGGATAGTGTCTTTCAAAACATGTCATACAAGGAAATGGTTAACATCTAATAGCGACGATTGGATAGTGTCTTTCAAAACGTGCCATACAAGGAAATGGTTAACATCTAGTAGCGACGATGGACTAGTGTCTTACGAAACATGCCATATAAGGAAATGGTTAACATCTAGTAGCGACGATGGGACAGTGTCTTTCAAAACATGCCATATAAGGAAATGGTTAACATCTAGTAGCGATGATGGGACAGTGTCTTTCAAAACATGCCATATAAGGAAATGGTTAACATCTAGTAGCGATGATGGGACAGTGTCTTTCAAAACATGCCATATAAGGAGATGGTTAACATCTAGTAGCGACGATGGGACAGTGTCTTTCAAAACATGCCATATAAGGAAATGGTTAACATCTAGTAGTGACAATGGGCTAGTGTCTTTCAAAACGTGCCGTATAGTAGCGACGATGGACTAGTGTCTTTCAAAACCTGCCATATAATGAAATGGTTAACATCTAGTAGCGACAATGAGCTAGTGTCTTTCAAAACGGGCCATATAAGGTGGTTAACATCTCGTAGCGAGTATGGGCTAGTGTCTTTCAAAACGTGCCACATAAGGAAATAGTTAACATCTAGTAGCAACAATGAGCTAGTCTCTTTCGAAACGTGCCATATAAGGAGATGGTTAACATCTAGTAGCAACTATGGGCTAGTGTCTTTCAAAACGTGCCATGCAAGGAAATGGTTAACATCTAGTAGCAACTAACGATATTTTGATAGACTTCTCCAAAATATAGGGATCAAAATGAAACTTTTAAAGCGTTAGGAACCAAGTTTAAACGGATCCGAGACTATAAAAAAACAAAATGGTTAGATTAAATTACTATTGAACATTCAGTTCTAATCCAATATTGTAAATACTCACTTAGGGGCCAGATGGGTTTATCAGAGGAAGAACAGAAGCTGAGCCTAGAACGAAGACTTAGCATAACCAATGGTTCAAATGGCCCTAAAAGCAATGAAGAGCTGACACAAATCGAGACCAGTGATCCGAACTCCGATCACTATAGCTCTCGTGTCGATGTTGTAGCCTGCTGTCAGGGACGCGGAGATGGTTACTCCTCGTGCTGTCAGAATCCCGAACTCTCAGGAACAGTAATCGATTCAGATACAAACGACAACATTCCTCCAAACGTCGCAACTGCAAAAAGCAGCAACAGAAAACTAACCTCACGAAGCAATAGCAGCAAATCATCATCATCCCGTAAGGTTTGTGCAATGCCAACATGGCTCGAGAGCTGGGAACGCGAAGATACATACGCCGTTGCTGCTGTTATCTGTGCTGCTGTGTCGGTTGCTATTGCTTATCGCTGCTACAAGCACCTATAAAAACGTCAAGGGTGTAGAAACTTCGTGTTTAAATTTTGCTTGTGTTTGCATGATTTCGAGTCGCTCGTAGACGAGCATAAGATATATGAACTTAGGATAATCTTTTTTGCTTTTCCTTTGGAGATCTTATAAACTTAATGTAAGTCAAGTCTCAGTGCAGATGAATGGAAAATTAAATTGAGTTCTTTATGTATAAATGGATAATTGTGTGTTTCAAGCTTCAACTAAGTAAACCCATTGTGTTTGTTTTGTTTACTAGACCCATGAACTCGACTCGCCGAGGGCTCGTGGCTATTGCTCTTATAATCGATATCCAAACCGTTCTTGAGGCATGACTTCGATCGTTACGAGCCAAAACAGGTTTATTGATTCTATGAAAATTTCTTGAATGACTAAAAATAACTATTTTTTTCTTCTTCAGATGAACCAAGACTGAATTGTTAGTTACAACTATCGTGAAGGGGACGGAATTGTTAGTTACAACACAACTAACGTGATTGTTAGTTACACCACAACTAACTTGAATTGTTTGTTATGACTAACGTTTTACTTTCATTAATAAATTTTTTAAAATAAATAACTCGAACAAACTGAACTAATCTAATTATGAATTGGGTTCATTGTTTAATAACGATTGTTTGAGCTGAAAACGAGACAATTCATGAACAACCAACATTTATCGAGATATCCGGTGTTTTAATTTATAATTTTTTTTAAAAAAAAAATTAATATGCACATTAGAATTTTCCTATTAGAATTAAAAAAAAAAAAGAAAAAAAAAGGAAAAATCATCTCTCTAATTTTAATATTTTAAAAAATCAAGACCAAATCTTTCTTTAGCATAATTATTATTTTTAAATTAATTTAATATTCCTCAACAAAAGTAGTTATTGCACTAAAATACAAAAAAAATAAAAGTAGTTTAAGTTTAGTGGGCAAAAATCTAATATTATTATATTACTAAATATCTAAATCGATTCGGGAGAATAGAGACGTTCAGTTCACGAGTAAGGTGAAAATGACGTTTCTATCCTCATCTCCCTCATTTTATGCCCCTACGAAAGTTTTCATTTAATTTCGTAAGAATCTGGAATTTTTTTGCAGAAAATTCACGGGTCAAATTTTTAATTATTTTTTTTAAAAATAATTTCAACCTAATAGAATAATTTTTTTTTTAAAAAAAAAAACTATATTATTAAGCCGTAATTTCTAACATAATTTTCATTTCTATTAAATAGAATTAGAAAAATAAAATGAATCAAAATAATATTTAAATCTAATAAAAGGATATGTCAATTATCTCGTTTGTATTATTTACCGGACATGTTTTATCGTCACATGGTTTAATTATTGCATATAACAACAGACACAATTGACTATGCAGAGGTTAAAAGATTCATCTAAATGGTGAAAGTCTCAATTTTACGATTTTGTGGTTGTTTTCGAAAAAATGTGAAGATTCTCATTTATAGAGTCAAATTACAATAATGCCCTTTAAAAATACACGTAAAGATTAGAATATTACCATTCAATTTTTATAAACATTTTAAAATTATCGATCTTTTTAGTTTTTTTATTAAAAAAAAAAGTTTATATTTACTTTTTACAAATGTTTTTTAAAATCAAGTTATGAAAATTTAAAAAATAGTTTTTAAAAATTTAATTTTGTTTTTAGGAATATTTCTTTTTAAAAAAATGTGAAAATTATAATTAAGAAATTAAGAGGAAACAACTCTAAAAGAATTTTAAAAAATTAAATTAAGTTTTGGAAGCTTAAAAAATAAATTTAAAAAAAATATTTAAAAAAATAGACTAGAAATTCAAATTTTATTTAACAAGAATAAAAACAATAATTAATATATATATATATATATATAATGAAATTGTTATTAAATGGCTTACTTCAATTTTCTAACATAGTTTAAATAATATATTAATTGCAATAGTTAATTAAATTAGATATATTAATTACAGCAATTAATTAAATTTAGGGCTCAATAAATTGTCTTCCTTTTTTTTTCAATTTTTTTTTGTTTATATTATTTTTAATAATTTTAAGATATTTTTATTCTTTTTCCAATTTTTTTTTAAAAAGACAAAAATTTAGATTTTTTTTATTTTTAATTCATATATTTTTTCATATAATTTTTATGTGGACGTCTATAATCAACTAATATCAATATTCATCGAAACAATTTAAATATATTAAAGCATAAAAAGACAAAATTACAACTCGTTCAATAAAAAATGACAAAAATAAAAGGACAAACAACATAATTAAAAAAAAAAAAAAAAAAATACAAGGTCGGTATTAAAGTCGATATATTTTTATATGTTTGTGGGACTCGATATCAGCCTAAAAAAGGAATCGACCTTTTCTAGAAAAATCTCAAAAAAATAAAAATAAAAAATGTCTCATTTTTTTCTTTTATATTTTTATTTTTAATTTCTTTTTTTTAAATTATTATTTATCAATTTTGGAATATAGTGTGTTTAATTAATTATTAAAAATTTATATAATTTTATTAAATGAGAATAATTATTTCGATGGATTATATGGTTGAAATTAGTGGTGGAATTAAATAAAAATAGTATTTATTTATATAAAATTCTGAAAATATTTAACACCAAAAATAGACATTCAAACGTGAACGGCAAACACAAACATAGATATTTGATTATGGAATAACACAAACACAGACATTTTATTACACAGTACTAAACCCATCTTATTTTCGAACATCTTATGCAACATAAAATATAAATATAGACATCTTATTCTCGAACATTTTATTATCGAACATTTTATTATTCAACACTAAATGCAAACACAAACATCTTAATCCCGAACATCTTAATATTCAACAATAAACACAGACAGAAACATCTTATTTCCGAACATTTTATTCCCAAACATCTTATTATTAACACTAAACACAAACACAGACATCTTATTTCCGAACATCTTATTATTCAGCAATAAACACAGACACAAACATCTTATTTCCGAATATCTTATTCCCAAACATCTTATTATTCAACACTAAACACAAACACAACATCTTATTCCCGAACATCTTATTATTCAACAATAAACACAGACACAAACATATTATTTCCGAACATCTTATTATTCAACAATAAAGACAGACACAAACATCTTATTCCCGAACATCTTATTATCAACAATAAACACAGACACAAAAATCTTATTCCCGAACATCTTATTCCTAAGCATCTTATTATTCAACACCAAACACAGACACAAACATCTTATTATTCAACAATAAAGACAGACACAAGCATCTTAT
The DNA here is from genome assembly GCA_018691285.1 of Cucurbita argyrosperma subsp. sororia. Taxonomy (NCBI): domain Eukaryota; kingdom Viridiplantae; phylum Streptophyta; class Magnoliopsida; order Cucurbitales; family Cucurbitaceae; genus Cucurbita; species Cucurbita argyrosperma. The sequence goes on along the minus strand of CM031889.1, from coordinate 5,457,878 downwards.
TCCCGAACATCTTATTATTCAACAATAAACACAGACACAAACATCTTATTCCCGAACATCTTATTATACAATACCAAACACAAACATAGACATTTAATTCCCGAACATCTCATTACATAACACTAAACACAAATACAGACATTTAATTTCCGGCATCTTCTTTTCAAATATCATAAACAAAAACAATAAAGTAAACTGCCAATGGAAAGACCCATACTTCAAAAACTATATAAATATGAAAAAAAGTTACACGCAATTATTCATTCTCATTTATTCCAGAGAGAGAGAGAGAGAGATAGAGAGAGAAGAAACAAGGATGCAAAACGGGGATGGAGAAACGACGCCGTATTCGTTGTTCGAGACCAGAGAAGGGCGGCAACGAGGAGGTTACAGAGCTTTTGCAGCAACCGTCATGGCTGGAATTGCCGTTATTTGGGGTTACAGAGCGGCGGAGATCCCTGCCGCCGGCGACCCTAGACGGTGGCCCTGGATCGGAATCTTCATCTCTGAGATTCTTTTTAGTCTCTACTGGATTTTAACTCAGTCTCTTCGTTGGCGTCTCACTTACAACTTCCCCTTCAAAGATCAACTCTCTCTAAGGTACTCTTCTCTCTCTCGGGTTCCTTCAATGTTCGAGAAATTATTCGAGCAGGTCACTACAAATGTTCTCGACACCTAAAAAGAACTACAAAATTAATTCAAATTTCTTTCGAATAATTATAAATTATTCGAGCACGCCGACGCCATACTAAAAAGAATTATAAAATTAATTCAAATTTCTTTTGAATTATTATAAATTACTCGACCACGTCAATACAACTCTGCTCGACACCATACTAAAAAGAATTACAAAATTAATTTATTTTTTTTCCGAATAATTTGAGCAAGTCCATCCAAATTTACCTAACACAATATTAAAAAAATTATAAAATTAATTTAAATTTGTATCGAAATAATGATCAAGTAAATAAGCCTATTGCAATCATCAGAACCTCGTTCAATAATTTAAAGTATTTTTATTTTTGTATATCTTAATTAGTTGAATTAATTTAATTTTGGAGTGTAAAATACTTTTTTTTAATTAATTATTAATTAATTATTGTGGGCATAGAATAAAAGCATCAATTAATTTTGTGCTTTTTTTTTTTGTTTATATATATATATATATATATTTATTACTTATTATTATTGTTTTTGCTTGAAAATGAGTATATATATATATATATATATGTATGTATATATATGTATATATATGTATGTATATATATGTATATATATGTATATATGTATATATGTATATATATGTATATATATATATGTATAACAAAATTATAATAAAACAAATATTTTGTGTGACTTAGTTTCCTTCTCTTATCTTCTTTCGATAAGCTTAGGGTTCAAATAATATTTATTTATGTAAATAAATAAATAAATAAAAATAAATAAATAAATAATAAATTTAGGAGCCTAAAACGGCAATATCTATCTTTTACCAAAAAAAAAAAATAATAATAATAATAATAATAGGAAAACAAATTTTACGTGACTTACTTTATTTTCTTAATTTTCTTTAAAAAAAATGCAAATATATAAATTATTTTAGAATTAAGGATATTTTTGAAATATTAATAAAAGTTTAAGGGTATTTTTGAAAAAAAAAAAAAGAATATTTTGGATTTTTTTTAAAAATTTAAATTATTATTAAAATTTTTGAAAATTTAACTATATATATATATTTTTTTTTGAGAAAAATGGACTATTTTTATTAATTTGGTATTTAAATTTTCATGTATTTATTGGAATTGTTATTTTGTTATTTTGGGGTTATTGTATTTTCTTTAAATAAAATAAATAATTATTATTATTTTTTTTTAAATTTTTTTTTTTTGTTAAATGTTTCACAAATAACATTTATAGAGACTGAAGCATCTAATGGGTGTGAGCTTCTGATTTCCATGGCGGAAATGGCTGGTTCTTGCACTGCAGGTACAGCGACGACCAATTACCAAATGTCGACATTTTCGTTTGCACCGCCGACCCCATTATCGAACCGCCGGTCTTGGTCATCAGCACCGTCTTATCCGCCATGGCCTACGATTACCCACCTGAGAAATTGGCCATTTATCTCTCCGATGATGGTGGCTCCGAGTTCACATTCTACGCTCTCATTGAAGCTTCAAATTTCTCCAAGCATTGGTTGCCCTTCTGTAGGAAGTTCAAGGTTGAGCCTAGGTCTCCGGAGGCCTACTTTTCTCTCGATTCTGCCCTGCATAATTGTTCTCAAGAGTGGATCCACATGAAGGTAGGCTATGGGTTGCTTTAATTTTCAGTAGTGGATGTAATTTTTGTTGAATGGATTGTGTTCTTGACTTATATGGATCAATGGTAGCGTTTAAGTTGAAACTCTTGATGGGTTGCACAGAAACTGTTCGATGAAATGAAGGAGAGAATTAACTCGGTGGTTGAAATGGGGAGAGTTCCTAAGGAGATAAGGGATCAAAATAAAGGTTTCTCTGAGTGGGATAATGGTGTAACAAAGCAAAATCATCAGTCCATTGTGAAGGTGATCTTGCTTCATTTCCTCAACACATGTTCATAAGGCGTTGCAAATTTTGTTGTACTAATTTTGTTGTACTGTTTCTTACTTGGCAGATAATATTTGATGGGAAGAATCATGATAATGTGGATATTGATGGATGTGTACTGCCAAAATTGGTGTACATGGCTCGTGAAAAGAGACCCCAGCAACCCCATCATTTTAAAGCTGGAGCTATGAATGCACTGGTAAGTTTTCCAACACCAGTTTCTCGTTGAGTTATCATTCATTTTGCCCTGTACAGTGATTTTTAAAGCTCATGATGCAAGAAAAAAACAAGGATTTTGCATAAAGGAAACAGAAGAGAATGTATAAAAAAAAATACATAAAGGAAAGAAGGCATAGTCAAAGTAGGAACATGGAAAGAAGATAAAAAAAAAGCCTTATATACAAGACATTTTGCATTCGACGTGCCTTTTCAAGGTGAGGTGCTAGACGTGCGCCTATGTGCGTGCCTCAAGGCACCTTTCATACCACTGGTCCTGTAATTTGTGCGTGGTGTTGGTTTTAATTAAGTTTCTATAATGTTACGAGTCACATTGTTGTCCTAGAACGTCTCTACTTTTCCTTAATCCGCACGTGTTTTCTTTAACGTAATAGAAAGGGACAATGGGTTGATAATTGAACTTTGTGCATTTCCATGTTGTATTTGTAAGGAAACAATTAAAATCATACAAATGTGTTGCAGATAAGAGTATCCTCAGAGATAACTAATGCTCCCTTCATCCTAAACTTAGACTGTGACATGTACTCAAATAATCAAGACACAATAAAGGAGTTACTATGTTTCTTCCTGGATGGTAAAAGAAGCCAGGACATTGCATTTGTGCAATTCCCACAAGACTTCGACAATATTACAAAAAACAAGTTATATGGGCTGCCAGATCAAGTTATTAACGAGGTGAGAATCTATCTGAAATGTTATAGTAGATACTGGCTGCTTTAGCCTGTCACATATTGTCATCAGTCTTACGGTTTTAAGACGCGTTTTAAAAACCTTGAGGGGAAGTCCGAAAGGGAAAGCCCAAAGAAGACAATATCTACTAGTGGTGGGCTTGGTCTGTTACACAGTAAACGAACAAGTTGATGAAATAATATGTATGATCTTGTTGCAGATTGAACTAACTGGCATTGGTAGCTATGGCACCGCCTTGTATTGCGGCACTGGGTGTTTCCATCGAAGAGAAGCTCTCTGTGGGAAGAAGTACAGTGAAGATTTTAATGGATCAGTACATTTAGATGCGCAAACTAATAAAGAAGATCCAAAAACTATTAATGAATTGGAAGAAGCATGTAAGCTTCTTGTTGACTGCAACTTTGAGAACGGCTCTCAATGGGGAAAGGAGGTCTCTCTCTCTCTCTCTCTCTCTCTCTCTCTCTCTCTCTCTATATATATATATATATATATATATATATATATACACATATATACATATGCATTGGAGATGGGATTAATATATGGGTGTGTCTCTAAAATGAGATTGATATTGAATTGCAGATGGGATTAGTATATGGGTGTCCAGTAGAAGATATTGTTACTGGGTTAACGATACAGTGCAGAGGTTGGAGATCGGTTTACTATAATCCGAAGAAACGAGCTTTTTTGGGGGTTGCTCCGATTAGCTTGGATGTATATCTTGTTCAATTTAAAAGGTGGTCTGAAGGGATGTTTCAAATATTCTTGTCCAAGTATTGCCCCTTCATATATGGACATGGGAAGATCAAGTTTGGAGCTCAAATGGGATACTGTGTATATCTTTTATGGGCTCCACTTTCGCTACCAGTTTTGTATTATGCCACCGTTCCTGCTATTTGTCTGCTTCGAGGCATTCCCTTATTTCCGGAGGTATTTATTCTTAGTCTTATGTAGTTTTAATCGGTTGTGTTTATTCCCAGAGGTATCCTTCTGTTGATTGAACTAGAAACTAATAGGTTAATTCCTGAGTTTTAAATTGCGATTATCCATGTAGTCTCCATTACGGTCCAAGCCCACCGCTAGCAGATGTTGTCCTTTTTGGGCTTCTCTTTTCGGGCTTCCCCTCAAAGTTTCTAAAACGTGTCTGTTAGGGAGAGGTTTCCACACTCTTATAAAGAATGCTTCGTTCTCCTCCCCAATCGATGTGGGATCTCACTATCCCCCTTCGGAGCCTAGCATCCTCGCTGGCACACTGCTCAGTGTCTGGCTCTGATACCATTTGTAATGGTCCAGCCCACCGCTAGCAGATACTATCCCGTACCTTTGCTTGCTCTTTAAACACCGCCTAGTGTTCCACACTCTTATAAAGAATGCTTCGTTCGCCCCCCCCCCCTTCCCCTTCAGTGGGTGCAACGTCCTTGTTGGCACACTGCCTGGTGTCTGGCTCCCACCACTAGCAAATATTGTCCCCTTTGGGCTTTCCCTTTCACGCTTCCCTTCAAAGTTTTTAAAACGCATCTGTTAAGGAGAAGTTTCCACACCTTATAAAAAATGCTTCGTCCTCCTCCCCAACCGATGTGAGATCTCACATCCCCATTGTTGACATCATTAATTAAATAATGACGTGGAACACATTACGTCAAATACATGACAAAAAAGAAATGGACAACAGGGTTTATATACTTATTCTGGAAACTTCACTTGTAAAATGATAGTTTGGCATCTTTTAACTACAGGTTACAAGCTTATGGGCCATACCTTTTGCATACGTCTTTGTAACCAAAACCTGTTGTAGCATAGTTGAGACCATAACTTGTGGCAGCACACTCAAAGCTTGGTGGAACTTACAAAGAATGTTACTTTTCAGAAGCACCACTGCATTCTTCTTTAGCTTCATCGACACAATCATCAAGCAGCTTGGGCTTTCTCAAACTAAATTTGCTGTGACTGCTAAAGTGGCAGCTGAGGATGTGTCAAAGAGATATGAACAAGAGATCATAGAGTTTGGGAGCTCAGACATCATGTCCACTATGATAGCAACACTTGCAATGCTTAACCTTTTTGGCTTATTGCTGGGAATCAAGAACGTTGCTGCTTTGGATTTGGAGTCTTTTTACAAAGGTATGAACAAATTCATTCTACAAACTCTTGTTTGTGGGCTAATCGTTATGGCTAACTTGCCCACATATGAAGCCCTCTTCGTTCGTAAGGACAAGGGGCGTTTGCCGGCCTAGTATTGTTCAGGTCTGTTGTTTTGGCTTTGTTGCCTTGTTTATTGTTTGCATACTAAATAGTGACACTTTGTAGTAAGCTTATGCTGCTTTGTTGTGTAGACATTTTGAAATTTTATAGGTTTGATGTGTTTGAATTCAATGCTATGTTATAGAATAATGTATATTGTGCAAGAAAATCGTTAGTATACACTAACGAGAAGTACCTGTTGCGAAATTTAATTGAACTATATGAAGCAATAGAATTCATTGAAACTAGCTTCAAGTTCTAATAGACACTTTCTCGAAGCTTGATGTTAAGAAAAACGTCTTTCTCGTTTTATTCTCTTACTTTGTTCACTAGAGATTATACTAACAGAGAACAATTCGAACTGAAGCAATCTTTCTAGATTTGCTCTCCCTTACGTCTTGTTTCCTATTGTAACTGCTATTGTAGCACGTGTGTGACCTAGCCCATTAAGGGCATGTGTACATTTGAAGTATTAGGTGAAGAACTGAGTTACGATCAATATTTTTCGATACTTTTATGATGAATGTACAAATTCGATACAATTTACACACGTGTTTAATTCAATGCTATATGTATATACCATGCTAGAAAATCGTTAGTATACAATAACGAGAAGAACCCGTTGCAAAATTTGATTGAACTACATGAAGTAATAGAATTCGTTGAAGCTTCAGGTTTAAATAGACACTTTCTCCAAGCTTGATGTTAAGAAACGTATTTCTCGATCTATTCTCTTTATTCACTAGAGATTATACCAACACAAAAATGAGGACAAAAAAAAAATTGTAGCACCTGAGTTGCAATGAGCAATCCGAACGGAAGCAATCTTTTCAAATTCGCTCCCTCTTACAGCCTTGCTTCCCATTATTTTTGTCATTGTAGCACGTGTATGGCCCAGCCCATAAGGGCACGTGTACACGACCTTACAACTTAAATCCAAACTCATTCATATTCGTAAAATTCACACATGTATTTAATATAAAAACAATTTGAAATGGATTCTCTCCCAAGAGATTCAAGCCAAATCTTTAGAGAATAATTTAATAAAAAAAGATACTCATATCTTGAAAAACATAATATAAAAACACAACCAAATCAAGAAAAAAAAAAACATGTTTTTTTTACAAAGATTTTCAAAATTAAAATGAATTTAGAGTCTATTTAATAATGTTCTTAAGGAACATATTCTCGTGCTTGCATCACATCCCATGTCTTCCATTTGAATAATATTAATGTTCGGAATGGGGCATGTCTTGGACAAATATGAACACGGAATCTTTATTTTTCTAATCATTTTTTTTTTCTTTATCTTTCCAATAATTTAGTATTTTGTTTCAATGAATGGTCTATTCATATTTGAATTTAATATCTTTCTGATTGATCGTTAACTTCTTTGAGACGTCTTTGATTTGGATGAAAACAATGACGGACCTAATAATAATGACATGGGACTGATATTCTAAACTAACACGTTATATGTCTCGTTATCCTTTTACCAAGTTAGGTCAACTCAAAAACTGACTAAAAACTAAATTCAAATCTCGTGGAGCAAGTGAGTTATGTGATCTTAACACGTTTGTTCATGACTTGTTCTAGATATGGATCGTCTAGCTCGATTCCAACAAGCACATAGAGATAGACCACTGAGCTCGTGTGTTAGTGTTCAGTTCCAACCGTCAATAATGACAAAAAAAACAAACACTTTTGAGTCTAATTTTAAGCAAAGTCCTTATTGGTTGAATCAATTGAGGCACATTGAACTTCAAAAGTCAAACTAGGACAAGAAAAAGTGGGTGGTTACCTAAATGAATCAATTACCTAAATGAATCAATTGTCCGATCTAACTGAATCATACATTGGATCGATTCAACTGAATTGCTTCTTCAACATTCAGTCAGTGCAACTTTGTAACAGTTCAAGCCTACCGTTAGCAGATATTGTTTGCTTTGATCCGTTACATATCGTCATCATCCTTATGATTTTAAAACACGTCTATTAGGGAGAGATTTCTACACCATTATAAAAAACGTTACGCTCCTCTCTCCAACCGATGTAGGATCTCAAAAATTGTACTCGTCTATCCTACTATCCGCATCATTTTCTCTAGCGATTTTCTCTCGTTTCAGTCGATAGCGTGCAAGGAACATCACACAGACGAAACGTCCTTTTTTTTGTCTTCATTTGTTTGGTCTTTGGTCTTTGTTTTTTTTTTTTTTTTTTTTTTTCTTTTTAAATTGGAAACCAAAACAAAAAACGGTCATTGGAAGGCCCGATATCCTTTCATTCTTTATCTCATTATTTAGAATTTTGAGGAATTTTTTTTATTGAATATATAAATTATAGTATAAAAAAAAATTTTAAAATGGAAATTAATTTTTTACCAAATTAATTTTAATTACATGCTTATTTTTATTTAAACCTGAGATATAATATTTGGAGAATATATTATTTAAAATATATCTTAAATATTATATCTTAATATCCCTCCTTAGTAATTTGATTTATAATATATTTTATTTTATTTTAAATATTTAATTAGTTTATATTTTATTTGGAGGTATTAGTTACTGGCTTGTATCCTATTTAAAGATATCAATATCAATGAGAATACACACCTTCTATCCCATTTCTATTTCTCATTCTTAACAAAACATTTGAAATTCACGCACTTTAGATCTATCATTGCCTATTTCTCATTCTTAACAAAACATTTGAAATTCACGCACTTTAGATCTATCATTGCAATAAAAACGGTCTCATTTTCTTGTTCTACAACACAACAATCTAACTACCAAGCAACCTTTAGCTTTACAATAGATTCATATTAATATCTCTTGATATTATTCAATAATCATTTACTTCAATATCAATATCAATATCAGTAATCAACATTCACGAATAACTTACACTATATTCACACTATTATTTCTACGCCAAGAACTATTAATTTTCCGTATTTTGATGCTAATGAATCACAAGATTTTTTCTATTTGAGAGAATAAAAAAACGGACAACAGAGAATAAAAATCAACATATGAATAAGACAAATCAAACATTTTTTTTTTTCTTGGAAGAAAAAAAGTTAAACCAACAAGAAATTGTATAAAGAAATGGATGAACCAAATCCAATCATCTCCCTTTATCATTTTTGTTGTTCATACCTGAGGGCATCCTTGTGTCATGGCTTGTTCTGCTCACTGCTCTGCCCCTGCCGCGGCTCACCTCTTCATCGCCTTGGACATGCCCATGGCCTTAGCTTCTTGTTGATGCAAGTCTTTGGACACCACTCAATCAATCTTCAATCCTTCACTTCTTATTCCTGCATAATTTAGATTGAAAAGGGTGGATGAAAACAAGCTTATTGCAAGTATAATGTAAGAAACCATTGAAGGGTGGTATATATTCATTGGTGGTTGGAGAGGAAGAGGGGAGAGACCATGGGGAGTGAAGGGTATTCTCCGTTGTTTGAGACGAAAGCAGCGAAGGGGAGAGTTCTTTACAGGGTATTTGCAGCTTCCATTTTTGTGGGGATTTGTTTGATTTGGAGTTACAGAGTGAAGTTTGTAGCAGAAGGAGGAGGAAGATGGGGTTGGCTTGGTTTGTTTGCTGCTGAGATATGGTTTGGGTTTTATTGGGTTATCACTCAGGCTCCTCGTTGGAATCCAATTCGTAGGCGCACCTTTAAACACAAGCTCTCACAAAGGTCTGCCTCTCTCTCTCTCTCTCTCTGTCTGTCTGTCTGTCTCCCTTAGTGATGTGTTTCTTCAAATGGGATATTGTTTGTGGAAGAGGCTTCCTTTCTTTCATTCTCTCTCTCCCTTCGTTTCTCTTGGGTTTTTGTGATATTTGAATTGGGTTTTTGTTGTGGAAGAGGATCTCTCTCTCTCTCTCCCAAAGGTTGCTTTTCTCTTGTGTTCTTTCACTTAGTTTAGATTCTACCGTGTTTGAAACTGTGAGATCCTACGTCGGCTGGAGAGGGGAACGAAACATTCATTATAAGGGTGTAGAAACCTATCTCTAATAGACGCTTTGGAACTATGAGATACTGTGAGATCCTACATCGGTTGGAGAGGGAAACGAAACATTCTTTATAAGGGTATGGAAACCTCTCTCTAACAAACGCTTTGAAACTGTGAGATCCCTACATCGGTTGGAGAGGGGAACAAAACATTCATTATAAGGGTGTAGAAACTTCTCTCTAACAGACGCTTTGAAACTGTGAGATCTTACATCGGTTGGAGAGGGGAACGAAACATTCCTTATAAGGGTGTGGAAACCTCTCTCTAACAGAGACGCGTTTCAAAACCTTGAGGGGAAACCTAAAAGGGAAAGCTCAAAGAGGACAGTATTTGTTAGCGGTGGGCTTGGACTGTTACAAATGGTATCAAGCTAGACACTGAGCGGTGTGCCAGCGAGGACGTTGGGTCCCCAAGGGGGTGGATTGTGAGATCCCACGTCGATTTGAGAGGGGATTGAAACATTCCTTATAAGGGTGTCATACACGTTTTAAAATATTGAGAAGAAGTCCGGAAGGGAAAGCCCAAAAGGGAAAATCCAAAGAGGACAATATCTATTAGTGGTTGGCTTGAGCTGTTACAAATGGTATCAGAGTCAGACATCGGGCAATGTGCCAACGAGGACATTGGGCCCCTAAGAGGGTAGATCGTGAGATCCCACATCGGTTTGAGAGGGGAACGAAACATTCTGGGTTAGAAACATCTCCCTACCAAACGCGTTTTAAAATCTTAAAGAAAGTCCATAAGGAAAAGCTTAAAGAAGATAATATCTACTGGAGGTGGGCTTGGACGGTTTGAAACAAGCTCTCTCCTTCTCCTCTTTGTTCCTCTTATTGGTTTCCTTTGATGTTTGGAAATGGGATATTGTTATGGAATAGGCTCTCAGTTGGTTTATGCTTAGTTTGAAAAGGGGTATTATTGATGACAGGCATGAGGGAGAGTTTCCAGGAGTGGACATATTTGTGTGCACAGCAGATCCGGAGATGGAGCCACCAGCAATGGTCATCAGCACAGTATTATCAGTCATGGCATACGATTACCCGCCTGAGAAGCTCAGCGTGTACCTCTCCGACGACGCAGGCTCCAATCTCACCTACTATGCTCTCATGGAGGCCTCTCAATTTGCAAAGCACTGGATACCATTCTGCAAGAAGTTCAACATCCAGCCAAGGTCACCTGCAGCTTACTTTGACCTCACACACAGATCATCAGAGCAAAGAAGTGGACTTCATTCAGGTTATTTTACATCTAATAGCAACTTAACTATGGATCACAGAACACAACGCTATTAATGGCTACCTTTACCTGGATGGTTTCTTCTTTTGCAGACACTATACAAGGATATGGAGAATAGACTCAATTATGCAGTAAAACTAGGCCGGGTTCCTGACGAAATACAGTCGAGTAGCAAAGGATTTTCCCAATGGGAATCCTATGCATCTCGTAAAGACCACGATACGTTCCTTCAGGTAACATCTGTTGCTTGGACCTTACAAACATCTTCCTTGAATGTTTTGCATAGTCTTTCTAATATTTGATTCTCTGTTCTCAACATCCCAGATAGTCATAGATGGCAGAGATCCAAAAGCTAAGGATGTTGAAGGGTCTGTGTTACCAACTTTGGTGTATTTGGCTCGTGAGAAGAGACCTCGATATTTCCATAACTTCAAGGCTGGAGCCATGAATGCCTTGGTAATAATCTACTTGAATATGTAAAGATATAGAGACACAGCCTAATCTATAACCTTCACAGAAGCCGACATCGATCGAGAATACTAAAATAGCACCTAATATCAAGCTAATGCACCGATTATCCGCACATTTGATGTAAGTACCTAACCTGGTTGTCATTGGTTCCATTTTCAGCTTAGGGTCTCATCACAGATCAGCAATGGGCAAATCATACTCAATGTAGACTGTGACATGTATTCAAACAACTCTGATGCCATAAGAGATGCACTTTGCTTCTTAATGGATGAAGAAAAGGGTCATGAGATTGCATATGTGCAGTTTCCACAATTGTTTGATAACATAACCAAGAACGAGATATATGCAAGTAGTTTACGGGTCATTAATGAGGTAAGTCGATATCGTCCAGAAAGTTCAAAATGTTTATAGTAACTTAGTTCCAGTAATGTAAATGATTTTGTCCTGTGAAGGTCGAACTGCCCGGTTTGGATAGTTTTGGAGGCCCTCTATATATTGGAACAGGCTGCTTTCACAGAAGAGATGTTCTATGTGGTAAAAAGTACAGCAAGGGATACAGAAATGATTGGAACAGTAAGGACTATAGGAACTCGGGAGACGATGTAAATGAACTCGAAGAAAAATCGAAGCATCTAGCAAGCTGTTCATATGAAGAGAACACTGAATGGGGAAAAGAGGTCAGTCTCTCCTTATATTACTACCTTCCTATCTCACATTTCTGAGGCTGATCATCAAGTTTTAAATTGCAGATGGGTTTGAGATATGGATGTCCTGTAGAAGATGTTATAACCGGGTTGTCGATACAAAGCCAGGGATGGAAATCGGTTTACTACAATCCAGAGAGGGGAGCCTTCCTAGGTGTTGCACCAACCTCATTAATCCAGACACTAGTTCCAACATAAGCGATGGTCGGAAGGTGACCTCCAAATTCTTCTTTCGAGGTACAGTCCCACACGGTATGCTCGTGGAAAGATCAGCCTAGGCCTACGAATGGGATATTGTACCTATTGTCTCTGGGCTGTTAATTCCTTGGCAACATTATATTACTCCATCATCCCCTCACTTTATCTCCTCAGAGGCATTCCCTTGTTTCCCCAGGTACATAACTTTCCTGTCTCTCTTACACTTTATATGAACCGAAACTGTCGACCGACTTACCACTGAGCGGTGACTACTTTGTGTACTCAGGTTTCAAGCCCTTGGCTGATACCTTTCACATATGTGATATTTGCTAAGTATGCTGGTAGTTTGGTGGAGTATTTGTTGGCTGGAGGAACAATCTTGGGTTGGTGGAATGAACAGAGGATTTGGCTATACAAGAGAACAAGTTCCTATCTCTTTGCTCTTATCGATACGGTCTTGAAGACAATTGGATTGTCGGATTCAGCGTTTGTAATCACAGCTAAAGTGACCGATCAAGAAGCCTCAGAACGATATGAAAAGGAGATCATGGAATTTGGAGCTTCCTCTCCAATGTTTACTATAATAGCAACAGTTTCATTGGTTAATTTGCTGTGCTTTCTTGGGATGGTGAAGAAAGCAGTGGAGAGTGGAAGTGGTTTGGTTATGACCTTTCAAGCAATGGCTTTGCAGGTTGTTCTGTGTGGAACTCTGGTTGTAATCAATTGGCCTTTGTACGAAGGGCTTTTCTTTAGAACAGATAAGGGCAAGATACCAAGCTCCCTGACTATTAAATCCTTTACATTGGCCCTAGCCACTTGTATTTCCTTTTCATTGCTACTTTAATTGTTACCTTGAACTTTTCCTTTCCTAAACTAATAAGATTCTGAAGATTTGGGTTTTATAGCTGCGTATTGTTCACTTTTTCTTTTCTTGGATCCGTAAAACCGCTCCATTTTGATTGGTATATCATGAAAAAATCAAGTCATTTGCACCATGCGCATTGCGCTTTCCCTTGCGCCTTTCCCAGTCTTGGAAAGGTGACCCGCCAAAGACAAGAGCCCTTTAACATGTTTACGAAGACCTCCTACTTACTTGCCCAAATGTTCGTCTGACCCGCCAAAGACGGGAGCTCTTTAACGTGTTTATGAAGACCTCCTACTTATGCTTAGATTGTCTCGGTCTTCAGTTAGCAACCATCAAAGCCTCCACAACAGTCATAACCACTTCACCTGCTTGGTCTTCAATTAGCAACCATCAAAGCCTCCACAACAGTCATAACCACTTCACCTACTTCATTGCCCCCAATCCTTTCTCGTACCTCTATTGAAACAAAATGGTTTCATGTTCCTTCATCGATTGGTTATTCCTCCCCGTTCATCCTCTTTTTCCAATTGCAGTCTCCCTTATAAAAGAAAGGAAAACAGATTCTTGAGAACCCCTTGCACGCTCATGTCACGTCGAGGTACTACAGAGGAAAGAACTAAAAAACCAGAGCCATACTAGAATAGAAGAGCCGGGAGGAAAGCCTTCACAGACCAAGGTTAGCTAATCATTCCTTGCAACTTTTGCCCGAACTTGGAGTACCATAAATTCATTGTATTTTCTCAAGTGCCTAAGTTTGTGTAGGTTGTGTTATGGGAGAACTAAGCCAGACATCAAATGTCTTTTCTTGGGGGGTCGTAGGTTCAAATCTTCCCTGTCGAGTAAATATTTATGTTAGGGGAAAGGCTGTCTTCCAAGAAAAGAAAAGGTTGTAATACATTAATTATACCAGCCACAATTATACATCATGTCTAGTGCAAAGCTTTACAGCTCACACCAATGGCAAAGACAGAATAGCAACTGTATCCTATAATAAAAAACCACCATATCAATCATATAAATATAATACATGTTTGTCTTCTTTACTTTTTCCTCCACAACAATAACACTCAGCTTTACATGAAATTGCATAAAATTTAGCAGGAACATCAGGGCTCCATGAAAAGTTCATCGTCTTTGAGAAGCCAAAGTAGCACAATTACAGAATAATATTGTTTTTCAACCAAGGCTTCTAAACGAATCCTTCTCAAGATTCAGCAGGGGGACTTTGGATACAGCAAAGCCATTTCTTCTGATAATCATCCACACGAGGGGGCAAAAAAGGCCAAATAAAACTTGTAAATACAGTATGTAAGGTAACATTGCAGATTAATCATTTATGCAACAAGAACTGAGATCAAGTCATTACAGTCGACCCGCCTACATTTATGCAACAAGAACCAGAGCCCTCTCAAAGATAAACAAAACTAGGAAATTCATGTTTCATGAACATAAAGTACTTAACAAGGTATATAAAATCAAAGAGATTCAAATTTTGTTACATTAAATGGTGTAATATCATGTTTCATCTCCCCTTAAAGCTTAATTCTAGGTACTTAACCAGCACGTTTTAATTCCAAATTAAGATACTTCCCAAGAGTTTGAACAGAGCTCAACCCAGATATATGTACATATATATATACACCCACACTATCAGAAGCAACACTCTCAGAAATTCATTGACAGTAATAAACCAAACAATTGTCCAAAGATGCAAAAGAAGGACTATTTAGATGCCAGCTACTTTAATATCAATAGAGATGCTAGCTATAACCACCATTCAATAGCACAAAAGAAAAAGGATTATGAATGTATCTCACAGGCGGTGCCTTGGCAGGATCCGCTCCAGACCTGCCCTGTGCATCAACTTTTCCAGGTGAATCAGGTTTGCCGCCTGTTTTCTTCTCATCCCTAGCTTTGTTAAAAATCACGGTGAACCCCTCAGCTGATGTCGGATCATTAACATCCCACTCACCAAACTTTGGTAATGGCCGACCTTTGTCCTACAAAAAGAAAGAACAAACAAGATGTACCCTCGGTGAATCTGATGGCTTACCTTACCAATCGGACTACGAATCTAACAACCATCATTTATTACCATACAACATTGGTTTATAGCAACAGATGTTGAAAATATCGATATTACTCAATCAAACAAAACAAAATAGACCAATTAAAAAGTTTCCTCCAACATCAATTACTCCAACTACGTCACATATTTGAATGCAGCTGTCAGAATTATTCATTCAGAAACGACCTCCAAGAAATTAATTAATCTTGCACAAAAATCCAGATTTCTGCCCAATTTAACTAATCCAGAATCAATCAACATCAATCTCAGGAAAACGAAAGAAAAAAAAAAAAAAAAATCTAGAAACGCAGAATTGAACAATCTTCAACAAAATCAAATGAATAAACAAATCAAAAGTGGCGATTCGAATCAAACAAACGAAAACTCAATAGGAAGCAAAACTCGAACCGATCGGAAAGCACATCAAAGAAAAAATCAAAGCTGAAAATGAAAATTGTAATAATATTCTTAAGACGCAGAAATCAAACCAGAACATACCGTCATGAATTCTGGAGAGAGAAACGCTCCCGAGGAAAAAAAAATGGAATTTCAAAATCAATCGAAGGGAGAAAACAACACTGACGGATTGAGAGAGAGAGAGGGAGGCGACTTTTGTAAATTGGGCTAAAAGTGGGCTTCTTGGATACGATTACACGAAGAAATTATAAAACAAAATATATATATATAATTTTATTATTATTATTATTAAAAGAAAATACTTTTTATTTAATTATTACAAAATTGAAACTAAAATAATTAAATAAAAATATATAATTTATTTAGAAGCGAATTTCATTCAATTAAAAATCCCAATTTAATTCTTAATGGTTTAAAAATTTATAATTTTATATTTATTGTAATAATATTACTCAATTATATTCTATAATAATTAAACTTTTATATGGGAAATTTGAAAACAAATATTCCACCGTACCGTTCTACTCTGCAGAAACTCCAAATCATTCTCTTAAAGCTCATCTTTTTCATCCTAAATGACCCGTTTATCTCGAAATGATCTAGCTCAATAAGAAAATTTCAATTCATTGGGCATTTCGGTACGATAAAATAGAAGCCCTAATGACACCATATTCTCGGAGCCCGAATCATCGTACCCTTACTAGTTTTACCTAGAGGTATTCACGAGTTGGATTGGGTTGGGTTGGTTTGGGAAAATCTGTTGAACCAATTCGAAAATTTGGGTTAGTGAGTGGTGACCCGAGCAACCTGAATAGAGTTCACAACTCAACCTTACCCAGCCATCTATTTTTGAGTTGGGTTGGGTTGTCGGGTTGTTTTTTTTTATAATTATTTTAAAAAATTCTACTTATCCACAATACATGTTACGTTAATAACTTAAATATCATAAAACTCAAGTATCAAACATTCACAAGTCACAACACATCACTAACATCGGTTATCAATGTCAAATATTATCTTTAAAATAGGATTGAGTTGTAACCTTGTTTTTGGATCGGTCGAGTTGACCTAACAAAAATGTCAATCTGCAAATCGGACCAAATTTTTTATTTTTCGAAAATTCAACCTAACCTTTATGATTTTTGGATGATCCAAGTTGGTCGAGTTCTCGTGTCATTTTAATATCCTTAATTGTACTAAGAGACAGAAAACGATACGCTCGAGAGAATTTAAATACAGTAAATGAGATACGAAATCTTAAAATTATCAAAATTAATAAAGAGATTGAAACATAAAAATTAATTATGAAAATGATAGTATAAATAAATAAATTATAGATATATATATATATAGTTTTTATGATATTTTAGTGAATTAAAGAGATGTCAACATTACTTAAATCTTGACTTTATGATAAAAAATTAATTATTGTTTATATGGGAATCTATCTTATATAATTAATAAATGAAATTAAATATTTTCTCACCAAAAACAAAGAAAAAAAATTTAAAAAAATTAAATTCATGATAATGACATTTATATGCTTTTAGGCATTTTATCTTTATTTATTTATTTAATCAATTTGCAAACTTAATTATAAATTAATATTAAAAAATAATAATAATATACATAAATTAAAAGTGATTTTAACTAAATTTTGCCAATTCAATTATTTTTTTATTTTTTTTATTCAATAAATCCTATATGAAAATATTATTTTAGTTCCAAAAATTTTGGATTTATGCTATTTTAATCTCTATATTTGTAAATATTTATATTTAATTTTTCGCGTTTTTAATAAAAATTAAAATGAGCTCATATGTCATCGGTTATCATAGTTTATTTGGATATGTCATCTGGGTTATATAAAGGTGAGTCCCGTGTCCAACCTCCGATACATAGGCGAGGGTGCAATGTCAACACGCACATATTGTTTGACACTGTTCTTGAAAAACTACTCTCGAAAGAAGTTGCCCGAGACACTCATCTTGCAACGCTCGCCTGACTCATGTATATGTTATAGGGTAACTCGTTTAGGCAATAGATGCAAGAGGTGATGGAGAGCGGTGTATATTATTGGACCATAATATTAAATATGTCGGTAAGAAAGGTTGAAATTTAAAATAATTATAAAAAAAATTGGTTAATTTTCAACTATTGGCTGTTGACTTTGCACGCTCCTTTCTATAAATTGGTTAATTTTTTTCATTTTGCTCTTTTTTTTTTTTTTTTTTTTTTTTGTGAAATTTCTCGTTCCCACGTCACTCCGATTGTTGGAGGAAAGTCCCACATCGGCTAATTTAGGAAATGTATTTAGGAAATAATCATGGGTTTATAATAAGAAATACTATCTCCATTGGAATGAGGCCTTTTGGGGAAGCTCAAGCAAAGCCACGAGAGCTTATGTTCAAAGTGCAATATCATACCATTAGGAGAGTCGTGATTTCTAACATGGTATTAGAGTCATGCCCTAAACTAGTCATGTCAATAGATTGGCAAATCCTCAAATGTCGAACAAAGTATTGTGAGTTTCAAAGGCATGGTCAAAAAGTGACTGGAGTATCGAATAAAGGGTGTACTTTGTTCGAAGACTCCAAAAGAAAAAAAGAAAAAAATGAGACGACCCTCGATTAAGGGGAGGCATACTTTGTTTGAGGGGAGGTGTTGGATAAAAGTCCCACATCGACTAACTTATAATCAATGAATACTATCTTTATTGGTATGAGGTCTTTTGAGGAAGCCCGTGGAATGATTAATGTTGATAGAAGAGAGAGAGCACAACCCGATTTATGGGTAAAGAGATTCTTTTTCTTTGTTCGGAGTGTACTCTCTCTTCTTTCATCAACTTGATTCTCACTTCTCCCATTGAAAGACCATGTTGAAAAGTTGCTCGAGTGCAAGTCAAAATCGAAAAATTTGTGGCTCAATGAGTCTTAGTAGTTAAGTTTGGATTTACAAACTCGTGGTCAGTTTTGATGCTCTTGAGCAATACTTTATCTCGTTGACATGTATTTTTTTATTTTGAGGTTGGAGATTCAAATCCTCGTTCTCCCCACCCGACCGCTATACTAAAAAAATCAACGGTAGTGGCTTAGATCTACCTCCGAAAATTTTGGTTGTTAGGGGTAGCTTAGAACTCATCACATTAAAATTAAAAAAATGTCAAATAACTTAATTTTGCTTTCACATTATATTTTGATTTTTTAATTAAAAATATAACAATTTTAGTCCTTATTAAGTTATAGTGATATTAACAACTATATTATGGAGATCGAATTAAACTAAATTCGGAAAGAATAAATTTTTCATTCTTAACTAACAATCATCCTCACGGAATCTCACGTTGATGGGAGAGGAGAACAAAATATTCGAGTTTGGAAACTTTTTCCTAGTAGATACGTTTTTAAACACTATGAAGCTGATAGCAATAGGTAACGGGCCAAAGCGGACAATATCGGCTAGCAGTAGACTTGAACGGTTACAAATGGTATCAGAGTCAGACATCGGGCGGTATGCCAATGAGAACACTGAGCTCCAAAGGGTGGATTGTGAAGTCCAACATCGATTGAAAAGCATAACAAAACATTCCTTATAAGAGTGTGGAAACTTTTTCCTAATAAACGTATTTTAAAAACTGTAAGGTTGACGGTGATATATAGTAGGCCAAAGAAATTATCCGACACTTGCCACCTAATGTATGATCATAGCTCTACTGACATGCTATAGAAACATATTGAACTGACCTTAGATATGCTTATGCAGTGAATTTAATCTAACAAGAACAAATCAAATACCGAATCCTTATCAAAAGACACATCTTCACAGTTTGGATTTTATGTTTTTCCATCGTTCTTTTCTTAAAGTTATTTTTTGTGGTTGTTCTTCCTTTTACTTTAGGAATAACATAATTTTTCAAGCAATGGACCTATTAGGAGGAAAAGGAAATAGAAGCAAAGATTCTATCAAAGCAAGAACAAGATACAATAGAAAAATCTAGTTTCGGATCCGTACTGAATCTTTGGGATGCATTTGATATCAACCAAGGCATCTCAATCATGCAATATAAATGTCACATCAAGAAGAATCAAGCTTCATTTATGCAACAGTAGCTTTAAGATACTTCAAGTGGGGCTTCATTTATTCTTAGATGGTTACAAATTTACGGTAGATAATAACTTAAAGTTATTGTATTTCTTTAATGTTAGGCAAGTGTCTTCATTTTGAGGCTATATAAATCCATGTATGTTATCTTTGTATTTGTAAAGTAGACATTTGTGCTTTCCTTTAGCCAACGACTAAGTTTCTTTGTAATTCTATGTAGTTTAGGTAGCATGAGAATCATTCAAGCTTGATATGATGATCTTACTTGTGGAGTGATTCAAATCTCAAACCGATATTCTTGCCTTGAGATCTTCGATCAACAAGGTAATCTAAATCTTAATTCTCTTGTAGTGATTCCATATCACTATTTATACAACCAAAGTTTATTCATACTATGGCTTCCTCCGACATAGACCTAGGTAACACAACTTATGCCGTTACGGGCATAAGTTGAGATCATTCAAGCTTGACGTGATGATCTTACTTGTGGAGTGATTCAAATCTCAAACCGATATTCTTGCCTTGAGATCTTCGATCAACAAGGTAATCTAAATCTTACTTCCCTTGTAGTGATTCCATATCACTATTTATACAACCAAAGTTTATTCATACTACGGTTTCCTCCGACATAGACCTAGGTAACACAACTTATGCCGTTACGGGCGTTAAGGTTACTCATTTCTTTTGCTAGAATATAATCAAAATTTGCCTCTTCAAGTTGTGAACAATCTCATCTTCTTCTTCATTAGATAATATATTAAAAAAAAATTGTACATAGAGAAGCTATGTTAGAAACTAGTGCTTTACACCTACAAGTTGGAGTAACCTAAATCCTCCCCCTGCCTACCCCAAAGCAAAAGAAGGGAAGGTTAACACCAAGAATTCACTACAGCCTTTTCCCCCGACTGTTTCATGGTTGAGATATCCAGTCATAAGGAGGGAGGGTGGTGAGAGCCGGGTTTTATAGTTTATTTTGGTGCTAAGAAATTGACCCTACATATAAAGCTGCGTAGTTGTACAATGATCATCTCAATTTAGCTATTCAGAGTTAAAGAGCAGCAAGAAACTAATCACCTGAGCAGCAATTCCTTGAGAAATTAATCCGCAAAGTCTGCCACATAATATAGAACTGTATCATTTCAATGAGACATGGCATAAATAAAAACTGTTGCAAGTCTAAATTAGCTGCTGATTATTTTCAGAGAGTTACATGTTAATAGATAATAAGATAACACGATAAAGATAAATCTCTAGTTATCAGTAACAATAGATCTAAATAATAATCTTTAGATACAATAATTCCTAGATATTAGGTAACTAAATCTCTTAGATACTAGGTAACTAAATCTATCCTTCAAAAGAGAAAGAAAAGAAAAGAGTGAGTATTTGAAGGGAGAGGAAAAGGAAGAAGACGAAGACAGAGTTTACCGTTCTTCAAGTGATTGAGTCTTTCTTGTTTACGAGGTGAATGAGAAAAAACAAAAGCTAAGGAGCGAAGCCACCGAGTTTATAGTTCAAGAATAAATAGGTGAAGGAGCGAAGACGCTCAAACATCCTTTCATTTTCTTCGTTTACAATGTTGGAAGGGAGAGGAAAGAAAAGATTGTCGACCGTCTTTACCGAATGAAAAAAGGTTCAGGAGAGAAACCTATTTACCGAGTGAAATAAGTGAAATAGGGGAAGGGTGGCTAAAAGATTTGCTCAAATACAAAAGTCGATGTTATGTACATAGGCCTACTTTACTAACAGTGATCCTCAAATGCCAAGAAGTCCAAACAAGTGGGGTTGCAACTAATTTATTAAACAAGGCAAAAATGATAAACCACGATATGATGTTCAAGTCAGAGAAAAACAGCAGTTTAGTAAAAGCGTACCTAGGCAAGTCTCTTGCACAGGCAGAAAGGGGAATGTTTGTGTTGGAGATAAAAATCTATCCACATTGTGAAGGTTCGGTCTATTGTCTATTTAAACTGATGTTGTCGAGGCAAGAGAACTGCAAAACAGTTAAACTAACTCAGTGTGCTTTTATTTAATAAGAATTAAAAGCTGCAACCATCTTTATGCGTTAATTTCACCTTCAGCTATGTCACAAAAACTTTTCGGTGGAAAGATAATTTCTGGATCCAATCTTTTCTGGGAAGCAAAAAGAACAGCTAAGCGATCCTTACTGCATAAGTAAGTATGAAGATATTAGTTCTAACAGAAAAAACGGCAAATTTGAAATGTTCTTCGGGATAATCTTTGACAAAATAAATGCACAATGTACTAAATTGCATTATTGGAGTTCAAATCACATTTGTTATTTCCTTGTTGCTACACACCTGGCCCATGAAGGAACAAATTTATTATTTTGTATGCCGTCATCGTCATCCTCTTCATCTTCATCATCAGAAGCTTTGTAAGGAGAGATCTGATATGATTGTTCTTCACTTGTTTCGGAGATTCTATGTTCCATCACATTTTCAAGTGCCTAAAGAAGATCATAAATTTCCGCATGAAGCAGATAAAATGTTAAATATTTAAGAAATGATTGTCAAGGTTATAGTCATATGAAGCTCAAAGGAGAACAGGAAAAATCATCCAAGCAAAATGACGATTTAATATCAAACATCTAAAAGTGTATTACAACTATAAACTACTAAATAATACTTGAGCAGTAATCTTAGGACAGAAGAGAAACAGCACAATTTACGTTGGATTGCAATTGGAGTGAAAAACAGTATTTTTCAATGTATTCAAATTCTCAAGGGAGTTGAATCGTATAAATTATTTCATTTCTCATATCTATTAAGCTATATATGATAGGATCAAGCGTTAAACAAACGTCATTACTATATGGTGTCCTGAAATTCTTGGTTCAATGAGATTTCCAGGTTTCACTATGATTTCCTCTTCGAAGTCCAACAGAACTTATAGATGAATTAGAATTAATTTTCTTTGGATACAACTATGTAACAGGACACAGCAAGATCAATAAAGCTTTAATTCTCTAGAAAATGACTTTCCATGTTTCTTGTGGATTAAGATCTAAAACCAGCTGGAAGCCTAAGGTGTTGTGAGTTCTGTACTTTTTCAAATATCTTATTGTTTATCTACAAAAGAATATCTTAGGACAATTCCAACAGCTACTTCATCTAGAAGCCAAAATCTTTCAGATATAGCACTAAAATTACCTCCACAAGATTTCAATGTAGTTCCTCCATCTATTATCCTTCAAAAAGATCATGACAATTCTATAAAAATATATGTGTGTGTGTGTGTGTGTGTGATATTTTGAGGTAGAAGACTGGTGAGGATCAGGAAAATGGAAGGATACAAGCTAATTACCCATTCCTATCATGGGAATATAACTTTTCACTCTAAATCACGTCATATATTTTTGGAAATTTGCAATCAGAAAGCAATTTACCTCTGGGAATAGAACTTTGCACTCACAACATGACAAAAATATATATGTGATATTTTGAGATAGAAGACTGGTGAGGATTAGGAAAATGGAAGGATACTAGCTAATTACCCATTCCTATTATGGGAATATAACTTATCACTCTAAATCACGTCATATAGTTTGGAAATTTGCACTCACAAAAGCAATTTACCTCTGCTTCTAGAAAATCAACACTCGTTGGTTGTGAGTCCTCCACAACAAAGCTTCCCCTCACAGCATCGCTTGTAGAAGTAGTCTTAGACTCGGTAACCGAGAGTTTGTGAAAGCTGTCATGTCCACTTTCCTTGACCAGTTTGACAGTCCCATCCTTACATCCCTTTCTGTCACGTGGTTTTTGGTCCTACAGAAGAAAATAATAAGCTGTTTTTACCTCTCAAGCCCCATAAGCACAAGGAAAGTTCAAACGTTATCACATATAGCATCTTACATTGGCTCGGGGTTTTGCTTCCTTATTCTCGTTATCAGATCGTAACTTCCCACCATGCTCTCGTAATCGTCTCCTAACTTCTTCAACACGCATTCTTTTTCTTTCTTTCTCCTTCCTCTCTTCTTCTTCCCTCTGTCTTTTCTTTGCTGCCATATCAACCTCCTTTTTCTTCCTTTCTTCCTCCTTCTTCTTCCGCTCTTCTTCTTTCTTCTTTTTATCCAGTTCAATCTGCCTCAAATTCTCTTGTTCCATTCTTGCTCTTTCAAGTTTCAGGGCTTCTTTCTTCATTTGACGTTCATTTTCTTTCTTTTCTGCAAGGCGTTTTGCAGCCTCAGCAGCTTCGATGGCCTTCACCTTAATATCTCTCTTCCCTACAGGAATGCACAAGTTACAGAATATAAATTACAATTCAGGCAATACACAGATCATCAGATACACGATGTTCAAACTATATCCAAGAAATGTTTAAGGTTCATGATCAATCCATGTACGTCAATATTGAATGCCGGATATAGTTAAAAAATAAATAAATAAGCATACCTTTCAAAATAGTTGCAGCTTCTCTTTGTTGGACAAGAGGAATAAAAGAAGTTATATTGGACACGATATTTCTATGCTTGGATTCCTTTTCAGAGAATCGAGGACCTTCCTTTCTGAAATCTTTTTTACAGGATAAATCTGACCGGCTAAATGTATTATAGGATGATCTAGTGACTCTTTTAGCACCGTTTTCTCCTGGCAAGGTATCACGACTCACAGCCTCATTCACATATTTCCTCTTGCTGCTTTTCTGGTTTCCCAGATTCTCTTTGGTCCCATTATGAGTCCTTGTGTTGCTGAGTTCTATGTTTAAAGATTCTAAACTCAATCTATCAGCAACCGCCACAGCTTCAGAAACTGTTACCTCGACATTTGCATCTTCTGTAATGTCAACAAGTGGTGCTCGCTTGCTCGATCTCATAGCCTTCGAAAATTCGTTATCGATCTCATCGGTATTCTCAGCTTCCTCACTAATGCAAGGAAGCTCTATGTTCTGGCTGCTTCGTTTTCCAGAACTTGACGAATTTAATGAATTTCTATCCAACAACTTACCAAATGGAGATGCAAATGGCTTCCTGAGATCACCAGCTGAATGATTGTTAAAGCTTTGCAGGCAATCAAAAGAAGACCCATGAGGAGAGCAGTTGACTTCTCCATTCAAAGAGTTACTACCATCCTTCAGTAGCTTATTTTGATCATTCATCAGAAGGTTATTCTTCAAGTCCATGCACTCTAGTAGACCATTAGGAAGAGAATTGTACAAATCTGTCACCTTGTTCAGCCTAAAACTTTCTGAAGGTGAGGATAATGTACTGTTTATACAAGCAGATTTACAAATTTTCTCCAAGATGCTAGCACGTTCTATCATACATTTTGAAAGATCTAATTTGTCAAAGTTGATTCCACCAACAGAAATGCATGGCTCTTCGTCATCAGATCGCATTAGGAACCCCTCTAAAGCAGGCATATCCTTGTCTGCACCAAGATAATGAGAAGTTTGGGTAAGTGGAGTATGAAGCGAGCACAAAGTAAGTTTCCCCTTTTCCTCCATTCCATCAGTTTTCCCAGTATCCATAGGAAGTTCAATATCTCCACACTGAAAATTTTCTTCGGGAACCAAACTTTGGCTCTCTAGCATACCATTTTGCAATGGTGTACCTCTGTTATTGCTTCCGAACCGAGAGAGATCCTGTCAATCATGTACAAAGAAACAAGATCGTGAAGTAAATAGAAAAAGTAAAAAAGGAGGAAAAAATCAATCAAATCCCTGCCAAGAAATTTGTTAGAAACTGATACGTCAGCATTTAGTGAACATTACACCCTAATAAAAGCACAATCAGAATGACCACCATCATCTCCCTTACTAAAGCTGGCTCCATCCTTTCAAGAACAGTATGCAGAAAACAACATATTAAAAAGAACAAAATCAACTTTGTTATATGAATTGGAAGAATTATTTTCACGTTATACCCTAATAAAAGCACAAACAGAATGACCACCATCATCTTCCTTCCTAAATATGGCCCCATCCTTTCAAGAACAGTATGCAGAAAACAACATATTAAAAAGAACAAAATCAACTTTTGTTATATGAATTGGAAGAATTATTTCACATTCTTCCACAGGTACTTTAGCAATAAATGTAAGTGATATGCATTTTAGTATACCAATGTTTCACCAAAGAGATCAATATACTTGAAAACAACACAGTTCAATTGTTTGATCTTAACTTCTTAAGTACACCTAAGTGCCTTCCTTAGCTTAACCGTGAAGTAAAATGCATATCACCAGCTGAATGACTGCTAAAGCTTTGCAGACATAGAGGAACATGAAAATAACTAGACTAAAGAAGGAAATACTTGGCTATAGAGTCTAATGGTTAAAAATACAAGAGATTATAAGTCTAATGATGGAAAAAATGGAGGTGAGAACCTATTTGGTGATGATGACTGGTTCTGGGTCTGCCTCGTGATGTTGTAGTTTATTTTTAAAGATTTTGAAGACTATGCATGAACTATGTTTGTTTTTAATAGTCAACCTGCCAAGGCATGTTTGATAATGTCTCATCTCTTGTTTTTCATTTTCTGATACAGAAATAAAATGTGTTTGGCAGTTATTTTTCTAATCCTTCATTTTTTATTGAAGAAAAAGGAATTATGGATGTGTTTGGTCTGACTTCTTATTCTCTAACATTTGATATAACAAAATGAAAATTCTACTTGAAAATATAATTTTTTTGAAAGTAAAATATTCAAAATTATATTTATATTTTCAATTTTTTATATTTCATAGGTACTTCATTAGTTAAAATTATTTTAAATACTACTTTTAAATGTTTGAGAAAAATTGGAAACAAGCAGATTTCTTTTCCAAAATTTTCTTGAAAATGAGAAACAGGAAAATGGATATTGCCCAGAAGAACACAAAAAACGAAAGCAAGAAACAGAAATGTTAATGACCTAAAGGAGGGGGGTATCAAATACCTCTTACTTTCTATACCTCATACATCATGCTAGTTCTTAATATTATATGTATTTTAATGTATATTTTATTATCGTGTGCTTCAAGCCTTCAAAAAAAAAATTTCCTGCATCCAGCAATTAAGCCCTAAGAGATTATTGCAGTTCACACTTAAAAACACTAGCTAGAAAAATCTTCCCGTTGTAATACATACCTCTTTGACTGGAAGCGTGGATGAAGAATCAGACCCCTGAATTAAGCGAGCTTCTTTTTCCAATAGCAATATTTCAGTGGGGCTGATGCTCACATTTGGTTGTTGGTAACCTTCTTCACAAAATGATAATCGTTGAAGTTCAAGGACAGGTTTTTCAGTGTCAAATTCCTGCATCAAGTTTTTATCTATGGGACTCCTGTTGATAATTTGAAGTTGCTCAATCCTCAAGCCTAAAGACGCTGGAATACCATTGTCCAATTGCAGCTCAACCTCTATCTCCTTTTCATTAGAACTAGATGCCCTCAAAACTGAGCTGAAAGTTTTTAACTCTATTGATGTCTCTGCAGTCTGGCACTCTGTTGATACGTAATGATGGTTACCATTCTGCTCAGTGCAACCCTCAAAGGAATCTGAATCTTCACACTGAGTTATGCCTGAACTTTTCAGTGGCTTCTCCAAATTACTATCCCCCTCACCGGCGGAAGGAACACAAGGAGCCATGACCATGTGATCAGTGCAACCCTCAAAGGAACCTGAATCTTCACACTGAGTTATGCCTGAACTTTTTAGTTGCTGCTCCAAATTACTATCCCCCTCACCAGCGGAAGGAACACAAGGAGCCATGACCATTTGATCTCTAAACGTTTCTGTATCTCTTATCAGAATTGATGCATCGTCTGTATCCACTAGTTGAATTTCAACTGCATTTTCATGGGAATACTGCAAATTTGGCACTCCGTCTTTCAAAGAAATATTTTGTTCTGCAGGTTCATCACTTTGCAGCAAAGAACAAGTAGCTACTTCTTTATCATATCTCTTTTCACTTTGAGATTCATATCCACCTTTATCATATTCGTCTTCGTTCAATGAGTCGACCTGAATCTGCGGCATAGGCATGTGAAGGGGTGAATTGCATTTTTCTTTTTCATTAACATCCCTCTTGTCATCCACGGAAGTGGAGGGCTTCTTATCTGATGTTTTCTCCCTTACTTCCGTTATTGGTGAACTGGAAATTTTGTCTAAACCAGACTTTTCTGCATTATTATCAAAATTACAATCTTGGGTCCTGCAGTCTCCTAGTCCTTCTTCATGGCATTCAATATTAGCAGAAGAAGGCCTAAACAACTCCGACGGCTCACTGACTTGACCAGAATGTAGTTTTGAACTTCCAACGGAACGAGTTCCATTTTCAGAAGAAAAGCATGATGAATTATCCGCATCCAGGGAGTTATGTTGCATCCCAGACATTTGAGCATTATTAAAATTATACTCCTGACTCCTGAAATCTCCTAATATTTCTTCTTCACAACACTCCATATTGTCGGAAGAAGATTTAGATAAGTCCAATTGCTCTTTCAGTTCATCAGAATGCACTTCTGAACTTCCATTAGGACATGATCGTCCGTCCTCAGAGTGGACATATGACGACTTATCTACATCCTGGGAGTTGCATAGCGACCCAGCCTCTCGGGCATTATCAAAATTGCATTCCTGGCTCCTACAATGTCCTATAACAGTTTCTTCACAGCATTTGACATTGCCAGAAGAAGGGTTAGACAAGTCCAATAATCTTCCATCAGTAGCGTCAATGCATGCTGAATCGTCCACATCCAGAGAACTTCGTTGTCGCTCGGACTGTAGAGCATTGTCAAGATTACATTCCTGGCTCCTGCAGTCTACTAATACTGCCTCTTCACAGCACTCAACGTTGTCAGAAGAAGGTTTAGGCAAGTCCAGTTGCTCGTCCACTTGATCAGAATGCAATTTTGATCCTCTTATAGGACACCCTCTTCCATCTTCAGGGGGAATGCGTGAAGATTTATCCACATCCAAAGAGCTACATTGCAACCTAGACAGTTCAGCGTTATCAAAATTAGGTTCCTGACTCCTGCAACATGCCGGCCCTTCTTCACAGTATCCAATCTTTCCTGAAGAAGTTCTAGGCGAGTCAAATTGCTCATCCACTTTATAAGAATTCTGCATTGAACCTTCCGCTACACATAACCCTTCATTTTCTAAGCAAATATTTAAAGAATTAACCACATCAATAGAGCTACTTTGCAACCCAGGGCTTCCAACTATTGTAACTTTATCAGAGCAAATAGAAATATTCTTCTGCTCGCAACAAATATTAGTTTCCTCTTCCACTGAACCAATTCCCTTACAGCTGCTAGAAGGCTTTGCCAACTCTGATTCATCTTCGTGATCAGCTCGCAGCGAACTAATAGCAGACCCCACAATCCCATCAACAGAATCATTCTTGTTCTCATACCGGGAGTGGCACCTAGCAGATTTTGCGCTATTACGCAACTCTAAAGCCCTTTGCCTAGATTTATCAGAGCAAATAGAGATATTCTTCTGCTCACAACAAACATTACTTTCCTCTTCCACTGAACCAATTCCCTTACAGCTGCTAGAAGGCTTTGCCAACTCTGATTCATCTTCGTGATCAGCTTGCAGCAAACTAATAGAAGATCCCACAATCCCATCAGCAACGGAATCATTCTTGTTCTCATACCGGGAGTGGCACCTAGCCGATTTCACACTTTTACGCAACTCTAAAGCCCTTTGCCTAGATTTATCAGAGCAAATAGAGATATTCTTCTGCTCGCAACAAACATTAGTTTCCTCTTCCATAGAACCAATTCCCTTACAGCTGCTAGAAGGCTTTGCCAACTCTGATTCATCTTCGTGATCAGCTTGCAGCAAACTAATAGCAGATCCCACAATCCCATCAGCAACGGAATCATTCTTGTTCTCAAAGCGGGAGTGGCACCTAGCAGATTTCGCGCTATTACGCAACTCTAAAGCCCTTTGCCTAGATTTAGATCTATGTAACCGTGCCCGTGACAGAGTAGGATCTTGGTAGTTTTCTAAAACTACGCCTCCTCGACCTTGGGGAGAAACAGGACTTGTGTCAACACGAGGTGCGCAATTAAAGACACGGGCGTCACTTACATTACACTGAGGTAAAACTGCAGGCCTAATTCCTGCATCAAAATCATCGTTTAAAGAACCAGCATCTTCATTCGACCTTTGCTGCAACTCCTCCCCACTGTTTGCAACCAATACCTCATTCAAACTAGAACGATGAGTCTGAAGCGGCGACCGTGGGACCTCAACTCCAGGAACAAAATTTCTGTTCACTTCTACACCTAAAAGAATCCAATTGAGCAAAAAAGTTGCGAAATGGAGAAATCCTTGCTTCGACCTAACTAAACATGGAGCATAAGAAATGAAAAATCATGACAAAAACGCGAAGTTACCTTCAAAATGCGAAATGTTGGAATGAAGAAAAGGCGATTGAAGCCAAGGCGGAGGAACAATTCCATCAATTATGAGCTTGGACGCAAGTTGCTGGTCGAAGAGATCGATCTGGTGCTTGGCCTGGTCAATGATCCACTTCTTCCTCTCAAAGATCTGCACGAATAGCTTCTCCATCGCCGCCATGTTTCACAGAATGGCCATGAAAAGAGAGAGAGAGAGAAGAGATGAACAGTTCGAGTAACAGAGAGGAAGAAGAGTTGAGTTTCAATGGAGGGTTTTCCGACGAAGAAGAAACACTTTCGCGAGTAGCGGGCGAAGTGAATTCAAATTTTGGGAGACTTTGGTCCTCGTTCGAACCAAAAATAATACAAATAAATAATAAATGTATTTTTTTATTATTATTATTATTATTTAATATTTTAAATTATTAGCTAAATTAATAAAAAAATATCTTTAATATATTGTATTTCAATAATATTATTAAACTATTTCAAAAATAAATTTTTTAAGTAAAAAAAATTAATTTAAAAATAGTTTTGAAAAGTTTAAAAATATTCTTACCGTTAGTACTTTTATCGTGAATTTTTAAAAGTTACATATAATCTAAATTTTTTAAATAATAAATGTATTTATTATTCTTATTATTTAATATTTTAAATTAATATATTTTATTTCAATAATATTATTAAACTATTTCAAAAATAAATTTTTTAACTTAAAAAAATAATAATTTTAAAAATAGCCTTAAAATTTTTAAAAAGTTCAAAAATATCCTTACCGGTAACACCATATTTCAAAATTTTATCGTCAATTTTTAAAAATAACATTAAAAAATTAGATAATCTATGAGACGTTAATAATGTTAATGCTACTCTTAAATTTTCATAAATATTTTTTAAATATAGTACTAACGATAAGGGCACTTTTGTAATTTTTAAGAAGTTCGAAGGATATTAATACAACTTTTTAAAGTTTTAGGGTATTTTTAATATTATTAAAAGTTTAATTTATGTATTTTTTTTTTTATCCAATTTTTAAATTCAACTGTAAAAATTAACACTATAAATGAAACAATTTTTGTAATTCAAGCCTAAAAATATAATTTTGTTTATAGTGTTAATTTTTACCGTTAACAAATTTCAAATTTTTGTAATTAATGGAATATTTACGATACGGTGTTAAAAAATCGTTAACTTAAAAAATTTGATCGATCCAACTTAATTCATCCGGTTTGAATTTGGTTATGAACGTGTTCAGATTGAGTTTGATTCGAATAAATGGAAATTTTATGAATTGGGTTAGTTTTTCGGGTTATCGTAAAACTATATTGAGTTGAACCGAATTAATTATAATTTATTATGCACGTCCTCCTTGGCATACCGTCGAGAACATGGCTCTATACCATTTGTAACAACCACAACTGACTGCTACTAAATATTGTCTGATTTGGTCTATTATGTACTGTCGTCAATCTCACAGTTTTAAAATGCATCTGCTAAGAAAAAGTTTGCACACTTTCTGAAAAAAAAAAAAAAAAAAAATGTTTTGTCTGAGATCTCACACTAATTTGTAACAGCTCAAGTCAAACCACTAGCAGATATTATCCACTTTAAACCGGTCCAAACAATGTGGGATCTCACAATCCACCTCCTTTGGGGGCCCAACGTCCTCGCTGGCACACTGCCCATAACCCGAGTCTGATATCATTTGTAACGGCTCGAGCTAACCACTAGCAGATATTATCTCTTTTGGTCTGCTCCAAACAACGTGGGATCTCACAATCCACCTTCTTTATAGCAGCTCAAGTCCACCATTAATAAATATTTTCCTTTTTGTATATATATAGATAAATATTATCATAAATTTTAATAAAACTAAATAATTAATTATCTTTCATTTTCTACCTATATTCGTGAATTATTATTAAGGAGTTAATTAATGAATAATTAGTTCCAATTAAAAACATTAAAAAAAAAACGGATACAATTAATTCCAAATTGATTTTACTTAAAAATAAATTAACTACAAATAATAGAAAAACCAAATGCTTTTTCCGTTATTATAAATTATTTAATAGACTAAATTTAATTTACTAATTATTATTTGATTAATTAATATTTTTAACGTGAGTAATTAACGAATTTAATATATATTAGGGGATGAAAATTAAATTTAATTTAATCACAATTTATTAGTCTAAAATGAAGCCAAAAATTTCCATTTAAATAGAATATATCGACCCAGATCAACGCTAGCAGACTGTCGTTTTTAGGTTTTCCCTCTCGAACTTCCCTTTAAGGCTTTAAAACACGTCTGCTAGGAGAAGGTTTCCACATCCTTATAAATGGTGTTTTGTTCTCCTCCCCAACGACTAAGGGACATCACAATAAAGTGTTTTGTTCGTCGCCGACACCAAATGATGTACTAGCTTTCTCGTTGTTCTTTGAAGGTGGTAGACACGAGACAGTGTGCCAATAAGGATGTCGAGCCCCAAAGGCGGGTGGATTTGGTGGCGGTCCCACATTGATTAGAGGGAGGAAAGAGTGCCAGGGAGGACGCTGGGTCCCGAAGGGGATGGATTGTGATGTCCCACATTGGTTGGGGAAGAGAACAAAACACGATTTATAAGGGTGTAGAAACCTTCCCGTAGCAGACGCGTTTTAAAGTCTCGAGAGAAAACCCGAAAAGGCAAGCTCAAATAAGACAATATCTGCTAGCTGTGGATCTAGAAAGTAGTGGGAATAATCTTTTTCGAAATGAAGTCAGAAATGAGAATTATATTCCACGTCCTTTCTCATAGGCATCTCCATATATATATATATATATATATATATATATATATACACTTTCATTGTGATTTAATAAAATATTTATTAATTTTAGAGACAAAAAAATTAATATTTGTTTGATTGTATTTTAATTAGTTATTATTTATGTTAATATTTAAGTAAATTAGTTAGATAACTAAATGAATTTAAATTTATTAATAATTATAATTAGTTTAATAAAAAAATTGTATTAAAATATGAAGAATGGTATATTAATAATTAAGATATATCTAATTTATATTCTAAATTCTTATAATTATGGGAAGAGTATTAATGATTTATGATTTCGATTTTCCATAATTATTAATGAATAATTATTTATTTATTTATTTTTTTTTTTACACGAAATCGAAACGTATGAAGTTGAATTAAAAAAAACGTTCGTTATCTTATTGTCCGTTTGAAAGTTCACCTCGTTTAATTATCTTTAGCAAGGAAGTAATGTTAAATTACAATTTCAGTTACTAACCGTAACGGGTTCTATCTGAACTTTAAATTTTTAAAATTATAAATTTAGTTTATGAACGGTTAAAAAAATTTTAAATTTACGAATTTATTAAATATAAAATTAAAAAAAAAAACCCGAGATATGAATAAAGCTTATTTCGCGGGTTAGGGCTCTGTTGTATGAAAAATTTAAAGTTTATAAATTTATTAGACACTTTTGAAAATTTAAGGATCAAATAGATACAGATAAAGTTCAAAAACTTATTAGACACTTTTGAAGATTTAAGGATCAAATAGAAATATATCTAATGAGTTTGAAAGTTTAAGGATTTATTAGACATTCTTGAAGATTTAAGGATCACATAGATACAGATCTCAAACGTCGGGTTTGAAAGATCAAATAGATACATATCTCAAAAGTCGGGTTTAAAAGTTTAAAGACTTATTATGCATTTTTTAAAATTTAAGGATCCAATAGAAACAGATCTCAAACGTCAGGTTTGAAAGTTTAAGGACTTATTAGACACGTTTAAAAATTTAAGGATCAAATAAATATAGATCTCAAACGTCCTAAAGCAAAGCCATGAGAGCTTATGCTCAAAGTGGACAATATCATACCATTGTGGAGAGTCGTGTTCATCTAACATAATATCAGAGTCATGCCCTAAACTTAGTCGTGCTAATAGATTGGTAAATCTCAAATGTCGAACAAAGTACTCCAAAAGAAAAAAGTGTCGAGCCTCCTCAAAGGCAGTAAAAAATTACTAAGATTTCAAATGAGTCGAGACTCGATTAAGGGGAGACTTGGATGATGAAAGTCCTACGTCAGCTAATTTAGGGAATGATCATTGGTTTATAATAAGTTTGAAATGTGAAATACCTATTATACACTTTTAAAAATTTAAGGATCAAATCGACAGACTAAACGTTTAAGGATCTATTGCACACTTTTGATACAGATCTCAAACATCGTGTTTGAAAGTTTAAGGACTTATTAGATACATAGTGTTTGAAAGTTTAAGGATCAAATAGATACATATCTCAAACGTTTGAAAGTTTAAGGATCTATTAGACATTTTTGAAAATTTAAGGATCAAATAGACATAGATCTCAAACGTTCCAAAGTTTAAGGATCTATTAAACACTTTTAAAAATCTAAGGATCAAATAGATACATATCTGGAACGTCGAAACTAAACTTATAATTAAAAAAAATGTACCGTCTAAATATTTTATATTATCAAACAACCGTATAATAAAAATTAAATATTCCTAAACATATAAAATTTATATAACTTAAGAGATATCTAAAAAATTGCAATTAAGAAACAACAAATCTTGACATGAAAAATCTTGAAACAAAGATGGTTTCAAATTCACTAAAATCCCCTTTTGCATATTTGGGGTCTCCCAAAAAGAAGCTTATGCTTGAAGTACTTGGGAGCATATCGAGGGGCGGAGCGAGAGGGGTCCTGACTTTCGTGTCTGGAGCTTCTCTTTGATCATCTTAGCTTCAGCTTCTGGGGGGCGAAACTAAGAGAAAGTGGGTCAGCACCGGCAGCACAGACAGCACAGACAGCGCAGACACCATGTCTCTGGGTTACGCAGAGAAGCTTTCGTTCATAGAAGACGTTGGAAAAGTGGGAATGACAGAACATTTTGACCCACCTCACGTTTTAGAAGAAAAGGTTGATTATCTCCTTTTTCATTGTTCTTTGTGCTATTTCGTTTGTCGGGTTTGCGATCTTCTGCAATTTCAGTGTCGATCAATGTTATTTGTGTCTGGTTTTTGAACACAAACATGTTTTTTTTTTTTTATGGTGCATTTTCGAAGCAGGGGTGTCTTGAAGTTTTTAATTGTACGATAGCTTGTTATTCACGAGATCTTGAAGCTATGATATGCCATTTTGTGTTTGATTTCGAGTTGCTTTGTGGGTAATTGAACTGATGTTTGTAAATCCGTATGAAGGGAAATGCAGATTCTTCTCTAGGCAAGAACATCTATGTTTGGCTTAGTTAAAGCATGCAATGGAGTGCATATATGAATTCATTTGAAATAGAATAAGTTTCGATAGCTATCTACTTGATTGAATGATCTTGTTGTTTTATGATGAACACTGTTAACTTTAAAGTGATCTGTGTGTTGGGGGGATGAGCAAACTTGGAGGGCAGTTCCCTTTTAATTTGTGAAATGGTGTCTCTCACATTGGTTAGATCCTTAAGAACAGGAATATTTTACTTGCTCCAAATGTTTATGGAGGTTTCCTCTGGAAGAGACGGTGGTTTAAAATCAGCCCGATCGAAGTGGTATTGCTCTTGCAGCTGGATTTTGGGTCGACGTAATCTTGCCACTTCAAGAGGCCCTTGGAGGTCGTTTTTTCTACATTCAAGTTTAAATGGTGCCTCCCTATGAGATGTTAGAGGCTATTTTCGAGCTGCTAGGTGATGTGGTGCTTCATGGTAACGCTAGAATTCTTTGGGTTAACGTGGTGGATCTGGTGATAGCTCTTCTTTGGAGAGTTCGGTCTGAAAGAAATGAGGCTTTTCGAAGGGGAAGAAACAATAGATAGTAAATGGGTCGATTTGAAAATAATTGAATCGTTCTGTAGCTGGTGCTGTCTTCCTATACTACTTGTAATCACTCTTTTATCTAGATTTATGCCAACTGGGAAGCTTTATAACCTTGAGGGGAAGCCCGAAAGAGAAATCTCAAATAGAATAATATTTGCTAGTGGTGGGCTTGAGCTATTACAAATGGTATCAGAGCCAGACACCGGGTAGTATGCCAGCAAAGACGCTGAGCTCCCAAGGGGGGGTGGATTGTGAGGTTTCACAACGAAGTATTACTTATAAGGGTATGAAAACCTCTTCGTAGTAGACGCGTTTTAAAACATCGAGGGGAAGCCTAAAAAGGAAAGCTCAAAGAGGACAATATTTGCTAACGGTCGGTTTCAGTTGTTACAATCGTAAAAAACAACAAAAGAAGCTTCTTTGTCTTCAAATGTCCTTTGATTCCTTCCAAATTCAAAAGCCCATAAAAGCACCCAGTTAAGCACATGAAGATGGTTCACCTTCCAAATTTGATCGACGGAATTATGATTAACTTGTTTTTGTGGTTGCTAATCGGTGAAAGCTCAATATCTCTTTTTGTACCTATACATTCTTACACCACGATATAGCTTTGTAAACAATATTGTCGAAAAGTTTTGTGTAGGACTGTCTTTTCTGAAAATATTCTCTAATTTCGTTCTTTCCACAGATTCCAAAAGAAACCCATGATGAGGTTTTTCCATAACCGGGCTTTTTCGTTCTTGAAAGAGCGTTACATTAAGGCCATATCCAAAAATTTCTTCACCTCCCTAGGAGATGTGGGACACCATCCGAATATATTGAGAATCGTTATCCAGATATTTTAAGTGTATGTAGAACAAGAATGGATGGGGGTTATGAGAGAGCGAGTAGAGAGTACAACTATATGCTTTCACCTATTTGACGTTTTCTCGTAAATCATTGTCCTAGGATTTCTTATTATCGACTGTTTTTTAAGTTCATTATATGGTTTACATATTAGATTTTTGGTATTTTAACATCGATTTGTTTGTGGCAGATTGAGCGACTAACTATGATGATACAAAAGGTATAAATCTATTTTATTTCATTTATTTGTAGATTCTTGCTAAGCAATCTCTTGAGAAACTTTGTTTGTAATTGTAGAGCAAGCATCTAGTGGTGTTTACGGGTGCAGGAATATCGACCTCTTGTGGCATACCTGATTTTCGAGGTCCTAAAGGAATATGGACTCTTCAGGCGAGTTATATCTCCTACGCTATGTCTAATAAGATACGTTTGAGGCTCGAGCAACCTTTTTTTATCTGGATTTATTAAATTATGAAAATCAAGTTGATATTTTCTAATGTCCATTGGTACTACATCTATCAAATGCATGAAGTGTTTTCGTCGAAAATTTCTTTTCTTGCCTTCATTATTTTGGCTTATAAACAAATGAATTCGTAACGCGATAAAATTTTCCAGCGTGAAGGTAAAGCCTTACCAGAAGCATCACTACCGTTTCATCGTGCAGTGCCGAGCATGACTCATATGGCTTTGGTTGAATTAGAGAAGGCTGGTATATTGAAGTTCATCATTAGTCAGGTAGTGCATATTTTCTTCTCATTTATGGGTGTTATGTTAACATATTGAGACCTCTTTTTTATGTATATATTTTCTATAAAAGGACTAGCTGAGGATAGTCGTACTCAAGTCGGTATTTTCTATAAAAGGACTAGCTGGAAAGGGTGCGATTTCCGCCTCATTAGTTGTGATAAATATTTATAAGTTCTTTCAAAGAAATGAAGGAATATCAAAGTCAAGTTTTTTTAAGCTCGACAACAAATGGGGGTGAGATGATTTGAACTTGTGACTACTTGGTCGATAGAATATGCCTTAACGAGTTGAGGTATGCTCAGTTTGGCATAAGTGTGTATAAGACCATCCCTAAGGTATTGTCTCTCGTAAAAAAACGTAGGGGTTGGCTGAAAACATGAGAGAGGTTGCTAAGTACGATTTCTAGGTATCGAGGAGCATTGTGGTTGTAAGATAAACTTTAGATGAGGTTCTTATTGCAATCAAAGCCACTAAGGATAATAAAGAAAGGAATAGGGAGGGGGTCATTTGAAAACGAAACGTCAACCCGTGTATTTCTTTTGATTCTTTGAAAAAGAAAGGTCGTTTGAAAAAGTAAGGGGGTTATGTGTTCGAACACAAGACCTTTTGGACTGATTGGTGATTAAAGTTGGTATCAGAGCATGAGGTTTTGTGTTCGAACCCCTATAATATCTGATTCTTCCCAATATTGACTTCCATTTGTTGTGCCTGAGAAGGAGTATCAAAGTATAGATATAATTAAATTTACCGTAGCTCTAAGAACCATAGACATGGGTTCGGAGTCAAGACACTAAGATTTAAGGTCATTTCTTCAATTGAGAGTAACCCTTAGAAGTAAGGTCAGGTTGCTTTCTTTGTGCGGCAACCGCAAGTTAAGGTACTATGGATTTGTTATAGCACCACCATTTCACAATATACATTGTCCGGGAAAGCTAGTCTTGGGATCAGAAAGATACGTGGTTGACTTGACTCTCTTATAGGTCGGATGTTTCAGTGAACAGTGTACTTCTAAGGGAGGGTATAAGATAGCGGAAGGTTTATCATGCACTTTTGGGACCCGAGACCCTTCTTAAGAAGTAGGACACAAACACGTTTTTTTTAAATATATAAAACGTACGTGTCTAACTAAACTCCAATTTTTAGCTTTTCCTGAAAAGAATAAGCCTCGAATAGAAATTTCCGATGATGCACTTCCTGAACAGGTGCATCTATCCTGGGCTCAATATCTGTTGATGGTGCATATTTTGGAGCATATCCACACATGAGAGCCAAGCCTGCATGAAAAATGATAGGAAACTCGGGAAAAAACTACGCTCCACATTGTCCAGAATGTCATTCAGCTTTTCCCATACAGCGTCGAAGCGGAATGATGCAACCAATCTCATTGCTTTTGCCAAACCAAGTAGTGCAGAATGTTGATCATCAGAGACATGAAGTTCATATTGATTGCTGAAAGCATTTCGAAGAGATATAACCCAATTCGTGTCCTGAATCACATCCAAAGATTCTGCAAGAAAATTTCTAGGAAGCTAACAAAAAGCTTCAGGATCACTTAGGCGAAGACGTTAGAGAGATAGCCGCAGACAACTTTGTAAAACCTCCAAGACGAAGACCTTGCTATCAATCCACAAGAAAAGCAACCCTCCGGATCGAACAAGTGGTACCGCGAAGCCCAAAAGATGACTTTGGAACTTGTTTCTTGAAAGCACAGCACCATGTCAGGGCACTGGAGAAGAGGGGGAAAAAACCCTTCAGATTAATGCTATTAGAACAGACTCGTAGACCTCTAATACTCCAAGATCATTGGGATACAAGATGGACAAAGAGCCTACTGTGAGACCTTTTGACCGATCACCTCGGGTTGCAAAGGAGGAATTTCACAAAAGAGGAGGCCACTGGCTTCAATTAAAGAAGAGGATTGTGCCAAAGATGGCGGGAGATGTATGGTGCTGTCGATTTCACTGAAACAAAGAGACAAGATCGTCTACAAAGAAGTCTTCCGTAACAATATCATCCAAAAAACGAACCATTAGGCTGCTGGTCAAGCTCCTCACTACTTAAAATTGACCTCAGACTCGTCATCAAAATCAATAGAACTAGGGACAATCGAGGGGATGCACTGTCTTTCGATGAATTAAATAGAACTATGGACAATGACTTGATACGAAAGCCTAGGATACGTTCTTGTGTTTTATGGATTTGGAAGTACGGAATCATTTGTTCTTTGGTCGTTATATGCTTTGGCTTAGATTACATTAGATTTTTACAAACGACTCGAAAAGTAATCTCCTTCATATTTTGGTTGGTCCTCCTTTGCCTTCAAGATTTCTTCTATTGTGGACTAATCGAGTCGAAGTTATCATTTCAAAGATTCGGTAGAAATTTTTGAATGACATCTTTATCATATAACTTTACATGCATTCTTTACATTTAAGAATTCTTTTTCTCGCTTGCTTACCGAGATATTTCATTATAGAATATTGATGGCCTCCATCTTCGATCCGGCATACCAAGAGAGAAACTTGCTGAATTACATGGGAACTCGTTCATGGAAACGTGCCCTTCATGTGGAGCTGAGTAAGTTTCTATTTTATGTGTTTTTGTTTATTTCAACTTCTGATGTTCTTGTTATATGGGCTCGTTTCACTCTTTCTCGTGTATATGTTTTCTCACTCGAATAACGATCATACTATCCTTTGAGCATTGTCGCTTCTTTTCATCGATCAATGAAAAGTTCGGATCTTGTTAAAAAAAAGTGCTATTTAGTTGAAAAGAAATAGGCAAACTAAGGGTATTTTTATGCATTTCAACATATTCATAATCGAACCGTGGAAATTTGTTTTGATTTTTGATATTTACAATTGAAAAAACGAAGGGAAGCACGGCTCTAAGCATCTGCGAAAATACTGCAATTTTTATCACAAAAAAATAAGAAATAGTTACGAAATAAATTAAAACTTTTTAAAACAAGAAACGAACTTTTCATTAGCTAATGGAAAAGAACAGAAAAATATTCGAGCATACAAACCCCCATTGGAGTGAAAATGAAACTATCAAAACGAAAAACCGTAGGAGGAGAAGTTAAAGCGGCCAAATTCAAACCAAATTTTAAATGGGAGCTTTGACAACATTAATTCGGACCAACTAAACCCGAGGCTGCGAAGAAGGCCCTATGAGGTAGTTGAATGAAGTGGTCTTTAGAATCGGAGTAAAAACCACTATAAGTCGAAGAAGCCGAAAAGAAAATGACCAATGATCCATTGAAGAACCAACATTTCTTGGATTTGGAGCTTCCACATAGAAAACAAGAAAGAACAAAGGAGAGAGTGTAAGATCCCACATTGGTTGGGGAGGAGAACGAAACACCCTTTAAGAGTGTGGAAACCTCTCCCTAGCAGACATGTTTTAAAAACCTTGAGTGAAAGCCCAAAGAGGAAAATATCTGCTAGCGGTGGGCCTGGACTATTACAAATGGTATCAAAGCCAGACATTGGGCGACGTGCCAACGAGGAGGCTGTTCCCCAAAGGGGTAGACATGAGGCGGTGTGCCAGTCAGGATGTTGGGTCCTGAAGGGGGTAGATTTGGTGGTGTCTCACATCGATTGGAGAAAGGAACGAGTGCCAACGAGGACGTTGGACTCTGAAGGAGGGTGGATTGTAAGATTTCCCACATTGGTTGGGGAGGAGAATGAAACACCCTTTATAAGAGTCTAGCAAATGAGTTTTAAAAACCTTGAGGGGAAGCCCGAAAGGGAAAGCCCAAAGAGGACAATATTTGCTAGCGGTGGGCCTGGGCCGTTCCGAAATGAATGGTTAATGATTTCTTCTAAAAGAAAATAATTCCTTTCTTTTGCTGTTGGTTGACCGATTATTCTTTAGTGCTCCGTTTTTTAAAAAATAGACAATATTTTTTATTTATAAATGTGGAATACTGTCCTGTTAACTAAAAAATGAATATTGTTATCTCTGGCTACTGCTGTTTTTTGTTGCTTCCATATTTTTGTGTGAGCGGTTTTATCTCCTTACTTGTTGGTTATCTGACTCTAAAATATTCGTAAGGTATTTGAGGGATTTTGAAGTAGAAACTATCGGATTGAAAGATACTTCTCGGAGATGTTCGGATGCCAATTGTGGAGCTAAACTAAGGGATACAGTTCTCGACTGGGAGGTACTTTTCTTATTGGCTGTCTTGCATTTTTTAGATATAAAATCCGAGTCTATGTAGTTACTATTTTTAGCGTACTCACCGTTCTTTCGTATTTTATGTATTTTCGAGGCTTGTTTCAGTTAGTTGATAGATTTAGTATTCTCAATCTTTGGAATTCTTATCTCTTTGGCGGTCATGTTATCTATATTCTGTTTTTTCTTTCCTGAAAATGCCACATTCCATCATCGGGTTTGAACTCTCGTGTAAAGTTTAAAACGCTACGAGGCTTCTAGAATCAGTTAAATAGAGCACTTAAAAGATTCCTCCTATTCTGCTTGTTTTTATCATTAAAAAGTGTTAAGAAGTAAAGATAAACTACATTCTTCATTGGAACCTTTTCCAACTTTTTGGGAGTTTGGATTGAGAGATCTTTTGAAGAGGAGGCATGGAAAGTAGCCAAACTGCTTGGTAACTTAAAGTCTCTGAATCCTTATGGTGTGTCGAAAGAATTCTTGTAACGACCCAAGCCCACCGCTAGCAGATATTGTCTTCTTTGGGCTTCCCCTCAAGGCTTTAAAACGTGTCTGCTAGGGAGAGGTTTGCACATCCTTATAAAGAATGCTTCGTTCTCGTCCCCAACCGATGTAGGATCTCGCAATCCACCCCCCTCTAGAGCCTAGCATCCTCTGCTGGCACTCGTTCCTTCTCCAATCGATGTGTGGTCCCTTAATCCACCCCCCTTTGGGGCCCAGTGTCCTTGCCGGCACACCGCCTCGTGTCCACCCCCTTCGAGGCTTAGCCTCTTCGCTGGCACATCGCCCGGTGTCTGGCTCTGATACCATTTGTAATGGCCCACGTCCACCGCTAGCAAATATTGTCCTTTTTGGGCTTTCCCTTTCGAGCTTCCTAAGGCTTTAAAATGTGTCTGTTAGGGAGAGGTTTCCACACGCTTATAAAGAATGCTTCGTTCTCCTCCTCAACCGATGTGGGATCTCACAATCCACCTCCCTTCAGAGTCCAGCGTCCTCGCTGGCACTCGTTTCCTTCTTCAATCGATGTGTGACCCCCCCTTCGAGGCCCAGTGTCCTTGCTGGCACACCGCCTCGTGTCCACCCCTTTCGGGGCTTAGCCTCCTGCTGACACATCGCCCAGTGTCTAGCTCTGATACCATTTGTAACGCTCCAAGCCCACCGCTAACAAATATTGTCCTTTTTGGGCTTTCTCTTTCGAGTTTCTCCTCAAGGCTTTAAAACGCGTCGGCTAGGGAGAGGTTTCCACACCCTTATAAAGAATGCTTCATTCTCCTCCCAACCGATGTGGGATCTCACAATATTTGTAATGGCCCAAGCCCACCGCTAGCGGATATTGTCTTCTTTGGGCTTCCCCTCAAGGCTTTAAAACTCGTCTATTAGGGAGAAGTTTCCACACCCTTATAAAGAATGCTTCGTTCTC
Source organism: Cucurbita argyrosperma subsp. sororia (assembly GCA_018691285.1). Taxonomy (NCBI): domain Eukaryota; kingdom Viridiplantae; phylum Streptophyta; class Magnoliopsida; order Cucurbitales; family Cucurbitaceae; genus Cucurbita; species Cucurbita argyrosperma. The sequence continues at coordinate 5,414,656 of CM031889.1, read as the reverse complement.
CTCCCCAACCGACGTGGGATCTCACAATTCTTGAAAAGAACATATAACATTTTGATACCAAATGTAATTAGTTATTCCACGAGTTAAATAACTTAAAACCTATCAGCTTGGCCACTTCCTTCTGCAAGATTATAGCAAAGATTTTAGTCGACTGTCATAACGAAGTACTATCTCTTATAGAGCTAACCATGATTATCTGTTTATGACATCTGAGCCCTGTATAAATGCAGGATGCATTGCCTCCGAAGGAGATGAATCCAGCTGAGAGACACTGCAAGATGGCTGATATTGTATTGTGTCTAGGGACAAGGTAAGTAGAGCGTCTCTTGCTATGCGATGACATTTTTTAACTTGTGAATGTGGTCGTTTCGAGTTTTAAACAAAAAAAATCTGGTTTTAACTACTTTGTTAGCTGAAATAAGCACGTTTTTATGTCCTTTTCATGTGATGAAACTAAACTGTTGTGCTCGTATAGTTCTATCATTCGGTTGTCTGTAAAGCATCTTTCGTGCATACGATGAAAATTTATATTTGTGGGATCTTTTTGGATGGTCATAGGTATGATTACTATGTGCAGTTTGCAGATCACTCCAGCATGCAACCTTCCTCTGAAAGCACTTCGCGGCGGGGGGAAAATTGTAATCGTTAATCTTCAGGTATTCGATCTCTTATTTCAAGCGAATATACGGCTTGCCCTCTATTTTTGTTTTGCACAAACTACCCCTGAAGTATGGGATTTGTTACAATTACGAACTTTTAGTTGTCCAAACAGCGTAGTTCATGGGTGATCGATGAAATTTAGAGTTCACGAGTGTAATATAAACCCCATATTTTAAAGATGGTTTGTGCGATTTCCCTTGTTATTATTATTATCTCTATCTTGGTAGATAGAAAGTCAATAAATGATAAGCTTTAAGACAGATTTGTGTCTAAGCCCACCGTTAGTAGATATTGTCCTCTTTGGCTTTCCTTTTCGGGCTTCCCTTCAAGGTTTTAAAACACGTTTGCTAGGGAGAAGTTTCCACACTTTTATAAAGAATGTTTTGTTCCCCTCCCCAACCGACGTGGAATCTCACAATCCACCCTCTTCATGGCCCAGCGTCCTCGCTGGCACTCGTTCTCTTTTCCAATCGATGTGGGACCTTCCAATCCACCCCTCTTCGGGACCCAACGTCCTTGCTGGCACACCACCTCGTGTTCACTCCCCTTCAAGGCTTAGCCTCCTCGTTGGCACATCGCCCGGTGTCTGGCTCTGATGTCATTTGTAACAGTCCAAACCCTTCACAAGCAGATATTGTCTTTTTTGTGCTTTCCCTTTCGGGCTTCCCCTTAAAGTTTTAAAACGCGTTGGCTAAGGAGAGGTTTCCACACCTTTATATAGAATGTTTCGTTCTCTTCCCCAACCGAGGTGGGGTCTCACAGATTTGAGGCATACCTCCTTTAGTTGTTCGATGAGAGAACACGTGTACTACCAAAAAGAAAAAACAAGATCACTTGGGTGGTTTTTGAACTTCATAACCTTTGGCTCTTTCTTGGGGTAAATTTTATGCCCCTTTCGTTACTTACAGTTAAAATTCTTTGTAACTTCCTTGTTTTGGTGCTTGACCTTCTTCCTTGTCCTATCTATATTATATTGTCGTGCATATCTTACAGGCTAACCTGCGACAAACAATAACGTGCGGACATTGTCTTGTAATTAGGCATAAACTGAAGTATTATGATCATAATGAAATTGTTGTTTGCCTTTTCCGACAGAAAACACCAAAGGACAAGAAAGCAAGTTTGGTTATCCATGGTCGTGTCGATAAGGTATTGTTTTTTCCAAGCCCAATGAAGAAATAAACTAGCAAATATCAAGCAAAATAAAGTTGTATTCATGCCATTTATCTCATTTGAATTTGACTATCATACTTTAAACACTATGTCATAAATTTATTTTATTTAATATCTTTCTTGTTCGATCGAACTGTCATAGGTCATTTCGGGCGTAATGGAGATCCTAAAGATGCAAATTCCCCCGTTTGTTCGAATTGATCTTTTCCAGATTATACTTTCTCAAGCCCTGAGTCTTGGTAATTCCTCTTAAATTTGTTCTTATTGTATTGCATTGCTTTGCATGTCTGTAACGACCCAGACCCACATTGGTTGGGGAGGAGAACAAAACACCCTTTATAAGGGTGTGGAAACCTTCCTCTAGCAAACGTGTTCTAAAGCCTTGAGGGAAAGCCCGAAAGGGAAAGCCCAAAGAGGACAATATCTGCTAACAGTGGGCTTGGGTCGTTACAATGTCAGCATTAGTAGGCTTGACAAGGAAATGCCGTTGGTCTACTGGATCTCTGCTTTAAGTTACTTGATGACTGTTTATATTTATAGAGTAAGCATCCGCATATGATACTTCTGCTAAGGAGAGGTTTCTACACTCTTATAAAGAATGTTTTGTTCCCTTCTCCAACCGACGTGGGATCTCACAATCCACCCCCCTTCGGGGCCCAGCGTCCTCACTGACACTTGTTCCCTTTCTCCAATTGATGTGGGACCCCCCAATCCACCCCCTCTTCGGGGGCCAGCATCCTTACTGGCACACCGCCTCATGTTTACCTCCCCTTTGGAGTTCAGCGTCCTCACTGGCGCATCGCCCGGTGTTTGGTATCCCAAGCCCACCGCTAGCGAATATTGTCCTCTTTGAGCTTTCCCTCAAGGTTATTAAAACGCATTTGTTAGGGAGAGGTCTCCATACCCTTATAAAGAATGTTTTGTTCCCTACCCCAACTGACAAGGGATCTCACAAATATACTTATTGGTTTCCTAAAAGAAGAAGAATAAGAATTGAGATTTGCTAGTGTCACACAACACTTTTGAGCTACTGGGTTTAAGGTTTCGTAGATGTCTGAGAATAAGATCGTTGTGTTTGGTTGTGCATGTCTCTTCCCTTAGAATGGAGATTTGCTAGTGCCACACAACACTTTTGAGCTACTGGGTTTAAGGTTTCGTAGATGTCTAAGAATAAGATCGTTGTGTTTGGTTGTGCACGAGAATGTCATCAAAATTTTACGGAAACAAGTTATGTTTGCGTTATTTTATGACTTGAAATGTCAATTCATTTGTGCTACAGATAAGAACTATGTTGCTTGAATCATTTGATTGGCTATTCTGCGAGGACAACATGCTTCCCTTTTGATTCATTCATTCACTTTTGAAATATATTCTTGGAAGCAGTGATACCCATGGGTTAGAATGCCTTATAATATATACTTTATATTCACAAATTCAACCCTTTTTTTCTCTTTTGCAGACAAGAAATTTGTTAACTGGACACTTCGAATATTAAGTGTGCATGGACAGAAAGCTACATTGCCATTCATCAAATCTGTTGAGGTGATTTATCTGAAATCATTGTGCTTGTTTCCCTTCATATGGGCACTTGAACTCCAATCGTGATAGTTGAGTACTCGTGTTCTAGAAATTTGGTCACGGTTATAGTTGTCACCCACTTCTTTTTATACGCTGACCTAGAAGGCAAAGCCTAAAGAGGACAATATCTGCTAGCGGTGGGCTCGGGCAGTTACAAATGGTATCAGAGCCAAACACCGGGCGGTGTGTCAGCGAGGACGCTGGGCCTCCAAGGGGGGTGGATTGTGAGATCCCACATTAGTTGGAGAGGGGAACGAAGCATTCCTTATAAGGGTGTTGAAGCCTCTCCCTAGCATACACGTTTTAAAACCTTGAGGGGAAACCCATAAGGGAAAAGCCTAAAGAGGACAATATTTGCTAGCAGTGGGCTCGAGCAGTTACAAATGGTATCAGAGCCAGACACCGGACGGTGTGCCAGCGAGGACGTTGGGCTCCCAAGGGGGGTGGATTGTGAGATCCCATATTGGTTGGAGAGGGGAACGAAGCATTCTTTATAAGGGTGTGGAAACCTCTCCCTAGCATACGTGTTTTAAAACCTTGAAGGGAAACCCAGAAGGGAAAGCCCAAAAAGAACAATATCTACTGGCGTTGGGTTTAGTTGTTACACAAGGGCTTACATGTTTGTAGATACGAACAAGATCTTTAAGGTCTTGGGTTCAACCATTTAGCTTGAAAACTAAATAACTCGACATGTTTGAAAGTTGGTCTTGGTGTGGGCGAAGGCCCTCGAAAGGCTTTACGGGTTAAGTCATGAGCATAATGCGAGTAGATTCTAACAAACTGTCCTATCCACTCGTCTCTTTATTGATCATTTTGGGATAATCGTAACCGACTTAGTATCACTCGTCCGCATTCTCCCAGGTTTCGTTCTTGGATAATCAAGATTTCAAATCAGCCACTTTAGAGAGCCAACCCTTTCTCCTTAAAAGGTACTTCTACGTTCTTCGTTCTTCGTTCTTCGTTCTTCGTTCTTCAAGGTATAACTTTTTCATGAAATCATTTAGAACATTATTACTTTCGGGTATGTTGAATGCTTATATAATCTCACGGGAAAACGACACGACTCATTTGGCACGTCAAATGGCACTCTGTTTTCGATGATGTTTTAACTCATCTTTTTACATTTGGCATTTATCAGAAGAACAGTAAAGGAAAAATCATTTGAATTGGTTTTGAGGCTCAACTTCAGCGAAGGGTGTGGTAGCTCGCATGTTGAAGTTAATATCCCTGTTGATTTTAAGGTAAGAAATAAAAAACCTTATTCTATCAATCATTAACAACTGTGTTCTTTGTGTTCTTTAACTTTTATTGAGAAAAAGTTTAAGAATAAAAGGTGCGATGCGAGATTGGAGAGAGGGGAACGGAGCATTCCTTATAAGGGTGTGGAAACCTCTCCCTAGTAGATGCATTTTAAAATCGTGAGGCTGACGGCGATACGTAATGAGTCAAAGCGGATAATATATGCTAGCGGTGGCTTTGGGCCGTTGCAAATGGTATTAGAGCTAGACACTAGATAGTGTGCTAGAGAGGACGCTAGAGCCTTTAGGAGAGTGGATTGTAAGATTCCACGTTGGTTGGAGAGGGGAATGAAGCATTCCTTATAAGGGTGTGGAAACCTCTCTCTAGTAGGCGCGTTTTAAAACCGTGAGGTAGACGGCGATACGTAATGGGCTAAAACGGACAATATTTGCTAGCAGTGGGCTTGGGCTATTACAAATGGTATCAGAGCCAGACACCGGGTGTTGTGCCAGCGAGGACGTTGGACCCCAAGGGGGGTGGATTGTGAGATCCTACATCGGTTGGAGAGGGGACATTCCTTATAAGGGTATGAAAATCTCTCTAGTAGGCGCGTTTTAAAACCGTGAGGTAGACGGCGATACATAATGGGCTAAAACGGACAATATTTGCTAGCAGTGGGCTTGGGCTATTACAAATGGTATCAGAGCCAGACACCGGGTGTTGTGCCAGCGAGGACGTTGGTCCCCAAGGGGGGTGGATTGTGAGATCCTACATCGGTTGGAGAGGGGACATTCCTTATAAGGGTATGAAAATCTCTCCCTAGTAGATGCGTTTTAAAATCGTGAGGCTAACGGCGATACATAACGAGCTAAAGCGGACAATATTTGCTAGCGGTGGGCTTGGGCTGTTACAAATGGTATTAGAGCTAGACACCGAGTGTTGTGCCAGCGAGGACGTTGGACTCTAAGGGGGGTGGATTGTGAGATCCCACATTGGTTGGAGAGGGGAACGAAACATTCCTTGTAAGAGTGTGGAAACCTCTCCTTAGTAGACGCGTTTTAAAATCGTGAGGCTAACAACGATACGTAATGAGCTAAAGCAGACAATATTTGGTAGCGGTTGGCTTGGGCTGTTACAAATGGTATCAGAGCCAGACACTGGGTGTTGTGCCAGCAAGGACGTTGGAACCCAAGGAGGGTGGATTGTGAGATCCCACATCGGTTGGAGAGGGGAACGAAACATTTCTTATAAGAGTGTGGAAACCTCTCCCTAGTAGACGCGTTTTAAAATCGTGAGGCTAACAGCGATACGTAACGAGCTAAAGCAGACAATATTCGGTAGCGGTGGGATTGGGCTGTTACAAATGGTATCAGAGCTAGACATCGGGTGGTGTGCCAGTGAAAACGCTGGAACTCCAAGGGGGCGGATTGTGAGATCCCACATTGATTAGAGAGAGGAACGGGTGTGGAAACCTCTCCCTAGTAAACACTTTTTAAAACCGTGAGGCTGACGGCGATATATAACGGGCCCAAACGAACAAATATATGCTAGAAATGGGTTTGGGCAGTTACAAATGGTATTAGAGCCAAACACCAGACGGTGTGCTAGCGAGGATGCTAGAACCCCAAGGAGCTGGATTGTGAGATCCCACATCGATTGGAGAGGGGAACGAAACATTCCTTATAAGGGTGTAGACACCTCTCCCTAGTAAATGCGTTTTAAAACCGTGATAAACGGCTCGAGTCTAATCTTCCCTCCAAAATAGCTTTCTAAAGATATTACCCGTCAACTAGTAAACGATAATCCTTGATTAGTGGCATTAAATATGATTAAAGATCATGATGCAACATTCTTTACTTATTGTGCAGGTCTCTGCAGATTCTTTGAATCTCGATAAGGAGGTCGTTTTTCGGAGACTAAGAGACGAGGCAGTTCAAGACTTCTTCTGTGGAAAAAATGCAGTTATCGAGCGAAAATCCATCCCGTTCCCAAAGAGCGAGGTCACGGTATATGCCACCGTAACCAACGTTATTAGGTACACCCAAGACTTGAAAACGTTAGCAATAGATTCACTTAGTAACGGCGATATGAAACGACAACTAGCAAGTGTAAATGGTTCTGCAATATCTAGGAAGCGGTCGAGACGACCAAAGCGAAAATCTAGATATTAGCATGAACGCTGTACATATTTCGTCGTTTGATGAATCGCTGAAAAAAAAAATGATATCACATCGGGATTGGGTGGATTTTGTTAGATATGACACTCGGGTCTCGGGACGTGACATAGTTAGAACCGTTATTGATAGGAATCAACTAACCGTTCTAAGTTGAAAAGACTTTGGAAGCCATATATGGTATATAGGTCATGTGTGAAGTATATTGGTGGCTGCTGGTAAATCATGTTCATAGCTTTGGGATTATTGTTACCCCGAGCTAGTACGTTTTGGGGCTCGGTTGGATACTCGATGATTTCGGATACTAATTCGTGCAGTTATTTGGATTCGTGTAGTTACTGGCAAATGCTTATCGTTATTTGATACTAGAATTGATATGAAACTTCGAAACGTTAGTAGGCTCGTTGTTGAGATGATTCTTGTTCGGTTTCGTTTGAATGGCTTATGTAGCTTTGTTGTATGTATTGATTTTGTTCTCGAAAGAACACAATGTCTTTCCTCTTGTAGGACTTGGCTATAGAGATGCCCACGGGGCGGGGACGGGGACAGGGACGGGGAAACCTTCTCTGTCTCCATCCTCGCTACTTATTTCATTCTTCATCCTTGCGAAATTTCTCATAATTTCCCGCACTATAGTTTAATATTCGATCACTAAACAATGTAACCTATTTTCTTTTTTATAGCTTACGAGTTTACTTTATATTACAACTTATGATTACAGAAGTATCTGTAAGTCCTCGTTTTGGTGTACGGGGGCGAAGCAAACATCTTAATCTATAAAAGCTCAGGTCCATCGCTAGTAGATATTGTTCGTTTTAGCCTGTTATTTATCGTCGTCAACCTCACGGTTTTAAAACCCTTATAAAAAATGTTTCATTTTCGTTCCCCTTTTCAACTGATGTGGGATCTCATAATCCACTCTCTTGGGGATCTAGCATCCTCAATGACTCTCCAACCAACTTGAGACGAACAAATTAATTAATATATTTCATAAGAAAAAGAATATATTAAGTAAGTTTTTAATTTAAATAATTTAAATATTACAATTAAAATGTTAAATAATTTAAATATTACCATTATTTTTTATTTTATTTTATTTTATTTTGCGTAAATAATTTAGATATATTTTAGAATAATCCATTATTATGTTTGGAAAATATTATGTAATTGAAATTAATAATAGAGGCAATAATAAATTATGTGTTTTGAAACTAATAATAGAGGCAATGTGCAAACACGTCTAAATTATGGTCCTAATTTCTCTCTCTTATACATTAATTACTTTTAAATAATAATATCAATTATACATTTTCTAAATATTTATTTAAGAACATTTCAAAAAAAAAAATTAAATTAATAAAAATATCCAACTTTTTAAAATTCCAATTATACCCTTAAACTTTCAAAAACCGACTAAAAACTCTTAAATTTTTAAAAAAGTTAAAAAATACTCCGATCAAACCGTTAATCATTTGTTTAAAAAATATGTTAAAAACCTTCAAATATACCTCGTAAGTTTTCAGACCTTCATTAATACTCTTACACGTTAGTACCACGTTCAAAAAATGCCCGTAAACTTTCATAAAAAAGAATCTATAAAGTGTTGATAGACAGTTTCCGTCCATATATTGACGGTAATATTAAAATTTTATGAGTATTTTTCAGACAGGGTAAACATATTTTTTAAATAAGCTTAAATGAACCTTCGTATTTATGAATAATTGAGACATTTTAAAATTTGAAATATTTTGTATAATTTAACGTGCATGAAAGACGAAGTTAGAGTAAGTCAAGTCACCATCAACAATGCTCATCAACCAACTAACCCGAAATCTTTGTAGTCATTAATTGCTAGACTATATTATAAGATGCTTCAATTCATTTACATTGTAAATAAATAAAACTTTATGTTAAAACTATTGATTAAATATAACGCATCAGAATTAAATATTAGCAAATCACAATGATAACAGACATTTACATTAATTAATTAAGTGATTAACAACAATAATCATACTCAAACTTCCACTCATAAAACCAAATCAATCACAGCCGTTCAAAAATCTCTTACCTTCCAAAACTAAAATAAAATAAATAAATAAACAAACAAACACCTTGCACAGAAATTTACTACAACCAATTTCAAATTTTTTTTAACCGAAAAATAATTATTGCAAGTCCCAAAAATAACGTAAAAATTATATTAAAAAAAGAAAACTAAAGATAAGGGGGGGGGGAAAAACTAGGGCCGGCGAGATGGGGAAGAAGATGACTTACAGTAGAAGATGAACGGCCAATCCTGAAATTCCGGCCAAAACGAATCTCCATGCGTCAAGTTTCGCTACGCCATTACCGTCCGCTGTCTGATCTGCTGCATCGTCGTCGTCGTCAGATGGCGCATCTGCTGGTGAGTCTGCAGCAGGAGCCGGAGGGCCTTTGTGGCGACGAGAATGAGACTTTGGTGCGTCGGCAGGTTTGTCTTCCTCTGGCGCTGGTGCTGGTGCTGGAGTTGGAGCCTCCTTCTTGAAGAGCTCTCTTGGCTTTAGAACTTTGTCGATCGTGTAGATCGCCACTGGTTGTTCGTCGAGAAGCGTGCCGGTGACCTTGGCGGTTACGACTTTAGTTTGGAGAGTGACTACTTCGCCGTCGTTTTGCACGACGAAATCGAACTTGTTGGCACCGTCGGTGGCTAAGGTGTTCATGACGCCATTGTTGGATTTGAGCATGGACATTGACATGTATACAGGTAAACCGTGGTATTCGAGCAAAGAGATCTTTCCGGCGGCTGTCAAGTTCTTGAACTTAGGCAGAAATGCCTTGAAAACGTCATCGAGAGGACAGAAAACCGTCAATCCACCGATTGCGTTGTCCTGAAACGTCTTTGCAGCATCGGAAGCCTGAAGAGTTTCGGCGAAGATCTTGCAACCGTGAGCAGACATTAAACCGGTCAAATTCATCTCACTCGGAGACGGAGTTGGAGCCTCCGCCACTTCCGACGGCAAGATCTTACTGATCTGAATCACAGAGATATTGTACGGAATCTCCTCCACAGATTTCACATACATCGCATCAATGTCCTCACTATCCTGAAGAGCAAACCCTACCTTTCCGCCTTTAAGATCGGTGATATTGACGAAACCGGAAGCACCAGGAGCAGTGCCAGTAGCTTGGAACATAGTCGCAGCAAGAGCAGTGCCATTGGTGATCTGATGAAGCTTCTTGGCTCCAAAGTAGTCAAGGAGGACATGGAGCGAGAGAGTGTTCTTAACGGAGAAAATGGAGAGGTGCTTAGACAAGAGATCGGACATGGCGGAGTTGTCGACGACGCAGACAGTGATTGTGGTTCTCTGGTTGATCTCCGCTGCCAGGTGAGTGGTGGTCAAGTAGTGGTTGAAGGTGGAGAACTCCGGGTGCTCCGCTAGAATCTTCGTGATGTTGTGAGCCGTAGCTGCAGAGATCACGAGAAGAACGACGGCGAGGACCAATGTCCCGACAGCCGCGCCTCGGCGGAGCTGCTGCATTATGAATCGGAAGAGCGAGAGAGAGAGAGAGAGAGAGGTCTGAATTTCTGGGAGTTGGTGCTAAGTGCAGAATACAGATAAACAATGGCGATAAAATATAATTGGGAATTGGAGGAAGAAGATGGGGACCACAGAGATGAATTGAGGGTTTATAATAACAACTTGGGCTCAGAAATGGAGATTATTACGACCAATGCCACTCCAATTTCTTTTTTTTTTCTTTTTTTTTTTCACTTTTATATATATATATATATATATAAATTAACAATAATAAATTTATTAGGAGTGTTCGTGTGACTGATAACTCAATCCAAATTATAAAAAACGGGTGGAGTTACATTTTTTCCGATTTGGGTCAGGTTGAAATTTTTTAAAATCGAAAATTTGATTTAGTTTTAGGGTGGGGTCAATCTGACTCGTTACGACGCGACCCAATCCAACTCTACTTACAGATTTAAAATATTTGACGTTTGTAATCGATGTTAATGATATTTGAACTTTATGAATTTTTAGTTATTAACGTAACATATATTTTAAATAATTAAAAAAATTATAACAACCCGACAACTCAGCCTAACTCAACCTGAAAATAAAGGGTTGGATTAGGTTGTGGTTACTCGGCTCACCAGCCCAACCAACTCGAAATTCGGGTTAGTCTAAAAATTTTTTTCAATTCAATCCAGCTCAGGTACACCCGAGAATCTACAAAGATTTTTATACATTATTGTGCTTAGAGGGTAAATTAACCGAGAGTCTAAATAGATATATTCCATACTATCCAACGAATATACTATATACGCTACAGGTTATAATGGATCATTATTGACTCGAGCAAATTCAAATAATATTGTTTTAAATATAGTAATAATAATCTTAATTTAAATTAACGGTCATAAATCAAAATTAAGAAATAAAATTAATAATAATAATAATAATAAATTATATAGTAACTTTTTAATGATTAATTAAAAAGGCTAAATTTTTAGTGAATATAATTTCATTGGAATAATCCAACCTTTTTAGTGAATAATATCGTAATTAATTAACTTTAAAAACTATTTTTTTAATACTTAAATATTATATATATTATGAAAATAACTTTTTGGAAGAGAATAAATTAAATAAAAAGTAATAATAATAAAAATTCTGACAAAAATAAAATAAAGAATAAGGCTGTTAAAGGGGAGATTTTGAAACAAATCACGTGGCATTAAGCATCTGTTACACGAAAACATTAACCAGCACGAAAAGTATATAATTAATTAAAATTAAAATTAAAATAGAAAAAACAAGACCGCAATCACAAGCATAGAATCAGCAGATTTCTCCGAAACTATGGATTCGTTCACTTAGACATTTTTTCATTCGAGTCAACTTTACGAGACTAAAATAGGGTTATAATACAACTCAATTACCCAGATCCACCGCTAGCGGATATTGTCCTCTTTGGACTTGCCCGAACAACCAATGTGGGATAGGAATGTTTTTGAACCGAAAGACCAAAGTAGGGTTATGATACAACTCCACGACTCAGATCCACTGCTAGCAACCAATGTGGGATAGGAAGGTTTTTGGATAGAAAGACCAAAGTATGGTTCTAATACAACTCAACGACCCAGATCCACCGCTAGCAGATATTGTCTTCTTTGAGCTTGCCCGAACAACCAATGTGGGACAGGAAGTTTTTTGGACAGAAATACCAAAATAGGGTTATAATACAACTCAACAACCCAGATTCATCGCTAGCAGATATTGTCATATTTGGGCTTGTCCGAGCAACCAATGTGGGACAGAAAGCTTTTTGTTCTATCACAATCCACCTCTTTCATGGCGCAGCGTCCTTACTGACACATTGCCTCGTGTCTACCCCCTTCGAGAAACAGCGAGAAGGCTAGCACATCGTCCAATATCTAGCTATGATACTATTTGTAACAATCCAGATCCACCGCTAGCAAATATTGTCCTCTTTGAGTTTGACCCGCCGAATGGCAAAAAAACACGGACCAAAAAAGGGAAACACTCTGGAATGGCATTTTTAGTAATTTTATCGAAAGTGGAAAGGGCATTATGGTCCAAGGATAATGCTCGGAACAAAATTTAGTACGTGGGGAGTGTGCCAGGCTGGGCCTGGAGATTTGATGCCACGTGTACGGTGCAGATTAGGGTTTGGATTTATGCTTCGTCGGTAGGATCTTTCCACCGACATTCAGATTTAATGGCTTTTGGCAACGCATATGGATTTTTCTGTGGTGTTGAATCATTTTATTATTTATTTACTTTTTATTTTTTTAATTATAAATATTAAAATTTTATGGATTTTATCTAACACACAATAAAAAAATAAAAAAAAATAGAAAATTAGAATTTTACATTTAATTGAAAATTTATTTTTTCAAAAAATTCAAAATTTTTAAAAGACATAACGACACTTTTGTGTAACATGTTGTGATCTTAATATGGTTATAAGGGTAGTGATGAGTTTCACGCGTATTAAACTCGACCTGAGCTCGGTTAGGAAGATTGGCAACATTTTGAGCAGTACCACCTACCCTACACCCTACTACTTATGAGCGGTCTCCGACTTACTACTACTCGAAAAGGAACTAGATCAAGTATTAGTGATTGCGTATTGGGTCAAAAATCTTGACTAATTGATCGAAATAGGTATCTCCAATAGATCTGTAGATCATGGAACAAATAGGGCGAGTAAACCCTATTTGAGATCTCACATCAGTTGGTGAAGGGAACGAAGCGTTTCTTATAAGGATGTGGAAACGTCTTCCTTATAAACCCGTTTTAAAATCGTGAGGGTGACAACGATATGTAACGGGCCAAAGCGGATAATATCTGATAGCAGATAGTAGTGCACTACACATAAAATTGGGCCCAAAATAATGACCAAATCCACCAAGGAAAATTAGGGTTTGGATGGCCCAAATAAGTCTTATCTCCAATGGATATGTCTAAAGGTTACACAACACCAATGGAAATCTTGTAAGTGCTGTAAAAAAGTGGAGAATACTAGAAGTTTTTAACCCTAAGTTTTTACCGAGGTAACCGAAATAAACTAGATGTAGGGTTCGAGAGGGATCCAAAACTGTTCAACCTCGAGGGAATGAACGTCCACCTATGCACCTGCAATCTGCTCAACTGAGCCAGACTCGTTCAGGGATTGCTCCTCATATGCACTTGCATCTCACTTTTTCGAGTTTTTTACGGTTCAAAACAAAATGGTAATCAATTGGGTTAACATATAAATTCAAACAGTAGGCCAGAGGTTCAAGTTTCTGCCTCTACATAGTCGTAGAACTAAAAAGGAGGTAAAACTTGATACTAATCTCAACCCGATTCAACTGGTATAAACATATTCGAACAGTGAGTCAGAGGTTTAAATCTCTACCTCTACAATGTCGTAGAACTAAAAAAAAAAAAAGGGTAAAAATCTCAACCCGATACAACTGGTTTAAACATACTCGAACAGTAGGTCAGAAGTTTAAATCTCTACCTCTATAGTGTCGTAGAACTAAAAAAAAAAGGTAAAAATCTCAACTCGATACAACTGGTTTAAACATACTCGAACAGTAGGTCAGAAGTTTAAATCTCTACCTCTACATTGTCATAGAACTAAAAAAAGAGGTAAAACTTAATACTAATCTCAACCCGATTCAACTGGTTTAAACATACCCGAACAGTAGGTCAGAGGTTGAAATCTCTACCTCTACATTGTCGTAGAACTAAAAAAAGGAATACTAATCTCAATCTGATTCAACTGGTTTAAACATACTCGAACAGTAGGTCAGAGGTTCAAATATCTACCTCTACATTGTCGTAGAACTAAAAAAAAAGTAAAACTTAATACTAATCTCAACCCGATTCAACTGGTTTAAACATACTCGAACAGTAGGTTAGAGGTTAAAAAAAGGAATACTAATCTCAATCCGAGTCAACTGGTTTAAACATACTCGAACAGTAGGTCAGAGGTTCAAATATCTACCTCTACATTGTCGTAGAACTAAAAAAAAAGGTAAAACTTAATACTAATCTCAACCCGATTCAACTCGAACATATTCGAACAGTAGGTTAGAGGTTCAAATCTCTACCTCTACATTGTCGTAGAACTACTCGAACAGTAGGTCAAAGGTTTAAATCTCTACCCGTCGTCGTAGAACTAAAAAATGGGGGTAAAACTTAATACTAATCTCAATTGATTCAACTGGTTCAAACGTGAACCGTAAGTCAACAAATTAATGGTTGACTTTGACTTGACTTGGTCTCCTTCATGGGGATGCGAATGATTTTATTCTTTTTAAATTTCAAAATCTTTTTTAATGAATTATTTAAATCTATTACATTTACCATTTTAATTAAATATATATTTTTTTCATTAGTGGATATTAAATAAATATATCCGGAAATTTAGAGATAAAGTTAAAGGGAAAATATTTTTTTTTTTTTATATTCGTTGACCATTTAACGGCCAAGTCAACTATATATATTTATTAAATGTCAACTTGGTACGAGTAACGTTCATTAGTGGATGTTAAATAAATATATAGAGTAATTTTGAAGCATATTATTAAAATTTAAACGTTTGCATTACTCGTACAAGTTAAGTCGATTTATCGAAGTCAAGTCAAATTTTTTCGAGCAAGTTGTCTTAGAAAGTCAACTCAAGTTCCCGTCATATATTATATATGCTTATATGTAACGTTTAATACTTTAGATATCGACTAGAGTTCGAAAATCGGACTCGACACCTGATTGCCTCGACATTCTCCTGTGAAATGTTCACGTTACTTACTGTGTTACGTACTTATCTCGAACGGTTTCTAAGAGTGAAAACTATCATCACATGTTTTCCCGACATTATCTTATAATGATAAGGGTAGAATTTATTTTGGAGACTAATTCTCCGTAAAAAGGACTAAATGCTATTTTATTAGAGGATGAATTAAAACGGTATGTTTTAAGTTATATTAAAGAAGAAGGGACCCGCTCTGAATAAGACAAGAAATTCTCGTTCAAACGAAAATAGGAGATGGAACGGGAAAAGATTCTTTCTCGTTTGTTAATCTGTAATAGTCTAAGCCCACTGCTAGCAAATATTGTCCACTTTGGTCCGTTATGTATTGTCGCAAGTCTACTAGGGAGAGGTTTTCACACCCTTATAAAGAATGTTTCGTTACCTCTCCAACCGATGTGGGATCTCACAGTCCACTCTTCTTGGAGGCCCAGTGTCCTCATTGGCACACCACTCGGTGACTAGCTTTGACCATTTGTAACAGTCCAAGCCTATCACTAACAGATACTATCCGCTTTGGCCTGTTATGTATTGCTCGACCTCACGGTTGTAGATCCCCGACATCGGCACTACCCAATGCTCTACCGGCGGATCCTCGCCATCTCCGACGAGTGATTGCCAGCCGACGGGAACCTTGGAGTGCAACGGAGAATCCTTCCCGCAATACGAATGCTCGCCACCAGTGACTTCCTCGACCGAAGCTACGCTGACCAACAACGATTTCAGCGAAGGTGGGGACGGCGGAGCTCCGTCGCAGTGCGACGAGATCTTCCACGACAACTCGGAACTAATCGTGGCATTGTCAACCGGTTGGTATAACGGGGGCTCGAGATGTGGGAAGATGATAAAGATCACGACGTCAAATGGAAGATCGGTGCTAGCTAAGGTGGTGGATCAATGCGACTCAGTGAATGGGTGCGATGCGGAGCATGCTGGTCTGCCACCGTGTGAGAATAATATAGTGGATGGGTCTGATGCGGTGTGGAGCGCCTTGGAGCTGGATAAAGATGTGGGCAAAGTGACTGTTACGTGGTCGGATGCTTAGGATTCGAAACCCGTTCGATCTTTTAAATAAAACGCTATGAAAAGTTTCAGACGTTCAGTATCGTCGATTATCACGACTTATGAAATAAACTACATATCTGTAGTAACGTTTTTCGTTAGCTATCGTATCTATTATTTCTATTCTACCGAGCTGTTTTATTGAATCATTACAATTGACGTTTAAGCTTAAAGAGAAGATAAAGATCTTCGTACAGTGGGAGCTCAACCGACTGGAACGGTTCGTGATATTTTAAATATGACGGGATTTTTACGGAACTTCACCTCAATTAGTAACCGAAGAAAAGTCAACATAAATTCTAAAGCAAAAAGATAAAAATAAGCTGTGACCGAGAGATAATATATGAACACCAATAACTAATAAATGTTCTTGAATTTCTTTTTTATAATTTTGAGAGATTTTATATTTTGGGTTGGTGAATTCGTAGATTTATGATGCATGTTATGCAAGATTTTGGTTCCGATTATGAAACCAAGATACATTGCTTGCTAGTCATTGAATTTGAACTCGTAATCTCCGTCTTGCTGGACAAATCACCGTGAAATTGATGAATTCATACATGTGAAGCATCGAAAATCCCCTCACAATCTAGAGAATTTCAGAGAGGTGAAGAAATTCTCAGTTCTCATGAGAAATCCGCGCCGCGGGAAACCCTAATTAGTCTCGTCGCTCTCGAATGCTTCCATGGAGAAGAGCATTTACACAATCCTCACCGTTGGTCGCTGGGAGTCACTGAATCACATGAACTATAAGTTCGCTTCACTCAGACCGATTCATGGAGTTCTAGCGTGGAAATTCCTCAAGTGGATTATCAAACAGCCTGGTTTGGAACCCAATCACCGCACGCATATACTCGGTATTACTACTCATATACTCGTTAAAGCTAGATTATACGATCATGCTAAATCAATTCTGAAACATCTATCACTGAGAAATTCTGGGTCGAATTTTCTTTTTGGTGTTCTTATGGATACATACCCTGTTTGCAGCTCAAATCCAGCAGTTTTTGACCTTTTAATTAGAGTTTATTTGCGACAAGGAATGATTGAGCACGCTGTTAATACTTTTTCTTCCATGATCATTCGTGGGTTTAAGCCATCTGTTTATACTTGTAACATGATCATGGCTTCCATGGTGAAGCACTGTAGAGCTCACTTGGTTTGGTCTTTTTTTAAGGAAATGCTTACCAGTAGAGTTCGTCCAAATGTTTCGAGTTTTAATATATTGATGAATGTTCTATGTGTGCAAGGGAAGCTTAAGAAAGCTGTTCATACTTTAACAATGATGGAGAGGAATGGTTATGTTCCGACGATAGTTAGTTATAATACCTTGCTTAGTTGGTGTTGTAAGAAAGGAAGATTTAAATCTGCACTTAAGCTTATTCATCATATGGAAGGGAAGGGAATTCGGGCGGACGTGTGTACTTACAATATGCTTGTCGATAGTTTGTGTAGAAACGGTAGAAGTGCACAAGGGTATTTAGTTTTGAAGAAAATGAGGAAGAAGATGATAACTCCTAATGAAGTTTCTTACAATACTTTAATTAATGGCTTTGTGAAAGAGGGAAAGATTGGGGTTGCTACTCGGGTTTTCGATGAGATGACGGAGCTTAATCTTTCGCCAAATCTCATAACTTACAATATTCTACTTAATGGACACTGCATTGATGGTAATTTTGAAGAAGCTTTGAGAGTTTTGGACGTGATGGAAGTGAATGACGTGAGGCCTAATGAGGTTACGATTGGAACGTTTTTAAATGGACTGTACAAGGGTGCGAAATTTGACATGGCCAGGAATATTTTGGAGAGATTTAGAATCGATCGAACATCTCTTAATTTTATCGCATATACTGTGATGATGGATGGCTTATGCAGAAATGGGTTGCTTGATGAAGCCTTTGAATTACTAAGTGAGATGTGTAAGGTTGGTGTTGATCCCGATATCATAACGTTTTCAGTTCTTATAAATGGATTCTGCAAAGCTAGGAATATTAAGAAGGCGAAGGAGATTATGTCTAAAATGTATAGAGCAGGACTCGTTCCGAACACTGTTATTTTCTCTACATTAGTATATAACTCTTGTAAGGCTGGAAACGTTTACGAAGCGATGAAGTTCTATGCTGCTATGAATCTGAGTGGGCAGAATGTCGACATATTCACATGTAATTTATTGGTCACTTCTCTTTGTGAAAATGGAAAACTAGTAGAAGCAGAGGAATTTGTGCATCACATTAGTAGGATTGGTCTTGCACCTAATTCTATTACATTTGATTGTATCATAAATGGATATGCAAATGTGGGAGACGGGTTAAGGGCGTTTTCAGTGTTTGATAAAATGATTAGTTGTGGTCATCACCCTAGTCCGTTCACCTACGGCAGTCTTTTGAAAGCGTTATGTAGGGGAAAGAATTTTCGGGAAGCAAGACAACTATTGAAGAAGCTTCATTGTATTCCATTGGGTGTGGATACTATATCGTATAACACGTTAATTGTCGAGATAAGTAAGTCAGGAAATTTACTGGAAGCAGTTCACCTATTTGATGTGATGATGCAGAATAATATTCTCCCTGATAGTTATACATACACTAATATTCTGGCCGGTTTGATTAGAAACGGGAGATTGGTTTGTGCCATCGTGTTCTTGGCAAGACTCGTGCAAAAAGGCGTTCTATCATTGAATTCAATTGTCTACACCTGTTTGATTGATGGCCTCTTCAAGGCTGGCCAGTCAAAGGCAGCAGTATTTCTTTTGCAGGAAATGGAGGGAAAAGGCCTCTCGTTAGATTCAATTGCGCTTAATTCGATTATAGATGGATATTCAAGGATGGGAAAAGGGTTTAGTGTTCGTTCTCTCATTGCAACTATGAACAACACGAACGTAACACCTAACTTGACTACATTTAACATATTATTACGTGCGTATTCCAGAGGACAGGATATAATGACGTGCTTTGTGTTATATAAACGTATGAGGAGAAGTGGCTTTTTACCTGACAGATTAACATACCATTCTCTTATACTTGGACTTTGCAACCATGGTATGTTGGAACTTGGAATTAAGATGTTGAAAATGGTAATTGCAGAAGGTTCTACTATCGATGACGTGACATTTAATATGCTCATTAGAAAGTGTTGCGAAATCAATAAGCTGGATAACGTCATCGATTTGACGAATAACATGGAAGTTTATCGAGTTACTCTCGATGCAGACACACAAAAAGCTATTACTGATGGACTTATTAGAAGGATGGTTTCCCAAAATTCATTCGTTTTTATGCTTGAAATGCTTGAAAAGGGTTTCATCCCTACGTTTGGACAATATTGCACTTTGATGAAAGGAATGTGTCGAGTGGGCAACATACAAGGGGCGTTTGAATTGAAAGATAAGGTGGTGGCACTAGGTGTTAGCTCAGATGATGCTGCAGAGTGTGCTATGGTTCGAGGGCTTGCACTTTGCGGGAAGATTGAAGAGGCAATGTGGATTCTTCGAAGCATGCTTCGGATGCAGAAAATCCCTACTACCAGCACGTTTACAACTTTGATGCACGTCTTATGCAAAAAAGGAAATTTTAAGGAGGCACAAAATTTGAAGAGCCTTATGGAGCATTATCATGTGAAGCTTGATGTAATTACTTACAATGTTCTCATTTCTGATTATTGTGCTAAGGGTGATGTTATAGCTGCACTCGATCTTTACGAAGAGATGAAACAGAAACGTCTCTGGCCGAATATGACCACCTACAGAGTTCTAGTTGCTGCTATTAGTACCGAACAGTATGTTTCTAGGGGTGAAGTACTTCTCAAGGACTTGAATGATAGAGGATTAATTTCTGGGTATTCGGATGGGAAGTCCCAAAGTTCGTGCAGGAATTTCGTAGTTGCGTTGGATAAACTGAACTCTTTGAGGTTCAATCAAGGAAATAAAGCCAAAAACGAACAAAAATACCATTGAAATAGATTGTGAGCGCAAGGAAAAATCTAGTGCTTGATGGGATGGACCAGTATATCTACCCTTTTTTGACCTATTGGTCCTAGTATCATAGGCGACCGAACAACAGAGGATATGGAACTCAATATCGATCTGATACAAACAAGAGGCTATCGCGTAATGGCTTTAAGGTTAGGCTTGCCTTATGCTTTTTTTTTTTTTTCCAAAAAAAAAACTGTAACCTTTTTGTATTTTTTGCTCGAGAACGTTTTTTTATCTGTGTACTGAAATGTCTTTTCATTTCCTCGAGGTGTATTGCATTCATGTGCTTGCTTGGCTAACGTGAAATTTGTACGATCGAACGTTTAATGGGAATATACATAAGAGCAAATGGATCAAAGAGCCAAATAAGGCAGCATCAGCTGGTATTAGCTGCTAAGCCTCTTTCATTGCTGTATCATTCTTCTCTTTGGATGTTCTTTATGTTTCCTTATTTCTTTGAGATTTAAGCTACATTTGCTGCCTTCTACCTTACCTTTTACACATTTTTTTTTTGTGGCAGATGCTTCTCAACTATGGGTGTTGCGAACGAAGAAGCACAGAGGTATATATCGTTATCGATGTTATGGGATTACGCGGATACGTGAGTCTTCTCTTTAAAAGATCACGTGTTTGTGTTTTTAAGAAGATATCTTACGGTTACGTGATACAAATCATTCATAGTTAAACCTGTCTGATACAAATCGTTCCTAAATGTCAAATTTTAAGTATTGGCATAGCTGAAATGTTCCATTTCTCACGACTCCCCATCGTAGACTACCACCGTGAGCTGATCGTGCCTTGCTAATGGTCATCTGCCTCCATCTACCAAGTGGAAAAGGACCAGGTCTCGTAACATTTGCAACCATGGTGGACACCTTCAGCCCGATCTCAACGATAAAGATTAGGTACGTAGCCCTCATTGAATAAGAGAACGATTGACTCGATACAAATGACAAAAGATTCGCTTCCCCTCCCTAGCTTGTAGCCTTGAAGTTGCTCGAGCTCCTCACGAGCCAATGCATTGAGTAGCTCCAACACATCAGACAGAGTACAACAGAGGTCAGTGCTCCTTCGTTATGGTCTGAAATACTAGATGAATCCATGTCTCCAAATTAATTGTTCGTTATTATCCACTTTCAAATTATTAATCATTTATGTTCTTGATTTTCGTTTTACCAACACTTTTGAGGAACTTTTCTTTAGTTTTGATGAGCTTACTGGTTGAATAATCCTTCAATTCCTTCCAATGATACTTATGTCTCTAAAAGAAAGAGAACGTTGTTCAAAGCGACCGCTAGCAGATATTGTCCTCTTTAGCCTTTCCTTTTCGGGCTTCCTCTCAAGGATTTTAAAACGTGTCTGCTAGGGAGAGGTTTTCACACTCTTATAAAAAAAAATGCTTCGTTTTCCTTCGGGGCCCAGCATCCTCGCTGGCACTCGTTCCCTTCTCCATTCGATATGGGACCCCCAATCCTCCTCCCTTTGGGACCTAGCGTCCTTGCTGACACATCGCCTTGTGTTCACCCCCTTCGAAACTTAGCCTCCTCGCTGGCACATCGCTCGGTGTCTGGCTCTGATACCATTTGTAACGGCCCAAGTCCATCGCTAGCAGATATTGTTCTCTTTAGGCTTTCCCTTTCGGACTTCTCCGCAAGGTTTTTAAAACGTGTATGCTAGAGTGGGATTTCTCGCCTATTTGTACATTTTCAACTTATTTTTTACTGATGAGCACCACCGAAAAAATGCCACTCTCAAATTTGTTTGTCTATGTTTTTGCTTTGGATCTTCTTTTATTTTTAATTGAATAAGTTACAAATTTTTGTTAGTATCAGATCAATTGAAAGGAACAATGGTACATTTTTGCTTATAGTGATTACCCTTTTGGTGAAGAAGTCTATGTTGGTTCAATATATTAGTTAAAATGCTCGAATATACCGTAAGACAATTTGTGAGATCCCACATCGGTTGGAGAGAGGAACGAGTGTCAGCGAGGACACCGGGTTCCAAAGAAAGGTGGATTGTAAGATCCCACATCGATTGAAAGGGGGAATGAGTGCCAGCGAAGACGCTGGGTCCCAAAGAAGGGTGGATTGTGAGATCCCACATCGATTGGAGGGGGGGAATGAGTGCCAGCGAGGACGCTGACCTCGAAGGGGGGTGGATTGTGAGATCCCACATCGGTTGCGAAGCATTCTTTATAAGAGTGTGGAAACCTCTCCCTAGCAGACATGTTTTAAAAACTTTGAGGGGAAGTTCGAAAGGAAAACCCAAAGAAGACAATGCCGGCTAGCGGTGGGCTTAGACTGTTACAGCAGTTTTCATGACCTTTAATTGAAATGGGTTGAACTGAAGCCATTCGATGAAAATTTCTTTTTTCGAGAAAACTCCTCTATCTCCGGTGCCGAACTTTACTTTCTTTTCGGTCTTCTTTTGGAAGCTTGCTTTTGTTGTTGACATCTAAGCTTACATTGTTGAACGATTCATTAATATTTTGTAAACAACATTTAAGAAAAAACACTAAAAAAACTGTACATGAATTTTAGAGCTGAGGTTTTTCTAATTACTGATACATTTTCAGGGAGCTTTTCTCTTCCGTGAGGGGCAAGCTACAAATAAAGGAGAGTAAAACACATGGATAATGCTAAATGGAGTAACTGAGGTGAGCTGTCTTCATATCTCAAATGTTTTCTTTTGAAAAATATCTAGTAAGGGCTTATTTGGACTGAAAGAGACCATTAAGCGGAGCCTTATCGGAACATTGAGTTGCCTAAATTGTCAGATGATGCTACGAGGGGTCTTATTTATTATTTCTTTTGAGGAACGGATCTTAGCCAATTATCGACTTAGAGTTTCGTTAGAGCACCAGAAGGCGCGCACGTAGGTGGGTTCTCCCCTATTTTTGGGCTGCTAAACTTGAGTGGGTCTAAGTACGAAAAATGAGTCATGCAAGAGACTGTTAAACGGAGCCTTGTTAGAACGTTGGGTTGCCTAACTTGTCAGATGATGCTATGTGGGGTCTTATTTGTTATTTCTTTTAAGGAACGAATCTTAGCTAATTATCGGCTTAGACTTTCGTTAGAGTACTAGAAGGTGCGCGTAGGTGGGTTCTCCCCTGTTTTCAGGCTGTTAAACTTGGGTGGGTAAATGAGCCATGCAAGAGACCGTTAAGCGGAGCCTTGTCAGAACATTGGGTTGCCTAACTTGTCAGATGATGCTATGTAGGGTCTTATTTGTCATTTCTTTTGAGGAACGAATCTTAGCCAATTATTGGCTTAGACTTTCGCTAGAGCACCACTAGGTGCGCGTCAGTGGGTTCTCCCCTATTTTCGGGCTGCTAAACTTGGGTGGGTCTAAGCACGAAAAATGGGTCATGCAAGAGACCATTAAGCGAAGCCTTGTTTTGTGTGAACCATCCACTATTTGTAAATTCGGTGGTTTTTTTTTTTGTCAAGCTTTTTCTTTGTTTGACAATGGGAGCTCGAAGACATTTTAGTTTTGTTTTCCTTTTTGGATCCACTTACCCGAGTGTTTACGTAATCCTTTTGTATTTTGTTTCTAGCTTGATATGGACTCTGGACCTGCGATTGTCTCGTAGGCAAAACCAAGGAAAGGACAAAATTTCTTGTCACTATGACATACATGTCGTGATTATTTGTAATATTGCGTTTGTATTTTGTTTCCATCATTTTCGCGATTACATATTAAACACGATAGAAACTACTAAAAAGTGACATTTCATGAGTTTACGAATAATTTGAGGGACAAATACATCGAAACATTTGAAAATTCTAGTAAAATTAGATATATTTGTAAAATTGAGGTTGAAATGGATTATCCATGCAAATTAACCCTAAATGAACGATGTAGGAGGGTTCTTTCATGGAGCTTTGAGCTCAATTTTTAAGAACGGTGGTTTAAACTACGTAACGTTTCATTTTTTTTTTTTTTTTATCTTGATCTACACAAAAGTGTAGAACTCGTCTTTAATATTTTTTAATTTAAAAAACTATATAATAATTTTTTAAATATTAAAATATGTGTTGAAAATTTAAACAAATCAACATTAATTCTATCATAAAATAAATGGTTAATATCATTTTAAAAAAATTAAACTTATTGAAAACAATGTAAAATGCTAATTATCAATTTAAATAAGATTTATATTTATAATTTTTTTTTTCATATAAAAATCATGAATATTTTAATTTTAAAATTTTTAAAATTTTAATTTTTGAGTTTTTTAAACTTTTATGGGGCGAATTTGAGCAATTGGCTATCGTGAGCGTCAAACGTTAAACGGCGTACTTTAGCAAATGACAAAGTCATTCCAAGAGGATCGCTAAATGAAGAGGTGAAATGGATGAAGGAGAGGGAGGGCTTGGTGTGGGTGCGGATCAGATTGATCAGTTTCATCGGAACGAGGCGATTTCTGCCGTTGCTGATGATGGTTTCTTAGGCGAAGATGAGGATGAATATGAGGACTTGTACAACGATGTTAACGTTGGGGAGGGGTTTCTTCAGTCGTTGAGGAAAAACGATGATTTGGGTTTCAAGAGCGAGGAGGAGCCTAAGATGGAGCCTCCTGCTGCTGTACCACCCACTTCCGGTGCTTCGATACCTGGTTTTGGCGGAGGTACGACTGATGTTCCTGGTTTGGGAGATGGTGGGCACAGTGTTGCGGAAAGAGTAACTGACGGTTACAATCAGATTCCAGATTTAAGAACAAATGAGATGGCTATCAGAGTTGGGGCGGGATCGGGGCCACCTATGGGTGGTGGAGGTGGGATTAGGGTTGAATTAGGACAGGGGAGTAAAACCAATGAGTTGGAGGAGCGAAGTAGTAATAATGTTGCTGCGCATCAGGCTCCGCCACAGCAACAGCCACATCCACAGCAACAGCTACAGCCACCGGCACAGCCACAGCCACTGGCACAGCCACAGCCACAGCACCACCACCAAGCGCAGCAGGGCGGAGTTTTAGGAAATCCAGTGAGCGTAGAAAATGAAGGTTTGCTAAGGCAAGGTGGTGGCGTAAATGTAAATGGGGTTGGTG
The DNA here is from genome assembly GCA_018691285.1 of Cucurbita argyrosperma subsp. sororia. NCBI lineage: Eukaryota > Viridiplantae > Streptophyta > Magnoliopsida > Cucurbitales > Cucurbitaceae > Cucurbita > Cucurbita argyrosperma. The sequence continues at coordinate 5,389,425 of CM031889.1, read as the reverse complement.
GAAATGGGTTCGGTAATGTGGGGAATGCAGGGGGAGGTGGAGGTGGAGGTGGAGGTGGAACCATTTTGTTTGTTGGGGATTTACATTGGTGGACTACAGATGCGGAGCTGGAGGTGGAACTCTGTAAGTATGGTCCGTTGAAGGAGGTTAAGTTTTTTGACGAGAAAGCCAGTGGGAAATCAAAAGGCTACTGCCAGGTTGAGTTTTATGATCCTTCTGCTGCCACGGCTTGCAAGGAGGGGATGAACGGGCATATGTTTAATGGACGGCCGTGTGTTGTTGCATATGCATCACCATTTAGTGTGAAGAGAATGGGAGAAGCCCAAGTGAACAGGAACCAACAGATGGCCCAAGCTACTAATCCTCAAGCAAGGAGAGGTCCTAATGATACTGTAGGTAAAATGGGTGGAAGTAGCATTGCGACGGGTGGTAATTATCAAGGTGGTGATAATAACAGAGGTTCTGGGAGAGGTAATTGGGGAAGAGGTAATGCACATGGAATGGGTGGTCGAGGGCCTGCTGGCCCAATGAGGAATAGGGGTGGTGGAATGGGTGGCAGAGGTATAATGGGAAATGGTGGAAATGGTTTTGGTCAAGGAATGGGTGCCACCCCTCCTTTGTTGCATCCGCAGTCAATGATGGGTCAAGGTTTTGATCCATCTTTTGGTGCACCCATGGGAAGAATGGGCACATATGGTGGTTTTCCTGGAGCTCCGGCTCCCCCTTTCTCTGGAATTTTATCATCCTTTCCCCCTGTTGGGGGTGTTGGCCTTCCTGGAGTAGCTCCTCATGTGAACCCAGCATTTTTTGGAAGAGGTATGCCTATGAATGGAATGGGGATGATGCCAACATCGGGTGTTGATGGGCCTAATATGGGAATGTGGTCTGACCCTAGTATGGGGGGATGGGGCAGTGAAGAGCATGGTGGAGGGAGAGCTGGCGAGTCTAGTTATGGAGAAGAAGCTGGGTCTGACCAGCAATATGGTGAAGGTAGTCATGAAAGAGGAGCCTGGGCAAATTCTGCAAAGGAGAAAGATAGAGGATCCGAAAGGGATTGGTCACAGTCTTCTGATAGAAAGTATCGAGATGATAGAGAGAGATCCAAAGAAAAGGATCCGGGGCCTGACCATGATTGGCCAGATAGAAGGCCACGTGATGATAGAGACATAGGTCGTGAAAGGGACAAGGATAGGGATCGGGATCGGGATAAGGAACGATCTCGAGATTATGAGCGGGGCCATCATGATCGTGATCGTGACCGTGACAGGGATCGTGACCGTGATAGGTACAAGGAAGATAGGGACAGATATTCTGATCATCATAGGTACAGAGACCGGGAGCCAGAGCATGACGAGGATTGGGATAGGGGACGGTCGTCAAGGACTCATAGCAAGTCCCGATTACCACAAGAAGAAGAAAATCGTTCTAGAACAAGGGATGCTGATTATGGGAAGAGGCGGAGGCTTACTTCTGAGTAGCTGAATAATTCAGCATACATGCTTTAATGTTTAAACTATATAGAGTATGGCTTTCCATGTTCATTTGGGTTCTCTCTTCGAAGTTCTGGGCTCTTTGATTCATCATTGCTCTTTTGCCTATGCTGTTTATTGTCTGAACCTCGGCGTATGTCTCTCTACCTACAGGAGCATGGTCTGATTTTTTGCAAAAAAATGTAAGTTCATACAATCCTTTTCCTTTTCCCAAATTTCTAATATTAAATTCTGGTCGATTTGTTGGCTTCGTCTTGTATACTAGGTCTTGAAATATGGTCATGCTAATTAACGACGCTGTTCAAAACTGCATCCCTTTAGAAATGGATGTTTACTCTATTAATGCTCTAATGAAATTTCCTCTTGTTGCAGCTATAGTAGGTTTTTGGTTTTTAGAACTAATACCATTGTTGTTTTTGACATTTTTTATTACCATATTTGTATTTCCATATATCTTAGGAGTGAATGAGGTTTTTTTCCACCAATTTGGAGGTAGCTTGTTTTGAAGATAATGAATCTCTTTCAACAAGATGTTGGTTTGCTTAAGTTAGCATATATTTTGTTGGTTCAAATTTCAAAGAGTTTATTGAAAGAAGCCTTTTTTGTCTTTGTTCGAGGTAGTTTTCTTCGAAGAGGTGTTGGATTGTTCAAGTCAACATTTGTTGCGTTGGTTCGAATTTTAAAAGGTTCTCTTGGGAGAAGCCTATTTTCATCCTTTCATTTATTCTAATTTCTTAGGGGCGTCCAAGATTGCTTCCATTTTCAAGATAACCTTAATCCTTTTAGGATCTATAGGCAGTACACCGGGCGGTGTGCTAGTGAGGACGCTGAACTCTGAAGGGGGGTGGACACCGAGCGGTGTGCTAGCGAAGACGTTGAACTCTGAAGGGTGTGGACACCAAGCGGTGTGCCAGTAAAGACGCTGAGCCCTGAAGGGGGTGGACTGTGAGATCCCACATCGATTGAAAAGGGGAATGAGTGTCAGCAAGGATGTTGGGCCCCGAAGGGGGGTGAATTGTGAGATACCACATTGGTTGGAGAGGGGAACTAAGCATTACTTATAAGGGTGTGGAAACCTCTCCCTAGTAGACACATTTTAAAAACCTTGAGGGGAAGCCCGAAAGGGAAAACCCAAAGAAGATAATATCTATTAGCAGTGGGCTTGAGCCGTTACACCACTCCTCAAGTTTGTTCGGTTCTCATTAATGTGCATGAGCAAGAAGATTATAATCGTTTCTAAGTTCTTGATTTTGTATTATCTTTCTTGTATCTTCACTCCCTTTGGGAGTTTGAAACCTTGGGACATTTTTCCTTTTCATTATATAGAAGTTGTTTCCGGACACAGACATTTTCATTTTCTTAAATAATAATAGAAAAATCAGGACACAGACATGGTTAGGAACGTAGGACTCTTCTATTAGAAGTTCTTAATTATATTTTAATTTTCCATACATTTTAATGACTTTCACACTAAAAGTATGTTTTACTTTGTGATATTTAGTTTTAAAAGATTGGAAAAGGTTAAAAGGTTAATATAGTTTTGTTGCAAAAAGTTCATTGTTATCCTTGTTTCTGATTTTATCTCTGAAGTTGTATAAGTGTTAGATTAGTTTCCTACTTCTAATAAGTTCTGATCTGTTTTTACTGTTTAGAGCTGAGTTAGGAAAAAATGCAAGATTAAAGGAAAATGAATTAATGGCCAAAACGAGGGTTTCAACAGTTCAATTGAAGGAAATATTTTAGAGTACTCTAGTAGAAAGAAAAAAAGAAGGTATGAGGTTTCCAAATACGACACCGGCCTGAGGTTTGCAGATACTTCGATTATCAGGACTTCCAACAATCGGTTGGAGACAAAATCATGTCCACATCTACAAGAAGGAAAATGGAGGATGGTTATATCTTCTTTTTCCTTTCTGATATCTCTGAGGTGAGCTTGAGTAGTGATGACAGTTGGGACAACAACTATGATTATGATTAGATTGGAAATAAAAGGAAAGATGTGGAACAGACCCTTTGGTTGGATGGGACTTGGTTACATTACTCGATCCTCCTCCTAGTTCGGGAAAAGAGTTTACCTCTGCTAAATAAAAAAAAAAAAGTTGGTTTCTGTATATAGATTATTTGTGTAAAGAAGATGTCAAAGCCTCTATAGATATGGAAGATTCGAAGAGGGTTAAGGAAGAAGGAAAATGGAGGATGATTATATCTTCTTTTGCATTCCTGATATCTCTGAGGTGAGCTTTAGTAGTGATGACAGTTGGGACAACAACTATGAATGATTAGATTGGAAATCACAAAAAAAAAAAAAAAAAAAAAAAAAAAAAAAAAAAAGAAGAGGGAAGAGGATGTCGAAGAGACCTTTTGTTCGGATGGGGCTTAGTTACCATACTCGATCCTTGTAGTTCGGGAAAGAGTTTACTTCTGCAACAAAAGGAAAGTTGTTTCCTGTTTCAGATTATTTGGCTAAAGATGTCAAAGCTTCTAAAGATATGGAAGATTTGGCTAAAGTTGTTTTCTGTTTGAATTGACATGCTTATTTTCGTTTTGTGAGGATGTTTGGAATGACTTTCTAAGTGTTTAGTTTCGAAGCGCTTAGAAAATAAATCCAAACCGGGCTCTTTCTCTCGATTTTAGATGTTTTGTGTCTCATCTACTCTGAGTTGCCATGATCTACATGTTTTTTTCTCTCTTCATATTGGCATACTAATTATCAATAGGCGAGCATGTCATCAACGTTGTTTCTGATTGGTAGCACCCTCTCATTTTCTGTTGTTTTGTAGCTTAAACGACATTCGATACCGAGGATTTCATTCAGTGGAACAGCAGTTGGTTCGGTGACAACATGAAACCTTTAAATTCGCGTCTGCATAGAGAGAACCCCCCCATGCATGGCAATACCTTCTCACTCTATTAATTTGATAAAGAAACTTCTTGGTTTAGAACTTCTCGCGTTTCTTTTGAATGATGTTTCTTGACTTCTTGGCACTTGATGACTTTGATATTCTTGTTTTAATGGCTAAATACTGTTCGAGTCTAGACATGTCTATATGTTTTCAGACATGTAAATGGCTTACACTATGTTGTTAGAGTATCGTAGCCTCGAGGATGTTGTGTTGTGCGTTATTCTGTTTTATGAGTTGTTGTATCATATATTCACACACCTCTTTCCAACCCTTTTTTTTCCTTTGGGTTTCCTTGATTCCACACCTTAGCCATTCTATTGTCAAGTGTGGAGCTAAGCATTCTTTTAGAGGTTGTTGTATGTACTCATACTTGTTTGTACCTTTTACCAATTGATAGATGTAGCTCTCTGAGGTTGTTTGCCCTCATACTTGTATGTATGTACCTGTTCTTCTCTGAGGTTGTTTGGCCTCATACTTGTATGTATGTACCTGTTACCAATTGACTAGATGTAGCTTCATTCAAAGGTTGTATTATGTATGTAAATTCTTGACTAGATGTAGTTTCACAGGTTGTATATACCCATTACTTCGTATGAATCTGGCTGTAAACACTCAAAAAACAAGAAATCATTCTATCTTTCCCGTGTTTTTGGGTATAAAAGAGTCCATTTTCCCCTATTTCCCTCGGTAACGAGACTGTAAACAGTCAAAAAACTAGAAATCATTCTATCTTTCCCGTATTTTAGGGTATAAAAGTGTATCTTTCCCCTCTTTTTCGGGATCAAATACCGGGATTGAGGGCCGAGGTAATTATGAAGTTTCAGTCAATCCTATCGAAGAATCAATGATCGTTAACTGTCAGTCAAGACTATCGAAGAATCAATGATCCTTCACTCTAAGTCAATCCTCAAGAAGAATCAATGAGAGTGAACTGTCAGGAAAGACTATCGATTCCTTCTTTCTCTTTCTCTGATCCTCTCCTCTCGATTCATTCTTAGGGGTCAAAGTTCGTAAGACCTTTTTCACTCGGTAAAGCTACTGAAAGAAAAAGAAATTCTATCTTTCCCGTGTTTTAGGGTATAAAAGAGTCCATTTTCCCCTATTTCCCTCGGTAACGAGACTGTAAACAGTTCTTCCATTGGGGACAGGTGCACGAACGACAACTCCAAACGTCACACATCCGTTACCTACCGTTCTTGACTAGATGTAGTTTCACAGGTTGTATATACCCATTACTTCGTATGAATCTGTTCTGTTGTTTGTTTTATAAGAGACAATTTTATCGATGATTGAAATTTACAGAAGGGTTGTATAATCTATAGCGTTTACAGAAGAATTTCCCAATTTGCAATGAGGGAGGTATAACTGTAGGAAGTGAATATTAGACCGTTTGTATCAAGATATAGCCTGGTAAATAATATTATCGAAAAGTTGTGTAGGTCTATGTCTTCTCTGCAAATATTCTTTGATTTCTTTCATTTACAGAAGGGTTGTATAATCTATGGCGTTTATAGAAGAACTTCCCAATTTGCAATGAGGGAGGTATAACCGTAGGAAGTGAATATTAGACAGTTTGTATCAAGATATAGCCTAGTAAACAACATTGTCGAAAAGTTTTGTAAGTCTATGTCTTTTCTGCAAATATTCTTTGATTTCTTTCTTTCCACAGATTCCAGAAGAAAGCCGTGATGAGATTTATAGGACTTTTATATTTTTGAAAGGCGTTACGTTAAGACCGTATCCAAAAGTTTCTTTACTTCTATAGGAAATGTGAGATGTCATTTGCAAGTATGTTGAGAATTACTGTCTAGAAATTTTGAGCATACGTGCATTGTATATGAACCTGTTGTCCATTTCATTAAGAGGTATAGTCATGGATATCATTAGTTTAGGGCAAGCGGCTCTGCATTTTGTTCCATTGGTCTATGATTTTGTGAAGTATGAAAATTGATGGGCAGAGATCATTACTCGTGTTCCTTTTGGAAGAAAATAGTCGAATGCTTTCTCTCTAGGATCACTTTTTCTAAGAACACTTTCAATGATCAATATGGATATATATTCTAGTGATCCATGAGCGTTATGTGAAATGGCTTCCAAAGATTCGACTCGAACTAGAGATTCATCAAGTAATGTTGTGTTTGGTGTAACGTCCTTCCACTTTCATTTGACCTTTAAGGTGTTCATCATATTTGGCTACCTCGATATGCGTAAATGTTTTTTCTTACATTCCTCAAATTGGTCTCTTGTGTGTGTTTGTTAGCTATTTAATTATTTACCATATGCATATAACGACAACAAAAAAATGATTATTTTGATCATTATTGGTAGTTCAGCAGTAATAGATTCGTAACGGACTCCCTTCGAAGAAGATTTTCTGATAAAAATAGTATTTTGGCTTGTTCTAAAGTCCAAATAGAAAATACGGCTTGGTAAGAGATTGCTTCTTCCAAAGCACGCCCTGTTTGTTCCGCTCGCAACAATCCATCGAGTTCTCCTCGTGAAAAAACATTAGACATTCCATCTTCTGAAACCAACACTTTTTGATGTTATTTGACGTGCAATAATCTCAACATGTCTATTATGGATCTCCACTCCCGGGATCGATAAACCTTTTGAATCTTATTAACCAAAGAGATACGACTTTGCACAAACCGACAAGGATAGTTCTAAATCTGGGCCAAGACGAACTATTGTAGGGGATTCATTAAAATCATTGCCTATTAAGAGAGAAAATGCTGTATTTCAGTATTGAATAATTATCGAAGAGGATCGCCCTTCCTAAATTGTTGAGAAATGGTTAATTGTTTATTTACTCGAGATGAGGAGTAGCTTTTACGAGTACCTAAAGGAAAAGGGTGTCTAACCTCAATACGAGTACCTAACCTAAAGACGAGTACGAAGGAACCGGCTTAAATAAATTACCAAATTTTATTACAAAAAAAAAAAAAAAAAAAAAAAAAAAAGCCCGACTTAAAGGTTATTAATGAAAATGTAAAATTTAAAATCTAAGCATTTAAAAGTTTGAATCGACACTCAAATCCTTAACTTTTTTTAATCTATGTTCTAATCAACTGAACTACATTACGTTCACGCTCGTATTTTATTTAAATAATGTTAATAATGGAATTAAAATTATATATATATATATAACTTCTCCCTACCCAAGGTTATATACGGGAGCCGTTGTTAATTCTTTCTTGCTTGCTTATATAACGTCTCTTTCAAAAATCTCTCTCTCTATCCTTGTTTTCTAAAACCTTCTCTTAAAACCGAGGCCAGAGGCTCGAGCATACGTCGCTTGGCCGTAGGCGATGCAAAAACGAATTGGTTTAGCTCACATGTCGTTAGAAGGTGAGTGCCGCACAATCGCAAGTCCACTACCATCAAAAGTGCGATTGCGACAGACCGGTAAGGGAGAGGGGTAATCCTCATCCTCATCATTGACGGTTCATCCAAAATGAAAGCATAATTAAATGACAGTTAAACCCAGCGCAAGTTAGCAACGAAGTTGAAGAACCGAAATTTCCAGTATATCCACTCGCGTTTTCCAGATTAGGGTTTCTCTCTCTTTCTCTCTCTCTCTCTCTCTCTCTCTCTCTCTCTTGTTTTCTCTATTTCTTTTGCACTTATTCCGCTTTGAAAGATCTTTGAACTCTTATCTGCTTTTGCTCACTTCGTATCTTGTAAGTTCTTCAATAGACTTTGTGATTGTTACTTGCATTTAAATTTATAGTTTTGAATGAATAGCAAAGATCCATTAGTTGGGGAAGTCGAGGAAGCTTAGAGATGGATGAAGGTGCGGGAGGGTTTGGGGAGGGTATGGATCGTATAGACCAGTTCCATAGAAATGAGGCAATTTCTGCTGTTGCTGATGAGGGTTTCTTAGGCGAAGATGAAGATGAATACGAGGACCTGTACAACGATGTTAATGTTGGGGAGGGGTTTCTTCAATCTTTGAGGAAAAACGATGATTTAGGATATAAGAAGGAGGAGGAGCTGAAGATCGAGTCTGGTTCAGCTACAGCACCCAACTTGGGTGCTTCGGTGCCTGGTGTTGTTGCTGCTGCTTCGGCTGAAGTTGCTGGTGGTCCGAGGGCTTCGGACCGAGTACCGCCGAGTTACTATCAGGTTCCAGATGTAAGAACGAATGAGATGGCTACTAGAGCAGCGCCGCCGGTGGGTGGTGGAGGTGGAATTAGGGTTGAATTAGGGCAAGGGAGTAAATTCAATGAAGTAGAGGAGAGTAGTAATAACGTAGTTGGGCATCCAGGTCCTCAACAGCATCAGCACCAGCCTCCTCATGGAGGAGTTTTAGCAAATGCAGGGAATGTAGAAAATGATGGTTTGCTTAGGCAAGGTGGTGGAGTGAATGTGAATGGGTTTGGTAATGCTGGGAACGGAGGGGGAGGCGGCGGGGGGACGATTTTGTTTGTTGGTGATTTACATTGGTGGACTACAGATGAGGAGCTGGAGGTGGAACTCTGCAAGTATGGTCCGGTGAAAGAGGTCAAATTCTTCGACGAAAAGGCTAGTGGGAAGTCGAAAGGGTATTGTCAAGTTGAATTTTATGATCCATCTGCTGCTACAGCCTGCAAGGAAGGAATGAATGGGCATATTTTTAATGGACGGCCATGCGTTGTTGCCTATGCATCACCATTTAGTGTTAAGAGGATGGGAGAAGCCCAAGTAAATAGGAACCAACCCATGGCGCAATCTACTAACGCTCAAGCAAGGAGAGGTGCCAATGATGCTGCAGGTAAAATGGTTGGAAGTAACATTGCAACGGGTGGTAATTATCAAGGTGGTGGTGATAGCAATAGAGGTTCTGGGAGAGGTAATTGGGGGAGAGGTAATGTTCATGGAATGGGAGGTAGAGGACCAGCTGGGGCAATGAGGAACAGGGGAGGTGGGATGGGGGGCAGAGGTATAATGGGGAATGGTGGAAATGGATTTGGCCAAGGAATTGGTGCCGCCCCTCCTTTGTTGCATCCGCAGTCGATGATGGGTCAAGGTTTCGATCCAGCTTTTGGTGCACCCATGGGAAGAATGGGCACATATGGTGGTTTTCCTGGTGCTCCCACGCCCCCTTTCTCTGGAATTTTATCTTCATTTCCACCTGTTGGGGGTGTTGGCCTTCCTGGAGTAGCTCCTCATGTGAACCCAGCATTTTTCGGTAGAGGTATGCATATGGGTGGAATGGGGATGATGCCAAGTTCGGGTGTCGATGGGGGGCCTAATATGGGGATGTGGTCTGATCCTAGTATGGGTGGATGGGGCATGGAAGAACATGGTGGAGGGAGAGCTGGAGAGTCTAGTTATGGAGAAGAAGCTGGGTCTGACCAACAATATGGTGAAGGCAGTCACGATAAAGGCGGGTGGGCAAGTTCTGCTAAGGAGAAAGATAAAGGCTCCGAAAGGGATTGGTCACAATCTTCTGATAGAAGGTATCGAGACGATAGAGATGTTGGATATGATAGAGAGAGGTCCAAAGAAAAAGATCCAGCTCCTGACCATGATTGGCCAGATAGAAGGCCACGTGATGATAGAGATATAGGTCGAGAGAGAGACAAGGATCGTGATCGCAATAGGGAACGTTCTCGAGATTATGAGCGTGGCCATGATCGCGACCGTGATAGAGATCGTGATCGTGACCGTGATCGAGATAGGCACAAGGAAGATCGGGACAGATATATGGATCATCATAGGTATAGGGACCGTGCACCCGAGCATGAAGATGAGTGGGAAAGGGGGCGGTCATCAAGGACTCATAGCAAGTCTCGACTGCCACAAGAAGAACAAAGTCGTTCTAGATCTAGGGATGCTGATTATGGGAAAAGACGGCGGCTAACTTCTGAGTAGTTAAATCATTACAAATGCATACTTAAAACTATTTAGACTTCGGCTTTCCATGTTCGTTTGGATTCTCTCTTCGATGTTTTCGGCTCGTTGATTCGCTAATTGCCCATTTCCTTTGCCATCGCTTATCTGACTCCGAATTCCACTGGTTATTTCTTACAACAGGAGCATGTCAAGATTTTCTAGAGAAGACAAAAAAAGCAGTAAGTTAACACGATTCCCTTCTTTCTCCAACTTTTTAAATTAAACGCTAGCGAAATGGTATGTCTCTTTTCGGTATCTACCGTAGTTTAATATGAACGTGCTAACGAAGGAATTGTTTTAAATTGGTTCTCTTTAGAAATGGTTCTATTTACTTATAGTTTCTTTGTTTATGGAATCAATATCATATCATGACTCTCTTTTGTCGATCGCCACACAGATTTTGCATTTCGATTGACATTTATTTAGCTAAGCATCTGTATAGACATGGTATATAGAACGTTGTTTTTGTTTTTCATGCTACTCTAGCCTCAAAATGTTATTATTACTGATATAAATCTCTAGCATTAACATTGTTGCTGATTGGAAGAATCCCTTGTTTTCCTTTGTTTCGTCGTGCCTATAACGACGTCTAATACTAAGGCGTTGATCTAATGGTACGACAGTTGGCTTTGGAGATGGCAGCGAGATCCCTTTAACTTCGTGTAGAGAACCAACCCCAGGCATGGCAGCAGCTATTTGCTCTACTAATTTGATAGTGAAACTCTTGGTTTAAACTCTCTCACGTTTCTTTTGGATTATGTTTCTTGAGACTTGGCACCTGATGATGAAACTGATGTTCTTAGATGTAATGGCTAAACTATTGCTGAAGTCCGTACTGTCTTGATGTTGTTTTTGATATGTAATGGCTTACTATGTTGTTGTTAGAGTAAGTTTCTTAGACCACACGATATCGTGTTCGTAAATTATTCTGTTTTTTGAGCTGTTGTATCATATGTTTGCCCCTCTTTTTACGATATCATGCCTCGGCCTGTTCACTTACGAAGATGTAGAGCTAACGATTCTTTGAAAGCTGTTGTTTCAACCTTCAGAAGTCGTTCGTACTTGACTCGATACACTTGTATGCATGTACTTCTTGACTTGATGGACATGTAATAGCTTACTATGTTGTTAGAGTAAGTATCTTAGATTACACGATATCGTGTTCGTAAATTATTCTGTTTTATGAGCTGTTGTATCATATGTTTGCCCCTCTTCTTACGTTATCACGCCTCGGCCTGTTCGATTACGAAGATGTAGAGCTAATGATTCTTTGAAAGTTGTTGTTTCAAACCTTCGGAGGTCATTCGTACTCGACTTGATACACTTGTATGCATGTACTTCTTGACTTGATGGACATGTAATGGCTTACTATGTTGTTGTTAGAGTAAGTTAGACCACACGATATTGTGCTGTGTTCGTAAATTATTCTATTTTATGAGGTGTTGTATCATATGTTTGCCCCTCTTCTTACGTTATCACGCCTCGGCCTATTCGATTACGTGGATGTAGAGCTAATGATTCTTTGAGAGCTGTTGTTTCAGACCTTCAAAGGTCGTTCGTACTCGACTCGATACACTCGTATGCATGTACTTCTTGACTTGATGTGGTTATGGATATCAATCAGCACATGAAGAGCTGTTTCATAGCCTGTTGTTATTTTTGGTCACGTCTTTGTTTACTTTTTCAGGTCTTGAGAATTTGGTTCCATCTTTTGATCTTTCTATACTTTATGCAACTTGTTGATTGAAACACTTCAATTCCCTCTTGGATTTGCTTTTAAAGACAGGTTAAATTACCGAACGTTTTTTCTATACGTTTCAAAACTCTTTTTGGAGTGAAAATCTATTGGAACGTCGAATGTAAATTGAGACTTGCATGAATGTGACGATGTTCGAGTTCCAATTTGTATTTTATATCGAGTCGCACTATTTCTCGGTTTCAATTTTTGTTTGAATAGAATATAGCTAACCTATTAGATTTTGTGGAATTCAGGTAGATTTACTATGTTAACGTAATTTCTACGGACTTAAATTTCAATATTACAATAGTATTCTAGTTATATATTATATATAAAGTGAGTTGGGTAGGTTGGGAGAGAGCGGGAATGGAGATGAAGAATGTAATCCTCGTCCTCGACTTGCTTAGCTAACAAGGAGAAATCTCTTTCCGCGTTCTCGAATCGTTTAGCTAACAAGGAGAAATCTTTTTCAGCTCTCTCCTGCATTCCCTATTTAATCAGAGATTCTCTATCTTGTTTGGGACAGACCCTTAGAGGTTAAATGAATATTCTTACTTTCACACTATTCCACGTCACCTCCGCACGTTTTTTTTTTTTTTTTTTTTTTTTTAATAAGTAGAGATCACGAGATATTAGTTTCCCTCAAGTTTAGGAGTAAAAATAAATTTAAGAACTTATAAAATAATTTAGAAAAATTAAAACATCAGCACCAGTGGTCTAGTGGTAGAATAGTACCCTGCCACGGTACATACCCGGGTTCGATTCCCGGCTGGTGCATGTTTTTTTTACGCTTTTTTTTTTTAAAAAAAATTTATTTTTATCTATTTTTTCCTTGAAATAAAAGCTTTCTTAGACCAAACCCGGGTTCGATTCCCGGCTAGTGCATGTTTTTCGCTTTTTATTTTATTTTATTAATTTTATCTATTTTTTCCTTGAAATAAAAGCTTTCTTAGGCCTCTTTTGATATATATAGTGATAATATTACACTACCATTATTCCAACTTAGGATGATAACACCACGTTACCGACACGTAATTACGAGCAATTTTTAAACTTTTTTTTTTTAAAGTGAAAATTATGATAAGAAAATTTGAGTATCGAAATCCATATTTTAATCCTAAGGTAAAAGTTAATCCTAAACTTTAACTTTGTTGATAGACTTCGCAAAAATAAATTGTTTTATTATAACTGACACTATAATGTAATTCAATTCAGTCAGGTTAAAACATTATAATAGGTTAAAATTTCAAACAGAAGAAAAAAAAAGTCTTAATTATTACTGGCAGACAAACCGTTCCTAACTTAGATTAATCTATGAATTGGTGTTAGACAGTGTAGTGCTTGTCAAAGTGAAGTCCCCACACACTGGCTAATGGAGGACGTGATTACATTTACTTGCTTGTCGTCGGGCTCTAGAGTAACAAAGTGGAAAGTAGGTCCACTCTCGTAACAGCGCGAGAGGGTAATGAAATTCAATTGGAGGGTTACGCTTCCTTGAAAGTTATTAGTGTAATATACACTCCAGCTAAGTCAACATTACCTGACTTGAAAATAGAAGGTTGAGTTGTGAACTCTATTTTGGTTGTTCGGGTCACTAACTCGAGTTGATCTAAAAGAATTTCTCATACTATGTCATTACCAATCGCGGGTAACCCCCGGGTCGGCTGCCCCTGACCTAATCAAAACCATTATCCTTATGACCAAACAAGGACGTTATTAATGTAATATTATACTCAACCTAAGTCAACATAACCTAATTTGAAAATAGAAGGTTGAGTTGTGAACTCTATTTTGGTTGTTCGGGTCACTAATTCGAGTTGATCTAAAAGACTTTCTCATACTATGGCATTACGAATTGCGGGTATTCCCCGGGTCGGCTACCCCTAACCTAATAAGAACCCATTATCCTTATGATCAAACAAGGACTAGCTTACTTACTCCTCGAGCGAGAGTTCCACGATCCCGACTAGAAATTTGTTGGAGTAAACTTTGTGTTATATCCTTCTTAATCATTATTTATTTATTATTTTTCCTTTTAAAATTTATTCTTTCTGCATTTCCTTTCCTTTAAATTTGAAGTTTGTTGGGGAATCGCTTTGGGTCGTGGTGGTGTTAATCATTTTTTTCCCCCTTCCTTTCTGGGCTTTAGCGCCCTGAGGCCACTGAAATCCATGCTCGTCGGTATTCAATGGACCCGTCGTCTGTGCACAAAGCTCCTCCAATTGAAGAAGATGAGTGGGGTAATCTTTGTTCTTTGATTCTTCAATCTCTTTTCTCCTATCGGAAATGGAATTTGTTCTTACATTGAGTTACCGTGGATTGAAAATTTTGGAATCTGCAATGGAATTTCGGGAATGTGATTATGAACCCTAAAGTTGAATGGTAGGTTTGTTTTTGTGTTTGTCTTCGGATCGATTAAACCTCCTTTTATTGGAAGATTGTGCTTGAATTTTATCTACGGATTTTGTCCCAATGTTGCTGATTGTTTGGTAATCTATGCTGAAGATTTCGTTGTTTTGTTTTCTGGATTTGGATTGTTCTTCGTAGTGATGGAAAATTTGTTTCCCCTGTTTCTGAGGCTTTGCTTTTATTGTTTCCACTTTCTTCTTTTACACGGCATGCTGAATACAAAAACTTGAGGTTTGGTTGAGTGAATCATAAGATGTTAAGATTGATCAAAAGAGTGCCCAAACTGAGAACAAAAGTAGTCTAGTTTATCTCAGCTACAAACCTATACACATATTTCGAGAACACAAGTTAATAATTGAAGGATACTGATGTTGATCCTTTGAGTTTCAGTCTTGCGACCGTAATCCCCAGGTGGAGGTATTGGAATTGGAAAAACTCGACCGTGGAGATAAGAAAACCTGTCGGGAAGGATTTGATGAAAAACTTCGTTTAAACAACCTAAAGATTGCAGGAATAATCCGGTCTTATCGCAGTCCATATCCTCCACACTAATTCTTTAGCACAGGTTCAATTTGATTAAGTTAAAAGCCTAAATTTGAATCACTTAGCTGCTGAGTTTCATGAGAGAAATCATTTCTGCTCGAAAAGTATGTCATTCTCTGTCTGTGGTGGTTTCCTCATGAAAATGGAAAACGATGGATAGTTCTTGATGATATCTTTGCAAGGTACTTCGTGGAATGGTAGTGTTTTCCATTCATTATGTGTAGCTGTTAGCTTGGAAATGGTTAATTCAATAGCATTAGATTCTACTTTCCAACTTTTTTCTTAAGTTAACTTTTTTCTTAGATGATAAAACTTACAAAAGAAGAAGGGAGGAGAGTCAAGTCCTAGCGTGTAGGAGACTATGAAAAGTTCCTCTCATTGACCATAAGCATACAAAGAAAAAGAAAGAGTTGTCAAAGTTAGTGTAACAGCCCAAGCCACCGCTAGCAGATTTTGTCTTCTTTGGATTTTCCCTTTCGGGCTTCCTCTCAAGGTTTTTAAAACGTGTTTGCTACGGAGAGGTTTCCACACCTTTATAAAAAATGTTTCGTTCTCCTCCCCAACCGATGTGAGATCTCACAATCCACCCCCTTAAGGCTTAGCCTCCTTGTTGGCATGTCGCTCGGTGTCGGGCTCTAATACCATTTGTAATAGTCAAAGCCCACTGTAAGCAAATATTGTCTTCTCTGGATTTTCTCCTTAGGGTTTTTAAAATGCATCTAATTGAGAGAGGTTTCCACGCCTTATAAAGAACGTTTCGTTCTCCTCGCCAACTGACTGATGTGGGATCTCACAAATACGATATGTGACCCGTGGCTTGATAGTAGAGGAGGTCCAACATTATCTGTTACTCTTTTGCGTTTGTTGTTTTTATGCTTCAGATCCTTTGGGTGCCTGGATTATGATGTCGTTCTTGAACTATGAATATATGTACTCAGTGAGCTGTTTCTGATTAAATCTTCTGTACTGCCTAAACTTATAATCGTAGAACCTTACACTATCACTTAAGCGACGGGAATTCATATTGATGATATCATTAAATTTATTTGAACGGTCTATCCTAACTAGATATTTGATTGTCAAATTACTTATGTCTAAGGTACAGAATCGAAGTAATATTTAAACCATGAAAATTTCTTGATTGTCACAAATGGTTTGTGAACAATCCCTATCATTGTGGGGTACTACAGTAGATGCTTGTGAGCAAGTTACTGTCATTTACTTACCTGTCTCAGCTGCTTTTTCAGTAGCTTTCTCCAAGTGCTTCCTCAAGAATATACAAACACATTACACACTCAAGTTTTTGTTGAAATGATAATCTTCATGAAGCATGGCACTGACTGGTGTGTGGTGTCTTTTTGCAACAGACACTGATGGGTTCGTGATTCCCAGCTTGGGAATAGAAGAAGAAGAGACAGACCAAACTAAAGTTAGCTCTCCAGAAGTAGAGATCCAAGACCCTCCTCCAAAGGTAGCTATCAGTAACTCTTAATATAAATGTCAACAAAAACCACCTAGGAGATTGCCCAAAGATTTAGCAGATAAGCTGTAAATATCCTATGAAAATGAAATATCGACATCGAATATTATAGTCAGATGATCATATTATAATTCTTCATGGCTAGGTTAAAGAAGAGATGACGATCTATCTTGGCCCACATGGCGCGCCACCATCACAGTCAAAACAAGATTTGAACCCCGCCAATCGTAAACATAGGTTAAAGCAAAAATTGAAGGAAGCAGATCGGAGGACCACGACGGGACGGGAGAATAAGTTGGAGAATTTGAGAGAGCTTGTAGGTGGTGGAAAATCAAGCACCAATATGACAAAAGGTTCTTCAAGGGACTGGCTTGACCCACATTGCCATGAGGCTCAGTTTGAGAAGTAATGCCCACAGAGATCAACTTAACAAAATTAGCATAGTTTTCAAGATAAAGATCTGATGGGTCGATTTGTCACGGTATTAAACGTCCTTTCGAGACAAATAATACCTTCTCTCTATATTTTTGAAAACTTGATGCCCAGAGTTTAGAACTATAATAAGTTTTGTATTGGAGCTTCAATGGTATAATTCAAGTAGTTGCTGTAAAAGCAGCATGTTTGGTGAAGCTAATCATTGAATGTTCTTAAACTTCCTAACAACAATGCCTCAATCTTACAAAATTGAATTACTCTAATCCAACGTTGATGACTTGCAACATGAAAATGGTCAATTTTGTACTCCAAGACCCTAAAATATGATGAGAATTTCAAGTAGGCATACCAAACCTCCAGGCTCTTTAACACGAGAACCTCCAAGCTCTTTAACACGAGAACCTCCAAGATCTTTAACACGAGAACCTCCAAGATCTTTAACACGAGAACCTCCAAGCTCTTTAACACGAGAACCTCCAGGCTCTTTAACACGAGATTTTGTGGCTCGTAGGTCTACCATTTCACCTGGATTCCAGAAACTCTAAGCCAGTAGCCTTGGGCGTCAAGTCGTATTGACTCAGATACTCTGCACTGAAAAACTTGCTCAGATGCCTCATTCCACTGTCGCAAAGAATGGTAACAATAGTGTTGCCAGGGCCAATTGACTGTGCCACTTTCACAGCTCCAACGCAATTCATGGCCGAAGAGCTCCCTAGAAAGAGCCCATCATTCTTCAACAGATATCTAAGTCAATAATGTAGCAACAAGAAGAATGATCAGTATGGCTCAAATTGAAGCATAAATTACATTTTGATGCACTCTTAGAACTGTAAATTACAACCCCATTAACCCAAAAGCTCAAGAACTGAGCTCTACAATGGCCACTAACCTTGACATTTCAACGGCTTCCCTGTCTGTTCCACGAAATGCCCCGTCGAGTTTTGCCATCAAGAAATTCTGCGTTAATCTATTGATTCCAATTCCTTCAGTTATTGTGTCAAAAGGGTTCTTTAATCTTCGTCCTTCAGCCTCCTCTTTAGTGTACATAACTCCTCTAGTCACCTTGTTGAACAGGCCTGAGCCAGGAGGATCTATGAGGAAACACCTCACATTTGGATTCTTCTCCTGTTGAACAAGTATAAGACAACCTGTACAATTGCCTCGCCACGGTTTTGAGAGGACAAGGAATGCAGAGTGTTTACCTGGAGAAAATTGGAAACACCAGCCACGGTGCCACCGGTTCCTGCAGCTGCAACGAAGGCATCTATACACCCACCAGTTTGTTCCCAAATCTCTGGTCCCGTACCCTCGTAATGAGCTCGATAATTCGCCAAGTTTTCGAATTGATCAGCAAAGAAACCACCCTTGCAATTACTTGAGAAAGAGGAATCTTGGGTTTCTCCCTCATAAATGTGACCATTAATTTGTTCCTTGTCTCCCACAAATAGTTGCTCTTCTTTTTTGTTCTTCAAAGCTAGCTCATTGGCTTCCGCAGCTCTCCTCCTAGCAATGTTAACAAAGTGATCTCTGTGCGTAATTGACACTGGCCTTACCCTTTCAACATGAGCTCCAAGCGCTTCAAGTATTTGAGACTTGTATACAAGAAAGAAGAATTATTGTGAATTTATGCAACAGCTATGGAGTACTAACGTAACGGGGGACTGCAATGAAATCAAAAATTTTGTTTTCCGAGGAACTAAAGTCCATAAATGCAAAATGAACATACTTTTTCAATAGCAGCATCATCTGGAATAACCACATGGCACTTGCAACCATAAGCAGGAGCAACTGTGGCAAGACTTATGGCAGTGCTTCCAGCACTTCCCTCTGTAACTACACCACCCTCAACTAGCTTACCAGATTCTAAGGCCTACAAGAAAAACCTCAAATTAGAATAGCTAAAACAGCATGGTAGATTTCGGTACTCGCCCATGAGGACAGTACAACCTTCCTGAGTCGTGACATGTTTTTTTTAACATGGTCACATTATATGTTGATATAGGCACAAATTTATGAACATGTATCAACAGAATTAGAATATTTTGATCATAAAATAACCTAACCGTGCGGATCTATAAAGGAAAAGCACAAAAAGAACAATATCTGCTAGCAGTGGGCTTGTGTCATTACATTTTAGGATGAGTAAAAAGGATTGGGTCTCAAAAGTTGACTAGGAAATGGCCTATGGATTGGAAGTCTTTGCTTGTTAAGCTTAAGAAAAGGGGCTTTGGGTAAAGGTGATATAAAATAGATCAATGGTTGCATCCAAGATACTAAACATTCCATCTTAATCAAAAGCCTAGAAGCAGCATCACAGCATCAAGAATTTAAGACAAGGTACCCCCTCTCACCTCACTTTTTCCTCCTTTTGGGGGATGTGCCAAGTGATCTTTCTGAAAACTGAGTGAATTGAGGGATTGATGGAAGGATCATAGGTTGAACATATGACAAAGTTCATTCTCACTTTCGCAATATGCAGATAATATTACATAACTGTGAACAGATGAGGAAGCCTATGCTCAAAATTTATTCAATACAATTAGGAACTTTTAAGTTTCTTCCCAGCTGTTTCCAAAGAGCAAAAAACGACTCACCAATATTTCAACGAGACCAACATTGTAATCAAATTATCCTAATAACAATGGAAATTCTTCAGAATTCCCTGTTCATCCATCAAGAATCCAGAAGCTGCATCAGGAAAAAAGTAAATAAACTCACCTCTTCAATGATCTTAACCGCAACTCTATCCTTCACACTTCCACCCGGATTCAAGAACTCGCACTTCCCAAGAATCTGAAATCCGGAGTAAAAAAAAACATCAAACATTATACGAGACACATGCAGTTCAAATAAGCAATAAATTTCACGAACTAAAACGAAACCAAACAAGAAATCAGTAAACAGAAGAAAAACTTCAATCAAATAAAAACGATTCGAAATGAAACTTGCCTCACAACCGGTGGCCTCGGAGAGGCTATTAATCCGTATCAAAGGGGTATTGCCAATGGCACCTACGAGCCCATTTGTTGGACATTTCTTCGATACAGAGAAGGATTTTGTGTTCTTCCTCGAATGATCCTTCGAATGGTGTTTGCGAAGAAGGTAAGAGAAGAGGACCATAGAAACAGAGATGGCGGCAATAATGGCGCCTGTGGCTCGAGCAGTCACAGTCCCAGGCGCCATGAAAGGTCTGTAAATTGAAATGCAGCGGAATGAGGGCTGCCTTCCCAATTATATTTAGTCGTATTTTAATTAAATTAATGGTGAATTAGTAAAAATAGTTATAAATTTTAAAATATACCTATAATACCCTTAATTTTTTTTTTAAATGACATTTTAAAAAAATTAATGTATTTTTTTTTAAAGTATTTAAAAATTTGAGTATTAATAAATAAAAAATTAAATCCGAATGAAATGGAGTATTTTTGAAATAAAATATTAACGAATTAAATATTTAAAACTTTAAATCTTGAATTAAATCTTTCAATTTTTTTTATTACAATAAGTATATGTGAGAATTTGAGCTTAACGATAATTTATGTATTATGTATTCATTTCCTTCAGGTCAGAAGTTAAAAATGTTCGGGATTGATTTCATTTTCATCGAGTTCAAGATTTCTTTCAAATCTAAATTTTGATTCATAAAAATCGCATTTAATAATGAAAAATTAATTTTAGATTATTAAATATTTGTTTTGAAATTATTTTAAATATGAGGAAAGTATTTTGAACAATTTTAAAATTACTCTCAAACACGTCTCTAATAAAAAAAAATTCGAAAAAAACGTTGATTTTTACCCTAAAATTTCAATTCTATAAAGAAAACGCACCTTAAACTTGTTGGATGATCATGGTAAGAAGTAATATAATTTATACCCTCTAATATACTTTGCATTTTTATGTGCACAACCCACGTGGAATCTCACAGTCTACTCTCTTTAGGGCTAGCATTCTCGCTAGCATACCGTTCGATGTTTGGTTGTGATACCATTTGTAACAGCTAAAGCCCAGCACTTGCAGACACGTTTTAAAACTTTGAAGGGAAGCCCACAAGAGAAAACTCAAAGAGGACAATTCCTATTAGTAGTGGGCTTAGACGGTTACAAAAACATTGCAAAAACAACTTAACTCATGTCGAGGTTTCCTCGACCATCATCCTCTCTGGTTAAGACGATCGAGCAAGTGTTATATCAGATATGGACAATGTTCCTGATTGATCAACATCAAGATTCTCAAATTCGTCCAGAACAGGTGAAATGTCATCTTCAGTGATTTTCCCCATCTCCTTGAGCTTGTATATGACAAATTCTGCAGCCCTGTGGAAGTTTAAGAAGGAAATGATCAATGGAAATTTAATAAACTCCAACTCGAAAACGTATGTGAATCTCGTAAACATGCTAGAGGTCTCATAAAAAACGAATGGGTGTGTTCGGAGTGAGTAAGAGTGTAATAGCCCAAGCCCACCGCTAGCAGATATTGTCCTCTTTGAACTTTCTCTTTCGGACTTTCCCTCAAGGTTTTTAAATCGCGTCTGCGAGAGGAAGGTTTCCACACTCTTATAAAAAATGTTTCGTTCTCCTCCCCAACCAATGTAGGATCTCACAATGAGGCCACCTGATAGTGAAGTCTAATGAAAAGAACAAACTATGACTTACCCGACGACCCCATCATCATCGAGATCCGCAGCCTCGAGGTCCAAGACCGTCACCTTTTTACTTAGAACCCACTTCACCAGAGATTTTTTCCTTCTCTCAGTGTTTAGCACAGCAATATAAAGGAAAAACTGAGCCAGAGTGATGGAACTTATCAAGATCCAGAAAATGGCGAATAGACGCCCCCACCGGGTCGAGAAGCTTTTATCTCCATAGCCTAGCGTAGTAATGGTAGAACATACACAATAAAAGGCATCAATAAAATCCAACTCCTCAAGGGTAACTAGAAAGACAGTCCCAAAAATTATGAACAAAAGAAGAAAAAGAAACACCACTATACACTTATTTCTAGCTTTATTAGTATCAATTTCTTCTGTAATGTCGCAAGAACCATTTTGGTGCATATGGAAGACCTTAAATAGAAAGATTTCCTGCTTCTCTACCAAATAATCAGCTGCATTGGTTAATATTAGGCCAACTACGGCCATTCCTGTGAAGACAAAAGCACAAGCTAGTAGCTTGGTGGAAGGAGTGTTTGGGACAAGATCACCATATCCAACGGTTGTCATTGTCACAATAGTGAAATAAATGGCATCAACTACTCCGTTGGTTTTTCCCCCTTTGATTTGGTGCCTGACAAGGTAGAAACATAGAGTTCCTATACCCAAGTACATTATTAAAACTAAGGCTACTCTTATAAAACTCGGGTGTAGATTTCCGAAAACTAATCCTGAACGTGGAACTAGACCAGTAACGGTGCCAGTGGTCTCTGTATGAGGAGAATCCGAATGAGGAGCACTCTTCGTGCGCCTCAATCGTCTTTTGCTTCTCGGAATATCTATTGACCTTGTTACGAAGGTATTAGATGATGTTGGTAACATTGGCTGTCTCACTTCTTGGCTACCCATTAAGATAATTCAACAAACTACCAATGGCATGAACCTGCATGACCACAATAATATTCAAAACCAAGTTACTCAGTTTTGTGATGTGTCGATTCGCTGATAAAATCGTAATCCTCACTGCTATAGTTCTGCCTTAACATAAATTTGCTATGCCATCATTCAGAGAACGATATGAACGAAATCACAACAGTTTCAAGGTTCTACATTAAGTTAGAGAGGCAAAAGATCAGTTAGCTTCCATTTTAATTTTGCTATGCCATCACTCGGTGAAAGATATGAACGAAATCACAACAGTTTCGAGGTTCTACGTTAAGTTAGAGAGGCAAAAGATCAGTTAGTTTCCACTTTCATTTTGCTATGCCATCATTCAGTGAAAGATATGAACGAAATCACAACAGTTTCAAGGTTCTACATTAAGTTGAGAGGCAAAAGATCAGATAGTTTCCTTTTTAATTTTGCTATGCCATCATTCAGTGAAATATTGAACGAAGTCGCATCAAGTTTCAAGCTTCTACGTTAATTTAGAGAGGCAAAAGATCAGTTAGTTTCCATTTTAATTTTGCTATGCCGTCATTCAGTGAAAGATAGGAACGAAATCACAACAGTTTCGAGCTTCTTCATTAAGTTAGAGAGGCAAAAGATCAGTTAGTTTCCATTTCAATTTTGCTATGCCACAACTCCGTGAAAGATATGAACGAAATCATAACAGTTTCAAGGTTCTACATTAAGTTAGAGAGGCAAAAGATCATTAGTTTCCACTTTAATGTTGCTATGCCATCATTCAGTGAAAGATATGAACAAAATCACAACAGTTTCGAGCTTCTACATTAAGTTAGAGAGGCAAAAGACCAGTTAGTTTCGATTTTAATTTTGGAAAAACTTTCGCAATTACATTCAACCAAAAATGTCAACTCCAGTTTTCTGTAAAAGCAACAAGACATCAACATTTGTGTTAATCTGCCTCAAAATCAAGCATAAAGCCTCTTCAAAATACCAGAAAAATGAAATCCAATGCCTGGTTCGTCCTCAAATACTAACAAAGAACACTTGACTACACACAGAGTTTCAGAATGCAGAAGCTCTCTCCTTCTCTCAAGTTTCCCCCCTTATGAATTCCCCAATCTTTGAACTCTTTGATTAGTCTTATTGACCAAAGTAATGAGAACCATAGTTCTTTATCGATTCTAATTTTCTTTCTAAAGATATCGAAATGTGAGAAAAACAACTAGAGTCAAATTCTTCGGTTTTGAGATTGAAATACCAAAATTTTCAACCAAAGAGAGTGGCATTACACAACATATATATGTGTTCCTGCCTCAGAGATTGTGAAAAAAATGGTTGTCAGTCAATTCCAATTTCAAAATTAACGCCAGAGCTCAGTTCAATTGAAGTTTCAAGCACAATATGCCATATTGAGGATATAATGAATCGAATTCACAAGCGTAACTACTTCCAAACAGAAAACAGTACTGATTTCGACCATCATCCACTATTTCCACTATCTATAAAGAAAACAACTCCCAATTAACGTAAAAATCTCCACAAACGACATAACAGCGAAGAAAACAAGCCATAACAAATAATAATTTGATCAAATCGATAAACTCAGTAATTACGCCGTAGTAAAACTCTGTACAACAAAATGAAGCTTCAATTCGGTTTCTAAGAAGTGAAAATGGAGATCTCATAACAGATTTCGTTAAGCTAATACGCAGAATTACGGCAAGATCTGAAAAAGAACTGTAGCTTACCGCGAGTGGCGTTGAGTTACAATCGGATTAGCACTCGTTTGAAATTTCTCATACTGTTCTTCCCGGTAGAATTCAGTTGAAGAAATTAGCCGGCAGTGATTACCGGCGAATGCATTCAAATAGGTTATCGTTCTCACCGCCTCATGGTTGAATAATAAAATAAAACAAAATAAAATAAAATAAAAGTTTATTATTTAAATGTTAGATTTCTTCTAATTAATATTTTTAACTTTTAAAATTATCTCATTATTTTTAATTTTTTTATTTGGCGTATAATAAATCTCAAATATAATTTAAATTTTTTAAATTTAAATTATTTATTAAATTTTAATTTTAATTGATGGAATAAATTTATAATTTAATAAAAAAATTATTTTGTTATTATTATAATTTAAGTTGTGTATTTTAAGATTCTCGGCCTTAAATTGGTTGACTGTCCAGTTGACTTTTTAAAATATTAAGTGTGATTGAATCGAGCTTTTTGATTTATTCTATTGTTCTTTATTCTCGTTGGATTAGATTAGTTGACTATTTACTTTTTTAAAGGTCAATAATAATTGAATCCAACATTTTGATTTATTTTATTGTTTAAGTAACGCGTCACGTTACTAAAAGAAAAGTTACACGTCATGCTGTTGGTTCGTTAAATAATGGGGTAGTAAGACAGGAGCCCAACTATTGAAACCGAGCATTTTGTGTTTGAATATATATATATATATATATATATATATATATATATATATATATATATATATATATATATATATATATATATTTATTTATTTATTTATATATATATATATTTATTTATTTATTGGCATTCTTACTCTAAACTTTTTTTATTTTTTTTATTTTTTTAAGTTTTTCGAAACAGAAAAAAAAAAACATATACTCGTATTTATGTTAATGACATAAATAAAAAAAATTATTTTTTAAAAAATAAAATATTTAATTTATTTTTAAAAAATGCAAATTCTAGATTTAAAATGAAATTGTCATATTCTTTGGCCCAACCAATTAAATTATTGTAGCCCAAAATATTTTAATACATAGT
The DNA here is from genome assembly GCA_018691285.1 of Cucurbita argyrosperma subsp. sororia. NCBI lineage: Eukaryota > Viridiplantae > Streptophyta > Magnoliopsida > Cucurbitales > Cucurbitaceae > Cucurbita > Cucurbita argyrosperma. The sequence continues at coordinate 5,364,185 of CM031889.1, read as the reverse complement.
CTTTTGAATTTTCATTTATATTTAAAATTTATGGGTTATATATATTAAAATATTTCTTAAAACATTTTACAAAAATATTTTTAAAATTCTAATAATATTTTAAAATAAATACTAACAGTTAGAGTACTTTATCCCACCCGATAATTATATGCAGTAAGTCGTAAGTCTGCTGTTTTCTAAAACTTTCTACCCCGTTTTCTAAAACTTTCTTCTTGAATCGGGGTTAGAGGCTCGAGCATACGCCGCTTAGTCGTACGCGACGCAAGAACGAATAGACTTAACTCACTTGCTGCTGAGAAATGAGTACCGCACAAATCGCAAGTCCGCTGCCATTAAAGTGCGATTGTGACAAATGAGTACTTTTGAACTTTTTAAAAACGTTTACCGAGCATTGATGAAATTATTGAAAGTTCAAGAATATTTTTGAAACAGTAGTATTTTATATAATTTACCGTGATACCCTTCAACAACGAGAAGGGTATAATTAAAAACGGCTCACACTGACGCTTAAAATATATATTTAATAATTTTTAAAATATCAAATATAATAATCAAAATATTGCATGGAAAAATAATAATAACAATTTTTTATTTTCCAATAAGAAGTTTTTGTGGGATAATTGAAAAAAGAAAATAAAATACGAAGAAGATAAATATAAAAGTCAAAATTAATATTCCGCCAATAAGAAAGTGCCACTTGTCAACAACCTAGCCCTTCCCCCATATCCACACATTTTTCTTTTAAATATAATTATTAATTGAGATTAATAAATTATAAAAGGTTTATTTTTTGGTGTTACTAAAATAAAATAAGCTTTAAAATTAATATTATAGGAAAATACTTATATCTAATTTATTTATTTTCCAACTAACTATATAAATCATTTCATTTCTCTCTCTCTCTTAGCCACACACTTCTCTCTCCTCTCTAAATTATTTCATTTAATTTGAAGATGACGTATAGAACGAGACTAGCTCTTCTTAGACTATCGACGTATGAAAAAGAGTTATACCTCTCGATTTAATTTCTGTAACATTATTGGGCATCGAATAAGTAGCTTAACAGGAAGAGTCGAGAGATTCTTAACAAGCTATCAACTTCAATGTTCTACGTCAGGGTCTTGATTTATGGACCTAATTGACCCGCTTCAGTTTAGAGCATACTTCTATGCTGTATGAATGGTTGTTGTTTGATTCCCGAGCCATGTTTAGTATTATATTTCTTTATTTGAATATGGGTTTTTGAGGTGAGAGAAACCTCGAAGCATTTAAATTGCCCTTTTTAGTGGGCAATCGAGGATCGTCACGAAACCCTAAAATTGATTGTTGGGAAATAATATATTAGGGTTTATCTCTCAGTGATTAGTGCTACTTTCGATGACAGTGTTCGATATTAACATATTTTTAAAACTCGATTTTGATTTTAGAATTTAGCTACGAATGGAATGTTATTTCAAAGACTATTGTAAATATAATGTGATAGCACGAGTTTTAAAAATCAGAAACTTGCCATACGGGCTAATCGATATCTCAAGATCAGAAGGGCATTTGGGTAAATTCACACGACCCACCAAAAGGAACTCAAAGTTCTCTATATAAAACACGAGCCTTGTTTAGTATTATATTTCTTTAATTGAAAATGGATCTATGAGGTGAGAGAAATCTCGAAGCATTTAAATTTCTATTTTTGGTGGACAATCTTTGTTTGTCACAAAGCTTTAAAATTGGTCGTTAGGAAATAACTCATCCTTTAATCTCTTGATGATTAGTGCTACTTTCGAAGGGTATTTTGGTAAATTCACATGACCCACCAAAAGAAAATCAAATGCAATAGCACGAGATTCATAAAGCCAAAAATTTAAGAAACGGGGCTAATCGATACCCCAAAATCAAAGGGCATTTTGATAAATTCACATGACCCACCAAGAGGAATTCAAATATGACCGCACATGTTTCAAAAACCAAAAATTTAACTTACGAGGCTAATCGATATCTCGAGATCAGAAGGGCATTTTGGTGAATTCACATGCCCCATCAAAATGAATTAAAATGCAATAGCACGAGTTTCAAAAACCAAAAAACCTAACTTACCGAAATAATCGACATCCCAAAATCATAAAGGCATTTTGGTAAATTCGCATGACCCACCAAAAGAAATTCAAATGCGATAGCACAAGATTCATAAAGCCAAAAATTTAACAAACGGGGTAATCGATACCCCAAAATTAAAGGGCATTTTAGTAAATTCACATGACCCACCAAGAGGAATTCAGACATGATATAGCACAAGTTTCGAAAACCAAAAACTTAACTTACGAAGCTAATCAATATCTCGAGATCAGAAGGGCATTTTGGTAAAATCCACATGACACCGAATTTCAAAAACCAAAAACTTAACTTACGAAAGTGATCGACATCCCAAAATGAGAAGGGCATTTTCGTAAACTCACATGACCCACCACCAAAAGAATTCAAGGTTCTCTATATATAATGCAAGCTAGCATCTTACCTTTCTCCCATAATATCCACTTTTCCTCACCAAAACACACACAAACACATTCACCTTCTTCTTCCTTCATAGACAAAAACAGAGCACAGCTTCAATAAAACAGAGCATCTTCAATCTTTCCAACCCAGAAATCGATCAAAACATGGATCAAATCCAAAAGGCAGCCATGGAAGAGCAGAAGAACAACAAGAACAACAAGAACATGAACATGAACAAGAACAAGAACACTGATCAAACACTAAAAAAGGTAACAAAATTGTTGTTTTCTCTGTCTCTGTTTTCCTTCCTCTTCGCTCTTCCAATACCCACCTGGCTCCCTTTCCACCTCTTCCATAATTCCCCAAATTCCCGCTTCCATTTCCTCAACCAACCAATCGACAAGAACTCCATGTTCCTCCTCTGCAACGCCCTCCTCGTATTCCTCGCAAATTACTCTGGTCTCTTCAAATCTCTCTCCTCTTCCTCAAGGAGCTTCGACCCCTGTTCCAGACTCTACGATTTCGGGCCTCTGTCGGAGCCAATTACGACGGAGCTGGTTCAGAAACCGCCGCTGATTCCGACAGAAACCCCCGCCGATGAAAAGAACGATGACCCAGATGAAAGAATCGTTTCAGCTCCAGAAAATGGCGAAGAAGACGAGAGCTATGGATTAGCGGCGAGGTTTTTTGCGGCTGAATCAGGGGAGGTTGAGGATACGGCGGCGGCGGCGGCGACGGAGGAGGAGGAAGAAGGGAACGGCGGCGTGCTGAGTGATGAAGAATTGAAGAGAAAGTTTGATGAATTCATTAAGAGAATGAAGGAAGAAATCGTTCTAGACGATGCTACAAGAACTCTTGTGGTGGTTTGATAAGTAATTAAATTTGGGCTAAATTACTCTTTAAAAAAAAAACTCAAAAAAATATTTTTATTCTTTTCAAAATTACGATATTGCCCTTGACCTCTCGTTTCAAAACCGCTTCAGGAGTAGATATTTCTTAAAATTTTGAATGAAAATCGAGACTTGGAATGGGTGTAGCTGTAACTTGAATAGGTGGGATGATGTTCGGGGTATAATTTACGTTCCTAGTTAAATACTACACTATTCCAAAAGTCATGATTGAAGCTATTAAGAAGGTTGAAGGGTAATATTGTAATTTTCAAAATAATAAGAATATTTGTTTAAAGGACGATGTTTAGGGGTATTTTGGTAATTTAGCCTTAATTTTATTAAAATTATAAGGTTAAATATATGATGCCTAAAAAAAGGCTTGTAATGTATATTTTTATTTCCTTATTCATCCTATTTTGTTGGTTGGATAATTATTTAGTTTTTATTATTTTTTTATTTTTTTCTGAGTAAAAATTAAATTATTAACTAAATTCTAAAATTAAAAAATATATATATATATTGTTTTTAAAATTTGGCTAACATTCATTAAAAAAAAAAAAAACTTTATAAATTATTCATATATTAACTAAATCGTATTTTTACTTATCGTCAATTAATATCTGTACAACAGATCATGGTTAACCAGTTAAATTCACTATTTTCAAAATGATATTTGATGTTTTATCTACTGAACTATGCTCAAATTGGTTTCTTTTAAGACGTACGAATAGAAACTATAAAACTATTTATAATATTTATTTTAAATTATTTAAAAAATATGTTGAACAATCGAATATATATATATATATATATATATATATATATATATATATATATATATATTTATATATTTATATGCACGATTTGATAAAAAGATATTAATAAGTTTTTTGAGACTCGATCTGTATACCGTATATACGAGATCGAGAGAGTTCTAAAAATTTTAAATTAAGTCACGTTATCAGCTATCATTACAAATTATTACGTAATTTTCTTTTTCTTTTATCTTATCCTTTCGAGTTAGATCCTTCAAAGCTAAGGATGAATTTTTGTAGTCTCTCTCGGGGAAGAATCTAATTCTTCTTTTATAATATATATATATATATATATATATATATAAAGGAATATTAAAATAAAAAAGTTTAATATTATGTTGTCATCTCCTACGAAGTGTGTTTTAAAAATCGTGAGGCTGATGACGTTACATAACAAGCTAAAGCAGACTATATCTACTAGTAATGGGTTTGAACGGTTACAAATGGTATTAGAGCCAGACATTGGGTACAGTGCCAGTGAGGATGTTGGACCACCCAACATTCCTTATAGTAAGTAAACCTCTCGTTAACAAACGTGTTTTAGAAACCGTGAGGCTGATGACGCTTGGGTTGTTACAAATGGTATCAGAGCCAGAAACCGAGCATTGTGTCAGTGAGATAAGGGTGTAGAAACCTCTCTCTAACAGACGCGTTTTAAAAACATGAGACTGGTGACAATATATAACGATCAAAAGCAGACAATATCGACTAGCGGTGGGTTTGGGCGCTTATATAACGACAGCAACATCCACCTGTAACGTGTGGAAAAGTAAAGATGCTTAAGTAGAAATGACGAAAGGAGACTCCTTGCTTTAACGAGATTGTTACAAACTTACTAAATGCCTCGATTCTCCCGAAAGGTTAGCTAAGCTAATAAATAGTCGGTTTTTCTAAATTATACGAATCCAAAATTCTCGACCCCGACTAAAACGGAAAATATTTAAAAAATAAAAATAAGAAAAAGGAGAAATTGACATGAAATTGACACAATATTCAGATTCTTGAAGGAAAAAAAAAAAAAAAAAAAAAAAAAAAAAAAAAAAAAAAAAAAAAAAAAAAAAAAAAAAAAAAAAGCATTTGGAGTGAATATTTTGAAGAGTCAACATCTAAAATATGCTATTTGATGAGTATGTTCAATAACTTTATAATTTCTCACCCTTTAGTGGAAATTAAATTTCATCAATTATTATGGAAGCTAATATTATTTACTATATAGTTTTAATTACGTCACGTTAATAAAAATACCTCTAAACTTTATACTTTGTTTAAGAAATATTCTAAAGTTTCTGTTAAGATCGCTCAAAACAAGCGCACATACTCGATCTAAATGAACACAAAGAACAGGATAGAAAAATGCAAGGAGAATATTGGCTAAAGATTTATAATAAGAGAAAATACAGAGAATACATTACATTTTCAAAGCGGTCCTCATATAAATATATAAGTATATATTTTAGCTTACTATATATATATAGTTTTACCTGATATAACCATTTAGTCTGTATAACTATCTGCCATATATAACTTTACTATTTTTACTATTTTTTTTTACTTTTACTGTACATCAATTCATTTACCAAATATAATTTTACTATGCTCCATAACCTATTGGTTTCAACAATATTCTTAAATTTTTAATAAAAAAAGTTTAAAAAATATTTTTACAAGTTAATTTTGGATTCAAATTATTAATAATTTATTTTTAAAATACTCTTCAACTTTTAATATGGCTAAAAAAAATTAAATATTAAAAAATATCTTTATAGTTAGAATTATGTTTAAAAATTATACGAGTAATAAAAAAAAAAATTACTGTTAACTATAGACGAAAACTGTAACGCCCCTAATTTTCCCCACTCTAATTAGCGACGTTACCTTATACTCGTCAAATCAACAGGAAAAGGGCTCACATGGAACAGTCTCGACGAAAATGCATTCATCAATTTAAGCAGTTCATACCTAGAAAATCAATTGCGACAACCTAGCCTAGAAGTAATCAACAGAGACTAAAGAAAACACTTCGCAAAACTAAGAACCCAAGAGAATCCAACAGGCGCTACGACACAACAAACCCTCCTCAAGATTTCCATGGCCCTTCGCCTCATCCACCGTCACCCGTACATGGGAGCCTTGCCCTTTCCTGAAAAATATTGGTAGCACGTGGCTTGAGTATTATATAAAATACCCAGTAAGTCGCCCCACTGTTGGGGTTAAGCATATATTCATACATTCGGATACAAGCAGTCGCACACAGTACATCTACATGTCGCACACGATACACATACATGACGCACGCAACACACATACATGTCACACAGAATACCCATACATGTCGCACATCGTTACCATACATGCCGCACACTGCTAGAAGAACGGAACTGAGAGAGAGGTTTGTCTTCCATTCCTTCCCATGGCCTTAGGCCCTTGCCTTGTCCGGGCGGGGGTGGATGCATGGTAATTTCCCACACATGGCCCACGTGTGTGACTGTGGGCCCACCAGGCGAGCTCGCAAGCGAGCTCCCTGGGCCTGGCTTGGTCGGGTATGTATGACATACAATACCGGACGCCACGGACAAAGGAGGGCCTGCATGATATCGTGGCGAACACAATATCGAATATACGCATCCTTACCACCAGTAGCATAACGGGGGAGTGCCCCAAGTACATACCATAGCGTGCATGAGGTTCTTAAGGTTTACCTCCATGCCATTACACCTACGACGCTCCATCCCCTCGCCGTATTACATAGCATAACCGGGTTCACATTAGGCAAGCATAACATAGCATAACCGGGTCCACATTGAGCAAGCATATCCTAGCATACTAGTCATCTTATTCATGGCATGTGGGGTTCTCATTACAATCATGACATGTCAATCAAGCTCATCATACATACAGGGCGATAAAACGCGCCACAACATCATATTCATAAACATGGCATACCTAGCAATTCACTGCAAGAATCACATACATAAACAAAGCATGCATAGCATTTCACGGCAAGAAATATCTTACCTAGCATACAGCAACAACATATGGTGCATGCAAGGGCCACAGGGCACGCACCAACATACATACATAACTAACGCCAACAGTAAGGTTACTTACCTCCTTGGCCTTGACCGAAGTCGCCCACAACGCTAACTCCAGCGCCTAACTACCTCCTATAAGACAACATGATACACTCAGAGCGCCTTCACAACTATCCCTCGTGTCTAGCTACCAGGTACGTCCTTATCGCAAGCTATTTGTCAAACATGGAGTTTTACTGACCTCAAATGGTTGAAACGAGGGCGGAAATGGCTTCGGAAGGGTCGAAAACCTAAGAATCGGTATACTATTCGGATGTCGAGCCGCCGAGCCGCACTTAGCCGAACCGGAGGTTCGCGAAACCGCCGGTGGAGCAGAAACCGATGGCTGCGACGAACACCGCCGGCGCAGGGTTTCTGGAACGCCTCCGGCTTGGGCCACAAAGGGGACGAGGCTCTGGGGTGGTGTCCGAACGCGGGCTGCACGCTGGCTGAGAGGTCTCGCCGAATGCCGGGGGGAACCCGCGCCTGCGCTGCGTCTCCCTCGTCCAAAAGTCCCGACGGTCCAACTCGCAGGGCTTGGCTATTGTCGCCGGTGGATGCGTCGTTGCTCGTCCGTTCTCCGGTGGCGCGTTGGCTTCCTCCTGCTTCCAACCACACTAGCGCTCCCTTCTCCCTAAAGGAGGTGGCCACTCCTAGGGTTTACGGGAACCTGAGTGGATCCCGCCGAAATCTCGTGATTTTCGGCGGGGCCCCTTTTTTTTTTTTTTTTTTTTTTTTTTCTCTCCTCTCTCCTCAGAAGGTGTACCGTTACAAAAACTATCTATTCATACATTTTAAATTATTTTCAAACTTTTTAATGTTATATATGAATATTTTAAAAACGTGGTACTGATCATAAGAATATATTTTTTAATTTTTTTAAATTTTTTATAAAGTTAAGTGTTTTCGAAGTATTTTAAAATTTTTAAGAATATTAATGAATTTTTTTTTTAAAGTCAGAAATTTTTTAGATTAGTTGGAGAGTATTTTTAAAACAAAGTATTAACTATTTTCATGGCAGTAAGATTATTTTTTTAAAACTTATTTTAATGTTTACTGGTATTTTTTAATTTTTTAAAAAATTTTAAAAATATTATTAAAACTTTTGAAAGTTTAGTGGTATTTTATTCGGAGTTAAAATTGGAAGGTATTTTTATTAATTATTATGAGGCATTTCATACTTAGTAGATCAATTTTCAATTTTATACACGAACATGTCTAGTGTCACAATCGCACTCTTGTGGCAGTTAGACAGTGATTGTGTGGCACTTGTTCTAACCCGATGATCAAGTTAGCCATATGAAAACTATAAGTCATAGACAATTTAGACGTATGATCGAGCCTCAGTCATGTTTGAAATAAAGTGTTTTAGAAAACGTGAGCGACAAAATGCACTGAAAATAATTTATAAGAAAGCGATGTGACTAAAAGCAAATAAGTAACAACCACAACTTTGTTAGCATGTAACCTAGGTAGTAAGAATTGACGACTAGTCACATCTTCCTATAGTACATTTTGGGACATTTTAACCCTAACAAATGCAGACATAATTTTAGTGCAAGGTCGTACATTCCCACAATGATACGACATGAACGTAAGTAAAAGGGATTTAGAATAGGTATGCCACCATGAACAAGCATGACATAGACATCCGACATATGATTATAGACAACACGTCTTGGACAAGCATGACATAGACTTCCGACATACAATTAACAACACGTCTTGGACAAGCATGACATAGACTTCCAACATAAAATTAATAACACGTCTTGGACAAGCATGACCGTAACATTCAATAGTAATAGTAATAGTAAAAAAAAAAAACAAAAAGATTGTCTTCTAGTAGTGAGAAAGATAGGGAAAAGAAGGATTCTTGCCACACATGTGGCAAAAGAATAAAAAATGGCCATTTTCACAACCAATATATATATATATATATATATATATATATATATATATATATATATATATATAAAAGTAGGTTCTATTCCAAAAGTGCCCTCTCTTCCATCCTCAAAGAAAGTTGATTTTTAAAATATGTTATATTTTATTATTTTTCATTTGGAAGGGTAAAAATGCAAGAAATTAGCAATTTTTTTTTAATAAAAATAAATTAAGATACTTCGATGATCTCTAGTAGCTATTTGAAATTTTAGTTTGTTCGAGAACTTTTGGCATGTGCTATGTGAGAATGTATTAGAATATTTTCTTTTTGGGAGAGCATCGATTTATTTGGAATAATCTTTTATGTGTTTAAAGAGTATTGTAAAATAAAAAATTGCGTTTAAATAATACTATTAAACTAAAAAAAAGTTCAAATTAAAAATTAAAAAAAAGTTTGAAAATACCATTACCATTAATTTTGGAAATAAACCGTTAATATTTTGTTTAAAAAATACACGTTAAAAATTGTTTAAAAAATACTCTCAAATTTTCAAAAAGTTTCCTTAATACCCTTTTAAATTTTTTTTTTTTAGAACTAATTGACTTTTAAAGGTACAATTAAAATGGAGATAATTTATGAGATGTCAATAGACAATGTAACAAAATTTCATATGGTCCTATTTAGGCTTTTCCTTTCAGGCTCCAGACCCTTGTAATGGGGGGCTTCACAATCCACTTCCTTTCGTGTCCCAGCGTCCTCGCTCGTACTCATTCATTTCTCCCATCGATGTGAGACCACCACCAAAACCACCCCCCTTGGGGCCTAGCGTCTTTACTGGCACACCACCTCGTGTCTACCCCCTTTAGGAAACAGTGAGAAGGTTGACATTGTCCGGTGTCTGGCTCTAATACCATTTGTAACGACCTAGATCCATCGCTAATAGATATCGTTCTCTTTGGGTTTTTCCCTCAAGGCTTTAAAACGCGTCTGTTAGGGGAAGGCGGACGTTTTGTTCTCCTTCCCAACCAATGCGAAATATCCCAAACAATTTTTATCCATATATTGACAGTCAAACTTTTTTTAATAAAAATTAAGAGTATTAATGTTACCTTTACACGAGTATTTTAAATACATAATATTTTTTAATTTTAAAAAAATTTGAAAGGGAATGCAGAAACTTTTTAGAATTTTAGAATGGAATACTATTTTTGAAATAAAATATTAATTAATTTTAAAATTTAAGAATGTTATTGAAAGACCACGAAATAAAGATATATATATAATATATATATATATATATATATATTTTATTAATTAAGGTCAGAATTAATGAGAGACAAACAATTGAATGGTGTAAGTTGGTAATGCATGGCTGTTAACATCAAAATCAAGACCTCCACTAAAGGCTAAGCATCTTAATTAGTTAACTGATAAGGAAATGAAAATCCCTTTCTTGGGGGAAACAAATCTTTCATTAATCACATAATTCAATTTGTGGTTGTCTCCCAAAGAATGAAACCTTTGACCCACATCACAACCATCTTCTACCCTCTTCTAAGTAACGTTATTAAATGTATAACCAATGGCCTAAGTCTAGGATTTGAATTAAGATTCGACACTTGATGATTCCGACATTTTTTTATATTTCATACGGATATGGTTATGTTACCTACTCCTTGTTTCTTAAGAGTGAAAACTATTCCAACAGAACCAACACGAGTTCTTTTAACATGTTTTGTTTTCACTCACAAACATACGAGTTCTTTTAACATGTCTTGTCTTCACTCACATATATCTTAGGAAAAATTATAAGAGGTCACCTAATATAGAATTTCTTCAGCAAATACAAGGAAGATACATTTTATTGATATAGGTAATAACTTTGTATAATACTTGTTCTATATACTAGAGATGTAAGGTCGAACTAGAAAAAAACAAGTATGCGAGTCCTAAAAGCCTAATTCATATACATATTTGGACCATGAAACTAGAAGTTTAAATTCTTTCACCCTACGTGTTGAACCAAAAAAAAAAAAGGATTAATGAGTCAAATTGATCAATAAACATAAAATACACGTTAAAATGATAAATTAGTCTTCAACTTTTAAGTTTGTGTTTATTTGACTCTCGAACTTTAAATCATGTCTAATACATATTTGAATTATCAATTTTTCAACTAATATGTTTTTAATCCGAGCCTAACATCCGAGCGACAATCCAATTCATCCTAAAAGATGAAAATATCAATGCTTACAAAAATAAAAAATAAAAAATAATCATGAAATTATTAAATATTTTTAAGTTCAAAGTTTTAGACATAAATTAAGAATTTCATAAACTAAATTTGGGAGGTGTTGGATGAAAGTCCCACGTCCCTTAATTTAGAGGTTTATAAGAATACTATTTCTATAAGGTTTTGTGTAGAAGTCCAAATAAAGTCACCAGAGTTTATGCTTAAAGTGAATAAACCAACACCTAACCCATTGGTTTAAAAGATCCATGATGTGGGTAACTACCACACTGGTAAAGCTTCTGATGTTAATAGCTTGTATAGGTTTAGCAATCACCTAGAATTTTTTTTTACCATTTGTTAGTTCACTTTCTATTTTGGATGGTAAATACTCCTCTGACAAAAACGAAATATTGTGTACAGACAGTGCTTCTATCTCAAATTTCACCCCTCTTTGCAGCATTGACTCCAGTTCCAACCTAAGGTGGGGATCAAGTTTTCTTTGTAGAAGATGGCAATGCATGAAACAAGGATAAAAGAAAGCTAGAGCTGGTGATAGAAATTTACCTCCAATGTGGTACCTCCCTCCGCAAGTAGCATCTTAGTAACAGGGCTTCAGTTCTCCTCTTATCTGAAAGGTTAAGCAAAATACCCTCAAAACACAGTAAATGAGAATATTTGCTAAAACTACGACACCTAAATAGCTAAAAAGTTCTTGCAAGGAAAATTCTCTATTTATAATTCTTTACAATAAAAAATGAGAATATTTGCTAAAACTACCGTACCTAAAAAGCAGGGAAAGTTTGAGAAAGTTTTCTATTTATAATCATTTACAAATCATTTACAAAATCAGATAAATTAGAAAGGATATGAAAAAGAACAATAAATGGCTACAAAACAATTGCCGATAATAAAAGGACAAATATGATAGGAAGACAAATATCTAGATATTTGCCTCTAATAAAGAGTCAAATATGATACATATGGTAATATTTGCGTCTAATAAAGGGTCAAATATGAGACATATATAAACCATAATGGAAGATAAATATCTAGATATTTGCCTCTAATAAAGAGTCAAATATGATACATATGGTAATATTTGTCTAATAAAGACTCAAATATGATACATATAGGTAAACCATAATTCAAGGTTAAGACAAATAATACAGAAAATATCATTTGAAAATGCACACAGTGAATGTGTATGTGCGCGGGCGCGTGTGTGTTGTGTGCGTGTGCGGGTGCGTGTGTATTCGTAGGTAAGATCCCTCACCTTCCAAAGTTAACGGGATGAGACATTGTTGTGGTAGATTGTATGTGTTAGAATCTGAAGCAAAAGCTCCAAGCCAGTGTAGTTGTGGGATTCTGAGATACTTCGCATCGTAGGCCATTTGCTTGTGAAAAGGAAAAGGGTCAAGAACACTAACAGGGATTGAAGTTATCATTGTTTCACACAAAATGCTACTGGTTAGTTCGCAGTTCTGATGATATAATTTAGTAGATAAATAATTGAGATAATCGTTCAATTGAGGAGCCTAACCATAGAACCGAATCGATATGTTGTCAGAATGTCAAACCCATATGGATCACAATCTACCAAACAAAATGCAGGCAATGCCAAGACATCAACGAGAAGCCGCAGAAACCTGATAGCAATACATGCGTGCATATTTTCATGTCTCGCATCATCAATAATAAAATGAGATTAGCGTTTTTATGACCATAATTTATTTCTTTACCTTCTAGTAGGAACATCTGGATATCCACGTCCCTGAAAAAAGAAAATGTTAACATTTGAATATTAGAATTTTCAATTGCAGGACCTGAGACATGCTCACCGAGATTACAATGCAACGGTTTCTGCCGCAGAAATGGTCATTTGCTAGACGCTGAAAAACTGCACGTTCAAAAATCGAACCAGGTACTTTTAACTGATCAAAGTGAAACTCATTCCTTGAACCGTGAAATCAGCTTTTATCAGTATAGCCTTCACCTGATTCTTTCTCAACAACGAGTATGTAATTCGCAGGACTAGCAATATCTGCATATAAAGATAAAAATAGTCATAAGCGAAAACCGAATCGGGTGAAAAGGGCTTTCAAGAATATGGAGGAATGCGATAAGTGTTAGGAATCACTGGCCTCATACCAATGGAGATGTATTCCTTACTTATAAACTCATGATATTCCCTAAATTAGCAGACGTGGGACTCCCTCTCAACAATTCTCAACCATAAGAACTATATAATTTCACTAAGAAATGTAGAACTTTGGCAGACTACAGTATAGACAATCCATATCCAAAGGTATCATTCCGAGTGTCCAATTTAAGCTCTAGCCTAACAGATTGGCAAGTTATGTATCCAGTATCAGCAATACCTGTGACTTCTTCAACTTGAACAGGAATGGAGTGGGCCTGTATGTTATTGAGATGCATATGTTCAAATCAGTTACAGCTAAGAGTGATAAAATTGGCAATTGCATTATGAAGAACCGTAGTATAACTTTTACATTGTTAGGCTTCTTTATGCAATCAAATCTCCTACCAGCTTCTGCGAACCTCAACCAACCCATCACCAACCTGTAAAAGAAGTGACTACGTCAACATTCAGTTCTTTATTTTCTTCCTCCATGAAACAGATTGCAGCAAAAAGAGGAAATTGTTATGTAACAAAATCTAATGGTATAGAAAAGGCTGATATGGGTATCGACCCACAAAACAAATAATTGTGTAAGGAGACTGCTTGTAAAGGCTTATGCCAAGAACGCAAGCAGCACTCTGCACTAGTCTTTTCTTTACTGAACTGAGCAGATGTTTTCCTCGATACTTACCCATTTCCAACAGAAACCTGTCAAAAGGACACAAGTTGAAATGATCATCAGAAGCAGCTTGCAAACATGTTTATAGGATTTAAAGAAAACTGCAATTGATCTGTTGAAGAGTATCTTCCTAATTTCAACACCTATTAGTGCTGTTGGATCACAAAAAATGACTATACGTTTATTTTATCAAAGAACCTCATTTTGTGTGACACGCAGCCGACTGTAAATATCATATTGAGATTAGATCCCACATGAACTGTATTATATAACTATGGAGGAAACATAAATTGGAAAGAAAGTAAAATGAAGCGCAGCACCAACCACATTTAGATTGTGCCGGCTACATTGCAAAAGAATGCAGATGTCGTTGATTGCCCGGTCAACAACAGACTGATCTGCAAAATATTCATCATTACAATGAAGCCAATGTCATTAAACTCTGTCATATCAAGCAAAACAAGGAGATGTTCAGAAAATCTCCTGCCACAAATTTGCTGAAAACATAAATTCGAAGGATATGTTGAAATTTAATTCTTCTCAACTGGAGAGCTAATTATTTTATGAAACATGTATCTTAAACAAATCTACCGGTGCCTGCGGATTAAACGGTGGTTAGCTTTACCTGTAAAGACAGAGGGATGCATATAATATATATCTCTCTTTGAGCTATGTCTATTTTCTCGCAGAAGCTGCTGAATAATGAGTAGAACTCTAAGCAAGACATCTGATAGAGCAAAATGATATCAAATAAGTCACAAGTGTACTCTGTAGTCTATATGAATTATGATTTTATAATATCATTCGTCGACAAAACTAAATCACCTAGTCTACGGACATGGCTTTCCTTTTGAAGTGTTAGAATCTCCTTCCCTTCAGATAAATTGAACCTGCAGCAACTGTATAAAAAATAGCCATAATCGTCTAAACATCTCTTTAGGTAGACAACATACATTTCCAAAGCACATGTCCAATTTCAAGATAGTGGCCACAGCACATTCGCGAACTGTATTTTGTTGAAAGATTAAACTACTGTTTGGAACACCATTCGTTTATTACGAAAAGGATAAGTGAGAACTAGGTCCTACATATTAAATGCTTATGAGTTTAGACAGAGAAGTGCCTTTCGAAAATGACAAATCGCGGCTAAGTTATGCAACCGATTGACTCGGCCTCCGATAGGATCCAACAGATCCATTGGTAAATAACAAATCGAAGATTATCGAAAATTGTCATACGTATTGAGAACTAAATAATCGTAGTCAAGTAAATCACATAGAAACATGATGATCGTGATCATTATTTGGTACGACTATGAAGATTCAAAAGTAACAAAAACTGCAAACAAGCAAAACAAAATCCGAACCAGTTTTCAGTGGAATTAGTGCAGTAATTTTTAAACCGATCGATAGCGATCATCTTGGAGCTTCCATTACTCAGTTCAACGATCATAGATCTTGTTAGCTCTGCAAAACATGGAATCGAAAAGCGAAAAAGAAAATAGCAACGTTGAAACAGAAACCGTATGGAATGAATATGAGAATGAGTAAATTCAATCGAATTGTGACCTCTGATTTTCCTCATGATGTCGATTCTCTCCGAGCTTCCAAGCTTTCCCGCCATTTTTTGTTCAATGCTTCTGGTTTTGGAAACATTCCGTCTTATATACATGGGGCTATGGGCGTACAAAAACGGGTTAGTAGTAATTTTCTAAAAAAAAAAATTCTTTAATTTTAATTTTAAAATTTCTACTCTCAAATATTTAATTTTAATTTTAAAATTTTTAATAAATCATAAATTTTAGGCATTTTAATTTTAATTTTAATTTTATATAAATAGAAGAGAAACATGCAATAATAAGTTTAAAATTGGAAATGGGGAGAAACAAAAAAAAATTGGAGAGGTTTTTTTTTTTTTTTTTTTTTCTATTTTATAAATAAATTTTGATTATGACAAAATCGAGATACGAGTATTTGAATTACGGGTATTCATATGACTCGATAACTCGATCAATCTAGACTACTCGACCCAAATCATAAAATTGGGTTTAGTTAGATTTTTTGTTCGGTCTAGGTTGGATTGAGTTTTTTGAAAACCGAAAATTTGGTTCGATTTGGAAGTTGACATTTTATTTTTTTGTCAAATCAGCCCGAAAATAGTGCTTCCCACGGGTCTTGGTATCAGAGTCATGCCCTAAACTTAGCCATGTCAATATAATCTTCAAATGTCGAACAAAGAACTCCAAAAGAAAAAGGAGTCAAGGCTCCTCGAAGGTATAGTAAAAAATGACTAAGACTCCAAACAAAAAAGAGTCGAGCCTCGATTAAGGGGAAGCGTACTTTGTTCGAGGAGAGGTGTTGAATGAAAGTCCTACGTTGGCTAATTTAGAGAATGATCATGGATTTATAATCAAGAAATACCCACGCCATTGCATGAGGCCCGTTGGGAACCTCAATAAATTTATTATTATTATTTTTTAAATCTTACAAAAAAAAAAGTAAATAATAATAATAATTTAATTATTTTTAAATAAATATAAAAAACAACCAAATAAAAAATGAAAATGGTTACTATTCATTTAATCTAACATTATATATATATATATGAAAATTATGAATTAATGATTTTAAAATAAAAATTAAATTGATTAATTGATAAAAAAAAACTAAAATTAATAATTGGATTAATTTAATCAGTTTACACTTTTAACTGTAATTATTTTTTACCAAAATAAATGGAAAACCACTCCATAAATATATTATTATTTTTTAAAATCTTACAAAAATAGTAAAAAAACAATAATAATTTAATTATTTTTAAATAAATATAAGAAAAACAACCAAATAAAAATGAAAATTTGTTATATATATATATATATGAAAATTATGAATTAATGATTTTAAAATAAAATTTAAATTGATTAATTGATAAAAATATTTGTTTATAATTACAAGTGTTTAAATCTCGGTTATTAAATTAATTTGTTTAAAAAAAAAAAAAGGAAAAAAGAAAAGTTTGCAGCCAAACACCAACTTCTAGATCCTTGTCCAGAACCAAGTATAGCATACACCGACATCCAAACACCAACTTCTAGATCCTTGTCCAGAACCAGGAATAGCATACACCGACATCCAAAAAGTCCTTTTAATTTCAGGGAGGTCTTTTTCGCTGTATTTCTCTTTGCCAAAACCCTAATTTGAAGATTGGAAAAGAAAAATTAGAACAGAAGACTGATCTAAACCCTAATTCTCCGATAATGTCCCCTTTGATTTTCCGATCCCGATTCGTTTCCCTGCTGAAGAATCGCCATGGTCGTCTTATGAGCTCCGATCTCGCTTCGACCCCTTCCAAAGATGCGATCAATGCGTCTCAGAAGCTTATCTCCGATCAGATTCCACCTGATGTTCAAGGCCCTACTGATTCTTCTTCTTCTTCTTCTTCTTCTACCACTAGTAAGCCTTGGAATTTCCTTAAGTATAGTTTGATTGGTGCTCTCACAGGAGCAACTGCGGTTGCTGGTTACGCCAGCTATGGTACTTTCTCCTCCTCATTACCTCCTGATTTCTCGTTTAGAATGATGTGAATTTGATCTGGTTTTTATTTTGATTCACGTGAATTGGAGTTACGAACTGATGATTTGTTTTCCAGCCTATACTTATGATGAAATTGAAGAGAAGGCAAAAGCTCTTCGTCGTTCTGCTAGTCATACAGCTGCGGACGATGCTTCCGGTGTCGAGGTATGTGTTACGATGAGACCGGTCCCGAGTTTGAGATACTTTGACAAATTCTAGTTATTTTCTTTCGCAATTGTTTTCTATATCGAATTAGCGTTGTTTCTTTCCAACTGAAGCATGAATGAGTTTGTAACAACATAAGGGAAATATTGCGTGTTTGTTGGGATTTTTGGGATGGTGCAATTCCAATTTGATTTTCATTAGTCGTGGTTCAACTTATTTTGAGTTGTTTGTGTCAAATGAGGTTGCATGGTAATGTATGTTTCTTCCCCGTCTCTCTTTATTCAGCTTCATTTATTTTGTGGTGCGAAGCATAACTTTTTGTCATTATTTTTCTTTGGCAGAAAGTTCAGGGCATGCTATACTCCACGATAATGTCAGGTAGAAGCAAAAACCTTCTTTTCTTATTGACCTTTCCAATTCAAACGCTTACTCTTTGTACGACGTTAACATTGATTTACCGTTTGAATACCTCGAAAACCCTACTAGAGCAGAATAAATCTTTGGAGCTTATGCACATTGTAGAAAATAATTTAGGTTAAGAGTCGAGATGAGGGTTTATGGTTTGGGGAGGGCAATTGAAGAATTTGTAGTTGTTGTTGGTGAAATGGTAGACATGCAAGATGCTTTGTCCATTGGAGAGCAAAGAGACATAAATATGAAACGTGTGCCTCAATGCCTCAGCTGGTGCCAAAGTACATCTTAGGTGATGCTTGATAGAGGGCGTCTTGCCTTCACCAAGGTGGCTTTGATGCCTTTGCACGTATGCACTTTTTTCAAATGCTGCACCTCTGACTTGATAAATTGAAGAGTTTCAAATATATTGTTATGCTTATTATATGGTAACTGGTTAATTCAGTATCATTAGTTAACAAAAAGAACCTCATCGTGCAGCTCCTGCTAAACTCATTGACGTTTACCTTGATTTGAGGAAGGCAATTGAAGAGCAAGTTAAAGTGCGTACGTTGTTTCAGTTTAACATTGCTCTTGGATGTTTATCAGCCACTGTAGATTCACTTGTCGCTGACCATAAGTTTTTTTTTTTTTGCTAATTTTAGGGTTATACTGAACCCAATGCGGAAATGCTTCTTCCAGAATTGCATCCCATGGAACGGCATGTGTTTACGCTTGTTCTAGATCTAAACGAGACTCTAGTATACTCTGATTGGACGGTAAGACTAATATTAAAGATAATGTTGTGTTTTCGATGCCTTCGTAATTTTTTATTTTTATCTTTTTTGGTGGCTTAGGTTGTGGTTTTGCCTTTTCTATATATGTCTTCCTTTTTTGGTCATATTTACTCTCTTCTTTGTGAGAGTTGTTTTCATTACCAAAAATATGTCATTTTTAATTAGTGAATTTGTTGAATTGCATTTTGACTCTTGCCAAACAATTGCATTTTGACTAGCTTTTTCATACAAGTTTCATTTTTTTAAATTTTGTTGATGTTTCTTTTTTATTTTAATCACCGAACTCTTCTTGGATATCATTGGATTTATGATATTTAGCTTATGCTTGTACTTGATGATAACAAAGACTTGTTGGGGTATTTTTTTCATTGGTTGTAACAACCTCTCTTTTCTTCTAAAGCGAGAAAGAGGCTGGCAGACGTTTAAAAGACCTGGAGTTGATTCTTTCTTGGAACATCTTGCCCAGTTTTATGAAATTGTTATATACTCTGATCAATCAAATATGGTAATTTATTCTCTTTTCGTCTTAAACTCGATTGCCACGTTTATAAATTTTAATCACAGAAAAAGTTACATTTATTTTGTTTTGCTATTGCAGTATGTTGATCCTGTCATTGATAGGTTGGATCCCAAGCATTGCATACGATATAGGTTGTCAAGAGCAGCTACAAAGTATGAGAATGGAAAGCATTACAGAGTATGTTATGGATGAGAGTTTACTCTTCTGTTTTTTCTCTGATAAATTCTTCTCTAGATATCTGGATCTTACAATTTTGCATTCGCCTTAGTCTTTAAGATAATGATCAATTATTTTGAGCTAGATGATACCATAAATTTATCATTCTAGATTACTTATCTGCCATATGTATTATACTCAAAATTATATTTTCCTTTACCCGTCATAATGAACTTTCTTGTAATTCTTTTGGATGAAAAATTCTAACTAGAGAAAAGGCGATCAATATATCATTAATTTATGAATACGGTAAGGTAACCCATTCAAATTTTATTCGATTGTATAATGCACTTTCTTTGTTTGTTTTTCAAAAAAATACGAAAAACAGGACCTCTCAAAGCTTAACAGGGATCCCAGGAAGATTATTTATTTGAGTGGCCATGCACTTGATAGTAGTCTACAACCAGAAAACTCTGTTCCAATAAAGCCATGGAAGTGTGAGGCAGATGACACAGCTCTTCTTGATTTTATACCATTTCTTGAATGTAAGCATTCTGATCTTGCTATGCATATGATGAGAATTCATAACTAGGGGTGATTTTGTTTGGTTAGTACAAATTTTTTTCTGGTAACAAATGAACAAACGTTTACTTGAATATGCAGTTGTTGCACGAAATAGTCCAGCTGACATCAGACAAGTACTTGAATCATATAAAGGATGCGACATTCCAACAGAATTTATAAGACGTTCTAAAGAGCATCAAAGGTGATTATTTTTTTCTCCTTTTTTTTTTTTCAATAGTAGGTCTATGTCTTTCCTTCATTTTGAATTATGATTCTAGTCTGTTTACTTTTTTATTTATGTCTGTCTTTCCTTTGTTTTATTTTAGTCCATGTGCTATATAAATATGGCTTAATTCTAACATTAATTTTAGAAGAAACTGACCTGACATTACGTTGAAGCTAGCATGATGTCTTGAACCTGTTTCTTGTTTAAAGAAAAGAGCAGAACAAAAAACAAGGGACCAAATAGTTTAAAACAAAAATTTACAAGGACTAGAATGATGATCCAACCTTTTTTTTATTGATAAATGACTTTTTCAGTAATGGTGTTCAATTTCTATTATCCTGAGCTTGTGATGTCAGCAAAAAGCTGTATGTAGAAGGAAATTGTTCCATTGTTATCTGTGATTTATATTATTTGTAGGACACCTATAGATTTACATGTTCATGAAATTACTAATTGTCTAGAATATTCTTTTATAGTAGACTTCCGTGATTCACATGGGGGCTTAATTTGCTATTTTTGCTTTAATTTTAGTGGCATTCTGGTTTTCTTGTATAATATGAGTATCTTCTATTAAAAGACATCTAATAAAGTTAAGTAAACGTGCTTGCGAAGCAGAAAAGATAGATATTGTGAGATGGAATCAAATGAAATAACTAATTAGTTTATCTCAAAAAGAAATGAAGAAGAAAAGATTCGAACATTGCTTCAAATGATCTAATATATGTTCTTGTATCAATTTTGTAGCATCCATCTTATGATTTCAATGCTTGACATTACTTCAAATGATCTAATATATTTCTTGTATCAATTTTGTTGCATCCATCTTATGATTTCAATGCTTGACATTACTTCAAATGATCTATATACGTTACCTAAGTATCGATCGTGTTAATTAACGATGCAGGCGGATTCAAGAACAGAAGCAGCAGGGGCGAATATGGAAACGTTGAGATCAAAATAGTGTAAAAAGTTGATCAAAATTGTAGTGTCAAACATAAACAAAGATATCGTTTGGAAATCAACTCCAGCCAACTTTCTTCATGCAGGCCAAGAAGCAACTTCAGATTGATTCCATCGATTTTCTCTTCCACATTCCAGTAGTTGCAGCTTCTTGATAAGGAAGTACAGTACGTAATTTTTTTTTTTCCTTTTTCTTTTTCCTCTCAATTTGAATATCCCCCATAAATTTTGCAACTTATTTATCCCATTATTTCTGGAGATGAGATGGTTTTTCCAGGCAAATGAAGTTTTGATATTGTGTCATGGATGCTCTTCTGAGTAATTCCTGAATAGCTATGACTGTCCAAGTTTGGTTACAATTATAACCCTTCGATTTTGTTTTTGTTTTTCTATAATTATATTTGTATAGATCAATATTACATCAAATTAAAGTAGTAGACTCTCGATTGATTTGTAATTTTGATTCATCTGACTTCATATTTACCTTCTTTTGACACTAATATATTCGTTTTTAGTATTTTGACCACATCGACACTCAACAAATAGTCTGTAACGGTCTAAACTCGTGGCTAGCAGATGTTGTCTTCTTTCATCTGGACTTTCCCTTTCGTGCTTTTCCTCAAAGTTTTTAAAACGTGTCGGCTAGGAAGAGGTTTTCGCACCCTTATAGAGAATGGTTTGTTCTCTTCTCCAACTGATGTGAGATCTCACAATTCACCCCATTTGGGGTTCAGTGTCCTCGCTGGCACTCGTTCCCTTCTCTAATTGATGTGGGATCTCTCAATCCACCCCCTTCCGGGTTGCATAATGTCCACTCACCATTGGGGCTTAGCTTCCTTACTGGCACATCGCCCCGTGTTTGGCTCTAATACCATTTGTAACGGCTCATGCCCTTTGTTAGTAGATATTGTTTGTTCTTTTTCCTCTCAAGGTTTATAAAACGTGAAGATATGTTTCCACACCCTTATAAAGAATATTTTGTTCTCTTTACCAAGTGGGATCTTACACAGTTGGTGTGATATGTTTAGGAGATAAATTTCTACCAAATTGGCATGATATATGGTAGATAGACAGATATAGATTTTTGGTCATGTCACGTACGTTGATTGTGTCGAATGCAAGGACCAAATCGAAGATAATCCAAAGTTGGATGACAGGGGTGCACATAAGAAGTTCGAAAATCAACCCAACCACCCGAAACAATGTTGGTGAAGATTTTAGCTCAAATTTGTCATTTCCTAGATGATGTTGAAACTCTTAGGTGCATGCAGTTCAATTATTTACAAATGAAGAATGCATCATACATAGTAAATATCAATATCATGACACTTGCTTTTGTGCTCTTCTTCTTAGTTGGCAATTGACAAGTCACTTTCTTAGATGACTTCAAAGCTTCCCTCTTGCTGCTAGCAGGCAGATTCTGGGTCGCTTTCCTTCTTAGCTTGATGCCTTCTCCAACTTGAAAGTCTTCGTCAACGCCCACACCATAATAAACAGGGTATCAATTCTTCTCATCTTTTGAATTTTCAATTACTTTCGACTTTTCTTTTCTCCTCTTAATTGATCTCGTAGGGGTAGGTCGGGTAAATATTTTGGACCAATAAAAAATATTGGGTTGTTGGTTAGGTTGGTGACCTGACAACTCGAATATAGTTCACAACCTAACTCTAATATTAGGTTGGTTGGGTTGATGACCTGAACTACTCGAATATAGTTCACAACTCAATTCTAATATTGAGTTGGTTGGATTGGTGACTCGAACAACTCGAATATAGTTCACAATTCAACTCTAATTTTGAATTTGTTGGGTTGATGACCTGAACAACTCGAATATAGTTCACAACTCAACTCTACCCGAATAACTCGAATATAGTTCACAACTCAACTCTAATATTGAGTTGATTGGATTGGTGACTCGAACAACTCGAATATAGTTCACAACTCAACTCTAATATTGAGTTGGTTGGATTGTTGACCCGAACAACTCAAATGTAGTTCACAACTCAACTCTAATATTGAATTGGTTGGATTGGTGACCCGTACAACTCGAATATAGTTTACAACTCAACTCTAATATTGAGTTGATTGGATTGGTGATTCGAATAACTTGAATATAGTTTACAACTCAACTTTACTATTCAGTTGGTTGGATTGGTGACACGAACAACTCGAATATAGTTCAGAACTCAACTCTAGTATTGAGTTGGTTGGATTGGTGACCCGAACAACTCGAATATAGTTCACAACCCAACTCTAATATTGAATTGGTTGGGTTGGTGACTCAAACAACTTGAATATAGTTCACAACCCAACTCTAATATTAGGTTGGTTGGGTTGGTCACCCGAACATTTCGAATATAGTTCACTACTCAACTCTAATATTAGGTTGGTTGGGTTGGTAAACTGAACAACTCTACAAGTTCACAACCCAATCCTCCATTTTCGAGTTGGGTTGTTAGATTGTTTTTTAAAAAAATTAATTTTAAAAAATCATACTTATCTACCATTTATATTACTTTAATAACTAAAATCTCAAAAACCTTAAATATCAAACATTCACAAGTTACAATGCATCACTAACATCGGTAATAAACGTCTAATATTCTTAATCATTATAAGAGTAGGGTTGGATTATAACCCTATTTTTGAGTTGGTTGGGTTGACTTGACAAAAAAAAAAGTCAACTCACAAACAACCCAAATTTTTAAAAGATATTTAACCCAATTTAACTTTTATAGTTTGTGTTAGATAGCCTGAATTGATCGAATTATTGATTGATAAAAGCATCCCAAAACTACGCCATGGTTATTCATTCACGCAAATAAATTTAAACTTTAAAAAGTTAATAAAAGCGAACTTTTCTACATGATTTAATTTTAATTTTAATTTCTTTAGAGTTCGACATTTGTGACATGATTTTAGCCAACAATATAAGCATGTGTCTACAAAGGGGTTTTTGATGCATGATCTTGAAATCGACGGTCATGAGCTTTCAACGTGTCAGTTATTTATAATTAATTCTTCCAAATTATTTTTTCCGTTATATAATCATAATCCCACCAAGTAAAAAATAAAAAATAAAAAACCTAAATTAATAAAAAGAAAATATCATAAATAATAATATATTTAAATTGTGACGTGGCACTACAGTTGGGTTCGGACAGGCATTAGCCGACGAGTCACGGGCTTTTTCTGGGACTAGAGTACGAACCATGCCCACGCGCTGTTAAGGCGCGCTATACACGCGCCTGACAGATCATAACAAGGGAGCCAGCGTTGTAGTCTTAGATAACATCGTTGCCACGTGGGCCAGCTTCTTGAAATCATTTTTATTTATTTATTTTAATTTTCATAATTTATTAATAATATAAATATTCACAAATACAAATGTTAAAAATAATTAAAACGAAAAAACAATAATAATTTTTTGTTCAACGTTACATTTTTATTTTTAAATTTTGAATTAATATCTGTTAATTAATTTTAAAATAATTATGATATAAATATGTTTTTAATTAATTTTAAAAAAATTAGTAAAATCTAATTTAAATGTAAATTTTAGAACTTAACGACCAAATAAAAAATAAAATTCAATATATAGATATGACGTTTTGAACGTAGAAATTAGAAAGGTTCATTTAACGTGCACGCACGACTAGACTCAAATAAAGCTGATAATCCTTATTTAAACGAGCAACTGAAGAGGGTGAGAGAGTAGAGAGAAATTTCTTTCGATTAGCGTTAATTAATTTAAAAATAATTATGATATAAATATTTTTTTAATTAATTTTAACGCGGTGAAAAAATTAGTAAAAATTAATTTAACTATTAATAATTAATAAATAAAAACTAATATTATAGATAAATTTTGAATGAAAAATACAACTCAAAATACAGATATAACATTTTGAAACGAACAAACTAGAGACGTCTATTTAACGCACTTGCCTCAAATGGAGCTGTTAATCCTTATTTAAACCGAAAACAAGAGTTAGCTAAATGGGGCCCGAGACAAAAACTATATTACTCGTCTCTATCTCTGTCTCACCAAGTTCCCGTTCAACCAAATAAAATATTATCGAATTTCTTAAGATATATTTTTACATTTTTTTTCAATAGAAATTATATTAAAAAACAAATTTATTTAAATTGAAATAGAAAGTAAGGACACACAAGTGACGTATGGAGACTTATTTATATTATAAAATAATAATATTTTGAAATTAAATTTAAATAATAATAATAATAAATAAATAAATAAATAATCTTTTTTGTGTAGTACATTGAAATCTGTTTTACCTCTTTCAGTTTCTGTACTACACACCGTCCTCCTCTCTTCCTCTGTATTTAACACCGCACAAATGTCTTCTTCTTCCCCAAAATCCCCTCCAAATGGCCCGCCGTCTCCTCCTCCTCTCCATTTTCCTCCTCCTCCTCTCCTCCGCCGTCGCCCACAGCGGCCACCACGACGATGACGATGCCGGAGAGGTCGAGGCCACTCCAAATCTCCGCTCCAAGCCGCTCATTCTCGTTAAGATCGGCTGTCTTATTCTCATCTTTTTCGGTACTTTCATCCCTGGAATCTCTCCCTGTTTCTTCAAATGGAACGATGGATTCCTTGTCCTTGGTACTCAGTTTGCTGGCGGCGTCTTCTTTGGCACTGCTATGATGCATTTCCTCTCCGATGCTAATGAGACGTTTGGCGATTTGACTGATAAGGCGTATCCGTTCGCGTTTATGCTTGCTTGTGTAGGGTTTTTGATGACTATGGCGGCGGATTGTGTGATATCGTATCTCTATCGGAAACAGGACGGTGATTCTTCGATTGATGTTGAGCTTCGAGGTAATATTGATTCTAGAACTCTTCTGATTTGAATTTTAATCTGGAATTTTTGTTCTGTTCTTCTGTGAAAATTGATTGTGGTTCTTCTTTCTTGTGAACTTCAAATTCGTTTTCTCGTGGTACTGATTCTGAATCGGCTAACAAACCGATGAATTTTCCTTCCAACTTTTCTGGATTCTTTGATTTTATCGATTTTCGTGGATTGAAATGAATGTGGAATAGAGAATCAAAGAGGATATTTATTTGCAATTTCACGCGATTGAGTAATTTCCTGAACTTGTCGGATCCAGAATCTGAGGAAACAACCAAAAGTAAAATAAGACAAAATTAATGATGAACGAATTAACTATGAACTTAGAGGTTGGGTTGGGAATTTTGAAAATCGCTTTCTAAAAGATGTCTTCCTTTTCCTTTATCCGTTTTCATACCAATGAATTTAGTGGTTGGGAAAGAACAAATGAATTAACTAATCAAATTTCAACACAGTTTTTTTGTTTTCTAACAAAAAATATTAAATAATTAAAAACACTATTCTACTTTCCTTTTTTTTTAATTTTTACATTAGGTGTAAGTGGGTGGACTCATTTATTTGATTTCTAAACTTTAAAAATACATCCTTCACCTTTGTCAATTTTATAAATAGTTGATCCATTCAAAAACATTTTTACAAATTATAATGATTTCATTTGTCACAACTTTTTAGTATGATTTTTGAAATTTTGCTAGTTTGGACAGCGAAAGTTAATTTTTTTTAGTTCAACTTTTTAGTAAATATGTGAGATTTTAGGTTGGTTGGGGAGGGGCACGAAGAATTTCTTGTAGATTTGAGGCTGACGACGATACATGACGAGCCAAAGCGTACAATATTTATTAGCTGTGAAATTTGGTTGTTACAAATGGTATTAGAGCCAGACACCGGGTGGTGTGCGAGTGTGGAATTTGGTTGTTACAAATGGTATTAGATGTTACAAATGGTATTAGAGCCAGACACCGGGTGGTGTGCGAGTGTGGAATTTGGTTGTTACAAATGGTATTAGAACCAGACACCGGGCGACACCGGGCGGTGTGCAAGTGAGAATGTTGGACCTAATGGGGGTGGATTGTGAGATTCCATGTAGGTTGGAGAGGGGTGGTGTGCGAGTGTGGAATTTGGTTGTTACAAATGGTATTAGAACCAGACACCGGGCGGTGTGCAAGTGAGAATGTTGGACCTAATGGGGGTGGATTGTGAGATTCCACGTAGGTTGGAGAGGGGAACGAACCATTCCTTATTAAGGGTGTGGAAACCTCTATCTAATAGATGCGTTTTAAAACTGTGAGACTGATGGTGGTACGTAATGGGCCAAAGCAGATAAAATCTACACGCAGTGGAATTTGACTGTTACAAATGGTATCAGAACCAGACACGCCCTTAAGAGGGTGAATTGTGAGATCCCACATTGTTGTAGAGGGGAACGAAGCATTCCTCATAAGGGTGTGGAAATCTCTCCCTAGTAGACTCGTCTTCAAATCGTGAGCAAATCGTGAGGCAGACGGCTACGTAACGGACCAAAATAGACAATATTTACTAACGGTAGAATTTGGCTACTGTGTTTGTCTATCATCTTTATACAACCCTCAATAATTATGGTGTTCTTTCACTGCAGGAGCTGCAATTTCACCTTCAAAGCTTCAGGTAACAAAGCTAAACTCAGCTATCCTTCCTTGTTATATCCAACTTGAACTCATTTCTTTTGTGTAATTCAGGTCCATAATGGCAGCAATGGCCATAACCCACATCCACATGCAGCTATCACAACAATGGGTTCATTTGGGGACAGCATTTTACTAATCGTTGCGTTGTGCTTTCACTCTGTGTTCGAAGGCATTGCCATCGGCGTTGCAGAGACCGAAGCCGATGCCTGGAGAGCCCTATGGACGATCTCCCTCCACAAGGTTTTTGCAGCCATTGCCATGGGCATTGCTCTCCTCCGAATGATCCCAAACCGCCCCCTGTTGTCGAGTGCTGCCTACTCCTTTGCTTTCGCCATCTCGAGCCCCATTGGCATCGCTATCGGACTCATAATCGACGCCACGACAGAAGGCGCGGTTGCAGATTGGATCTTTGCGATCTCAATGGGGCTGGCTTGTGGAGTGTTCATTTATGTGTCCATAAACCATCTGCTTTCAAAGGGATACACAGCCAAGGATTCAGTTGTGGTGGACAATCCCAATCACAAGTTTGTTGCTGTGCTTTTAGGAATTGGGATTATTGCTGTTGTAATGATTTGGGACACCTGATTCCCAATCATAGACGGAGAATATATCTATTTTAGATCAGAGCTTTTGTTGTATGTAAAGTTAAAAGCGCTTTTTGCAGCCGAGTTTTACTCGGTCACATGTGTCTTACAATTTCTAGTAAGAGACCAAAACGAGAAAGAAGCTTATTTGAACGTTCTCATGATGTTTGACAAAATGAGTAAAGTTGACAATGGTATCCCTATAAACAAACTAAAACCTTGTTATGTCATCATCGATCGTTGTGCATTGTCGAAGGAAGAAAGTCACGGGCCTTTTCTTGTAGGATGCTAGGTGACATGTTGCTAGCTTCAACTCGGTGGAATAATAATCATTGATTCCCTTTTCTATTTCTAATTCATTCGACCGGTGTGAGCTCCTTTCTCAAACTAGAACAACTCTGAGCCTTAGGGAAGATGAACCGCATAAGTTCACCGGGGTGAAGCGCTCAGCTAAAATGTCAAACAAAAAGTCATAACTAATAGGAGCACCTCGGGAGAGGAGCGAACTCTACTCGTTGCTACTGTCACCATCATAAGAGGAAGAAGACAGGTGAGTCGAGAAGAAGACTCGCTAAGAGATGGTGTTTAGAGATGGAACAAGGAGAGTTAGAGAGATTTAGGAATGAACAAGGAGAGTTAGAGAGATTTAGGAATGAACAAGGAGAGTTAGAGAGATTTAGGAAGAAAATAAAATATTTAATTTGTGTGGCGGTCCATACCCAGATTCAGATTAAGATTCAAAACCCAAATTTGGCACATAATGATCCCGACATTCCCCAGAGACATGGTTACATTACCTACTTCTCGCTTCTTAAGAGTAAAGACATCCCTATAGAATCTCGCTTCTCAAGAGTAAAGACATCCCTATAGAATCTCGCTTCTCAAGAGTAAAGACATCCCTATAGATCGCTTGCATACATCCCAAAAAAATTCTTAGAGGTCAACCAACATAGTTCATATGACCGAGCAATCGAAAAGGAAGACGCACCTTCTTATTTGTATAGGCAGTGACTTCCAATTCTTCTAACCCTATCTTAGCTATCCTATCCTCAAGATTCCTCTCATTCAAATATAGTCTCGATTCACTCCTGTACTCCACTTTTACTCAGGTGTCTCAATCTTAAAAACTAGGTCAATTCCAAACATCAGAGACCAAAAGTACAATTTATCCGAAAAACAAATAGTTACGAAACGGGTTAATTTTTATGTAAAGTCGAGATACAGGGCCCAAAACATGTCCTGTAAAGACGATATTAAAATCAAAGTATCTGATTAGGCCTAAAATGATGATGGAACCAAAAAGCTATTACAGAAAAATGGAGTTTATGCATTAACGGCCTGTCCTCAGGGGCTGAGTAGAAGAAAATCCAGAAGAAATCAATACACATTCCCATATGAAGTTTCAAAGAATGAGTCAGAAGATTATACCCCAAGTGAGCTAAAGATCCAAGTTCAACGTTTTCTCCACGCAAATTGTCACAATAACAGGCCCTGCCAAGTCCCCCACAGCACATCCTGCACACACAATCAAAGGACTCTAATGATTCAAAAACGAGTCACGACGCAACAGTACCGATAGTAAAGATGGGTTTAGAAGGGTGTGAGAGCTTACCGATCCACTGGCCTGTCGATGGGCGGAAGAGTGTGGCGCCTATGCCTGCTCCAATGGAAGCGAAAACTAGCGATGTGCTACATCGGAGAGTAGCGCCTGCAATCTTCTTCCTTAAAAGTATGATTTTATCAGTTTCATCGCTTATATCGTCTTCTTTGGGCTTTACTTTCGCAGATATGTATCGGTAGATTTCGATACCGACTTGGACAAGCCATGACGCTGCAACTCCTAGAGCGTGTCCTGTATTGTCAAGTCCAAGCAGGAAAACACAATGAGCATCTGAGAATGGTGATGGGTATATCTTTTGCGGGGCGGGGTGTTGATAATTGAATTTAACCTCGGAACGTCGTCCTGCTAACTCTAAAGAAGTAGACCGAAGTAGGCAGTCCTCGTCCTGCCTTGCGAATGGCGGATTTCGGAACATCTGTTGTGTCAATAAATAGACAAGTTGGTTCATTACATTGCCATCTACCAATTACAAATGGAAGAAAACTATCTTTTAAATCTTGTTTGCCATTTCAAACGATGTTGAAAAATTAGGAACGGTGAGGATAGTTACCTTTAAGAAGCTTCCATGCAATACGCTGCGAAAAATAGTGGACCGAAATTCTTTCCAAGACGCGTCTCGTTGTAACGACCGTAGTCTGATGATATCCAAATAAAGTGATCAATGAACTTGATTTGATTTCAAGTGTTATAAGAAATATCTATTACAGAGACATGAAAAAATAAGACATTGCAGAACAAAAGGTTCCAGAATAAGCAAGGCAACACAGTAGTTTCGATAAAGATATTGCACCCGGAAGCTGGTTGCTCGAGTCCTGAATGAAAAACCGTACCATTTTCTGAACATTTAACTCGAGCGTAAGCCATGAAATACAAGACTGTAATAACCCAGATCCACCGCTAACAGATATTGTCCTCTTTGGGCTTTCCCTTTCGGGCTTCCCCTCAAGGCTTTAAAACGCGTCTGCTAGGGGAAGGTTTCCACACCATTATATAAGGGTGTGTTGTTCTCCTCCCCAACAAATGTGGGACATCACAATCCACCCCCTTCAGGGCCAGCGTCCTCGCTGGCACTTGTTCTTTTCTCCAATCGATTGTGGGACCGCCACCAAATCCACCCCCCTTTGGGGCCTAGCGTCCTTACTAGCTCACCGTCTCGTATCTATCCCCCTTCGAGGAACAGCGAGAAGGCTGACACATCGTTTGGTGTCTGGCTCTAATACTATTTGTAACGTCCAGATCCACCGCTAGCAGATATTGTCCTCTTTGGGCTTTCCTTTTCGGGCTTCCCCTCAAGGTTTTAAAACGCGTTTGCTAGGGGAAGGTTTCCACACCCTTATAAAGGGTGTTTTGTTCTCTTCCCCAACCAATGTGAGACATCACAAAGACAGAATTTCAATATCGATTACGCTTATCGTTTAATCAATAGCCAGAAAGAAGATAGTATTTCAGTACATGACAAATAAGTGGGGTTAACACGATGCAATTTCGAGCGTTTGACGAGGAATGGGCTGATAAGCGAAATAATATGAAAATTCAGGATGCTATAAACAGTAACTTCCGCTCAGAGATCAAGCAGTTTTCACTAATGAAGTATCACTTAGTTCATGGAACACATAGGTGACATTCTATCCTCAGAGACATAAGACCAATACGTAACTCTACAACCGTTTAACCCCACAACGAAGGCAGGCAGTAAGCAAGCTACTGAGTTGTGAGGTGCCACATCGGTTGGAGAGGGGAACGAAGCATTCCTTAATAAGGGTGTGGAAACATCTCCCTAGTAGATGCATTTTAAAACATCGAAGGGAGCCCAAAGAGTACAATATTTGCTAACGGTGGGTTTGGGTTGTTACACGAACGGTATCAAGTATGGTTTCAGACCTAACCGTACGGAGGGAAAAACAACTCGACAAGTTTTAAAAATTATTTGGAAGACTTCATAAAAGCTTTTACTCAAGGAAGACCAAAACACAGATCAATTAAAAAGAAAAAAAAAACATATTTTTAGATCAGCTAAAGAACAAGTATTTGGTTGACGAAAAAAACGGAGAATGGGTAATTCAACAAACCTCGCGAACGATTTGCTTGATCGACTTTTTAAACGGAGAAACTAGATCAACTTGCTGCTCTTCTTGAGCGTCGTTGAAAAAGTCCTCATCGTCCTCGTCTTCCAACTTTGCACGGGGCTCCAAAAGAGGCAAATAAAACATCAGAAACGACCTCAACGTTGTCATACCGAGCATCCTCCATTGAAAAGCAGAGAATAATGGCTTTAACTCAATGTTGTACTCCTTTGTAGTGTATTGAAGAGACTCATGCTGAAAGATTTTCCTTGATGCACTCTGTAGATTTGAGAGGTAGTCCTCGGTCACATCCACACCGGCATCACAATGAGCAATTGGAATCCGGTTACTGTCGTAGCACGACCAGTCATGTTAAGTAACCAACCATAGGTAAATCATAGTATAAACTGACTAGAAAGATGCAATTTCATGTAAGCAAAATCCTGATGATGGTAAATCTAAGAACGCTTGCAGATTTCACGTATTCAGTTTTCGAGAGTCTATCATCCATCATATGAAGCTCAAATCTCGTTCACTTGAGAATTGGATTAAAATCTAATCCAGTTCCGAGAGTTAATATCGAATTTAAGTTGTTAATCATTTGTATTTTTTACAGAAACATCATGAAACTTCATTAAAACCGCCAAAATATGAACAACTTAGAGGCCGAGGTAGAGGACCCTGTTAGAAATCACGAATCTCCACAATGGTATGATATTGTCC
The DNA here is from genome assembly GCA_018691285.1 of Cucurbita argyrosperma subsp. sororia. Classification (NCBI taxonomy): domain Eukaryota; kingdom Viridiplantae; phylum Streptophyta; class Magnoliopsida; order Cucurbitales; family Cucurbitaceae; genus Cucurbita; species Cucurbita argyrosperma. Next base: position 5,331,103 of record CM031889.1, on the reverse strand, counting down.
ACTTTGAGCATAAGCTCTCATGGTTTTGCTATTGGTTTATCCAAAAGACCTCGTACCAATGGAGATGTAATTCATTACTTATAAACCCACGATCAACTCCTTAATTAACCGATGGGGAAACTCCTCACCCAACAATTCTCCCCTCGAACAAAATACACCATAGAGCCTCCCCTGAAGCCTATGGAGCCCTCGAATAACCTCCCCTTAATCGAGGCTCGACTCCTTCTCTAGATTGCTCGAACAAAGGGCAAAGTACACCCTTTGTTCGACACTTGAGTCACTTTTGACTACACCTCCGAGGCTCATAACTTTTTTGTTCGACATTTGAGGATTCTATTGACATGACTAAGTTAAGGACATGACTTTGATACCATGTTAAGAATCACGAATCTCCACAATGGTATGATATTGTCCACTTTGAGCATAAGCTCTCATGGTTTTGCTTTTGGTTTCCCCAAAAGGCCTCATACCAATGGAGACGTATTCGTTACTTATAAACCCACGATCAACCCCTTATTTAACCGATGTAGAGACTCCTCTCCCAAAAGACCCCGCCAAGCAACTACATGATAAGCTCTTTCCAAGTGATTATAATCATCAAAAGGCTATAGTTACAAAAAAATTTCAAATATGAAGATAACTATCATACTTCGCCATAAGAACATGATCTAGATGCAACCCATCCCTAATCATGTAAACTGAGAACTGCTAATGAAAAATCAAACACAAACACGTTCTCAAACAAATAAACAATGATTAACAACGATTTGCACAAACAGAATCAGTTCATTTCAAATTTGAAGAAGAACAAATGAAGAACCCTATAGTTTCATCAAAACTACAAATCTCAACAGACGAATCCAATTCAAAGAAACAACCAGCAGATAAAAGTGAATTTAAAAAAAGAAAAATAATCCGATCATCTCGATAACGAAGAAATCAAACTCAAGACAAGAACATCGAAACCATTGACGCATCAACACATACCCTAAGAAAGCTCTGAAGGCAAAAGGGGTTCCGGCAGCGGCAGCGGCGGCGGAGAACGCCCCATAAGAGTGGAAGCTTTGCGGTGCGTTGACGGCCAGATTTTTCCGTAATAGATCCATAACAATAGCAAGACCCGCCATTGTTGAACTGAGTTTAGAAATCCAGAGAGGAAAAGTTGATCAAATACGAAACCGATTTGATTTTACGGCTGTTGGATAGAGATTCTTGGGCTGAGTGTGAGCAACAAGCAGAGAAACCCAAGATCCAAAAATCGCTTTTTAATGAGAAAAAATCAGCTCGCCCATGTTTACTAGCACAAGGAAACTCACTCTGCACCCATTCATCTTTTCTAAATTCCCAAATATATATATATATATATATACATACATATCAATTCTTTTCCTTTTTAAAATTAATAAAAATATTTTATCTAAAAAAAATAATCTTTTAATTTTTAAAAATTTTAATAATAAATTTAGTCTTAAAAAACACCTTATTTAAAAAATACACTTAACATGTTTATAAGATTTAAAAAAATATTCTTAAATTTAAAAATTTTCATTAATACTCTTCTACTAAAAAAAATAAAAAAGTATTATAATAAAAAAAATCTTATAAAATTTTAAAAGTAGAAGAAATACATTTTTGAAAATCATTTAAAGATTTGAAGAAATATTATATGACTACAAGCAAATAAAGAAATATCATAGCTTAAATAACATATAATTCAGGGTAGGAAAAAGTCATTACATTCCGGGACATTTTAGCTATGGCGGGTGTCGACATGGTTTTGGTGAATGGTCATATATCTTCCTCGTATATGACCCAACGTGAAACGACCTATCTAGGTTGAAAGCATGCAAAAGTGGTTTGGAACGGGCATTCAAATAAGAATGGGACATCTGTCATGCAACCGTAGGCAACACGTGCTTGGACAAACATGACTGTGATATCCTCCTTACTCAGTGGAAAAAGTTCAAAGTGTTCGACACGACTCTCCACAATGGTATGATATTGTCCACTTTGAGCATAAGCTGTCATGACTTTACTTTGGGCTCACCCAAAAGGCCTAATACCAATGGAGATTGTTTATAAACCCATGATCATTCCCTAAATTAACCGATGTGGGACTTTCATCATCCAACACAACACGAAGAAAATTGTGCTGGTCCTCTTTTATTTTTCTTATTAAGAAAGAAAAATGTAATAATTTTATTTAGTTTATTTTAAATAAATGGAGTGAAAATAAATATTAATAATTAATAAATGGTATATAATTATGATATAAATTGAATTTTCCCCAAATATTAAAAAAAAAAAAAAAAAAAAAAAAAAAAAAGCATTATAGTGAAGTTAAATATATAAAGCGCGTCTATGAACTTCATCAATCCCTCCAATAGTTTTAAAATGCGTCCCAAACCTGGCCGATCTTATCAGAATTTCTTGCCGTCGAGCCAATTCCCGATCATGGTGAAACAAATCTCTTGTTCCAAGTTTCAATGCCGATTCGAGTTCCAAATGATCGTTAATCTGCTTGAAATATGCTTTTGAATCAACAGATTCCGATTTCAGTTCTGTCTGTAATTACGGTGAATCTGATTTGTTAAGTTCTGTGCGCTTAATCGCTTGTTTAAGTTCCCGAATTTTTCCTTTCTTAGTATGGATGTGAGCGATATTAACAAAGTTTGGGAAATTAAAGCCTTGAAGAAGAAGGCTGGAGAGAAAGAAGCAAAGGAGATGCTGGAGAGAATTGCGAAACAAGTCCAACCCATTATGCGTAGGCACAAATGGCGAGTCAAGATTCTTTCGGAGTTCTGGTAAATGTTATTTAAAAGTCGCTGTATCTTTTCTCTAGGTACATTATAATGGAAGGATTGTAATTTTTTTTGTTGTTCATTTTCCTCTTGGATTCTATGTTTATCATATTTTACATTGTTCTTGGTGGATCTGACGAAATGAAAATGCTGAAGATGTTAATTTTCATTTGATTAGTTTTCGTTGCAAGGAATGATGAAAAGAGAAATTTGTTTAACCAAATCAAACTGCCCGAAATGTTCATTCTTGGTTTATCCCTGTGCTTTTTAATCTTGTGATTGGTAAGGGGAAACAATGAATTTCCTACTGTTGTTGATCTATTCTTGATGTACTCATATATTCTGGTGTCTATTTCTTCCTGCATAATGATTTGTTGATAAATTTGCAGCCCAAAAAATCCAGCACTTTTAGGGGTAAATGTGGGACGTGGAATTCATGTGAAGTTGAGGCTTCGAAGGCCAAATAGGGATGGAGATTTCTTCCCTTTCAATCAAGTGTTGGGTACAATGCTACATGAGCTTTGCCACAATCTCCATGGCCCTCACAATGCCAATTTCTACAGGCTTTGGGATGAGCTTAGAAAGGTTTCTGGTTGACGCTTATTATAACCCTATTGCATGCCAATTGATTGACATAATTATGGTTAAAGCAATTGGCCTGATCAGAGATTAAAGTAGTGGCATTGTCTTTTTGATATTTATTATTAAGTGCTGCAAGGAGGAGGAATCGTCTAATTTTGTACTTGGACTAGATTTTGCTGCTTATAGTTCTTTGCGTTTCATAAATGTTCATCATGTTTTACTGCCTGATTGCAAATTTGTTTTCCATTTACAACTCATGGGCATATGTTTCACTTAAGAGAATGTTCATCAATGTAATCCCATGTTTGTATTGTTCTATTTTGTTCTTGAAGATTTACATTTTGATTGGACATTTCCTCTTATCATGCATCCAATTTGATGGTTTTTGTAAAATGTAGGAATCCGAGGAGTTGATGGCTAAGGGGATTAGTGGTACAGCACAGGGATTTGATATCCCAGGAAGACAATTGGGTGGTAATATGCATCAACCCCCTCTTTCTTCCCTCCGCAAATCTGCCCTAGCTGCTGCAGAAGGAAGAAGACGTTTGAGATCTCTACTTCCATCTGGGCCTAAACGGCTTGGCGGTGATAGCGGCATCATGGTCGCATTAAGTCCTGTACAAGCAGCTGCAATGGCTGCAGAAAGGAGGCTTCAGGATGATATTTGGTGCGCTTCATCTCAAGCAATGCCTGTGGATGAGGATTGTTGCTCTGATTTTCCATCAGAAGTGGCGCTTCCCCCCCAAGCAGGTGAATCGGGGCCGTTTAGCCATCCAAGTCAGGGTGTGGATACATTCCACCACAAAAGATGTCGTGAGTCAGAAAGGAGTTCTATTAAGTCATCCAATGGTCACCTGAAACCTGATTTTGTTGATTTATCCAAAGATAATGTAATCCCTGGTTCCTCTGCTGACTATGATGCCGAATCAAATAAGCGTCATAAAATGACATATAGAGTTCCATTTCCTCAATCTTGTGCAGAAACTAGCTCAATAGATCTTCCCTGTTCATCCTCTAATTTGATGCCAATTCATGATGGAACTACTAATCCTGGAGAACGTTCCATGTGGGAGTGTGGAAATTGCACCTTACTGAATCCAGTATGTGTTCTGAACTTTATTGATTCATATGTTTGATTACTATATGAATCATCATCTTTGCACAATCTCTATAGTTTTCCTCAATATATGTTGGGACTGCAGTGGGAATTGTAAAAATTAGCACCATAGATTAGTCCTTTAATTTAACTTCACATTGCTACATATAAAAATGTACATATTTTTACCTTAAAGTATCATTATGGGCACGTTTATTATATATCGTCCTGCTAAGCTTCTCACTGTTTGCTTTTTCCATGCCAATGTTCATTGTCATGCAGCCACTAGCTCCAATATGTGAGCTCTGTTTCTCACCAAAGCCAAAAGCTGCTGATACCAAATACAAATTCTGGTCATGTAAGTTCTGCACCTTAGAAAGCAGTGTGAAGTTGGAGAAATGCTCAGCCTGTGGTCAATGGAGATATTCTCATGGCCAACCAGTGTTGACTCAAGAACCAAATATTGGCACGTGAGAGGCTTTTGATATATGCTTGTAAGGCTTCTAAACTACAGTATAAGTTAGCTGATTGCTAAGAAAATTAAGCTGCATCTCTTGCCTTTTGAAATTTGGGATGCTTCTGCCATTTTCCGTCCAAGAGACTAGCCATTTCTTCAAGCATGCTTTTTATGAAGTTTTGAATCCCTTGCTCATATTTATGTAAATTGTCTTCCTCCCATAATGCAGTGAAGTTTGATGTCTTCTTCATTCCTTTGGTTCAAACTTAATATATAGTCAGAATATGGTATTGCCTTAGAAGAGCCTGAGGAATCTTATGAGTGAATCTAAGAAACTTTTGGTCATCCACTAGGAATGTGAGATCCCATATTAGTTGGGGAAGAGAACGAAACACCTTTTAATAAGGTTGTGGAAACATCTCCCTAGCAGACGTGTTTTAAAAACCTTAAGGGGAAACCCAAATAGGACAATATCTGTTAGCAGTGAGCTTGGGCCGTTACAAGGAAATTGGCCATTTTTAGAGCTTCGTAGAGAATTGTTTTGTGAGAAAATATTTTCTCATGAATACTATAAGCATTGTATTAAAAGAATTAGCAAGCTAGTCAAATCAAATCAAGACCTATATATATATATATATGCTAGTCATAGTTTTATATCGATCATATACTCTCAAGGCATGCATGATTTTGATCATTGAAACATTGAAAAAGCATTAATCCATAATATTGGTCTAAGTGTTGTTGTAAACTGATTTCTGTGCAATAAATAATCAATCCAATCATTCAATTCATGCCTATTATTTTAAGTTTGTTTACAATAAAGTATGCAAAAAAGGAAGTAGATAACCACTAGAAAGAATTATAAAATGTTCTAAACATAGACGCTTGTTTCTAAATACTCTTTGGCGTTGATGTAATTGTTGCTACATTTTTGTTTGTTATTCCATCATTGGAACTCAAACATGATGGTTGTTCTATATATGTTTTTTTGTATTGGAAGTGTCAAAAGTTAATATTCTTTGTGTTATATCTCATCATAGGTTAAGCCATTGTTCTCCATTGATGAAGTTCCTATCTACGTAAGGTCTCACTTCCTCGGAGGTGAAAGTCCTTGCCCATGGCACCCAACCTTTTGTGTTAGCTCCGCTGCCCCTGCATCTATATTGCCCAAAAACTGCCGTCCTGTGTGTGGATAGCAATTGAAAAGTTCTATTAGGTTAGCTTGATTCATGAGGTGGAGGGATATTTATAATTCTTGTGAGTGTTCGGGTCAACCTATGCCCACCTCGGTTAATCTCACAGGATGTGTGTGTATGTGTCGGGGGTCGGGGGGTCGTTATTGTAAGTGTACTTTTCCTTTTACCTTTGTCTTATAACAATATTAGCTTGATTCAAGAGGTGGAGGGATATTTATAATTCTTGTAAGTGTTCGGGTCAACCTACACCCACCTCGGTTAATCTCATGGGATGTGTGTGTCGGGGGGGTCGTTATTGTAAGTATACTTTGTCTTGATAACAATAGAAAATTTCTATTAGATTAGCTTGATTCAAGAGGTGGAGGGATATTTATGATTCTTATGAGTGTTCGGGTCAACTTACGCCCACCTCGGTTAATGTCATGGTATGTGTGTGTATGTGTCGGGGGGTCGTTATTGTAAGTATATTTGCCTTACCTTTGTCTTGATGGGTCGCTCCAGTCGCTCCATCCTAACGGACTTATCATATCTTCAATATAACAGTAAGAATATATTGTTCTTGAATAGGTCCCCCATGCTCTTCCCAGGAGTACTCTGCCACTTCCATTAATCACGCAGCGCACGAAAGAGAACCCGGTGTCATCGTGCGGTGAGCTCCGATGATGCGCTGCTATAGCTCCAAAGGTCTCCGCCGTGGAAGTTATCACACATTGCTGGTTTTCAAGAGAGAAAAAAAACAGACAAACATCAGACGACAAGTTCAAAACTCGAAAGGTATCAACTACATGTCTAGTAACGAGACTCGTTACCTCATAGAGCGATCTAGCCGTACCAAATATGAAATCAATAGTCCCTTGAATGTGACATTGATAGAAATAGTGTGTGCCCATATCATCCAAAAGTGTATCTTGTTGTCCCAAGAACTTGACTCTATAAAACATAGCCTTCTCTCCTGAAATCCTTAGAGCCACAGCTTGTCTTCCCTTATCTCCAGGCGCTGAAACAACTGTGTTCTACAAACCAAACCACATTGAACTTACAAAACTCAGTAACTTCATACTTAATACTCTTATCTTTGTTTATCTTTGTTGTTTATGCTGCTAACCTCGAATGTGATTCCCGATGCACAGAAGTAGTCGGAGTCGATTGCAACCGTCGCTGTTCTATATGTCCCGAGCTCGAGTCCGCTGACATCTTTGTCGGAAGCTTTGCTGTTCGATGTAATTACAGTGTCTGTCATTCGTCTCCTGTTTCCTATCAATGAAATATATGGCTTGGTGATGGGTATGTATACCTTCTCTCTGCAAGTTCATATTACAATACACTTTAGTTCATCATCAAATCTTGGTTTTGTAGATCAATTCAAAACAACATATATTTCTTTACAAAAATTTAGAGATTTATTATATATATATATGTATGTACATACATACACACACATATATACACATACATACATGTATATATACATTCCGAAGAAAATAAAACCCGATTAATTTCATAGAGCTTTAATTTTTTATGGGTGATATCTAATATGTTTATAGTAACTTTAATTTTGGTATTTTTTAAATTTCTCGATTTTGCTAAATATAAATTTGTTTTAAAGTTTAGGGTTTATTAGATGTAAAAATTATTATTTTTTTATACGTAGTAGGTCAATTAATTATTTAAAAATCGAGATTTATTAAACATATGATTGAAATTTTGGAATATATTAGATATTTTTAAAAAAAATATTTTGAAATATATTAGATATTTTTTTAAAAAAATAAGAGCCTAACTCGATACAAACCTCGGATTTTTCTACGGTAATTTTCATCTTTCTTAAGAAAATATTTTGAATTTAAGGCCAAAATCTCGGAGATAGAATCTAATTTTGAAAGCTTTCAATGAATTGATCTAATGATCGATACAACGTACGGTGCTGCCTACGATCTTGAAACAAATTGATTGTGTGTCATTTGTAACGTCCATGAATGACGGTTTATTAATGTCCATTAGTTTAGACCTCTTCCCCATTCCTAACTACGAATAAGATCAAGATCAAGATCACGACCACGACACGACGAACGTTTTAAAAACATTCCTAGGAAGGATGAAATAATACAATAAAAGAAGTTACCTGTAAATGCCAGGACGAATATAAATCTTAACTCTGTGATTATTATTATGAGGAACCAAATCCACCGCCCCTTGCACGGTGGTGGAGTCGCCGGAGGAGGTTTTATCCACCACAATGATTCTAGTTCGAGTTCCATTCTGAACCCCGCCGCCATGCACACCGGAGCTGAGCCCCTGGCGCGACGGAACATCCACACGCAAGTCATCCCAACTGATAGCATATCTATCACCACCTCCAGCAGCAACAACAGCAGCAGCAGGAGCAGCAGCGGCACGGGCGGAGGCGTGATCGGAGAGACCGAAGAGAAGAAGAAGGAGGAGGAGGAGGAGGAGAGGGAGGGCGGTCATGGTGGGGAAAAAGAATGGTTTTTTTTGGGGGAGGAGGAGGAGGAGGAGGAATTAAAAGGGTGTGGAGGGAAGGAGGAGGAGGTTTAAAAGATGGAAGATTAAAAGAGTTTTTGAGTGAGGTTTTAATTATGGAAGGGATTGTCTTTGCATGGGAGAGAGAAGAAAAGGCGAAGGGTTTGTGTTTTGAGTAATCAATGAGTTTGGGAGTTTTGAAATTTAACTTCCCACCAGACCCACTACTTTGTGTGTTCTGTTTGTTTTTTTTTTTTTTTTTTTTACAAACCACTCTCTCTTTTTATATACACAAACACCCACTTCACACACACACACACAGATATCAGAGAGAGAGAGATTTCAGAGAGAGAGAGATTATAGAGAGATAGATTCAGAGAGAGAGATTATAGAGAGAGAGATTATAAAGAGAGAGTTTATAAAGAGAGAGATTATAAAGAGAGATTATAGAGAGAGAGAGATTATAGAGAGATAGATTCAGAAAGAGAGAGATTATAGAGAGATAGATTCAGAGAGAGAGATTATAGAGAGATAGATTCAGAGAGAGAGAGATTCAGAGAGAGATTATAAAGAGAGAGATTATAAAGAGAGAGTTTATAAAGAGAGATTACAAAGAGAGATTATAGAGAGAGATTATAGAGAGATAGATTCAGAGAGAGATTATAAAGAGAGAGAGATTATAAAGAGAGAGAGATATATCAGAGAGAGAGAGATTCAGAGAGAGATTATAGAGAGAGAGATTCAGAGAGAGATTATAAAGGGAGAGAGATTCAGAGAGAGATTATAAAGGGAGAGACATATAAAACCCATTTCAGAGAGAGATTATAAAGAGAGAGATATAAAACCCATTTCAGAGAGAGAGATTATAAAGAGAGAGATATAAAACCCATTTCAGAGAGAGAGATTATAAAGAGAGATTATAAAGAGAGATTCAAAGAGAGATATATATGAGAGAGAGAGGGAGAGAGAGAGGGAGAGAGAGAGAGGGAGAGAGAGAGAGGAGCAAGGGAGAGAGACTATAAAGAGTGAGGAGAGAGAAGAGAAGAGGAGAGAGAGATCATAGAGAGTGAGAAGAGGGAGGAGAGAGAGAAGTTAGAGAGAGAGAGAGTGAGGAGAGAGAAGAGGAGATATTATAGAGAGTGAAGAGAGAGATCACAGGGAGTGAGGAGAGAGAGAGATGATAGAGAGTTGAGTTATGAGTTCTTATGAGTTATGAGTTTGGGGCGTTCCAAACACTTAAGTGAGGTTATTAAGTATACAATTTGTTTAATTTATGAAATTATTAAAACCCGTTACAATAAACTTAAATGTTCGGTGTTCTAAGTCTTCAGCTCTTTACTCTATTTCCATATAACGTTCTTAAATTGAAATCTAGAAACTGGGCATTTACGACACTCAATATAGTTATAAAGACACAATTATTTAATCCGTATTTTTAGTGTTCTAATTGTTTAATCCGTTTAGGTTAAGGAGGTTTCCATTACGATATACCGTTCATTAGCTTGAATTTTGAAATTTTGTGCTCGAGTTTTTAAGTGGGCATCTCGAAACACTAAATGAATTTTTTTAAATATGCAATTATTTAGTCCATGAAAATAATTATTCTAATAAAATATACTTATTTTTAATTTAATAAAGATTTAAACCTAAATTATAGAGAATGAGAAGAGAGAAGGGAGAGAGTTCCGGAATTTTACATTCCAATTCCTCCCGATACTTTACAAAGAAAATTCTGAATAGAATCCAAAATTGATGGTTAGTGTGAGTTTATCCGTGTCGGTTATCCACTCTTCGAATAGAAATCCATTTCCTAAAAAACTATGGCTTTCGTGTTTTGGTGGGTCTCCGAGATCCTTTCAACGATCTATGTTACGTTAAATAGATATTATATTATCCAACTGTTGCGTAAAATCCACAGTAGCAATGGAACCGAGAAAAGTATATATCTATCTATATATATATTTCAAAGGTTTTTAGAGTTATGAGTTCGGGAGTTGTTAGTTCTTTTTTTATAGATTTTTTGAGTCGTGGGTTCAAGCTCGGTTGTTTAGTGTGAATCTAAAAAATCGGTGTTTGAAGTACAAAGTTGTTTAACATGAAGAATCTATCAGTCATTTCTAAACATAGAACCTAAACGAGTAATTCAAAAAGTGTATTACGGTAGAGAGTTTGAGAGTTTAACATTCCAATTCCTTCCCGACATCTTTCAAGGAAAATCCCAAATTGAACTCAAAATTGATGGTTAGTGTGAGCTTATCCGTGCAGTTATCCACTCTTCAAGTAGGAATCCATTTTCAAAATAAATTCTGACTTTCGTGCTTCGGTGGGTCTCCGAGATCCTTTCAATGAGACCTATGTTATGCTAAAAGGATACTTATACAATTCGATTGGTTGCTTAAAACCCGTGCTTTCATGGGTCTTCGAGATCCTTTCCGTAACCTATGTTATGTTAAAGAGATATTTATACGATTGGTTGCATAAAATCCACAACATCAACGACACCAGAGAAAGTACATAGAGTTTCTGAAAATCAGTGCTCGAGGTACAAAGTCGTTTAACGTGTAGTTTTGAAGGACAAAAATCTATTAGGTATTTCTAAACGTTCAAGGACTAAACTGCAAAATCTCAAAGTTTAGGGACTAAACGGAAAATACAACGAAAATACAACATTATAATCATCTTTTAATAGTATCTTGTTACATCACTAAGATAGTAATACTCTCAACTAAATCTGCACTCAATTCTGTACATATTAAGTCATCAACTATTTACAAAGCAGAGCACAAGCATCTACACCTTCCATATCCATGTCCTCTCCTTCTTCTTCCTCTCGGTTCGGTTCAGACGTTTCCATGGAATAATCCATTTCCGATTTAACGCCATTGCTACGTTCATCGTTTTCCTCCTCACTATCACAGCTGTTCAAATCACGGGTACTGTTTTTCGTGTCAGCTACATCATCATCGTCCTCACTCCGGTTGTCTTCGTCCGACGATACTTGCTTCTGCTCGTCGTTTGCTTCACGAAGCTTTTCGAGACTAGCTAACGCAGTTTCCTCGAGTGTCTCTTCCTCCTCCTTTACGTGGCTAGGATTAGTGTCGGTGTTAATGTCGACGCACGACATGGCTACATGAGTAGCAGACTTGGAATGTTTATTGTCAGATATAGTTGAAAGTATAGAAGGTTTGGTGTCGATGTTAATCCAGTGGCCTCCTAACCAGTCTCTAGATATTCGAAGATTGGTTCGATGAATGTTTAAGAATAAGCTTTCACCTGTTGACAGTAATGGAGTTTTTAGGTAACGATCGATGGACGGGAAGAATGACTTTGACGTTTTCGATAAGAGTACCTGGAAAGTAGACGAGCACGTTGTCGTTGCCTGAAACATCTAGGCCAGTAACGACTCCTTCCCACCAGCCATCGCTCCACCATGCGTCGACTGCGACACCGATATCAAGAGTGAGCTCTGTTTTCTCTTGTGGGACTGGTCTTGTGATTAGGCGACCGGGGTGCCTCATGCCGAGTTTGTCGGGTAGAGCAACTTTACAAGCAGGGACCCATTCCTATAAGCAGAAAAACTTGTGAGTTATCACTTGCTTTTATCAGTGAAATACAGCAGATGCACGAGAATCACGTTTAAAAGTGTAAAATCGAGAACGAATGAACTCGTGGCAGTAGCTAAGAGTGTTGCATTGAAACTCACCTCAAGGTTGCCATAGCCATCTTCATCTTGCAGATCATCATATTGTACTCGAATCTGTTTCGATGATGCATACAAAACCGTACACCTGAACCAGCAGCCTCGAATGCCACTATCTTGACACAGCAATTCGATCTTCTCGTTAACCTCGTACGCTGGGTTGTTATCGTCCAAAACATGTCTATGTGAAAGAAACCTCGTGCCTAGAAAGCTGTAATTATGGTTCTGGCAAGATTTATAGGTCAACATATGTTGATGACTACCCGACTTTCGAACTTTCGAATTTGCGAACTCAAAATTTCGACATCCTTTAGCATTTCTCATCCTTTTAACTTGCGGTCTAACACTATTTTCTGGGTCCAAATCTTCATCGTCCTCCTCAGTCAAGCTATCGAAGACGGGCTCGGATTTTGATAATACACTGAGACTCAGACAAGAGAAGACTGGCTGATCGAAGTAGCCACGCAATTTACTCAGGTCGAAGGATTTTAATCGGTTACTTTTGAACTGTCTATAGCAAAGATGAACTTTGGAAAGTGCATCATGAGGAAAGGCATTCACACATTTTTCGTAATGTTCACGATTCAAGACTGTTGCAGAACCATCGACACACTCGACACTGATGGCCTGCACATACGGTGTGATGAAAACTTCTCTCGGGTGAGAGTTTCGCAACGTGATCACACCTTTCACCTCTTGACTATGATGAAACCACCTCACTTTCACCTTTTTCTGACCCCTCTTATCTTCGTACATGTCTTCCAGATAAGCAAGGTAGTGGTTGTCTACCTTAGCCATGACATAAACAAAAGATTGTACCTGAATAGCATTGATGAGGGGGAAGGGAAGAATTTAGTGATTGGATAATGATGGTAATAGCAGCATGCACGGTCTCAGATAATCCAAATACCAACGCACCCCAAACCCACCGCTAGTAGATATTGTCCACTTTGGCCTATTACGTATCATCGTCAGCCTCACGATTTTAAAACGCGTCTGCTAGGGAAAGGTTTCCACACCCTAATACAGGAATGCTTCGTTCCCTCTCCAACTAATGTGGAATCTCACAATCCACCCCCTTTGAGGGATCAGCATCCACTGGCACACCGATCGGTGACTAGCTCTAATACCATTTGTAACAGCCCAAGCCCATCGCTAGTAGATATTCTCCGCTTTGGCCCGTTACATATCGCCGTCGGCCTCACAGTTTTAAGACGCGCTTGCAAGGGAGAAGTTTCCACACCCTTCTAAGGAATGCTTCGTTCCCCTCTCCAACTAGTGTGGGATCTCACAATCCACCCTCCTCGTTGACACACCACCCGAGGACTAGCTCTGATACCATTTGTAATAACCCAAGCCAACCGCTAGTAGATATTGTCCGCTTTGGCCCGTTACGTATCGCTGTCAGCCTCACGAGTTTTAAAATGCATCTACTAGGGAGAGGTTTTCACACCCTTATAAGGAATGCTTCGTTCCCCTCTCTAACCAATGTGGGATCTCACACTAACAGTCCATTCACCCACAATTTACAGGTATCATGGAAAGAAATCATTCAATATTGATATACCGTTGCTCACATAAATGGGATAATATACGAGGATACGAAGATTTAAATCACATTAATCGACCATGTCGACACTAGATCCTTTAGAGAGTAGGTCTCACCATGATTGAAGTCCCATTCCTGCAAAACGATGGGTAATGCTTGAGTCGTTTACCGCAAGTCCATGCAGCACCGGACCATACAATATCTGATGCAAGTCCCTTGGAATTCCTCGATGGGCGAACCTACGTCGAGATCAAACTGAGGGATGAATGCCCAAAAATGTTTGAATATAAACAATGGAAGAAAAGGAAGTTAGCTTATCATCTGGTACCTTGGATTGTGGAACAACTACTCCACTATGTGAAAATTGAAGCGATCCCAGGGCTTGTATTGCATCAAATTTACAAGGCTCTGCATAAAAAAACTTTGTCAAGATGCCAATAATAACATTTAAAGAGAAACTTCGAAGCCTAAAATGGCTTTAAAGCGGACAAAATCATACAAACCAGAATGATCCCGAGGCGAATGCTGCTTAGATAGCATAGAAGTAAGCCAATCCACGACCTCTCTCCTCGATCTCCATTTGAAACCGGTATGAACAGAACTTTCCTTCCCATGAGCTTGCAAAAACTCATCAGCAACAACATAAAACATGTGTCTAACACTCCTCTCAGTCCCCACAACTGCAAGAATCGACTCTCCACCCGAATCCTTCAAAAAATAATGAACGACACGGTTTCCTCGTTCTTGCGAAACAAATTGCTCCTTCCATTCCACAAAGTAGTTCCCATGTCCCATCATTTTGGCCAAAAATTTCATAAAACAATCAACAACAAGAACTTAAATTCATATCAAATGCTAACAACATCGGCACGAGTCCATGAAATCGGCCAATGGATGCAGAATCGTTCATCCCAATAACTACTGTATGATATCAACCTGTTCTTGAATGTTGCCCACCAGTCCATCAAGATTACCCGCAATTTCTCAGCCCAAACGGGTAGATCTCAGGAAAAACAGGGCATATGATCCAAGAGAGAGTAACCTAAAGAATCCTAGAACTTAGATGTATCATAGCAAGATCAGAAGCTAAACCCACAGCCAAAACAAAACCCTAAATTAGAACAATCTTCAAACATCCAATTCCAACAAGCTTTTAGAAGATCATAAACCCTAAAACCCGCACAAATTCCCTCAATTATTGAACAACAATCGCAGGAACAAAGAAGAACGTTCACCACGAATTGAGCAGAGCCCACAAACGCAAAAGGAACTGATTGCAACTAGAAAACAACAAACAGTGGCAAATCCTTTCGACTAATTACGCAGAGAGAGAAATCCAGAGAAAACTTACGCAGGGAGCTGAAGAAGCCAGGGAGAAATCTCCAATTTCGAGGCCGAAAACGGAAGATTAACGAAATGGGAAGAATTAAAAGTTGCCCCAACTTTTCAATGGAAAGAAAGAGAGCTCAGAAACGCCATGGACATGGGAAGGATGAGAGCTTCAGAGGAGTTGATGAGAGGGAGGTGAAGAGTAGGAGGAGGGCGGGCGGAGACGAGGGGGGGGGGGGGGGGGGGGGGGGGGGGGGGGGGGGGGGGGGGGGGGGGGGGGGGGGGGGGGGGGGGGGGGGGGGGGGGGGGGGGGGGGGGGGGGGGGGGGGGGGGGGGGGGGGGGGGGGGGGGGGGGGGGGGGGGGGGGGGGGGGGGGGGGGGGGGGTGGGGGGGGGGGGGGGGGGGGGGGGGGGGGGGGGGGGGGGGGGGGGGGGGGGGGGGGGGGGGGGGGGGGGGGGGGGGGGGGGGGGGGGGGGGGGGGGGGGGGGGGGGGGGG